>OY747124.1:77188966-78576379 GCA_963556465.1 Berberis vulgaris | reverse complement strand
CTTTATTTTATATTTACAAAAAATGTTGTTGCCCTATTTTTTAAGTGAGAAAAATTTTGGGGGCCCCATTCTTAAATAATTTTGGGTCTATTGTGTGAGGTTGCCTAGTGCACCAATTTGTCTTGGAGCAGGCACTGCTTTTACCAACTTGCAAAGTTCATGAAATGAATTTGGTTATGTGTGAACTCTCTAAGTAGCAACTTGCCATATAAACCCTTACTCAAGATCAATGCTTTTTTTTTTTATTCATCTCCGCATTCAATGTCCTGATAGAGAATCTTGTAAGTGTGATCCTTTGTCAAGACTTGCAACTACCAAGACGCCTACTTTTAGCTTCAGTCTCTTCATTTGACATAGTCGAACACTGTTGTAGGAACCATATTTGTCACAGGCTAAGTACCACTAGGATGGAATTTAGTGGAGATAAGAGGCGGATGGGAAAAGCATGTCAAAGATGGATATATGAAGGACTTTGTAGCAAGACAAAAAACAGTGGGAAGAATATAAAAACAAGATATTGTAATAGCATTATAGGGATATGTATAAGATATTTTAGGCACTCTTATGAAGGAATGGCAAAAGAGGTAAGATATTTACATACACTATTGTGTGTAAATATCTCACATATATAGGGAGTAACTCTTCTTAAAATGAGTTGGAAAAATTAGAAAGTGAGGTTTAGAGCTTGAGAGATTGTAGAAAGGGAAAAGTAATTGCGAGTCTCGAATATACCACAAACTGTCATCTGGTTTACGTCGCTCTCTTGTCTAGTTGATTTAGTCTCTCTGTTGCCTCAGATCCACATGTAGTGGTTGGGTTGGCTACTCCACCATGGATCCTCTATATGGATGGTTTCCAGTCACCATCCGACACGTCTGATCCGGATGCCCATTGTGTATGCCTCTGGTTGGATGATCTATCCTCTGAGTTTTCCATTTTTTTCACTTCTTATTGGTTTTTCCTCTCTGCGAGTGGTTGTTTACCCTCATTTTTCTGTGAGACTCGGCCAAACACTACTTATTTGTCATCCCCTTAGTTCCTCTTTGCTTGGTGAAGAAGGAAGGGAACACCATATACCGAGCATGTGGTGTGGGTCCCCATTCTTAAATAATTTTGGGTCTATTGTGTGAGGTTGCCTAGGGCACCAATTTGTCTTGGAGCAGGCACTGCTTTTACCAACTTGCAAAGTTCATGAAATGAATTTGGTTATGTGTGAACTCTCTAAGTAGCAACTTGCCATATAAACCCTTACTCAAGATCAATGCTTTTTTTTTTTTATTCATCTCCGCATTCAATGTCCTGATAGAGAATCTTGTAAAGTGTGATCCTTTGTCAAGACTTGCAACTACCAAGATGCCTACTTTTAGCTTCAGTCTCTTCATTTGACATAGTCGAACACTGTTGTAGGAACCATATTTGTCACAGGCTAAGTACCACTAGGATGGAATTTAGTGGAGATAAGAGGCGGATGGGAAAAGCATGTCAAAGATGGATATATGAAGGACTTTGTAGCAAGACAAAAAACAGTGGGAAGAATATAAAAACAAGATATTGTAATAGCATTATAGGGATATGTATAAGATATTTTAGGCACTCTTATGAAGGAATGGCAAAAGAGGTAAGATATTTACATACACTATTGTGTGTAAATATCTCACATATATAGGGAGTAACTCTTCTTAAAATGAGTTGGAAAAATTAGAAAAGTGAGGTTTAGAGCTTGAGAGATTGTAGAAAGGGAAAAGTAATTGCGAGTCTCGAATATACCACAAACTGTCATCTGGTTTACGTCGCTCTCTTGTCTAGTTGATTTAGTCTCTCTGTTGCCTCAGATCCACATGTAGTGGTTGGGTTGGCTACTCCACCATGGATCCTCTATATGGATGGTTTCCAGTCACCATCCGACACGTCTGATCCGGATGCCCATTGTGTATGCCTCTGGTTGGATGATCTATCCTCTGAGTTTTCCATTTTTTTCACTTCTTATTGGTTTTTCCTCTCTGCGAGTGGTTGTTTACCCTCATTTTTCTGTGAGACTCGGCCAAACACTACTTATTTGTCATCCCCTTAGTTCCTCTTTGCTTGGTGAAGAAGGAAGGGAACACCATATACCGAGCATGTGGTGTGGGTCCCCATTCTTAAATAATTTTGGGTCTATTGTGTGAGGTTGCCTAGGGCACCAATTTGTCTTGGAGCAGGCACTGCTTTTACCAACTTGCAAAGTTCATGAAATGAATTTGGTTATGTGTGAACTCTCTAAGTAGCAACTTGCCATATAAACCCTTACTCAAGATCAATGCTTCTTTTTTTATTCATCTCCGCATTCAATGTCCTGATAGAGAATCTTGTAAAGTGTGATCCTTTGTCAAGACTTGCAACTACCAAGACGCCTACTTTTAGCTTCAGTCTCTTCATTTGACATAGTCGAACACTGTTGTAGGAACCATATTTGTCACAGGCTAAGTACCACTAGGATGGAATTTAGTGGAGATAAGAGGCGGATGGGAAAAGCATGTCAAAGATGGATATATGAAGGACTTTGTAGCAAGACAAAAAACAGTGGGAAGAATATAAAAACAAGATATTGTAATAGCATTATAGGGATATGTATAAGATATTTTAGGCACTCTTATGAAGGAATGGCAAAAGAGGTAAGATATTTACATACACTATTGTGTGTAAATATCTCACATATATAGGGAGTAACTCTTCTTAAAATGAGTTGGAAAAATTAGAAAAGTGAGGTTTAGAGCTTGAGAGATTGTAGAAAGGGAAAAGTAATTGCGAGTCTCGAATATACCACAAACTGTCATCTGGTTACGTCGCTCTCTTGTCTAGTTGATTTAGTCTCTCTGTTGCCTTCAGATCCACATGTAGTGGTTGGGTTGGCTACTCCACCATGGATCCTCTATATGGATGGTTTCCAGTCACCATCCGACACGTCTGATCCGGATGCCCATTGTGTATGCCTCTGGTTGGATGATCTATCCTCTGAGTTTTCCATTTTTTTTCACTTCTTATTGGTTTTTCCTCTCTGCGAGTGGTTGTTTACCCTCATTTTTCTGTGAGACTCGGCCAAACACTACTTATTTGTCATCCCCTTAGTTCCTCTTTGCTTGGTGAAGAAGGAAGGGAACACCATATACCGAGCATGTGGTGTGGGTCCCCATTCTTAAATAATTTTGGGTCTATTGTGTGAGGTTGCCTAGGGCACCAATTTGTCTTGGAGCAGGCACTGCTTTTACCAACTTGCAAAGTTCATGAAATGAATTTGGTTATGTGTGAACTCTCTAAGTAGCAACTTGCCATATAAACCCTTACTCAAGATCAATGCTTCTTTTTTTATTCATCTCCGCATTCAATGTCCTGATAGAGAATCTTGTAAAGTGTGATCCTTTGTCAAGACTTGCAACTACCAAGACGCCTACTTTTAGCTTCAGTCTCTTCATTTGACATAGTCGAACACTGTTGTAGGAACCATATTTGTCACAGGCTAAGTACCACTAGGATGGAATTTAGTGGAGATAAGAGGCGGATGGGAAAAGCATGTCAAAGATGGATATATGAAGGACTTTGTAGCAAGACAAAAAACAGTGGGAAGAATATAAAAACAAGATATTGTAATAGCATTATAGGGATATGTATAAGATATTTTAGGCACTCTTATGAAGGAATGGCAAAAGAGGTAAGATATTTACATACACTATTGTGTGTAAATATCTCACATATATAGGGAGTAACTCTTCTTAAAATGAGTTGGAAAAATTAGAAAAGTGAGGTTTAGAGCTTGAGAGATTGTAGAAAGGGAAAAGTAATTGCGAGTCTCGAATATACCACAAACTGTCATCTGGTTTACGTCGCTCTCTTGTCTAGTTGATTTAGTCTCTCTGTTGCCTCAGATCCACATGTAGTGGTTGGGTTGGCTACTCCACCATGGATCCTCTATATGGATGGTTTCCAGTCACCATCCGACACGTCTGATCCGGATGCCCATTGTGTATGCCTCTGGTTGGATGATCTATCCTCTGAGTTTTCCATTTTTTTCACTTCTTATTGGTTTTTCCTCTCTGCGAGTGGTTGTTTACCCTCATTTTTCTGTGAGACTCGGCCAAACACTACTTATTTGTCATCCCCTTAGTTCCTCTTTGCTTGGTGAAAAAGGAAGGGAACACCATATACCGAGCATTTGGTGTGGGTCCCCCCCCCCCCCCCCCCCCCGCAAAGCTCGATAGTACAGTTTCCTGCCTTTGACTTCTCGTGCCCAACACACGCCATACCCTCCACATGCAGAGTACGAGACTCTTCATCATCTTCATAAGCCAACCATTTAATCCAAAAACATTTATCTACAACGAAAATCCAAATGCACTCATTCTATTCACATTATAAAAAAAATGGAAAAAATGCCATATTACTTTTGAAAAAAGACCATGCGTGTCTTAAAGTTTTGAATATTTTGTCTCGTATATGGGGTTTAAGGTTTTGCATGTAGATAATCTTGAAAAAAAGGTGCAAATTAAGTAAATACACAAAGATGATTTTTATTGATATATGCTTGATTATTAGCAAGATTGGTGTTGTCATTGATAGTAATTAGCAGGCAAGGAATGCAAAATACTTTCAACAGGTTGAATCAAATCTTCAGATCATAGGAAGGCAAGATTGGAGAGTTTGGCGTAAATTGGACAAGGCTTTTAAAAAACAAGAACATAATTCTAATCTGAACCACCAAGAAACAACACACAATTTAGCAAAACAAAAAAATAACAGTTGACATCACACTAATAGAACTATCCTCATATTTGATCATATTGGATTCTCCTGTGATGATCATACAAGTACGTATGGGTTGTTTGCTACTGATAGAAGTGGAGCTAGAATCTCTGAAGCTGGTGGATATCTAAGTATGAGGGTCAAAAGTAGTATTGAAGCAGAGTTTCACGTTGCTTTGAAGGTTATTGATTGGGCACAATTTCATTACTGGGAGGAGCTATACTTTCATCTAGATTGTCTTGATGTAGTTCGTGTCTTCAAGGTTCTAGAGAATACTTTAGTCGGCAGTAGTCCATTTTTATCTCAATTTGAAGATTTCTTAGCTCTACCTGTTCGATTTTACTATGTTCATAGATGTTTTAATTCCCATGCTCATGCTCGAGCCAAGACTATAACAGACTATGTAGTTTAGGTTTCTTAGTATTTATGCATTTCAGTTAAAAAGAGGCTCTTAGGGTTTGGGCATGTGTAAAGAGATCTTCTTAATCAATTTATGGATGTTAGGGTTGAAAATCGAATCGAATTTTATTAGTTTCAAAACTTTAAAACTAAATCGAACCGAACATTTAAGAAATCGAACTGATCATATAGGTGTCAAATTTATGTAAATAAAAAATCGAACCGACTCCTAAAACTGAATCAACTGACTAAATCAAACATATATTATTATTTTTACATATAATAAACTATTTATTATATGTATTTGGTTTTGTAGTTAAAATCACTTAAAAATTGAACCAACCATATCGATTTCAAATTTTCTAAAACAGAACCCGAACCAGTCCTAAACCAAAAACCGAACCTATCATATCGGTTTAGTCCGTTTGTTGTTCAACCCTAATGGATGTTTTAGACAAGTGGAAAAAGTCCAAATTTTGAGCATTCCTATGCTTTTAAACTTGCAATTGCAACAAAAGCATTCATGGGAATAGGAGGAATATCCCACATTTGCACAATGGAAGAAGATCCCGTTTGTATATGCTCTTCGTGTAGCATTCACTCGTGAAACCCATTTCTTTCCCATTTCACAAACAATGTGTCACTAGTGAGAGTGACTAGGCAGTGGGGGTAGTAGAGAGAGAGAGGGAGGGGTTGGTGTGTATTGCATCTGGTCTCCAAACCAAACAATTCTTTCCCAATCAACCTTCAAATTGGAAGTGCATTGTCACCACACAAGAAAGTGCAGGCTACGTGTTCGACGAAAAGCTCCTCTGACTTTACGACCCCACTCCTCTGGGAAAGTGGAGTGAGCACATGCAACTAACGACACACTCTTCTTGTCTTCTTGGTTGAAAAACACAACACCCGACTCTTCTTCCTTCCTCTGTCATTGCTTGCTTGCCTGCCTATAACACCACATTCTCTTTTCTCCCCCACACGGCTCTCACACGTCCACGAGGTCCTACTACAACAACACTAGCACCACGTTGTTTATTCACACTGTATCTTCCCTTTTGCTGCTTCACCAATTGCAAGTTGACACATAAAGGAAGGAACCCCACTCCATCTCAGACCTCAATATCACTGCCACGTGGCAGAATGGAAGGAGTAGCAATTATGATAACGTTATCTTCGACCCCATTGGGTAGCATTGCCATGTGTGAACCCTTTTGGATTTCCATGGCATCCACCATGTAAATATGAATGGAACCAAACAGCCCCACACACACACACACACAATAATTCAATTTCAAAGATTGTATTAGCAGACACACGGAAAATTATACACAAATATGCAGTTTCTGGATTTGTGGAGGGATTTCTGTGTTTGATATAGGCTTCTTACCATTCCCATGTTCATTTTCACAAGGTTGGTTTTCTTTACTTGATTTATTTTTGTATAAGGACCTAACCCAAGCCAAACTCAACCGCACTGAACACCCTACTTTTCTAACTCTTGTACTATTTGCTAGCTTTGTATTCGATCTTTGCTCATTTTGGAACTTGGGGTAGGTTTTGATTAAGTGTGTTGCCTTGTGTGGACTGAAATTGAATTTACTTTGGCAAGTGTTCTTAGAAATACCTTGGTTGTTTATTGCAAGATATTGGAGGATCTGTAGGAGAGTAGTGAGCATACAATATATTTTTCAGAATGTCTTCTATTGCATCTTTGTGGGTTGTGGTATCACCAAGTCCTGCTACAGAGACCTCCAACTTGATTTACAATGGGTTTTCTGATACTTCAAGATCCATATCTAGAGCTGTGAGATCAAAATCACAAGGGCGAGCAAAACCGAGATTGAATTGTAGCTTTCCCAGTGCAGATTTTAAGTATTCTTCTTTAAGTGGTGGTGGTGGATTAGATAACAAGGGAAGCAACTCTCCTGTATTGTCTAGCTTTATAGCAAATGCAGCAGCTGGAGAAATTGTAGTCTCATCAGAGCAAAAGGTTTACAATGTTGTGCTTAAACAAGCAGCTTTGGTTAAAGAGCAATTGAGGTCTACTCGGGACCTTGATGTGAAGCCAGACATGGTTATACCTGGAAGTCTTGGTTTGTTAAGTGAAGCTTATGATCGGTGTCGAGAAGTATGCGCCGAGTATGCAAAGACATTTTACTTGGGTTAGCCTTCTTTTAAATTATGTAGTGTGCAAATCCCAATTAAGATTTCTTTCTTAAGTTATACAACTTCTTTTGATCTTTTTTTTTTAATCAAATTTTGTTTGTTCAGGTACATTACTTATGACCCCAGAAAGGAGAAAGGCTATTTGGGCAATCTATGGTTAGCACCCACAACTTACCCTATGAATTCTTTGTTTTATTGTTCATTTACTTGAGTCTTACTATTTGTTGGTATGGCCAATTATTTGAGTCAGGGAACAATTACATAACCATAAAGTGGTGTCATGTTCTCTGAATTCACACATGAAGAATCACCAAACAACAAAACCCCCATGATTTCATCTTTTCTTTCTTCTTCCAAAGTAGTTATTTACATTGGCCATAATTTTAATTTTATGTGATGTAATAATAATGAAATTTGTCATAGTTTTCTCAAAATTTATTGAATTGACCTTTCAGAATTCTTGTTTCCAGTTTCTTACTTTGATTGTTGAATGAACTTGTACTGAATTTAAAAATTGAAGATTCAAACAAGATATTAACATTAGATGTATCATGTATGTCACTCAGAATGTCAAATAAATCAACAATGGGTGGTTAGGAGCCAAATGAAGTGATTTATTCATGACCTACAATAGAGAGAGGGTTTTAAGTAGGTTTCTGTTTACTTCTGTTTGAGGTTGAAACTAAACTGGGCACAACTTTGGGGTGGGATTCAAGACTAAGCCTCATAACAGTTGTGAAGTGCTCACTGTAGGAAACTTGAGGTTGCCTTTGTTTCTAATATAGTAATAACTAATAACTGTATTCAAAGTTGTAAACGAGATTGTGCATTCATCTCAATACTGATCTGTGACATGCCATTTCAGTTAACTCTAAGGTCAATTGGGAGGACCGAAACTTTCTCTTTATCAATAAGGTCCAACGCACTCCGTGTAGCTAAGGTCTTTTGTTGCTAATCCGGGATCCCATTTGGGATATCCAGACTGCGGTGCTTGCTATCAACCATTTTCGAGCTTCTCCATCAGTGGAGTGAAACAAGATAAGATGTTTTTCCATTCCAAAATTTTTACTTCCCATTTGGCAAGCTCCAATGGCGTTTTGTGGTGTGCGCGAAAAGAGCTTAAAGCAGTTGAAAGAATGTAAGCCCCTTGGTCCCTACTCTTTCTAGAGGGAAATCAGGATGATGTTTGAAAAATAAATAAATATAAACTTGGACAAGTAGCCTCCTTCCTCACCTAGGAACGAAGAAAGGATGCTTTTCCTCCACCATTGGAAGCGGGCGGATGCATGAAAAAGTTAGTTTTTCAGTTTAACTTCACATTGTTGAAGATGCTCTTATGCTCGAGACTAAATGCTCATTTACGAGTCTATCAATGGAACCTATGTTTAGACCTATATGAGCACTTTGGATATGGGGATTAGCAATTTTTTAAAGCATCGTTTATGAAGTTGAGGCCGAAGAGTATTTTGTGGAAATGTAGTGTTTTCCCCTGTTCTATTCTTTCATGCTCTTAAACTGAGTTTTGTTCCCTTTCAGTATGGTGTAGGAGGACAGATGAACTTGTAGATGGCCCAAATGCCTCTCACATAACACCTTCGGCCCTGGACAGGTGGGAATCAAGGTTGGAAGATCTCTTCAATGGCCGTCCATATGACATGCTTGATGCTGCTTTGTCAGATACAGTTACTAGATTTCCAGTTGATATACAGGTAAGACTGTAAAACTGGTGTTCTGCATCAATCTTGCTTCAGTTGTACTTTATGGAGGTTTAAGTTTTATTAAAATGAGAATGTCTAACATTTCAGCCATTTAAAGACATGATTGAAGGGATGAGAATGGACCTTCGGAAGTCAAGATATAAGAACTTCGACGAACTGTACCTTTACTGTTACTATGTAGCAGGGACTGTTGGATTGATGAGTGTACCAGTTATGGGTATCGCCCCAGAATCACAGGCGAAAACAGAAAGTGTCTACAACGGTGCCCTGGCCTTAGGATTAGCAAATCAGCTAACCAACATACTCAGGGATGTTGGCGAAGAGTAAGTTCAACTCCTAACACTACTTGTTTATGTTTCTCAGCATATATTTATGAAAAGGATGCACCTCGACAATTTTGCTCAATCCTTGGATAGTTTTTCACTCAACATATATTTAAGTACTGAACTACCAAGAAGAGACTTAGCTCGAAGGGACACGACTTCATTGATGTTGGAAGAAAACTATGTGTCTCGAAAGACATCCCTTTACGTATTACAAAATGAATGAACAAAGTCCCTCTCGCCTTAAAAAGGAATGCTAGAATCATATTAGTCTACACTATTGTCTGCTAGAATCATATTAGTTGGACTCCTAGCCTTTTTAAGCCCTCGGTTCAATTACTTTAAAGTAGAGATCGGAGATGTGACTCCAGGCATATAGCACAAATTAGACTTGTCTACTTCGCTGTTCACGGATGAAGTTGTGAACATATCTTAATTCTTGATCTTCGCATGTTTTGGAATCTTCAACTATAAGTTCTAATGATTAGTTTTCTCTTTGAAGGATCTGATTTCCCTGTTGCTAGCTAGAAGTAGCTTACAAGGATGGCAATTCGTCTAATAGATTGTTTTGTTTTCAGTGCAAGAAGAGGAAGGATTTATTTACCACAGGATGAGCTGGCACAAGCCGGGATTTCAGATGAGGATATATTTGCTGGCAAGGTAACAGACAAGTGGAGGAACTTCATGAAAAACCAAATTAAGAGAGCAAGGATGTTCTTTAATGAAGCCGAGAAAGCAGTAACTGAACTCAGCTCAGCCAGTAGATGGCCGGTAAGAAACGAATGATTCAGATCTTAGTACACAATAAAAGAGTTAAATCGCATCAATCGATCTTTTCCCTCCTTTCCTACAATGTGCGTAAGGAGCATTTTTTTAGTGATTTTCCGTATACAACACCAATGTGTTATCGACTATACATCCCCACCAGAATGTAGTCAGTAATGCTGGGAAAATTCTAGGGGTCGAGGGAGGGAGCGAGGGATGGGTGGTAGCCACCCATCCGCCCCGAGATAAGCGCCATCGCGCATCTCCAATCCGATGCGCTTATCTCGAGGCGGATGGGTGGTTACCACCCATCCCTCGCCCCTTTCCCTCGCTCCCTCCCTCGCTCTGTAGCAAAGCTCGTAATGCTGATAGTGATGAGTCGTAGGGCCAAACATTCGCTGTCGCGGTCCTTTCATCATTTGAAGGACCTGACTGTAGTGAAGAATGTAAGACAATGCCAATGGGGAGTAGCTCAGCTGGTAGGCTTATGGCGGATGGTATATCAAATCCAGGGCTCGAACCCTGACGACAACATTGGGTGCTCGGGTGAGAACTATTCACTAGAAGCCATAGGACCAAGATTGGTACTCTCTAAAAGAGAGCAAATTCAAGAAATGGGTTTAAAACATACTTAACACTAGGAAGGCTGGTGGGACTTGATAATTCATTACTGATGTTTTGTAATTTTTCTTGTAGGTTTGGGCATCATTACTGCTGTATCGCCAAATACTCGATGAAATTGAAGCCAACGACTATGACAACTTCTCCAAGAGAGCGTATGTTGGCAAATCAAAGAAGCTCCTGGCTTTACCTGTTGCCTATACACGATCTCTCATTGGCCCATCGAGGAAATCCTCGAGTTTGGTAAATGTATGAAATTGGATTTTTTTAAAGGAAAAAAAAAATGTTATAAGGCAATAGTTAGGTGTTGATGATGTATACCGAAAGTTAGTTCAGTGGAAGAGCATGATCAGAAGGATGTCTGGTCAGGTCTGGTCTGGTCTGTTGTATAATTTAAAGTAGTTCCACTTTTTCAACTTCCATTCATGATATTGTTTGGTTATCCTTTTTGACTTTCTCTTTCTATTTAGTGGATAAATATGTAGTGCCGGAGCTTTTCATCACCCATTCACAAATCGAGTTCCTTCCTTCCTTTCATTGGTGGGACAGGTATAGTATAGTATATTTCCTGGAAGATATTGTGCAATTGTATCAGGATGACACGTGGCCGGTATATATCCATTAGAGGAGCAGCTAGGATAGAGCAGTTGGTTCCCTACTCTGGATGACTAAGACGAAACTTATTTTAAGAGCAGCATGCAGTAGCCGGGTTAGCCGTGCTTTTCTATTGGCCTCCTATCTATGGCTATGCTATGCAAGACTCCGCCATGACATGTATACACTTGAACCTCTTTCAGTAGCCACACATCCACTGGATAAGTGTTTCTATGAACTTCATCCATCAGAGAACGTATTTTGGTAATTAATCACTGATTTTCACCTAGTCCACTCCCTCTAGTTGCACATCAGAACAGAACACACAACCCAGCTACTACTAAAACATGGCATGGCACACGGAACATTGTTTGTCTCCTATGATGATTGCTAGCACAACTTTGCAACTAAGATCATCAACAACCTTTTTCTTTATTCCAAAAAACAACCGAGTTTGTTTTAGAGTCAACTTCTATATAGAATTAAATTGGGCTTTAATGTTGCTGATGACCAAACTTCCATCCTAAACCAACATTTTCAACAGTTAAAAAAGATCAAACTTGCAATAGTTCAGAAGATTTACAAACATTTTGCCAAAGATGATATGGTTAAATCAGGAAAGGGGTATAATAGCAAGAAAGCCTTGGGATACATTAAAAAAAAACTGGGCATTGCAAGCTGAATCAAATCCAATAGTTACAATTAGTTTGTAGCACCTTCTGCTGCTCTGTGACTATAGGATTACACAAACTCAACATTTCAAAATGCTAATCAAAAGTGCCTAAATCACCCCCTGAAGATGACACTCTTTTCTTTAGCTCTAACACGACAAACACTAGAAAGCTCTTTAGGATTAAAATCCTTTCCTCACTAATCACCCCTTTACTCATTATATTCAAACTTTATTTATAGTAAGCCCCTATTTACTATAATTAGAAGTGGCTGAAAACGCTAGACATGCTTTGTAAAATGAAATAAAACAAAAACCCAAATCCTAACAGATATGTGAATCATTATATCTAACAAGTGCACCCTTTTATTACATCGTCCCCTCCCTCCCTCCTAGAAAAGCTCAACCTTGAGCTTAAAGGTCTGGGAGCCCCTATCTGTATGGTTTACATCGACATTACTCCCCAATCAGTTCAGGATAAATTTTGTTTTTATCAGCGAGACAAAAGTATGGCATTAACATGAACAAAATGTAAAAGAACACAATCAGAGCTAAGAATCTCTGTCTGAGGATTTCTCCCCAGTCAAACATCCAACTAAGAATCTGTCTCTGAGGATTTCTCCCCAATCAAACATACATGAGGTGAACTGAGGGTGTGTTTGGTTGCATGGAATTCTATGTTATAAAAATCTATGAGGAGACTCCTATATTTTAGGCTAAATTGATATATCACTCCACATCCACCATTTGATTTTGTGATCAATGGTGGGAATGAAAGTCCCATGAATATGAGAATCACACTCTTTGGTCCCCCAAGGCATGTAATTTTTATGTTCATGGGATTTTCATTCCCACCATTAATTACAAAATCAAATGGTGGATGTGGAGTTATATCTCAGATTAACCTATATTTTAGGGATTCCCTCGTGAATTCTCATAGCATAGGAATCCATGCAACCAAACACACCCTGAGTGTCTTTAAAAATACCCCAACTATGACACCGAATCCTCAAAGAAATCTTCATATCTACCCATTAACTATGTACTATTTCAGGATATATTTTTAAAGATCCTACTTTTTCTTTCCCTCCAAATGAACATGTAAGGGCATGGAGGATTCTAGCCTAAGCCCATTTTCTTAATGCTCATAAGTTGAAGGCCCTGACATCATAATTAAACCAATCTTCAGCCATCTGTTGAACTGTCGAGGGAAGAGTAACTTGAATTTTGAACTCTTCGACATTCCAAACATACAGCCTAACTTAAGGGGCAAAAGAGGAGAAGATGGTCAATGGTTTCAGAATCATGGCCGCACAAAGGCATTGGTTTGTAAGAGTCATCCTTCTACTGTTTAAGTTATCTGTTGTTAACACTACCATGGAGAATTGATAGATTTGGACCGGTAAATAAAAGAAATTGCAAGTAAACGAAAATAAAGAATTAAACAATAAACAAAATAAACTAATAACAAATAACTTTTCTTCAATGGTAGTCTGGTTGAATGGTTAAGGCTGTGGTGGTTTAACCTCCACGTCTTGAGTTCTATACCCACCGGCGGCACGCTTGCCTTTCAAAAAAAAAAAAAAAAAAAAAACTTTTCTTCAATCAACCAACCAACTAACAATGAACAACTTATGCCTTATTTAGAACTAATCTAACTTTTATATTAAACCCTTAATCTAATAGGAAACAAATATGAAAACCCTAATTGCAATCTAATAACAGAATGTTTAATATTACTAAAATACTACTATTCCTAATATTAATAAATATCATAATTCTATCACCTCGGGTTGAAGAAGCTCGTCCTCAAACTTGAACCCAAGGAAGCCATACGAGCACAAACAACAAGATATGGTAAATTGTCCAAATTGAAAGTTCCGCTCAAAATGTGTAAGAAAATTGACCCAAATTGGATCAGCAATATTGTTCCACAGTGGTATAAATTCATTTATTCGGTTGCAAATAAGCTGATCCTCATAAAAAAAAAGGATTTAGAAGCCTGTTGTGGTATAACAAACTGCATGGGGGGGGGGGGGGGGGGGAGATAACAATGGGGCTCCAGGGGCTTAAATGAAAAAGCAGATGCAAGGACTGATTTAGAAATTGAAGCAGGACTGAATTACAATTGTGGAGAGGGACTTTGTTGTAAATTATTTTTCCTCCTCTCGACTGAAGCAAAAGGGAGGGTTTGTGGCTGCTGTGATGGGGAGGAGGGGGCGAGGAGGGAGGATTTGGGGGTTGCAATCGATCGAGACAGGAGGAAGGAGGAGGTCGATGAGCTTATGCAGCGGTCGGTGAGGGTCTGTCTACGGTGGTGTGGTTGTTGTCACTTTGAGGCGATGGTGTGTCTAATGGAAGAGGGGTTCGGCGGTGAGGCGATCGATCGGTGGGTTGTCGATGGATCGATCGCTTGATGTGGATGAGCAACCATCTGTTCTGTGGAAGTTGGTCTGCGGGGACGATGGTCTGTCGGGTGCTAACCGACGGACCATGAGGACTGATGTTGAACAGACTGTTTTTCGACCATTTGGGAGGTGTGATCGACCAAAGGGTGTGTCAGTTGGTCCCCTGATGCGCCGCCGTCAGTGGAGTTGCAGGTTGGGATCTATGGACTGCCATGAAGTGTTGCATTATCTATTGTTGCTGCACCATCTTCAGTAAGTTCTGATCCATTTTGATCAATTTCTAGGTAAACATCTGATTTTGTATTCGTCATTGCTCTTATACCAATTGATAGATTCAAATTAGAATATAAATAAAATTGCAATAAAATAAACAAAATTGCAGCAAATGAAAATAACAATAACTTTTATTCAATCAACCAACTAACTAACAATGAGCAATCTATATTATTTATGAGTTTGTCTACACAGCGAGGAAAGGGGCAAGGGAGGGGGTGCAGGTGTTCACCCCCTCGAGATGCGCAAAAGAGCCTTGAGATACATACTTTCACGCATCACGAGGGGGATGAACGACTTCACCCCTCCCTCGCCCTTTTCCTCGTCATTTAGAATTTCTCATTATTTATAACTAATCTAACTTCTAAAACAAATCCTAAACCTAGGAAACAAATATGATAACCCTAATTAAAATATAATAGAATGTCTAATATTACTAAAATCTTATTATTCCTAATATTAATAAATATTCTAAATTTCTAATTCTATCAAGAATGGTCAAGAGTAGGAAGCATACCCTTGGGACTTAATCCATATAAACTGATGTAGCTTGTGAACTCTGAGCCTTGATTAGTGAAAGTGGTCTGGGCCTGATCTGATTATAACATTCCTTAAAAGTGAAGAAGACACCTTTGCCTGTCCAAGCCCATTGGTCAATACCATCATCAAGGTGCACTGGTTCAATGTCTTGGAGAAGGTGGACGAGTTGGAGAACCTCCCAGTCATTGAGGCTTCTACTGAGGTGCAGGTTTCAGTAGGGGTGGGCTCTTAACTTCGAAAGTACTTTGATGAAGAGATCTACAAGGTTGTCATTAGATCGAGTATGTTTGATTTCAATCACATGTTTATTCTGAAGCTCATGTGGATAGATGAACTTTACTAGAATATATTTTGTTCAATCTCCTTTGATGAAGTCTTCTTGCATTTGAACAATACATGTCATTTAAGTAGGTTCATCAGTAACTGAAGGCATTTAACAATTATTTCTTATATGTTGAATTAATGATCTGAGCCAGACATATTCTCGGCTAGCTTTATTCAAAACAATAATTTCAGAGTGATTTGAGGAAGTAGTCACTAATGTTTGTTTAATGAATCGCCAAGAAATAGCTGTGTCACCTGTCTGTGAGCAACCCTTATGGTGGTCAAATAGATAGCCTAAATTTGCATTTTCAACTAGGTGAAAATGGTTAAATAGATCACAGGAATAAAATAAACCAATCTCATTTGATGAAGCCTTCTTGCATTTGAACAATACATGTCATTTAAGTAGGTTTTCAATATCATTAAAATATCATGGCCCTTTGATAGTTCGATAGCTACCATATATATGAATATGTCATCGATGACCATTACATTTCTATTCCACATTTCTCCATAGTATATTGAAATTTCATTATTATGAGGTATTTGAGCCTCATTGGAGGCTTTTTGAATCACTTCAAGGATGTAAGCAACCACTTTTGGGGCTAGAGAGAAATTGACTTTTCAAAGATAACATCTTCAAAATTGTTATTTAATTATACTCCTGGAGCTTTATGTACAGCTTATTCTGGAACTTGTACAAATTCAAGAATTGCTTCTTCGGGTAGGGCATGAAGTTTTACTAATTATCATTTTTCTGGAAATTGAATCTTTGGAACCTATAGGTCTTCCATCCTTCTGGCGTTCAACAGATTTATTAGCTGCCTTATTTGCAGTTTGTATCTCAGGGACACAAATTCGAGCATGTGCATTCATAGCTGGCACATGTGAATTTGTTACTTTAGCTGCATCATTAAATGCATCAGGTAATTGAATTGGAATTTCTTGAAGGTGTAATATTATCTTTACCTCATCATCACATTGAGATATTTTAAGGTCCATATGAAACAAAGTGGAAGTATTCCACGATAGTTCACACTATTCTTTTTCCATAAGAATGTGTTTATCTCCCCCTAACGGTGGGAAGATAGTCTCATCAAACTAACAATCTACAAATCTAGTGGTAAGTTAAAGGTTATAGATAATAGATAATGGAAGGGGAGTCAAAACCAACATAAATGCCCAAGCGATGCTGAGGACCCATCTTAGTTCGTGTTGGGGGTGGGATATGAACATCTCCGGCACAACCAAATTTGCGTAAATTTGTAATATTTGGTTGAGAACTTGTCACAAGTTTTAAAGGTGAATACTGATGGTACGGAGTGGGTCTAAGGTGAAGCCATTTTGCGGCATGCAAGATTGCATAGCCCCAAGCACTAGTTGGTAGTTGAGACTGCATAAGTAAAGGTTTAGCAACGAGTTGAAAATGTTTAATGAGAGATTCTGCTAAACCATTATGTGGATGTACATGTGGGACTGAATGTTCAATATCGATGCCTATGGATGAACAAAAAACATTAAACACTTGTGACATTAACTCTACTGCGTTATCAATAGACTGGATGTGATAGTCAGGGAATTGGGATCTATGTTTAATAATTTGTGTTAGGAATCTAGTGAAAGCAAGATTACGAGTGAAAAGAAGGCATACATGAGACCATATAGTGGAAGCATCTGTGAAAACCATGTAATATATAAAAGGTCCACTAGCAGGGTGGATTGGTCCACAAATGTCGTCTTGTATTCTTTGTAAGAAAAACGGTGACTCAATAACAATCTTAAGATGATGTGGTTTAGAAATAAATTTACCTTTGGAACAAGGAATGCAAAATATCCATTAGGTAGGTGGAGTTGAGTATGTACTAAGAGATGCCTATTAGAGTTCTCTACAATTTTCTTCAACATGGTAGATCCAGGCAATGTTTTAAAAGGCGATTGAGGCGTACGCCTTGAGGTGCGAGTCGAGGCGGGGCGACCAAAATTCGCCTCTAAGCGTACGAGTTGGTATGGTATTTGGAGGCGCTCGCCTTACTGTGACGAGGCGTACGCTTAAGAAATAGGGATGGCAACGGGGCTGATTGGGACGGATTTGAGCAAACCCATCCCCGCCCCGCTGGGGATTTCGGATACCCGAAACCGCCCCGCATATCCGTTTATCATTTTTATTTTAAACCATCCCCGCTCCGGACGAATAGCCGGATATCCGCCTCGCCCCATTTAACCCCAAAAAAAAATTATACAAAACAGAAATAAACAGAAGAATGGTTTTCGTTCCTCACAATAAACATCATCTATAACCCCATTCTGAACTCTGAAAGCTAACCTAAAAGGGTTCATCATCCCAGACTCAAGATCATCTCCCCATTTAAAAAAATCACAGTGAGATTTTTAGATCCGGAAACCCTAGAAGCACCAATAAACCAAACTCTCCTTCAGATCCCTCCCTACCCCAAGATCCGCACCACCAGCGTACACCTGCTCACTCGGCTCTGATCTAACCACCGCCTGATTCTTCTTCTTGAACTCCACCGAATCTTCTCCTCGTTTCAAAATCGTCACTCGTTCCATCACCAGATCCGCCTTCCGCCACACAAAGTGAGAGTTTGACTCTGAGAGTGAGAGTCAGGGTGTTTTTTCTCTTATTTGAGTGAGTCTGAGAGGGGGTTTCTCTTATTCGAGTGAGTCTGAGTGGGGGTTTCTCTTCTTCGAGTGGAGAGGGGTTTCTCTGAGTGAGGGTTTCTCTTCTTCGAGTGGAGAGGGGGTTTTCTTCGAGTGAGTCTGAGAGTGAGGTCTGGGTTATTTTTTTCTTCTTCGAAAGTGAGTCTGAGCTGAGAGAGAGATTTAAGAGATCGAATGGGTAGGTTTTGTTTTTTGTTTTTTTTTTCCTTTTAAAGGGTCAGGTGTATTTATGTAAATTCAATACTTAAACGGATATCCGTGGGGCGGATATGGCCAAATCCGTATCCGCCCCGAATATTCGACGGATATTGTTTGGATATCCGTATCCGCCTCGAAACCCATTTAGCTATATCCAAATCCGCCCCATACAGATTGGGTGGGGCGGATATCCGTAAAAATCCGCCCCACTGCCATCCCTATTAAGAAATTAGATGATCATCCCATCTGTTCGGATCTTTAGACAGATCCGACGGCTGAAATTATAAGTGCATTTGCAAAAACCTAAAACCTAATCGATTTCCTCTTGTGTCATTTGCAGACAGAAGAGGTGAACAGAGGACGAGACGAACTGAAGAAGAAGAGAAGAAGAACACAGAGGAAGAAGAGAAGATCGAGAGGGGAACAAAGGAAGAACTGAAGAAGAAGAAGAGAAGAAGAACAGATAGGAAGAAGAGAAGATCGAACCAGGATCTGCGATTGAAGTCGTTTCATCTGCGATTCGCACTTTGGAGTTTGGTCGATTAAAGTCGTTTCATCCAAGCTCAGTTTCGACTGTACGTATACGGTACACTTCTTATTCTAATTCTCCAGTTCTTCTTCTTCTTCTTCTTCAGTTCTTCAGACTTCAGTTCTAATTCTTCAGTTCTTCTTCTTCAGCACTTTCGGTGCTTAAACTGATCACTGATCAGTTGTATTTTTTGGTGCTTAAACTCAAATGTTAAGTATTTTTGCATTTGCTTAAACTGAAATGTTAAGTATTTGTATTTTTCAGTGCTTAAACTGAAATGTTAAGTATTTGAAATGTTAAGTATTTGTGCAAATTGTGCTTAAACTGATCAGTTGAAATGTTAAGTATTTGTGCATTGTGCTTAAACTGATCAGTTGTATTTGTGCAAATGTGCTTAAACTGATCAGTTGTATACTTTGAAATGTTTATGTATTTGTGCTTAAACTGATCAGGACAGTATACGGTAAACTTCTTTTTCGTGCTTAAACTGAATCCATGGAAACTCAAGTTCTCAACAAATTAAGGAATTGATCAGTTCAGTTGTATTTGTATGCTTCTTCAGTTCTTCTTCTTTGAATGTTAATCAGTATTTCATTCATGTTTGTATGTTTTGTATGTTTGAAATGAAATGCTCTGTATGTTTGAATGAAATGAAATGCTCTGTATTTTTTTTTTTTAATTTGTATGTTTTGTATGTTAATCAGTTAATTCTATAAAAATCCATGTTTTGTATGTTTTGCTTGAAGAACGGATGGATTACAGTTTTGTGCATGTTTTGTATTTATAATTCAATTTTGTATTTGTAGATTAGATGGCACCGCGCAGGACTACGAATACGACTACTAGTGATGGAAGAGACCTATTTTGGCAATATGGCACAAGTGTAAAAGGTCCTAAAGACGGGATCAATTACGTGAAATGCAAGTTTTGTGAGCAAGTGGTCAAGGGGGGAATTTTTAGATTGAAAAATCACCTTGCAAAGACGCGCAAGGACACAAAACCTTGTTCTAAAGTACCGGATGATGTCTTCCATGAAGCGAAGGCTTTTTTTAGAGGTTGGTCAAAGACAAAAGCTAATGAAAAGACAAGACACTGAGTTTCAAATTAATAGAGGTTCATACTATCAAGCAACGTAAGTCACCTCTGAAAGAGAAATCTAAGAAGTTTGCTGCCTTTGCCACTAACATGGCACATAAATGGCCTTCTAGGAGACTAGAGTATGCAGCTGAGGTGATTTTTGATGTGCTGAAAGAACATAGAGGTGGGATGTTGAGGCAAGAAGTTCGTGATGCTGCTAGGCTACACATTGGGGACACTGGTTTGCTAGACATCGTCATTAAATTCATCGACAATTACATTGTAGGAAACTATTTGGTCAAGCGTACTGTTAACACAGTTACCAAAGTGCCACAGTTCACTATCCATGAAATTGGTAGGAGCTCTGAGCAAGACAAAAATTCAACCAATAAGCGGAGTTTGTGTATTACTTGTCCAGCTGAAGCTTACTGATGCAAACAGGGTGGATGTGTACCATGACATTGCCTATTTGTATGAGCAGGTTCTGGAGGAAGGTACTAAATCAGAATTGGTGAAGCGGCAACTTAGGTAGTTATCGAAAGTAAACATTTTGCTAAGGAGTGGTCATTCAGTGATGAAGACGATGCACAATCAAGGTTCATATGTCGAGTTCTGCCAAGTCCAGATGAGTTAGAAACTGACATGTCACGCCCATTTCCTCCTGGAGAAATAGTGATTCTCCCACCATATGCTACGATTGGGAAGCCAGAAATAGTGGCAGAGAGTGCTTTTAGGGACACATATTGTGTTTTGGAAAACTACAGGGTAAGGGAATTGGAAGGACTGAATGGGGTAAATGACCATGAAGTGGTATTTGGAACCATGGAGTCCGGTACAGAAGTTTGGGTGGATGGCAGTGGGATAGACTAAAGAATTTGCTGAGGTATGAAAGCGGGGTTGATAATTGGAGTGTCAATTGTAGGTGTGGAGCAAAGGATGATGATAGAGAGAGGATGGTAGCATGTGACATATGTGAGGTATGGCAACACACAAGGTGTTGGAGAAGAGGAAACTGTACCACAACGGTTTTTATGTTTGTAAGTGCAATAATTCACTGATGCCAGTAGCAACATTGGGTATGTGCTATGGATACTGATGATACACTAAATCGTGTTTTAATCCGCGTTGTACGCATGTCACAATAATCTTGTTAGCTGAGCAAAAACGGGTCTAATTGCCCACCTAATTTCACAAAGCCCATACAATACTAAGCCCATCTTGGTAGAATTCAGAAAGTTGGATCCAAATTGCAACGCTTTACCAAGCCCACATATCACATGGTAAAATCCAATACTTGTAAGGCCTAATCGGACAAGTATTCCAGGGATCACTAAAGATGGGCAAACCAAAAATACATTGGTTCCGACTAGGAAACAAATACCAGAGTACAAGTCGTGCATGAAATTTTTTTTGCATAGATAACACTCCAAAAGGGAAACCTCTATTGCAGATCTAGGAGCATAAATTGCGTAGGGAAACTCTCCTACATGGTCAGCTCCCAACTAGGAAATGATCTCCAGTAAGATCTCTTTTGCTAAACCACGCCACCAAAAGCCTAGTCGAACAATGACTCTCGCATTATAAATAAAACACAGGGTTGATGAACAATGGTACGCTACAGAACCTAATTTACATCTTTAAACCTTTCTCAAGACTTGTCTAACTTTGGCAACGGAGTGCCATCGGCAACCACAACAGTGGTCCCTGGCTCATGTGTTTTTCCTGTGCAGGTCTAGGTCAAGGGCAAGGAGTGCAGGATTCGACTATATCAGTTTGGCACCGTCCGAGGGGAACAACGAAGTTCCTTGAAAGACAGTGATATCACCCTTCCTCACTATCCAGAGTGATGGTGACCACGAGATCTCACAACAATGGAAACATCCCTGAGCCCTCGAACGCTCGTACTGGATGAGCGTTGTTGTTTCCCGCAGATCCGGCACCGCGAGAGGAACGAAATCAGACCCCCTACGCCAATAGCAGCCATGGCAGATCCTAGGGTGGATCTATTGTCAACCTAGATGCAGCAAAATTGCACGAGCGGTAGATATACTCACTCATTAAAACCCTCCACCGGCGGAAAGAGATCGGGAACAAAGAGCCACGCCCACAGAAAACACTAGAGAATACATTCAATAGAGCCACGCTACCCTTGCGGGCTCTCAGTAGACCAGAGACGGAGGAGCATCCAATAAAGACCCAGCGTTTAGGGCTGACAGACAGGTCTTGCAGAACACCCTCCGGCTAGAGGCCACCAATCCTATTGTGTTGTTCAACCTCACTGCCCCCTGTTCATGGATCATATCATGAACGAGCCTCTGCCAAAGAAATTCACTCCGCCAAAGCTCGAGTTCTACGACGAGACGATAGACCCGTCCGACCACTTGTTCCATTTTCATCATGTAATGGCGTTCAAAAAAGGATTTGAAGCAATAATGTGTCGGTCATTCCCTACCAGCCTAAAAAAGTCAGTGCTTACCTGGTTCCACAGCCTCCCTCCGAGGTTCATCGACTCATTTCAGACACTGGTGATAACGTTCCTCACACGCTTCGTCGGCAGCCAACGAGGGCCCGCATTATCTACTCACCCTTAGATAGAAGCCGAGCGAGACGTTAAGGGAATACATCACACACTTTAACGATGAGTTGACTCTCATTAGCGGCTGCAATAGTGACACCGCAGTCAAATCCTTCTCCACGGGTCTACGGAGAGGCAAGTTTTATGATTTCCTCATTCTGGAACCTCCAACCGATGTGGCGGACTTACTGAAGAGTGCCCATAAATACATCATTCTCGATGAGATGTTGGTCGCCAAGGAGGCGAAGTCTGAAAATAAACCCTCTGGATCTAGAGACAAAAGGGGAAGAAACAGGATGAATATTATAAGAGAAAGTGCAATGACAACAACTCCGATTCTGGCCGCGGAAAATAAGATAAGGCCTCGAACTTCGTCGGGTCTAAATCCGTCACTCCCCTCAACTCTAGTCTGTCAAACATCCTCAACTCTATCAAAAATTGGGGAGAACTGAAGTGGCCTGCCAAACAGCGAAGAGATCTCTCCCGGTGCGATAACAACAAATACTACTCCTTTCACAAGGAAGGCAACCACGACACTAAGGAATGCAAAAGTCTCAGGAGCGAGATATAGTACTGGATCCAGAAGGTGAAGCTCAAGGAGTTCCTGAGCCTAGACAAAAGGCAAGATCGGGCAAAGGAAAGGGAAGATTCCATTAAGGAGATGGAGAACAAAGCTCCTGGCATCATATATGTGCTTAATGGAGTTGGCTCCGAAGGCGAGCAATCAAACAGGTCCCGCAAGAGGACGTTTATCAAAATGCGGACACAACCCACCTGCGAAGACAGACAAGTGCAGTATGCATGAATTTAGAGCTTGATCCCACTATTGACGCTCACGAACAAGGACCTCTAGGGCGTTCATTCTCCTTACAATGACGCCATCTCGGTCCTCATTTCAAAGTGGGAAGTGAAAAAGGCCTTGGGGGACACGGGAAGCTCTTTAAACGTCCTATTTCTCAACGCTTTTTGCAGTATGCAACTCAATGAAGAGGACTTAACGCCTGCCAACCATCCCATGGTCGGGTTCAGCGGAGAGAAATGCTTCCCCATTGGGAAGATCAGCCTAATGGTAGTGGCGGGAGAGCCACAATTACGGAAGTACCTTGTTCAGGAGTTCATGATGGTCGGTGTTCCGTCCGCCTACAACATCATCCTAGGGAGGCATTGGCTCCATCATATAGAGGCAGTAATATCTACTTTGCACCAATGCATTAAGTATACTGCCAACCAGGCCCAAGGAACTATTTATGGAGATCAACCTTTAGCGAGAGACTGCTAGTACTACCATTGAAGCACCTAGATTGCTAGCAATTAGTTCGGGCTCGCTGGACAGACGTATCAAACACCAAGCCCAGATAAGGAGGAAAAATCACCCTGCGCGGACAGAGACAAAGCTCCGACAACCAAGGCTCAATTATTCGATGAGCCGAAATTCAACACTGGAGGCACCATCCAGTCTAGTACAAAGCTAAGTAATAACACTTCAACAAATATGCACCTACTCCAAAAGCTGACAACCAACGAGGAACGACCTACCCGCACGAAGTTTACTTTTCAGTAACTTTGTTAGCATTGGCGAAATGTGACTAGGGATGACAACGGGGCGGATTGGGGCGGATTTGAGCAACTCCATCCCCGATCCGTCAGAAAAAGCGGAGCCCCAAATCCGCTCGCCAATCTGTTTATAATTTTAATTAAAAATCGTAACCGCCCCATGCGGATTGGCGGATATCCACCCCGCCCCGCCAATCTGTTTACGGTTTGCAGTTCTGTTATTGGATTGCCGGTCCCCCCCCCCCACCCCCCGATCATCAACATTTTCTTAATCAATCTTACTACATTTTTTTACACTAGGAAAATCCCACCTACCATTACCCAACATTACTCTGCTCTTGCTTGAAAAATCGAAATATCCCCCATAAATTACATAGACACTTTCTTTTATTTGAGATCGCAAAGACAAAAAGGAAAGAAACCCAAACAAAAAGTGAATATATTGTTATTGAGAAACTGAGAGGCGACAGTCGACGATGTGTGAGAGACAATGATTTCAACTCTTCGTCTTGAGTGAGAAACTGAGAGGCGACAGTCGACGGTGTGTGAGAGGCGATGACTTCGACTCTTCATCTTCAAGTGAGAAACTGAGATCTGTGTGTGAGAGGGAGAGGCGACTATGTCTGTGTGTGAGAGGGAGAGGCGAGACAGTGTGAGAGGGAGAGGCGTGGCGTCTGTGTCTGTGTAAGAGATCTAGGGTTTAATCCCTTTATATAGTTGAAGGATATTTTTGTAATTTTACCGATTAAACGGATATCCGTGGGGGCGGATACGGCCAAATCCGTATCCACCCCGAATAATAAAAGGATACAGATTGGAAATCCGTATCCGCCCCAACCTCCATAAACCCTTAACCAAATCCGCCTCAAACGGGGCGAGTGGGGTGGATATCCGTGAAAATCCACCCCACTGCCATCCTTAAATGTGACACTTTGCCAAGGGAACTACATGGTTTGAGCCAGGACCGTGCACGTCTATTTCATGGTCAGATTAGTTTAGTCTCTGCTATCAGTCAAACTATCTTATTGCTTTGATTTTTTTTTCTCAATTTAGAAGAATTGTTTGCACAGTACTATATTCAAGGAATAAAACAAACCTTATTGATTACAAAGAAAATTATTACAAAGCTTGTCCGACTGACTAGTACATCTGTTTATTACAAAGAAAATTTATACACTACAAGTATCTAAGTCTAACACGAGTATCAATCCATTGAAACGCACAACAAGATTTTGCTCCGCCAATCTGTCTTTAGAAGTAAAAACAAAAGTATCCAAAGTAGGCAACAAGCCGCAGGTATGGGCTTAATTCTTTGCTCCGCCAATCTGCCTCGCAAATATTATTTGAAAGTGGCAGCAAGGACACTCAAAACAGACTGCAGACATCTTGTTCCGCCTATCTTTCTTGCGAAGAGGAACAAAAGGAAAACAGAAGAAGGCAGACGGGAATGTCACTCAAATGAGGGATGGTTGGGGTGATGCAGAGTTAGCACCCCAGGACCGCAGGCCACGATCGTCAGAGCTCCGTTTTGCCTATCTTTCTTCCACTTGTGGCGTCACGCGTGAAGCTCAGTAGATACAGTAGGAACAAGCCACCCAAGGTTGGCTGCAGGTGTTATCTCTGAGATTGAATGGTGCGAGACGCCAATGGAGTGCCAAAAGATGAATGACAAACTTGACCCCTGGGGGGAGTCCGTAACTCTTGTTTGCAATGTAAGAAGAAATTACAAGGTCCCATTGAACCAATTGGATGCTCACCCGAGCCAGGTGGCACCAAATAATAATAGGTCTCGCCATGACTCATCGCTACAAGTGTCAGAACATTCTCCAGCAACGAAGATCTTCTTTTAGCTTTTGGAAAGCCCAAAACATGTTTTTTGAATAGATGCATTTCAAGAACATTTTTTACATCATTCATGGCAATGCTTGAAATGATGAACACTAGCCTATATATAGGCGCGACGGTTCACGAAACAAAATCAATCAACAGTTATGTCAGCATTAAATGTCGTACGGGAAATAGGGAGGTGACAGTTCTAATTGCAACTACACGAGTCCATAATGGCATTGCACGCATCCCCATTAACTGGGGGGAGTAACTGGCACTGAATCGTCTCTCAATCTACGCTATACACCTGACATGCTAATTTTTACAACATGACCCAACCAACTAATGGGCCCAAACAAGTACCCCGCCAGATATGGCCTAGTACACGTAAAGACACAAACGGTGAAGGCCTTAAGTACCCATGGAATGCAGAGCAAGCCCACGGTGATATTATCAATAAATCCAAGGTATCAGCTCTATTAAGATTTTGTTGTTGTTCATTGAGACCTAGATAAACTCAGTGCGATCAACTTATGGCGATCCGACTCCAGAATCAGATTTATTGGTCCAAACTCTGTGCCGAACTACTAGGCGATTAAGGAAGTCAGGACACCAAAGTCCGACTTACACGCCCAAAGCCAAGCGAAGGCCTAACCTGACCAAAGCTTAGTCCGTTCCGATTGATGACGATAGCTTCTGGTATGCTCTAACGCCTAGTCCGCTAAAAGCAAATGAAAATGGCTTATAAAGTGCAAGCTTAGTCAGAGCTCTAACGCCTGATCAAGGTGGCATGCTAGGGATCATCGTCCAACTGCAGACATTGATCGTCGAACCCGATCAAAGCTTAGTCAATTTCGACTAATGACGATAATTTCTAATCCACTCTAAAACCATAGTTCACTAAGCGCGGATGAAGATGGCTTAAAAAGTGGGAGCGTAGTTAGCACTACAATGCCTGATTGAGATGACTTGCTAGGGATTATTTTCCAACTATAATTAATGATCACCGAACCCGACCAAAGCTTAGTCAGTAATGACTAATGACGATAGCTTATGGTCCCCTCTAATGCCTAGTTCGTCGAGTGCGGATGTCGATGGCTTAGAAAATGGGAGTCTAGTAAGCGCTCTTGATGCCCGACCACGATGGCTTGCCAGGGATCTTTGCCCAACAACGGGCAATGACCGTCGAACTCTATAGCTCTAAGACCGTAACCCTCCAAGCGAAGGTAAAAATGGCTTAGAAAGTGAAAGTTTAGTCAGTGTTCTTAATGCCTGATCACGATAACTTACTAGGGATCATTGTCCTTCCGCAGACAATGATCATCGAACCCTACCGTTTTAAGACCTTAGCCCGACAAGCGTGGGTGAAAATGACTTAGAAAGTGGGAGTCTAGTTAGCATTTTTAACGTATGATCACGATGATTTGCAAGGGCCATTGTCCAACCACAGACAATGATCGATGAACCCTACCAAAGCTTAGTAAGTTTCAATTAATGAAGATAGCTTCTGGCCCATTCTAAGACCGTAGCCCGCCTCGCACGGGTGAAGATGGCTTAGAAAGTGAGAGTCTAGTCAGCATTCTCAACGCCTGATCACGATGACTTGGCAGTGATCATTGTCCAACCACATACAATAATCACTGAAACTTTCCAAAGTTTAGTCAGCCTCGACTAATGTGGATAACTTTTGGTCCCCTTTACAGCCTAGTCTACCAGAAGCGGGCATAAACGGTTTGAAAGCCTAGTTGGAGCTCAGGAAGCTTAACTCGGACAACTCACAAGGACCATCGTCCGATAATTTACAGCGATGCACACACATGACCACAGTTTGACCAGTTTGCTTATAGTAGCAACGACAGCTGCTGGTCCGATCTACAACTTGGTCCGCATATGACGGATTACAACGACGGATCTCAAAGATGGGTAACGGCCTGGTCTGAATTATCTATCACCAACCAAGCTTATCCACTAGCATGGAGTTTAGCCAACTTACAAGACTTGATCGATACGACTCCCCGATCTCTAAACACTACTGACTAGGGTTGCCTGAATGATTGCAACATAAGAAGTCAGAACTCTCATCATCAAATCAATCATACGACTTCCTGAATCAGCACAGCCTCTTGTCTATAAGACAATATCGCTATAAGACAAAACAAATAAATGCCAGCAGGGAAAGTCAAAGAACACATAAGTACAAAATGATGTTCAACATATTATCTCTTATTGATAAGACAAAAACACAGAGTTCACTCCTTGACGGTAGATGGTTCAGATACAACATAACTAGATTTGGCAGGAGAAGAAGTAGAGGGTGCGTCCTCACGTGTTGTCGCTCAGACACTCTGGACTTGATCACCTTCTTCTTCTGATTGATTGGAGGCTTCCCCAAACTTCGCAAAAAACACTTATTTGTAACGAGAGAGTTTCCAATCGGGATGCTCCCCCTTCATCAGTTGCACCAGCTTCAGCTGTCCATGTACAACTCTGCTGATCTCGTACGTGCCCTTGGCCTTCAGAAGCTTTTCCTCGCCCACTCTCAACTCAGTGAGCTCTCACTCCAGCTACTTCAACTTGCCCAACAACATATCAATTCTGAACTGCTCGACACTCAAGTTGTCCTTCGCAACACCGAGTTCATTTTTTGCCAAAAGGAGTTACTTTTCTGCTATCCGCACACACTTGGCATTAGAGTCAACGTCGGCCTTTATCTGTTGACATTGGGCAGTCCACTCGGACTCCTCGACATTCTCGGTGTTCAAAGCTTGCACCACAGCCTGCACCTTGGCTGCAACCTCTCGAGCAAATTCTAATTCACGACGGCCAAGGTTCAATTCTTCTTCGAACTTGTCCCTAGCGGACATTGCCTCTGCTAACTCAAACTCAAGCGTTTCTAAGTGAATCCACTGAGCCTATGATCTTATCTTCCAGACCTCCTGATCAACAATCGATTAGGCATACCTCACTTATTTAAGTTGTTTCTTTAGTGATTCAATTCCAAGGTAAGCATCGGAGTACGACTTCTGTAAAGTCGCAAAGACACGCTCTCTCACGGGCAGCCTCAACCTCCGTCCCACCAACGACGACTTGGTTCAAATATGACGTACCCAGAATGATATGTTTTTGCCCCTTGTTCATACGCTCTCTTAGTGTATCGCCTGTTGGCATCGGAACACAATTCGCCAGCCAATTATTTCACCTACTGATATGCTTCTTGGAGGCATAAGAAATATCAACCTCTTAGTGACAAGCTTGGTTGCTCATCTTTAGCACATTCGGAGCGAACAAACTGATCCACGCATCCGGATGGAGATCTTTTGGGACCAAAATTACTCTAGCACCTTCTTTAATGTCTTCACCGCATCAGGGCCTTCATCCATCGATTTCATCTTGCTCATAATGATCAGCTCTCTCTCACGAACTGAATCGGAAGCAGATGACGGGGAAGAAGGAAGTGAGTTATCTCTCAGACCCATCGTCACCTCAATTTGGGGACGAGATATGAATGGAGAACAATATGGGCGATGCGGCGAGAACTTCTTGCCGTAGGGGCGGTAGTCAGACGACTCTTCAGCAAACCGGGGAGATTCGCAATTCAAATAAGGGTTGTACTTAAAATCCTTCAACGAAAAAAGGCGAGTCAGACCCTCATTGGACGAAGCCGCAATGCCTGCCTGCAGCAACAGGTTGTTCATAACCTTCACCTCCGTGGTGCTCAGATTTATTACATCTTCAACCCCCACCATCTGCAGATACTCTTTCTCCAAGTCAGTAAGAGACATAGGGGCCCTTGCCTGAGCATCCTGCCCTTCAGACACAATAGCTTCTGCCCCAGCGGACGTATCAAGAACCTGCCCCACAGCTTGACGTCCCTCTGAAAGAGTCGATCGCTCGAGCTTAGTGGCAACACGAGGCTTCTTAGAATGAATGGAATAAAAAAATGCCTCATTCAATTCTGCCCTCCTTAACGGGCTCATAATCTTAACCTTTGAAAGCTTCTACTTCTTTAAAGAGGATTTGCCTTCAGACTTCGGCTTCGGGAATTTGAAATGGGTAGGAGCCTCATGCCAATGAGCCCATAGTCCGTTGCGCTTGATATTAAAAGACTGAACGACATCTTCTACCTGCATTCAAGGCATGCCACAAAATTTATCCAAAGCTGCCTCATGCTCAGAAGAAAGGGGCGTAATTGGAAACCTCCTTACAGAAAGCACGAATAACAATTCAATATGCAATTAACACAGATAGAATCGAGAACAAAATCAAACTTACTCAGTTGCCGGAATTCTCGCTCGTTTGGACGACCAACAAACTCAAAATACTTTGAGTCTACAGAGGCCATGAAACAATATTTATGCCAGAACTTGAAGTCATTAGGCAGATTACCAAAGCAGTCCGGCGATGTCAATACGCACAAGGCATGCTCGTTTATCCGAGTAGAAGTGAGCAGTTGGATCACCCTCGGAGACACATGGACACCATTATCCTTTACCCTAATAAGAATGGCGATCATCGTCTTATAACCGTTTGATACCAGCTGAGCGGGCGCAATGCCGAGGTAAGCCAGAAAGCTCTAAATTTCCTTGATGATAGGAAAACGGATGCCCAATTGAAGCATACCTCGATGCAAAAAGATAAATCCCTCTGAAGAGCACCAGATCATCAGGGATCCCATATGTCTCACGAAGGCTTTCCAAACTTGACTCAGAGATTGAGCTCTTCTTGAAGAACTTACAACCTTTATCAAACAGTTCATCAAAAAGTTGATTCTGGTCAGCCATTGAAGAACACACAAACTTTATATCAGGGAAGTTGAGCGAAGTCAAAAGCAAAATAGCGAAATGACAAAGCAGAGTCTCTAAGATCGAAGAGTAAAGAAAATAAACTCATTAGAGTAAGGGATCTTTCCCCCATTTTTTTTTTTGAAGCAAACACATGCCCAATTAATGAAGAACACAACTCAATGAGACGATTCAGACTCAAACCAATCATGACTGCTAAGTTCTCCATGACATGACTTGATGAACAGACGAGCTGGCCCACCAACTCGGGGGAGTAGCTGATGATACACTAAAATGTCTTTTAGTCCGTACTATACACGTGTCATGATAATCTCGCCAGCAGAGCAAAACGGGCTTGATCGCCCACCCAATATAGTAAAGCCCAGACAACACTAAGCCCATTTTGGCAGAATCCAGAAGGTTGGATCCAAATTACAACGCTCTACTAAGCCCACACGTCACATGGTAAAGCCCAATACTCGTAAGGCCTAATCAGACAAGTATTTGGAGAATCACCTATGACGAGCAGTGTGATACCCTTGTGTGGGCAGACCTGGGGGGGGGGGGGGGTGCGGGAGAGGCCCGTGGATCCCAAGAGGGGTTGGGCGAGCTACCAAGGAGAGATTATAGTCCCACATCTCCTAGGCGAGGGAAGGAGATGTGCTATATATGTACGAAGTTGGATCTACAAAGTACTACGCGTTTTAAAGCCTTGGACCCAAAGCAAACAATATAGTATTCTGTGGATCGGGTCGTGACAGAATGGTATCAAAGCTGGACCTAGCCGGAAATGTGCCAATGAGGACGTTGGGATTTCTTAGGGGGATGGACTGTGATACCCTTGTGTGGGCGGACCTGAGGGGGAGAGTGCGGGAAAGGCCCGTGATGGCGAAGCCCAATAGGCTCGTGGATCCTAAGAGGGGTTGGGCTAGCTACCAAGGAGAGATTATAGCCCCACATCACCTAGGTGAGGGAAATGGATGTGTTATATATGTACGAGGTTGAATCTAAAAAGTACTACGCGGACAATATAGTACTCTGTGAATCGGATTGTGACAGGCAGACCATCAATACATTGGTTCCGACTAGAAAACAAATACCAGAGTATAAGTCATGCATGAAAACTTCTTTGCGTGGACAACATTCCAAAAATGGAAACCTCTCCTACAGATCTAAGAGCATAAGTCATGTAGGAAAACTCTCCTACATGGACGACTCCCAACTAGGAAATGATCTCCAGTAAGATCTATTTCCCTAAACTACGTCACCAAAGGCCTAGCCGAACAAGGACTCTTGCATTATAAATAAGACACAGGGTTGATGAGCAAATGTACGCTACAAGCATTTCTCAAGTCTTGTCTGACTTTAGCATTAGAGTGTCATCGACCACCACAACGATAATCCCTGACTCACGTGCATTCCCTGTACATATCTAGGTCAAGGTCAAGGAGAGTAGAATTCAACTTGGACTATTATTAGGTGCATGCTAGTAGGTCATCTTGCGCATGCTTTCATTCATTCATTTCGTCTGTTATAGTGTAGCCTAGGACATAGTCATTCATTGATATACATGGGGTTGGCATTTGGAACCCCAATGAAAACTGCCTGCAATATTGCCAACAGCTTACAAATAAAAACTATACTTCAATTCTTAGCTTTTACAAATAAAAAACTATACCTCAATTCTTAGCTAAGTATGAGAGAGATTCTAAAGGTCGTTCTCCACTGGTTATAAAACCGCACTGTTTTACTGTACTTGGGTTCAATCCTTACTCCACATTTCTCTCCCATCAAATAACCAATCAAACCGATTAAATTGACCAAACTAATTAAAATCGAACCGATCGAATATATATAATAAATACTATATATTTTATATAAAAATAATATTATATGTTTAAAATAGTCGGCCGATTCGGTTTTAGTTTGATTTTAGTCGGTTCAGTTCGGTTACGGTTTGAAAATTTTGAAACCGATCAAAGTCGGTTCATTTTACGGTTTAGGTTTGAAACCGATCAAAGTCGGTTCGATTTTCAACCCTACTCCCATTTACTCTCTTCAATTCTCCCTTTCGGTTCGCTGCTACCAAAATATGAATTTGTGGTTGTCTTTGATGGCATCGAGTCAAAACTTTGTGTGATAATATTTTCACTGCTAAATATCAAATACGCAATTGCATATGCAATGCAAATCCGACTCAGATTTTATATGCAATTAAACAGGAAACATTTCATCCTATAATTCCTAACCATGGGCCAAACTGACTCGAATAATTTATTTGACTATTCAAAATCATTGAATTTGACTCAAGTATCATGGGCAAGACACTTCGCTTCTAAACTAGTAATAAATACATCACTCTCTCAGGTTTTGAAAAAATGAACCCTAAAGCTTCAAAGACTGTTAAAAACATAACTCACACTAAACGACTTTGGTTTCGGACATCTTCCATGACTTGTACAGGAAGTGGTTCTCCGAGTTCTTAAACAATTGTAAGATCAATAGTTTTTATATATTTAGCCTAATTTAGGCTACAATCAAGAAGACGTGGGTGCATAAGGAATCAATTGCAGATCGAAGCCAAAGCCTTCAGTGACGACCAATTAGCTCCTAGGTATAGAGCAAGATATCATGAGTCAAGCTAATTACTTTAGACAATGATATGCTCTAGAGTATAGCTGGCCATTTGGAACTAATCAAACTCAATATGCTAGCTAGCAAGAGTTTCTTTGTCACCATATATATGTCAAACAACATCTGAAAGCTAGCTGCAACTTAAATCATTGGCATCTTGTTAGCCCCGCGGCCTCATCCAAGCAATCATAATTAACAAAAAACTAACTCTGATAGTATAAAAAGAATGTAGTATTTCACTGGCGTTTAAACCAGTATACACAATAATTCCCTATGCTGTGTGTATGAGTAATATCAATCTTTGCATGCACGTGTACATATTAAATAACACAATCAGTATACATCTTCTTCGACCCTCTAACTAAAATTAAGCTTCCTCATGTAGTCTGTACAATAAATTATCGTCTAAAGTCTCCTTTTCAATACCTTATAATCGTCTGAATCAACACATTCTGCGACGTCTCGGTAAGGATTCAATAGTTTTAGAAGCTTGGTGGCTTTGTCCTTGGTTACATCAGTGCAACCAACCTGTAAGAGCAACAAAAGCTTTTGAAAAGCACCCAGCTGTAGAATCTCCACCAGAGCACCTTTCTGATCTTCCCTCTTGAGATTGCTGCATAACTTCCAAAGAATGGAAACAGCAAAAGAGTTCCCCAAATGCGACATTCGGAGAACCTTCTTGACTAGGAGTGGCATGGTTAGAGCATTCTCCAAGGCCTTCTCCTTCCCTTGCTCATTTTCACAAATTTCGTCGAGTATACTAAGAGAAATCTCTGAGATGCTCTTGTCAGAGTCGACAAGGATCTCTAGCAGCAAAGGAATCAAACCCATATTCACTAGTCTTGATGTGACTCTCTCCGAAGAAACCATGTAATAAATGATGATCAGAGATGCTTTTGTAGCCGTGTGAGATATAGGTTTTTTGACAAGTTGAAACAACAACACATCCACTTGATTATGAACTTTAGCAATGGCATTGACATATTGTTGATCATGAGAAAGAAGCTGTTTCAGTACCATCACTGCATTTTTCTTCACCGAGAGATCTCCGTGTTCCAAAAACCGTACCATGCAGCGCAAAGATGAAGGAGATCCAAGAAAGGATATGTCATCTTCTGTCTGATCCACTAACGAAAACATCCATATCAGTAGTACCAAAATGTCATTCAACAACAAGTCCATGCCATCCTGCAGGAGGGACACTGCAGAAGAAGAAGCAAAAGTATGGAAGGCAGCAGACAACAGTGTAACAGTTCCATTGGTGATAAAGCAGTTGATGTTCCGATCACTCTCTTTGCAAAATGACCTGATCTTCTCCACCAAACTACGACAAGCCAAGTAGTTGGACTGATCCATTGAAACCGTAAGTCTTGATAAGATATCCTTCACCTCAGTTGACGTGACTGGAATTCGCGGTGTTGGTACCCTTTGGATATAGTTCTGGACAGACCACTCCTGAAGCATTCTGCGTAAGGTATGGTTAGGAATGAGATTGTCAAGATCTGTGATTTGCTGATTGGTGACGGGACAGTTTTTGTTCCCCTGATAGAACCATTTCTCAATACTATCTCGATCGTATGTGATCCCGGTGGACAATGTGACCGGATCCTTCATGAGGTCTAGCGAAATCGGGCACCGGAAGTGGATTGGGATATTGACATCCGCCATGTTTCCTGGTATGGAAGTGATCATCTTTTCTTTCTCTCTGGGTTGAGTTAATTTGTTGATTGCAAAAACTACTAGTTTTTTTTTTCTTTTTCTTCAATGCAGGTAGGTGGGCTTATATATTAGGTAACTCCTATTATCTTCTTCATTTTCTTAGCCAAGATGGTCATAGGGTCTGGATGGTTTTGACCGTTGAAGGTTGATTGTCGAAATAATAATATTATAAGCCAAACAAAGATTGATGGAATTTTTTAATGTAATAAATTAAACCAGAAAAAGTAGAGGGTGGACGTGTTGACTGGGAAACAGTCAATAGAATAGAATAGAGTAGATTGGACTGGAATGCTTTTGTTGTGAAGAATCTGACTTGGCTTTCACTCTGAACATAATTAGGATGGGATTGAAAAGGCAATGAGGCGAGGCGAGGACCACAGCAGACACCATGGACTTGCCATTCCATTTCCATACAATATGAATTCATCATCTACACGTATCGTTGTTATAACAGTCATTACAGCCAAAACACCTAATTTCTTTAGTTTTAAGGTGCTTAGGCCATCTCCAGGAAAGCTCCTGCCTGCCTGCCTGATCTATGCTACCTCCCTCGCATCACTGAGTATATTTATTTAACTTTAATTTTAATATGCAGTAAAGTACAGGGTAAATTGTGTGAAAAATGTTGCATGTAAGGTGCCCACTACTAGGGCTGCAAGTGAGCCTGTTGAAAGCGTTGCCCCTGACCAACCCATTGTTTTGATGCTTTGCCCATTCCTAGCCAAACCCAAATCTCGAGTTGACCTCTATATGTGCCCAAAACCAACCTAATCTTGACAGCTTAGCATTCGGATTGCTCATTCGCCCATATAATTCGTGTTTGCCCTAAATGTTAGAGTTTTAACAAACAATTTCAAACAAAATGGATTCAATCAAATAAATTGACTTATATATTTAAATTCCATCAATATCATTAATTTTTTATAAGAAAAAAAGACACTCAATTACCAAAAGGTTAAACTCCTAACATATCTCCCCCCCCCCCCCCCCCCCCCCTCCACCCAAAAAAAAAAAAAACTAATATTATGTCGTCAAACTTGCATTTTCTAAATTGATTCTCATCTACCTAACAAATACAAAAAATAAAATAAAAAATATTGCGTAAAATAATCAATGTGAATTCAATATGGAAAAAGTAATTTGATTTTAATATTCATGCCAAATTAGGAGAATATAGAAGTCAAAATGTGATTGAATTCACTTTTTTAACATTCTATAGATTATATTTAAGATATGAGTTACTTAAAAAATTTTAATGAGATATATTTTTATAAGTTTTATTATTATTATTATTATTATTTTTTTTTAAGTTATTAGTCGTATGATGTATATACATATCGGGCTCGGGTTGTACCAAGCTAGAAAACTCACTGCCCATTCCTAAACCAATTTTTTTGTGTTGAATTAAATGATGACCGCAACCAACCGTACCTCAACCTAGGCATTGCCCATCCCTTCCAAATTTCGTGTTGGGCACCAGTTGGGCGAGTTGCAGCTCTAGGCCTCAAGCTACTACTCCTATTACAAATGCTTTTTCTCCGAGAGTGATCATAGTTACCTTCGCTCTTATAGCTGTGATTTTTATACATGGAGTAAATTATGAATTCAATTTTTTATATAAAAAAGTATTAAAAAACAATGGCAATATTTCATAAAAATTAATGAAGAAAGTGTTTCCTAAATTAAAAAAAAAAAAAAAAGTACGAAGTAAGCTTTTGATTTCAAATGTGGAACAGTGACTGTTCGGGGCCAACTTTTGTTCAATCCTGTGACTAAATGACCATGACGTGTTTTATTAGACCGTGTGATGAGTACCTTGGGCTACTCTTTGTTAACAATGATTAGACTTCCAAACTTCATATCTTGGGTTGTTGCGAGGAACATTAACGACTTTTAGATACAATGTTTTAGTTGTTTGTGATGAACAATGGGCTTTGAATATGGATCTGTATTATACACAACCATTAAATAGTGTAATTTTATATACTTTTAGATACAATGTAGTAAATACATCATATCTTCAAGTTTTTACGTACGCTTTTTCCTTATCCTCAATCCCAACTAGTGTAATTTTATAATTCGAAAAAAATAGTGTAATGTTGTTTCCCAAAAAAAGGTCTTAGAACTAGAGACAAAATAAATCAATTGAGAGATATTGATTCATGTTCCCTGGGGAGTTTTCAAGAAAACCTCTCGATCAATAGGCCAATTTCCCGAGTTTTTCTTGCAGACATATTTGTTATCAAAGTAATGAATCCCAAATGGGTAAGAATGTATTTATACAATCTTAACAAGTATATATAGAGTTTTTTTTCACATCCTTTTCCGCCCACAGAACAATTCACAATAAAATTGTAGAGCAATTAATGGATAATTGAAGGACTATTTGATGTATCATCAGCTACTCCCCTTAATTAGTGGCCTCGTTTGCATTACCACTAATTGTTCGGCGGTTGGCTTTCTAAGTTTATCATTGCTTCTCTGTGCAACATTAAATGTCGTTAACATTTGTCGACTCAGCAGCCACTATTCGGTTTCTACTCCACATGCCATCAATCAGCTCATTTTGGCATGTTTTTAGGGTTTTGTGCAACCATCATTTCCTGCACGATCTCCCATTTGTTGTCTTTTCGTTGCCCTAACCCTATAAAAGGATGTTGGTTTTGATTGGCACTTTGGTAATGGGTGTGCAGGCTGGTATTTAGTTGAACGACAATGTTCTGCATTATCTGGTGATGTTGAAGTGCAATAAGAACTGTGTATGCTATCTACTTTTGCCTAGTTGTCTGGGCGCGCCAAAAGATGATTTTTGATTCTGGCAAAGGAGCTGGTTTTATGCTTCCATGGAGTCTAGGGTTTTCAACCTTGACCAGAAACAGATTCTGGGGTCGTTCAAGGCCCCCAAGAGTCTGAAAAACTTGCGGCTATCTTCAAAGGATGAGGAGACAAAGCATTGATTCCTTGGTCGGCTCTAGAAGAAGTGCTCAAGTTGGATGTCATTAAACAGCTTGGTCTCTATGACCTTAATGCTCAGGAGCGATCATTATTCTTTATGACCGTGATTCTGTTGACACTGTTGCCTAAAATGCTCCTCTTGTTGGCTCTGGTGGTACGAAGAAGTGTATTGCTCCTGTTAGCATTAGTGATGCTAGCATTGATGCGAAAGTGAACTCTTCCGAGAAAGTTACGGATCTCGATGCTCCTGCTAGCATTGGTGATGTTGATCTTACCACCAAGAAGATGACTCCTGTTAGCATTGGAAATGTTATTCCTACCACGAAGAATACGAGAGCTCCAAGGCCTGTTAGCCATTCCAAGAGGCAGGTCGTGAGTAGTTTGGTTGATTATGCTCGTCCTTCAAAGCGGATGAGTCTTGTTGGGTCGATTTCTACTGCGAGGACTATTCCGACTACTATTCATCTTGTTGTTTCTTGGAAGAGTTACGAGAACGACTCTCACCTTGCTGCTCAGAAAGATGAGGAACTGGAGCAAGCTATGGAGAGGAGTAAAGTGGAAGTTTCCCGTCCTCGTGTTCCATTGAGTGAGTACGAGAAGAACCTCCTTGCTACTACTAGTGTGACTGGCCTCAACAAGCTCAGCAAGGTTTCGAAGGAGGAAGCTCGTGTCATTTCAAATAAGATGACACAACTTTCAATGGAATAGTCTTGGAATCCAAAGTGCAGGATGAAATAACGCGTCCAATTCAATGCATCCACAGACACGCTCCTCAAATATGGCTTGAGGTAGTACAAAATCAGCAACCGAGGGACCTGCAAAACGCCAGTCAAAGCTGCGGCTAACTCACACACTTGATCCGCTCAACCAGACGAACTTGGGACACGTATTAGGTTGAAATAGATCGAGTGCACCATTCTGCTGAAGGAATGAGAGGGGTATCTAGGAGTCAATGGTCCACTCCGACAGGCCATGTCCAACTCCACCCGACCTGCGATCCCGAATTTTAGAGCAGCACGACATGACGGAGCTAACCGATAGTGGAGGGGGAGGCAACCGCTCCAAGGTTGGCTGCTAGTATTATCTCTGAAACTAGGCGCTTTGAAGCACCGATAGGGCCCAAGCACATAAATGACAGACTCGTCTCTTGAAAGGAAGTTTGTAGTTCTTTTTGGCAATACGAGAAAAAATTACAAGGTCTCAGCGAACCAATTGGGTGTTCACCCAGAGCAGGTGACCACGCATAACTACAAGTCTTATCATGACTCATCGGTGCAAATGTCAGAACATTCGAAGACTCTAGCGTTGGAGATCTCCCTTCAGCCTTTGGAAAACCCAAAACATGTTCTTTGAGTAAGAGCATCTGAGGAGGTGCGCTATGTGGGAGATAACACCTACAATGATGAAGAAACACCATTATATAGACCTAGTGGTTCACCAAATAGGCGCTTCAACATTGACTGTCAGCATTGAATACCTTATGGAAAACGAGGAGACGATGGTTCCCAAAGAAATTACACAGGACCACATTCATCCAATTAATGATGTTGCACACAACCCCATTAATTGGAAAGAGTAACCGATACTCAACTGTCTCACGATTTATGTCGTATGCGTGTCACCATGCAATCTATGTCGTACACGTAGCGTCTTGATCTTACGATAAACCCTAGTTGTTCATCTACGGACCCATGGGCTCAACCTACTATTCAAGCGGTATTCTACCACGTGCCTGACACGAACATTAGAAACCCTACTCACTTTGGACACACGAATCACACCTGCATATCACCAGCTGATTTAAGGTACTCCTATCTCTTCAAAGGGAAACTCGTCTGCACGATGCACTTCGCTCGTGGATGTAGGCTCGCACGCCCGTAACAGGCAGAGCCCCTATTTAACCAAGCAAGCTTAGTCAATTTTAGCTGATTACGACGGCTTCTGGTTCATCCCGACGCCTAGTCCGCCCTGTGCGGATGTCGATGGTTTAGGAAGTGGGAATCTAATCAGTTCTCTTACGCTCGATGACAATGATTCACTAGGGACCGTTGCCCCTTCACGGACAACGGTCGCAGAACCCGATTAGATAAGCCTAGCCAATGACGACTAACAATGACAGCTTCTGGTCAAAACCCATACCTGTAGCCCGATGCATGTGGGTGTAGATGGTTTGGAAGGTGGGAGCCTAGTCAGTTTTGACTGATGTCGTCGCCACGGGACCACTGCTCTTCTACAGACCATGGTCGCCGAATTACCAACTCCCAGACTTGTATCTCGCTCCGCGAGGGTGTAGATGGTTTGGAAGGTGGGAGCCTAGTCAGCCCCGAGCCGGTTTCGATGGCTTGCCACGGGACCACTGCTATTCTACAGACCATGGTTGCCGAAAACTCAAAAATTTGTAGCTCGATGCGCACAGGTGTAGTTGATTTGAAAGGTGGGAGCCTAGTCAGTTCCGATCTGATGTCGATGGCTTGCCACGGGACCACTGCTCTTCTACAGACCATGGTCACCGAATCCCCTCGTCCCAAACTTGTAGCCTGTTCTGCACGAGTGTAAATGGTTTGGAAGATGGGTGCCCAGTCATTCTAGAACTGATGTCGACGGCTCGACAAGGGATCATCGCTCTTCAACAGACCATGATCGTCGAATTCTCACATCCCAAACTATAATCCCTTCAGCGCGGGTATAGATGGTTTGGAAGGTGGGAGCCCAGTCAACCTTGAATGATTTCAACGGCTAGCCATTCGACCACCACTCCTTTTCAAAACAGCGGTCGCCAAAATAAATTACAGCTCAAGCAGTGTATTCACGCTCACATGGGCTAACATTCTATTATCATCAATGGCCACTCAAGCCGACCTAAAAATCAACCCGCTGACATGCAGACGAACGATAGAAGGAAAGTTAGCCTGACCTTGCAAAACTTGACTCGGGACAAACGCTCTAGCTCAAAGACAACGCATGTGCTCAACTACCACAGTTCACTCATGCTAGCAAGCACAACCAACAATCAAATATACAACTTAAGCCACCAATGGTTTACCTAGAGAATGAGCCATGGCCTGGGTAGTGTAGCCCACTGCCAAACCATCTGTAGAACACCCACTATTGGATGTAACCAAGCGATAATGACTCTAAGACCTCACAGAAAAAAAGGTTAGAATCATTCGCAACATGAATGGTCAAACTCTCAATAGCAGACAGACCAGATGGCTTCCTACTAACCCAACCAGACTTGTGTCAAAGTAAAATGAAAAGGCAAATGGAAAGCGCGCGACATGGAAACCAAACATAATGTGGGTACAAGGCGTACTCAAAATAAACTTGTTTTCATTAATAGTTAAGACAGAAAAATGCAAGGGTATAGAGTCTACCCCTCATCATGAGGGGGTACAGATGCGGGAAACTAAGGGGAATGAGCAGGAATTGCATCCGTATGCACCTCAATCTGAGCGTCATGATCTAGATCGCCCTCTTCTTCTGATGATGCTGAGACTACTTTGAATTTTGTGTAAGACATCCTCTTATAATACGCAAGGTCCCATTTCGGATGCTCTTCCTTTATCAGTGCCAACAACTCTAATCTCCCATGCACGATCCAGCGGAATCCACACTTGCCCTGCGCCTTGAGAAGTTCTTCCTCACGCGCCTTCGCTTCAGCAAATTCACACTCCAACAACTCCAGCTTGTCAGTCAGTGCGTCAACCTGAGAATGCTCTGTAGCCAGACTACTCTTAACTACGCTGAGCTCATGTTACTCCAAAAGAAGCTAGTCTTCAGCCTTCCTCGCTACCCGAGCATTGAATTCCACTTCGGCCTCTAACTGTTGTCTATGGGCAACGTATATAGCCTCCTTCGTGGTGCTCCCTTCAGCAAAAGACTGCAACTCAAAGCGCATCTTAGCTGCAGCTTTCTGCGAAACTTCCAGATCACGGCGGATCAGACCCAACTCTTGTTTGAAGTTGTCCCTCGCAGACATCGCCTCTGCCAAGTCAGACTCAAGGGCTTCCAAAATAACCCTCTGAGTCTCAGCGACAACGACTGATTGTTCCAGTTTCCTCTTCTCGATCTGCTTCCTCAACAGATCAATTTCAAAAAGCGCATCAGGATACGACTTTTGCATAGTCGATAAGACACACTCCATGGTGTACACCCTCTCACGAGACGCCTCAACTTCCATCCCAGTGATGGCCACCTGGCTCAAATGAGACATCCCCAACATAAGGTGCTTCAAACCCTTATCCATATGCCCTTCCAGCATATCCTCCTCAGGCTTCAAAGCGTTGTCCATTAGCCAGCTGTAGCGCTTGCTTATGTGCTTCCTTGAAGAGCAGTCCACGTCAACTTCCTAGTGCCAAGCCTTGTTGCTCATTTTCATTACGTCCGGAGCGAACAAACTTATTCGCTCATTTGGATGGAGCTTTCATGGACGTGAAATTATATCAATATCACAATTTGTAGTCGCCACTGCTCCCAGACCATCATCCATTGCTTTCCCTTTTTCACCAGCCGACGACACTTTATTGCGAGATGGCTTAGCGAAATCCAAAGAAAGAGAAGGGAGTGAATCCAATGGACCCTCCATTACCCTGATATACAGCCTGAAACGAGATGGAGGACAATGCGGACTACAAGAAGGATGACTTTAATAATGTACAAAAGTTAAGCATAATACCTTATCAATTACATCCAATTTAATGCCAATATACATATGCAAAATTTAAAAACATGAAAAATTAACAATCATGAACAAAATTTATTAAAACTCAAATGACTGAAGTTGGTCATGATGGGTACTTTATACAAAGTTGAATTTGTGGACAAATATCCAAACCTACTCTTTTATTTTTCTTCAAATTTCATGAATAACCCCAGTCATGTTTGATAAAATTTACATTACTAAAATTGGTACCGGCAGATCCTTTGAGAATTCCATTAAGTAATCATCATTTGCTACATTTAGACATATACTGAATAAAAAATAATTAAATTGTTTATTTCTAAAAAAGATGAAAGAAAAATAAAATAAAAACACAATCAGCCTTATTAAAAAAAAAAAACTCGCCCAGACCTGCCCAGAACCCGCCCAGCCATTAATCTTGACATTTTTCTACCTTCTAGTGCCTAGGCGGCTGCCTAGGCCGATTTTTAGAACACTGGTATTCAGTAAAAAGTGGGGGTCACGTGCCAATTGGCCCACAATGGCTGAAGTTAGTATGACGTATAATTTCCCCCACACGCATATTTGGCATGTTGCGGAATGTATTCATAGTGTCTTGCTCCTCTGGAGAAAGAGGAGTGGTGGGGAACCTCCCTACAAAGAAACATGTGCGCTTTCAACATACAATCGACGCAACAAAATCAAAGGGTGAAGCTATACTTACGAAGTGGTTTGAGCTCCCGCTCTAGCATACGACCCTTGAACTTGAAGTATTTTGAATTCGAAGGAGCCAAGAAGCAGTATTTCTGCCAGAACTTGAAGTTGTCCTGTAACTTATCGAAACAAGCCGACGACGTCATCTTACAAATGGTGTGATCATTCAGTCGAAGAGAAGTCAGCAATTGGAACATCGTGGAGTCACACGGACGCCAACATCCTTCACTCTGATCAATATAAGAAGGATAATCCTGTACCCATTGGGTACCAACTGGGCAGGAGGGATTCCAAGGAAATCCAAGAAGTCCCAGATCTCGTCAAGAACAGGAAAATGGACTCCAGTTTGAAGTATTCCGCAGTGCACATCGGCATCTGATCATCATTCAGAGCATAGAATGGCAGGTGCTCTGCGACCCCGAACGTCCTTCGAATTTCAAGAAGGCCCAACTCGAAAACCAACCTATCTTCAAATAACTGAAGGCCCTTGGCTAGAAGCTCATCATCAAGATGGTTTTGACGAGCCATGGAAAAGGTAAACAAGCATTCAATCAAAAGAAGAACAGAGCAGAATATTTAAAAGCAAAGAAATGGAAGGATCAATCTCCACAGAAAGGAAGATCTAAATATGGATTGGTTTCCCGCATCTTCTTCACTGAACCGACGCACACTTAATTAATGAAGCACGCGACTCAAGCAACGATTCAGACTCGATTATCATTTGTGGTGTATCTTTTCAAGAAGTGACTTAGTAAACTGATGCGATGGCCTACTAACTCGGGGGGAGTCGCTGATAATACACCAAAATGGTTTCTCTTCTACATCGTACACAAGTCATGATGATCTCGAGAAATAATAGGCCCAAGCGTCAACCCAACACTGATCCGACCTAAGTGGTTTCAAGCCTGCACAATGTAGTCCGCAAGATGGACCCAAATCATTACATCCTCCTAAGCCCACACGTCTCACAGCTATCCTCAATACCCATAAGCCATGCTAAGGCAAGTATCTCGAGGATCAGCTTCAGACAAGCAAGACAACAACACATTGCTTCCAACTAGGAAGCAAATACTAGAGTATACATCGAACATAGAAACTTCTATCTATGGACTACTCTCTGATTGGGAACTATCTCCCGCATATCTAGAAACACAAGGCTAACACGGAAACTTCCCTTCACAGCACAACTCCTAATTAGAGAAGGATCTTCACGAAGATCTTCTTCCCTAAACTACGCCACCGATGGTCTGGTCGAACCAGGACTCCAACATTATAAATAAGACATGAGGTTGGTAAGCTAAGGTACGCTACAAATTCCCTGTTTACAATATTTCGCCTTCCTCAGATCCATGTCTAATTTCAGCATCGGAGTCTCATCGACCACCACAACGGTGGTCCGTGGCTCACATGCATTCCTTGTGTAGGTTAGCAGTCAAGGTCAAAGCAGGGAGCAAAAATTGACTGCATCAATAGCTATAAGAATGAAGAAACAGTCCAGACTTTGTACAACAACTCAGTATACAGGGTACTTCATGTCCACCTTACTCCTTACACAATGGTATGCTGAAATACAAGAACTTGGTTTATATTGGATCACAAGGAGCACTTAAGACACAGATTCTGAAAGAGCTATATAGTTCAGCTACTAGGGGGCACTCGGGCATTACTGCTACCTATAAGAGGATCAAACAATACTTTTTTTTGCCAGTGTTGAAAAGCAATGTGATTGAGTTCATCACTGACTGTGATATATGTCAGAGAAACAAGGTAGACCAAAGTTCTTATGAAGGCCTACTACAACCCCTACCCATTCCGGACCATGCTTGGCAACATATTGCCATGGATTTCATAGAAGGCCTTTCCTCTTCTCAACACCACACTGTCATCCTGGTTGTGGTGGACAGACTGACAAATACAGTCACTTCATTCCCTTGACACACCCTTACACTACTTCAAAGGTGGCTGAACTTTTTCTACACAATGTCTACAGACTCCACGACCTCCCCTCTTCCATAGTTTCTTATCGTGATAAGGTATTTATTAGTGCCTTCTGGTAGGACCTTTTTTCTGCCCTAGGTACTAAACTAAGCCTCAGTTCATCTAACCACCCTTAGACAGACGGCCAGACAGAGAGAACTAACTCATGTCTAAAGACTTACTTGCGTTGTATGATGGGGAATAGTTCATCACAATGGTCAAAGTGGCTTTATCTCGCAGAATTTTGGTTCAACACTTCTTACCATTCTAGTTTCCAATCAACACCCTTCAAAGCCCTCTACGGGTACACTCCCCCTCTCTTGGCATTGCCCCCAGACACTCAACTATCTATCCATGATGTTCAACAATATTTGAATGAAAGGGACCATATGTTCCACATAATAAAAGAGAAACTGAGCAAGAAACATAAAAACGAATTAAATTCTATGCAGATAAGAAGATAAATGAAAGAGCATTTGAGGTTGGAAACTGGGTATACCTGATGATGCAGTCATTTTTTGCTCCTTGCTTTGATCTTAACCTACGAACCTGCGAACTTGCACAAGGAACGCACATGAGAAATGAACCACCGTTGTGGTGACCGATGGCACTTCGATGCCAAAGTCAGATAGGGATTTGAAAAAGTGTAGTGTTGTAAACAAGGAATTTGTAGCATACCTTAGCTTACCAACCTCATGTCTTATTTATAGTGTTGGATTCCTGGTTCGACCAGGCCATCGATGGCGTAGATTAGGGAAAAAGATCTTCATGATCCTTCTCTAATTAGGAGTTGTGTTGTGAAGGGAGTTTCATCGTTAGCCTTGTGCTCCTAGATATGTGGGAGATAGTTCCCAATTCGATAGTAGTCTGTAGGTAGAAGTCAACATGTATGACATATACTCTGGAATTTGTTTCTTAGTTGGAAGCAAAGAGCTGTTGTAATTGCCCGTTCGAAGTTGATCCTCAAGATACTTGCCTTAGCAAGGCTTAAGGGTATTGAGCATAGCTGTGAGATATGTGGGCTTAGCATGTTGTAAGAATTCGAGTCCATTTGGTGGAGTACATGGGAAGGGCTTAGAACCGTTTGGGTCGGATCAGTGTTGGGCTAACGCTAGGTCCTGTCATTCCTTGATATCATCATGACACATGTACGACGCAAAAAGGGACCATTTTGGTGTATCATCAGCTACTCCCCCGAGTTAGTGGGCCATCACATTGGTTCGTTAAGTCACTTCTTGAAAAGATAAGTCATTCATGATGATTGTGTTTGCATCGCTGCTTGAGTCACACGCTTCATCAATTGAATATGCATCGGTTCAGTGGAGAAGAGGCGGGAACCCAATCCCTATTTAGGCCTTTTATGCAGAGACCGGCTCTTCTATTTTCTTTACTCTTAGAGATTTTGCTTTTTTCATCTTTTGATTGAAAAAATATTTCAGCTTCTTCATGCCTTACCAAAACCATCTTGATGATGCGACTTTGGACAAGGCTTTTGAGTTTTTCAAAGACGGGTTGCTTTCTGAATCGAGCCTTGTTGAAATTCGAAAGAAGTTCGGGTCCTCGAGGACCTGCCACTATATGCTCTAAAGGATGATCAGACGCCAATGTTTCCACCGGCCGCGAGATGCTCCAAACTGGAATCCGCTTCCTTGTTCTTGACATGATTTGGGACTTCTTGGATTTTCTTGGAATCTCTCCTGTCCATTTGGTACCCAATGGGTACAGGATCGATCTTCTCATTTTGATCAGAGTGAAGGAAGCTAGCGTCCGCATGACTCCGCGGGTGATCCAGTTGTTGACTTCTCCTCGGTTGAACGATCACGTCGTTTGTAAGATGACATTGTCGATTTGCTTTGAGAATTTTTCGAATGACTTCAAGTCCTAGCAGAAGTACTGCTTCTTAGCTCCTGCGGATTCAAAGTACTTCCAGTTCAAGGGTCATCTGCTCGAAAGAGAGTTCAAGCCACTTCGTAAGTGTAGCTTTATTTTCTGATTTCGTTGTGCTGATTGTATGCTAACCGTTGCTCGTGTTTCTTCGCAGGGACATTCCCTGCTACTCTTCTTACCCCAGAGGAGTGAAACACTATAAAGAAATTCCGCGACTTGCCGAAGAAGAATGTGGAAGAGGTCATATGTACAACCAACTTTATTCGTAGTGGGTTGTAGGACAATTAGCATGAGGCCCCCACTCTTTACCGCTCGTCGTGAGTTAAGTCTGAAGGTGGGGCCCCTTCTAGAAAAGGGAAAGCCGTCGAAGTTAAGGCTCCTATTTTGTCTGATACGGATGGGCTTTCTGAGACGCTTGCCTACTTTGTAGGTTTGAAGAAGTCACGTGTTAGGACAAGGTCATCTTCCACACGGTCCACTCTAGTAAGTGAGGAGCGTGAGCCTGATCGGCCTGCCAGGGCGGAAGTCGAAGTGTCCAGCTAAGAGAGGTTCTGGAGTCCATTCGTTCCACTGGTGGGTTATTCGATAGTGAACATGGTGACACATGCCAACTTTCTCATAGTCCGCATTGTTTCCAATCTCACACCAAACTACATCTCAAGGTGATGGAGTGTCCATTGGACAACTCGCTTCCTTTTCTTCCTTCGAATTCCGCTAAGTCGTCTCGCAATAAAGGGTCGAATGTTGGTGACAAAAGAAAGGTTGCAGGGGTGGGCCTGGGAGAAGTGGCGACTATGAAGGTGGTGATGGTGTAATTCCTCATCCAGGAGAGCTCCATTCGGACGCTCGGATAAGTCTGTTTGCCTCGGACATAGTGAAGATGAGCAATCAAGCCTGGCACCAGGAGGTTGATGTGGATTATGCTTCGAGGAAGCATATAAGCAGGCGATCACGCTCCAAAACCTGGGGAGGATACACTAGAAGAGCGTATGGATAAGGGTTTAAAGTACCTTATGCTGAGAATGTATCACTTGAGTCAGTTGGCCGTCGCTGGGATGGAAGTTGAGGCGGCTCGTGAGAGGGTGTACACCATGGAGCATGTCTTCTTGAACATGCAAAGGTTGTATTCTGACACGTTTTTTGAAATTGAGATGCTGAAGAAACAAACGGAGAATAGGAAGCTGGAACAGTCAGTCGTTGTTGCTGAGACTCAGAAGGTTCGTCTGGAAGCCCTTGAGTCTGACTTAGCAAAAGCAGTGTCCGCAAGGGACAGATTCAAATAGGAGTTGGATTTGACCCGCCGTGATCTAAAGGTTGTGCAAGAAGTTGCAGCTGTTCTAAGCTGCAGTCTCTCACTAAGGAAAACGCCTTGAAGGAGGCTGATTGGGTTGTTCAGAGACAACAGTTGGAGTCTGATGTGGAGTTCAGTGCTTGGGTGGTGAGGAAGGCCAAGGACCAGCTTAAATTGCAACAACATGAGCTCAGTGTTGTAAAAAGCAATCTGACGAAGAAGCAATCTCAAGTCGATCCGCTGATAGGCAAACTGGTGTTGTTGGAAGGTGAACTTGCTTAAGCGAATGCACCCAAAGAAGAACTTATCCATGGACAAGGAAAATGTGAATTTTGTTGGGTTGTACACAGTAAATTGGAGTTGATGGCACTGATGAAGAAGAAGCATCCAGAATGGGACCTCGATCAATATAAGAAGATGTCATATGTATACTTATCAGTGGTTTCTGTGTCATCAAATAAGGGGGGGATCTGGATCACGACGCTTAGATTGCGGTGCATACGGACGCAACTTCTGCTCCTTCCTCTTAAGCTTAGTTTTTATGTTTTTGTACCCTTTCTTGATGAGGAATAGACTTTGTACACTAGTACCCTTTTTGCTTAAACTGTTAATGAAAACAAATTTATCTTGGGCATGTTCTGTACCCGTATTATGCTCGATTTCCCTATTGTGAGCTTTCCGTTTTGCCTTGCCATTTTACTTTGGCATAAGCTGGTCTGGTCGATAGGAAGTCGAGTGGTATGTTTACTATTGAGAGTTTGACCATTTGTGTTGCGAGTGATTCAGAGTCATTGTTGCTTAGTTACATCCAATAGTGGGCATTCCAAGGATGGTTTAGAAACGGGCTAAGCTACCCAGTAGTAGCTCATCCTTAAGGTAAGCCATTGGGGGCTTGTTTCACTTACCTGACTGTCAGTCGCGGTTGTTGGCATGAGTTAACTGTGATAGTCGAGCACATGCGTTGTCTTTGAGCTTGAGTGTTTGTCTCGAGTCTGGTTTTTCAAGCTCGGCCTGGCATTCCATGTAGCACTCATTCGTGTGTTGGCAGGACGATTTATGGGTCGGCATGAGCAGCCTTTGCTGGTAATAGAATGCCAGCCCGTGTGAGCGTAAAAATGCTCCCTGAGTTGTGATTTATCTCTACGACCGTTGTTTCAAAGGAGAGCGGTGGTCGCGTGGCGAGCCGTCTAGAGCTCCCACCTTTGAAACCGTCTATATCCGAGAAAAGTAGACAACAGGTTCGGGGAGCAAGGATTTGGCGATCATGGTCTGTTGAACAGCGATGACCCCGTGGCGAGCCGTCGACATCAGTTCGGAACTGACTAGGCTCCCACCTTTCAAACCATCTACACCGGCGCGTAGTGGGCTACAAGTTTGAGTCGGGGGGATTTGGCGACCATGGTCTATTGAAGAACAGTGGTCCCATGGCAAGTCGTCGGAATCAGTTCAAAACTGACTAGGCTCTCACCTTCCAAATCATCTACACCTGTGCGCATCGAGCTACAAATTTGGAAGTTTTTGGTGATCATGGTCTGTAGAAGTGCAGTGGTCCCATAACAAGCCGTCAAAATCAGTTTGGGATTGACTAGGCTCCCACCTTCCAAACCAAGTACACCCGCGCAGTGGGGGCTACAAGTCTAAGATTGGTAAATTCGGCGACTATAGTCTGTAGAAGAGAAATGGCCCCGTGACAAACTGTCGACATCAGTCAGAACTGACTAGGTTCTCACTTCCAAACCATCTACAACCGCGCAAATGGGTGATACAGGTCTGGGCTTGGTAATTTGGCGACCATAGTTTGTAGAAGAGCAATGGCCCCATGGCGAACCGTTGACATCAGTTTGAACTGACTAGGCTCCCACCTTCCAAACCATCTACACCCACGCAGTGGGGGCTACAGGTCTGGGCTTTGATTAGAATTTGTCGTTGCCAGTCGTCACCAGCTAGGCTTACCTGATCGGTTTCAGCGACTGTTGTCCGCGAAGGGGGCAATAGTCCCTCTCAAGTCGTCGTTACCAGACGTGATAACGCTGATAAGACTCCCACTTCCTAAACCGTCAACATCCGCACTGGCCGGACTAGGTGTCGAGATGAACCGAAAGTCTTCGTCAGCCAAGGCTGAATAAAATTGCCCGACTAGGTGGGGGTTCTGCCAGCTGCGGGGGTGCGAGCCTATATCTAGGAGTGGAGTGCGTTGTGCGGACGAGTTATGAAAAGACAGGGGTACCTTGAATCAGCTGGTGATATGCAGGTGTGAGTCGTGTGTCAGGAAAGACTAGGGTTTCTAATGCTTGTGTCAGACACGTGATAGAATATTGTTTGAATAATGGGTTGAGCCCATGGGCCCGTAAAGTGAAAGCTAGGGTTTATTGTATGAAATACGCAACGTGTACAACATAGATTGCATGGTAACACACGTACGACGTAGATCGCGAGACGGTTGAGTATCAGTCACTCCCCCCAATTAATGGGGTTGTGTGTAGCCTTGTTGATTGGACGAACGTTTTCTTGTGCAGTTTCCTTGAAAACCGTCATCTCCTTGTTTCCCATACGGTATTCAATGCTGACAATTAATGCTAAAGTGCTCATTTGGTGAACCATCATGTCAATATAATGGTGTTTCTTCATCGTTGTAGGCATCATCTTCTACAGAGCGTACCCCCTGTAATGTTCCTACTTGAAGAATATGCTTTGGGCTTTCCAAAAGCTGAAGGGAGATCTCCATCGCTGGAGTCTTCAAATGTCTGACATTTGTACCTATGAGTCACGATAAGACTTGTTGTTATGCGTGGTCAACTGATTTGGGTGAGCACCCAATTGGTTTGCTAAGATCTCATAATTTCTTCTCATATTTCGAAGAAGAAGTACTAATTCCCTCCCAAGGGATGAGTATGTCGTTTATGCGTTGGTTCCCTATTACTGCTTTGGAGAGCTTAATCTCAGAGATAACACCAGCAGCCAACTCCGAAGCGGTCGCCTCCATCACTTCTCGATCAACCCCGTTGTCTAGCCTTGTGCTGTAATTCGGGATCTCGAGATAGGGTGGAGTTAGACATGGTCTGCTGGATTGGGCCATTGACTTCTTTATGTCCCAAGTTCGTCTAGTCGCCCGGATCGAGCATGTGAGTTGGTCATAGCTTTGGCTGGTGTTTCGTGGGGCCCCCAATTGTCGATCGTGTACCACCTTAGACCATATTTGAGGGTTGTGTCCGCGGGACCCTTGAATTAGACGTGTTATTTCATCCTGTTCTTGCTCATGCTAATCTTCATCCTGCTGTTGCTCGCAGATAACGTTCATCAGAGAGTTCGCGGAGCCTACTTTGGGTACCTTAGCTATCTTCAAGAGTCGGACTGTGTTAAGCGAGTGTTTATTTTATGTCCCATCGAATTCAGATGTTCGTAGTGTGTAGTCTTTTGTATCTGCTTTAGGGCACTCGTTGTTACATCTTTCCAGTAATCAATAGAGTGTGTTTGCGTAATTATTTTTTATTTCTTAAATGATTGCAAATCACATAAGCTTCTAAGAACTAAAACTCTACATTGATTAGGGAAAGGAAAATAAACAACTGAAATAAACTAACTGTTAGCGGAGAAAAGTCTATCCGGCCCTTAAGTGAATTCACATGGCCCTTGCTAGATCGTTGATACTTTCAGCGAACTGCCGAGTTTCGTTGATGTCTCCTAGGTTACTGAAAATTAAACCTTGTGTGAGAGTTAAGTTCTGCACCGATGGATTGTCGGGGGGTTATACTCCCGTCTGCATTGACCTCTACATTTTGTTGGTTTGAAGAGCGGATTGCTCTTGTACCGTTTGAACCTCCCCTGTTTATGAAATGAGCCACCGCTATTGGGATCTCGTGCGAGTGGAATGATGCATCCAAAGTCACTGCGTCTGGTTCTAGTTTAGATTGCGCTGTGGGATCCAGTTGGATCTGGGAACTTTCTATTTGCTTTAGTGCTGCATAATGGCAGCCTCGTGTCGTAGGCTAGTCCCCACGTATCGTTCCTTCAGAGTGGTTAGCAGTGTACTTAACGCACTGGTAAAGGGTGGAGACTACTGCTTCCATCTGGTGGAGCCATGGTCTTCCCAAGATAAGGTTGTAGGTAGACGGCGCGCCTATTACCATGAAGTCCAGGAACATGACCTTTTTCAGTTGTGGCTCTCCTGCCACCACTGCTAACCTTATCTTTTGGATCGGGAAGCATTTCTCTCCACTGAATCCAATCAGCGGGTAGTCTGAGGACATTAGGTTCTCCTCCTTGAGGTCCATACCACGGAACACATTGTAGAACTGGACATTGAGAGAGCTTCCCATGTCCATCAGAGCCCTCTTCACCTCACACCTTGCAATGGAGACCGATATAACGAGAGTGTCATTGTGCGGTGCTCGAAATCCTTCGAAGTCCTTGTCTACAAAGGTTAAGGTGGGGATGGGGCATTGCACCCTCGAGTAGTAAATGTGTTTGTCCTCATCTACAAGTTGTTTATGCATCTCCAGTAGAGTCCGCTTGCGGGATTTGTTTGACTGGTCTTCATCCGATCCGACTCCATGAATGACATAGATTATGCCCGAAGTCTTCTTCTCGATCTCCTTGATTGACTCCCCCGGTCCCTGGGTCGTATTGGTCGCTTCTCAGAGCCCAGGAATCCCTTTAGCTTTCCCCTGCGGATCCAGTACTCGATCTCGTACCTTAGACTTTTGCAGGCGTTGGTGTCATGGCCACCCTCTTCGTGGTATGAGCAATACTTGTTGTTGTCATGTTTGAAGGGGTCTTCGCGCTGCTTTGGAGGCCACTTCTGATCTTCCTAGTTTTTCATGGAATTCAGGACGTCCGATAGGCTAGAATTTAGGGGGGTCATGGATATGGATCCAACGTAGTTGGATGTTTTCTCTGGCTTGGCCCGACCAGGGTCTGACCTGTGATCATTGCGCTTTTGCTTGCTCCTTTCTTCATCATCTCGCCTTCTTCCCTCCTTCCCGTCCTTAGGAACGAAGGGCTTCACTCAAATTTTGTTTCCCTCTTTACTGTTCTCATCGCTTCTAAGGTGATGTACCTCTGAGCGCTCCTAAAAAGTTATGTCATATCCAAATAGGTTCCAAGGTGAGGCAGTCATAAAGTTTTTCCTCATTTAGGCCCGCGGTAAAAGTCGCCATGGCTGTGTCGTCGTTGCGCCCGTCAATGAGTGTCAGCTCGTCGTTGAAGCGCGTGACATACTCTCTGAGTGTCTCATTGCATCTCTGTTTCAGGGAGAGTATGTAGTGTGGGCCTTTCCAGAGACGTTGACTTTTGACAAAACGCGTCAAAAACATTTTCGCCAGTGTCTTGAATGAGTCGATCAACTTTGGCGGGAGATTGTTGAACCATGTTAGTGTTGACTTCTTCAAGCTGGTAGGGAAAGTTTTGCACATCACCGAATCGGATCCTTCTTTGAGTGCCATTACATGTTAGTAATGGTGTAGGTGATCAAATGGGTCGGTGGTCCCGTCATAGAAGTCGAGCTTTGGAGGCGTGAACTACTTTGGGAGAGCCTCGTTCATGATACGGTCCATGAATGGTGGAACAAACAGACGGTACACACGTCTGGGTCGTGCGCCCCTTTGGGAGGGGGTTCTGAGGGTCGAACCTCTCTGCCCTAACAGTCGGTTCTTCATTAGCTGCATCGCCTGCTCTAGAACAATAAGAACTAGCAATGGCTTGACTTTACTATGTTTGCTCTCTGTTGTCTTCCGGAGATGGAGGCATGTGCTGCTCCTGATCTCCATTAGTGGATGGAGGGTTCTGTTGTATGAAAGCCTCCACTGCTTTGTCGATTTGTTGTATTTGAAACGACAACAAATCTATCCTATGTGGGTTCATCGTTGTTGTGGCAGGGGCGGAGGTGTGATTTTGCTGCCCGTGTGCCGCCGACACCACTGAGAGCGGCGGTATAGCGTCAATCTGGGCATTTGACATGTCCATTTGTTCTCCATTGTTGCATGATCTGGTGGTCACCATCTCTTTGTATTATGAAGAGAGATGATGCTAGTAAAAGGTTAGGAACTTTGTCGTCCCCACAGACGGCGCCAAATTGATGCAGTCATTTTTTGCTCCCTGCTTTGACCTTGACCTACGAACTTGCTGATCTGCACAAGGAACGCATGTGAGCCACAAACCATCGTTGTGGTGGCTGATGCTAAAGTCAGACAGGGATCTGAAAAAGGTGTAATGATGTAAATAGGGAGTATGTATTGTTTCTAAGCTTACCAACCTCATGTCTTATTTATAGTACTGCAATCCTAGTTCGACCAGGCCATCGATGGCGTAGATTAGGGAAGAAGATCTTTCTCTAATTAGGAGTCGTGCTATGAAGGGGAGATCCTTCTAGATACGCGGGATATAGTTCCCGTTCCGAGAGTAGTTTGTAGGTAAAAGTCTCCATGTGTGACATATACTCTGGAATTTGCTTCCTAGTTGGAAGCAAAAAGTTGTTCTAATTGCCCGTCCGAAGCTAATCCTCGAGATACTTGCATTAGCAGGGCTTGACGGGTATTGAGGATAGTTGTGAGGTGGTGGGCTTAGCCGGCTATAAGAATCTGAGTTCGTCTGGCGTACTGCATTGGGCGGGCTTAGAACCGCTTGGGCCAGATCAATGTTGGGCTGATGCTAGGGCCTGTCATTCCTCAAGATCATCATGACACGTGTACGACATAAAAGAGGGACCATTTTGGTGTATCATCACCTGAAATTACAGCCTTATAGACAGACGTCCATCAATCTTCGCAGAAATCCGAAGTTAGCAGCTAAGTTCTATGATCCCTTCCAAGTACTAGAGAAAATAGGTGAAGTGGCCTATTGTCTACAACTACCACCCAAATCACGCATTCACCCTGTGTTTCACGTGTCGCAACTGAAGAAAAAGCTTGGAGCTATAATCATCCCATCCCCTTTATTACCCTTGGTCGACCATCAGGGTAATTTTTTAGTTGAACCAATGTCTGTGTTAGCTCTCCGAATGGTGCCACGCTATAACCGTGCTGTAACCCAGGTTCTCATATAGTGGTCTAACGGCTCTTCAAAGGATGCCACCTGGGAAGATCTCGACCTCATTCGTGCCATGTTTCCTTCCATCAATCCTTGAGGACAAGGATTACATATGGCGGAGGGTATTGTCACAACTGTAACCAAAAAAAAAGAAAAAAAAGTGAAAAGCAAGCGGGAGAAAAAGGCTCGAAATAGGGCGCCAAATAAAAAATAATTGAATTCAAAATAAGGGTATTTTAGTAATTAGTCTAGAAGTTGTTAGTTGAGTAAACAAGATATAGACAAGTTTCATAAATCAAACAGTTCGGTTTTGTAATTCAGTTATCACTGTAGCTATAAATAGAGGAAGAAAAGAAGAGCAAATCATCAAGTTTTAGCTAAGTAATTGAGGTCTACTGGTTTTGTAATAACCTTTAAAAGAGTCTGTAATTCTTTGTTTTCGTATTCAATCTATCCAATTTCTTCAATCCTTGTTTTTCTTTGATTCAAATTGTCTACAAACCTGACAGAAAGCAAAAGAGGAAATGCAGTGGGAACCTTGGCGATGACTCGCCTGACGTCTCTGATGAAAGAAAAAATATTGAAACTAAAATGTGAAAACGAGTTTCTCCGGACTGGACTTCACATCCTCCTCCACCTTATTCTAAATCACCACCGAGAAATGCCAGAAAATAATTTTGGAAAGAGAAAGAGAAAATGCGGAGAAGAAGAGGAGAGGTTGTGGTGGATATTAACCACCAGAAAAGAGTATTACAAAAACAATTCTAACGAATTAAAAAACAATTCTGGCAAATGAGGTGTCCGCCACTAATAGGCAGAAACATTTTTGTCAGATATGGAGCAATTCTGGCGGATGACATGTCCGCCAAAAAAGAAAAGGGTATACTCACGCGGGAGATTTCCCGTTCTCTCGTTTCAGGCGGATAGGGCTGTCAGAATTGACCAATAGTGGCAGATTTAGGTGCCACATGTCACTATTTATGGAAGAAAGTGATATCTGCCAGTAATGGCAATAAATCCGCCAAAGGATTCTGCCATAAATGAGATATTTTGTAACAGTGCATCTACCTCTTGCATTGCTATTTTTTTCCCCTTATCTCTCCACACTTGTTGAGCAGATTTTTTAGCATTTGAGCTTCAAGGGCAGTCAGTTTGAGTATGCCCAAACCCTGCGTAAACACTACACTTAATTGGGCCGAAGCATACTCAACTTCAACCGTCATTGTCATATCATCATTGATTGCAGTGGACACACTTTTCGATAATGGTTGTTGATGTCTACTTCCACACACACCCTTACATAAGAGAGCTTTGACTTCTCCTTCATGGTTTCATCAAGCATTATTAGGTTACCAATCACACTTGTTATCTTTTGGAGACATTCGGGATTCCACAAGAACAACGACACTTTCTTCAATGAAACCCAAATTGGGACCGATGTGAGAACTTCATAGTCCTCTTCTAATGATGGTGACCATGGTCTTAATATGAACAACCTACTAGCAATGTGCAGGGGTCCCATTTTCAGTCTTCCGCATCACTGACTTTGAAAATGAACATACGGTCACCATGTATATCCACTTCAAAGTTCTTTGTTCTCCAAGCTCAAGTAACACAATCCTTTACATAACCATAAGCAAGTTTCTTCTCTAAAAATTTACGTACTGCCAACTGATCATTCAAAGATTCTTTAAGATAACTCAGAGGTGCTAAATTGCACGTTTTTTCCTTTCAATGGTCGATGGGGAAACATGCCTCAGTTTAGTAACGCCTATGTGTGTACCACGTTTGAGGGTTGCAGCCCAGTTCATAGAAAATGATGACCTGGGTTCAACATGTCTTCTCAGCGTGCAGCCGAAGGAGGCCATTACCTACCAGAATTGGTGACTCTAGCCAGATCTCATCCTTCCTCTTTCTCTGTAACAATTTCTGAGCTAAACACGCTAACCCAAACTAGATCTACAAGTAACACTTCAAAGGAGTACAAATCTTGAACATAAACTCAACGAATCCACAAACCGACCAAGAACCCCTTAATCAGTCAGACACAAATATCAAGATAAACAAGGTGTAATCTATCTCACCGAACAAAGTTGAGAGATACAGATCCATTAAGAATCCGGTTCATCGGCTCCTCCTCCACTCGATCGGAGAAACACATCACCAAACTCTAGAACTCAATCAATCCAAGTAAGCACAAACACAACAAAATTGAAGTAGCAGTTGTTCGATCCTTTAGCAAGGTTCCTTTTTCCGCTCTCCTATCTCTCATTTCACGTCTCTTCTAGGGGAGGGAGTCGAGGCGGATTGGGTGGTGGTAATGGAAGGTGTGGCGGTGGATGGGCTTGTTATCTTTATTTAATGTTCTTCCTTTCTTCTTCCATACTTTTATTATATTCTCTTTGATATTTCTTTCCATCCTTTTCACACTATTGGTATTTCCATGTGATTATGATTAGTGTTACCAATGACGTCAATAATTTTCTCTTAACTTACCTTTCAGATCGATTAATTGGTGAATTTTGAAAGAAATTAATCAGTAACTTTCTTTCTGATTGCTTAGAAAATGAATTGTAATCCTCTACTAGCTATTACTCATTGATTAATCACTGCTTTAATAACAATGAGGTTTCATATTCATGATTGCTCTCAACGTGCATAACCATAGGCGACAAAACTAAGGTTTGTGTACCAACCCATGTTTTGATGCTCGTATTAATCTGAGAAACCACTCTCCATAGAGTCATGAGTCTCATTTTCTTTGCCAAACCGAAAGAAACACTTATTAGACAACTTAAACTTCTTAAGACCTAACCACCCATTGATTTAGGCTTTACTAAAATGTTTTCATTCAAAAAGGGTGATCACATTGGATATACAAAATAAACTTCTACAATTTGAATACTTACACATCTATATCGATAACATGAATACCAAATATTGTCTCTCACCTCCTTGGAGTATACATCGAGAATACAAGGCTCGAACTTCATGTATTTGTATAAAGTTCCTACTATGATGCACTCTTTGTCTAAATTAAGCCCCAAAACAGTACAAACTGCATGATATAAAATGATCCTGGGGTGAGCCACAATTCTATAAAATACAACACTAAGAACTAGTAAAACCTTTTATGAAACTCCAAAAACCCTGAAACAAGCTTCAAAGTTACTCATCAGGCCATGTATGTTATTATTAACACTAATAAGTATCAAAATATCAAATCAATGGGGGAAATTGCTACCCATGTCAAGAAAAACACTGGTAAACAAGAAGCCCAAATGCTCAAAGTTCTAATTTCTGCAAAATCATCATAACCCCACTAAAATACTAAATACCCAACGACTAAAAACTATAGTTATAGACAAATCAAGCACTCACGATCACAAATTATCATATAGGGCAAAAAACTTAAACCTTATATTATGCAAAACTTTCAACTTTAAACAACTATTGAGCACTAAGTAGTAAGTAACTCATTTGAAAAATGTAAAATACTCATTAAAGCCATACCCATTTTGTAAAAAAATAAATGAAAAACACCTAATTAGAATTGAAAGATATGAAATTGAAATTTGGGGGTTTACCAGGAACATGGGTTTCCATGTCCGAGTGAGAGTGTAGAGAAGATTCATCATCTTGTGAAGACGAGCGAAGTAAATCTGGCTATATTCTTGGTCTGTATACTTTTGAGGCTCCTTTCCCTTATTTGATTGGAAAAATGATAGGTCATGACAGATTTTTTAGCCTTATCAATTTGAAAATATGGTGTTAAGGAGATTTGGGAAACTTATACTTGAACCGTTAAATTGCTAAAGTTGTTGAAGTGAAAGGGGAAGAAAATGTGTCCAACAAGCTTCTTATTGGAGAACAAAAGATAAATATACGGGGGGGAGGGGGCCAATCCAATTGGTATATAAAATTAATGGGCAAAAATTAATTTTCAATGTAAAATTATATATGGACAAAAAAATTTCAAAATTCAGTGGGAGTAACTGTCCCTACTTGCCCCTATGTAGATATGTGTCTGATTAGCTAGAAGATTTCTTACAATATTCCTTACGTGTTTGTTTTTGTTCATTTCTTATCAATTACGTGCAAAATTCTAAGAAAAATACAAGTAAAGCGGTTCGTAGGGGTTATCATCCTACTCACCAAGTTATAAGGATTCGAGCTCAAAATTTTAGAAACACTTTAGAAGATCAAATAAAATTAAGAAATGGTGGAAATAAAGGAAATAAGATTTGGAGAATAGAAAATGATTATTTTATTTTTTATCTTTTTGTTTAAACAAACTTTGATTCAAAATTGAAGATGAAAATTATTAAACAAATTTACCAATTAAAAGAAATGTCTCAAGGATTGGAGAATCCACCTTTTAGCTTTATAGTGATTAATTTAATACATTTTTGTAAATATTTTTTTGAACACTTGCACAAATTTCTTTAATTTTTAATTCAAAACCAACGCTCAAAAGAAAATTCTTTTCTAAGAATTTCACTTACCTCTTTCGATGATAAAAGAAATTCCTTAACTATCATTAATCCACACCTCTTTCGATGGCGATTTTTCAGTGAATGGTTGTAATTTATGAAGAATTGAAGAACTACAAAAAATATAGATATATTCTTGCATCCAAGTCCATATCTTCATTTTGCATAATCTTTCGTTGTCCATCTTTCGATTTGACAACTTTGATTCATTGGTTGAATCTAGAATTAATAGAAATAATATATATATATTTTTTTTGTGTTAAAAAAAAATCTCTACATCACTCAAGTAGGTTTCATCTTCTCTCCTTGGGAGAGAGGTTTAGCTTACCATTGTCATTGTGATGAAATAATATAAAAATGGAACTAGAAAGGTAGATGAGGAACTAAACTAATTAAATTAAAAGATAACTAATGCATAAAAAATTATTAACTTTTATTAAATTCAAAACTAAAAACTTACATGTAACTTAAACAAAAGCTCCAACGAAATAAAGAAAACTAATCTAAGTTATGCTAGAGATAAGATAATGGTGTATAAAAAAAAAACTAGAACTATTGGATGTTTTTTCTCCAAGAGTTTGAGAGCCTATTTATAGTGTTCTCCTCCAAGTTAGAAATGGGAAAAATCCTACAATTCCCTTGATTATACTCCAAATTATATCATATAAAATCAAGGGAGTCATAATTAAGGATAGATACATCAAGATAATCCTAATTTAAGGTAAATACATGAGATAAAACTTAAGGTAATGGAATATTATTTTATTTGATCATTGGAATATGCTTTGGGTTGATGCTTTATTTGCTTTATGATTGCATGTTCCACACTTGAAGTTCTTAACTTGAAAAGTTGCCACATGTCTCCATGAAAGTGGCCCAAATGTCTCCATGAACGTGGCCCAAATGTCTCGAATTTCATACTTTTTTTTTTATAAATTTCACAATTTCTCCAATTGATCCTGGTCATGCAAATTTATGGTAGAATTATCTCGAATTTTAAACATTTCTCAATTTCAAGTAAAAAGTTATAACAATAATCAAATTTGAGACAAATAAAGACATTTAATTAATTGGGTAATTTGCACTTTCCCCCCTAAAACATATAGCCAATTCAGCTTTGCCCCAAATTAACATTCATATTGCACTTTCCCCCTAAGACTAGCAGTCAACGTGCCTTGACCGTTTGTTTTCAAAGCAGATTACCAAAATACCCCTAATAAATTAAAGGCTAAGATTGAATCTTTCGTATAGCGAACATCTCATCTGAGGAAAATCCTAAGGCCCAACAAAAATCCTAATCGTATCTCGAGGAAATTCAACATTTGATTTAAAAAAATATTGCATCTTAAACAACTCATCTCGAGAAAAATCTAACAGTCTAAGTTAAATCGTACACACATCTCTAGGTAAATCTAACGGTCCAAATTTAATTGTGTGCACATCTCGAGAAAACTTGATGGTCCAGCACACATCATGAGGAGATCCGATGGTTTCAATTTAATTGTGCGCGCATCTCGAAGAAAATCTAACGATCCAACACACATCTCAAGGAATTTTGATGTTCAGAATTAATTTATATTTACTTTTGCCCCCTAAAACAGAACCCACCTGAGAAATGAAGGGGGAGGAGGAGGAAAAAGGAAGGAGGAAGTGGAGGAAGGAGGCCCTAACTTTATTATAGGGGTTGTGAAATAGAGGAGGAAGGAGGAAGTGGAGAAATGAGGAAGTGGAGGAATGAGGAAGAGGAGGGAGCATGAAGGGGGAGGTGGTGGCGAAGCTGCATGATAAAGTAGGAATGAGGCCCTAACTTTAATTGTAATTTGTACACTCCCCTTCCCTTTCCTTCCTCCCCCTTCATTTCTCAGGTGGGTTCTGTTTCAGAAAGCAAAGTTAGTTTCAAATTTATTTTAGGGGGCAAAAGTAAATTTAAATTTATTCAGAACATCAGATTTTTCTCGAGATGCATGTACAAATTAATCTGAACCGCCAGATTTCCTTGAGATGAGTGTTGGATCAGTAGATTTTCTCGAGATGCGTGTAATTAAATTTGGACCGTCAAGTTTTCTCGAGATGTGTGTTGGACCATCAATTTTCCTTGAGGTGTGCTATGAATCGTTAGATTTTCCTCGAGATGTGCACACAATTAAATTTGGACTGTTAAATTTACTTAGATATGTTTTAGGAGGGAAAGTGCAAATTACCCTAATTAATTTTAAGCACAACTAGAGATTAATAAATATCTAAATGGGGCATAAAAATCAATGTTTTGAGTGTTTATCAATCACTATTAACCTTTTTTTAGCAGTGGAGTCGACATGTCGATAGGCCCATTGTAAGGCTTCAACCACCATGCGTCATTTTTTCCATTCGCGTATACAGCCTATAGTTAAAATAACATTTGGGCTTCTAAATGGTTGTAATAACAACCATTAAGTCGTAAAACAAAGTTATTATTTCCTGTGCCATTTGGAGTTTTTGAGTTACAATTTCCAATGAGCTCGAACTTTTTTTCAATTATCTCTTCCTCCTCTGTTCCTACTTCCCCATCTTCTTTCTTTCAACTATCTCTTAATGCAAGCAACCACCTTCAATACCTTCTTTCTTTTTTCCAGAGAGTGATCCCAGATACATTTTTGTTTGTTTATTGTTTCTCTTTGTGTTTTTTGCAGGTCTTGGGCGAAGTGTTCTTCCTCCTCTTCACCTTCATCATTTCTTCACCTTAATTACCCGTCGACCTTCCATCAAATCATTCAACATTAAAATGAGTAATCAATACCATTCTCCACCCACTACAAGCAATCTCATTAACCAAATCTCCTTATGCGAACTCCCTTCCTCTTCCATCCATACTCTTAATCACACCCTTACCATATCTCTCTCAACCTCCGACTATTTCTTATACCTATTTCAAGCATATCAATGTCACCGATCTCTCCTCATGGAAACTTTCGGCCAAAACAACTCCCCATACCAATTAACCTTCCTACCCATACTATGCATTCCACTCCCTTTACATGCCCACCCTTTCAATTTGGTCCCCTTCAACTCTTCCACAACACTCCGACATCCCCTCCAACTTTTGAACCAACATCTTTCACCCCTCCAATACACCATCTTCCCCAACAGGCCTCTACCACCCATACTAAAAATTTGATCCGCACTCTGGAAATGCAATTGGCAAAAAATTTGACTCTCTCGACACCTTATTTTGAAGCTCGAAATGAGATCGACAGCAATATCAGGGTACTCCATGCGGTGGCCAAATACTTCCCCCGTCTGAAACTTTGAAAAGAAGTTTTCGCACACAGAATGGCAAGCCAGTGGGAATCTTTTCATCCCTTCCATGTTGAATAGCTGAATAGAGGAGATGATTCAACCAGTACCTACTATCTCATTTAGTTTACTCACAAAGACGACATGGTGAAAGCTCTAAACTCCAGGCCTTGGGTCCTCTTCCGTTGGCTTGTTTTAATCAAACCATGGGTGGAATAATACATATATGTCAAATTCTCTATTGTGTCTTGTTGGATTCGATTCCATGAACTTTCCACCCAAAAGTTCACTTTGAAGGATGTCAAAACCTTGGCTATCTGCATTGGAAGATTCATGGAAGTGGATCTACAAACTCTGGAAGATGTTACCCTCCTTTTCATTCATTTTAACATGTGGCTCGACACCTCAAAACCACTACCCCGCTCTATGGCTAAGAATGTTGGGATTGAAGAAGGAATAACTTTCTCCCTCAAGTTCTATTACGAAGACGTCCCCAACTTCTGCTTTTGTTGTGGTCTCGTCGGTCACATCTTCACTACCACCTGCCCGATGATCTCAAGTGCCACCACATCACTCAAATGTTTGACCTCTGATCTTGGAGAGGATGGATTCTCCCTCACTTTCAACAGAAGCTCTCAGATCAAACACCAAATGGAATCTCGACTAGGTGCTCAATCGAGTTTTGGCCATCATGGATCACCCCGGTACACCCAATACCCGATCACTCCTCGTGCTAACCAGAGTGCTCTGCAATCAACTTCTAATTGCTCCTCTCTGAGTGAGACATCTTCTTTTCAATTAGTGATTGCTACACTTTTGGTTTTAACGCCCTTTGAGAACCATCGTTAACTCCAATAGTAATGAACCTTTTAACGAAGGTTTCAACGGATGGTGTTCAACATCCGTCGTAACAAAGATTTTCATGACAGTTACTATTGCTGCTATAACATCGATTATAATGGATCCCAAGTTTTCATCCAGATTTCTTGATTATAACTCTGTCAACTCTTTTCTCACTAGAAATACACTCACAGTTTTGTTTTGTACATCCATGATCATCTTCTTCATCCTAACTTCACCTTCTCTGTAAATTGACAGACCCCATACCCACCACACCCCTCTCATTTGGCGCCATTATTCGCTAATACAAACTCTTCCCCAACCATAATCAACCCTATCCCCGTATCCACATACCCTCCTCCACCATCATATTCACACCTATTTCTAGATCAATCTCAAGAGCTCTACACATCATTGCTCGACGCCATCACCATCTCCCCGTAACATCCATTGTTGAATCTCTTCCTCTCCTCCCAACGCTTCTAATACAATCACCATGCCAACATACACCATCTCAACCAGCTCAATTAGTATCCCATGAGGAAAACTCAGATCAAATTGGCACTCCAAATCTCCATAACGAAGACCCCCTGTACCAGTTGCACTCTACAGATCGATTAATTTCACCAGAAACTATGCCTCCTTCATCAGTGAGTGGGTCAACTCACATCGAAATACAAAACACAATGGCACCGATTTGAACACAGAAGCATATAAAGCAGTACATAAGGGCTTTTTAGGCTTGCAGTAACTCTCCCCGGGGCCATGCTCCAAATGAATCTTTAAACTCTAATTCTATCCCTTGCTAAGAGACAACACAATGTGGTTATAGCAAGAAACAAAGATAGCAACAACAGGGATGAAGCCATTCAATTAGGGAAATGTAAACTGGAGATTTTGCATTCGGCTTTGATGATTGGTGACACCAACAGCGGCCATTCTCTAGAGTTGAGTTTTAGAAAAAATTAAAGACATACAGTCTTGTCAACTATGGGTAAACAAGCTCAGGCTCCCACCTAGACCATCTCCTCTACTTCCTGTGTTTTGCAGAGTACGACGGGTATGAAGGTCCACCACAGTGATTCTACAGTTGTTGTTCATCCTATCAGTTCATATGATTCCTCTTGTCACTCCACCACAGAACCCAATCCATCTTTTAAGGCCTTGGCGACTGCCGGCAAAGGATCGCCAAAGTATCCATGTTCCTATCCTGAAACGCAAGGGGTATCGGGTCTCCCTGCATGTTCTGAAATCTAAAGGCCTTTTCTCACATATTCAATCCTGATATCATCTTCCTTTCTGAAACCAAAGCCACACCCGCTAAGATGGACCGCATTCGCCGAGACTTGGCTTCAAACATGGACTCTCGGTACCAGCAAACAGATAATCGAGTGGTATCACTCTCATCTGGAAATAAGGTATTCACCTCACTATTCTTTCTTCCAGCAAATATTATTTTAATTGCACTATCGATAACTACTTTGCTCATTTTACTTAGTCTGTCATTTTTTTGTATGGGGAACCGAGCCCCTCTCTTCAGGTTAATTTTTGGAATAATTAGTCTCACATGTATGATCTCCAAACTTTACCAAGTCCCCTCATTGGAGACCTAAACTCTATTTTACTGCCAGAAGATAAATTGGGGAGCAACAGGCCTACACTTTCAAACTTTAAGCATCTTCGAAACTTCATTGATAACCACAATCTCATGGACTTCCCTCTCAATGGATCCCAATTTACCTAGAATAAAAAGAGAAATGATAAGAATGGGGTTTAAGCTAAACTTGGTCGCATTTTTGTGTCTACAAATTAGATGGATTATTTCCATCCGGTTATCGCCCGCATAATCCACACTTCAATTTTGGACCATAGAGTTATTTCACTCCAACTTGTCTCAAACGTCAAAGGGGCCCTAAACCTTTTAAGTTTTTTCACATGTTAGCTAGGGACCCCCGGTGTCGCAAACTAATAAATTTTTCCTGTAGTCCCCGCCATCATTATCTCCCCTTTCACAATTTCCACCTTAAAACCAAAAAATTTAGTTGTTCTCTTACTAGATGGAACACAAGGGTATTCAGAAATATTCAACTTTGTATTTCAGACACTCAAGTGGTCTTTGATAAACTTCATAATGTCACACCTCTAAGGATAATGCCACTGCCACCTCTGTTGTGGAAGACCAACTCTCCGAACTCTATTTGAGAGAAGAACTTTTTTAGCCCAATAAATTAGGTTGTTCCTAGCTCATTGAAGGATATAAGAACACTAAAGTCTTTCATCTAGCTTCAATCTTTCATTGGAAAAAAAAAACGTTACTCTTCGCCTCAAGAATGTCTCAAACAGGTGGCACTCCAACCAAGATTCCATAAGACAAGTTCTCAACAACTATTTTGATAATATCTTTCACTTCTCTAGTCCTACCCCTTGCCCCGAGATTTGTTCTCCTTTTGAACCCGCCATCTCAATGGAGGACAATGAGATTCTTTTCACCATCCTGAGTGAAAAGGAAATCCATGCCACTATATTTGGTATAGGTAGCCATCCCTTGGGCCTAGCAGCTTCCATGCTTTCTTTTTCCAACACTACTAGGAAATTGTGAAGCATGATGTAATTGAATTAGTTAAAAAAAATTACTACTAGGCGTTTGAACCCGGAACTCAATGAGACTTTCATTGCCCTTATCCCGAAGGTCCTTAACCTTATCACACCTAATAAATTTCGACCCATTGGGCATTGCAATGTCATCTAAAAAGTCATTTGAAAATTTTGGCAAATCGTATGAAGTTGGTGCTAGATAACATTATCTCCCCTAACCAAGGAGTTTTTCTCCATGGTCGTTCTATTGAGGATAATGTCAGTTTATCATGAAATCTTCTTACAAATGAAACATTGCCGCAAAAAGAAACAAGGTTAGATGACTATCAAAATTGATATGGTCGAAGCTTACGATATGGCAGAATGGTCTTTTCTGCTACAAATCCTTGAGCAATTAGGTTTTTCTATAGGGTGGAGCCAAATGATCGAACAATGTATCTCCACATCTTTCCTGCAAGTTTTGCTTAATGGATTTCATCTCATAACCATCAAACCTACTATGGGTGTTAGACAAGGGGACCATCTCTCCCCCTACCTTTTTATTCTAGTGTCAGAAACCTTCTCCCGGCTTCTCGCTCGTGCAGAACATGATGGATTTATCAAATAAATCAAAATTAAGAAGCAATCCCCATCCATCAGCCATTTGCTTTATGATGATGATCTCATGCTATTTTGTGGTGCCTTTTTAGCTAAAGCCCATACAGTCAACGACATGCTCCAACATTAATGCTCAGCCTCAGGTCAAGAAGTGAATTACGACAAATCTTTGGTCTTGCACAATTCCAATATCCATCCAAAACACTCTAAAATGATCAACAGAATCCAGGGGTCTAAACTGTATAATCCCAAGGACAAATACCTTGGATCTCCTCTGTTTCTGTCTAAAAAGAAAGCAAATGACTTTCAATTCTTGATTGATAAGGTCAATATCAAACTTTCGAGTTGGAAATCCAAAGTCTTATCCCAGGCTGGTAGAACAGTCACGATTAAAGTTGTTTTAAATTCGATCCCAGTTCACACTATACAAACTTTCCTCATTCCCTGTGTTATTAACACCAAACTTGATCAACTTGCCCGCAACTTCTGGTGGAACAGTGCAGTGGACAGCAAAGCCAAACACATGTGTACTTGGGATCGTATATTTCTGCCTCATCAATTCGGATGACTCAACATTCCTTCCACTAGGAATACAATTTTTTCCTTAATGGCAAAAAACTTGTGACAGACCATTTCCTTCTCCCACAGCCCTCGTGTTCTTAAACTCAAAGCTCTGTTTCTGTCTAAAAAGAAAGCAAATGACTTTCAATTCTTGATTGATAAGGTCAATATCAAACTTTCGAGTTGGAAATCCAAAGTCTTATCCCAGGCTGGTAGAACAGTCACGATTAAAGTTGTTTTAAATTCGATCCCAGTTCACACTATACAAACTTTCCTCATTCCCTGTGTTATTAACACCAAACTTGATCAACTTGCCCGCAACTTCTGGTGGAACAGTGAAGTGGACAGCAAAGCCAAACACATGTGTACTTGGGATCGTATATTTCTGCCTCATCAATTCGGATGACTCAACATTCCTTCCACTAGGAATACAATTTTTTCCTTAATGGCAAAAAACTTGTGACAGACCATTTCCTTCTCCCACAGCCCTCGTGTTCTTCAACTCAAAGCTCTTTATTTCAACACGATGAGCATTTTTCAACTTTCCAAAGCTCCCACCATCACCTCTTTTGCTTGAAGCAATCTCACAGCTTTATCCAAAATGAAATGGCACCTCATCTGCCAAGTTCTTTTTGCTAATCACATCGATATCTGGAACGATTTGAGCCAAGCTTGGCTTTTTTTTTCTGTTGAATGCATGCCTGCACCTTTAACACCGAATCTACCTGACACCATTTATGACTTGTGGCTTACTTCTTATGCCTAGGACATCCAGTGGAACATGGGATTATTCAACTCCATCTTCCCTTATCTGGTGGCTAGAGATATTTTGGATATTACAATCAGACCATCGATATGCCCCGATAAATTGATTTGGTTGTTTGACAAAAAAGGAAAATTTCAGTCAAAAGTGCAACTTAAGCCTTTACTAAATAGCAACTTGAAAGCTCCATATCCAACCCACCTCCTCTCACCACTCGTGCTAAACAACTCAGATATCAAAGCTCCCCCTTGCGCCTTTTTCTTGCTTTGAAAAATTAGTCGTAACAAATCTGGTTAGGTTGCACATGCCTATTGTCACACCCCGATTTTCGAAAAAAACAAAAATCCTAAAATCCACGTAGGATTATCCGTTTCCCCCAAAACTCGGGACGTGAAAATTTAATAACAGCATAAACAAATAGCAGCAACAACTAAAAATGATTTTATTACAGAAATAAATAAAACTCTAACCAGGAGAGACTCTGACGTTGCTAGCTCACTAGCGAAACTCCAATAACGCAGCTCAAAATCTCTAAACCTGAAAGGCTAATCGGCTACATTCCAAAAGGAATGTATCCAAGAAGCAAAAGCTCACTTGGGTCAGCAATAAAGCTGGTGTGAGAAATCTTCATCCAAAAAATCAATAAATTCACACATGATAGCATCAAGCTAAACACAAACAATAAACAAACACACCAACAGGTAGTTCCTCAATGAGGCAAAGGTGTCATCATCCTAATAAATAAATATGCATTATTTATTACTAATAAATAAAATTTATGAGTTATCAATCCTCATAAATGCAACAACAATACAATTCATAATCATATTAGACTATTATTGAAATATTAACAAAACACATTTTTTTTACCTTTAGGAAGACATATAGTTCTCATTCAATGGTTGAATGAGCATTTAGTTTCTTCCTTTAAGGTAATTATGCACATACACAAAAAGAAATCTCGCTTCTTTTCCACAATCGCACTATCCTCGTTGTGCTGAACACACCTCACCCAAGTGTGCCTCCCTTGCCTTCGAAACCACTCAGAGCGTACATGTTCCAAGTGGGGTGCCACCTCGAGGAACATGTCATCTCACCCGAAGTTCGATAACTCGCAAGTATTCTTTCTAAATCTACACGTACAACCGAACTCACATGGAACGGTGCACCGATATGCAAGCAAGTCTGCATACCCATAATAATATCACACGTATACAAGCAAGTCTGTATACAAAACAATTTCTTTTCTTTTCACATTTTTTTTTTCGGAGTTGTGGAAAAGAGCATAAAAAAATATCAACTAAAACTCAAAACTCTTTTATGGAGACACTTTGTCAACCATAAGTAAATCAACCACAGTATCCACAATTCTTTTGGGGAAACAAATAGTATTTCCATAATTGTTAAGTCTCAAGTTATACACTTCACAACATCACGCACAAGTCACTTATATCACACGTCAAATGAAGCTCACACTTAGAATGCGTTTGAAATAACCGTATACATATTGTCATAAAACGATTAAACTTTATTAATAAACAATAGATAACAAGGTTATATACATTATAATAAGAGAGTGTACAAGTTACAAATGGATATAGTTCTACGATTAAGTTAATAGAGAATATCCAATGAGTTTATCATGACTGAGGATTTTTAATTGATCAAGTAATCAAACATAGAAAATTTTTAATCATCTTACAACTCTCTAAAACTACTCCAGTGGTAATAGAAGGCATCTATTCCAAATTATGTAGCGCACAAACTTATCAAAACTCGAAGCAATTGAATCAATAGACAAACATCCAAAACTTTTGTACAAATTTGACCATTACTACTTCAGTGAAACATTTTATCAAACATCTAGTGCTCAAAATTCATATCAAAACTAGAAGACATTTGTATATGATAAAAACTCAATTCCGAACCAAATTGTTGGATAAAACATGAAAATAAAATAGGTTATTTGGAGAAATTCCTGTAAAATGGCGAGAGATGACTTACTAGAAATCAACAAAGAGTGAGAAATCAAACGGAGAAAGATTAGAAGTCCTGAAACAAGAATTAGAATCAACTCAAAATCATTTCTACATCTGCGATCTCCAAATCCAAAACATCCAACAAATCTACCAAATGAATCAAGACATCACCTCTGATTCTCTCAATCTTTAAAATTCTACATGAATAGAAGTCAAACAGAACAGATTTTGCACCTCAATTTGCATCCAAAATCAAAATGAACATACAAAACCAATATAGAATCATTTTTCACCTTTTCTTCTTCTTAGACAGATATAGAAACTCATACAGAACAAAAACTCATACAAAACAGATTTTGCACCTCAATTTGCCTAGTGTTGCTAAATTCAATATTGGATTGAAACTCAATATAGAAAGTTAGAAACTCATACAAGAGACTAAATATAGAAACTAAAATTTATTTATTAACAGACCAAACTTTGCCAATTTCTTTACTTAAATGAATGTCAGGATCAACAAAACAGTAACAGGAAAGGCTAAATCTCCTCTAAGTCTCAAATCAAAAACCCAACCGACATTCAAAGATTCAAACCAAACCAATCTACCCAAAACACGAAATCAATCAAAGTAAACCAAAACACACAAAATCAAATAAAGGGGGAGAGAACTCACCGGATGAAATAGCAACGGAATTGCGCAGCCATCGCCTCATCGACCGTCCTCTGCCGCAACACCACCCAGCAAATCAACTCTGGAACAGCCTGTAACGCAGCCCTTCCACGCCCTCAAAACCACTGCAACAACCCCTCTCTGCTCGTTATCTCATCGCAAATTCGACATGCACAGCTGCAACATATTTTCCTTTTTAACTAACTCAAATGGATGAAAACGAAATGCAGAGAAGAAGTCTGGAAACCCCCAACTCGTACTAAACCAAATCCAACAAAAAAAATCGTCGAAAACCAACAACTAACTCCCTTCGTTTTCAATCAAACCCTTACACAATTGTGGCTCTGGTTTCTCTTGTCCACTCAATCAACACCAAGAACACCGTTGCCTGCTCCTCCTCTCTCTCTTGCCAGACCTCTATCTTGTTGCACAACCAGTCACGCAGCAGTCATCACGTCCACCAAATCAACAGCAAGAACACCATTGCCTACTCCTCCCTCTCTCTTGTGTGGTATGTTATTTTGGTGAAGAAACAAAACAGGAAAGAGAGGGGAGATAGAGGAAGAAGAAAGGAAAATAGAGGAGGAAGGAGAAACTCAGGGGCTGTGGGATCAAGCTCGCCGCCAAGGAGAAGAATTCGTGAAGAAGGGGAAAAAAAGGAAATAGGGTTATTCTCTTTATAAGGTGGGTGGCTATTCGCCCCCACCGAACTTCCGAATGCACCCACCCTCTATCACAAAATAAAAACCCTAATCATTAGTTTAATAAAAGCCTAAAACCAAGCCCAAATACAATTGAGTAACAACCCATCAATATTAGGGTTTATAAATTTTTGGCTAAACGCATACACCGTATTCTATTTAGTAATGGCAAACAAAAAAAAAATCTTTTTCCAAATAATGAGATTACAATATACGCCACAATTAATAAATAAGAAATTTTTATTTATTTATTTATTTAATTTGGCGGGTATTACACCTATTGAGGATCGGTGTATCTTTAGCCAAAACCACACAGATGATGTTACTCACATCTTCTTTCTCTTCCCTGTCATTAACCAATTATAGCAACTTTCCTCTATTTCAATTGATTAGCTTAATAATAATTTTGAGCACTCCTTCAATCTCGCTATTTTTCACCTTTATGTGGGGACACAGCTAAAGCTCATCCAGAGGCAAAAGATGTAATGTTTTCTCAATTTACGACTGTAATTCAAACATTTTGGCAAATTCGCAATAATTGTATTTTCCACAAAACTAAAATTTGCACACAATTGTTCATTTCCTCTTTCCACCATACTTGTTCAATCCGGGATATAGACAATAAGCTCATATTCATTAACCATATTATGGAAATAACCACACTATTTCATCAACCACGCGGGCTGAGCTTGCTGCTACCTTTGGTCCCGTTACTGAGATCGAAACTACCAGAATTGAATTAATTCAAGCCCAAATCCTGTCTGCTAGACACTACTGGCTTAACTCTAGATTTTTTCAGCATAGACCCCTTCACCTTGTGTTTTGGACCCTGACACGATTATTGTTCCCTAAACATAAAATGCGTGCAGAGGAGGGAAGGCACGCGTCGTGAGGGGTATGGAGGGTCCTCCCTCGCTGGTTTCCTCGCCCATTCCCTCGACAGTTAGAATTTTCTGAAATTGGACTTCGAGGAATTGGTGGTGGAGAAATTGGGTATATGGGGGGTAGGCAGGGTGAATATCCGGCAATCCGTGTAAGCGAGGAATGGTTTGTGAAAAAGAAAATCACTACACCAAAAATACCCATCAGCAACGGTTTTAAACCGTGGGGGTAACCCATTGTCACGGCTTAGAGCCGTGGGCTGTAGAGGCGTCGCTAAATCCCCAGTAACGGCTAAAAACCGTGGCAAAAATATTAGCAACGATTTTATCTCGAGGACGGTTGATGACTTGGCCACGGTTATAAACCGTTGCAACAATCTTAGCCACGGTTCTAAGCCGTGGCCAGGAGTAGCAACGGCTTAAAACCGTTGCAAGTTATGGCCACGGTTCTAAATCGTTGCAATATCTTTAGCAACGGTTTTAAGCCGTGGCCAATACTAGCCACGGTTATAAGCCGTGGCAAGGTAGCCACGGTTATAAGCCGTTGCAATAATTAGCCACGGTTTTAAGTCGTGGCAAAAAAAAAATTTAAATTTTTTTTTTTTCTAAATGGATTGAAATGAATGCCATTCTTTTTTTTTTTTTGTTTTGGTTGATAGTAAAGAAAATCAGTGCCATAGTGTCATTAAAGAACAAGTAGAGAGCATGTTCATTAAAAAAAGCTAATAATCTTCTTAATTAACATGTTCACCTCAGAAAGGTTCAAGTACAGAACACTCATCATTAGCTGCAGATTAAAACTATCGAGTCTGAAGGCATTAGAATGACACTCCTAATATTTAGTACATTGTTTACAGGCTTTCCAGAGTTTAACATGACCAAGAATGAAATGTCCAACTACCTTGGCACGAATATGTGTTTTGTCGGTCAAATGGGGGTACCATACAACAATATGGTTATCCTATCTATAATGGATGACTGTCAAACTTCCCTACTAATCGAAGAGCCCTTCGTCATGCCAGATATCAACTAAAAAATCAACCATTTCCTGCACAATTTCAATCAATATCATCATGTCCTGAACATGTCCTTAAATGAGATGAGTGCCGATGAAATGTCATTAAAAGAACTTACAGGTAATGGAATTTTCTGAGGGAAAGGAATCATTAGTCGACAACAAATCTTCATAAGTCATCGACCAGCTACATGAAAGAACTAACAGTTATTTTCATGGTATATTTGGGTAAACCAATGTGTTTATAATAAGAAGAGTAACATGGTCAACCATTACCTTACCTGTACGACCTTGAAAATAGCATCCAGAAGCTGAACAAAGCTTTCAGAGGAAAGGTTTCTTAATTTGCTAGCAAGTGACGAGCCTACCCCTGAATAACAACATAAGCAGATCGATTATGAGGCAGCACAAAGAATTACTTCAGCTGCCAATGGTACAGCATTTGACCAAATTCAAAGACAGTAGAGAAAGTATGTAGAATGATACCATCGACATCCACACTCCTTTCTCCTGTCATCAAACCAGAGTCCAGTGGCCGGGAAACCATAACAGGGAGCAACTCTGCAACAGTGTTCTTGATTGCTGTTTTCATGTCAGCTATTAATGTCACGGTACAGCCTCAACACAGTAGGCAGTTTTGCCTGAAGAAGTGTGTCCCGTCATTAGCATAGACAACAAATAGAATACAGGTATAATCGAGAATACCTACAAAGTTAAAACCCAAAATAAGACATGTAACCGATGTGCATGCACAGATACAGAAAGGATCCTCACTGTTAGGTATCAAGTAACAAGGTTGACATCAATCACTATTCACTACTAATACAAGGAGTGCAAGTATTCATTGGCATGACTCCTTATTCTGTGTCATCCTTCCAAATCATTATTGGCTCACAATAGAGCTCCTGCTCCCTATGTCATTTGTTTGATCTTTTTACCAAACCATTTTGGGACGAGTCCAAAATCCCCTAATGCATATACATGCCCTTTTGACGAATTCTCTACCTTAAAGCCTCATCCATAGTAAGCTATTATACATGCGTATATATAATCTGATGATGGATCACTATCTCCAAATACAATTTCAATAATAATAGTCTTGGAACAGATTATTACTATATAAATTAATAAACTAAAGCCTTACCGTTCTGAGCAGTCCAACAATTGTGGGAAGAAGACGATCACGAAAGCTAGAGGTTTCTTCGTCATCCAACTTAACCTGCTAAGAGAAAAGCAACAGTTAACAAACAGATTTCCAATAACTAAAAGTATTTATGAAAGATGAGCCATAATGGACATGAGAATAGAAGTAATTGAAATATGAATAATAATTGACAACAGGATATTCCAAGAACATTCTCGTAACCCTATAGGAAGTGCTCTCTTTGATCGGTTTTGTACTCACTCTGCTGTGTCTTAATAAGTTGATTCAGCCCATAACTATTCTAATTCTTTGTTTTTGTTTTACTAAATTTTATCTTTATGATCAACACAAAAAAATACGGTGATCAAGACATTCCAGATAACTTGCAATGCTGGCAACCATCCTGCCAAAACAAACAGCCACGTCCCCATAAAGTGAAAAAAAAAACAGGAGAGGGTTATGGTTGTACCACATCACTATCTTCAAGGGGTGGAAGCTCCCTGAGAAGGATAGAATCCACTGTTGCTAGATCCTGTGACCAACCAGGTTTTCAATAAAACAATTGAATAAGTACGTTCAAGTTACTATTGTAGAAAAAGGTAACCCAAATAAACCTTAAATGGCATGCCGAGCACAAGCTTTGTTGCGAGCGATCTGTACAGGAATTCTGGTTTCTGGTAAAAAAAAATCACAATGATGAACAAATTATCAACGAAATATCGTAAAAATTAAAGAATGAAAAATCATTGCTTCCAATGCATGGTTTTCGAAAGTAGAATTCGTAAAACAAAATAGTATGTACTAAAAATATACCTTCAACTGATCCAAGGACACAGACATAAGAACAGAGCCATCTCGGTGCAGGACTCCTCTATAATCCACCTCCTCACCCTGTATACATTTAATTTTTATTTTATTTACTGCATAACTGAGAGTATCAAAACACATACATAGACAGGAAGTAGGCAAAATGAGCAACAAGGACTGACCTCCTTCTGGACTGGTAGTTTACCAGTTCTACGTTGGATATTTGATATTTCTTCCTTGCATACGTGTACTTGATAGGAGGCCGATGCCTAACACTTTAGCATTTATTTCGGGGTGTCCCTTCTGACATCACAGGCTCAAATCCCTTCCACACAAAACAATAACATTATGTAATTTACACAAACCTAACACACCAAGTGAAAATGATTCAAAGGGCTCATTTGCATCCTGTTTGTTATGGCCGACCCCTATGTCCATCCCCCATTCAATGCTTGTATTTATTCGACAGTGCCAAGACCATGAGAACAATTGAGGCCCCCTCCTGTCATCTCTTTCAACCGTCTCGACAGTGCCAAGACCATGAGAACAATGCAGGTTTTCAATCATTTAGAGAGAGTTAAAACAAACTACCAAAACAATATAACAAACGCAAATTAGAACATGAAGATCACAGGATTAACCTTGCAAAAAGGGAACTGAAACTTCTCCTCCACCAACTCTGAGGATGTTCTCTTTTAAATCTATACTACACTAAACATAGACATTTAGTTAGATACCGAATATGCCAAGAAATAAAAGTTGTAATCTATCATGTTACTTACCTGATGTTTACAAAGCATATCGAGCCCGAAAAGGAACTCCATATTTAGCGAATCTAAAACCGTAAAGGAGCAGTGGTAAAACACATTTGCAATCTGGCATAAAGAATGTAAGATTACATTAGAAACCCAGTAAGAGTTCAGTTTATACTGACATGAACAATAAGCAAAGTGAAAAGACAAAGTCTTATATTTTATACTCCAAAGATAAATGGTTAGAAACAGTATGTACCTATTCAGGGGTTAAAAACTATTATGCTTATTATGCTGCACCATACACCAGTTATAATTATGACTAAAACTAAGAAAAAACATGATCTACCTATCAAGTCACGCACGAGGTCATAATTATGACTGAAAGGATGTGACGAATTTGCAGGAGTTTTTCCACACAACCACGATGAGAATAGGATAGAATGGATCCAACATATAAACATCTATGGTAATGGGAGCACACACAGTAGAAGGGAAGAAAAATTTCGCCTTTGGTTTGATCCAACACAAAGTTTCCACCAATACAGTCTCATTTGGAACAAACATCACGTTGTGTAAGCCTCAACTTTCCCAGTGCATTTCCAAGCCTAATACAAGCAGCTAAGACGAATCTAGATTTTTTTTGCAAGGGATGAGTACATACCTAACATGCCTCTGTTTAACTTGCAGATTTCTCATTGATAATGTAGCAACAAGAGAAGTGAAACCGCAGTGAGGCCATTTCTTCTGGTTATCCATCAAAGCCCGTGTCAATGCACTGCACTATCTGGGATGGATCTGAATGGGCAACAAATGGCGGCAAGAACCCAGTGAATTATAAGTATGCACCTTTCATAGTTTCATTTAGAGAGATGGAAATGGGGGGATGCATGTATCTATCAAAGTTATTGAATGGATGAGAAGTGAGAGAAATGTTCATGATTCACTCCTACTGTAATGATCGAGGCTGATTCAAGGTTTTACCCCGAGAATGCAGTAATAGCTAAGGCGTGTTTTCCATGAAAAAATTGATCATATGAGATAACTACAGAGAAACCAAAGTATGACACCACCATAGCAAATAATGAATATAGATGAAATGTGTTCATCCACTGTAACAAAGATCTAGATGAATCTGGGAACATGTCCAACAATGTAAATTGCTCTAGAACAAGAAATGACCCAACGCCACTTCAATACTACTAGAGAGCAAAATATTTAATTAGGAAAAGAATTTCTTAGCCAAAACAAAATTACTACATAACTAAATGACTTACAATATCAAATTTTGGAACTTAGCAGAAAGCTCATAAAAAATGGCACCCTTTTTTTTTTTTTTTTTTTTTTTTTCCTTTTTTTATAGGTGCCTCAAATTAATAATCCCCTTCTTTGAAAAAATGTGTTTGATACATCTCTTTTAGCAATTCCACTTGATTTCAAAATCCAACAAGTTAAAGTACTCAGAGAAAATATATGCGACTCCCTCCAGATACACAATTCTTTACCACACCTCTGTTAATTATCTAATTATTCAGTTTCACATACCACTGATTGCAGCTTTAACTCGAGATGTTAGCAGCCAGCTTACAGCAATCAATTCCACTGGAGAAGAAAGTTAAGTATAACAAGCCCATATCAAAATTCCACTGGGGTTAAAAAATTATTCAATTACCATGGTCAAATAGAAAAGGGGAAAAAAATTAATTGGCTTAAATGATTGTCACTTCAGAGAAGGCAAATACGCTTGCTTTCTTTGAAACATACAAGTGTTTTGGTTAGAGAAGGAAACACCACATTCAGTCAATTTTGAATCAACAAACAGAATATGTTATCACCTTGCGCTACTAGATTGCAGTAATATAACGCGCTCAATGGATACTTGATAGATCCCATTAGGTCAGCAAACAAAACAATACCATGAAACTTAATCAAACCAAGAAATAGGAACAAACAAACATAAACACCAGAGAATAATGGAGGTTTTAAACTTACAAGCATCCATTTATCTCATTCATGACATTGCTTGCGTTCTGGGACCAGAGGTCCACAAGTTCTGGAAAATTTAGCTTAAAATGTGCTCCCTCCCTTTGTCCCTGGACCACTTCGAAATGGCTGTCCAAAATATTCTGCACGGAACAATTTGAAGATTCAAAACAACCAGCGAGTTCTCAGTGACAAGAAAATGAACAAAGTTTAGAAATCAATAAACCTAAAATGGATCAAAGCTCAAAGACATCATCCACCAAGAATCCAAAAGAAGACTCATGATGCTTTCTATACTCTGAATCAAAGAAGTCATGTACAGGACAACTCAATACAATACATGGACAAGATCCTATTTTATAATAGTAAAAATTATTGTTCATCAAATAATAACAAAGTTTACTCAAAATCTACAGATCTTTTTCAAAAACAAAAAAAAATCTTCAGTATAATTTCCAAAAGCTTAAAGACTACAAACTATTAGATCGATTTGAACAAAGAACTTGAATCCAAATCAAGAAAAGAGATTTCATTGAAATCATCTAGAATTTCTCACAAAATCAATTTTAGAGTTCCACAAGAACTCATCAGAGGTAAGATTATAAGTAAAGTAGTACATAAACAACATCATCTAGAAAAATGAAAAAATAATAAATAATAAATAATGCTGAGTTGGGTTGGGTTTCTCTCTGAGAATTTTAGAATCAAAACCTGATTGCTTCATATGTTTCTTTGTGGGGAAGATGACCCGACCCGAACTCGAACCTCGTTTCATCACTTCTTAAGCTTTTTCCATTACAAGGGCTCACAAATGATCAAACAAAACCTTTCCTCTGCGCTGCGCTGCCTGAATCGATCTCTCCTCTGCGCTGCCTCGATCTCTCCTCTGCGCTGCGCTACCTCAATCGATCTCTCCTCTGCGTTGCCTCGATCTCTCCTCTGCTCCTCGATCTTTCCTCTGCAATAGGTCGAAAATCTTTCTCCCAATGACCGCCCAAACTCTTTTCTATTCCCCAATTTTTTTCGCCAAAGCGGGAAACCTGTTTTCGCCAGAGCGCCAAAGTCCTCCCTCCACACATGCGGCCCACGTGCAAAATGCTATTATTTAGCAACGGTTTTTGGCCGTTGCCCCTTATAGCCACGGTTTTGAGCCGTGGCCATTTTGTTTTAGCCACGGTTTTAGGCCGTTGGTCATTATAGCCACGGTTTTTAGCCGTGGCAAAGACACCAACGGTTTTGAGCCGTGGCCATTGTTTTAGCCACGGTTTTAAGCCGTTGGTAATTATAGCCACGGTTTTTTGCCGTGGCAAATAAACCAACGGTTTTCAGCTGTGGCCAGTTTTTTTTTTTGCCACGGTTTTAGGCCGTTGGTAATTATAGCCACGGTTTTAGGCCGTGGCAACTTAACCAACGGTTTAGAACCGTGGCCATCTCGGCGTAGCTAAACTGGCCTTTTGGTGTAGTGAATAAACGATTATTTGTAGCGAATTCGAGGATTCGTGATACCTGACGGGACAAGGACGGATTTGCTCAAATCTACTCCATTGCCATCCCTAAAGTTGGGGGTGCTGTTGGTTGACAATGATGATGTTTTTAGTAGAAGGGAAAGAGGTAGAAGAGAGATTTAAGTCGGTGGCACATTGGTGAATGGTTCAGAAGAGAAAGGGAATGGGGGTGGGGTAAAGGCTGGTGGGTGGTTAAAGAAGATGATTATCTTTGCTCATTTTAACCTTGATTCTTGTTGAAATTTACATTAAAACTTTTAGTTTGATATCGAGTTTTTTTTTATTTTTTATAAAAACACCCTATAATTTCCAATAAGGTTCACGTTCAAGGGGGATGGAAGGGAGTGTTGGGTCACCTTTGTTAATGGATTTATGTCATTTGGTCACCTTTGTTTAATTCAATTAAAAAAAAAAATGGTTGTTGTTGTGGTACAACACAAAGATTAAAAATAAAATATGAGTAATTCTAGGTTCCATGTTTGAGTGCCTCTTTTATGTTTTGTTTGGTGTATTCTACACTTTTAACCTTTTCTCTTTGATACACAATTATAAGAGTAAGTCTAAGGATTTATGTTTGGTGATCACTTTGGGGTTTTTCGATATTTTTACCATTTCTATAGATGGTGTTTGTGGTTGTGTTTTAAAGATAATGAGTAAAAAATGTAAAAAATCAAAAGTGACCACCAAACATGGCTCCCTAGACTTACTCCAACCACAAACACCATCCAAAAGACATGAGTAAGTTTAGGGAGCTATTTTTTGTCATTTTTTGTTTTTTTACACTTTTTTTTATCAATTTATTTAAAACATAATCACAAACATCATCTATAGAAGGAGTAGAAGTGTAAAAAAAATTAAGTTTTGGTGTTTTACACTTTCACCATTTTTTTATTATTTTTTATTATTATTTTTTTATTTTTATAGATTGTATTTGTAGTTATGTTTTAAACAAGGGGAATTCTAATTGTCGAGGAAAGCAGCGAGGGAGGGAGGACCCTCCATCCCCCTCGCAATACGTGCAAGGGATGGGACGCACGCATCGCGAGGGGGATGGAGGGTCCCCCTCCCTCCCTCGCTGGTTTCCTCGCCAGTTAGCCAAGCTCTTTAAAAAAATAGCCCTTCTAGGGCGCGAGGTCGACCCACCACCATCCATCATCCTCGAGATGCGCTCATGGGCAGCATCTCAAGGATGATGGATGGTGGTGGACCGGCTCGCACTCTGTGCCTCGTCCCCTAGAATCAGGGAAAAATATTCGCCCATTCTATGGAGCGAGGCAAGGCCCTACACCGCCCACCCTCCTCAAGATGCACATCACCTCGCATCTCGAGGAGGGTGGGAGGTGTTGGGCCCTCCCTCCTCTCACTCCTTAACCTTACTCAAAAATATTAGAGATGCACGTACACCTACTCGTCCAATTTCTCAACTACCGATTCCTAAGATTTACACCAAAATCCAATCAGTGTTTCTAAATGTCGAAGAAGTTGGCGAGGGAGCACGCCTCGCACATGCACAAGCTTTGTAAAAAAAAAAAAAAAAAAAAACAGAGGGAAATCGATTTTGGGGAGAAATAAGAGGGAGGGAACAGTCTCCCTCTCCCCAAATCCATCTCCACAGAGAAGAGAACAGAAGAGAAGCCACCCAGGAAGAGAAGATAAGCGAAAAGAAAGCTCTCCCTTTCCCCAACTCGACAGAGAAGAGAAGGCCGAAGCTCTCCATCGCCACCCAGAGAAGACCGAAGCTATCCAGAGAAGAGAAGACCGAAGGTAAGTCTCTCCTTCATTTCTGGGTGATTTCTTGTAGGGGGTTTATTACGATATTAATATTATTGTGACTAATATAGGATAGTTTATTGTGCATATCTTTTGAGAAATATTTTTCCTTAATATAGTCTTTGTATTTTAGGTAAATATATCTTTGTGATTAGGAGGATTTTTAGGAGATTATATCTTTGTGATTAGGAGGATTTTTAGGAGATCAACCGAGCCTTGGAGAGCAAGGTTCTTGGCAATGTTTTGTAATATATATACTTCATTATTGTGAATGAGAAAAGCAAGAGAAATTGGGTGGAGAATTTGTGAGAATTTGTCATGGTATCAAGAGCGTAGGGAGATCCTAGGGCAAACACAATTTTTTTTCTCTCAGTACTATAGAAAAGAAAGGAGATGGTGACAAGAAGGTGGATATGACGTATCATCTTGGATCGAGTGACGGTCTGGGCAACATCATTACCCCGATTCAATTACGTGGTGAGAACTATGATGAATGGTGGGGGGACCGACCTCGCGGAGGAAGGGGATCGGGTCGTGGTGGAGGACGGATAGGAAGAGGAGGTGGGCGTGCAGGTTCTGGCCGTGGCAGAGGGTTTGCACCGCCTGTCCGCGCAAATAAAACTAGCGGGGCTGGAACTTCGTCTGGGCAGCAGGCAGGGAACTCGCAGGGGCTGGCGGGTGCGACCGAAGCAGCGGGTCTTGCGGGTGTTTCAGCAACGCAACTGCAGCAACTTCTTGATTTTTTGAACTTGGCCAAAACAAAAGATCGACTGTATGGTAAAAAACAGTAATTTTAGTTGGATTATCGACACAGGAGCGTCAAACCATGTGACGTGTGACTTATCTATTTTGAGAAATGTGAGAAAGGTGAAACACTGCCCGGTGGGATTGCCGGATGGAAACACGACAGAAGCAAACCACGAGGGGAGTGTCGTGTTGCCAGGAGGATTGAAGCTTGATAATGTGCTTTATGTCCCACAATTAACATGCAATTTAATTTCTGTGACTCAATTAATTGATTAATCAAATTGCGTTGTCCAATTCACTAATAATATTTGTGTTATACAGGACCAACCGACGAGGAAGGTGATTGGAGCGGGTGAAAGATTGGATGGACTTTATTTTTTCCGTGGTGTTCCTCAAGTGAAGGTCTTGACAGTGGATGGTGATTCGTCATTCGAGTTGTGGCATCAACGAATGGGGCATCCGTCGGAGAATATATTGAAGATGATACCGGCTGTGAGTCATTCTTGTAGGAAACATAATAAAGCTTGTGATGTATGTCCGCGTGCAAAGCAACCTCGATATAGTTTTCCCATGAGTACGAATAAAGCTGGTAGGATTTTTGAACTTGTTCATTTGGATTTGTGGGGGCCTTACAAGGCTCGTTCTTCTTGTGGGGCTACCTATTTTTTTGACAATAGTAGATGAATTTTCAAAAGGAGTTTGGGTATATTTATTATGCAATAAAATGGAAGTTGAATCCATGTTCCTTAATTTTGTTGCCATGGTTGAACGACAATTTGAACAAGTAATAAAATGTGTGAGAAATGACAATGGGACCGAGTTTAATTGTTTGCATGATTATTTTCAAAATAATGAAATTATTTTTTAGACTTCTTGTGTTGGGACTCCACAACAAAATGGGAGGGTTGAGAGAAACACCAACATATTTTAAATGTGGCTAGAGCGTTAAGATTTCAAGGAAACTTACCAATCAAATTTTGGGGAGAATGTGTGTTGGCAGCATGTCACTTGATTGATAGAACACCCTCTACTTTACTTAAGACTAAATCTCCATATGAAATGTTGTTTGGGATAGTGCCTTCTTATGATGCTATTCATGTCTTTGGGTGCCTTTGCTATGCTCATAATCAACGACACAAAGGTGATAAATTTGCAAGTAGGAGCCGTAAATGTATCTTTGTTGGCTATCCATTTGGGAAGAAAGGTTGGAAATTGTATGATTTAGAAACACATGAGTACTTTGTATAGAGGGATGTGAAGTTCTTTGAGAAAGAATTTCCTTTTGCGACAAACCAACCACGGAATGTGGTGACTCCTATGCTGACGAACAATGAGGATGGGGCATGGAGTGAGGATGAGGGTGTCGATGAGTGTGATGTGTGTGTTGAGGGGGGGTTAGAGGCCGCGTTCACCCTCGAGGGGGAGTTGGGTGCTGCGGTGCAGTCTGTGCAGCAGCCTGCACAGGAGGACGTGCGTGATGAGGGGCTGGAGAATACGGTGGGGGAACAAGGTGTGCAAGTTGACGGTGAGCTAGGGCGAGGAAAACGAGCCAAAACTCCTTCAACACGGTATCGTGATTTTGTTACTCATACTATACGGAAAATAAGTCCATCTGCTCCTTCATCTTCCTCAGGTACGCCCTATCCTATAACATATTTTGTGAATTGTGATCGTTTTTCTGTGAGACATAGGAATTTTCTTGCAGCAGTGACAGTGGGACATGAGCCAAAGCATTTTAAAGAAGCAATGAAAGACCCGGGATGGCGAGATGCGATGGGTAAGGAGATACGAGCCCTTGAAGACAATGCGACTTGGGTAATGGAGACTTTTCCACCCGAAAAGAAAGCAATAGGGAGCCAGTGGATATATAAAATTAAGTATAAGTCTGATGGCAGCATAGAGCGGCTCAAAGCAAGACTTGTGATCTATGGCAATCATCAGGTGGAAGGAATTGACTATAACGAGACATTTGCTCCTGTGGCAAAAATGGTGACGGTTCGTATTTTTCTTGCAATTGCTGCTATTAAAAATTGGGAGGTACATCAAATGGATGTGCATAATGCTTTCCTTCACGGTGACTTAAGTGAGGAGGTTTATATGAAGGTTCCTCCAGGTTTCAAGAATACAAATCCTAACATGGTTTGCAGGTTGAAAAAATCGTTGTATGGTCTAAAACAAGCTCCCCGATGTTGGTTTGCAAAACTGTCAACAGCGTTGAAGAATTATGGATTTGTGCAATCCTATTCAGATTATTCATTATTTGGGTTGTGCAGGGGAAGAACTCAGATCAACGTGTTAGTTTATGTTGATGACTTGATTATTGCAGGGAATGATAAGGTTGCGTTGACAACTTTTAAAGATTACCTTGGCAGGTGTTTTCATATGAAGGATTTGGGAGTTTTGAAATATTTCTTAGGGCTAGAGGTAGCCCGTAATCCAGAAGGAATCTTTCTTTGCCAAAGAAAATACACACTCGAGATAATTTCTTAAACGGGTTTATTGGGAGCAAAGCCTGCGACATTTCCTATGGAACAAAATCACCATTTGGCCCTTGCAAAGGGTGAATTTCTTGCGGATCCGGCGTCGTATAGGAGACTTGTAGGGAGATTGATTTACTTGTCTGTGACGAGACCTGATCTTGCATATTCGGTTCATATTTTGTCACAATTTATGCAACAACCTCGTGAGGATCATTGGGAGGCGGCTCTCAGGGTCGTGAGATATTTGAAGAAGAGTCCGGGGCAAGGGATTTTGCTTCGTGCTGACAGTGACCTAAGTCTAGAAGGGTGGTGTGACTCAGATTGGGCTAGTTGTCCACTTACGCGGCGTTCCTTGACAGGATGGTTCGTGTTACTTGGTTGTTCTCCTGTGTCGTGGAAGACCAAGAAGCAACAAACAGTGTCTAGATCGTCTGCGGAGGCTGAGTATAGATCAATGGCGACAACAGTGTGTGAGTTAAAGTGGCTTAAACAGCTTTTGGGTGACTTGGGTGTGCGACATCCGAAGGGTATGAAGTTGTATTGTGATAGTCAGTCGGCATTGTACATTGCTCAAAATGCAGTTTTTCAAGAAAGAACAAAGCATATAGAGGCAGACTGTCATATAAAAGGATTTTTAGGAGATCAACCGAGCCTTGGAGAGCAAGGTTCTTGGCAATGTTTTGTAATATATATACTTCATTATTGTGAATGAGAAAAACAAGAGAAATTGGGTGGAGAATTTGTCAGGGTTTCTAGATCTAGGGTTTCTACTAAATCTAGGGTTTCTACTTTCTCTAAGGTAAGCCAGATTTGTTCTTATTAGACTTTGTAAGTTTTTCTTCTTCTTTGCAAATGGTCATTTTGGGTGTTTTCGATTTATTGTCCTCGAATAATTCTGCATTATTGTTACGAATCCTACATGCAAAACAGACAATTCAGTAAGATTTCATTATTTCATTTGATTCTTCATCAAAAAAAAAAAAACAAACAAACAAACAAAGGGTCTCAAGGAAAGAAAGAGATAGGAGTGATTACATAACAAAGTTAGGGTTTTGAAGAGAGATCTGAAAGAAGAAGAAGAATTTGTTTGACTTGTTTTTAGATAGAGCAAATGGGGAGCTCAGATGAGAAAGTTGTGGCTGTCATCATGGTGGGTGGGCCAACTAAAGGTATAAATTTTACTTAATTATTGGTTTAATTTGTCTGATCTCTTCAATGGGGTTTGAGATTTTGATTTTGAATCAAAATTTGCATTTGCAGGAACTTGATTTCGACCGCTGTCTTTGAATATTCCCAAGCCTTTGTTTCCATTGGCAGGGCAGCCAATGGTGCATCACCCAATTTTTGCTTGTAAAAGGGTATATTCTGCATCCCTTGTGGAAAAGTTTTAATTTTCAGAATGAATTTGAGTTCGGGTAATTGAGATAATTGGTGGGTTTTGTAGATCCCAAATTTGGATTGTTATTTATACCTTCTAAATAAATACTAAAGTAGGTGTAATGATTATGGTTATTTTACTTAGATTTTGGTGGTATGGGTACTCTTGATGATCTTCAATTTTGCGCCAGTTTTGTTCTTGTTAGACTTTGTAAGTTTTTCTTCTTCTTTTCAAATGGTCATTTTAGCCCTAAATTTTCATTTTTTTTTCTTACCACCATTACAGCGACTAGCGGGTGGAGTTTGAACGTTACAAGCACCAGGGAGGGCTAGAGCTTGAGTCTGGTTAATGTTGAGACCTCCAATTGATGAGCCAGTACCACCACTAAGGACTTGGCAAAGGCACTGTGGCTGAGATCTAACCACACTGCCAAGTTCTAAACAACACAGAGAAGACGGGGTTGATGAGTTGCCTGTAATGTAGTTAAGGCATGGCGACATACTAATGAGGGTGTTGGTGCAACTCAAACTTGATTGAGCATTGCTTGATCCTGCCCATGATAGTGCTACAAGAGCTACTACAATGAGAACTGGTTTCATTGCCATTTGATGATGGTTTGGGATTGATTGATTGATTGAATGGGTTTGAAAATAGTAGTGTTTGATGTAGTTGTGTTTTTTGGGTTGGATTTAGTTTGGATTTATAAAGAAAGATGAATGAACATTCCCATCTCCATTTCATTCTTTGTATGATACATAGCAATGAGTGTTTAAGAGAAGATAGATGTTTACGCATGACTACAGAGGGTTTCAATTGCCGTAGCAGTCTGACTAAAGTCCCGTCCAAACTTGGAATTACTCAACATCTCGACCAAAGCCAAATGCAAACTAAACAATTACAAGATATAGATATGTTTCTATGTTGGTAACTACAAAAATCATGTACTTCATCAACAAGATCAATACTGAAAATTGTATCCATATGAACAAGAATAGTATATTGAAGGCAATAAATTACATCAATATCTACAATAATTAGAATTATGTAAACAAACTTCATCACTTGATGTCACAACTATTTTCTTGCCTAGCCAAGTGAGGTTGGCAAGTGTACATAATGTAGAGTTTTCCACATTGTTCTAGAGAGAGTTCTCTAGAACCTCCCATAAAGTTCCATAAGAATCTAGTCCTTAGATATTTCTTAGGAAGTGTGTAGAAACTCAATATAGACCGTTAGATTAAAACGATCACCACCGTCCATTGAGGAGGTGGAGTTGTATAAATAGGCTAAGGCCTCATTTGTTGTAATCACCTCAGAGAATTCAAGCAATACAAGTTCTAGTTCTCTTTAGCTCTCTTGTGTGTTCTTAGCTTGCCTAGTTTTCCAAAGTCTAAGTAAATCTTTTGTGGGCAAGGCTGACTAGCTTTCTTTGATAACTTGGGGCAAAGTTTGCTAGTGCCGCACGGGAAGTACCTTGTGAAAAGAAAGCCCGTGACAGTTGGTATCAGAGCCAAAGTTTGGCAAGGTTGGTGAAATCATTCTACACAAGAGAATGTCGTCAGAGGTCAACAACCCAGCAATTGGCAACACTGACAAAGGTGGGAAAGTCCGCAAGGACAAGTCTAAGGACATGATCGCTGCAATGGATGAAAGGTTGGCCAAGTTGTGTGCCACCATGTCCGACTTAAGGGAAAAAGTTGAAGACATGGACCTACGCATCGAGGGGCAAACGTCCAACGGGGAGGACCAAGAGCTCCGGGAAGAGATGCAAGGAGCCTTAAACACAGTAGTGGACATGGTGTCCAAAAAGATCGAGTCCCTAGAAGCCAAAGTTGTTGCTAAAGAAGAGGAGATGGAAGCTTATAAAGAAAGAGTTGAGAAACTTGAAACTCAACTCAGGGTGTGCATGGCTGCGGTAGCCAATGGTGGGACTACGCCAGGAACAGTCACCCACAGAGTCGAAGCTCCCAAACCTAAGGCCTATGGTGGGGCAAGGAGTGCAAGGGAGATAGACAACTTCTTGTGGAACATGGAGCGCTACTTTGATGCGGTTGGCATAATAGATGAAGCATCAAAGGTACGTAGTGTCTCCTTATATTTAAATGATGTTGCTACAGTTTGGTGGCGCAGAAGGTCCGAAGATGTCAAGAAAGGATTGTGCACCATCGACACTTGGGAAGAGTTCACGAAGGAACTCAAGAGACAATTCTACCCGGAGGATGCCGAAAACGAAGCTAGGGCCAAGCTTCGTCGCCTTCAACATAAGGAAGGCCACATAAGGGAGTATGTGAAGGAGTTCTCGGAGTTGCTCTTGGAGATTCCTGACATGGGAGAAAAGGATGCTTTGTTTAGCTTCCTTGATGGCCTAACGGGTTGGGCCAAATTAGAATTGAAGAGGCGAGGTGTGCAAGACCTTGCAACGGCTATGGCTGCGGCCGAATCCTTGATTGAGTTCAAAAGAAAGGACTCATCCAAGGGACAAGGGAAAAGGTCGAGTAATGATGGCAAAGGTGGGGGAGACAAAGAAAAGTCCTCCAAGGAACACAAGTACTCCAAAGACAAGGGGAAGGAGAAAAGAGATGGATCACCCAAGAAGATGTCTTGCTTCTTATGTAGTGGACCCCATCGGGCATTTGAGTGTCCCAACCGAGGGAAACTTGCCGCGCTTGTCATGGAGGAAGAAGCAAAGGAGGAAAGGAGGATCGCCTCAATGAATCTCCTAAGTGCCATTCAAGCTAAGGTCGAAGAACAACCACGTGGAAGGATGTACGTGGAGACCGAGATCGGGGACAAGACTTTGAAAGCCATGGTGGATACCGGAGCCGACACAGTCTACATGGCCAAAGACCTTGCTGAAGAAATTGGCCTATCATATACGAAGGAGAAAGGTTATATCAAGGGAGTCAATGCTAAAAGTCTCCCAATTGAAGGAGTAGCTCGTGGCACCGATATCCGGCTTGGACAATGGCAAGGTAAAGTCGACATAACTATTGCCCCAATTGATGATCACAAATTCTATTTGGGTATAGATTTCTTGGACATGGTGAAGGCTTTTCTGGTACCATATGCCAACACCATGTGCATCATGGAGAAGGGACAACCTTGTGTTGTGCCCGTAGTAAGGGAGATAAGTAAGGAGAGAATGGTGTCCGCTCTCCAACTTTCTAAAGGAGTAAAGAGGAATGAACCTACTTACTTGGCTACCCTCAAGGAAGATGAAGGTCCCATGGATGGAGAGGTGAATGCACCTAAGGTCGTCCAGGATGTTCTCAAGGAGTATAAGGATGTTATGCCTGCCGAGTTGCCTAAGAAGCTTCCACCAAGGAGAGAGGTGGATCATGCTATTGAGTTAGAAGCTGGAGCAAAGCCACCCGCATTCGCTCCTTATCGTATGGCACCTCCTGAGCTCGAGGAGTTAAGAAGACAACTAAAGGATTTACTAGATGCTGGTTATATCCGACCCTCCAAAGCTCCATATGGTGCGCCGGTCTTATTTCAAAAGAAACATGATGGATCCCTACGGCTTTGCATTGACTATCGGGCACTCAACAAGGTCACTATCAAGAATAAGTACCCGATTCCACTTATTGCGGATCTCTTTGATCAACTTGGTGATGCAAGGTATTTTACCAAGCTTGACTTGCGCTCGGGATATTATCAAGTCTGCATAGCCGAAGGAGATGAACCAAAGACGGCATGTGTTACAAGGTACGGGTCTTACGAGTTCTTAGTCATGCCATTTGGTTTAACTAATGCGCCGGCCACATTTTGCACTCTAATGAATAAGGTACTAGCTCCTTACCTTGATCGGTTCGTAGTTGTGTACCTTGATGACATTGTCATCTATAGTAAGACATTGGAGGAACATGTGGATCACTTGAGACAAGTGTTCCAAACCTTGAAGGAGAACGAGCTCTATGTCAAAAAGGAGAAGTGCTCATTTGCCCAAGAGGAGGTGACATTCTTGGGTCATATCATTGGCAAGGGCAAGCTTCGTATGGACAAGTCCAAGGTACAAGCCATCCAAGATTGGGAACCACCAACCAAAGTCACCGAGTTAAGATCTTTCCTTGGCTTGGTGAACTATTACAGAAGGTTCATCAAAGGCTACTCTTCCATAACCGCTCCATTGACGGACTTGCTCAAGAAGGGACGAAGTTGGGATTGGAGTTCAAAATGCCAACAAGCTTTCGAAGGATTGAAGAAGGCAATTGTGGAAGAACCGGTGTTGGCACTTCCCAACCATTCTATGTCTTTTGAGGTACACACGGATGCTTCTGACTTTGCTATTGGTGGGGTATTGATGCAAGAAGGGCATCCTATTGCCTTTGAAAGTAGGAAGCTCAATGACACTGAGAGGCGGTACACAGTACAAGAGAAGGAAATGACTGCGGTTGTACATTGCCTACGAACATGGCGACACTACTTGCTTGGGAGAAAATTTGTTGTCAAGACCGACAATGTTGCCACTAGCTACTTCCAGACACAGAAGAAGCTCACACCAAAACAAGCTAGGTGGCAAGATTTCTTGGCAGAGTTCGATTACACTTTGGAGTACAAGCCTGGCAAAGCTAATTTGGTTGCAGATGCTTTGAGTAGAAAAGGAGAACTTGCTGACATAAGTCAACCTCAAAGCAACTTGAAGGAACGCATAAAGGAAGGATTGGCACATGATTCCATGGCTCAAACCATCATAGCTCTTGTCAAAGATGGGAAGACAAGGCGGTTTTGGGTGGAGAATGGCTTGATATACTCTAAGGGAAGGCGAATCTATGTTCCACCTCATGACAACCTAAGGAAGGAAGTCTTGAAAGAATGCCATGATAGCAAGTGGGCGGGACATCCAGGTATACATCGGACTCTTGCTCTTGTTGAAGATTCCTATTACTGGCCACATATGAGGGATGATATCGAAGCATATGTGAAGACTTGTCTTGTATGCCAACAAGACAAAGTGGAGCAACAATCACCTGCCGGCTTACTTGAACCCCTCCCCATCCCAGAGAGACCTTGGGAGAGTGTTTCCTTAGATTTCATAGTTGGGTTGCCTGCATCAGAGGGTTGCAATTGGATCCTTGTGGTCGTGGACAGATTTTCGAAGTATGCCACCTTCATTCCCACACCAAAGGAGTGCACAGCCGAGCAAGCCGCACATTTATTCCTCAAACATGTGGTGAAGTATTGGGGTGTTCCCAAATCTATCATCAGTGATCGGGATACTCGGTTCACGGGGAAATTTTGGACTGAGTTGTTCAAGTTATTGGGTACCGACCTTAATTTCTCTACTAGCTTTCATCCTCAAACGGATGGTCAAACGGAAAGGATGAATGCCTTGCTAGAGTTATATCTTAGGCACTATGTGAGTGCCAACCAGCGAGATTGGGCTAAGTTGCTAGATGTTGCCCAATTCTCTTTCAACTTGCAGAAGAGTGAAGCAACGGGTCGTAGTCCATTTGAGATTGTCATGGGACAACAACCTATGACCCCGAGTTCTATTGCCACTGGCTACACAGGAGTGAGTCCATCAGCCTATAAGTTTGCCAAAGGATGGAATGATCAAGCTGATGAGGCTCGAGCTTACCTGGAAAAGGCCTCCAAGAGGATGAAGAAGTGGGCCGACAAGAAGAGACGGCCTCGAGAGTTCCAGGTTGGAGACCTTGTGCTTGTCAAGATGCATGCTCATGCCAGACTTTCTGGACTGCATCGTGGCCTTATCAGGAGATATGAGGGTCCTTTCCCCATAGTCAAGAAAGTGGGAAAGCAAGCCTACAAGGTCGAGTTGCCGCCGAGGATCAAGTTTCATCCAGTCTTCCATGTAAGCCTACTGAAACCGTATAAGGAAGATCAGGATGATCCAAACAGAGGAATTTCACAAAGAGCACCAATGGACATGAGGATCCAACATGACAAGGAACCAGAGATTATCTTGTCGGATCGTGTGGTGCGTCATTCCAACCAACCTCCCACACATGAGTTACTCGTCAAGTGGAAGGGATTGCCAGAAAGTGAAGCTAGTTGGGAGCCAATCCAACATTTGTGGCAATTCAAGGAACAAATCAAAGCGTACGAGGATTTGAAGGCAACGAGGACGTCGCCTGATTAGGTGGGGGAGAATGTCACAACTATTTTCTTGCCTAGCCAAGTGAGGTTGGCAAGTGTACATAATGTAGAGTTTTCCACATTGTTCTAGAGAGAGTTCTCTAGAACCTCCCATAAAGTTCCATAAGAATCTAGTCCTTAGATATTTCTTAGGAAGTGTGTAGAAACTCAATATAGACCGTTAGATTAAAACGATCACCACCGTCCATTGAGGAGGTGGAGTTGTATAAATAGGCTAAGGCCTCATTTGTTGTAATCACCTCAGAGAATTCAAGCAATACAAGTTCTAGTTCTCTTTAGCTCTCTTGTGTGTTCTTAGCTTGCCTAGTTTTCCAAAGTCTAAGTAAATCTTTTGTGGGCAAGGCTGACTAGCTTTCTTTGATAACTTGGGGCAAAGTTTACTAGTGCCGCACGGGAAGTACCTTGTGAAAAGAAAGCCCGTGACATTGAGCACTTCAGAAAAACTTTCCTGAATTATAACACCAAAGTCTAAGGGAAAACTACATAAATCCATATCTATTTATACAACACAGACATAACCAATTCAAACCTTCAACAGTGACAAACATGAGTATAATGGCAATAACAAAAATATCTTGCCAAGTAAAAAAAATAAAATAAAATAATTCATGTCTCAGCATCCACCTTGCTCACCAAGATTGTTCCTATCCCACCATATCTTCTATGAGCATCTGAACATTTCAAGGGAAACAAGTGTAAGCATTAAACAATTGCAATCGAATTGAAAATAACTGTTGCTTCCATAGTAATGAATATATGCAGTTTAGCATGTGTAGAGAAAACAAAAAATTGCCATCTGAAATAAACATCATAAAGTAGACCTACCAAGCATTTCCGGTAGTGGGAAACTGCAGCAAACATCGCAATTCAGCAAGAAAATGTGTGACTGTCATGAAAAATAACGACTTTGATATCAAACGTAAGACACTTTCACGAAAGATGGAATTCAAAAAAGATGCCAACTAATCTGAACCTACTAACAAGATGGGAACGATAGAAGATTCAAACCAGGTTCTCTTCCATTATCAGATCCCTAAAGTTGTACAGTCCACCAGCTGAACCATGTGGCTTGTCTTCCCTCAAGTATCTAAACCATCACACCAGCCAAGAAACATAACCACTTAAAAAACAAAGAAACTAAAATTCCGCATTAAATGACTAACTAATCAAATGGATCAAAATGCATGAAATTACCTCACTGGGACTCTTAAGTTCATTCGAGATAGAAGACACATACAATGCAAACTCCCTTTCTTCATAAAACCCAACAAGATATATTTGTGCCAAATTTGGGATCTACAAAACCCACCAATTATCTCAATTACCCGGACTCAAATTCATCCTAAAAATCAAAACATTTCCACAAGTGATGCAGAATATACCCTTTTACAAGCAGAAATTGGGTGATGCACAATTGGCTGCCCTGCCAATGGAAACAAAGGCTTGGGAATATTCCAAGACAGCGGTCGAAATCGAGTTCCTGCAAATGCAAATTTTGATTCAAAATCAAAATCTCAAACGCCATTGAAGAGATCAGACAAATTAAACCAATAATTAAGTAAAATTTATACCTTTAGTTGGCCCACCCACCATGATGACAACCACAATTTTCTCATCTGAGCTCCGCATCTCCTCTATTTAAAAACAAGTCAAACAACTCCTTCTTTCATATCTCTCTTCAAAACCCTAACTTTGTTATATATTCGCTCCTATCTCTTTCTTTCCTTGAGACCGTTTGTTTTATTTTTTGATGAATAATCAAATGAAATAATGAAATCTTACTGAATTGTCTGTTTTGCACGTAGGATTCATAACAATAATTGACGCCGAGCAGAATAGCGATTATTTTGCAGGCTAATAGCAACAGATAATTGACAGGGAAGAACACAAGAAGATTACCCAAAAAACACAGAGAAAATAACTCTAATGTTTAATCAAATTACTCAAATCAAAGGGATCTCTAAAATCAGCACACAAGTCGGGCTTTATAGCTAAAACTCATCAATATTGAAATTTTACCAAAAATGGCAACACCCCAATAATCATGCTAAAATAAAGAAACGTAATAAAAGAAATATACTGCTAGAAATCTAGCCCAAATTGGGTTCAGAATCACTTCCTAAACAATAATTGAAATATTACTATAAAGGGAAATAAATTACTAAATTTGTGGATTCGAAAGGGAAAACGGTGGATTTTGGCCTCGAAAAGATGTGCAACGAATGTAGCTGGTTGACCACGACGTGCGCATTGAAAAGAGCTTTCTGAATTGGGGTCGTTGTAGCTAGTTGACCACGACGTGCGCGTTGAAAAGAGCTTCCGAATTGGGGTCGTTTGCGCGATTATGATACTCGTAGCCAAAGTTATGGCCAAAATACTAAAACGCACCCTAAATTGCCAAATTTGAAATAGAATTATGATTTCCTGCCATTCTTGCGTTGATATGCTAATTCGAGATATCTTACTGCTAATAACGTGCTATTTGATAGCTCAGCATCATCTGACTCAGATCCTCCTGCATCAGTCGCTCCGGGTTGGAAAGAACTCGTCATCGACTTCACAATACATCATCGGGATCTGCAAAACAATGACTCAGGTGCTTGACATTAAAGACATCAGAAATCCTCAAATGACTGAGGAGATGCAGTCTGTAGGCATTATCATTAATTTTCTGCAAGATCTCACAGGGTCCAATCTTTTGCTCCTTAAGCTTATTATACTCTCCAATAGGGAAACGATCATGGGTTAATACCGCCCAAACAAAATCACCAACATCAAAAAGTACATGACGACGGTGACGGTCGGCTTGAACTTTGTACTTGGAATTACTCTCGTGAATAGCCAGTTTCACCTGCTCATGGATACCCCGAAGATGTTCTGCCATTGCATCTGCCTTGGGGTTCAAACGACCCACACGTGGAATAGGGGCTAAGTCGAGCACCCCGGATGGATTCTGGCCATAGACAATCTCAAATGGGCTCATTCCGGTGGTTCTGTTCGTCGACTGTTATAGGAAAAGTCTGCCTGAGGTAACGCCAAATCCCACTGTTTTGGTTTAGTGCCTGCCAAACTCCTCAAAAGGTTCCCCAAACTGCGGTTTACCACCTCGGTCTGTCCATCCGTCTGGGGTTGGTAGGCGCTGCTAAAATTCAAGTTCGTCCCCAGTTTCTTCCATAAACTCCGTCAGAAATGACTCATGAACTTGGTGTCACGATCTGAAGTAATGGATCGGGGAACACCATGTAAACGCACAATCTCCCTGAAATAAAGATGGGCGATCCGGATAACATCCATTGTTTTTCTGCAAGCTACAAAATGGGCCATCTTGGAAAACCTGTCAACCACAACCAAAATAGAATCCCAGACCCGTTGGGAACGGGGTAAGCCCAACACAAAGTCCATACTGACATCAAATCAAGGGGCCTCAGGTACAGGTAAAGGTGTGTATAGGCCCGCATTAGTGAGAACTCATTTGGACCGCTGACACACATAACAACGCTCCACATAATGAGCCACATCACTGGTCAATTTGGGCCAATTATAGGAAGAAGAGATCAAGGCCAACGTCTTATCTCGCCCAAAGTGACCCTCATTATGAAGTTCAAGAAATAATCTGCTACCTAAGTGAACAATCTGGAATGCACAACTGTAATCCACGAAACAGATAACCATTATGCAAAATAAAGTCATGTCGTTGACCATCAGTTACCTCCTGAATTATCCTTCCGAATGAAGGATCTGCAGCATACATATCAGAGAAAGCCTCAAATCCTGCAAGTCTAGTGCTCATGGTGGTGAGGAGTAACGTACGACGGCTCAGTGCATCTGCGACACGGTTCAGACTCCCTGCTTGGTGCCTCAGCGCAAACATGAACTTTTGCAAGTACGCCACCCACTTGGCATGCCGACGACTCGGCTTGTGTTTCCCATTGATGTACTTCAGGGCCTCATGATCAGTGACAAGAATAAACTCCCTCTGTACTAGGTAGTGACGCCAATGCTTCAGGGACTGAACTATGGCATAAAACTCCAGATCATAGGTGAAATAATTCTTCTTTGATCCTGATAGTTTCTCACTTAAAAAAGCTATTGGACGCCCTTCCTGACTCAGAACACCACCAATGCCAACCCCAGATGCATCACAATTGACCTCAAACACCTTTTCAAAATTAGGGAGTGCCAAAACTGGTGCTTCTGTCATCTTCTGTTTGACCAGTTGAAAACTGGCCTCCGCCTCATCGGACCACTGGAAATCACGTCCCTTGAGGCACTCTGTGATAGGAGCAATCAGGGTGTTGAAGTTTCTGATAAACCGACAGTAGAAGGACGCCAATCCATGAAAACTTTTGACATCGTGTAAGGTATTTGGTTTGGGCCACTCCAAGACCGCATTTATTTTCGACTGATCTGCATGAACACCATCAGTAGACACAACAAAACCAAGAAAAGTAAGAGAAGTAGTGAAGAAATAACACTTCTTCTGATTGACGAGCAGGCGCTTCGTCCTCAACTTATCAAAAACAACACGAAGGTGATCAAAATGTGACGCCCATGTCGGACTATAAATGAGGATGTTGTCGAAGTAAACTACAACGAATTTCCCCATAAAAGGCCGTAAAACCTGATGCATAAATCTCATAAATGTACTGGGCGCATTAGACAGACCAAAAAGCATGACCATCCACTCATACAACCCATGATGCGTCTTAAACGATGTCTTCCACTCATTTCCAGGCCTTATTCTGATCTGGTGGTATCCGCTTTTAAGGTCAATTTTTTGAGAAAACCTTAGATCCGGACAGCTGGTCTAACATATCATCCAGGGGGAATTGAAAACATGTATTTCACTGTAATCCTGTTGATTGCCCTGCTATCAACACACATACGTCAAGAGCCATCTTTTTTTGGCACTAGCAGAGCAGGTATTGCACATGGGCTCATACTCTCACGGATGTAGCCCATCTCCAACAATTCTACCACCTATCGCTGCATCTCTTCAGATTCCTTAGGACTGAGGCGATAAGCAGGCCGATTAGGCAAACTGGACCCCGGAACAAGGTCGATCTGATGCTGAATATCCCACATAGGCGGCAGCCCAGGAGGAAGATCCTCTGGCATCAGGTCAGAAAACTCTGCAAGAAATTGTTGCACCTCCGCTGGCAAATCTGAATTCTCATTGACTGCACTATTCTCACAAGGTAACAAAGCATAGACCACATCTCCACGATCAATCACAACTAAAAACCTGGACCTAGAAATGAGGTTAGTATTATTGGTTACCGGGGTAGGAGTGGTTCCTTCCCGATGAGGTGCCAACACAATCTTCTTCCCTTTAATGCTAAGGGAATATGTATTTTTTCGCCCATCATGAATAACACTGCGATCATACTGCCAAGGTCTGCCTAACAATACGTGACAAGCATCCACAGATACAACATCACACCAAGCATTATCAAAATATTTCCTGCCAATCGGAAAGGACACTAGGCATCGCCTATCTACTATTACCTCACTGCCTTTATTCAGCCATGATAATTTGTACGGCTTGGGATGGCGATCTGTCTTCAACTGCAATTTCTGGACAACCTCTTCAGACACGACGTTCTCACAACTGTCAATGATCATCTTGCAGACTTTATCTGCAACTTTGCATGTCGTGTGGAAAATATTGGTTCTTAACCAATTGTCCTCTGAATCATCCTTGGGAGTCAGTAGACTCTTACGAACAACCAGAGTCTCATGACCATCTCCATACAACACATCTCCATCTTCATCATCGTCATACACAGGCTCGCCAAGTTCCTCAAATTCGTCTACCACGTCTTCCTCAATCAGGAGATTGTTGCCCTTCTGAATAGCAGGCTTCCTGCACTCAGTCGCTCTATGTCCCTGTTCACCACATCTAAAACATCTAATAGTAAAGTTACTCTGCGGTGGTGGTTGGGTAGGACGGGATTCTTGAGGGAAAACGTGTCGACTGCTTTAATCACTTCTGATCATAGGCCTCTTGCTTTGCTGATTTCCACAGCAAGTGCACGCTGGTAGGCTTCAGAAACGGTCCACAGTGAGTGAAAACTGAAGACATCCTGCAGGGGTTGTCGTAATCCCCCCAAATATCGTGCCACAATCTGCTCTTCCATCTCAGATAAGTCATTATGGGCTACTAACTGATAGAACTCCTCCGTGTAATCATCAACTGATTTCGTGCCTTGCCTCAATGAATGAAGTCGTTGAAACAAAGTTTGAATGTAGCCGAAAGGAAAGAAGTGACCCTTCATCTTTTCCCAATCAGTGATTTTGGCCTGCCCCTGTCTGTCGCGTGATCGCTTCAACTGCTCCCACCACGCAGATGTTCTGCCTTTGAGTTTGATGGCAACCAATTTCACTTTGACAGGATCTGGAACTTCCTTATACTCAAATATACGCTCTACTTCATTCAACCAATCCACGAATCCTTTGGCCAGTAACGTACTAGAAAACTCAGGTATATCTACTTTGAAACCAAGATTTCCATGATGATCCTCCCGACCACGGCGCTCCCAGAATCGAGCACGATTGTGATACGGGTTTTCGAAACTGAAATCAGAATCGTGATCTTTCATCTCACGATTATCGAATTCCTGCGTCGTTAGACGCTGGGTTAGCTCTGTAACTTGCCTCTGTAAATCTTTAATCATCATTTCCTGAACACTACGATCACGGTGAGGGGCTTCCTCGTTTGGAACCTGCCCGCGACGACCACGACCATCAGCCATAGAAACTGATAAAATCTCACCCCAAAAAGATGTTGAAGCTCTGATACCAACTGACGCCGGGTAGAATAGCGATTATTCTGCAAATTAATAGCAACAGATAATTGATAGGGAAGAACACAAGAAGATTACCCAAAAAACACAAAGAAAATAACTCTAATGTTTAATCAAATTACTCAAATCAAATGTATCTCTAAAATCAGCCCACAAACCGGGCTTTATAGCTAAAACTCATCAATATTGAAATTTTACCAAAAATGGAAACACCCCAATAATCATGCTAAAACAAAATATGTAATAAAGGAAATATATTGCCAGAAATCTAGCCCAAATTGGGTTCAGAATCACTTCCTAAACAATAATTGAAATATTACTATAAAAGGAAATAAATTACTAAATTTGTGGATTCAAAAGAGGAAACGATAGATTTTGGCCTCAAAAAGATGTGCAACGATCATAGCTGGTTGACCACGACGTGCGCGTTGAAAAGCCTCAACGAGGATGAGTACAGAGATATCTGCGCCGCAGAAGCACAACCAAATTGGATGACTCCGATACTAGAATATATAGTGTCGGGAGCCCTACCGATCGAGAAGGTCGAAGCAAGCATAAGTAAAAACAGAACAGCAAGGTACACCCTCCTAAACGACAAGTTATACAAAAGATCAATGACGGGCCCCTACTCTGATGCCTATCACCTTCAGAGGCAAGCCAAGTCTTGGGAACTATTCACAGCGACATTTGCGTGAATCAACCAGACGGGAGAACCCTCGCCCATAAGGCCCTGACTCTAGAATATTATTGGCCAACCATGCAGCGAGACGCCAAAGATATTGTTCGCGCCATATACCCATATGTCGTCATCATCAGCAGACAAGCGATGTCTAGACTTCCACTAACTCAGCCGTGGTGACCCGCACGGAGCAAATTAGGCTGTGAGCACCAGAAGCCGTCGTCATCAGTCGTGAACTGACTAAGCTTATCCGGCTAATTCGGTGATCATCGCCTGCATTGAGAGCAATGATCCCTTGGCGAGTCATTGTCATCAGCGGACAAGCATTGACTAAACTCCCACTTCCTCAGCCGTCGTGACCCGTGCGGAGTGGATTAGGCTTTGGGCACCAGAAGCCGTCGTCATCAGTCGTGAACTGACTAAGCTTACCTGCCTAATTCGACGATCATCGTCTGCATTGAGAGCAATGATCCATTGGCGAGTAGTCGTCATCAGCGGACAAGCGCTAACTAGACTCCCACTTCCTCAGCCAATGTGACCCACGCGGAGCGGATTAGGCTTTGGGCACTAGAAGTCGCTGTCATCAGTGGAACTGACTAAGCTTATCTAGCTAATTCGACGATCATCGTCTGCATTGAGAGCAATGATACATTGGCGAATTGTCGTCATCAGCGGACAAACGCCGACTAGACTCCAACTTCCTCAGCTGTCGTGACCCGCACAGAGCAGATTAGGCTTTTGGGAAAATGTCCGAGTCTAGTCGTAACCGGGGTTAACAAGGGTTGTAATGGACAGCAGTGAAAGTTTTGGTAAAAGCAAAATATTTTATTGATAATACTTTTTTAGATGGTCTACATTCCATGGCCGTTTTAACCCGTCATCGTTGGCGTCTTCCAGCCAGTATGTTCCCGACTTGTTAACCTTAGCAACTCTATAAGGTTCTTCCAAATTCGAATTTAGCTTTCCTGTCCCGATTTCTTTGGTGTTTTGTTGGGTCTTCCGTAGTACCTAGTCTCCCACCTTGAACTCGCGTAGCTTGATCTTCTTGTTGTAGTATTGCGTCATCCATTGTTGGTAGGTGGTTATCGTGGTGGAGGCCAAATCTCGCTTTTCGTCGAGGAGTTCTAGCCTCACGCGTAAGGCTTCGTCGTTCTCGTCCGGTCTGAACTATTCCGTCCGAAAAGCTGGCACCTCAAGCTCTATCGGAACCATAGCTTCTGACCCGTATGCTAGGGCGAAGGGTGTCTATCCGGTAGGGTTTCTTTTGGTTGTTCGATATGCCCAGAGTATTCCAATTTCTTTTGGTAGCTATGGAATCCAATTTCTTTTGGCTGCATCGAATTTTCTTTTGATGGCTTTTAAGATTGTTCAGTTGGTAACTTCTGCCTGGCCGTTGGCCTAGGGGTGTCCTGGCAAGTAGAAGTGGTGCCTCACTCCCAGGCTTTTGCACAGTTCTTTGACCTTGCTACCTTCGAACTGGGTTCCGTTGTCGCTGACCAATACTCTGGGGATGCCAAATCTGCAGATGATGGCGGCCATATGAATTTTTTGATCTGGACCTGCCCTATTTTGGATAGGGTCTCGGCCTCGACCCACTTGGTGAAGTAGTCGACGGCGACAAGAAGAAATTTTTTACCAGTCGATGCTGGAAACGGTCCAATGATGTTCATTCCCCATTGTGCAAACGACCATGAACTAGTCATTGGAGTTAGTCACTGGGCTCACATTGGGTGTATGGTGTGAACCTCTGACATGTCGCACTTGCGGGCTGTATCTTTAGCGTCCCGCTACATGGTCGGCCAATAACATCCTAAAGTCAGGGCCTTGTGGGAAAGGGTTCTCCCACCTGAGTGATTCTTGCAAGACTTGTCTAGCCTTTGAGGGCGATAAACATCGGAGCATTGGCCCTGTTACCGATCTCCTGTATAAATTGTTGTTTAGGAGTTTATACCTTGTTGCTATGCTTTTAAGTTTTTGTGCTTTGACCTTATATGTTGATAAGGCTTCTGATGCTCTATATATTCTAATATCAGAATCATCCAATTGGGTTGTGTCTCCGCGACGCAGATATTCTCGTGTTTTTCTTTGTCGAGGCTTGATTTCTCCTGATATTCGATGAAGCCGTTGGAGACTTCGCTGGAGGCTTCTTTCGCTAGCTCGTCAGCCATCTGGTTGTCGTCTCGGGGGCACTATGTGAACTACAGTTCTTGAACTTGTGAAGTTGCTTATTACGCCGAGTACATTGTTGCAGTAGGCTATCATGCTCGAATCTTTGCTATTGAAATCTCCTTTGACCTGGTTGGTTGAGTCGTTGTATGTTGTTAGGCGATCTATGTCAATCTCCAAAACTAGCTTTAATCCTGACATGAGGGCTTTGTATTCGGCCTTGTTGTTTGAAGCGAGAAAACCAAATCTAACGCCTTTTTTCGAGGGTGAAGCCGCTATGGGAGCGGAGAGTGATCCCTGCTCCACTCGCCTTATCAGTTGAAGATTCGTCGCCGCTCAAGGTCCAAGCTTGGACATCGAATTTCGTGAGTTGGTAGCCTACTTTCGGTTCTTCTCCGCCGAAGAATTTAACAAAGAAATCCACGAGCACCTAGGCTTTGATGGCAGTTCTTGAGGCATATATTATGTCAAACTGCCCAAGTTCTACTGACCATTTCACCATCCTACCAGATAGCTCGGGTTTATGTAATATCGAGTGGAGTGGGTATTTGGTCAGGACCATTATGGAATGGGCCTGAAAATAGGGCCTCAGTTTCTTGGAGGATACGACTAGCGCCGGAGCCAACTTTTTAAGGTCCGAATAATGTGTTTCTGCTTCTACGAAGGTTTTGCTGGTGTAGTATACTGGCTGTTGGGTTCCATGGTCGTCACGTACGCGAGATGAACTGACAACTTTTTGAAAACAGACAGGTACAAGTATAGTGTTTCACCTATCGCGTGCTTCGAGAATAGTTCTGAATTCCCCATGTATGTTTTCAAGTTCTGAAAAGTTTGTTGGCATTCCTCGTTCAACGAAAATCCTTTGCTCCCTTCTTAGTATTTTGAAGAAAGGGAGGCATTTGTCGAACGACTTTGATATAAATTTGTTTAGTGCTGCTACCCTACCAGTCAGGCTCTGAACTTCTCTGATAGTAGAAGGAGACTTCATGTCGAGAAGAGCCTGAATATCTTTTGAATCGGCCTCGATACCCCTTTTGTTAACTATATAACTTAGAAATTTTCCAGACTCGACTCAGAACGTGCATTTTTGTGGGTTGAGCTTCATCCGGTATTTTCTGAGTTGATCGAATGCTTTGGCAAGGTCTCGTACATGGTCGGGGCTACGAAGGTTTTTAACAGCATGTCATCGATGTATACTTTCATATTTCTACAGATCTGTTGCTTGAACATTCGGTTGACCAATCGTTGATAGGTAACCCCAACATTATTTAAGTCAAATGACATCACCTTATAGCTGTATTCCCCTTTTCGTCACAAAAGATGTTTTTTCTTGGTCTGGGGGTGCATTAATATTTGATTGTAACAAGAATATACATCCATCAAGCTGAGGAGGTTGTGTCCCGATGTGACGTCTACGATCTGATAGATCCGGGGGAATGAAAAACTGTCCTTGGGGCATGCTTGTTTAGATCGGTGTAGTCTACGCACGCTCTCCACTTCCCATTTTTCTTTTTACGATAACGGTGTTTGCCAGCCAGTCGAGGTATCGTGCTTCCTTGATCATGTCTGCGTCAAGTAAATGTTGTACCTCATCATTTATGATAGCGTCTTTTTGGGTGCCACAACTTTTTTTTCTTTTCTGTTTGACATTTTTCTTCGAGGATCTACTTCGAGGCGATGGGTGATTATTGACGGATCGATCCCCACCATATCCTGGATAGTCCAGGCGAAGATGTCCTGGTTACGTTGCAGTAGCTCCTTAAGTTGCTTCGCCACTTCCTTGTTTAAGCGGGAGCCGATTTGGATGGCCCTACTGTTCCAAGGATTGTCGAGGTAGACCGTTATGGTTTCTTCTTCTGACTGTCCGACATTGGGTCTGCCTCGAGGGCTTACCGGTGCCTCGCCGCCCATTGTCGGTTGTTCCTCCCTTAGGCCTTGAGTTGGGCGAACGATAGCCTTGGCCTTTGGGTTGACTAGTAGTTGAGGACCACCGAATGGCGAAGTCGTCATGTATTGGCATTTCCTGGCGGCTAATTGGTCTTCTCTCAATGTACCGATCGCTCGATTCGTAGGATATTTGAGACACTGGTGCAGAGTGAAGATCGCCGCCCCCATTTGATGTAACTAGGGTTTGTCGAGAACCACATTGTACGCCGAAGGCGTGTCGATCACTATGAACTCTTGGAACAAGGTTTTATGAGTCGGTTGTTATACCTTTTCTACGGGGGGATTGTTTCTCACCACTAAAGTCGGTCACTGGAAGACTATCAGGGATTAAGGCTGCTTCATCCAGTTGCGAAGCGTGCGAAGGAACAGGACGTTAATCAAGCTTTCAGTATCAATCAGGGATCTTCTTACCTCCCATCCCGCGAGGGAAACCGTCACCACCAGGGTGTCATCCTGCGAGATTTGTACACCCTGGAGGTCTTTTTGTCTGAATGCCAGCGCTGCGGATGAGCCCTACTTCTGACCATGTGGTGTCAGTTGTCCATCACATACAACTTGAATCCTCAAGCCTAGAAGAGCCTTTTTCTGGACCTGTTGGACAGTACGGACTCTGAATGTGCTCCGTAAAGAGCATGTATCCTGCTGACAAAAAGCTCCCCAGGTTTGGTCATTTTCACTCTTCTCTCTGGATGACCAAAAGCGTCTCATCGAAACTTCGCTTCATCGATATGAATGTCTGAATCATTAACTGGTTCAGGTGTGTGGGAAAAGATTGTACATCCGGATGAGGATTCAACGGTGCTGCCGTGTGCACGGGGGTGCGACTATGCTGCCCATGCTCGACAGGAACCGCAGGGATTGCCTGAGCGTCGGACGTGTCCTCTGATTTTCTGCTGTTGAGTGACCTGGTGGTGACCATCTCTCTGGGATTTGGTAGGAGATGACGATTAGTGTAAAGTTAAGAATTATGTCATCCTCACGAACGACGCCAAACTGATGCAGTCGATTTTCGGTCCCTACTTTAACCATGTTCCTGCTGACCTGCATAAGTAACACACATGAGCCACAGACCACCGTGGGGTGGCCGACGACACTCTGATGCTAAAGTCAGACAAGGATTTGAGGAAGGTGTAATGCTGTAACAGGGAATTTTGCAGCGTGCCTTAGGTTACCAACCTCATGTTTTATTTATAATGCAAGAAGTCCTAGTTCAACCAGGCCATCATAGGCGTAGTTTAGGAGGGAGATCTTCGTGAAGATCCCCTTTTAATTAAAAGTCGTGATGTACGAGGGAAGTTCCTTGTTAGCTCTGCACTCTTAGATATGCAGGAGATAGTTTCCAATCCAAAAGCAATCCGTAGAAGGGAGTTTCCCTGTGTGGAAGATACTCTGATGTTTGTTTCCTAGTTGGAAGCAGATAGCAGTTGTGGTTGCCCATTCGAAGCCGATCCTCGAAATATTTGCCTAAATAGGGCTTATGGGTATTGAAGATGACTGTGAGATGTGTGGGCCTAGCATGTTGTGAGAGTCTGTGTCTGTTGGCGGACTGAAATTGAGCGGGCTTAGATCCGCTGGTCTGGATTTGTGTTGGGCCGACGCTTGGGTCTGTAGTTCCTCGAGATCATCTTGACACGTGTTCGACTCAGGAGTGTGATCGTTTTTACATATCATCAGTAATGATGAGGCATTACGCGTGGGACTAGACCTTGACGAAAAACAAAATTTAGCTTCCACCAAGATAGCCGCCTACCAACAACGTATGGCGCAGTACTATAACAAGAAGGTCAAGCCAAGGTGGAGGATTAGGTAATCAGAAAGACCCAGCAAAACATCAAAAAAGTCATAGCGGGATAGCTAAATCCGAATTGAGAAGGACCTTACAGGATTGCCAAGGTCAATAGACAAGGAACGTATTGGCTGGAAGACGCAGACACCAACGAGCTTAAACGACCATAGAATATATAACACCTCATATTTTGATTTTTACTGAAACTTCAATTGTTGTCTGTTATAGCTCTCGACCAACCCGACTATGAACGAACTTGAATACCTCCCCAAAGCCTAATTCGCTCCGCGCGGGTCGCGACGGCTGAGGAAGTGGGAGTCTAGTCAACACTTGTCCGCTGATGACGGCGACTCGCCAATGGATCATTGCTCTCAATACAGACAGTGATCACCGAATTTATCAGGTAAACTCAATCAATTTGTGACTGATGACGACGGCTTTTGTGCTAAAAGCCTAATCCGCTATGAGCGGATCGCGACGGCTGAGGGAGTGGAAATCTAGTCAGCGCTTGTCCACTGATGACGACGACTCACTAAGGGATCATTGCTCTCAATATAGATAATGATCGCCGAACTTACCAGGTAAGCTCAGTCAGTTCGCGACTGATGACGACAACTTTTGGTGCCCAAAGCCTAATCCGATCATCGCGGGTCGCGACGGCTGAGGAAGTGGGAGTCATCAGTGAACTACTCGCCGAGGATCATTGCTCCCAATACATAAAATGATCATTGAACTTATCAGGTAAGCTCAATCAATTCACGACTGATGACGACGGCTTCTGGTGCCCAAAGTCTAATCCGCTCCACGCGGGTCGCGACAGTTGAGGAAGTGGGAGTCTAGTCAGTGCTTGTTCGCTGATGACGACTCGCTAGGGGATCATTGCTCTCAATACAGACAATGATCGTCAAACTTACCAGGTAAGTTTAGTCAGCTTGCGACTGATGAAGACAGCTTCTGATGCCCAAAGCCTAATCTGCTCCGCGCGAGTCACAACTGCTCAGGAAGTGGGAGTCTAGTCATCACTCGTCCGGTGATGACGACGACTCGCCAATGGATCATTGCTTTCAATACAGTCAATGATCGCCGAAATTACCAGGTAAATTCAGTTGGTTTGTGACTGATGACGACGACTTCTGTGCCGAAAGCCTAATCCGCTATGAACGGGTTGCGACGGATGAGGAAGTGGGAATCTAGTCAGTGCTTGTCCGCTGATGACGATGATGCGCAAGGGATCATTGCTCTCAATACAGATAATGATCGCCGAACTTACCAGGTAAGCTCAGTCAGTTCGCGACTGATGACGACGACTTCTGGTGCCCAAAGCCTAATCCGCTCATCGCAGACCGCGACGGCTGAGGAAGTGGGATTCATCAGTGGACGACTCGCCAAGGGATCATTTCTCTCAATACAGAAAATGATCGCCGAACTTATCTGGTAAGCTCAGTTAGTTCACGACTGATGACGACAGCTTCTGGTGCCCAAAGCCTAATCCGATCCACGCGGGTCGCGACAGCTGAGAAAGTGGAAATCTAGTCGGCGCTTGTCATCAGATCATTGCTCTCAATACAGACAATGATCGTCAAACTTACCACGTAAGCTTAGTCAGTTCGCGACTGATGACAACTTTTGATGCCCAAAGCCTAATCTGCTCCGAGTGGGTCACGACTGCTCAAGAAGTGGGAGTCTAGTCAGAACTCAACTGGTTATGATGACGAATTTTCAAGGGATCATTGCTCTCAATACAGACAATGATCGTCGAACTTACCAGGTAAGCTTAGTCAGTTCGCGACTGATGAAGGCTTCTGGTGCCCAAAGCTTAATCCGCTTCGCACTGTTCGCGACGGCTGAGGAAGTGGGAGTCTAGTCAGCGCTGGTCCACTGATGGCGACGACTTCTGGTGCCCAAAGCTTAATCCGTTTTGCGTGAGTTGCGACGGCCGAACAAATGGACGAAACCAACGCTAGTTCGCCAACACTGAAGGCCTCATTACAAACAATGACTGAAGCAATCTGGTAAACCCCTGGCCAACAACGACTTTCGCTGGTTAACCCCTAATCTATCACAATAGCAATATAGTTTGATCGAAGAAGATAGGCATTTCGCCTAGCAGCACAAACTCTACGGTTTACAAAGCAACCAAAGCAAATACGACAATACAAGAAAAAAAACACTTTCATTCAAAAAACATGTCTATATAATTCCGCCGAGAAAGGACATTACAATCAATCTAAGGAGAAACATCCTTCTCATCTGTTAGCCTTGCAGTACTAGAGCCTTCCCTTCGATTGATCGGCCCAAAAACAGCCTTCCTCTAGCGAGCAAAGTCAAGATCGATATCGCGGTGCTCTCCTTTAATCAGTTCCAAGAGCTCCAGTCTGTCCCGAATGACCTCAAACGAGATCAGCAACCTTTTGCCGGACACGTCAAAGTCCACCGCGCCCAACAAGGCCTCAGTGCGAGCGTTCCTCCGCTAGCGACTGTTCCACTTCCAGAATGCGGCGAAGTCCCTCGTCAACCTCGGCCTCCAGCTGCCGCCTTTCAACGGCTCATTCTGCCTCCGCCCACTTCCTCTCGACTTCTTGAGCCTCTCGTTTAGCAGATCACATGTCCACAGCCGCATCCAGGTGCCCTAGTTTAGTATGGTTTGTCTTCAAATCGGACTCGACAGCCTTCAGTCGAGCCCTCACATCAGCAACTGCCACATCGGTAACAAGGGGCGTCGTTTCCTCACCCTCGCGGTTTGCGACAGTGCCAGAACCTTCCACCTGATAAAGGGTGTCCGAATACGACATCTACAAATCAGCGAAGGCCTTCTACAAATCAGCGAAGGCCTTCAGGGTGCAGCAAGACAGGACCATGCGGTTCTAGGGTGCGAGTACTAAGGGGAGAAGTCTGCCTCTTTCTCAGGACTACAACCGGAGGTACATTCGCTTCCAATTCAGTAAGCCTAGAAGGGCTCAGCGGGGCTAGGCTTCTCTTCCTCATACGACGAGCCACCACCCCCTCAGCCGGTGAACCTGACATGAGGTGAGCGCCATAGGAGCACCGCAGCAACCCACTGCGCGCGACATTGCTTGGCATCAACACCTCCTCAACATAAATCAAAGGGAATTCGAGAAACTCCCTCTCTATCAACATCTCTTCCTCGCTAAGAAATGAAATAACGAACTTTCCTGAAACAAATAAACGTCAGAACCCGTGTCACAGGAGCGCACGAAGATATGCATGCACCAGTGACCAAGGGACTCACCAAGGTCAAACTGAAAGTACTGAAACACTCTTCAACTCCCGAGCCTAAAGTAACTGGAATTCGCCAAAGCCAATAACCATTGTTTTCCCCAAGATTTGGTGTTGTCGCAGACAAAAATGACAAGTTAGCATACAGATACCTCTGGAATCTAGCCGAGCATCGGTCAAGCGATGAATCACTGACGAAGTCGAGCGAAGGCCATCATCATGAGCCTTTTAGAGAATTGCGAGCAGTATCTTGAACCCACTCGGCGCCATTTGAGCGGGAGGCATGCAAAAATGCGTGAAGAAGCGCCAGACATCATCCGACACCGAGAATCGGAACATGGATTCGAACGTACCTCGGTGCAAGTCTATAAACCCATGAGGGGCACAGCCAGACCTAAAACTCCAAACGCAGGAATAGTTTGCAAATCTTCAGGAATACAGTACAGACTATGAAGCCTGATCAACTCGATTTCGTTGACCAAGCTACCAACAAAGAAATTCATGCAGGCAAGGGATAACAGATCCTTGGAAGAAAGTTTAATGTTGTCAGCCATTGGGAAGGAAAACAAGTACTACGGTTCTAAAAGATAGCGCAGATAACAATGGGAAAATCTTACTGGAGCAGTAAATATTTATAGGTGAGGCAAACCGAACTTTCCCTCCTCAAGCAGTCACGTACCCATTAAATGTCACGTGCCACTCGAAACCAACGCTTCGAGTCCAATCATCACGACTGTACAGTTGTATTTTCAAAGAGTTAGTGGACCAACTTAACACCCCACTAACTCAGGAGGGAGTAGCTGATGATACATAAAAACGATCACACCCAGAGTCGTACGCATGTCATGATAATCTCGAGGAATTACAGCCTCAAGCATCAGCCCAACACTGATCCGGCCCAAGCAGTTCTAAGCCCGCCCAACTGCAGTTTGCCAGCCCCACCCGAACGCTCACAGCATGCTAGGCCCACACATCTCACAACTATCCTCAATACCCGTAAACCCTCTTCAGGAAAGTATCTCAAGGATCAGCTTCGAACGGGCAACTACAGTTGCTCTCTACTTCCAACTAGGAAGCAAACACCAGAGTATCTTCCACACACAGAAAGTCCCTTTTACGGATTGGTCTTGGATTGAGAACTATCTCTCGCGTATCTAGGAGCACAGAGCTAACATGAAACTTCCCTCCTACAATACGACTCCTAATTAGGGAGGTATCTCCACGAATATCTCATTCCTAAACTACGCCTATGATGGCCTGGTAAAGCCAGAACTCCTTGCACTATAAATAAGACACGAGGTTGATAAGCTAAGGTACGCTACAAATTCCCTATTACAGCATTATACTTTCCTTAGAGCCATGTCTGACTTTAGCATCGGAGTGTTGTCGACCACCCCACGGTGGTCTGTGGCTCACGTGCGTTACTTGTGCAGGTCAGCGGGACTAGGTCAAAACAGGGAGCGAAAAAAGACTGCATCAGTATCCATGGGTGATCGTGGCGGAGATGGCGTTTCTATTACTCGAGCAGATTTGCATGTCTGAAATGCTAGCATAGATGCACTGACTAACCAAGCGAGGAGATTCGTGATTTATTGCGATAAATTGTCGGAGTCAATATCGAAGATAACAATAGAGGAGCTAATAGAAGCATTATTCGAAGATGAATTACTTGCAATGCTTCAGAACATACAAATGAAAGGGAATCAGACGTTGCGACTTTGTTGTCTGAGAATGACACACAATTACCCAAGAGTACTTAAATCTGTGGTATACAAGTCAGATTTTAGTCCACAACATAACATTTCAAATGAATCACAACATGTGGAGGCCATGAAAGAGAATGAGGAAATTTGCCCCAATCCTTCCTTGTTACCAGTAGAAGAAGACCCTGCTGTGGGTAGTGTTCATTTCTTACAAAACCAACATGAAGAACATACCCAAGAAAAGTTAATCGAAGATTCAATTTCAAAATTTGTTGGAGGTGCCCATAAGTTTGAAGTTGGAACTAAAAAAGGGGAATCTAAAGAAGCCAAGAGGTTCGATACACACTATTGTATGCTATGATGATTTAGACTATGAGGAAGTGGGGACTGAAAATCAAGAAAAGACATCTACTGTGAAGAGTGATAAATGGGTATCAAGATAAGGCGTACACCAACAGATGAAAGAAAAAAAAAGTTGAAGGAAAGAAGAAAACGAGCAGAGAAGGATAATGCTTAGCGAATGTGTGTAGATAGCTGGGCAATCAACAAAATAACTATAAAATACAGATTTCATATACCTTGTTTAAAAGACACGTTGGATGTGCTTGAAGGTTCGAAGGTGTTCACAAAACTAGATTTGCAAAGTGAATATCACCAGTTTCGAATCAAGCCTGGAGACGAATGGAAAACGGTTGTCAGGAGCAAGGATGGATTGTACGAGTTGTTGATTCCATGGGAATTTTCAATAATTTCAGTTGTTAATTTATATGAGTTCCATGAGGATAAGGCTATCTATTCTAACAATAACTCGGGGTCAAGTTCTTTCGAAGTGGAAGAGACTGATGTAGAACAAGATTTTAGTTCCAAATATAAACTAAAATTTTATTCCAAATAGGATTTTAGTTCTATTTTCAAATAGGATTTTTATTTTTATTTTCTATTAGGATTTTAATTTCTATTTTCTAATAGGATTTTAGTTTCCATAGGTTTTTAGTTTCTATTTTACAAATAGTAATTTAGTTTTGTTTTTAATAGGGTTATAGTTTATTTCCCAATAGACCTTGGATTTCCTATTAGGACAATCCAAGGCTAAGTTAGGTCTTTAAATAGTTATCAGGTATTGCTAAAAAAAATATTAATTCAATCAATTATTATTCAAAGAACATTTGTGTTTTTATCTTTGCTGGTGGACTCCAATTATTTTTTTTTTGATGGATTCCAGATTGTTCTTGCTTGTGTTGCGTCAGTTGTTGATCTCAATCTTGTGTCCTTTTTGTTGGTTCAGGGTGAAACAATAAAAAAAAAATCACCCAAGAAGTTATAATCTCGACTTAATGGTTCTTGAGTGAATTTTTCACTCAAAAACTAATGATCTGAGCTGGGCGTCCTCAGTCACCAAGTGAATTAGGAACTTTTCTTTGAAGACTGTGTTTGGTTTTATAAAGCTAACGGTGGAAAAAATAGTTCAAGACGAGAGATAGGGGGAGTGAGAAGCAAAACTCTGAGGATGGGAAAAATCATGAAAATAGACTTTCAGATGACAACATTTTTTGCACCCTATATGAGAAATGAAAAATATCTATAACCTGTGGCTTAGTACTCCAAGTTCCTTCTCCCTGCTGAAACTACTACAAGAGATAACATCTATAGGGACTATTGAAAAATTAGGTTCCTATTAGATGTACAATTCCCAAACCCGGTACTTAGACACGTATGATCCAGACTAAACAAAAAGAAATGAACAGAGAACGCGCTATAAAGATATTCAACATTTGACATGGCAAAATCCCATTTTTGGAAACTTGGCCTTGTTTTCCACAGTGAAACGGTTAGCAGCATAAACCAAAAACTTTAAAAAGATTAAATAAATAACAGAAACATGAATGTAAATCTGATTTTCTTTTTTTTATCTGGTCAAATGAGAATTACTACTCACAACTACAATGCATCAAGGAACGCAAGCTTTCCAAGTTAAATTATTATTCAAAGAACCTTTGTGTTTTTATCTTTGCTGGTGGGATCCAGTTATTTTTTTTCTGATGGATTACAGATTGTTTTAATTTGTGTTGCGTCAGTTGTTGATCTCAATCTTGTGTCCTTTTTGTTGGTTCAGGGTGAATCAATAAAAAAAAATCACCCAAGAAGTTATAATCTCATCCTAATGGTTCTTGAGTGAATTTTTCACTCGAAAACTAATGATCTGAGCTGGGCGTCCTCAGTCACCAAGTGAATTAGGAACTTTTCTTTGAAGAATGTGTTTGGTTTTATAAAGCTAATGGTGGAAAAAATAGTTTAAGACGAGAGATAGGGGGAGTGAGAAGCAAAACTCTGAGGATGGGAAAAATCATGAAAATAGACTTTCAGATGACAGCATTTTTTGCACCCTATATGAGAAATGAAAAATATCTATAACCTGTGGCTTAGTACTCCAAGTTCCTTCTCCCTGCTGAAACTACTACAAGAGATAACATCTATAGGGACCACTGAAAAATTAGGTTCCTATTAGATGTACAATTCCCAAACCCGGTACTTAGACACGTATGATCCAGACTAAACAAAAAGAAATGAACAGAGAAAGCGCTATAAAGATATTCAACACTTGACATGGCAAAATCCCATTTTTGGAAACTCAGCCTTGTTTTCCACAGTGAAACGGTTAGCAGCATAAACCAGAAACTTTAAAAAGATTAAATAAATAACTACTGAGAATTACTACTCACAACTACAATGCATCAAGGAACGCGCTTTCCAAATAAATAAATAACGGTTAGCAGCCTTGAATGTAAATCTGATTTTTTTTTTATCTAGTCAAATGAGAATTACTACTCACAACTACAATGCATCAAGGAACGCGCTTTCCAAGTTAAATTATGAATTGGGGAAAAAAATAGTCCCTACAAAAAACAACCACACAGACTAATTCTCAAAGGAACCCTACACAAACAACATCCTTCATGCTCTTAATACATTTGAGTTAATAGTACTAATAATACTGGGAAGCAGGACTTCTTTCTTCAAACTTTGATTTCTTTTCGTTAGACAGTAGTTGTGACTTGTGTTCTTCCCTAACTCCAACTAAGAAGGGTCATTGGAAATGTTGTTCATACTCTTTGGAATGAATCCTTAAAAAAATTAAAATAGAAGAGATAATAGAATATGAAGCATAAGAGCATTATTCCTCACCGGTTCTGCACTAGAACAACCAATCACTGCATGGTTCGCATGAGCCCGTTTCTAGGAAAATTTCTGCACGAATGGAACCTGTGAACACTTTTGACACGAGAAATCTATTCTCATAAAAATTAAAATTGAAAAGCGAAGCATCTCATCAACTATTGAGATTAGAGCAGAAAGTTTCCAGCCATCTGGTTCATGCCTATAAAGATAAGTCTTGAGTTCCTTGTTTCCCTTGTTACTAATATGCTAAAGTTAACTGGCTGTGGACCCTTAGTATATAATTTGACTTGCCTGAATCACACCATGAATCCAATTTGCATCGTGCATTATCATGCACAAAGAATCAACCAAGGCATCTGTTTTACATCTTTAATACCTGATGTAGCAAGCACATGGCAGATGGTGGCAACTAAATACTAGTGTATTTAGTGAGATAAAGATTAGAATAATAATGTTAATTCGCAAAATAATGCTTATCCCATATAAAGATATCCACCAAATAGCAATACATGAAAAGGTCAGTTCTCACGTAAACGTTGACATTAAGAAACGACCAACAATCGTATGCAAACCAGGTATGTAGGACAATAGTCATCTGATGTTTCATTTGCTTTACTGGGTTTAATACCAAAAGTTCAGTGTTACGTTGTCAAAATAATTATCAGCAAAAGGCGAAACTAGGACCCTCAAAATTATTCTTCTCCCGCACACTTGCATATTATGCCCGAGAACTTTTCCACCTTCCGCAGGATGTGATTATGTTGAAACTTCACCCAAGTCAGGGGACCATTTGCTTTCTTCTCATTTTCCAAACAAAATCGTGTGATTATCTGTCTTGGACACTTGATACTCTATTGTATAGTCCACACTTGAATTGTCAATTTTTTCACACATCTTTCAAATATTTCAACTTTTTACACATTACATGGGTATAAAATGACATTGGCAACAAATAAACTTAGCACCTCTCTACTACGAACTAAAGTAAGAAGTTATCTGAGATAAAAAGCAAAAACAACCACCTCTAACTGAGGTAGATCATTTCTAGTCAGGCGTCGAAGTCTACTTAGAAGCATGGTAAATAGTCTTGGTTTGACTCAAACAATTTGAGATCGATTTTTCAGCACCCAAAAATCTTGACATTTGAGATCCTAATCTCATTAGCTCAAATGAGGCTACCTGTTCGAGATTCTCTAAGAACTCTAACCAAAACAACCAGAACCAGAGCCTCAGACACAGAAATGCAGATTCATGTCCTTGACGTCATGTACATTCTATCCTATCATCCAAAGGACTTGATGTAACATCTAGTTTTAATTGTGTTCTACTTGTTTCTTGGAGATTTATCATGGTCCAGTGATCAGGGTTGGCTCCACCAGCCAACCATGTTTCTAGGCTTTCAGATTGACCTTCTTGCATAATTTGACTAGTGGTGCAGTTTGGTTAACCAGTCAAGCTGTAATAACAATTTCACGAGTTTTCAGTCAAAACAGAGATTTTATCAATAATATGACAACTTCACCGAGGACAGACAACCCCAAAATGAAAAGCTTAATAACAAGAAACTTAGAGTTATCCCAATTAAACATGAAATCATCCAAGTGTAGATCCCCCCTCCCCTAGCAGAAGCCCAGCGCGATAGCAAACACTTCACTTGGAGGATGAGATGTTTGATGTTTTCGTAACTTCTTCAAAGACTTTTCTTTCTTTCCAAATTACCATATGATTTCATGAGGGATCCTATCCAATAACCGAAATCCCCCTCATAGAAATTCACCATATTCCAATTATGATGCATTGATTGTGGGTAACTTAAATCACTCTAGGAAATCTTAAACTCGTGGATGAATTTCACCGAAATCCTTCCAGAAACTGGCAGTGAACGAAAAGTTTGTCCAAATCTTCATCTGCAGTATTTCACATCCTACAAGCCTCATCCACCTGCATTCCTCTTGCCTGACTTGCATCTTCACACACTTTTCCCAAAACTACCAACCCCATGGAAATTGGGTTTGGAGGGACTTTATCCTTATGTGATAAGACAAATTGAAATGTTGCATATTATGTCACTGTCACCGCTCATAATCTGATAGTACTTCTTGGTGGAGAGACCATCATCCCTTCCATTTTCCCATGCCCAGTCATCCTTTTCTTCAGAAAACTGACCCATATGTATCATCTAGATCAGAACAGTTGATCTGATTCCCAGTCATATACTTGCCTGCTAAGCTGAAGGTTCTGGCTGCTCTAATTTCCCTATCCCACAATGAAGCCACCATGACTCCTGTCTTCATACAAGAGATGTTGTAAATTTGAGGAAAAGTTATTTTGAGAGGATTTTCACCTTTCCATTTATCATCCCAGAACTTTGTCTTCCCATCCCAAGAACGTAAGTAATGTATTGTATGAATATCACCTTCTCTCCCATGATATGTTGAATTAGAAGTTGGGTGGGATTGCACCGCATGATGTACTCGAGAAAGTGATGTATTCTAGAATTTTGTATTTCAGAATGATGTAAGGTATGCTCCTTATTTAAAAAAAGAGTTTTATTTCTGTAGGTTCCTTGGATACTAAAGGTTACAACATCAGCATAGACAATAATGTTCTCAAAGGTTGTGTTTGGTGCAATAATGTTGCAGTTGCTGAGTCCGCAAGAGATTCTATTGATATTACCAAATTGTTGCATATGCGCTTAGGGCATGTGAGTGAAATATCCTTGCAAAATCTTGTGAATTAAGGTTTGTTGAAAGGTGCTAAGACCCACAAGTTAGATTATATGAGCATTTTGTACTGGGCAAGTTGACAAGAAAAAGTTTGGCATTGCTATCCATTGTACTCGTGGGACTCTTGATTATGTTTACTTGGACATTTGCGCAGGGGCGGAGCCAGGATTTGTATTTGGGAGGGAGGGGGCAAATTACAAATCTCAATTAATATGATACTTATAGATTACTAAGCTTCATTAAATAAAAATATACATTAAATAATTAATACGTTTTCTGACAATAATTTATATACTTTTATTTTAAATGAAAATTTTCTTTGGTATATGTCTTGATTGCGGTTTTAGAATCAAATGAAAATATGTTTATGAAATCCGAATCACGTAACATGACAAAGTGGCTAAAATGTATACAGTTTAGTAATTTGAGTAAATTATCATAAAGGCCACACATCGAAAAAGCTAATGAAATACATCCACAATAAAGGAGAAGATGACATGTGCTTTCTGGTTCACTAACACAAAAATAACATTCCACCTCAATGTTTTGTTTTCTAACGAATTATGTTCCAAACTGTGATCCACATAAAAAATGATACTCCCAAAGGAAACACTTTCCTCCACGCCAATTTCAACGGATATAATAGCATAGGTACGGATGTTGGATATTTTTCAAACTCTTTTATTTAAGAACCCGTCTAATTGTCGAGGGAAGCAGCGAGGAAAACAGCGAGGGACCCCACAGGGGGGAGGGGGAGCCGTCCATTCCCCCCGGGATGTGTGAGTTGAAAATTCAAACGCGCATCCCGGGGGGAATGGACGGCTCCCCCTCCCCCTGTGGGGTCCCTCGCTGTTTTCCTCGCTGCTTCCCTCGACAATTAGAATTTTTGTTTATTTAAATTAGGTTTCTTCTTATAGGGAAAGTTGCAATTGTGGTGGTTATTTGTGAACCAGGGCATTTGTTCACATATGAATAGATGCAAAATCTGGACCTTTAGATCTAGATGGATCTCACTCAATCCAATGGTTGCTGAATAGGCGCCTCTTCAAATGTCATTTCACCAAGAGTCATAAAGTTGCCTATAAAAAGAGTTGTAGAACTCTGCGTTGATCACAACCTTTTGTAGTCTATTCTTTATCTCCTTCTCTACTGGTTAGCATCATCAAAGTCTCCTTTTGAGAGTGTTCTATGAGGTCAGATCAGGTCATATATTTCTTGTACCTGACAATGTTGTTTAAGGCTTTCATTGTATCTTGAAGGGGAGAAATATTATCTAAAAGCATATGATACTCTTCAATCCTTGAAAGCAAAGAACAATATTCTATTTTATTTCCTATCATATTGTTGTTATTTCCTTTCGCAACCCCTTGATATTCCAAAAACCAATTGCCCCTATACTGCCCCAAAACTCCAGCACAACACCCTCTCCCAACCCATAAGGCACTACCCACATAACCCTAGCACAACCAGCCTTCGATCAGTATTCGACGACTTGGTTGTTTCCTAATTATTTACCCCACTACCAACAGACAACCACTCTACCAGACCCTGAAGTTTACCACCCAAAACCAACATTGCATCACCTACCCACAAATCATCATCAACCAACAACCACCACCTATCATACACACTTCACCCCCACAGGATGAGGTTAGTGAGAAGATTCATCAAAAATACATTGATAATAGATGTTATATTCACTCTTTTCCTGCCACCGCAATAATGGCTCTTGAGGAACAAGAATGTTTGGATGATAAGGTAGGCCCCTCCATGATCAGAATCCAGTAAACCAGGCCCTAGTTCCACCGTAACAGGCAGCACTTGTGCCACCACATCTGAGAGATCCTTACTTTCCACCATGGGAGATGAGAATGCGTGGCAGGGGTGGGGATTATGGCCCCAAAAGAGGAAATCATCAAGCACAACAGAATCTAATTTGTGTTGGTCAACTGAGAAATTCAGGTTTTCCTCTAAATAATTGATTTCAAGCTTTTCAGGGAGATCAAGGAAACTAGTATTGATGCGTCCAAAATCTCGTCTCCTGTAAGTTTGACCTGTAAACCAAATGTTAGATTGCAAAAGACCACCTTTTTTGTGGCTGAAGGTAATCCGATGCTTAAATCTGCAACTCAATTGGAGATAGAGATAAGTTTAGACAGAACTCAATTAAAATTGCATACCTTTGTCGAATTTCCATGTACCTTATTTAATGTTAGTTAATTTTAGGCGAAACTTATGCATGTGAGGTGCAACGAGAGGAGATGTTCCTCGTAACAATCTTCTCCTTTATGAAGATACGTCCTCGAAGACGTAACTCCTTCCACGACTCTTTTTCAATGTAACGTTCCTCCTCTTTAAGGAAGAACTTTATTGGGCCTAAATTTGGGCTTTTATCTATGGTTTATTCTGACGGGCCCTGTTTGGGCTTCTATGACTGGATTCGCCCATTTTGGATTTTATGAACTGGCAAAGATTTGGGATACTCGATCCTTGTTATGGACGATCTCTGCCACGTGTATGGCTGCAATATCAGTCTTATTTGATGTATCATTAGTTATTCCCCCTAGTTAGTGGGCATGTTGATGTGGTCACTAACTCGACGACGGTTGGACTTTCAATTTCATCATTGCATTTAATGTTGTTGGCAGCTTTTGGTGATGTTGATATTTTGATCTCTCGTTCATCCATTCATTTTTGCGCTCATTTTGGGATTTCGTGTAGCCATCATATCTCGCACGCCATCCTATGACCAGTCTCTTTGTTGCTCGACTATATAAAAGGAGGCGTGACAGATTTGTTTTTCTCTTTACGCTATCTTTGAAATTAGGGCTTATTTTTCTCTGTTATTTTTCATATTCTTTGCTCCTTCATTCCTTTTCGATGTCTGCTGGAAGTATATAAGATGGCGCTTGCTGCTTGAAAAGCTTACTTTTCGCCCAAGAAGGCTTCTCAGGCCACGTTGGATAGTGTTCGTTTCGACTATTCTCTGCCATCCGACCTCGAGATTGTTCTACCTAGGCAAATGATAGTTCTTGTCGTCCAAGGACAGGTAACATTGCACTTTACCCGTGCATGTTCCAGTCTGGCCTTCAATTTCCAGTTCCAGAGATATTCTGGGAATATTTAGATTTTTTTGGTACTCCTCCTGCTCAGATGGGTCCCAACGACTGGACGGTGATGGTTTATAGTTATGCGAGAGCTATTCTTACTGGTATTCCCTTGACTGTTAAGATTCTACATTCAGTGACTGGTATTTTGGTGACCAAGAATATTTGCTTCCTCTGTTATCCTGTTTGTTTTGGGAAGCTTAATGATGACATCAATGACTGGTCGAGGTTCTGGTTTTATACTTTTGTCAAATCCGACCATTTTAACTTGTAAGGTCGTCAGATTATGCGATCGTTCTGAGTCCCTAATAAACAAAGGGGCATGCTGTTGTCTGTGGAAGACCAGACAATCGGTGATTGTTTCTTGAGGCTTCATTGGGTTCCTATGGAAGCGTTCCTTTATGAGGACAGTGTGGCGCATAGTGGCTTGTACACCATGAACGAGGCGAAACGTGCTTCGCTTACTAAATCTCGAGCTGCTGAGATCGGTGCTCGTGTTGTTCCTATTAGTGTTAGTGATGCTAGCATTGATGGAAAAGTAAGTTCTTGCAGGGATGTTACGGATCTCGATGCTCCTGTCAACATTGATGTCGCTGGCCCGACTACCAGGAAGAGGAAGCTTCCGAGGCCTGCCAGTCTATCAAAGCAATTGGCGATAGGCTCTGGCCATGTTCTTAAGAGGAAACAACTTTCTGATTCCACTCGTGGTGCTACTCGAACTGTTCCTCATCCGAGTTCTTCTGATGAAGAGGTTGGGAAGGAGGATGGTCTTTCTCTCGAGGAGGTCGAGGAAATGAATCTGGCAGTGGAGAGGAGCAAGAAAGAAATAACTCGTCTGTTGAGCGATGATGAGAAAGGACTCCTCTCAGCTTATGGTGTGCCCGACTTCGTTGAGTGGCCGGATGATGATCCTTGAGTTATTGACAACAAGATGCTTCAGCTTGTAATGGAGCATTCCAAGGATCTGAATACGACAAAGACTTTGTCAGACTTCGAATTTAATCCTCGATGCGAACAGGAGGTTACTGATCATGGTCAAAGTTCTGAGGTTCCTCCTCCATCTTCCTCTATTCCTTTTGATCATGCAGTAGAGTTCTTAGTTTCTTCTCCTCGTCTGACTCCTGTTGCTGCTGCCATTATTGTTTGCCCTACTTCCGCCACGGCTGCTTCATGGCAAAAAGGCAAGAGTGGTTTTTCTGTTATTACCGCTATCCTGACCATTTTTTCGGCTGTCAGGGGTGGATCTTTTGTGCTTCCCGATCCCCTAGTTCTTCATCCACGGATTGGCTGGAAAGAGCCCAACCTGGAAGACATTCGTATTAAGTCGGACAAGAAGTTTTGTTGGTTTATTGAGATTGACGTGCAGGATAGTGCCCGCAAGTTAATAAATGAATGACATAGGCTGACGGTGGAGAGGTCACCAATGCCTGTGCAGGAGCCTAGCAATCATTTAGACTATGGCCTCAAGCAGATAATGGATGGGATGAATCGCTTCACTTATGCTGGGGTGATGGGGTCGGATGATCAAGCTGGTCGTAACCAGGTGGCTGCTCGAGAGGAAGATGACAGCGCAGTCATTGGTGTTTTCTTATGTTCTTCGTCAGTTGGACATATTGAAAGCGCAGTGCGCGGAGCAGAAGAAGGCAACTGTGGCTGCTCGAGCTTCTCTGACGAAGGTGAAGGTTGTGCGAGATAGGTCCGCAGCTAAGCTTGAGTCTTCGATGGCTGAATTGAGCGAAGTTCGTACTCGGTTGGACAAGGTGGAGAGGGAGTTATCTGTTGAGAAGGTTAGTCATGATGAGGCCATGTGTTCTTTTATTGAGCAATCCGTCATCTGTCAGGTCGCTGAGGAACGGGTGGAGCAATTAACAACTGCGCTTGACGAAATTAAGTCGAATATTTTCGCAATGTTGACCACTGTTGAAGAACAGCTCATTTCGACCAAGAGTAAGCTTGTTGCGACCAAAACAACCTGAAGATTGCGGAAGCGAAGGATTGGAAGAGAATTGATGATGGACGAGTCGAGATTTTTTACTACATTGAGGGGGATGGCGTTGATTTGTCCAAGTATCGTTGTTTGGTCGAACAAGTTTTCGAGGATGAAGATAGCGAGGAAGATATTTCGGATCCCTCAAGTGATTCGGTGGATGAAGAACCATCATTCCCTCCACCTTCCGATCTGGCTCCATCATCTACTCTTGTTGTAGAAGAGAGAACTTTGTTTCCTCTTGCCATTGACGTTGTTGCCCCTCTTCTATTAGATGCGCTTGCGGTCGATGCTTCTATTGTTTCTTCTCCAACCGTTTTATCTTCTTCTATGTAACATAATAATTTTATGAATAAAAAAACTTTTTCTTTTGACAATCCTGTGTTGCCTTTTATTTTATTTTCTGCTTCACATGCTTGTCCTCTGAAGTCGTGATTCATCTTGGATTAGTCGCGTTGAGTCATTGTATATGACAAGTGTGTGTTCTCCTCGTTACTCATACTCACCATAATCTGGTAATTTAGGCTTGTCCGTATTTATGCTTTTGCGTTCGTTTGTTGACCGTCAAAGCTTTTACTCCTTCGGTCCTATTAATTAGGCCACGAAGCTTTCCTGGTTTTGATTTACTCGTTCGGTCTTTTGCGCGTCTACTTCGTTGTCGGATGCATTGGCCACTCCAGAAGGTTTTCTGAGTAGGTCTTGCCTCATGTGTCAAGGTTTTTGTGAATGTAATTCATGGTCTGACGTGTTGGTCGGACCAGAAAGCTTTGTGAATATGTTTTGACTTGTATGTCTAGACTTTTACTTCGATCCGAAGTTTTTATGAGTAAGTTGACTTCTTTGTCCCAACTTTTACTTCATTGTTCGACGTATCAATCGATCCAAAGTTTTTATGAGTAAGTTGACTTCTTTGTCCCAACTTTTACTTCGTTGTTCGATGTATCAGTCAATCCAAAGTTTTTATGAGTAAGTTGATTTGTTAGTCTAAACTTTCACTTCGTGGTTGATTAGACTAGAAGTTCACTGTTTGTGTCTGACTTATGTGTCCTGACCTTTTGTTCATGTTGATTGTTTCGCATTGTGTGGCTTAGATGCCTTAATCTTACCGCTCAAATGTAAGACAGAGGGTTTGAACTCGGAGTTTTATTGATAATCTTATTTCAGGTGCTTAACAATTTGTAGTAGTAGTGGTCATTTTCTTCTCATAAAGTTGTGCTATGTTGTGGTCTGCTTGTGGATGTGCATTGCGTCTCTGATGCAGAGGGTTTCTAGGGTTCCTAACTTGGGTTTTTAGGGTTCCTAATTTGCTCTCAAAGTTATTTACTAAATAACTTTTTCGTAATCTTTCAATTTAATTATGAGTCTTTTTAGTTTCATTTTAGATTAGGCTTTACTTTTTCTTTTAGGAATAGACTGCTTGTTATTTTAGTATTTGATTCTACTTTTTCTTTTAGAAATAGGCTGTTTATTATTCAAGTTATTTGAGCACTATAAATAGAGTTTTTTTTCAATATTGTAGGAGACTTTTGATTTGAATAATTTTAATTGAACATTAGAGTTGTTTCTCTGTGTTTTTTTGGGCGAATCTCTTGTATTATTTTTCCTGTGAATTATTTGTTGAATTAGCCTGCAGAATAATCGTTATTCTGCCCGACGTCAGTTGGTATCAGAGCTTCAAAATCTTCTTGGGTGAGATTTCATCAGTTTCTATGGCTGGTGGTCGTGGTCGTGGTCGTGGTCGTGGTCGTCGCGGGCAGGTACCAAACGAAGAAGCCCCAAACCGTGATCGTAACGTTCAGGATGTGATGATTGAAGATTTACAGAGGCAAATTGCAGAGTTAACACGGCGTCTAACAGCGCAGGATTTCGGTGATCGTGAGATGGAAGATCACGATTCTGATTCCATTTTCTGATTCTGAGATGGAAGATCCCGTATCACAATCGTGCTCGATTCTGAGAGTGCCGTTGTCGGGAGGATCGTCATGGAGACCTCGATTTCAGAGTGGACATGCCCGAGTTTTTTGGTACATTATAGGCTGAAGAATTCGTTGATTGGTTGAATGAAGTAGAGCGTATTTTTTAGTATAAGGAAGTTCCAGATCGTGTCAAAGTGAAATTGATAGCCATCAAACTCAAAGGAAGAACATCTGCGTGGTGGGAGTAGTTGAGGAGATCACGAGACAGGCAGGGCAAGGCCAAGATCACTGATTGGGAGAAGATGAATGGTCACTTCCTTCCTTTCGGCTACACTCAAACTTTTTTCAGCGACTTCACTCGTTGAGGCAAGACACGCGATCGGTAGATGATTACACTGAGGAATTTTATTAATTGATGGCCCGAAATGACTTATCAGAGACGGAGGAGCAGATGGTGGCACGGTATTTGGGGGGATTACGATAGCCCCTGCAAGATGTCCTCAGCATTCACTTTGCTGTTGACCGTTTTTTGAAGCATACCAGCGTGCACTTGCTGTGGAAAAACAACAGAACAGGAGACCAGTGATCAAAGTAGTCGGCCAGTTCGCCCTCAAGAATCTCGTCCTACCCAGCAACAACCGCAGGGTAATTCTAATTCAATTATTAAATGCTTAAGATGTGGTGAACAGGGACATAGAGCGACTGAGTGCAGGAAGTCTGCTATTCAGAAGGGCAACAATCTTCTGATTGAGGAAGACGTGGTAGACGACAATGAGGAGCTTGGAGAGCCTGTGTATGACGATGATGAAGATGGAAATGTGTTGTATGGAGATGGCCATGAGACTCTGGTTGTTCGTAAAATCCTACTGACTCCCAATGGCGATTCAGGGAATGATTGGTTGAGAACCAATATTTTCCACACGACCTGCACAGTTGCAGATAAAGTCTTCAAGTTGATCATTGACAGTGGCAGTTGTGAGAACATAATGTCTGAAGAAGCTATTCAGAAATTGCAGTTGAAGACAGATCGTCATCCCAAGCCGTACAAATTGTCGTGGCTGAATAAAGGCAGTAAGATAACAGTAGATAAGCGATGCCTAGTGTCTTTTTCGATCAGCATAAAATATTTTGATAATGCTTGGTGTGATGTTGTGTCTATTGATGCTTGTCATGTATTGTTAGGCAGGCCTTGGCAGTATTATCGCAGTGTTATTCATGATGGGCGAAAAAATACATATTCCCTTAGCATCAAAGGGAAGAAGATTGTGTTGGCACCTCGTCGAAAAATGACCACTCCTACCCCAGTAGCCAATAATACTAACTTGTTTTCTATGTCCAGGTTTTTGGGTGAGATTGAGCGTGGCGACGTGGTCTATGCTCTACTGCCTTGTGGGAATAGTGCAGCAAACATGATTCCAAATTTACCAGCAGAGTTTTCTGGCCTGATACCAGAGGATCTTCCTCCTGGGCGCTTGAGGATTCCAATGAAGTTGTTGTGAACTCGATGACGAGTTCTTTCCAACCCGGGGCTACTAATGCATTTGGGTTTCTAGGGTTCCTAATTTGCTCTCAAAGTTATTTACTAAATAACTTATTCGTAATCTTTCAATTTAATTAAGAATCTTTTTAGTTTCCTTTTAAGATTAGGCTTTACTTTTTTCTTTTAGGAATAGACTGCTTGTTATTTTAGTATTTGATTCTACTTTTTCTTTTAGGAATAGGCTGCTTGTTCCTCAATATTGTAGGAGACTTTTGATTTGAATAATTTTAATTGAACATTAGAGTTGTTTCTCTGTGTTTTTTTTTGCGAATCTCGTGTTATTTTTCCTGTGAATTATCTGTTGAACTAGCCTACAAAATAATCGCTATTCTGCCCGGCGCCAGTCTCTCTGACTGTTGCTCGATTGATGTCATTTCTTATGCTGATGGGGTCAATTTGCGCGCACCTTGTTGCTTGAAGGGTGTTCATTTCTGATTTAAGTTGGATTTGGTTTCGTATTAGCCTGGAGTATTGCTTTGGTGTTGTTTTGACTTGACGTTGTAACTTCTTCCTTCATGATTCTCTTGTAGTTTTGATAGTTACGCATATTGTTGTCGTGAGGTAGCTAATAAACTCGGATTGCTTCTTTATCAAATCCATGGGTGTGTGCTCTTGACAGGTGGTTCCGACGAGCGGAGTAGAATCCATCACCGAATTGTCCAATCATACTCACATCAGCACCGGCTGCCAAGGCTTTCATGCATTTTTGTATCAAGTTTTATTCGTCAAATTGAATGTTTGCGTCAGTTCTGTTGTCAGTAATGAATGAAGCATTGTTGTGGATAATGTGGATCAAGCTTGCGTTTGTCAATAAGGTCTTCGAATTTGGTCAGTTGGTTGATCTTCGTTTGAAGTGAAAATTTGTCAGTGTTTCCTGTTGTGAGTTGTCGTAGTGGTTTTCCTGGGCTCGTTTGATGGTGTTGGCACTCCTGCATTGATATAGATCAGCTCGAGTGGGCGAAGTAATTGGTCGTCTCTTTGGTTGGCTCGACTGTTTACTTCCTCCAGCCATGCAGTGTAGGGCGTATATCAGTTCTCTGGGTTGTTCTTTTGATCCCGTAGTGGTGTCCACCTTATCTTTCCCTTTGGGCTGCTTATCTGGTAGCCCGATGAATTCGTCGAGTCGTCCTCTTTGAACCCAGTGCTCAATTTCGTCTTTCAAATTGTAGCAATATGCGGTGTCGTGCCCGTGATCCTTGTAAAAAGAGCAGTACTTTCTCTTGACAAGCCCCTTCGGGTACCTCTCAGCGGCCAGTTGATGTCTTCCCATTTTGTCATGGACTTCAGTATGCTCGCTTGACTCGTTTTCAAAGTCGTGTATGGTTTATATGTTTTTTTCACCACACTTGTTACCTGTTCATGCCTGGGTCTTGTTGATTGCAGCTTTCTGGGTCTTGTTGATTGCAGTTTTCCAGGCTCTTGCTGATTAAATTTGGATATCCCATTGGTCTAATGCCTCTTTGACTGGGCGTTCTCCCAGGGTCTGTCATCTCTCATTTCTCGCCTCTTTGAGTGGCCTTCCCTCTCGGATTCGTTCTTCTTCCTAGCGGCCACCATTTCCTCAAGAGTGATGTGTTTCTAGGCGGTATTTAATAGAGTCATGTTCTTTAGGGGGTCTAGGTTCAAGGAATCAAAAAATGGTCCTCTTTTTAGTTCGGAGGTGAAGGTGGCAATGGTCGTGTCGTCGCTGCAGCCGTCGATCATTGTCAACCTGTTAGTAACATGAGTGACGTATTTCCTTATTGTCTCATCGGGCTTTCGTTTGATATGAAACAAGTAGTGTGGCCCCTTCCACTGCTGATGAATTTTGTGATGAAGGTAATAGCTAACGCCTGGAAGGACTCTATCGACCTTGGTGGTAGGCCGTTGAACCAACTCATCGCTGTAGAGGTGAGACTAGTCGAAAATGTTCGGCATATGATGGATCTGTGCTCTCTTTCAACGCCATCATATGGTGGAAGTATCGCAGGTGGTCTATCGGATCGGTGGTGCCATCATACGCTTCAAACTTTGGTGGGTGAACTTTTTCGGCATGGCAATCACCATGAGCATGTCAGACAATGGTGGTATGGCCAACTCGTACAGTACGTTAGGATTTGTAACCCCGATTCTGAATGAGATTACATCAGAGGTCCCGTCGCTCTATGGGGAGCCATCTTCTGCTGGTTCGCTTCTTTCGAGATTCACCTGCTGGGGTCCTGCAAGGACTTCATTACTCTCTCGGACTCGGTTGGCATAATTTTTTTGGTGCGGCGCTTGGACAGGGTCGGCGGATTGAGCGCGCTCTTGGGTGAGTTTGTCCACCATTTTGATCAGACGATCCATATGGGTCATGAGTAGATCCACACGCGAGTATGTGGCAACGTCGCTAGATACTTGGAGTGTTTGGGCTATCACATACTGTGGCTCTTTGTGATCGGGCTCGATTGGTCCTATAGTTGTCATTGGATTTGAAGCGTGCAATGTTGGCTATGCAACTTCATTGTTGGAGGATTGTTGATGGGAATTTCCCACTCTAGACTCTCTTCTCGAATGAAAACTTTCATTCCCCACAGACGATGCCAAACTAATGCGGCCAACTTGTCTCCTGTAAGTTTGACCTACAAAACAAATATTAGATTGCCAAAGATTACTTTTTTTGTGGTCGAAGGCACTCCGATGCTTAAGTCAGTAACTCAATTGAAGATGGAGATAAATCTAGACATAACATAGTTAAAATTGCATACATTTGTCAAATATTCCATTTACCTTATATAATGGTCGTTAATTCTCTGCGTGACTCGAGCATGTAACGCACAACGAGAGGAGACGTTCCTCGTAATAGTCTCCTCCTTTATGAAGATACGTCATCAGAGGCGTAACTCCCTCCACGACTTTTTTTCTTTGTAACGTTCCTCCTTTTTAAGAGAGAACTTGGGTCTGAATTTAGGCCTTTATCTATGGTTTATTCTGACGGACCCTATTTGGGCTTCTATGATGGGATTCGCCCTTTTTGGGCTTTATGAACTGGCCTGGATTTGGGATACTTGATCCTTGGATGAACGATCTCTGCCACGTGTATGGCTGTGATAACAGTCTTATTTGATGTATCATCATGGATAATGGTTATGGTGGACTTGATATGAGTAGAATTTTCAAACGCAAAGAATGTAAGGACATTGTTGACCTTAAAATAGAAATAGCCGCATATGACGGTGCGGGAAGTGGGGATGATTCTGCATATTGGATATGTCACCTCAAATTGATAAAATCCTTAAGGGCAATCTGTGTATTTAGGCAGCAAGGTTGATTACCACTAAATTGAAGGGATGTGCTACAATTTAGGTGTATATAGTTATGTTGCATTGAGAGTCTGAGACAACATACGCTTAATTACTTAATTCATGGAATGAAATGAAAGAGTTGATGTTGCTAACTATGTTTTTAAGGACTATGCATGGGAACTATATGAATGACTTTTGGAGATTGTGAAGGATATGAGATCAATTATGGAGTAGTCTGAAGAGTTTAGGGTATTGAATATGAGGGTTGAATCACAAGACAAACAAATTGCTCATGGGAAGTAACATGGTTTGGATTGGCAAACCAAATGTAACAATCCACTCGTGCCACCAATATTGTCCTCACTTTGCCACCCCGTAGAGATTTGGTAATTTTTGCTAAAATAAATCATCCAATAAATTGGACCCAGCGGGGATCGAATCATGACTTGTAATGCCATCTGCCAAAATGTTTGTCGTTGAGCCGAATGCCTCGGTATCATAAGAGTGCAATCCTACACTAAATAAAATCATCATTCGCACGGTTGCCTAAATGAGGGGGACACCATCTCTCGCAACCACCGCCACCCTTAGGCTAGGCGCCTTTCTAGCACAATACAGCCCTCCACCTCATTGAGAGTCGAGGTGTCACATCAAAGTAGCATGCAAGACTTCAAAATTTTGTGTGACATAGATATGGAAATGAGAGCTAACGCGAAAAATGACGACTACTACTGTGAAAAAGTGTATCAAGACCGATGAATGACCTTTCGAAAAATGTACCTCTTTTGACCTTAAACAAAATTGTTACAGATGTAGAAACAAGTCATATTTAGTACAATTGTCTTAAAGCTAAGATTGTTTTGGTTACCTAAGTATTAAAGAAGATAGACTTGTAAGAAGCCATTGCGGAGATTGGGAGGGAGAACTTGTTTTTCTTGTAGCAGATCTGGTTGCACTAGTATTGACACTAAATCCTACTCTCATTTTGATTTAAGATAAAATTTTCTTTTCTCTAACTGGTTAAGCTTTTAGAGTAATGTTGGATTAAAGCTCACTCCAGTTGTCCATGGGACTTTCCCCGTGTGTTAACCATGGCAAACCCCATGTGTGTTTAGGGGGTAGTTATATTGTTGGTACTCATGGATATATGTTGTAGCCTCACACCTATGCTTCCACTACCACTTGATATGTGATTAGATGAGTCATCTCTACAAGTTCGCTTTTAGAGATAATAGCAATTTATCATGGTATCGTAGCTTTGCTTCTTAGCAAAAGTGGGTTCAAGTCTCGTCTAGCACAATTGTTGCGAAATTTTTCAGTATTTTTCCAAAGCCTTGTGCTCGAAAGGGTGTTGGAATATTAAAGCTTACTCCATTTGTCCATGGGCCCTTCCCCATGTGTTTATCCATGGGAATTTCCATGTGTTTTTAAGGTGTAGTTGTACTATTGGTAACCAATGATATATATTGTAGTCTCAAACATGAGCTTCCGCTACCACATATCAAGTGATTAGATCCGTTTTTTTACAAGTTCAAGTTTTTAGGTCGTGTTTGGTTCAGAGGTGTTTCCATTGAAATCATGGAAACAACGGGTCTTGAGAAATTTAAGTGGATTTTTAATTTTTGTTTGACAGTCTTAGAGAGAATGGAAATGTAACGACCCGATCTACAGAGTACTATATTGTCCGCTTTGAGCCCAAGGCCCGTACGGCTTTAAAACGCATAGTACTTTGTAGATCCAACCTCGTACATATATAATACATCACCCTCCCGCACCCAGGCGATGTGGGACTATGATATCCCCTTTGTAGCTTACCAACCCTCTTAAGATCCATGGGCTCTTAGGCTTCTCTCTCACCCTCCCCCTTAGGTCCGCCCACACAAGGGTATCACAGTCCACCCCCGGGAGCCAAACGTCCTCGTTGACACACTTCCATCCTTTGTAGGGCGTCAACCCTCTTGGGCTTCTCCCTCACCCTCCCCTTAGGTCCGCCCATACAAGGGTATCACAGTCCACCCCCTGGGAGCCCAACGTTCTCGTTAACACACTTCCGTCCTTTGTAGGGCGCCAACCCTCTTGGGCTTCTCCCTCACCCTCCCCCTTAGGTTCGCCCATATAAGGGTATCACAGTCCACCCCTTGGGAGCCCAACGTCCTCGTTGGCACAGTCCACCCCCTTGAAGCCAAACATCCTCATTGGCACACTTCCGCCCAGACAAGGGTATCATTCTGTCACGACCTAATCCACAAAGTACTATATTGTCCGCTTTGGGCCCAAGGCCCGTACGGCTTTAAAAAGCGTAATACTTTGTAAATCCAAACTTGTACATATGTAGTATATCACCCTCCATTACCCAAGCAATGTGAGAGTATGATCTCCCTTTTGTAATTTGCCAAACCTCTTGGAATCCATGGGCTCTTGGGTTTCCCCCTCACCCTCCCCCTCAGGTCCGCTCACACAAGGGTATCACAGGAAATTTATCAGGGCAAATAAACCATACTTGTGTTTGTAGTATCACATAGGTGACTCGAGAAAAAAAAAAACAATAAATTCTCTACAACTCAAAATTGAACAAATGCCACACAAAATTAGTCTTAACCACAAACATTTCTAGTATGATAAATACCTTCCAGAAAGCTGCTGAGAATTGTTGAAACTGTTGGACCTACCAAGCCTCTTACCCCTACTGTCCTGTTCTTTGTCTACACGCATAGCAGCAACCTCCTTTTCCATAGATGCTACTTCCCTTCTCATCTTCTTAGCATCAACTTCCATGGCTTTTGTCAATGTATCTACCTTCCTTGCTAACATCTGATATCACCATGTATTGCAACAGCTTGTTACGAACTGATTACTTTCCGAATACACAAATAACAAAATCAAACAAGATACTGACCTCAATTGCATCATCCTTATCCTTGAGGCTTTGATCTTTCTCATGACTAGCTTTCCTCAAAGCAATGACCTCCTTTTGCAACATGTCATACAGCAATCCAGAAACCCTATCCTCTGTTTCAACGTTAGAGAACTCATTTGGTTTTTCATCAATGTTTGATTTAGCCTCATCACCACTGGTTCCATCAGAGCACTTCTTGAAGGAACAGTTTAGGCCTATTCCACTTGAGAGAACTTTACACCTGTCAAGTGACCTGGTACCACCATCAAAAGACTTGGATACCCCTTTGGCATTCTTTAATAAAGTGTCTGTACCAGAAGAAATTGATCTCAAGTGAGATGGTGGTCTCTTGGGCAAAAAACCATTGGACGTCAATTTCGAAATACTATCTGCTCCACCTAGGGATTGTCGACGTGAATGCCCGTTGTTTGCACTTCTCCCTTCTGAAGTGTTGCGATTATTACCTATTGAGGATGCTCTCAGTCCCTCTTCTAGTACTTTTAGACGAAGTTGGTACTTCTCCTGAGCAGTATAAGAATAGGCATTCTCAAATTTCATTGTAAAGGATATAAGCAATATAGAGATGAATACGTTCTTCACGTAAAAAAAAAAAAGATGGTCCCAGAAAGGAAAATATTACTTTCAACTGTGCTTCGGATTTTGCAGTTCGCTCAGCAATAGTAAGTTTGTCTCTCATCTGTTGCATTTCTCCCTGCAGGAACAGTTTCACAAAGACAGTATTCAAGTTTTTGTGACTAAAAGAACCCATGACAATTTGAGTGCTGGTCGTATATAGGAAATTAACAATTTTGGCACACTAACTTGCAAGAATCGTCGATCTTCAAGCCACTGTTTTACAGGCATCACTTTGTCATTAGCATCTTTCCATTCGTTAGCCACCACTACAGCAACCCTATTTGCAGTGACCTTTGCACGGGCCAATTCTCTGTCAAGAGTTTTTCTTTCATCCTGCAGGACAGAAAAACTATATATTCAACCATGCAGTTATACCATACCTTCAACCTCAAAAAGCTAACAAGAGAAAAGCAATTTCATCAGTCATCTAATACGGAAAATAAACACATTACATTCATCTCCTGAACTTTTCGTTGGTAATCCCTCACAGCATTTGCAGCTGCACCACCAGCAAGAACAGCCTCTTCTAGTTCTCGTACAGTTTGGGTTAGTTTTTCCACCTCTGCAACCTTTTGGCGTTGCATTTTGTCTAAGATCTTGTTCTCTTCCTAGTATATGTGACAATTTAAAAAGAATAAAAGACCCCTTCAATTTTAATTGAAAGAAACTGTCAATCTCTAATGATTAAAGAAAAGTTGTGTGAGAATGCAATACCTGACAAATTTCAATTTGTTTCATCAACTCCTGGTTCTTATTCTGGAGATCATCCACCATAGTGGCCTTTGCCATTGCAACCTGTATGGTTCTCTCTGCTTCGAGTAATGCTGCTTCCTTAGATTTTGTAAGACGATCCAACGCCTTGTTGTCATCCTGCAGCTTGGCTATCTGAAAAGAAGCACTGAGAGTCATTTATACAATTATACGTAGTTCTCTCTTGCTATACGTTAGAGGGATCAATTTTCACTTGTTAGGGAGAAGATAATACCTCCTGTCGAGTGAGCTTGAGCTCAGCCTCCAATGGTGCAAGAATAGCTTCAATTGGTGGCATGTCATCATCCTTCTGGGCAGCATGAACCCTTCGAAGGGTGGCCTCTGCAGCAAACTGAGCAGCCATCGATGCCTTCTTCTCATCATTGATTTTCTTGAGCTCAAGATTCTACAAAATGGTATATACACAAAATTAAAACAACTCATATACATAAAACAGTCGGCCAATCAGGTGTCCTAATTACAAACCTTGGTCTCTAGAATAGATTCATTCAGCTTAAGCTTCTCTTCCACCTTGGTCAATTCTTCAGTAAGCTACAACAACCCAAAAAATGTTTCACTCAATAACATATGGTGAAACAATCAATCACACTTAATCAGAGATTCAAAACATAAACCATTTTGACAAATTAATGCATAGATATCGAAACATTAGTTAAATGTGATGAAAAAAGAACCTCTTGAACTGCCTTTTCTCGAAGGCGCTCCAACAGCCGCAAGGCTTTGATCTCGGCCTGTGCTTCTCCTAGTTCTCGATCTTTGTCTGAATGTAGCATTTACATAGAAAATGATATGATGAGATTTCAAAATTAGAGCAAGCAATAATTGAAGAGAAGAGATGAGATCAAATGTATGATAAGTAATAGTACCTCGAACTTCATTTTCTAAGCGACTGAGCTCAACCCTGACCGGATCAGATCCATGCAAAAGATTAATAAAGTCATCTGAATCCATGCTTGGGCGAACAGATGTGCGCCTCCTCGTTGTTTTCCTTTCTTGTTTAAACGAAGCTGAACCGCCATTGCTGCTACTGCACCCAAACTCGCCCGGAACAAGATCTGCCATTGCCACTGACACAAAGATCTGTTGCTTCTCTCACTCACATTCAACCTTTCAAATCTCACATCACTTGACCTTGGAATTCCAAATTTTCAGCTAGGGTTTCAGATTCACAAATTTGGTGGTAGTAGTAGTATTGCTTGCGCTCTCTCTGTTCAACATCAATTCGACACTCTACGCTAGAGGTTTGTGTTTCAAATTTTCAACTGCGTGCGTGCGTGCGTATTTGCCCAGACCGTCTGCCTGTTTTTCCGTTACATTTCTCTTTCAAACTAAGTAACGTGTGCATACTCAGTACTTAGGGGGGTCTATTGTATATGGATTCTTATGGAATTGATAAATAATTTGAAAAGTCCACGGACTTTTTAAATTGTCCACAGACTCTTTAAATTATCCACGGACTTCTGCTGATTTCTTAAATCCATAGACTTTTGCTACAGACTTTCTAGAGATTTATGAAAATCCACGGACTTTGTATGAATGACTTTTACAGATTTCTAATTATTTGGAGGATAAAAGAGAAGTTGGTAATGACATATCCTCAAGGCTAGCCGTCCACGCTGGTTGACCGCCTGTTTTCAAAATGTCCACATTGAGATGACAATCTAAGGCTTAAATTCAATGTTTTGTATCTCGAATAAAATCAAAGGTCCACTTAAACATAAAGCATATCTCAAAGAAAATCCCACAGTGATTTAAAAAAAATAAAAAATAAAAAACTCATCTTCATCCCCAACCCACCTCCTGCTCCTTTATCTCTCTGATTGAATTTCCCCTGCCACTACCACCTCCTCCACTTCCTCCCCATTTTCGTCCACGCGCGACAACACCACCCCCAATCCCTGCCTCTCTCTCCCTCCTATATTCAAAACTACCATCCCTCTTGCCGTTTCTTTGTTTCAGCCCACCGCCTCTCTTCGCACCTCTCTGTTTCATCACCACTGCCCCTGTGAATCAAGAACCCAATTTCAATCAACTTCCACTTCTTCTCTCCATCGGATCTCTTGTTCTTGTCACTCACTCATGAACCATGATGAACACTTCCAGATCAAACTTGGGTTCTTCTCCATCTTTAGTCAAGAAAGATCTCTTAGGTTGATTTGCGTTTGATTTCAATCCCAAGATTTCGACTTGTAAGAATGGGTATCCCTAACTTTCTCTGTGAATGTTTGGGTTAATGTTTGATGAAATGAGATTGAATCCAAATTTTCTTGCAATACAGATATGGGTTTGAAATAGCTACTTGTCTACTATTGATTTGGGTGTGGGTATGAAAGATCTTCTTTTTACTACTCTGATCTTTGGGAGGCCACAAAAGTCACACATAGATTAAGAACTTTCAACTTTTCAACTAAAGCAAGGGAAAAGTTGTTGGACAATAACAAAAGGAAGTGTTCCTCCTTTGCTTTCAATGCTGGATTGAGCAGCAATAACAACAATGATCAGAAGATATATTGGGGTTCTAAATTTTCATCTGAAATAGGGAGACGAGAGAGAAAAACAACACCACAACCCCTGTGAATTTGAAAAAACTCATCTCACAAATATATCCTCTAAAGAAATTCTACAAACTGGCACAAGAAAGAATTTGGAGAGACTTTTTTTCACGTTGAAATCTTTGATATGGAGACTGGCAAACTATTGAACTTTGTTATTTATACCTAACATTACAAAGTCTATGAGAATTCATGATTTTTCAAATCCATAAATATGAATGATATTTTGAATACCCTAAAACTTTTGTGGACTTTCCGAAATCCATATTGAATACCCCTAGACTTTGTGAATTTCAGAAAGACTTTTTAAAATCCTGATTGAATACCCCTAGACTTTTGTGGACTTTTTAAAATCCAAATTGAATACACTTGAATTTTCAGAATCCATGGAATTTATTAAATTGCCCACAAAATCCAGATACAATACACCCTCCTTACTATTTTATTACAAGGCAACGAATACTCTACCACATTAAAAGCGCTTTCTCACACCACCATTGAGGGGTTTTTTTTTTTTTTCTTATTTACTCACACCACTAATAAATATGCAAAACCTAACAAAGAAATTCATCTCAAAACACAAAAAAACCAAAAAACGCAAGCTTCCTAGTCGTCGTCCCCTTCATCTTCCCTATTTCTTCCTCTTCGCAAAAACCCCAAAATCGCAAAAACCTTTGGTATCATCGTCCTCCTCGCCCCTATTTCTCCCCCTTGGTTGCATTCTCGTATCCCTTCCTCGCATTCCACTACATTTCCCTTTGAGGAATTTATCTTGATTTTATTAGATGGAAATGAAAGGTTTTAGTGAAGTTAATGATGTTAGAAATAAAGATTTTAATGGTGAACATGAGGGTGAAGAAGATGATCAATTTAAAGAGCGAGAACAATTCATTCCAATTGAGGTAATTTGCCTAAAAAATTGCATCTAATTTTTATTTTTTTATATTATTTCAATATAATTGTTTGATTATTGTATGATGCATTGGTACATAAGCATATCTAATGGATGTAATAAGTATGGACATGTCTTTTAACGATGTTGAAAACCCATAGACGAACCTTTTAGAGGTAACCGCCATTTTGTTATTAAGTAAATTAAAATTGTAATTAATATATGAACTAATTATAAAATAAATCATTATGCAGAATGATGATGATAATGTTGATGACAAGTTATTTGATAATGGAAGTGGTGATATTAACAATGAAGAAAGATCAATGACACTGGTAGTTGATGATTGTCACTTATTTGTTACAGACGAGGTAGGATAGTTTGTGTGTTTTCATCAATTTTCATTGTTATAAATATGTTGTTATTAACAAGTTAAAATTTTTTTAGGTATTCTCATCAAGGTATACGTTGATAACTCAGGTCCAAGGCATCGGTAGGGATAATAACATAGTTGTTATTATTACTAAATCATAACTTGCTAATCAAAGACAGAAGGGAATTATCCATTTTGGTTGTGAAAGGGGAGAAAAGCCCAACAAAAGGTTAAAAAATTTTGTTCGATCAAGCAATACAAAGAAGTGTGGTTGTAGATTTCAGTTGAGAGGGATCCACTAGAGAATGACCATTGGATGTTGCAAGTGACATGTGGAACCCACAATCATCCTCGGTCAACCTCACTTGTTGGTCATTCATTTGCTAATAAATTGAATGAAGATGAGATGATTTATGTGCAAAATATGGTGAAGTCGGGTGTAAACCCTCACCACATCTTGTCTCGGTTGAAAGAGATGTATCCGAATAATATCTCGAATTTGAAGAATATTTACAATGTAAATTTTTGGATAAAGATATTCCAACAAAGAGGCGGGACGACTTTGCAACATACTCTACACTTGTTGATAGAGCACAAGTACATAAAGTGACATACTGTTGATGAAGGCAATATAATCATCAACCTTTTTTGGATACTCCTAAATCTATTCAGTTGGCAAAGTGTTTTCCACAAGTAATGCTTATGGATTGCACATATAAAACAAATCGTTATAGGATGCAGTTGTTTGAAATTGTTGGTGTGACGTCGACCGAAAAGACCTTCAATGTTGCATTTTGTTTTACGTGATCTAAGAAGGAAGAGTCATACGCTTGGGCATTGGAAAAACTTGTAGGAATTTTTTACCCAAACAACTTGCCAAGTGTGTTTGTGACTGATAGATAATCGGGTTTGATCAAAGCTATTGAACGAGTTTTTCCCAAGGCAAAGAGATTACTGTGCACATGGCACATAAACACAAATGTTGAGAAAAACTATAAAAAAATACTTTGAGGATAATGACGAGTGGGTCGAGTTTATAGATTTCTTTTTAGATTTGTATAGATCAATTACAGAGGAGAAATGAAACAAGGCCACAATTGACTTTGATAGAAGATGGGAAGAATACCCGAAGTGTTTGGAATATGTCAAGATGGTTTGGTATCCCCAGAAGGAGTACTTTGTCAATGCATGGACCGATACATTTATGCATTTTGGCCAACAGACAACTGATCAAGTTGAAGGGGCACACTCGAAGTTGAAACACTCGTTGGAAAATTCACAAGGTGCATTCTTGAATGTATGGACAAAGATGCATGATATAATTGAAATACAACTGGTAGAGATAGAATCGTCATTTCAACAAAGTTCAACGAAAGTGATGACCGATCATATATTCAGTTTATTTGGCAAACTTCATGGGTCGGTGGCATACAAAGCTATTGATTTGATCAATTTAAAAATTTTGAGGTGTGAAAATGTGGGCAATGACCCTGTCAAGTGTGGAAGTGTGCTTCAAACCACTCATGGATTACCTTATGCTCATAAACTTACATGTTATCTAACTCTCATAGGACAAATTTCAGTATGCACCATAAACAAATATTGGCTTTAACTTAGCACAACACCTATTCATGGGGATGTCATTATAGACCCAGTGGTCAATGCCCTTATGAATAGGTTTAATGATTCAACTCATGATCAGAAGTTGGTGACGAATAGGAAGCTTCTAGAGATGAGTTGTCGGGGTGAAAACTGTATTGATTGAAACATTAACACTTGTGGCTGACAAGGGGAGACCTAAACAGAAAAAGTTGTCTAAGCACGAGAGGTCGACAAAAAGGGATCCATCGGGCCACGAATACGCCATGACTCAAGAGGAACTAAAAGGCAAAATTAAAAAGTTGTCAAACAAAAAGGAGAAGCCGAAAATTCGAAACACTAGATTGATGAGCCAAATTTCGTCTTGGATAGAAGATTATATTGACAACATTGAGAACATTCTAGGCGATGGAAATTGTGGATTTTAATGCATATCCAAATTCCTACATTACGATGACGTAAGTGGTTGGAAACAGGTATGGAAAGACCTACTGATGGAGCTTGAAAGTAATGAATAGTTGTGGGTTGGAATGTGGCACAAGTCAGGGGTCAAGGTTGTCAAAGATGCTTTGCTAATTCCAGAAGGTCAGGTGCGGATAGACAACAAAAATTGGTTTATAGACTACAATATGTTAGAACTCGCAGCGAACCGTTACCAGTGTGTCTTTGTTTTATATAAGAACCAAAGCACGACATGTTTTCCATATCTTTACCCGACACCACAGTTTGACGAAAGACGTGTTTGTTTTATGGCACGCCTTGCACAGAGTAGTCACTGTGTATTCCTTCATATGCAACCCAAACCACCATTGCCTCTGATAGTACCAACTTGGCTGTGTCGCATATTTCTTTAAGCAATCTCGTTTAAGAGTAGTTTCGATGCCCAACTCGGGATTAGTGCAACAATGGTGAAGAAATTCAATGAGAAGAATAAGAAGAATGTGAACAAGTTGAACGAGGTCGTAACTGACGATACATAAAAACGATCACACTCCTGAGCCATACACATGTCAGATGATCTCGAGGAACTACGGGCCCCAACATCAGCCCAACACTGATCCGGCCCAAGTGGTAATAAGCTCGCCCAATTCAATCCACCAGACGGACCCGAACTCTTACAGCTTGCTAGGCCCACACGTCTCACAGGTATCCTAAATACCCATAAGTCCTACTAAGGTAACTATCTCGAGGATCAGATTTGGACGGGCAACTACAACAGCTCTCTGCTTCCAACTAGGAAGCAAATACCAGAGTACATTCCACACACGGAAACTCCCTTCTACAGATTGCTCTCATATTAAGAACTATCTCCCGCGTATCTAGGAACACAAGGCTAACAATGAACTTTCCTCCTACAGCACGACTCCTAATTAGAGAAAGATCTCCTTCCTAAACTACGCCCACGATGGCCTGGCAGAACCAGGACTCCTTGCACTATAAATAAGACATGAGGTTGGTAAGTTAAGGTACGCTACAAACTCCCTGTATACAACATTAAGCCTTCCTCGGATCCTTATTTGACTTTAGCATCGAAGTGCCATTGGCCACCACAACGCTAGTCCGTGGCTCACGTGCGTTACTTGTGCAAGTTAGCAGGACTGGGTCAAAGCAGGGAGCGAAAAAATGACTGCATCAGTTTGGCGCCGTCCATGGGGACGATAGAGTTCTTAACTTTTCATTAGCGTCATCTCCTTTTAAAATCCAGAGAGATGGTGACCACTAGGTCACGCAACAATGGAGAACAGGGGAACACATCAAATGTACCGGTTGGCACAACACCGCCGCTCTCAGCGGCTCCAGTCATACACGGGCTACAGACTCAAGCCTCTGCGCCGACGACAACAATGGCGGACCCCCAAATCGATAGGCTGACATCTCAAATACAGCAAATAGCCAAGGCAGTGGAGATTCTCACACGACAAAATCCACCATCTGCCAATGGAGATCAGGATCATCATGGCACTCCGTTTCGAGAGGATGGCAGGGAGCAAGCACATGAAAGCCAAGCCCCCGCCGGTTCTCATTGGACTAGAGGAGGTTGCATGGCTGACGCTGAGCCCGCCGCCAGGATAGAGGCTCGGCCCTGGGAACACCCTCCACAGAAGGGTGCACGATCCAGACGTACTATACTGCCACTCCGTCCCGTCATTTATGGACCAGATCATGAATGAGGCCCATTCGAGGAAGTTCACCCCCCGAAGCTCGACTTCTATGACGGAGCCACCGATCCTTTCGACCACCTACGCCATTACCAGCACGTAATGACCCTTAAAGAAGGATCCGAGTCTGTCATGTGCATAACCTTTCCCACTAGTCTGAAAAGCTCAACACTAACGTGGTTCCACAGCCTTCCGCCAAAGTCGGTCGACTCCTTCAAGACATTGGCAAAGGAGTTCTTGATACGTTTCGTAGCGAGCTAGTGTTTTCGAAAAGGCCCACACTACATACTATCTCCAAAGCAGAGGTCCCACGAGACTCTCAGAGAGTATGTCACGCGCTTCAATAACGAACTGACTTTCATGGACGGATGTAGCGACGACATAACAATAACAGCCTTTACTGCGGGCCTCAGGGAAGGAAAACTCTATGAAGACCTCACCTTAGAGCCCCCTCTGAACATGACAGAGCTCCTCAAGAGCGCTCAGAAGCATATTACCTTGGAGGAGCTGAAAACCAAGAAGAGGGAAACCGAAGGCGAGAATAAGCCCTCCGCTATTAAGGACAAGAATGAGCGAAATGAATGCGAGGACGAGGAACGGAACAAAAGGAAGCGCAATGACAACATGTCAGACCCTGGTCGGTCCAGGCCGGAGAAAACATCCAACTACGTTGGATCCAGGACTGTGACACCCCTCAATGCCCGCCTATCAGACGTACTTAACTCCATGAAGAACTGGGAGGATCTGAAGTGGCCCCCAAAGCAGCGCAAAGACCACACCAATCGTGACAAATGGAAAGTACTGCAAGTCCCACAAGGAGGGTGACCACGATACCAACGACTGCAAGAGTCTAAGGTATGAAGTTGAGTAATGGATCCGCGGAGGCAAACTGAAAGAGTACCTGAACTCCGAAAAGCTGCAAGAACAAACCAGTAACAAGGGGGAGTCAGTTAAAGAGATAGTGAAAGAGACTTCAAGGATAATATATGTCCTTCATGGAGTCGGACAGAATGAAGACCAATCGTACAGGTCTCACAAGCAGTCCTTACTTGAGATGCAGACACAACCCGCAGATAAGGACATACACATCTGCCACTCAAGGATTCAGAGCCCTATTCCCACCTTGACCTTTACGGACAAAGACCTCGAAGGAGTCCGAGCGCCACATAATGACGCCCTAGTCACCTCGATCTCCATAGCAAGGTGGGAGGTAAATAGAGCTCTGGTAGACACTGGAAGCTCACTCAGCGTCATGTTCTACAACACATTCCGCAGTATGGACCTCAAGGAGGAAAACTTGATGTCCTTAGATTACCCGCTGATTGGATTCAATGGAGAGAAATGCTTCCCGATTAGGAAGATAAGGTTGCCAACAGTGGCAGAAGAGCCGCAACTAAGAAAGGTTTTATTTCTGGACTTCATGGTCGTAGACGCACCGTCGACCTACAACCTTATCTTGGGAAGACCATGGCTCCACCAGGTGGAGGTAGTAGTCTCCACCTTTTACCAGTGTGTTAAGTACACTGCTAACCATTCAGAAGGGACTATACGCGGAGACTAACCTACAACACGAGGTTGTCGTTACGCCACACTGAAACAAATAAAATGCTCCCAGATCCAGCTACATACAGCGGGGTAGCCTGAACCAGTGCCATGCCAAGCAACAGCTGGGGCATCACCTTCAAACAGTGCGGGAGCTGTTTGCTCTTCCGCCTAGCGAAACGCAGAGGCCAAGGCAAGCAGGATTACATCCCCCAACGTTCCGTCGGTATAGAAATTGACCCCTTTACAAGGTTTACTCTTTAGTAACCTCTGGAATGCCTCGACAGTCCGCTGAACAATCCACAAGGGCAATCCGAGTTCACTTCAAGGCCAGGATCAATTATTCCCGCTCAACAGTTAGTCTGCTTTCAATTATTTATTTCCCTTTCCATAGTCAATATAGAGTTTAGTTCTTAAAGACTTATGTGATTTGCAATCATTTATGAAATAAAGGAAGAATTACAAAAACAAACTCTATTGATTATTGGAAAGATGTAACAACAAGCGCCCTGAGGTGCATACAAAAGACTACATACTACAACCATCTGAATAAACACGACATGAAGTAAAAGACTCGTTTAGACAATTCTACTACGAGAGGCTTCCGAAGAAAACTCCAATCCTAAACTTCTAGAGTCTGAACTAAGCAAGATCAGGATGAAAGCATCATGTTCAAACGCCTCCATAGACATACCCCCATATATGGTTTGAGGTGGTACAAAATCGGCAACTGGGAACACCGACAAAAATTCGAAGCCCAACTCACACACTCTGTGAACTTGGGACAAGTATCAAGTAAGCTTGGATGGCATATACCTCAACCCAGATGCCGACTTCCAGTGATTGGGGCAGGCGCTCGGACAACGGCTGTTGGTGCTATCTCTGAAATTAAACATTCAGGAACAACGATAAGGCACCAGCACATAAACGACAGACTCTTTCATTGAAAGAGAATCCATACTACTTCTCCGCAATATGAGAAGAAATTATGAGATCTCAGCAGATCGACTCTGTGCCCACCCACAACAAGTGACCACGCATAACAACAGTTATGATCATGCATGATTTTGGCAAATGTCAGAACATTCGGAAACTCTGACACTGGAGATTCACCTTCAGCTTTTGGAAAACTCAAAGCATTTTCTTTAAGCAACAACATTACAGGAGATGAGCTCTACATTAAAGAAAACTCATCTCCTGTAATGTTCGTTCCAGGCACCAAATGTTCTTGAATGGCCATTATATAGACGCAATGGTTCACCAAATGGGAATTCTGCATTAACTGCTAAACATAGAATATCGTGTGGGAAATGAAGAAATGATGGTTCCCAAGGAAAGGGCACAAACCACGTTAGCTCAATTAATGGCACTACACGCAACCCCATCAATTCAGGGGGAGTAATCGACACTCAATCGTCCCACAACCTACGCCATACACGTGTCACCGCGCGATCTATTATGTACACGTAGCGCAGCCGTACAGGAAACCCTAACTCTTCCTTTGTGGGCCCTAAGGCTCGATTCATTCGGCCCACTATTCAAACAATATTCTGCTACATGCTAAGCACGAACGCAAATCCAAAACAGCCTTGACGCGTGGACTGTATGTACGGATCGCTGTTTATTTTAAGGTAATGTCGTTCGCACAATGCGCAACACTAGCGGACATGGGTTCTCACGTCCTCAAACAGGCAGAACCCCTCTCCAACCGGGCAAGCTTAGTCTGCCTAAGTTGATGACGATGACTTCTGGTATCACCCGACACCTAGTCCGCTTAGCCCGAATCTCGATGGTCTAGGAAGTGGGAGTTTAATCAGCGCTATCACACCTAGTGACGATGACTTTCCAGGGATCATTGCCCCCCTTCGTGGTCAATGATCACCGAACCCAATCAGGTAAGCCTAGCTGGTGACGACTATCAACGAAAACTTTTGATCAAAGCTCAGACCTGTAGCCCCCATTATGCGGGTGTAGATTGTTTGGAAGGTGGGAGCCTAGTCAGTCCCGAAACAAATTTCGATGGCTCGCCACGGGACCACTGTTTTTCAGCGTAGTCGCCGAATCACCAACCCTAGACTTGTAGCCCCCATTGCACATGTGTAGATAGTTTAGAAGATGGGAGCCTAGTCAGTCCTGAACTGATTCCGACGGCTTGCCATGGGACCACTATTTTTCAACGTGATCGCCGAATCACCAACCCTGGACTTGTAGCCCCCATTGCGCGAGTGTAGATACTTTAGAAGATGGGAGCCTAGTCAGTCCCGAACTAATTTCGATGGCTTACCATAGGACCACTGCTTTTCAGTGTGGTTGTCAAATCACCAACCTTGGAATTGTGGCCCCCATTGCGCGGGTGTAGATAGTCTAGAAGGTGGGAGCCTAGTCAGTCGCGAACTGATTCCGACGGCTTGCCACGAGACCACTACTTTTCAGCGTGGCCGCAAAAACTCCAAAATTTGTAGCTTGATGCGCACAAGTGTAGATGATTTGGAAAGTGGAAGCCTAGTCAGTCTCGAACTGATCTCAACGGCTTGCCACGAGACCACTGCTTTTTAGCCTAGTCGCCGAGCCCTTTTATTAAAACTTGTGCCCCCACCGCGCGGGGCGGGTGTAGATAGTTTGAAAGGTGGGAGACTAGTCAGTCCTTAACTGATTTCGACAACTCGCCACGAGACTACTACTCTTCAGCATAGTTGCCAAACCTTCACTCCCTGAATCTGTAGCCCACATTGTTCGAGCATAGATGGTTCGGAAGGTGGGAGCCCCAAACAGCTTGCCACACGACCACCGCTCTCCTACAACGATCGTAAATATGAATCTAGCTGAGTCAGCGTCTTCACACTCAAACGGACTGACATTCTAATATTAGCAAAAGCCATTCACGCCCATACAAAGATTGTACGACCAGTGCCCAGATAAAAACTACTTAGGATGACAACCCGAGCTTACGGCGCCTGACTCGGCACGAACGCTCTGACACATACGTTTGCCCATCGCAACTCGCCCATAGCAGCAACTGTAGCCGACCGATCGGACAAGTAAGGCAAGCCTCAAGCAGCTTACCTTGGGGACAAGACATAGCTCGGGCAACCCAACCCTTAGCTAAACTGTCTGCAACATGCCCATTATCGGACATGACTACACAGCGATGACCCCGAGTCATTCACCACGCAAAACAATCAAGCTCTCTATCGCAGATAGGCCAGTCAATGTCCTATTGATTCAACCAGCCTATGCCAAAGCAAGACGACAAGGCGAAACGAAAAACATGCAATAGAGACAACAAGCATGAAATGGATAAAATTGTTTTCATTAGTGGTCAAAATGGAAGGGGGTACAAACACACAAAGTTTACTCCTTATCAGAAGAACGTACAGAAACAGAAGAACTAAACCTAGTGGAAAAAGGAGTAGGGGTTCCATCCACACGCACCACGGCCTGGACATTAGGGCCCAAAATGTCTTTCTCGTCCGATGACGCAGAGGTAACAGACAAGTCTACATACGAGATCCCACTCCGGATGCTCCTCCTTCATCAGCGCTAGCAGCTCCAACCTGTCATGTACAACCCAGTGAAACTCGCATTTGCCTTGTTCCTGAACAAACTTTTCCTCGCGCACCTTCGCATCTACAAGTTCACGCTCCAATAGCTCCAACTTTCCAGTCAGCGCGTCGACTTGAGACCGCTCTTGACAGCACTAAGCTCATGCCACTTCAATTCGAGCTGGTCCTCGGCCTTCCTCGCCTATTGAGCATAGAACTCCACATCAGATTCTAACTATTGCTTCTGAGAAGCTTAGTTGATGCACTATTTTAATAGCACACAACTTAATACCCTGCTTTGTGATTGTAGTATAGAATAAGTAGGGATCGTTATTGACTGGGGATTAGAGGGTTTGCCAACTAGCACTAAGAATAACTAAAAGATAACTAACAACCTAATTAATTAAATAATTGGGGATTGGATTTTCTAAGTTAAACTATGAAAATAACTACGAAAATTATTATAAAGATAATAAAACTAAAGGGATGGCAAAGATGAGAAATTAGCTGAGGGTTTATCTCCACACACCAAACATATGCTCATAAATCAATCTTCAATAATCACTTGCTAACTCGTGAGAGACAATGCTCAAGATTAACCGTGATCAGCACTGCATTAATCTTATTATTTTCCCAAGTTCGTTGAATTAAACTTAACGTCTGTTTCAACTATTCTTATCATGTTATCTAATCAGGAATCACAAGTTAGATAAACAATCCAAGATCATTAAGTTTTTTGAAAAATATAAACACTGACTAGACAATTACAAGTATGATCAACATCTTGTTCTTACCTAGGTTTTTACTTAACCTTACCAACGTTCCTTGGTATTTACTACTTGTGAGTACAAGATTATAACAATTAGGTGAAACTCTCCTATACTCTAGCCCCAGATCCTAGCATGCTTATTAATTTGGCCACCTTAACAAACATAAAGAGAAAAGTTCTCTATAAAGCAGTTAAGCAAAACACAATCACTAATAGCAAGGAAGATTAAATTCAATTAATTTATAAAACACATGTTCGGGGTTTCAAATCCACCCCTAACTAAGAAGAGTTTAGCTAGACATATTAATTATGTTCAAACAGTAATCCATAATCAAATATCAAACAAAAATAAGTAAAAGAGAGGTTTAGAGATGAAAAACGCAGTCGCCGAGCGTGGTGGTAGAGAGAGTTTGTTGGGGTGTGAATAGCAGAGAGGAAGAGATAAACTAATCTCTTTCCTTTCTCCTTCGATTTGCTCATTCTTCAATATAATTTCTGTTTTGTAAGAGAGAAATCAAACACAGAGAGATGTGAATGAGGGTGGTCAGCCGACGAGAGGGGCTGCGAGTGTGTGGCAACTGAAGGATGACGATCGGCTGAGAGAGAGATCAGGTGAGAAGGAGATGAAGAGAGAAAGGGGGATTGTGGTTTAGCGATGGTGATCGATGGTGGTCTGTGAATTGATGTACGACGATGGTGACGGTGGGTTGGTGATGAAGAGGATTGATGTTGGTGATGGACTGTTGTGTTGGCTAGACTGCGATGAGGGATTCTAATGGAGAGAAACGAAGAGATTGAGGAGCGGTGTTGGGTTGCTGGCGGTGATGGTTGTGGAGGACGATGGGTCTGATGATGGGTGTAGGGTTGTGTGGTTGCGATCAGAGACAGAGATGGATGTCAGTAGTGGTGTAACTGATGTCCCGAGAATGGGGAGGATGTAGATGGGTTTGCAAGGAACAGGAAGTTGTGGTTGTGGATGGGCCTGATGAAGGGTATTGGCTTGTTGTGGTTGTAAGCGTGAGGAGGCTATGGATGGGATGATTTTTCCAAAGCAAGGTATCAACCCTTTTTATAATTGTTTTATGCTTGTTTTCCTTTTGCAATCAATATTTCTAAATTGCCAATTTGCTTCACTTAGCTTCTATTTTGGAATCTTGTAATTGAAAACCTACACAAAAATAACAGTTAGTACCATAATTAACAAGTAATAGCCAAAAATATATATAGAAATATGTTACTAAAATAGCCTAATTAAAGCTCAAAGAGGGCAGATCCAATCATTAAAGCTCAAAAAGGGTCCGACAGAAAAAATCATAATTAGAGGCCCGAATCCAGGCCCAACAAAGCTCTCACTTAAAGAAGAGGAACGTTACAGAGAAAAAAAATCGTTGAGGGAGGTACTTTCCCAATGACGTATCTTCATAAAGTAGGAGACTGTTACAAAAAACGTCTCCCCTCGTTGAGCCTCACATGCTTAAGTCACACAGAGAATTAATGACGACCACTATATAAGGTAAAGGGAACATTCGCCAAAGGTATGCAATTATTTAACTGAGTTCTGTCCAGATTAATCCCCATCTCCAACAGAGTTACTGACTTAAGCATCGAAATGTCTTCGGCCACCAAACATGTGGTCTTTGGCAGTCTAACCTTGGTTTTGAAGGTCATATTTACAGGAAACCAGATTTGGACGCATCAGTTTGGCGTCGTCCATGGGGATCGACAGTTTCCTTTCTAGAAAAGAGTTTGTAGTTGGACACTTCCTCAGTTCTAATCAGCGACAAAAAAAGTTTGTACTAATTCATAATGTACACTTCTACTAATCCATAGTGTACAATAAAATTTACTATTTTTAAAAAATACTTTAGCCAATGCGAGGGTTACCAACCACTTCTAACTTACATGATTTCGACGTAAAACATCATTATATATCTCATTTCCCTACATTCTAATAAAAAAAATACAAAATTGGAGCCCTAGTGACCACCAAATCCGCCTTCGCAACTACTTTCATTACCAAGAGACGAACTAAACGATAAATGAACAAAAAACATAACAAATATACAATTCTACTTCAAAGATGGTAACAAATACACACAAAAACAAAACAATGGATGACTCACTTACAATCCAAACAAAAGTCCTAAACCTAAAGATAGAATGGATGACTCACTCACAGAAGAGTTGGAGTTGATTTTGCGTTTTGCGTTTTGGGGAGGTTGCGATTTGGGGTTTGATTTTTAAGGGTTTCAATTTTGCGGGAGAGATAAGATTTGAATAGGGGAGGGGAGATTTGAATGGGGAGGAGAAAAATGTGGTTTCTTTGTTTATATAGGTGGTGTGAAAAATAAAGTAGGTAGTGTGGGAGAGTAAAATGGTGTGAGAAAACACTTTTGGTGGTGTGGAGTAGTCGTTGCCTTACAACAATTCAATAAAAAAACTATTATTAAATTTATAAACAAAATAATTATATTTAATTTTCATGGCATATGTATAGTTTATAAATAAATAAGATGCTTTTAATAACTTATGTTAAGGGCATAGTATAAATAATCAATGTCTGAGAGAGACTAATTTTGATTGTAAAAACATAAACGTGGAGGGTAAAATGAGAAATTCAAAAGTTAGATGTAAGGGTTTTTTTTTTTTTTTTTTTTTATATAGATAATTTGAGGGCTTCAAATAAATTATATTAGGGGCTTAGGTATAATTATTGAATGTTTAGAGAGACTGGTTTTGATTGTAAATAGTTTAACTTTGGAAAGATAAAATGGCAAAAAAATGCATGATAGTGTTTTCATTATAATACTTGGAGGGCTTCAAATAAATTATGTTAAGGGCTTAGATGAATAACCACTGATTTGCCAGACATGTGACTGTGATTCTATGAGGGAGACACTACTAAAGAAAGCTCGGTCTACATAAATCCCAATTTACACCATATGATAGAAGAGGAGAAAGAAATGGTAAATTAATTTTTAAAGCTTTTACCGATGAAACACGTGGAAGATCATGAAAATGGAAGGATTGCACAATAAGTTCCTCAGAGTCTTGTTTACAACCTAGGCGGAAATTGATGAATGTGTTGTGAAACGAGTTTAGGAACAGAGAATAGTGGCTTCATAACAGGGAAACAAAGAATGGGAAAACAAGGAAATGCTATACATTTAATTATGGAGAACCTGATACACCTTATAAATTCCAGCTGATTATGGAGGGATTCAGATTTCTTCAAACTAAATTCTATCATGATAGGGAAACAAATTAGATTGATTTGGCACTCATCTGGCTCTCCCACACTGCATCAACAATGGAGATTACAGTTACTCACATGTGTATTGTGTGTAAAACTCAAAAGAGTTATTTAATGGCTGTTATAAATAGTAACCATAATGATAGGGCACATAACCTAGTGCAGGCCTGTAGTATAATTTCTCATTTCGGTTTTGAAAAAGCTTGACAAACTAATTAAGGGTGAACAAAATTAACTTTATATAGGCTATTTTTAGAATTACATGGCTCAATGCCATATCTGTGAAGAACTGTTCCCTCAAAACTAATTTTGTTAGCTTTCAAATTATACCTGTCAATTTGGGAATTAACTTGCAACGGTGACATCATTTTCGTAAGGAATTATACCCGAAACAATGAATACTGCAACATTGTCATCAATAACATAAAAATTTGGACTCCCAGAGTAAGTCTTTAGATATGTCTTTAGGTATTGAAGATTACTGACTAATATCAATAAATGATCTGTTCTTAATTCTTTGATATTTCTGTTTTGGCCTCCTGTCCTGTGAACAATGTAAAAAGAAAAAGGAAAAGGAAAACAATAACATATTTGAGCCACAATCACACAAGTGCAACAATTTCACAACAGGAACAAAGACTTATAAAGTAGGCAAGAATCAACCATTCTGGCTTACATAACAGGCAGCTTTGAGTCACTTTCTGGCAATAAAACAGACTCTAATTAATTATATTATTCACTCAACCTAATTTAATCATCCAGCTTTCCAGTCTCATCCTGTTTAGACAATGAGCTAATAGCCGATTGATCACAGGACCTTTCCCAGTTCTTCCCATCAAAATACTTAATCTCAAAATGGGTGATGGTCCCAGGGTCTACGCATTTAAGAGTGACTGCAAAACCGTCGGGGTTTGACCGGGGTGTATAGAATGAGGTTATGCCACATACTTTGCAGAAAGTATGTTTCGCAGTATGAGTACCAAATGTGTAAGTAGTAAGGAACTGCTTGGACTCCTCTTCCAGCTCGAAACATGTAGAAGGGACTATGAAGTGAGTGTTCCCCCTCATGTAGCAATCAGAACAGTTGCAACTCCAAGCAACAATACTTTTGGGTGCATGAACTTGCCATCTAATGTGCCTGCAGTGGCATCCACCATTGTGAACAATTTTCTCAACATCCATTGAAGCAGAAACTGAATGTCTACTGGCAGGAGAAAACAAGCAGATATGAAAAAACAATTATTACTCCATCCACAGTCTAATTATCTTGAGCAAAATAGATAAGATAGATCGCTTACTTGATTTCCACGAGAAGAATGAAACTGAACGTGCGGGTTACCAACATCCTACGTACGTGTGTGAATTTGATCTGAATCTAGTCGATGATGAGATGAGTGATGAGTTGTAGGTGGATATTACCTCCATCTGATCGGATCCAAAACAAAACAAAACCAAACCTAACCACGAGGTGGCTTCTTTCTGTCCATTACCCATGGAAAAGTGTCAGATAAGGCGGCAGCACATAATACATTCTTATCTGTTCTAGTAGTCAACAAAGGTTGCTGCATAGGTCTGTGATTCTGTGCATACCATGGCCTCCCCCATATAGTGTTGTCCAATAGTGAACATCTCTATCTATAACAAAAATTTGAGATTCACTCTAGTTGCTATGGTGATACATCAAATAAGACTATCATTGTGATCATATACTTGGTAGAGATTGCACATCAAGAGGATTAAATATTTCGAGTTCGAATCAATTCACATAAAGAGGGCAGATTTCAATCATTAAAGCTCAAAAGGGTCCGACAGAACAAATCATAATCAGAGGCCCGAATCCAGGCCCACCAAAGCTCTCACTTAAAGAAGATGAACGTTACAGAGAAAAAAAATCGTTGAAGGAGGTATTTTCCCAATGACGTATCTTCATAAAGTAGGAGACTGTTACAGAAAACGTCTCCACTCGTTGAGCCTCACATGCTTAAGTCACACAGAGAATTAATGACGACCACTATATAAGGTAAATAGAACATTCGGCAAAGGTATGCAATTATTTAACTGATTTCTGTCCAGATTAATCCTCATCTCCAACAGAGTTACTGACTTAAGCATCGAAATGTCTTCGGCCACCAAACAGGTGGTCTTTGGCAGTCTAAACTTGGTTTTGAAGGTCATATTTACGGGGAACCAGATTTGGACGCATCAATTTGGCATCGTCCCTGGGGATTAACAGTTTCTTTTCAAGAAAAGAGTTTGTAGTTGGATACTTCCTCAGTTCTAATCAGCGTACTAATTCATAGTGTACACTTCTACTAATTCATAGTGTACAATAAAATCTACTAATTTTAAAAAATATTTTAGCCAATGCGAGGGTTACCAACCACTTCTAACTTACATGATTTCGCCGTAAAACATCATTAAATATCTCATTTCCCTACATTCTAATAAAAAAAAATACAAAATTGGAGCCCTAGTGACCACCAAATCCGCCGTCGCCACTACTTTCATTACCAATTGACGAACTAAGCGATAAATGCACAAAAAACATAACAAATATACAATTCTACTTTAAAGATGGAAACAAATACAGAAAAGCAAACAATGGATGACTCACTTACAATCCAAACAAAAGTCCTAAACCCAAAGATAGAATGGATGACTCACTCACAGAAAAGTTGGAGTCGATTTTGCATTTTGCGTTTGAGAGGTTGCGTTTTGGGGAGGTTGCGATATGGGGTTTGATTTTTAAGGGTTTCGATTTTGCGGGAGAGATAAGATTTGAATAGGGGAGGGGAGACTTGAGTTTCGATTTGAATGGGGAGGAGAAAAATGTTCTTGCATGTTTATATATGTGGTGTGAAAAATAAAGTAGGTAGTGTGGGAGAGTAAGATGGTGTGAGAAAACACTTTTGGTGGTGTGGAGTAGTCGTTGCCTTACAACAATTCAATAAAAAACTATTATTAAATTTATAAACAAAATAATTATATTTAATTTTCAGGGCATATGTATAGTTTATAAATAAATAAGATGTTTTTAATAATTTATGTTAATGGCATAGTATAAATAATCAATGTCTAAGAGAGACTAATTTTGATTATAAAAACATGAAACGTGGAGGGTAAAATGAGAAATTCAAAAGTTAGATGTAAGGGTTTTTATTTTATTTATTTTTATTTTTTATATATAGATAATTTGAGGGCGTCAAATAAATTATATTAGGGGCTTAGGTATGATTATTGAATGTTTAGAGAGACTGGTTTTGATTGTAAATAGTTTAACTTTGGAAAGATAAAATGGCAAAAAAATGCGTGATAGTGTTTTCATTATAATACTTGGAGGGCTTCAAATAAATTATGTTAAGGGCTTAGATGAAGAGCCACTGATTTGCCAGACATGTGCCTGTGATTCTATGAGGGAGACACTACTAAAGAAAGATCGGTCTACATAAATCCCAATTTACACCATATGATAGAAGAGGAGAAAGAAATGGTAAATTAATTTTTAAAGCTTTTACCGATGAAAACGTGGAAGATCATGAAAATGGAAGGATTGCACAATAAGTTCCTCAGAGTCTTGTTTACAACCTAGGCGGAAATTGATGAATGTGTTGTGAAACGAGTTTAGGAACAGAGAATAGTGGCTTCATAACAGGGAAACAAAGAATGGGAAAACAAGGAAATGTTATACATTTATTTATGGAGAACCTGATACACCTTATAAATTCCAGCTGATTATGAAGGGATTCAGATTTCTTCAAACTAAATTCTATCATGATAAGGAAACAAATTAGATTGATTTGGCACTCATCTGGCTCTCCCACACTGCATCAACAATGGAGATTACAGTTACTCACATTTGTATTTGTTGGGAGATTTGGGAAGAACTGGAACTTAAGAAAGACTAATTTTATTAATATCTCAAAAGTCACTTACTATGCTCACAACACTCAATACTACACTTGAGCTTGTTTGCTCCTTGATGCCTACACCTCACAACCTTTCCCCTATTTATAGTAGTTCTAAGGAGTTGGGAGGATTCTAGAGAAGCAATCTCAACCACACATTTTTGCTTTTCTAGAACTCTCTCAAATGTCTAGAGTATTATAAGGGTGTAGAATTCTCTAGACATTGAACCATCTAGAGAATATCCATGATCTTCTAGATAATGGGTTTGGGCTTTAACTTTTGGGCTTTAGGCTTTAAACATTTGGGCTAGTTAGTGATGATTTTCAACACTCCCCCTCATCACTAACTCCGTTGAAGATCATGCCAAGTTGTCTCCGGAAGTCTTCAAACTTTGTCGTGCCAAGTCCCTTAGTGAATATATCTGCTACTTGGTTATCTGTCTTGGTTGTTTGCATTTCTATCTCTCCTTGAAGTACATTCTCTCTAATGAAGTGGTAGTGAACCTCTACGTGCTTTGTCCTTGCATGGAACACCGGATTTTCAGCTAAGCGTATTGCAGACTGATTATCACAATGCAATGATATTGCATAATCGACTGGCTGGTGAAGGTCCTTCATTAGTTGTACTAGCGAAGTACTTTCCTGTGCTGCCATAGCTGCTGTTTTGTACTCCGCTTCTGTAGTTGAGAGAGATAATGTTGGTTGTCTCTTGCTACACCAAGTGACTGCTCCTGAACCAAGACTAAACACGTATCCTGTAGTCGATCTCCTTGTGTCATGATCTTCAGCATAATCCGCATCGCAGTAGCCAACCATTTTGCATTCCTCATCTTTCTTGTATAGAATTCCAATGTCAGTGGTACCTTTCACATACCTTAAGATTCTGCGAACTGCTTCGAGATGAGGCTTCTTCGGCTTCTGCATAAACCGGCTTGCTATTCCAACTGCGTAGGCTATGTCTGGCCGTGTGAGGGTTAGGTAGATTAGGCTCCCGACAAGCTGGCGATACATTGTTGTATCTTCCAAGTCTTTTCCTTTATCAACACATAACTTAGCATTGGTCTCCATCGGTGTTGAGGTTGGTTTACACTCAAGCATCACGTACTTCTTCAATAAATCTCGAGCATATTTCTGCTGGCAAAGAAATAAGCCTCTGTCACTTCGTTCTATCTCAAGCCGTAGGAAGTTTCTTAATTCTCCTAACTCCTTCATTTGGAAGCGGATCGCCAGGTTTCTTCGTACTCTTTGAATCTCTTCTGTATCATTTCCAGTGACAATCAGATCATCTACGTATACTAGCACTATTGTTAGTTTTCCTTCCTGGGATTTGATAAATAGGCTGGAGTCTGAATGTGCAGCTGAGTAACCGCTTTGAACTAAGAACTCCGTTATCTTCCCGTACCAGGCCCTTGGTGTTTGCTTCAGTCCGTGCAACGCCTTTTTTAGCTTGCAAACATAGTTTTGTTGGGTTTTACACTCAAACCCCCTCGGTTGTTCCATATATATTTCTCGGTCAATTTCACCGTGCAGGAACGCATTCTTCACATCCATTTGCCATAGTTTCCAAAATTTATTTGTTGCTAGTGAAAGTAGAACCCTGACCGTAGTAATATTGGCTACTGGACTGAATGTTTCATCGTAGTCCAGCCCATATTGTTGTGGGAACCCTCGAGCTACCAATCGAGCCTTGTACCGTTCTATCGAGCCATCAGAACGAGTCTTTATCTTGTAAACCCATTTACATGATATGGGCTTTACATCCTTTGGTTTTGGTACCAAGTCTCAAGTTTGATTTTGCTCCAGGGCTTGGATTTCTTCTTCCATTGCATTTCTCCATTCCAGACTCTGAGATGCTTCTTCAAATGTTGCGGGCTCCTTAATGTTGTGTTCTTCAGTCACAACATTTGCATACTTTGGATTGGGCTTGCGTTGTCTAGTTGTCCTTCTTAACTGTTGGCCCACATCTTCTTCACTTTCTTGAACTTCTTCTGGTGTTCTTTTATATATACCAGTCTGCCATGGGCTTGAAGATGTACTTATTGTTTTGGGTGAGCTTGGTCGTACTCCTTCTTCATCATTTGCAGGTGATGACTCATTTTCCTGCATTTCCTCTTGTAGACTTTTGGAGTCTGGCAGAAGTAGTTGTTGTGTAGACCACCACGATGAAGCTTCGTCAAACACACGTTCCTTGATGTATAACAACGCCCGGTTGTAGGATTGCAACATTTCCACCCTCTTCTTTGACTGTCGTATCCCACAAAGATGCAACGAATAGCCTTCTTATCGAACTTACTTCTTAGGTGATCAGGCACGAACACGTAGCACACACATCCGAATACTCGGAAGTGACTCACCGTAGGCTTGGTATGCCATAACTTCTGGAACGGTGAAAGGAAATCTAGTTTTGCTTGTGGTAGCCTGTTGATAACATGGGTTGCAGTCTTCATACACTCGGCCCAAAAACGACTCGGTACATTCTTCGCATGCAGCATACTTCGACATATCTCTGCCAAATGTCGGTTCTTCCTTTCAGCTATGCCATTTTGTTGAGGGGTGCCTGGACATGTTAGTTGCCTCCTGATTTTACACTCTTTCAGGAAGTTGGTAAATTCATCCGAAGTGTATTCTCCACCATTATCGGTACGCAGGCATTTGATCTTCTTTCCTACTTTGCATTCGATGTCCTCTTTAAATGCCTTAAATATGTCGTGAACTTCTGATTTTTCCTTCAGAAAGTAAACCCACACGTACCTTGAAAAATCATCAATAAAGGTCACCATGTATCACATTCCTCTAACTGATGGTTGCTTCACCCGGCCGAACACGTCTGAGTGGATGAGTTGCAATGGTTCCTTGGCCCTAAACTTTGACTCTTGATAGGGAAGTTGATGAGCTTTTCCGTACTGACACCCAGCACAGACTGTTCCTCCTCGTACGTCCAGGTGAGGTAGACCCTTCAACATTGACTTAGTCATCATTATCTTCGACTTATGATAGCTAACATTCCCTAGCCTTGCATGCCACAAGTCAGCAGTTTCACTGCATCGAGTCTTATCCACATATGCTGATTCCGCAGACATCAGGTAGATAGACTCCAACTTTCTTCCCGTCATGATGGGTGTACCCGATGGCTTTAGAGTTTGGTACACCTTAACATCTTCCGGCCCGAACACCACATACTTGTCAGTTGCTGTTAATTGTGATACTGACAATAAGTTTATCTTCATACCTGAAACGTGATAGACATTCTGCAATTGAACTTGATTAGGGCTGAAGCGTGGAGTGAATGTAGCCTCCCCAGTGTGAGCAATCGGCAATCTCGTGTTATCGACAGTTATCACGACCCGGTCTCCTTTGTATTCACATAAGCTTGACAGCTTCTCCTTGTCTCCAGTCATATGGTTGGAGCAGCCTGAGTCAACAATCCAATCCTTACTGTAGTTGACTTGCACGTCTTGATCTTCAGCGGCCATGGCTACCTCATCCTTGGAGAAGTCAATTTCTTTATCTAAAAGATCCTCACGAACAGGCTGGGTAGTTGCAAAGGATACTTGGAAGTCCCATTCTTCTTCACTACTGTCTTGGTGATTGTGAGACGTCACTAAGTTTCCTTCAGCTGTCTTCTTCTTTGACCAGCAATTTTTTGCATAGTGGCCTCTCTTGCCACAATTGTAGCAACCGTCCTTTCTCCGGTCGTTGTTGTTTCTGCCGTGCTGAGCTCCCCCTTTCTTATAGCTCCTCTCCTGGGACTTCTTGGGCTTGCTATCTTCTTCTTTATCTGATCTTACAAAATTCTTCTTTTTATACCCGCCCTTTATTTTGTTAAAGAGCGCCTCCTCTTCCTTATTTTCCAGAAAGACACCTGCCATTTGCTTAGCCAAACTTTCTTGATTGGCCAACAAACTTTCAAACTCCACAATAGAAGGTTGAGTTGGCCAACCACGAATGGCAGTAACAATCTCGGTATATTCAGGTTTAGACCATGGATTATTACTTTTTTCATCCTATCTTCGGTAACTTTGGAGGCAGGGTCTAACTCTGAAATTTCACGACATAAAATTTTAATTTTTAGAAAATAGTCTCTAATAGACATACCTCATTGCTTGGAGTTCATCAACTCATTCTCCAAGAACTGTAGGCGTGCATCATTCGTTCTTGAAAACATGGATGCAAATGTATCCCAATCTCCTTTGGGTGTGTCAGCATCTTCTATATACTGAAGCATTTCATCCCCAATCGTCGTCTTGAGCACATAAAGCGCCTTCCCTGCTTTGATCTCCCACTTCTTGAATTCGACAGCATTCTCCTTTGGTGGTGGTGTAGTCTCACTACCACCAACAACCTGCCACAAGTCTTGCCCTTGCAAGTAGGACTTTATCCTTGTTTGCCAACTCTTGTAATTATGGTGGTTAAGCTTTGTAAGCCCACCAGTTGTGCTAACGAGATCTCCCATCGTGACAATGTACAACCTCCTTTGTGCTACCGAGTAAGCTTGGTCTTACACCAATCTGCTTCACAGTCCCGAACTGTGCACGAACGATCTCCGACTAGACAGTGTTTTACCAAAAGTGAGAATAGTACCCTATGTATGAATAGGGTGAGCTGGCACTGATACCAAATTGTTGGGAGATTTGGGAAGAACTGGAACTTAAGAAAGACTAATTTTATTAATCTCTCAAAAGTCTCTTACAACTTCACACCCTTACTATGCTCACAACACTCACTACTACACTTGAGCTTGTTTGCTCCTTGATGCTTACACCTCACAACCTCTCCCCTATTTATAGTAGTTCTAAGGAGGTGGGAGGATTCTAGAGAAGCAATCTCAACCACACAATTTTGCTTCTCTAGAACTCTCTCAAATGTCTAGAGTATTATAAGGGTGTAAAATTCTCTAGACATTGAACCATCTAAAGAATACCCATGATCTTCTAGATGATGAGTTTGGCCTTTAACTTTTGAGCTTTAGGCTTTAAATATTTGGGCTAGTTAGTGATGATTTTCAACAGTATTGTGTGTAAAACTCAAAAGAGTTATTTAATGGCTGTTATAAATAGTAACCATAATGATAGGGCACATAACCTGGTGCAGGCCTGTAGTATGATTTCTCATTTCGGTTTTGAAAAAGCTTGACAAACTAATTAAGGGTGAACAAAATTAACTTTATATAGGCTATTTTTAGAATTACATGGCTCAATGCCATATCTGTGAAGAACTGTTCCCTCAAAACTAATTTTGTTAGCTTTCAAATTATACCTGTCAATTTGGGAATTAACTTGCAACGGTGACATCATTTTCGTAAGGAATTATACCCGAAACAATGAATACTGCAACATTGACATCAGCAACATAAAAATTTGGACTCCCAGAGTAAGTCTTTAGATGTCTTTAGGTATTGAAGATTACTGACTAATATCAATATATGATCTGTTCTTAATTCTTTGATATTTCTGTTTTGGCCTCCTGTCCTGTGAACAATGTAAAAAGAAAAAGGAAAAGGAAAACAATAACATATTTGAGCCACAATCACACAAGTGCAACAATTTCACAACAGGAACAAAGACTTATAAAGTAGGCAAGAATCAACCATTCTGGCTTACATAACAGGCAGCTTTGAGTCACTTTCTGGCAATAAAACAGACTCTAATTAATTATATTATTCACTCAACCTAATTTAATCATCCAGCTTTCCAGTCTCATCCTGTTTAGACAATGAGCTAATAGCCGATTGATCACAGGACCTTTCCCAGTTCTTCCCATCCATATACTTAATCTCAAATGGGTGATGGTCCCAGGGTCTACGCATTTAAGAGTGACTGCGAAACCGTCGGGGTTTGACCGGGGTGTATAGAATGAGGTTATGCCACATACTTTGCAGAAAGTATGTTTCACAGTATGAGTACCAAATGTGTAAGTAGTAAGGAACCGCTTGGACTCCTCTTCCAGCTTGAAACATGTAGAAGGGACTATGAAGTGAGTGTTCCCCCTCATGTAGCAATCAAAACAGTTGCAACTCCAAGCAACAATACTTTTGGGTGCATGAACTTGGCACATCTTGCCATCTAATGTGCCTGCAGTGGCATCCACCATTGTGAACAATTTTCTCAACATCCATTGAAGCAGAAACTGAATGTCTACTGGCAGGAGAAAACAAGCAGATATGAAAAAACAATTATTACTCCATCCACAGTCTAATTATCTTGAGCAAAATAGATAAGATAGATCGCTTACTTGATTTCCACGAGAAGAATGAAACTGAACGTGCGGGTTACCAACATCCTACGTACGTGTGTGAATTTGATCTGAATCTAGTCGATGATGAGATGAGTGATGAGTTGTAGGTGGATATTACCTCCATCTGATCGGATCCAAAACAAAACAAAACCAAACCTAACCACGAGGTGGCTTCTTTCTGTCCATTACCCATGGAAAAGTGTCAGATAAGGCGGCAGCACATAATACATTCTTATCTGTTCTAGTAGTCAACAAAGGTTGCTGCATAGGTCTGTGATTCTGTGCATACCATGGCCTCCCCCATATAGAGTTGTCCAATAGTGAACATCTCTATCTATAACAACAATTGAGATTCACTCTAATTGCTATGATGATACATCAAATAAGACTATCATTGTGATCATATACTTGGTAGAGATTGCACATTAAGAGGATTAAATATTTCGAGTCCGGATCAACTCACAAAGCCTAAAGAGGGCAGATCCAATCATTAAAGCTCAAAAAGGGCCCGACAGAACAAATCATAATCAGAGGCCCGAATCCAGGCCCAACAAAGCTCTCACTTAAAGAAGAGGAACGTTACAGAGAAAAAAAAATCGTTGAGGGAGGTACTTTCCCAATGACGTATCTTCATAAAGTAGAAGACTGTTACAGAAAACGTCTCCCCTCGTTGAGCCTCACATGCTTAAGTCACACAGAGAATTAATGACGACCACTATATAAGGTAAAGGGAACATTCGACAAAGGTATGCAATTATTTAACTGAGTTCTGTCCAGATTAATCCCCATCTCCAACAGAGTTACTGACTTAAGCATCGGAATGTCTTCAGCCACCAAACAGGTGGTCTTTGGCAGTCTAACCTTTGTTTTGCAGGTCATATTTACGGGAAACCAGATTTGGACGCATCAGTTTGGCGTCGTCCATGGGGATCGACAGTTTCCTTTCAAGAAAAGAGTTTGCAGTTGGACACTTCCTCAGTTCTAATTAGCGACAAAAAAAGTTTTTGGAACAAATGGAACATTCTACAAAACCTCAACCTAGCAACAATCAAGCAACCCTTCCATTGGCGAAGCTGAATTACCAATAGTGCATGCTTCAAAACCAGCAATAACCGAGCCAACCATGTCGGATAACAGAGTGTCACAACATGGAGTGGTAGCCCAGTCATCTTAGACATCTGACGGCACTACTGCAGACCCTCGCGTGGATCATCTCATGACTCTGATCAAAGTGGTGGACAAACTCACCCAGGAGCGTGCTCAATCTGCCGACCACGTTCAAACACAACCGCAATAAAACTCTACAACCACATCCGAGAAAACAATGAAGTTCTTGCAAAACTTCTACAAGTGAATCTCGAAGGCAGCGAACCACAAGAAGATGGCCTCCAGAGCGAGGGGGTCCCTACACAAATTCCATTCAGGAACGGAATCACAGATCCCAACGTGCTGTACGAATTAGCCAGACTGTCATTATCTGACACACTCATGGTGACTCCTCTACCAAAAAAGTTCACTCCAACAAAGTTCGTAGCATACGACGGCACCACCGATCCGATAGACCATCTGCGATTCTTTCACCACATGATGGCATTGAAAGAGAGTACATAGTCCATCCTATGTCGAACATTTCCGACCAGTCTCACCTTTACGGTGAGGAGTTGGTTCAACAGCCTACCACCGAGGTCGATAGACTCCTTCCAAGCGCTAGCCACTGCCTTCTTCACGAGGTTCATTAAACAGTCAGCGGATGAGAAGGGGCCCACATTACTTACTTCACATCCGATAAAAGCCCAAAGAAACTACAAGGGAGTATGTCACTCGTGGTACTGATGAGTTGACCATGATTGACGGCTGCAGCGACGACATGGCCATTGCCACCTTCACCTTCGGACTAAAAATATGATCATTTTACAACTCCCTGAATCTAGACCCTCCAAAGAATATGAAAATCTTGTTAAAGACCACTCATACACAACCTTGTAAACGAGTCGAGCAAGCATATTGAAGTTCATGGCAAAACGGGAAGATATAAACTGGCTGCTCAAATGAAAAGAGACCCAGATGGGCGAGATAAAAGCAAATACTATTTTTTTCACAAGGATCACATGCACGATACTGAAGGCTGCTACAATTTGAAGAACGAAATTGAACACTGGATTCAAAAAGGGCGACTCGAAGAATTCGTCGAGCTGCTAAACAAATAGTCTAAAAGAAAAAATAAAGTAGACACCGCTGCATGATCAAAAGAACACCAAGAGAACTAATATACGCCCTACACTGCATAGCTGGAGAAAATAAATGGTCTGGCCGATCAAAGAAGCGATCAGTGACACCGCCCACTCGAGTTGACCTAAATCAAGCAAAAGAACCAGCATCATTGAGCAAGACTAGAAGAGTCACTATAACAACAAGGAGACACAGATACGTTTGTATTCCAAGCAGAGATCAACCAACTGATCAGGTTCGAGGGTTTCACTGACGAATGCGAGCCTGATCCACATTATCCCTGACAAGGCTAACAACACCTCTATCATTGACAACGGAACTTACGTAAACAAATTTGATTCAGTGAATAAACTTGATACCATTGCAAGGTCTTCTAGAACCCAAAAGTTCATGGAAGCCTTGGTGGCTGGCGCTATGTAAGCATGATTGGACAATTCGGTGCTGAATTCTACTCAGCTTACCTTGTTACCGAGGAAATCACCAGTTGAAGCACCTTGAAGAATGCACAATCAAGGATTTGATTAATAAACATTCTAAGTTCATTAGCTACCTCGCGGTGAGCGTACACGTGACGCAAACTATCAAAATTACCGGAGAATGAAAAAAAAGATAAGTTGAAGAGACAATCACTCCCCCAATGACACAGTTCAACGAAAAAGAGAGACCTTGCAACGAACGTCCCCTTTTATTACACCATTCGAGTTAAAAACGGACACAGTCAGTTCAGACGAAACAACACCAAAGCATACTTCAGAACAACACAAACCCAAAACCAATCTAAAAGCAGATACGGGTACTCCTCAAACAACAAGGGCGCGCATGAATCAACCCCCTACTATCATAAGGAACGACGTCAACCAAGCAGTAGTCAAACAGAGAGACACAATGTATGAACTATTCATGAGTGGATCCTACGCTATAACGAAACACCCACAAGCAAGCGGACAAGCTAAGATTACCAACACTATGAACCATGAAGTTCTGGACAAGGAAAGAACAACTACTATGATCATAGAATGTTAAGCATCTGAAACATGATTATCAATAAAACTCCAAGCTCAAACCCTCCATTGACGTTCAAACAGTCAAGTTAAGTCAAGGCGTCAAAGTTAGATGATGCAAAGCAACTAGCACGATCAACATATCGAGATACGAGCAAAAGGCCAGAACGTATAAGTCAGACGTAAAAATAAAACTTCTAGTCTGACCACAAAGTAAATCTATCAAAGTTGGGATGTATAATTCAACTTATTAGTAAAACCTTCTGGTCGACCAATATGTCGGATCACGAAGTAAATCTACCAAAGTTGGGACGTATAAGTCAACTTACTCGTAAAACCTTCCAGTCGACCAATATGTCGGACCACGAAGTACATCTACCAAAGTCGAGACGTATAAGTCAATTTACTCGTAAAATCTTTCGATCGACCAATATGTCGGACCACGAAGTAAATCTACCAAAGTTGGGATGTATAAGTCAACTTAATTACTCGCAAAATCTTCTGGTCGATCAATATGTTGGACCACGAAGTAAATCTACCAAAGTTGGGACGTATAAGTCAGCTTACTCATAAAACCTTCTGGTCGACCAATATGTCAGACGATGAAGTAAATCTACAAAAATTGAGACGTATAAGTCAAGACTTATTCATAAAACCCTCTAGTCAACCAATATGCCAGACCACAAAGTAAATCTGCAAAAGACCTGACATACAAGTCAAGACTTACTCGTAAAGCTTCCTGGCCCAATTGACATGCAGAAAGTATGAGTAACGAAATCAACGCACATTTATTGTGTACGACTAGATATCGTGATTGATCCAAGGCAATAAACAAATTACGACCATGAAGGAATAACATGCAATAAAGCAAACAATAAATACAAGAAAGACTAAGCACAAGAATGTAATAAAGAGAAACTTGTCATTCATAATGCTATTCAGTTACATCTGGAGAAGAAGATAGAACAGTTGGTGAAGAAAATTAGAAATGATCAAATCATTACTAGCAAGAGCATTTAGAGAATGATGGGCAACAACATCAGCAGCAGGAGGGGACAAAGCTCTCTTTTCGACTGCAAGAGTAGACAATGAAGCAGGATCGAAAGGAGGAGGAGATAATGGTTCTTCATTAACCAGATCACTTGGCGGATCTGGAGCACATTCCTCGCCATCATCGTTCTCGAAAACCCGGTCAACTAAACCATGATATCTAGACAAATCAAGACCGTCCCCCTCCATGTAGTCAAGGAGGTCGATTCGACCGTCAACAACCCTCCATGTATCCACTGCTATCACAATCTTCAATTTGTTCTTGGTTGTAGCGAGCTCGTTCTTGGTCAAATAAGTTGTCCTTCAACGGTGGTCAACATTGTAGAAACATCCAACTTAACATCATCAAGTCCAGTTGTTAACTGCTCCACCCACTCCTCAGCAACCTTACGACTGACAGCCTGCTCAATAACGAAAAGCATGGCCTCGTCATGACCAACCTTCTCAACAAACAACTCCCTCTCCACCTCATCCAGCCGGTCACAAACTCCGTTCAACCCAGTCCTCAAGGCCTTAAGCTCAGAAACGAACTTGTCTCGCATAGCCTCCACCCCCTCAGAAAAGCTCGAGCAATCCTAGCTGCCTTCTATTCTCTGCACAACGAGCTTTCAGCATGTCCAATTGACGAGGAACATGAAAAAAAAACAGTAATTGTGTCGCCATCTTCCTCTCAAGAGTAACCACCTAACCATAAGCAACCTGATAAACCGACCCCATCACCCCGGCATATATAAGGTGATTCATCCCCTCCATTATCTGCTTAAGGTCGTGGTCGAGATGACTGTTGGTCTCTCGAGCAGGCATTGGAGCCCTATCCACCAATCACCTATGTCACTCGTTAATCAAATTGTGTGCACTGTCCTGCAAGTCAATCTCACTAAACAAACTAAACTTCTCATCTGACTTGATACAAATGTCTTCCGGGTCGGGCTCCTTCCAACTAATCAGTAGATGAAGAATTTGGGGATCAAAAAGTACAAAAGCCCCACCCCCAGCAGCCAGAAGAATGGTCGGAGTATAAGTGATAATGGAAAAACCATTTTTGCCTTTTCTTTGTGAAGCAGTAGTGGCAAGAGTAGGATACTACAACAGAAGAAGTGAGACGGGGAGGCGGAAAAGTAGGAAGCTCCACAGTAGAAGAGGGAGAAGGAGAAGCTTCAAAACTCTGACCACGATCGGCAACCTCCTGTTTGCACAATGAATTAAATTCGAATTCAGCCAGAGTCTTTGTCGTATTCGGATCCTTAGACCGCTCCACAGTAAGCTGAAGCATCTTATTGCCAATAACTCGAGGATCATCATCAGACCACTCGACGAAGTCGAACACACCATGAGTAGAAAGGAGCCTTTTCTCACTCTCGTCCAACGGATGAGTCACCTCTTATTTGCTCCTCTCCAGCCCTTGATTCATCTCCTCAACCTCCTCAAGAGATAGGCGATCATCTTTCCTACCCTTTTTATTAGATAAACTCGGACAAGGAACAGTTCGAGTAGTACCATGAGTGGAACCAGAAAACTGTTTCTTTCTTGGGAATACGGCCAAGGCTTATCGCAAATTGCTTCGATGGACTAGCGGGCCTTGGAAGCTTCCTCTTTCTAGTGGTCGGGCTAGCAACACTAATCCTAACAAGAACATTGATATCCGTAATAGCCCCGTCAGAGCTCACTTTCCCATCAATGCTAGCATCACTAACTCCAACATGATCAACATGAGTAGCAATCTCAGCAGCTCGAGACTCAGTAAGAAAAACCCATTCCGCCTCATTCATAGTGTGCAAACCACTATGCTCCACAACCTCCGCAGTGAGGAACGACTCGATGGCCACAAGAGGAAGCTTTGAAAAGCGGTCACTAATCTTGTGTTCCTCCACAGACAATTACAAATCCTTACACTTATTGGAGACTCGGAACGATCGAATAATCTGTCGACCCCGCAAGTTAAAATGGCCAGATTTGTCGAAAGCATAAAACCAAAACCTTGACCAATCCCTGTAATAATCATTAAGTTTTCCAAAATAGGCGGGGGAGAAGAGAAAACAAATATTCTTGATCACAACAAGACCTACCACGTAATGCAAAACCCTAACAGTAAAATGAATGCAAGAAACAATGGCTCTCGCACAAGTAGAAATCATCACCCTCTAGCCGTTGGGACCTATTTGGGCAAGAACAATGCCAAAAAAATCCAAATAATCCCAAAAGATCTCCGAAACTGGAAACCTAAGACCTGACTAGAACATACACAGATAAATCGCGATGTAGGCAGGCCACGGATGACAAGGACTATCGTTCTGCCTAGGCAAAACTATTTAAGGTCGGATGGAAACAGTACTCAGAACGAACACTCCAACCTCGCCTGCGATGTCTTCGTGGGCGAAAAGAACGCCTCATTGATGCTAAGTGCCTCACCATCTACTACTTTGTTGGTAGACATGGGAAAGGGATTGAACAATAAAGAAAAGCAAAGAAGAAGGGAAGAAATAAACTCAGATCTCAGAGATAGTGTAAAGGGAAGAACAAATCCATCACGTCACCTTTTATAGAGCCGAACAATGAAAGAATTGTTAATAGAACGACGTGTGATGGCTACATGAAATCCCAAAAAGCACGTGGAAACAAAAGGATAGATGAGAGACAAGGATGCACGGACTCGGACTCGGACACGGACTCGGACGCGGATACGACACGGCGACTCGGCAATTTTCAAAAAAATAGGACTCGGCGACACGGTCAAACTTAATTTTTTAATATATTTTTTTTATAACTCATAAGAACATAAAATCATAAATAATATTATTGAACAATCAACTTGCAGGTATACATATATCAAACAAAGTGAATCTTCACTATTAAAGTCAGCTTATTTATTTTTACGTTGGTGGCCGTTTAGTATTCTCCATGTAGGCTTTTCATCACTGGGGTGCGTTTAGCAAATCTTTGGAGCCGTTTAGTATCCTCCAACAACCCATGTGCTTTTCATCATTTAGTTTGTTTTCATCACTCACATAACATCTCTCTCTCTCTCAGAAAGCCTCACACAAAGCCTCCAAAGAAGGAAGCCAGAGTGAAGACCAGCAAAAATCGATCAGGAAAATAGACCGATCACTTGTTCGAAAACAGATCCTTCTTCCTCCTCTCTCATATCGATCAGGAAAACAGACCGATCCTTCTTCATCCTTTCTCATATCTCCCTCACTTGGATCTTGAAGATATCGAAATCGATCTCTGCCTTTCTCAAATCGATCTATCCCTCTCTCTCTCTCCCTCTCTGTCGATCGACAGATCGATCTCTACCTCTCTCTCTGTCGATCGAGTTCGATCTGTCGATCTGTTCGATATGTTCAATCTGTCGATCTATTTAATCTGTCGATCTATCGATCGATCGAGTTCGATCTGTCTGATTGTTCGATGTCGATCGATCTCTCCCTATGTCTCTCCCTCTCTCTCTCGATCGATTTGTCCGTCTCTCCCTCTCTGGATCGAGTCTAGACCGTGTCCGGACCGAGTCGATGTCTGTCAACGAATTTTGACCGTTGACCACGTGTCAAATACGTGTCGAACGCGTGTCTGTGTCCGACACGTATTTGACACGTGATACGGGGGTTACCTGTCGAGTCGGTGCATCCTTGATGAGAGATCATAATATCAACCTCATCGAAAGCTGCTAACAACATTAAATGCACTATAATGATGAAATCGAAAGTCCAACCGTCATAGAGTTAGTGGCCATGTCAGCATACCCACTAACTAAAGGAGGATAAGCTAATGATACATCAAATAAGACTATCATCACGACTATACATGTGGCAGATATCACCCATCACGAGGACTAAGTATCTCGAGTCCGGACCAACTCATAAAGCCCAAAAAGGGCAGATCCAATCATTAAAGCCCAAAAAGGGACCGTCAGAACAAATCATAATCAGAGGCCCAAATCCAGACCCAACATAACTCTCCCTTAAAAAGGAGGAACGTCACTGAGAAAAAAAGTCGTGGAGGGAGTTACTCCCCCAAGGACGTATCTTCATAAAGGAGGAGACTGTTACAGAGAATGTCCCCCCTCGTTGAGCCTCACATGCTTAAGTCACGCAGAGAATTAATGACGACCACTATATAAGGTAAAGGGAACATTCGACAAAGGTGTGAAAATTTTAACTGAGTTCTGTCTAGATTAATCCCTATCTCCAACAGAGTTACTGACTTAAGCATCGGAGTGCTTTTAGCCACCAAACAGGTGATCTTTGGCAATGTTTTGCAGGTCAAATTTACGGGAGACCGAATTTGGACCCATCAGTTTGGCGCCATTCGTAGGGATCGACAGTTTCCTTTCAAGAAATGAGTTCGTAGTTGGACACTTCCTCAGTTCTAATCAGCGACAAATTTTTTTTTAAACAAATGGAGCATTCTACAAACCCTCAACCTAGCAACAATCAAGGCAATGCTTCCATTGGCAATGTTGAATTACCAATAGTGCATGCTTCAAACCCAACGATAACCGGGCCAACAATGCCGAATAATAGAGTCATAACATGGAGTGGTAGCCCAGTCATCTCAGACATCTGGTGGCATTACCGCAGACCCTCGCGTGGATCATCTGATGACTCAGATGGATCGCCTAATCAAAGTGGTGGACAAACTCACCCAGGAGCATGCTCAATTTGTCGACCACGCTCAAACACCACCGCAACGAAACTCTGCAAACCGCGTCCAAGAAAATAATGAAGTTCTTGCAGAACTTCTACAAGTGAATCTCAAAGGTAGTGAACCACAAGAAGATGGCTTCCAGAGCGAGGGGGTCCCTGCACAAGTTCCAATCAAGATCAGAGTCACAGATCCCAACGTGCTGTACGAATTTGCCAGACCGCCATTCTCTGATGCAATCATGGTGACTTCTCTATAAAAAAGGTTCACTCCACCAAAGTTCGAAGCATACGATGGCACCACCGATCCGGCAGACCATCTGCGAGACTTCCACCACATGATGGCATTGAAAGAGAGCACAGAGTCCATCCTATGCCGAACATTTCCGACCAGTCTCACCTCCACGGCGATGAGTTTGTTCAACAGCCCACCACCGAGGTCGATAGACTTCATCCAAGTGCTAGACACTGCCTTCATCAGGAGGTTCATTGGCAGTCAGCGAATGAGAAATGGCCCACATTACTTGCTTCACATACGCATCATGCTATATGTGCGTGGTTTCGTTGTATATCCCCAAAAAGCCCTCCTAATCTTTTGGAAGTCCTAAAAAAGCCCCCACCCAATTTGTTCTATTATGAAAATGCCCATCCCTCAGCTAATTACAATACTACCCCTACCCATTCTTAAAATTTTGAAATTGCTCCTACCTCATTCACCAAATTTCGAAAATGTCCTCCCATTTCCCATTCTCAAATTATGAAAATGCCCTTCCCTCGACAAATTAAGACACTGGTCCTACCCATTCGCAAAATTCCAAAATTGCCCCTCCCCCATTTACCAAATCATAAAAATGCTCCTCCGATCCCCATTTGCCAAATTGCTAAATGCCCTTCCTAAAGACTTTGGTTTTTCAAGAATGCCCCCTTTTTTTAATCTTATAAGGCCAATTCAACCTAATCTTACATATGGGCAAAATTTTGGCCTACAAGCCTATAAATTAGGCCCAATGAATGTGGAGATCCAATAGCAATCAAATTTTTGAATTTGATCATCTTATTAAATCAAAGTAAGCATTTTGATCCTCTAGAAAATGACATGCTTTATTGAGTTGGGGAATAAATTGACAGGGAGCAAAGCCCCAACAAAGAGAAGGTGAAAGTAGTATATTATAATGATGAAGTGTATAAATAAATTATAATAATAGATCGATGAGAATGAAAAAAATATAATTAATCAATGTTTTGAAAAACAATAATTTGTTTTTATATTTGGTAATTTAGTGACCTATTAGGGGAGTGTCGAGGGCACGATCCAAGGACCAGACTATACCCGTGAACGGCATGGGCACATGCTATGTGGAAAGTGTATGGCAGTGCCAACGGCACGACTGGTACACTAGTGTGTGTGTTAGCTGTAACTAAGGTGGCGACGCACTCTACATTCATTCAGTATTTTTATTTTAAAATTTAATAATGCATAAGACGGTTCAAATCATCTCCTTTAGACCCACAATATGACGTAGAAATTTTGTTTCTTTAGTCATATTTGTGTGTAGTTAAGATGGATGTCATTAGTCCCTCGAAAGCCAAAACTACAATAAGAAGGAAAACAATTGGGGCAAAACATAATCATTTTAAAATTTTATGAATTTCCTTCGTACCCAATTCAATTGACCGCTATTCACAAAAGGCGTAAACATAACAATACTGTTGTATTGAATCTATTGAAACCAATCAACACAAATAGTTGGACTTCAAAACCAAGAGTATAAATTTTTTTTATAAACTAATAGAACTTGAAACAATCATCTCTGATTTCCAGTTATATTAAAAGCAACACCAGTAGTAGTTGTTGCAAGATCAATTTCCTCTTTATGAATTTCTCTCCCACCTTAATCAGCTCTACTCTAACCCACACCCAATGAAAAACATACAAAATCATTAGAAACAGTTAATTCTACCACCAACCCACAACATGACATTGTACCCGTGCCAACGACACGGCTGGTACACTAGTGTGTGTGTTAACTATAACTAGGGTATGGACGCATTCTACGTTCATTCAATATTTTTATTTTATTTAAAAATTTAATAATACGTAACACAGTTCAAATCATCTCCTTTAAACCCACCATAGGACTTAGAAATTTTGTTTTTTTAGTCATTTTTGTGTGTAGTTAAGATGGATGTCATCATTCCCTCGAAAGCCAAAGCTACAATAAGAAGGAAAAAAAATGGGGCAAAATATAATCATTTCAAAATTTTATGAATTTCCTTCATACCCAACTCCATTGACCACTATTCACAAAAGGTGAAAACATAACAATATTGTTGTATTGAATCCATTGAAACCAATCAACACAATAGTTTGACTTCAAAACCAAGAGCATAAAAAATTATTATAAACTAAAAGAACTTGAAACAGTCATACCTGATTTCCTGGTATATCAGAAGCAACACCAGTAGTAGTTGTTGCAAGATCAATTTCCTCTTTATGAATTTCTCTCCCACCTGAATCAGCTCTGCTCTAACCTACACTCAATGAAAAACATATAAAATCACCAGAAACAGCTAATTCCACCACCAACTCGTTACTAGAAATTGGAGAAATAAATAACCCAAAGAAGAAACCTGATAAATAAGTTGGTTTAGGATTAGAACTGAGACGTGAATAGAGAAAGCCAGCAGAGGGGATAGCTAAAGCCACACCCAACTGCAAATGCAAAGGCTTCACATCCTTCTTGTGATCTCTCACCACAATCTTCAACACCACACCATCAACAACAAAAACAACCCCCAACCATCTCACTAATCAATTCAACCTTCAACGCCAAACAACAAAGCTTGAAGACAACTCATCTTCAACTATATACACGCAAACAACCCCATCACTCCAAATTTTGATCAAATACAGTTTTGGGTGGAAGAAAAAAAGGTTGGGTGTGTGATGAATTGCTTGAGTGGATGATGACAGAAGAGATTTTGGGAAATGAAGATTATAATTCGGCGAATTGAAGAGGAGGATGACTTAATTGGTGGCGGTGAGTGAATACAAAGTAGGGAAGATGAGGGAGACAGGTGGTGTAGTGGTGGAGGTGAGGTAAATTGATTTGGGTGTAGAGGATTTGTAGAAGCATATGAGGACATGAAAATGGAGAGAGGGGAAGGCGATCGGTGGTTGTGGTGGTGTGAATTCAGAGTGTGAGAGAGGAAGGGAACCGAAGGTGGTTGATGAATTCAAACAAATAGAGATGATGGAGGTGGTTGGTGAGATTAAACAGATGGAGGAAGAGGGAGGGGAAGACTGAGAGAAGATCCAATTCTAGAAGCTGAGTGAACTTGGAAGTCATTTTGCGAAGCATATGAAGTCTAGCTCGAGCATGAAGTTTCTACATTTCTGTGCTCTGCAAATACAACCATCTCTAGCAAACCAGCCTGAACCCTTTCATATCTCTATAGCTTTCCAACTTTCGATAGTATATATCAAACTTTATCATCCATTAGGGCTTCGTTGATGCAACCCCTAGTCTCCTCCTTCGATGTTCTTCATCATCGTTGGAGAGATTTTGGAGAATTATTGAGAATAAAATGAGAGAGAGGCCAGGAGGCAGGCAGTGGAGACAGTAGTGGGGGGACGGTGAATGCAAAATCATAGAGGGAGGGAGAGGGGTAGGGTTGGTGGGATATGATGGAAATTTGAAATTTGGTCGAGGGAAAAATGGGAAACAAAAACTTAGAGTGGAAGACATGGTTATTATTATGTCGTTATAGTAGTTTAGATTGTTGTTAAGGATGAGAAATAAAAGATTGTCGTTATAGGGGTAGGGGTGTGTTTGATTTCAAGGAAAACTTTTTTTAGGAAAATTTCAAGAAAAGAAATTAAAGATGAAGTAGGGAAAAAAGTTTTCCACTTGAATTTGAAGATGATTTCATTTTGAAAAAAAATAAATTCTTAGCTCCCCTAATTAAGAAAACATTTTCCACAAGTTTGTAACATACCTAGTTATGGTCATCACAAAATTTAAGTTCTTTATTCTCTCTTCCTCCTTCCTTTTCCATTCTAACTTTTAGCAAGTCTTCTTGAGAAAAAAATTTATTGGAATCAAAGGCACTCTTGGAATTTATAAGGCAATTTATGAAATTATTTCTAAATTTAAAAATGAAATAAAATTTAAATATAAAAATGATTTTCTAGTTGGATCAAAGGTAGGATTGACATCCGTCTTCTAACAATATTAAATATGTTGCAAAAACTTAGAATTTTTTTGTAACATGAAAATACAAAATAATCATAAAAAATTTATAGTATTTTATAAAATCGCATTCATTCAAAATACAATCCGATGATACATAAAAACGGTCACACCCCGAAGCCGTACACATGTCATGATAATCTCGAGGAATTACGGCCTCCAGCATCAGCCCAACACTGATTCGACCCAAGTGGCCCTCCCAACTGCGGTTCGCCAGACGGACCCGAACGCTCACAACATGCTAGGCCCACACATCTCACAACTATCCTCAATACTCGTAAGCCCTCTTCAGACAAGTATCTCAAGGATCAGCTTCGGATAGGCAACTACATATGCTATTTGCTTCCAACTAGGGAGCAAACACCAAAGTATCTTCTACACAGGGAAATTCCTTTCTACGGATTGCTCTTGGATTGAGAACTATCTCCTGTGTATCTAGGAGCACATAGCTAACATGAAATTTCCCTCCTACATCACAACTCCTAATTAGGGAGGAATCTCCACGAAGATCTCCTTTCTAAACTATGCCTACGATGGCTGGTAGAACTAAAACTTCTTGCACTATAAATAAGACATGAGGTTGGTAAGCTAAAAATTCCCTGTTACAACATTACACCTTCCTCAGAGCCCTTTCTGACTCAAGCATCGGAGTGCCATTGGCCTCCCACGATGGTCTAGTGGCTCTCGTGTGTTAGTTGTGCAGGTCAGCAAGTCAATGGGACTAGGTCAAAATAGGGAGCGGAAAAAGACTACATCAGTTTGGTGTCGTCCGTGGGGACGACATAGTTCATAATTGTAAACTAATTGTCGTCTCCTATCAAAACCCAGAGAGATGGTGACCACCACATCACGCAACAACGGAGAACCAGGGGACGACAACAGCAAACTGGTGGTCCCTATACTGGCTCATTCAACAAATCTTGTCATGCACGGGCAGTCGACCCACGCTCCCACGCCAACAACAATAACCATAGACCCCAGAATCGACGTGCTGGCATCTTAGTTACAACAGATCGCCAAGGCAGTGGAGACTCTTACGCGACATAATCCACCACCTACTAACGGAGACTAGGAGCAACACGAACCTCTGCTTCCAGAAGATAATAGGGAGCAAGCGCAGGAGAGCAAACAACCGCTAGTTCTCATTGGACTAAAGGAGGTTGCGCGGCTAATGCTATGCTCACCACCAGGATAGAGAGGCTCGACCCTAAAAAAACCCTCCGCAGAGGGGCGCATGATTCGGACGTACTATATCGCCTCTCCATCCCACCATTCGTGGACCGGATAATGAGCGAGGTCCTTTTGAGGAAGTTCACTCCCCCGAAGCTCGACTCCTACGACTGGACCACCGATCCTTTCGATCATCCGCGCCATTACAAACACGTAATGGCCCTTAAAAAAGGATTTGAGCCCGTCATTTGCATAACCTTTCCCACCAGTCTAAAAGGCCCTGCGCTGACATGGTTCTATAGCCTTCCACTGAAGTCAATCGATTCCTTCAAAACACTTGCGAAGGAATTCCTGACACGTTTCGTCGGAAGCCAGCGTTTCAAAAAAGGCCCGTACATCATACCCTCTCTAAGGAATAGGTCCGACGAGATGCTCCGAGAGTATGTCACGCACTACAACAACGAGCTGACTCTCATTGACGGGTACATCGATGATACAGCCTTGACAGCCTTCACTGCGGGCCTCAAATAGGGAAAGCTTTTCGAGGACCTTTCCTTGGAGCCACCTCTGGACATGGCGAAGCTCCTCAAGAGCATCCAGAGACACATCACCCTGGAAGAGTCAAGGACCACTATAAGGGAAACCGAAGGTGACAGGAAGCCCTCCTCTCCTAGGGACAAGAAGGAGGGAAAAAGTCGTGAGGATGAGGAACAGAGCAAAAGGAAGCATAGCGACAACAGGCCGGACCTTGATTAGCCCAGGCCGGAGAAATCATCCAACTACGCTGGATCTAAAGCAGTGACACCCCTAAGTGCCAGCCTGTCAAACATACTTAACCCCATGAAAAGCTGGGAGGAACTAAAGTGGCCCCCAAAGACACGCGGAGACCCCTCTAAGCGCAACAATGGCAAATACTGCGCGTACCACAAGGAGGGCGACCACAACACATCGACTACAAGAGTATGAAGTATGAAGTTGAGTACTAGATCCGCAAAGGCAAACTGAAAGAGTTCTTGAAGTCTAAGAAACCAACAGAACAAACAAAGGATATGGGGAGTCAGTTAAAGAAATAAAGAAGGCGACTCCAAGGATAATCTATGTCCTTCATGGAGTCGGACCAAATGAAGACCAATCATACAAGTCTTGCAAGCGGACACTACTGGATATGCAGACACAATCCGCGGGTGAGGACATGCACATCTACCACTCACCGGTTCAGAATCCCATTCCCACTTTGACTTTCACTGATAGGGACCTCGATGGAGTCCGAATGCTGCACAACGACGCCTTGGTCATCTCTATTTCCTTCGCAAAGTGGGAAGTGAAGAGAGCTCTGGTTGACACAGGAAGTTCACTTAACATTCTGTTCTACAACGCGTTCTGCAACATGGACCTTAATTAGAAAAACCTAACGTCTTCAGAATACTCGTTGATCGGATTCAGTGGGGAGAAATGCTTCCCCATCGGAAAGATAAGGTTGGCTACGGTAGCAAGAGAGTTGCAGCTCAGGAAAGTCCTATTTCTGGACTTCATGGTAGTAGACGCACCGTCATCCTACAATCTCATCCTGGGAAGACTTTGGCTCCACCCTTCACCAGTGTGTTAAGTACACCGCTAACCACTCCGAATGAACCATACGTGGATACCAACCTACGACACAAGGCTGCCACTACGCCACCCTAAAACAGATAGATTGCTCCCAGATTCAGCTACATCATGCAGAGTAGGCTGATCCAGTGCAAGGCCAAAAGGCGATAGAGACATCACTTTCAAGTGGAACAGAAGCAACAAGCTCTTCCGCCCAGCGAGTCAAAAAAGCCATGGCAAGCGAGAACACATCCCCTCGACATTCCATCAGTGCGGAAATCCGCCCCTTTGCAAGGTTTACTTTTCAATAACCTATGTAACGCCTCGACAATGTGTCGAATGATCCGCGAGAGCAACTCGAATCCACTTCAAGGCCAGGATCAATTTCTCTTCATCCACAGTTAGTTTGCTTTAAGTTGTTTGTTTCCCTTTCCATAGTCAATATTGAGTTTTAGTTCATAAAGGACTTATGTGATTTTCAATCATTTAAGAAATAAAGGAAGAATTACGAAAAACAAACTCTATTGATTATTGGAAAGATGTAACAACAAACACTTTGAGGCAGATACAAAAGGCTACATATTGCGAACACCCTGAGACAAATATAAAAGGCTACATATTTCGAACGCCCTGAGGCATATACAAAAGACTACATGCTGCAGGCATCTGATCAACATGGAGTAAGGACTTGCTTAAACTGTCTGACCGCTTAAGCAACACAAACAGTCCAGGGCAAGCTACCCATAAGCAAAAGAACGCTCCATTAAACGCCACCATCAAATATGGTATGTGGGGGTACAAAATCAGCAACCGGGAGTCCCGCGACGAGCCACTGCCAGATATGACCAGCCCACACGCTCACTCCGTCGGAATGGTGAACTTGGGACAAGTATCAGGTTGACATAGGTAGGGTGCACTTTCTGGCTGCGGGGATGAAAGGGACATCTAAGAATCAATGGCCCAGTCCATGGACCATGTCCAACTCCTCTTCATCTCGAGATCCCGAATTCCAACGCAAAGTCAGACAACGGGGTTAATCGAAAAGTGGCGGAGGCGGCCACCATGGAGTAGGACGTAGATGCTATCTCTGAGATCAAACATTCAGGAACAACGATAAGGCACCTGCACATAAAGGACAGACTCTTCCCTTGGGCGAGAATCCGTACTACTCCTCCGCAACATGAGAAGAAATTATGAGACCTCAACGGATCAACTGCGTGCCCACCCATATCAGGTGACCACGTATAACAACAACTATCTCTAAGCCTGATCGGCGGAAATGTCAGAACATTCGAAAACTCCACAGACGGAGATTCAACTTCACCATTTGGAAAACCCAAAGCATTTTTCTCAGCCTTTGAAAAACCCAAAGCATCTTCTTCAAGCAAGGACATTACAAAAGATAAGCTCTGCGAAAGATAGTGCCTACAACGATTGGAAAACACCATTATATAAACATGATGGTTCACCAAACGGGCACTCAAAAATTAACTGCCAAGCATTGAATACCGTACGAAAAACAGGAAGACGATGGTTCCCAAGATAACTTCAAAGTCGATGTCAATAAATTAATGGCGCTGCATGCAACACCATCAATTGAGAAAGAGTAACCGATACTCAACCGTCAGCAGCCTATGTTGTACGCGTGTCACCGCGCAATCTATGCCGTACACGCAACGCACCATGCAGGAAACCCTGTCACATGCTTGGCACGAGCACTAGAGATCCTAGTCAACCCTGGCGTACGGATTATACCTACAGAACACCACCTGATCTAAAGTAATTTCATCCACTCCATGCAACGTGCGGAGGGATTAGGTTTGCACGCCCCCTAGCAGGCGAAACCTCTATTCAAACCAGGCAAGCTTAGTCAGCCAAGACTGATGACGATGGCTTCTGGTTGATCTCGATACCTAGTCCGCTTAGCGCGGACATCGACGGTTTAGAAAGTGGGAGTCTAATCAGCGCTATTACGTCTGGTGACGACGACTCGCTAGGGATCATTGCCCCCTTTGTGGTCAATGATCGCCAAACCTAATCAGGTAAGCCTAGCTGGTGATGACTAGCAACGAAAGCTTTTGATCTAAACCTGAACTTGTAGCCCCCACTACGAGGGTGTAGATAGTCTAGAAGGTGGGAGCCTAGTCAGTCCTGAACTGATTTCGATGGCTTGCCACGGGACTACTGCATTTCAGCATGGCCGCCAAATCACCAAATCTGGACTTGTAGCCTACGCTGCGAGGGTGTAGATAGTCTAGAAGGTGGGAACCCAGTCAGCCATGAACTGATTTTGACGGTTTTCCATAGGACCACTGCTTTTCAGCGTGGTCGCCGAACCCTCCCAAATTTGTAGCTTTGTACACTCAGGTGTAAATAATTTGGATGGTGGGAGCCTAGTCAGTCCTGAATTGATTCCAATGGCTTGCCATGGGACCACTGCTTTTCAGTCTGGTCGCCAAACCTCGCTCAAATTTGTAGCCCCCACCGTGCAGGGAGGGTGTAGATGGTTCGAAAGGTGGAAGCCTAGTTAGTCCTGAACTGATTCCGACAGCTTGCCACGGGACCACTGCTTTTCAGCCTGATCACCAAACCTTTACTCCCCAAATCTGTAGTCCACTTTGCTCGGACATAAATGAATTGGAAGGTGGGAGCCCAGTAAGTCCTGAACTGATTCTGACGGCCCGGTCGCCAAACAAGAATCTAGCTGAGTCAGCGTCTTCACGCTCAAACGGAATGACAGTCTAATTGTAAGAGAAGGCCACTCACGCCGATACAAGGATCGTACGACCAATGCCTAGATATAAGCTACTTAGGATGCCAAACCGAGCTTATGATGCCTGACTAGGCACGAACGCTCTGACACGCACGCTTGGCAATCACAACTCGCTCACAGCAGCAACTACAACCGACCAGTCAGATAAGCAAGGTAACTCTCAAACAGCTTACCTTGGGTCCATGGCACAATTCGGATGATTCAACCCCCAACTAAATTGTTCATACATGCCCACTACCGGACATGACTACACTGCGATGACCCCGAGTCATTCACAGCACAAAGCAGTCAAGCTCTCTACCGCAAACAGACCGGTCAACGTCCTATTGATTCAACCAGCCCATCCCGAAGCAAGACAACAAGGTTTAATTGAAAAACATGCAATTGAGACAACAAGTACGAAACGGATAAAACTGTTTTCATTAATGATCAAAGACAAAAAGAGTACAAGCACACAAAGTTCACTTCTTATCAAGAGAGGGTACATAAATGGAAGAGTTAAGCCTAGTGGAAGAAGGAGCAGAAGTTGCATCCACACACCGCAGCCTGGACATCAGGGCTCAAACTGTCTTCCTCGGTCGATGATGTTGAGGTAATAGACAGGTCCACATACGCCATCTTCTTATAGCGGCTAAGATCCCACTCCGGATGCTCCTTCTTCATCAGTACCAGCAGCTCCAGCCGTCCATGTACAACCCAACATAACTCACATTTGCCTTGTTCCTGGAGAAGCTCTTCCTCTCACACCTTTGCATCAACAAGTTCACACTCCAGTAGCTCCAACTTGCTAGTTAGCACGTCGACCTGAGACTGCTCTGTTTCTAGACTGCTCTTCACGACACTAAGTTCATGTTGCCCCAATTCGAGTTGGTCCTCGGCCTTCCTTCTTGAGCGTATAACTCCACATCGCATTCCAACTGTTGCTTCTCAGCAGCCCAGTCGGCTTCCTTCGAAACACTATCTTCAGCGAAAGACAACAGTTCAGAACTCGCCTTAGCCGCACCTTCCTGCGCAACCACGACTTCTCAGCGGATATGGCTCAACTCATGCCTAAGTCCGTCCCTTTCGGACATCGCCTCTGCAGATCACGCTCAAGGTTCTCCAGACGAGCCCTCTTAGCCTCAGCGGCCATGGTTGACTGTTCCAACCGCCTATATTCGGCCTGCTTCTTAAGCCGTTCAATTTCATGGAGCACATAAGAATACAACGTTTGCATATGCGAGAAGACATGCTCCAAGGTGTATACTCTCTCACGAGCCGCCCCTACTTTTGCCCTAGCAACGACCACATGGCTCAAATGAGACATGCCCATCATAAGGTACTTCAGGCCCTTATCCATACACCCTTCCAACAAATCCACCTCGGGTTTTGGAGCATGACCCATCAGCCAGTTGTGACGCCTGCTTATATGCTTCCTCGAAGCATACTCCATGTTCACCTCTTGGAGCTAGATCGATGAACTCAACTTCACCAAATCCAGTGCAAACATGCTTATTCGTGCGCCCTGATGAAGCATTCCTTGATTGGGAACTACACCGACACCGCCCTTCACGGTCGTCACCGTCTTCAAGCTCTCCTCCGTGGCCTTTCCCCTTTACAACAGCAGCAACCCCTTTTTTGCTAGATGTTCAATGAGATCCGAAGGGAGAAAAGGCAGCGAAGTATCCAAAGACCCCTCCAACACATCTAACTGAGGCCTAGAATGAGTCGGTGAACAATGCGGACTGCAAGAGACACGATCGGTACCACGACTACTATCGGGCAAAACAACTATTTGGTGGATCAGATTCTACCACCTCAGGAAAATCCTCACAAAAGCCTTCCGCTGGAGCGGTCTCACGTGAATCAGCACCAGCGAAAACAACCATTGCAACCCGCACAAGACGGTAATTCAGAGCCTCGACTTGCGCATAACTAAGGTTCGACCTGTCTACAACTCTAGCTATTCGCAGGTAATCATTATCCAAGCCGGAAACATCAGTCTCTGCCTTAATAAGTCTAGCAGACTCGTGCTTCCCCTTCAACGGAGTAGGACGTGCCAAAGACGAATCGGTTCTAACGCAAGACCTCTTCCTCACGAAGGAGGCAAGAGTCTCTGACAGCTTCTCCACATTAGACAGAACAAAAGCTTTGGACCCAGTAGCCTTCCTCTTCCTTGAAGGTGCCCCATCTTCCAACTTAATGTGCGACTCTCGATACAGAGTGGAGGAGATGTGCCAGTTGTCCCACAACCCACTACGGATGAAGTTGGAAACCCTTATGACATCAACCGCCTTTCTTTTCGGCAGGATGCAAAACTTCTCCATGGTGTTTTGCTCCTCTAAGGTAAGAGGAGTAGTGGGAAACCTTCCTGCAAAAAAATGCAAGTGATGGTTAATCGACCCACTATCAAGCACATCAAAGTCAAAAGAAAGGAGATGAACTTACGAAGCGGCCTGAACTGTTGCTCGAGCAGACGACCCTTGCATTGAAGGTACTTCAAATCAGCAGGGGCCAAGAAGCAGTACTTCTGCAAGAACTTGAAATCATCAGGTAGCTTAACAAAGAAATTCGGCGACTTCATCTTACAAACAACATTATTCTTTAACTGATGAGAGGTCAACAACTGAATCACCCACGGAGTCACGTTAACGTCGACCTCCTTAGCACTTAGCAAAATCCTGAGGATGAATCTACATCCATTGGGCCCCAACTGAGCCAGAGGAATTCCTAAGAAGTCCAAGATCATATCCAGAATAAAAAAATGCACTCCAGTTTTAAGCATCCCTCGGTGCAAACATATAAAAGTAGTCGGAGGTGATATCGGCGTCTGGTCGCCCGTCAAGAGATACAATGGCAAGTCCTCAGGGACCCCAAACTTTGTACGAATTTTGGCGAGACTAGGTTCAGACAACAACCTATCTTCGAAAAACTCCAGGCCCACGGTCAAGAGAGCGTCATCAAGAAGGTTTTCTTGAGCCATGAGGAAGATGAACAATAGCTTCAAAAGTAAGGAAAGTAGAATAATCAGACTCTACACAACGGATGACCTAAATAGAGGTTGGCTTCTTGCCTCTTTTCTGCTGAACCAACACACATTCAATAAATGCAGCGGGTGGCTCAATCAACGATTCAGACTCAATCATCATGAGCGACACATCCCTTCAAGAGATGACTTAGCGAACCGATGTGACGACCCACACCCCGGAGCCGTACCCGTGTCATGATAATCTCGAGGAATTACGATCTCAAGCATCAACCCAACACTGATCCGGCCTAAGCTCTAAGCTCGCCCAACTGCGGTCACCTGGCACACTCGAACGCTTACAACATGTTAGGCCCACACGTCTCATAGTTATCCTCAATACCTGTAAGCTCTCTTAAGGCAAGTATCTTGAGGATCTGCTTCTGACGGGCAACTATAGTTGCTCCCTGCTTCCAACTAGGAAGCAAACACCAGAGTATCTTCCACACAGGGAAACTCTCTTTTATAGATTGCTTTTGGATTGGGAACTATCTCTCGCCGTATCTAGGAGCACGGAGCTAACATGGAACTTCCTTCCTACAACACGACTCCTAATTAGGGAGGGATCTCTACGAAGATCTCTTTCCTAAACTACGCCTATGATGGCCTTGTAGAACCAGAACTCGTTGCACTATAAATAAGACATGAGGTTGGTAAGCTAAGGTACGCTACAAATTCCCTGTTACACCATTACACCTTCCTCAGAGCCCTGTCTGACTTTAGCATCGGAGTGCCATCGGCCACCCCACGGTGGTCTGTGGCTCACGTGTGTTACTCGTGTAGGTCAGCGGGACTAGGTCAAAACAGGGAGCGAAAAAAGACTGCATCACAACCTATAAAGTTGGAGGAGAGAAAAATTAAAGGTTTAGCTTCTAAAATTTTAAAAATATAATTATGAATCACAATCCTTCAAAATAATAATGATAATAAGTCTGAGGTGTAGAATAATATTTCAGGTGGAGGTAGGGATGGCAGAAAAATCCATTTACCCCTCCCCGCCACGAATGGGGCGGATATGAGTTTCGCATAACTGACTTCGGGGATGAAAATTTTAGCTGTGACGATTTTGGGGCAGATACAGATTTGGTGGATATACACCTTATGTATGTGTTATTACTAAATACCCTTAAAACCCTAAGTCTCCCTCTCTCACAAGTCTTTATTGATTATCCTCTCTCTGCTTTCCAGTTCCCTCTTCATTGACCATCGTCCTCGCCTTTGACACTCCACACCTCCACCAGAACCACCACCAGCCTCTGCTGCCCACCATCCACCACTAGTACAATAAGTTCTTTATTTTTTTCTTCTCTACTGCCTACCCACAAAGCAAAATAAAGGAAAACGAGGAGACAACTGACATAGACGAGCATCAATTTCATATTTGTTGATAAGAAATCTGTTTTTGTTTTGGTTTGTGCTTAAATTAGGTTGTATTTGACCCAAAAATTTGTCCCATTTGTGTTGGATTCAGACATGTTTAGAGCCTTAATCAAATGCAATTTTTTATTTACTTAAAATTGGGTCGTTGACCCTTATTTATTTATTTATTAATCCATGCCCGAAGGCTACATGACTGACCCTATAGGGTTAACCAAACCAGGCCCGAAGGCTACAATATTGTTGCCACTTAATATCCTCGTCGCCTCCATCTCGCATAGAGACTTGCTTTCGCTCCGATCCATCGCCTCTACCTTGCATGAAGACTCGCTTTCGCTCCACTTTGGTCTAGTCCATCTAAGCAGATAATTAGGCGAAAACTCACAAAATCCTAACTGGTGAGTCTCGAATCCGCGGCCTCTCACAAGGAGAGTGGATGTCCTACCAACTGAGCTAAAATTGGTGGACTTAATCAAATGCACACTACAAGAAAAAGGTCATTCATAGCGTTTCAAAAACGCTATGGTAGGATACCATAGCGTTTTAATAAACGCTATGTTTGCCGCCGCTATAATAGACCCAGGGTCTATTATAGCGTTTTAAAACCGCTATAGTAAGTAGTCTTTTATAGCGTTTTAAAAACGCTATGGTAGAGCCTTTTATAGCGTTTCTAAAACGCTATGATAGAGTCTACCATAGCCTATGGTAGAGTATACATAGGAATTTTTTTTTTTTTTTTTTTTTTTTTTTTTTTAAACTTTTGATTACATCTTATAGGTAAGTATAATTCAGCACGTGCATCAATTCTTGCATCAGGTAAGTAAAATTTAATATGACTTTTTATTAAATTTAAAAACAGCATTTACAACCTCTGATCAACAAATTCCAGCAATTGCTTTCAAGCAATTCATTACAGCAGCAACATTTACAATTCATTACAGCAGAAATTTAGATCATTCACAATTCATTACAGCACGTGCATCAATTCATTACAGCAGAAACAACAACATTTACAATTCGACATTGTGTAGTCCATTGCATCCTCCTGGAGCTTTTCTTTTCTCAATTACTTTCAAAACTGCATGGCCAGCAGCTGTACATACGGGATTTCCACCAAAGGTATTGAAGTAACTATGATGCGTCAAGACCTGTGCAATCTCAGGGGTTGTAACAACAGCACCAAGCGGAATGCCATTTCCAATACCCTGAACATATCACAACAACAAACATATCAGTAGACTGAAAGTAACATTTACAACACAAAATGTTCGTAGAAAAACTTAACAAAGATGCTACAATAACATAAACTTACGGTACTGAAAATAAATAAAAACCACTACTACCACACACTGAAATACTGAAGAAGACAACTGATGGGAGTTTTCAATTTCTCTCATTAATTAGAAAACAAATAGAATAACAAAAACTTACTTTTGTGTACTTAGAAATGTGTACTCAATGACGTGGTACAAAAAATATAAGATTCCATCAAACCCACTGTTAATAAGTGCAAGGACAAATACCATATGAAAAAAGAAGTGCTTACAATGCCAGCTGGGAGCTGTCTGAAATGCAAGTGAAGGGAAAAGAAATAAAAACAAGAAAATGTTTTATGAGTTATCATCAAAGGGAAACTGCTTGAAGGATGAGGGAAGATTGCTATGCATGGTATTGAGAGAAGCCTTTTACCTATAAGTAGTGGGACCAGTTTGATTTAAGAACCACATAGAGGTGAAGCTTATAGAAAGTCCAAGCAATCCACTTGCAGTTGCCACAACGGCCAGAATCGACTATAACATTATGATCCCCTGTTGGCAATACATTATATGCAGTGTAATCCACAATGCTAAAGCTCTTGCAAACATTTAGTGAGAACTCTACAGTCTGAGTGTTTTGAGCAGGAATCTGAATACGCTTAAATCCAATAAGCTTCTTAATATGTGTTCCAATAATTTTCGGTGACGGTTGTGAAAAGATCATAACTGCATGGTCTGCTGGTAAGGATCCGTTGTTATAGGCTTGAACTTGGAACTGAAGCATTTCATCACATTTTGTGTTGTCAACTAGAACAGCCGGACATGCAGGCCTATAAGCGCCTTCTTCAATGTCAATGTCACGACAATGTTGGAAAGGGCTTAGTTTCACAATGAGTGCTCTAGTTCCAACTGGCAAAGTATATTGGATTGTAGAGTAGCTCATTCCAAAGCTAAATGGATAGACAGTTGAGCCATTGAAGAACTTATAGGTCCTACCCGGATAGTCTAATTCGGGGTCAGGTCTTAGTTGGATTGATGTCATGGGAATTTGATCCACGTACTCTGCTTCATACCATGTAATGGGTAATCTTCCTCCTGATGCAACGCTAAGAGTTTAAGTTGCAGTTTCATGCTCACAAATTGTTCAAATCTATAAACATTTATGTCAGGATGCACTTACCGGGGTTGTGTTTTCCGTAAATGATGTCTTTGATGGCATTTCCGCCGCCTTCTCCTGGGTAACCAGCCCAAATGATTGCACTGATCTTAGGATTTTTAATAGCGAATCTGAGTTCAACCCCCCCAGCAGACATGATAACAAGAATTACAGGACCTTTGGCAGACATTGCAGTCTGTGTGATGAGTTGTTCTTGGTACCCGGGAAGTTGTAAACTAACACGGTCCAAGCTCTCAGCCTCCACCGATAAATCCAAGCCCGCAAAAATTATAGTAGCATCAACATTCTTTGCAGCTTCCATTCCTTTGAATATGTACGACTCATTTTTGCAGGCCACATCCGCACATCCCATTGCATATGTCACATTTGCAACCATACTAAAAGCGTCTAGTGGAGATATGTATCTGCAAGGAATACCTGCATTTTACGAAGAAATTGTTCAGCACAGGAACGCATTCCTTCATATAAAAGATTGGAAATCCAGAGCAGAAATTGGGAAATGTGAATAGTTCACCTGCATAGTTTCCGATCATAGCAGCAGTGGCATTAGCGTGTGGTCCAACCAAAGCTAGTGTTTTAATTTTGTTCATGTCCAAAGGTAAGGTATTGTTAACGTTTCTTAGAAGTGTAATTCCTTGCCTAGCTGCATCGGTGGCCAAATTTATGTGCTTATCGCTGCATATGTGTTGCTTGCCTAAGTTGTTGAATGCAGGGCTACCATCAAAGAATCCCAGCCTCATGAGCACAATGTAGAGGTACCTTAAGGATCTATCAATATCGCTCACCTTCATTTTTCCTTGCATTACTGCATTCTTGGCATAATTTGGGTAATAGGATCCACAATCCAAATCCAAGCCTGAAAATTACATGCAAAAACGTTAGTATTGTTGCTAAGTCTTAGATGTTATAAATGTAGCTGAGGTTCCTCAAGGACTTGCCAGCTTTCATTGTTTGTGCAACGGCATCCTCATTTGTGTCACCTAGAAATTTGTGGTGCTGGACCATTTCTTGTATTGAATCACAATCAGCAACTATGTAACTACGAGCAAATTAAGAACAAAATATTATAACATGACTACTCATTGCTTCACTTATTGTTGTACTAAATGATCGATGTATTACCCATGAAGATTCCATTCTTGTCTTATAGTCTGATTCAAGAGCTTTGGATCAGCACAAGTTGGAATGCCATTGATACGGTTGTATGAGCACATGACACTGGTAACATCGCCTTCTTTGACACACATCTCAAATGGATAATTGAAGGTTTCTACCATATCCCGTTCGGTAACCTTAAAAAACAATGCAAATCCAAAGTCCAAATCAACATTTTTCAGAAGAAAAATATCTTCTTCAGTGATAGAAGCAGAAAGATATAGGTGATAACCATACCACGACATCAAAATGATATCGATCTGTGCCAAACCAATTGTCCACATCATAAGCAGAGTAATGCTTACAACAGGCTGCGACTTTGAGAGGCCTAGTATTCAAGTCAGCTGTTTTCTCCTGGCCATCAACGTCTTGTAATCCTCTTACGTAGTTAACCGCATAGGTACCAACAACAAAGTACCCAAAAGAATGGATCCCTGACAACATCCCTGCAGACAGAGAACAGTAAACATTAGAATGTGGAACATTAAACAATTCCCAGCAGTCACGAGAGAGGACAGTAGGCTTACACTTTGTAAACATATTCCCATTCACCAAATACAATAATCAAAAAAGTTGTAAATGGCAAAGATAATGCATTCTTTAGTAACACCATTGAAACTTCATTAAGAGACCCAGATGGGGTTGATTGCTTTGCAGTGTCCATGACCCGCCTTAGGGTCAGCTGAGAAGGAACAAACAGCAAAAATCAATTGGTCAGTAAACAGAGGCTAAGAAAAAAACCAAAATCTTTCCCTAGGCATATTCATCCACAAGGCAATCAACATTTTTATTGAGTAAACTGAACGAGGAAAACAATAAATATGAACTTACAATTTCTCATTTAAAATGGTTGTGGAGTGATTTCCCCTAGGAGCTTTCATACTTGCAATCATGGACCATTGTCTGTATTGATGCTTCTATCCACTGGATTCATTCTAAAGCCTGATATGGCTTTATCACTTTCACTGTGAGTCATTACTAGCATAAATGAGGGTCAAGTGAAAGATAGGTGCAACACCAGTTTCAGGCAAAATGAAATAAACAACTCATAGGACTTATAGATCTTTGGCTTACGAGTTCAATTCCATACCTCTTGCTTCAAAGAAATTTGCAGCTCATTTGCAGCTCAATCTTGGGAGATTGTTTCTTCATGGGTTCAGTACATCCGTTTACTTGTCTCGTATCCTAGTGTAACCACATAAACAAATCATCATCATCATCATCAAAGCCCATTCCCGAGATTTTCGGGGTCGGCTACATGAATTTTGGTTCTCCAAGCAATGCGATCTTCCCACATTTCCTCACCTAATCCAAGCTCAATGATATCTTCATTCACCGTCTTCATCCAAGTTTTCAACGGTCGTCCCCTCCGTCTACACCCTCCATTAACTTGCCAATCTAAACATTTTCTAATTGGCGCCGTGCTCGGTCTCCTCCGCACATGACCAAACCAAGTTAAACGTCTTTCTCTAATTTTTTCCTCTATGGGCGCTACACCTAAGTATCTCCTAATTCTTTCATTTCTAATCTTATCCTTACGAGTTTTACCACACATCCACCTTAACATACGCATTTCTGCTACTGCCATCCTATGCGTATGTTGTCCCGTAGTAGCCCAACATTCTGAACCATATAGCATGGCTGGTCGAACAATTGTCTTATAGCATTTCCCTTTTAGCCTTGCAGGCATCCTTCTATCGCACAATACTCCTGACGCCATTCGCCATTTCAACCAACCAGCTTTAATCCTGTGGTCTACATCTGCTCCAATAAACAAATACAGATAAAAAATAATGTTATAAGAAAATTAATTTTTGGATCCAAGGTTATGAAACTTGTTCCAGTTATGATATTAGAAGCTTTTGGGCTACATGAAATATGTGCCAAACCTTGACTGATGCGATAATAATAAATGTGAAGAGGAAGAGCAGATTAGAAAATCCTTGAAAGAGAAAAATGGATGTCTTACCAGCTTGTGAAGATGAGACACTACTTCTGGTGAGATGCCCAAACTCTCTTCCTTGACTTTTCTACAAGATTTACTGCTATCAGCCAAAGAACATAAACAGCTTCAATAGGATGGAAAAATACACAAGAATAAGTGAAAAATTCAAATGACTTTGGGACAGTATATTATCAAGGATGTGTTTGAAGGTTTTGAATTACAAGGAAAGCAAGAATACAAGACTGCTTCAAACACCAGAAACAGCATTGTCTAGGACTGATTTTAAGACTAGATACTTCTTGAAACAGAAGAGAAGAGAAAAGCATACTTCCAAAATTGATTGTTCAGAGGCTACTTACAATTTGGATAAGTCCAACTCGATAATGACGAGGAATCTCTCCCATCATTCCAAAATCAAAATATGCAAGGGAACCATCATCTATAGCAACTAGGTTCCCTGGGTGTGGGTCAGCATGGAAAAACCCCACCTCTAGTAATTGTCTGAGAGAGCAATAAAGTCCCTGCAAAATCAAATTAAAAATTATTGAACTTGCAGCATTGTACAAGCTTTTGCAAGAAAATTTATTTTATGTTCTTCGCCCCTATAAAAATGATGCAAGCCAATGCAACCATAACAGTAGAGAAAAATAAAACATTCGGCCTTTTTAATCTGAATTTGTTACTTTTTCCCGCAAACAACTGCTTAGCGCAAATGATGTAGCACCCCTTCTCATTGTAGGAGGTTGCAAGTTAGCGAGACTCATGCCTAGGACACTACCCACGTGACTACATGCTTTGCCTTCTCAGCTTTAAGGAAAAATAAAACAGAATTGGTTTAACCTATTTGGATAAGTGGCCGAGTGATTGTCTAAAGCAGAAGGCTCTAGCACTGGCCAATGTCCACAAGATGCAAGGGCCAAAGATGTGAAAATTAAGTTCTGAAACCTTGAATTCTCTCATTAGGGTTGTCAAGAAATAAAACAAAGATAAATGGATCAGTTGAATCAGTAATTAGTTAGCAAAGTGGTTAGTTACCAATGAGTTAAATCGTCCACTAGACACAGGGATACCCTCCTGCAGTAGAGAACATTCCTCAAGCAGGTACTAATATTCAAGGAATATTCAGTCTTCATTCCTCAAGCAGCTATTACTACTACGACTACTACTACAACGTAAGAATAGATATGTAAGCAAAAAGAAAACTCCAATTACCTGGTCAATGAGTTCCTTCCGATTCAACTCTGCCTTTCTCAAGCGAACAGCATCTGTGAGCTTGATCCCATCAATCCATTCCATTGTAAGTACAGCCTTCCGTGTCAGGTTCCAATTAATTTTTGGCACCTTAACACAGTTTACCTTCTTGCTACCAGGATAATCAGCTGTGGGCTTCCCTTTGTTACTATCCTGAACAGTTCCTAATAATAAAAAAGATTCAACTTTGTTCCATACTTCAAAATAAAGAACTAATAAATACCTCAGATATTAAATGTAATAACCGTGGGCAGCAATTTGTGAGAGAATTATGTTGTGTTTGGCACAACTTATTTATAGCTTTTTGCTTAAAAGAAGGTACCCCGAAAGCGCTCTTGGCATGTTAAGCTGACCCTCTAAAAAGCAGCTTCAAAACCTTGAAAGGGCACTTAAATTACAGAAATAATAATAATAAACCAAACCACTTTCAAAGGCTTGTGCTAAATGCCCGTTGCTTTCGTAGGAACCCCACGGTGATCTCATTGTCATTGGTCAAAAAACTAACTACCAAATGGACTGTAGGAAGGGAAAAATAACTACCATTGAAATCTTTATTTTTTTTCTCTTTTCACATTCCAACTCCCACATTAACACCCTGGACCATAAGATGGGAATCCGAAGACCAAAACAAAAGAAAAGCAAAAAAAAAAAAATTTAAATGCTGAATCAATGCTTGAATACATGATAACCAAGGGAAACTACCTGGTTATACTATAGCTTTTAAGAGAAAACCACAAACCAAATAGAAGGGCAATGGGAGTTACTTGTATAGGAACCATAGAGAGAAGCGAAGCGCTCGGCATTATGTCCCTCAAGTAAGTAATCTATTTCTTCAAACATGTGCCTGACCTGCACATCCCTGCATGATGCCCCAAGGTAACATGCCACCGACAAATAACCCTTTTTTTTAATATCAAATATTCCCCACTAGGAAATACGTTGCAATAGAGAAAGGAACAATTATCAAACCAGAGAATATGAATTTCTACAGAAACGCCCCACCATTGCCAATAGATGAGCAAGTTTGAAAAAAGTTAAAAATGGAACAGGATACCACTCATCATAGTTTACTATGCTCTTCAACAAAAGGAAAGAAAAAGTGAAATGGTAGCTCACCATTTCAGTGACTGCCACCAAAAGATCCTTTCGAGCCTTAGCAAATCGCTTCAACTGGCCTCCAATCATGTTAAATAGTAAGGCATCAAGGGTCAATAAGAGTGACATACCAGGTCTCTGTACTTTCACTGCTACAAGCTCGCCTGAGTGCAGATGAGCTGCAAATGCCAACAAGAAATGTAAGGGTTTATGTTAGTCAATGGCAAATCTAATATACATTTTGAGGAAATAAAAGTATAATGTAAAGAAACGCAAACATAGTTTAAGACAGAATGTCCTCTCATCAGGAAAGCAATTACAAACTCTCTAACCTTTATACACCTGCCCTAAGGATGCAGCTGCTATGGGTTCAGAGCTGATGTCTGCAAATATTTTCGAAATTGGAGCACCCAACTGGGACTCGATGGACTTAATGGCAACAGTAGTTGGAAATGGAGGTATTTGATCCTAGCATCGAGGAAAGTTTCAAGCATTAAATGTTGTGATCTAGAAATCTGCACAGCACATCAATCACTTGCTCACACATCCCAATTTTCAGAAGTTGGTTAATAGGGCAAGGAAGCTAATTTACCTGTAATTTAGCAAGTTCCTGGCAGTAAACAGTAGGTAAAATGTCTGGCCGAGTGCTCAGAGCCTGTCCAAGCTGGCCAAACAAATAAAAATGTAAGATATCCCCAGCAAGGAATCCAAGAATAACCTAGCACTGCCTCTAAAACATGAATAGACAACCATCAAAATGATGATGAAATAAATAGGGAAGAAAGTACTTGACAAACCAAAATCCAAAGTGTTTCCTCAATTGCTTCATCACTCAATTTTTCACTTCCACCCTTTTTGAGAATATTATCACAAAAAGTAGACAATAGCTCTGCACTTGAGCTGCCAGCAACTCCATTGCAGAACACTTCAAAGGCCTCTTTGAGTGCCTAGAATATGAAAGCAATAACGTAAGGAAAATAAGGACATAATATTAGGAACAAGATTCAGTGTCCAATACAAACCTTGTGGAAAAGATTATGATTCTGGAAGCACTCATTTACATATGCCAGATACTTGTCATGCAGCTCAATAACTTTTCTGACAAACACCTGATTACAACAAGATTAAGTCAGTTTTCTAACATATGCCATATACTTTTTTTTTGTTAGATAAGGTCATAGTGTTTCCCTATAAAGGCAGAGTAGCAATGAAGGAGGATCTAAAACCAAACAAGAAATGAGATAAGATTCGATTGAATTTCGAGTAAATTGGATGTAAAGCCAAATGTTGAGAGTCGCGTCTATTTACATCCCAAGGTTTAGAATCCAAACTTTCTTCAAACCCCATTATCACCAAATGTTTGAAAACGGTAATTCCAACATCAAAATGATTCAATTAATCAAAAAAAAATAACACAAACTAAACAATAAAGATATGATTTTTATCAAGAAAAAAACACAGATTCAAACATTTTCCCTAAATCGATTGAGATTCGAAGTAAAACCTTCGATGGGGGTGTAGATCTAATGAAATCCTAAAAGACAAATGTAAAAAATGCTATCAGCAAATGCTATCAAAGATGATGTGTTGTGTATTGTTTCATAATCACTAAAGGACAAATCCAAGTTCAAGAATCATGGTATCAATGCATATCTTTGAATAAATATTCCGAAGACTTGATTTGTGAAGACATATACTTACACATGGGCCTGTTAGTGGCCACAGAAGCAATCTTTGAAAACGTGCCATGTCACAGGGTATGAAACTTAATAAGATGTTTCTACTTAAACTAAACCAAAAAAAAAATCATATGTCCAAAGTAAGTACAATATATTTAAAACGAAGTACAAAATATCATTTTCTCTAATCACTTCCTTTAGTTTCACAATATTGGGATGGTTCATCTTCCGCAGTGATTGGGAAAAACAAGTAAATAAAAAGATTAAATAATGAATCTTCAAGAGGTCATTAGTGAATAAAATAGGGGAAAAGTAAGGGTTAGAGGAGGAAGGGGGGGGGGGGGGGGAGTCATTACCTTTACTTCCCTAAGATTTATGCATTCCTCCCAAGAATAATACTTTTTCATCTTTTTGATTGAGACCTATCAAGCAATGCAACATCTTCAGTATAAGAGTAACCAAGGCCATAAGAAAACATCATTTATTACTACATACAATTTTGCCTGTTTGTCTATTTATTGCTCGCCAAACACTTCCGAAAGTTCCATCTCCAACTTCCTTAATAATCTTGTACCTATAGTAGCAAAGAGAAATCATTATAAACTGACATCAAATGAAATGTTTCATTATAAACTTCCTTAATGTCATGCATACATGTTGTCCACTAATTGTACAATGTACTATAGTGAAGGATTGTCCATAATTTCAGCAGGTGGTACACACAATATCACAACATATTGGCCACAAATGCAAACATAAAGATAAATTTGGACAAGTGAAACAACTTAATCCATCTCTATCATCAAATGTGACTAAACTTGCTTTAAAAAAGGTGAAATGGCTGTATGTGATGCACCTTGGTCATGTTTTGAAACAACTCTATCAAAACTTGGTAGAAAAGACTCTTATTTTGGATGTTTTGGAAATCTTGGTGTTCAAACATTGAGGGCTTAGCTCAAAACACAAAACATCCAACTAGTTCATTACCCCTAATTGAACCAAAAGTAAAGGTAAACTAAATAGATAAAATGTAATATGCAAATCTACCTTAGAACCCAAGCTTGGTTCCGCACCAGTGAACACAAGGTATTTCACATTGTACCTAAAAAAAAACCCAAAACAAATCACCAATTCAGAAAACCAATTGAACACAAGGTGTTTGACGAAAAGACAAAGAAAGAACAAACGAAAAAAAAAAAATTGGGATTTTGATTTTGAGTAGACAAAGAAAAAACCAACCTTTGTCTTGTTGGAAAACCAAGATAAGCAAAGGAGTTCAATAATTGTTGAATGCAAAGAACAACAACTAACTCAAATAAGATTCTTATTATAAGCAGACAAACATAATTCCATGAGAACTCGGTAAGCTATGGGGATAGATCTTCTCAACTTTATTGATAGCACTTACAATTCACCAAAACGAGGAAAAAAAGCCCCAAATCCAAAATCAAACACCAAAACTCCTAAAACCTTTTGACAACCAAAATCACAAAAATCTTCATGTACCAAGACCTGAGAGTTAAAATCGAATCCCTCAGAACACTGAACCATAACTAAAATTCACTAATCTAGTAAAACCGAGAGAACAAAGCAAAAGATTTATGAATCGCTCACCTTGAGGAAGGAAAATAATGGCTGCAGTAACCTATCCCCACCTAGTCGAAATGAAAAAAAGAATTGTGGAGATCGTAGTCATTTAGGCGAAACAGGTTGGTCGTTGACAGCACAGGGAGATCAATAGGAGAGGGAGAGCGATCGAAGAGGGGGAGCAGAACGGTGAGGGATATGAGAGCAGTCGGAGAGGGAGAGGGAGAGGGAGAGGGAGATGAGAGCAGTCGGAGAGGGAGAGGGAGATGCTTCGGCTTCTGCTTCCTTCCTTCCTTCTTTCTCTGTTCTGTTTTGTTTCTCTTTTGTTTTTTTTTTTTGGTTTGGATCGAGCGGGAGCTTTGGCGCCCCCAGCGAATTACTCCCGCCCACATTTGATAGCCTTTCACAATTGAGAAAAGTCCCTTTCATAGCACTTTCTAAAAAACCGCTATTGTCATGTGCTATCTATCACCATTTGTGTTGTAGTGGCAGTAACATGCATAATCCATGCTTGTTTTGGGCTCAGGGCATCTATTGCTTCACACCAAATTCATTAGCTGGTTAGCACACTATTGACTATTATTTCGAGCTAGAATCGAACTTGTTCAAATCCCTAATTTGTTTTATTGTATGGTGCTGTAATTAAACCTGGTTGAGAGCTATATATTATACTGATTTCTAGCTATCTTTGCTTTGGATCAGAGTTGATCGAGAATTGTATTTTGAACTGATTTATACTTGAAATTTCCATGATTCTTGTTGTGGTTTCGGGGAACAGTTAACGGTTAAAGGTGTAGCTATTTTCTTTCTTGCTCTGCAGTAGTGAAATGAATAAGATTTTTGGGTTTGAGAAATGAATGGAGGATATAATATAAAGGTTCCCATTCATGGATGAGGAGTATATGGAGGAATAACAGCCGTAAAGGAGGATGAGCTTTCAGGGCGGTGTTATGGCTTTTGGATTTGGAGGCGAGTCTTTGGGTTTAGGGAAGATGAAGTTTTTTTTTTAATTAAATATTGGCCAATAAATTTACAATGAAAGGGATTTTTTATCTAGAAAAAAAACCTTGAATTATTGTGCATTGTGATATGTGGAATATGATTGGGAACTTTCAGATTGTTTAATCTCCAGTTCTTACAAATATGGATCAAACTCACAAAAAGGTAAAATCCCAGCGTGGAAAGGGGGGCGGGGATTTGTGATCTATTAGAAAAACTGTAGGAAATAAATGATTACACGGATTGGGGATCCACCATCTATTGCACCCGCGATGGGGCATATATATACGTTATCCGTGACGGGGTGGAGATGTCTTTGTTTAAATAATCGGTTAATCGGGTGGATGTAGGGATTTGCGATCCTTGGCAGGCAGGGAACAGATTTGGCAAAAATCTGCACTGCCATCCCTAGGTGGAGGATGTGTGTAAGAAAAAGGTATAAAGAGGAGTCTGAGGTGTAAAATGGAGATTGAGGTGAAGGAAGGGTCAAATATCACATTCTTTTTGTTCAAATTTGTGAGACATATGAGCTTATATGTCCAAATTGGATAACCAATGGATGGTTCATCAATTCTCAAGCCTCTACAGATAGGTTGTATGTTTTTGTAATACACATGAACAAATATAAGCTAAAAGAAGGTTAAAAGAAGAATAACATGTTAGAAAATGAAATGAAGTTATCATTCTATTATTAGTTTCAATGAAATTATCATAAACAATAGATATGTTCGTTGGTTATATTTTGCAACTTATGCCAACCACATTGTTGCTGGTAAACAAAATCATATTTTACATGCCCTAAAGTAACCTAAGGTTTTGACCAGATTTTCTAAATGGTTTGATTTGATTTTGGCTGAAAATAGAATATAGGGTGATGATACATCAAAATAGACCGATCATCACAACCATACACGTGGCAAAGAACATCCATCACGAGGATATGGCGACCTATCTATTGTGCCAGCTCGTAAACCCCAAGAAGAATAAAGCCAACCATAGAGGTTCGGGCAAGGCCCACTAGAAGGAGATATAATCAAAGCCCGACTCTAGGCCTGAACAAATAAAAGCCCAAATCCAGACCCGACACGAGTTTTCTCATAAATAAGAGGAACATTGCAATAAAAGAGTCGTGGTGGGAGTTACGCCTCCACAAACACTTCTCCATCAAGGAGGAGACTGTTAAGAGAAACATCCCATTCCGTTCCATCTCACATGCTTAAGTCATGCAGAGAATTAACCACGACCATTATAAAAGGTAAAGAGAACATTCGACACAGGTATGTAACTTCGACTGAGTTTTGTGCAGATTTACTTCCTTATTCAAACAGAGTGCCTTCGGCCACCAAAAAGGTGGTCCTTGGCAGTCTATCTATTTTGCAGGTTAAATTCACAGGAGGATGATTTTTGGACGCATCAGTTTGGCGCTGTCCATGGGAACGACGAGTTTCCTTTCTAAAAAAATATCAACAGTGACGAAGCTCACCACAAACGATCAACAAGTTGCTAGAACAAATGAGACACCCTACAGATCTCCAATATAGTGACGATGACAAAAACTCTCCTACTGGCAACGATGCACCACAAACAACTCACAAACAAGAAGCAACCCAAATCATCAGATCAATGGCACTCAAGAATCTAAATCCACAACACGCAAATAGCCCAGACATCCGGTGATACTTCCACGGATCCTCGGGTAGACCTGCTTATGGCTCAAATGAACCACGTGACAAAGATGCTAGAGAAGATCACCCAGGAGCACATCCAGCCAGCTGATCCTGTTCAGGCACCGCTCCAACAAAACTCTGTTAACCGAACTCAAGGGAGTGACGAAGTCCCAGCAAAACCCTAATAGGGAAACTTCGAGAACAATGAACCCCTCCAAGGCAAGACTTAACAGTGTGACGAAATGCTTGCTGAGATTCTGTTGAAAATCAGAGTCACACATCCCAACGTATTATACGAATTAGCCAAACCGCCATTTTCTGACGCCCTCATGAAGACTGCCATGCCAAAATAGTTCACTCCGCCAAAGTTTGAGGTATACTACGGAACCACTGACCCAACGGATCACCTGAGGCACTTCCACCACATGATGGCATTGAAAGAGACCACGGAGTCGATCCTGTACAAAACATTTCCGACTAGCCTTACCTCCACAGCAATGAATTGGTTCAACAGTCTACCACCGAGGTCAATAGACTCCTTCTAGGCGTTAGCCACCGCATTTATCACGAGATTCATTAGAAGTCAACGGATGAGGAAATGACCACACTACCTTCTGCATGTCAAACAGAAGCCCGGAGAGATAGTACGAGAATATGTCACTCGTTTCACCAATGAATTGACAATGATCGATGGATGCAGCGACAACACAACCGCCACAACTTTCACCGTTGGGTTGAAGAAAGCCCCCTTAGTTGACGCTCTAAGCTTAGAATCTCCTAAAAACATGGCGGTCTTGCTGAAAACAACCCAAAAACACATTTCTCTTGAAGAGAAGAAAACTACCAGGAACAAAAATGAACAAGAAAGGGAAAACCATTCAAGGAAAATGGAAATGAAATAAGAGAGAATGCGAGATGTTAGACTACAGGAAGATATTGGTCAATCGAAGAATCATCAGAACGGCGAAAGAACCAAGTCCAACCAGCGGGAATCCTGGAAGTCACAATCGGCACAGCCCAACACGAGCGGATAACCAGCGTAATGATAAAGGAATACAAACCATACATGACTCTAAAGACAAGCCGGACCAACATCCTGAAATACATGGCGAATTGGGAGAACGTCAACTGGCCACCCAGGATGAGAGGAGACCCAGAAGGAAAAGACAAAAGCAGGTATTGTTCCTTCCACAAGGATTACGGGCATGATACCAAAGACTGCTACAAGCTGAAAGAAGAAATTGAGCATTGGATCCAAAGAGGTCGACTGGATGAATTCAATGGAATGTCAGAGAAACAACTCAAAGGGAAAGAAAAGGCAGATACCCACCGCCACAAGATCAAAAGAACAATCTAGGTAATTGATATACGCTCTATACTATATCTACCCCAGCAAAGAAACACCTTCCACTCAAGCAGACCTATATCGAAGTAGAAAGATTAACACCCTGAAGAGGGTTGCACCGACCGACTCAAGGACTCTACCAATGGATACAAATTCAATTCGAATTACCAACGAAAGAATTAACAACGATGAATTCCATCAAACCTCAGCAAGTGACACCAAGCGATGAGCAATAGCGGGTCAAGCAAATGAGGTCATGAATTAAATGAAAAAGAGCAACAAATGCGCGAACCCCCAACACGAGAATAGACATCAACCATGCATTGATTAAGAAGAAATCGCTCCACAATGTAGTGTAACTGCTTCAGAAAAATGACCATTAGGAATGGTCAGGACATCCAACAGGGAAAATCAATAAAATTACAAATTTGGAATCATCATCCCACGAAGAATAAAAACTTCAAAATGAAGCCATGCAAAACAATCTGCATATAAAGCCAAAAGGATTCAAGACGCAAGTCGGATACATATAATAAACTTCTGGTCTGATCAACCAACGAAGTAAAAGTTGGACGAACGAGTCAACTAAGTAAAAGCAACTTCGGGTCGACTAGAGCGTTGAACCAATGAAGTAATGGTTGGATGAACGAGTCAACTAAGTAAAAATGACTTCAGGTAGACTAGAGCGTCGAACCAATGAAGTAAAAGTTGGACGAATGAGTCAACTAAGTAAAAATGACTTCGGATCTACTAAAGCGTCGAACCAACGAATTAAAGGTTGGACGAATTAGTCAACTAAGAAAAATGACTTTAGGTATACTAAAACGTCGAACCAATGAAGTAAAAGTTGGACGAACAATTCAACTAAGTAAAAATGACTTCGGTTGACTAGAGCATCGAACCAGCGAAGTAAAGGTTGGACGAACAAGTCAACTCAGTAAAAACAACTTTGGGTCGGACTAGATCGTCGAACCAACGAAGTAAAGGTTGGACGAATGAGTCAACTAAGTAAAAATGACTTTGGGTCGACTATAGCGTCGAACCAAAGAAGTAAAGGTTGGACAGACGAGTCAACTAAGTAAAAACGACTTCGGGTCAACTAGACCTTGGAACCAACGAAGTAAAGTTTGGACGAACGAGTCAACTAAGCAAAAACAACTTTGGGTCGAAAAGTCAAACCAACGAAGTAAAACTAGAAGGGAACGACTTCGGGTCAACCAGATCGTTGAACCAACTCGAAAGAGGCAAATTCTGTTTTGATCAAACCAACAAAAAAATGATGAAAGAACAAGTTAACACAACTCAAGAGAGCCTTGAATTAACTAACACACCAGATCAACAAAGTAGAAGACAAAAAAACAAAACAACTTTCGCACAAAAGCTCCAAGACAACTAACACGAGGTTAAGATGGACATACTGAAGCATAAGAGAATTCAAATCAACAAAAGTCAGACAAAACAAAAATATTGCTGTAAAAATCAAAGCTAGAGTACAAATCATTTCGACAACAATGAATGACCTATAAAAGGCACATGCAACACGAACAAAGTCAACAAGATGAACCACGACTACGATGAAAAACAAAGGAGAAAATTCATATTCTTTCATAAAAGCTATTCTATTACATTCAAGGAAAAAAGTAAGGGAGCAGGAGATCAAGCAGAAGGATCCCTAGCATTGTCAACAACATCATCTAACAAACCAGGAGTAGCCAGGTCACTGGCAGGAGCTCTCTCTTCAAGAGGAGAAGGCGGCGGCTCTTCAGCCGTTGGATCCCCCGGAGGGTCTTCAACACCGTCTTCATCCTCGAAGGTCTGATAGACCAAATGACGGTATTGAGACAAGTTAACATTAAGACCCTCAATATAATCCAAAAGTTTAGTTCGTCCATCGACAACTCGCTGCCAATCCGCCACTTCCATAACACGACGCATGTCCTTAACAAAAGCAAGCTCAGTCCTATATGCCATAAGTCGGCCCTCAGCAGTAGTGAGCATCGCTGAGACATCAGCCTTGACCATGTCAAGTCAAGCCATTAATTGCTCCACCCTTTTCTCGACAATGTCGCGGTTGTTAGAGTGCTCTATCACGACACGCGCTCCTCATCATGGAGTGCCTTATCAGCCGACAACTATTTTTTCACTTCATGCAAGCGTGCATGAACACCATCTAATTCAACTCTTAAAGATTCGAGCTCAGTCACAGATCGATCCCGTGCACCCTCCGCCTCGACAATCGAGACTTGAGCAACCCTGGCTTCTTTGATTCGCTCTGAGCATAACGCTTTTAACGTGTCATATTGATAAAGAACATGAGAAAACACGAATAGCAACATAGCGAGCTTCCTCTCTAGAGAAACCACAAGATTACGACTAGCTTGATGACCCAAACCCATCACCCCTGCGTAGGCAAAATGAGTCATCCCGTCCATATAAGCCTAAGATCATCAAGATGAAGGCTTGGATCCAGCATAGGCATCGAAGGCCTCTCCACCGACCGTTTGTGTCATTCATTAATCAACTTACGTGCACCATCCTGCACATCAAGACGGGAAAACCAACAAAACTTCTTGTCCGATTTGACTTGAGTCTCTTCAGGGGTAGGTTTCGTCTAGCCGATCTGCGAATGAAGAATGCGGGGATCTGGAAGCATGGAGGGACCACCACCCATACCTGGGAAGGAAGAAGGAACTACAGGAGAGTCATCCTCACCCTCTCATTGTAACCATAGCAAAAGTGGAACAAGTGGCAGTCCCAACGAGAATGGAGGAGCCTAAGCAGGCTGAAGAAGGCGAGACCTCTGCCCATCGTCAACAGGAGAAGAGAGATAATGAAGAGACTGCGTCTCAGGAACTCGATTACGATTACTAAGGTCCTTAGACTGGACAACAACAAGTTGGAACATCTTGTCATCAATGGTCCTAGGATTCTCATTAGAACACTTAGCAGCGTCAGGACCACCATAAGCAGAGAGGAATCTCTTTTCGCCATTGTCCAGCGGATGAATGGTCTCTTTTTCGCTCCTTTCCAATACCAACTTCATATTTTCCACCTATTGCAGAGAGCAACGATCCTCCCTTGCAGGTTCTTCTATCAACATAACCCAAGTAAAGAGAAGCACGATGAACATAATCAACGAATTGTTTCTTCTTCAAAACATGATCAAAATTCAGGAACAACTACTTCGACGGGCTAACAGGCCTCAAAACATTTCTCTTCATAGAAGATGGACTGGTAGCAACGCTAACAAGAGCATGGAGATCCGTAACATCCAAGCTCACTTTCCCATCAAAGATAGCATTAACACCATCAACAAGGACAACACGGGCAGCATTTTTCGCGACTTTCCTCTTAGTTAGCAGTGCGTGCTCGGCTTCACTCATGTTGTTCAAACCGCTGAGCTTCACCATGTCATCAGTAGGATAAGTGTCCAAAGGAACTACAGGAAGCTACAAAAAGTGCTCGCTGATAATTGTCTTCAGCGGTCAATTATAGATTCCTCCGCTTGTTGGGAACCCGAAAAGACCTCAATATCTGCTGACCCTACAAATTGAAGTAGTTAGAGTGGATAGAAGCGTAAAACCAATCCCGCGACCAACCCCTGATGTCATCATTAAGGTTGCCAAAACACACGAGAAGACGAAGAAAACAAGTGCTCTTTGATGACAACAGAATGACCACCGAGTGCAAAATTCTAGCAGTCAAAGGAATACTAGAAAGGATGGCCCTTGCATATGTGAAAACCATAACCCTCCAACCGTACGGGCCTATCTAAGCAAAAGGAATACCCAGAAGATCTAAATAAGACCAGAATAACTTTGGAACTGGAAATCAAAAATCGGCATGAAACATACACAGGTAAAGTACAATATAACCCTTCATCGGACGACAAGGATTGTCATTCTCATGAGGTAAAATGATCTCAAGGTCGGAAGACAAACAATAGTTGGAGCAAACGTTATCCAAGGTTGTTTGAGAAACCTTATTCAGGGAGAAATGAGCTACGCAGATAGCAAGCTACTCACCATCCAGTAAATCTCCAGTAGACATCGCGAATAGGCAAGAAATGATGGAAAAAGACAATACAAAGAAGAAACAACCCTAATATCAAAGATGGCGTAAAGAAGGAAATAAAACTGTCACGGTCTCCTTTATGCAACCAAGCAATGAAGAAACTACTCGTGGGGCAACGTACGGGATTTAATGGCGCATGATATTCCAAAAAATGTGCACGAAAAGAAACAGATAAAGAAGTAATCGAGATGATCGACCGACCGAAAGTTGCTAACAACATTAAGTTCAATGCAAATATGCAATTGGGATACCAACCACCACAAAGTTAGTGGATACATGAATGCACCCACTAACTAAGGGGGAGTAGCTAATGATACATCAAAATAGACCGATCATCATGGACATACACGTGGTAGAGAACATCCATCACGAGGATATGACATCCTATCTATTGGGCTAACTCGTAAAACCCAAGAAGAATAAAGCCAACCACAGATGCCCAGACAAGGCCCACTAGAAAAAGATATAATCAAAGCCCGAATCCAGCCCCGAACGAATCAAAGCCCAAATACAGGCTCGACACGAGTTCTCTCATAAATAAGAGGATTGTTGCACCAAAAAGAGTCATGGAGGGATTCACGCCTCCACGGACGTATCTCCATCAAAGATGAGACTATCACGAGAAACATCTCCTTCCATTGTGCCTCACAAGCTTAAGTCACACAGAGAATTAAGCACGACCATTATAAAATGTAAAGATAACATTCGACACAGGTATGTAACTTCAACTGAGTTATCTCTATATTTACTTCCTTCTTCAAACAGAGTTGCTGACTTAAGCATCACGGTGCCTTCAGCCACAAAAAAAGGTGGTCCTTGGCAGTCTAACATCTGTTTTGCAGGTCAAACTCACAGGAGGACAATTTTTGGATGCATCACTTTGGCGCCGTCAGTGGGGAACGAATTTCCTTTCTAAAAAAAGATCCACAGTGACAAAGATCACCGCAATCTGATACACGATCAACAAGCTGCCAGAACAAATGACATACCCCCTACAACTCTCCAACATAGTGACGATAGTAACAACTCTCCTACTAGCAACGATGCACCACAAACCCCCAGAATTAATTGTCTACTTAAGGCACAACTAATCACATGTTTAACTAATACAAATAAAACATGCTTAAACAAAAACATAGAGTAATTCTAACTACCATGGATGCATGACATAAATGGTGAAAGTGATATGTGTTTGTTTACAAATCAATCCAATGTTAAACCGTATGTACGATGCATCGGATAACAATAAAAGACAAAAGAAAATTCTGCTAAGCCTGAGGAATCATCTATGCTTTAGCGGAGGTCTTAAAAAATAATGGTGGTAGTGCGTGGCGGCAGTATAAATGAACTCCATCAACTCCTCATGAACGCGCTTCACCAAAGGGTGAAGTTGTGTGGTGGTACAAAAAGGATGTTAGGGTGCAAATAGTAAAGAGAAAAGATTTAAATCTTTTCCCTCCTTATTCTCTCCTACGATATCCTTATTCTCTATTTTTGTGTGTGGTGCGAGTGTGATGGTGAGAGGTGTGTCAAAGGTGAATATCGTTGGCGATGGCGAAGTGAGGCTGCTGTGGAGCAGGGCGATCATGAATGGTAGTGGTTGGGGTGAGGAAGAAGAGGAACAAGACGTGGTGGAGAAGAAGAGTAGGTTGTGTGTTTGTTCGTGATGGAAGCGAGAAGAGGAGGTAATGGTGAGAAACACGATGATAGGGAATACGAGGTGGTGTGGTGGCGTCAATTGAGGAGGCTTTGTGATGGATGCTCTGTTAGTTCGAAGGTGGTCTGTGGCATGAGGTCTCTGTGAAAAATCAGAGATGAAGAAGAGAATGGAAGATGGTGGTTGATGGGTGGATGGCAGGATGATGGAAGGTTTGCAGGCGAAAGGCATGATGGAGGTGATTGTTCTGTTCATTGAGATGGTGATGAGGTGGAAGAGCAGAGAAGTGATGAAGAGAGAAGCTGAGGAAAGTAATGATGAGGAACAGAAGAGGAGAGCGGTGGCTGCGAACTCTTTCTAGTGAGCGAGAAAGAGGCGATGTGAAGGTGGTTGGGTTGTGGTTGTGAGAGGTCTGTAGTGGCTGGGTTGTGAAGGAATTATGAGAGGAAGAATAAAAGGGGGTGTGGCTATTTTTCTGTGTGTTGTGGTTGCCAAGCCAGAGAGAGCGAGATGTCACGTGCTGACCTTTTTCCCTCGGCTAACACGCTGCCCACTAGCGTCACACTCCCGTCGGACTAACTAGTCAAGGCACTTCGATGCTTGGCTAATGCTAAGTGATGCTACGAAAGCTTAAGTGAGGAAAATGCTAAGGCACAAGTGTTTAGGCTTTTTGAAAGAATGCTTTGTATTGCTTGAGAGAGTTGTACAAGTGTTTTATGATCTGTACAAATGAATGCCAAGGCCTATTTATAGGCCCTTAAAGTCCTAGAGGCTTCTAGCCTAGAACCTTCTACAATCCTCCTTCAAAGGAGTATTCTCTATGCATCTAAAAAGTTCCCACCTCCAAAGGAACCAGAAAATACAAGGAGGCTTCTAGAAAATACTATACAAATCTGTACAAGGGTGTTCTAGACTCATCCATGCTAGAACACTCTAGAGAAAGCTAAGCTAGAATGTCCAAGAGCACTCTAGAACCTTCCGGAGGCATCTCGAAAAGCTTGCTGCACCATCGGGCCTTTGTGGGCCTACTGCCAGCGCCCATATGATGCCTTGGATGCCTTGTTGCCTTGGTGAGGGATATTTTTAGAGATGGCTCGTGACATTCTCCCCCACCCAAGTCCTTGACGACCCCGTCAAGACCGTGCCTCGAACTCCGCGATCTTGCCCCAGAATTGCCATAGGTCGTCCTCTTTCTCCCATGAGGCCTCACTGTTCGGTAGTCCCTTCCATCGAATGAGATACTCATTATAGCTTGGCACACCCCTCCGTCGGATGAGCCTCTTTGCCTCGATGCTCTCAATCTTTCGATCAAAGGAAGCCACGACCACGGTTGGTGCCCGATGTGACTCGCCCCTCGTTGGGTCTTCTTTATCACCATGGTAGGGCTTGAGCATGCTCACATGGAACACCGGATGAATCTTGAGTTTGGGCGGCAACTCAAGCTTGTAAGAAACTCTCCCGACCTTCCGTAGGACGGGAAATGGCCCCTCGTACTTCCGCACTAGTCCCTTGTGCACCGAGCGGAAGACCTTGAACTGTTGTGGCAGCAACTTGACCATGACCATCTTGCCCACTTGGAACTCGAGAGGGCGTCTATGCTTGTCGGCCCACTTCTTCATCTTCTTAGTCGCCTTGTCCAAGTACGCCTTCGTTATATCAAGCTGCTCATGCCACCCTCGTGCAAGCTTGTACGCAGCGGGGCTGCTACCCGTGTAGCCCGACGCAACGGCTTGTGGAGTCAAGGGCTGCTGGCCCATGACGATCTCGAACGAACTTTGTTGTGTCGATTCGGACCGCTGCAAGTTGAATGAGAATTGAGCCACATCCATCAACTTGGCCCAATCCTTCTGGTTGGCACCCACAAAGTGCCTCAAGTATAACTCCAACAAGGCATTCACCCTCTCTGTTTGCCCATCGCTTTGCGGGTGAAAGCTTGTTGAGAAGTGTAGACTTGAACCCAAGAGCTTGAATAACTCCGTCCAGAATTTTGCTGTGAACCTTGGGTCCCGATCACTTATGATGCTCCGAGGCAAGCCCCAATACTTCACCACATGCTGAAAGAACAACTTGGCGGCTTGCTCGGCCGTGCAATTGCGTGGGGCAGGTATGAAAGTCCCATACTTGGAAAAGCGATCGACAACCACCATAATAGAGCCATACCCATCAGACTTGGGCAAGGCCGATATGAAATCCATCGATACACTCTCCCATGGCCTTTTCGGAATCGGCAAAGGCTGCAATAGTCCTGCCGGTACACGTTGCTCTATCTTGTCTTGTTGGCACACAAGACAAGTCTTCACATAGGCCTCGATATCGTCCCGCATATGAGGCCAATAGTAGTCCACCTCCAAGAGTGCCAATGTCCGCTGCATTCCCGGATGGCCAGCCCACATTGAATCGTGGCACTCCTTCATGATGTCTCGCCTAAGATTATCCCACTTAGGCACATAAATGCGATGACCGACGGTGTAGAGCACCCCATCCTCTACCCAAAACCGTCGAGTCTTCCCCTCCTTGGCCATCTCCATGAGTCCCTTGGCCAAGGGGTCTTGAGAAGTCCCCTCCTTGATCCGATCAAGAAGATTGCTAGCGGCGCTGCTTGCGCTAGCGAGCATGGCCTTTCGGCTGAGAGCATCAGCAACAACATTAACTTTGCCCGGCTTGTACTCCATGACATAATCGAACTCTGCTAAGAAATCTTGCCACCGAGCTTGCTTGGGGCTGATCTTCTTCTGATTTTGAAAATAACTCGTAGCCACATTGTCGGTCATGATGGTAAACCGACTCCCAAGCAAATAGTGCCTCCAAGTTCGCAAGCAATGAATGATGGCTGTCATCTCCTTGTCATGCACCGGATACCGTCTCTCGGTATCATTGAGCTTGCGAGACTCATAGGCTATGGGATGCCCCTCTTGCATAAGCACCCCTCCGATGGCAAAGTCTGATGCATCGGTGTGAAGTTCGAATGACTTAGCATAATCGGGCAAGGCCAAGACAGGTTCCTCGGTGACTGTCTTCAAATCATCGAACGCTTCTTGGCATTTCTCACTCCAATGCCACTGCACCTTCTTCTTCAGCAAGTCGTTCAGCGGGGCTGCTCTCGCCGAGTAGCTCAAAATGAATCTCCGATAATAATTGGCCAGCCCAAGGAAGGAACGTAGCTCCGAAACGTTCTTGGGTGGCTCCCATTCCTTGATGGCCTGCACTTTGTCCCGTTCCATCATGATCTTTCCAGCCTTGATGCGGTGCCCCAAGAAAGACACCTCGTCTTGGGCGAACGAGCACTTCTCTAATTTCACGTACAGCTCGCTCTCCCGCAATGCTTGGAAAACCTGTCGCAAGTGATGCACATGTTCTTCCAAGTTGTCGCTATACACGACGATATCGTCGAGATAGACGACTACAAATTTATCCAAGAAAGGCTGAAAGATTCTGTTCATTAAAGTGCAGAAAGTAGCCGGGGCATTGGTGAGACCAAAAGGCATCACCAAGAACTCATAAGACCCATAGCGAGTGACGCATGCCGTCTTTGGCTCATCTTCTTTGGCTATGCGCACTTGCCAATACCCTGATCGGAGATCCAGTTTAGAAAAGTACCTGGCTTTACCGAGCCTATCGAAAAGATCGGCAACCAAAGGAATTGGATACTTGTTCTTGATGGTTACTTTGTTAAGTACTCGGTAATCGATGCACATACGCAAGGACCCGTCGTGCTTGCGTTGGAACAATACTGGTGCTCCGAATGGGGCCTTGGATGGCCGAATGAACCCCGCGTCCAGCAGCTCCTTGAGTTGCTTGCGAAGCTCTTCCAACTCTGGCGGTGCCATCCGATAAGGTGCCATGGCTGGAGGCCTAGCCCCTGGCTCTAGCTCGATCATATGATCGACTTCCCTTCTTGGAGGAAGTCTCTTGGGTAGCTCTGGAGGCATGACATCTTTGTACTCTTTCAAAACCGCAGCTACCTCCTTCGGAACCTTGCTGGGTTGAGGCCCATCTTCGATCAACGTGGCCACAAATGTTGCTTGCCCCTTTTGCACGCCTTTCTTCACTTGAATGGCTGACAACATCTTGGCCTCCACGATCTCCCGAGTGACAGGGACAGAGCATGCTTCTCGATCCTTTGCAATAGTCATCGACCCGTCCCTTTCTAATGTCCATGGCTTCATCGTATCCATGAACTCCATGCCCAGCACCAATGAGAAGTCGTCCATCGTGACGACAGTCAGGTCCACCGTCCCCTTCCATTCGCCCAAATGAAGGGAGACGCCTCGTGCTACACCATGGATAGGCACCGGTGCTATGTTGACGGTCTTCAAGGTGCCAGGCTCCTTGGTATACTGCACGCCCAGCCTTGTTGCCTCCTTCAAAGCAACAAAGTTGTGCGTTGCACCCGTGTCGACGAGTGCCTTTGAAGCCTTGCCATTTACCTTGGCTTCCACAAACATAAGAGCGGATTTCTTCGAACGGGGCAGCGTACTTACCTTAGCCACGTTGCTTTGCTTCACCGTAGCCTTGGCGCTGCTTAGCAAGCGCAAAGTCCCCATTTGCGCCTCGTCCCCCGATGATTCCCCGGACGATCCACTATTGCCAGCGATCATCGCATTGAGCTTCTGTCGCTGTGGGCACTCCCTAGCCCAGTGCGGCCCTCCGCACAAGAAGCAGTCGCGGTTTTTCACCTTGCTATCCGAAAAGGACTGCTTGGCTTTGTCCTTCCTCTTGAACTGCTTGTCGCCGCTGCTACTGCTACTTTTTTCGGTGGGTTTTGCTCCCCCACCTTTTCCCTTGTTACCGCCGCCACTCTTGCTGCCGCCCTTGTGGCTTTTCAAATCAGCCTTGTATTCGAACAAGGATTCGGCAACTGCGATGGCCTCCGCAAGTGATTGAACGTTGCGTCTCTTTAACTCTTGCTCAGCCCATCGTTGTAGTCCATCCATGAAGTAGACGAGCTGAGTCTTCTCCGGCATGTCCGAGACTTCAAGCATAAGAGAAGTGAACTGCTTGACGTACTCTTTGATCGACCCCGTATGCTTCAGTCCACGCAGCCTCTTCATAGCAACTTCCTCCGCATTCTCCGGATAGAATTGCCGCTTGAAATCCGCCTTGAACTCGTCCCAAGTCTTAAGCGAGCAAAGACCCTTCTTGATATCCGACTCACGCCTCCTCCACCAAAGGATGGCATCATCACCCAAGTACATGGTGACGGTGGTGATCTTGGACTCATCGTCGTCCAAGCGCATCGCGTCAAAATATTTTTCAACACTCCATAGGAAGTTGTCGAGCTCCCTAGCATCGCGCTTCCCATGGTACCTTGGCGGCTCGGGCACCTTCATCCTTGGTCCCTCTCGTACAGTAGCACTACCTGCCACAGCCGCCTTGCATAGGTTGACGTCCGATTGCAAGGACTCAACCTGCTCCCGGATGGCTTGGAGCTGCCCCATCAGCGTGTCCTTGAGCTGGCCCATCTCGTTGCGCATGGCATCCGCAACTTGGTTGACGAGAAGTTGAGTCTCGTCCTTGGCTTCCACAGTGCCAAGCTCAAGGTCATGGACGTGGCTATCGAGTTGCTCGATATCCGTAGTAACGCTAGCCAACGTCCCATGGAAGGACTCAACCTTCTGTTCCATCTCCCCGACGCTGTCCTGGAGATCGCCCACGGTCAGCTCCACCTTGGCCATACGATCCTCAAGCATGCTGGTCCGACTAGTCTTTCTTCCAGTCTCCTCGACCACGGACCCTCCAACAGCACTCTCTTTGTTTCCCGACATGATCAGATTGCTCCGCACCTAACCTTCGTACACACAGCAGCTAGCACAACGCAACGTCAGCAAGACCGCCCCTACGATCGTCGCTGCTCTGATACCACGTGTCACGTGCTGACCTTTTTCCCTCGGCTAACACGCTGCCCACTAGCGTCACACTCCCGTCGGACTAACTAGTCAAGGCACTTCGATGCTTGGCTAATGCTAAGTGATGCTACGAAAGCTTAAGTGAGGAAGGAAAATGCTAAGGCACAAGTGTTTAGGCTTTTTGAAAGAATGCTTTGTATTGCTTGAGAGAGTTGTACAAGTGTTTTATGATCTGTACAAATGAATGCCAAGGCCTATTTATAGGCCCTTAAAGTCCTAGAGGCTTCTAGCCTAGAACCTTCTACAATCCTCCTTCAAAGGAGTATTCTCTATGCATCTAGAAAGTTCCCACCTCCAAAGGAACCAGAAAATACAAGGAGGCTTCTAGAAAATACTATACAAATCTGTACAAGGGTGTTCTAGACTCATCCATGCTAGAACACTCTAGAGAAAGCTAAGCTAGAATGTCCAAGAGCACTCTAGAACCTTCCGGAGGCATCTCGAAAAGCTTGCTGCACCATCGGGCCTTTGCGGGCCTACTGCCAGCGCCCATATGATGCCTTGGATGCCTTGTTGCCTTGGTGAGGGATATTTTTAGAGATGGCTCGTGACAGAGAGCTTTGTTATGTGGAGGAAGAAGAAAATAAATAGGGATTCTGGTTGGGCTTGGGCTTAGTTTAAGAAAAATGTGGATTTGGGTTTGATTGGGTTGGGTTTTGGCACGTAATTGTCATGGCGACTTCTAATTTCACCCTCACTTTGTACCGTCATTCGGAGCTGTCAAATAATTGTTATCTTAAATGCGCATTTATACGATTTTATCGTTTAAGCTCCTAATCCTATAAAAACATGAAAATTAAATAATTAGAATAAAATATAATGTTCGAAACACTAACTAATATAAATTATAAGGTAATTCAAGTATAAATTATGTGAATATCATGATACACTTTACAACTTTCAGGTTGAAGCTGAAAGTGCAGTGGTAACCCTAAATTACCACTCACGGGTGCCCTAAGATATGATAAGTAAGACTAGGGGTGAATAATTTATTTTTGAAAATCTTTTACGAAAGAATGCAAAAAGGTTTATAGGCTATATGAACACCCCATGTTCAAAATAATCTCCTAGATCTTAGCACCAATAAAATAGTAAAAAATTAGGAAAGATAATGAAATGATTCACCTATGGTCTGTGTGGTCTCACAAGTCTTGGAATCTAAAACACGATTCTAAAGAAATACTTTTGCAAAGTAGATCCAAGACTTGATGCACAAATCAAGCGAGCTAAACTATGATTTGTAAAAACGATAATTACGATACAACTTAAAACATGCAAGATGGGATATCAAAGACAATAAGATAAATAGGCATGCATAAGTATGTAAAGACACATATATAACAAAGTTAACCTAAGCAGAGATTTAATTGGCCTCAACCATCTTATGTGGAAATGGCTTGCAAGCCTCAAGCTTTTATTATCTTGATTAAAAGAGAACTACACTCTCAAATAATGTTCTACAACCTCGCAAGGTTAAGTCGTCGTACACCTCTGAGACTTACTGACACGAGCCACTTATTATGCTTTGTGAGACTTATTGAATGACAATGGATCACACCATCATGAAATGTGATACAACCAAGTCTTACCACCTGTTTGAGATCTCATATGACATTCGTAGAAATTCACTCTATGGATTTAAGAACTCACACGGGGTTCGTTAAGCTTAGGCAAGCTAACATTCAAAGAGGTTTCTCAAAGTGTTCTCTCAAATAGATGGAATGGTGAATGTTTAACCTCGATTTTCCACTTCCTTGTAGAGTATAAGTGAGGTTTACCCTTACAAATATGGAGGTTTGGGGTGACAAAGGAAGGCTTCTCTTTAAAGCTTTTAGATCTCAAACAAAGAAGTTGTTTGGTATAGGTTAAACAACTCAACTTGAGCCCTAGGTCTTTTTCTTTAAGCTCACTCAAATATAGTATGGATAGATGGAGGGATTTATCTTGAACAATAGATAGAAACTTGTTCTTCTTCTTGTTGGATCTGTTGCTTTTGAACATTTCTAACAAGTTTCTCTTGAACTCCTAAAGTTGATTGAAGCAAATGAGGATGCAACTATTTATTGACTAATCCTGAAAGGGAAGTCGACTTCACTATCTTTCATATATGCTTTTCAGAATGACTAGTTTTAGAACCACTTTTTGCTTTATCAGAATGGCCGTGTACTGATAGTTACACTTCAGGGGTGAAGTCGACTTTGCACTACCAGAACAACTTAAAAAAAGTTTTCTCTTGGTCACATGTTATTGTACTTGACATGAACATCTCCTTTTAGTGCGTGAACATGTCCAAAATGATGAAATATTCAAGAGAATATCCATTCTCATTTGAGATGATTACAAATCAAATTTGAATTTTGGTTCCCACAAAGTTATGCTTCCAAATAGCTTTTAACACTTCATTTGAAATTTGGCTATCCATAAGCTATTTTTGCCGTCTTCAAATGTCACTTGGCATAGTCCACCTTCTTGGACTTAAACCATCATGGATTTATCTTCCTGATACTTTAACATTGCTTGACCAACATTCATATTTTTGACTTCGACCTCTTAAATTAACTTCTTCATTAGTTGATTTTAACTGTGATCAATGCATGACTTGAATTTTTCTTCTTGCAATGCCGCCTTTGGTTGAGTCTTCACGGTCGCATTTGAATGATCCAATTTCATCAATAACTCACAACCTAGTATGTATGACTTTATAATTTAGTCAAATATATTTTTACAATAACTCTTCGCTCAACCTATATTGGTTTTACCAGCTTAACCAACATTGTTTTTGTACTAATTTACAAATAATATTTTCATAAGTAGCCGGAGAAAACATTTTTTGCTTAAAGACATTTTGTTTGTTTGTGAAGACTTAGGAAATAAGAATCCCTTAAATGTTGTACCTATAAGATGTATTTTGAAAAATATTATATGTAATATTTTTGCCTTAAGAATGTAAAAATAAGTCTTACTTGATTTTTGTTTATATAATTCAACTAGTCATTAGTCATTCAGTAACTCTAATTGATGGTAGAACCCTAGGTCTGAGCCTTTGAATAAAGATACAAAACACACAAACCCAACATGACAATCAAATCCAAACTAAATAAATACATAATTAAGCAACCCTATGTACAAAGGTTAAACACACTTCCTTCTCCACTCAAGTTCAGCCAAAATAACCCAAACTTCAACAAACTTTGGTCGTAGCTAATTCAACAAATTTGCACCAAAATCGTTTTACTTACTCATGGATAGGGTTAGAAGATAATAAAATTTGGGAGAAGTTTTCATGCCCTTTCATTTCGTAGGGATCTTAAGTACAAATCTCAAACACGTGTCGTGCATGTGAGATAACATCATTAGTTAACGGAAGGCAATTTTGGGTTTAATTGAAGTATGGTTAGTTCAAGCGAGTTAACTAGATTGACAATGCCATTTTGAATCCCCTACGAAAATAATTTCTAAAATAGACCTAAAGTTCATTATGATAAATTAGAACCAAAACTCACCAACCCAAAAAAAAAAAAAAAGGAAAGGACATTTTGGGATTGTGGATGGGGTGAATTTTTAAGATCCAACAACCACGTAATGTTCCCGCTACAAGCAAGGATTGTTGTCTTCGCAAAATTTCACAAAATTTTCGTTTTTTGGAAATTACGAAAAGAAAGAGAAATTTTTTTTTTCATTTTTCGTTAAATTTCAAGGTATGTTTTTGCAAATTTTGAGCATTTTTTTTGTATTAATACAAAAACTAGCTACCAAATTTAAATATTTTTGAAGGTTTTTTCGAAAAATTTTGGGGTTATTTCATAAATTTTGGAGTTTTTTCTAATTATCATTTCTTTTAATTATTTATTGATTTTTGAAACCACCCATTGATTTTCTAATTATCATTTCTTTTATTTATATTTTAATTTTTAAAATGCTCGCTAATTTTCTAATTATATATTAATTTCATGTGTTTGGTATTTATGTTTTATTTAATGTGTTTAACAGATTTATTTACTTGCATTTTTTTTTCATATATTTGATATATCGTCAAAATTCATATATATTTCAAGTATCTTCAAAATTTTTATGTTTGTTTTTTCAAAAAAAAATTAGGAGATGAAATTAACTTAAAAAACGAAATCAAAATCCTCGCCTACAAGACACTGAATGTTATGGTTGGTCTTACACCTCTCGCAGTAAAGCTCTCACTCGTGAGCTATTGTATTTCAACTTGTTGTGAAGAGCATCTGCTCCTCTCTTAATAAAGCGTACGGAGTCGGGTACTTATTCCTCTTATTACTTCACTCATCTCTTTTGATGTGTTCAGATCTGTCCTCGCTGATCTCGATGATATCGAACCTGCAAAAATGAGCAGTGGTTAAGCCAAAGACCACCGTTGTGGTGGCCAAAGGCACTCCGATGCTTATGTTAGATATCGATCCAAGGAATAGTGAAGGTTGTGTATAAATTGCAATGTGTATATGTACATTTCTTCATCCTTTCACCATTTCTTACAGCAAGTGTTCCCTTCCCACCTGTTCTTGCGATTGAGGGTGTGATAGAGGGGGAAGATCTTGCGTGAGATCTTACCTGTGCATGAGTGAGTCTCTTCGACCTTGGCTATGTTTAGGACCCAATGCTTGATTGGGCTAAGAGCTGATTTCTTGCGAGTGGATCTTGGGCCTGTGACAGCTCTGAGATTCATTGTTTGGGCCTTATTGTCTTGGGCCAAGCCCTGAGACCCGTGCCTCTAGGGTTGGCGTGTCTTGGGCTTGGGCACCTGGTTTACGGGCTGAATAATAGTTTGTGCATGGGTCCGCTTGGGACTGCACTGAAGCTTTTTAAGTGCTAGGGCTAGCCCATGCCGCGTGTACGACTGTGATCATACGACTGATTGATGTCTTATCAGCTATGTATAAGGCCATGTTCAGAGTGGAGTTGTGCTTCCATGTTCCTAAAATTATTTGGGAATTCTTATCATTCTATGGTATTGCTCTGGCCTAATTGGCACTAAATGGATGGAGGATTTTGGGTTCTTCTTGACGCCTAGGTTGATTCATTCCATGGCTCCTATCCGAACGAGCAGCCATGGCATCTGTTGGCTGGTGAAGCCCTCTAGATTTAGCGGGCATTCAGAGGACATGAAAAATTGGCGGAGGTACTGCTTCTTTGCTTCGTTGTGGCTTGGGTACTTTGACCACGAGAACCGGTTGGTTAATCGCAACTTCAATAACATCAGTAAACCCTCTGACTTTTCTTGTCTGATGCTTTTGGCGTGATGCTTATTGTATTCTGACGTGCCACTTGTTTTCTCTACCAGGGGCACGACGTTGTTGCCCTTTTCTCATGATAAGGAGAGAACTAGAGACGACTTTATCTTTCTGCCTCCTATGCCCCTTGCGGATGCACTTACCGCTATATTTATCGAGCGCCGTGGTCTGTTATCCGATAAGGTGAGTAAGGTGGGTCGAACGCTGACCGCTTTGAGCTTCTTCTAGCATTAGACATCCGGAACGCGGAAGAAGATAGTTGCGAGGGATTCCAGCCCGTCCAAGAAAAAGGCTATGGAGGGGTTGCTTCCCCGACTCGTAAGTCCAAAAAGGTCAAGGTAGGGGCTGCCTAGGCTACCCTCTTCACTCCGTTGTCTGTTGCAGAAAGGGAGCTCATCGAGCATTCTCATTCAATGGTACCTTTTCATACTTCTAAGGAGACATCGTTTGAGCTCGGCAGTCTATCTCCTCCCCTGATGTCGTCCTTCAAGGGGGAACATCTTCGTCTTGCTAAGGTGGAGGACCCCAGTGATCTAGATGAAGTGCAGCTCGAGCGAGTTAGTACTCATTTTTTTATGCCACCATGAGGCTTTTCGCTGGCGGTGATCTAGGTTTCGAGTTCTGTGGTCCGATTGCCAATGCCCACGACCCGGTGGCAGTTCTGGATGCCCCAAGTTCTCAGGTTTGCTCCGCTTCCTTGCCGCCTATTGTCGGCAAGGAAAGGGAGGATGAAGTTTCCTCCATTTTTGGTGGTCATAGTTGCTACGGATGCAAAACTCATCCTGACCCCAAAGTCTTTCATTTTGACACTCGCATCAACTTTCCCTGAAATGAAGGACTTTGATGGCTGACATGTGTGGCACCAGGAGGTTGATCAAAGGAACGGATCCCTTCAACTTCTGAGGATGTCTTTTTCCTGTCTGGTTGATCATCTGCTGAGAGATACGCGCGGGGAACCATCTTAATCAAGGTTTGAAGAAGCTCATGCAGGTGAGCTAATACTTGTTTATTTGTCATTGGCCTCTTAACTGTACTTCTTTTTTGTAACCATGTGTTTGGTTTCCAATCAGGGGATGGCACACCAAACGTATGCTAGATGTTGGGCCTTGAGGTGGACTCTACGTGGGACAAAATCTACACTGTGGAGAGGTTGTTTGCTGAGTTGCAGTTTTTGGCTGCTCATTTTGAAATGGATTCACCGGGAAAACAATTGATCGTCTGTCACAGTTTGGAAGCTAGGCTGTGGGATGCCCGTGAGAGTCTGGATAAAGCTTTGACTGCTCGGGCTGACCTAGAAGTCCGACTAAAAGGAGTCCAGTAGAATCTGGATGAAGCTTTGGCTGCCATGACCGATTTGATGACCGAGCTCAAGGGAGTTCGGGAAGATTGGGATAGATTGCAACTGAGCAAATGGTGGCTGCTGACCATCTGACATTTGTTGCTGATAAAATCCAAACTATTTTGGATCACAAATATGTTGAGTTGTCTCGACAGAAGGAACTCTATGATGTCGTTCTGATGCAAGTGTCCCATCTTACTCATGAGCAAGACTCCGAGCGTGCAAGTTGGGTTGTGGTTGAGCGCAGGCTGGCATATTGTGAGAGTGGCGTGTCCAGAGTGCATGGAGAGCTGCCTCGCTTAAAGGCACAGTGGGTGGTCAAGGAGAAGGAGTTCCTTGATGATGTTTTGATTACTGACTTCAACAATGTTGTTGCTGGTAGGCTGGATTGGCTGGACTTCATTGAACAAGTTCATGCGAACTGGGACCTTCTTGCCTATAGGCATGTGGCTTTTGCCCACTTTGAGGAGGAGGGTTATTCATCTTCTTCCCATCGGAGTGGCTCTGAGGCTGATCCGTCTGTCGCGGAGATGATATTTGATCCTATTGTTCCAGAGACTACTGTTGACCCTGAGGCCATTATAGATTCAGAGTTGTAGGAGGATGTTCCTGACTCTACTCCTGTTGCATGAGCGAGTTTGCAATGAAAAAGAATTATTAATGAGAAAAATTTCCCTTTGTTTTTCTTTATATTTGTGTCTGTAGTTGTCGTACTTGTCATTTCCAATTCTTGCTTAGATTAGGCTGAGTAGGTTCCAATTCTTTATATTTGTTTTTGGGTTCCTATAGTCATCTTACTCAGTCCTTGAGAGGACATGCGCTAGGATGGAGTCTGTTATGCATGTCTAGGATAGACTTCATAATATACCTTAATTCTAAACAAGAGTTGAGTTGTTGAGGAACCATCTTTGCCTGAACGCCTAGGCTCATGTACTCCTCAGGTTCAGTCCTTGAGAGGACCCGAGCTGGGAAAAGTCCTCCACACATGTCTAGGCTGGACTTTATAATATACCTCAATCCTGAACAAGGCTTGAGCTATTGAGGAACCATTTTTTGCCCGTACAGGCTATGTCCCTTTAGTCCTCTTGCCCAGTTCTTGAGAATACCTGCATTGGGATGGAGTCTGTTACGCCTGTTTAGGTCAGTCTTCATAATATACCTCGATCCTGAACATGAGTTGAGTTGTTAAGGAACCATTTTTGCCCCAACAAGCTAGGTCCTTGTAGTCCTCTAGCTCAGTCCTTGAGAGGATCTGCGCTGGGAAGGAGTCCGTTACGCCTGTGTAGGCTAGAGTCTACTTGAGTGGTGAGCTGTCCATGAACTTGGCTAGATCCGATGTGTCGCACCTTTGCTCATTAGCAGACTAGGTCACTTAAGCAACAAGTTGTCATTGCCTTCAGTGGGGCTAGGCTCAGCCACTCGTGCGCCGGTTCCCATAGTCAAACTAGGTTATCTTAGGAGTGATATGTCGTCCGTGGACTAGACTCGCCCGCTTGCTATGAATTATCCGTGGACTGGGTTCGCCTGTTTGCGATGGACTGTCCGGGGATTGGGTCCGGTCCGTATGTGTGCCATAGTAGTCCCGTGGTTGGACTAGGCAATCATAGGAGCGGTGAGTTGTCTGTGGACTAGACTCGCTCACTTGCAGTGAACTGTTCGTTGACTTGGTTCGTTCGTTTGTGGTGGACTGTCCAGGGACTGGGTCTGAGCCGCACTTGTTCTGCCTTGGCTCCTGAGGCGCTCTAGGCTACTTATGCAGCAAGTTGTCGACATCCTAAATAGAACTAGGCTCGGCCGTTTGTGCGCCATATCGATCCTTGTGTCAGGATTAGGTTTCGTTGGGCGGTGAGTTGTTCGGGGACTAGGCTCGACCTGCTGTATCATACCTCGATTCCTTAAGCAGACTAGGTCACTTATGCGGTGATCCACCGTTTCTTTCAGTGGGGCTAGGCTCGGCCATGCCTGAGCCATGTTGTACTCCGTATAAGGATTGGGTCTTCCCCTGGAGAAAAATTTGAACATGGAGTAGTAATTAGATTACCTTTATTGATCTGTTTCAAAAGTGTTGCATGCTACCCTCGCTGCTCCTTATCAGTAAGCCCTTGGCTTGTTGGTCCATCTTTCTTCAGGGGGACTTGAGCCAATCGTGGTTACTTACCCGATAGCTTCATCGCCAAGTAATGACATTCTCCAGCGGAAGACTAATCTCCCTTGATAGTTTTGTCTCTCTGTTGACGGTTTTTAAGGCACTAGTGCTGTGTGGAGACTACTACCCCTTCTTGTAGAACCAAGGTTTTTTCAAGATTATATTATATGCTGATGGGCAATCCACCATGATGAAATCCGTCATAAGGAGCTTCGTTGGTTCCCCTGCTCCTATAGGTCAGCTAATGCTCTTGACTGAGTAACTTCGGGCACCGACCATCACCTGGTTGTCTGGTATAAACTTTTCTCTCAGCCGCATCTTGTGGAATGCTTCCAGGAATAGGATATTGGTTGAGCTCCCTGTGTCCACTATTGACCTTTTGACGCCCCTTTTTGACATGGCAATCGTGATAATCAGGGCGTCGTTCTGCGGGGAGTAGACCCTTTATATGTCCTGCTCAGTGAACGTCAAATTCGAGGTTGAGTGTTCCACCTTGGCATGTTGGCCCGGGTGGTTTCCACTGTGGGGACTATCCACAACTCTCGGATTGCATGCTTTCTCGATCAATTGGATTTTTCTGATCTGTAGTGTGCACTATGCAGGATGTAGATGACGTCTGCAACCTTGTCTTCGGCCTCAGGGGTCACTTCTTCTTTCTCTTGTGTTGTTTCTAGTCCGAATATACGAATTCTCCAAGTCTTCTCCTTCAAATTCAGTACTCTATCTCGTTTTTGAGAATTTGACAGTCCTGGGTGATGTGACCGTGGTCCTTCTGATAGATACAATATCTGCTATTATCACGTCTTGAAGGATTGTTTTTTATCTTGAGGGGCCACTTGATGTCCTCTCAGTTTTTTTTAATGTGGAGAGGATTTTGGCCAAGCTGGAGTTGAGGGGAGTGAACTCAGTAAACCTTGCGCCGACACAGTTGGTGGCCCTGTCAGGTTTGGCCTTGTCGGATCTGGTCTTGTTGTCGCTATTCCTCCTATTTAACATGTCCTCCTCTTTGCCTCTTTTATTGACGAGCAACATCTCCTCCAGAGTGATATATTTTTGTGCAATTTTCAGCAAGCCCGCCATATCCCTCGGGGGTGCCAAGGTGAGGAAGTTGTAGAACTGATCTCCTCGAAAGCAAGAAGTGAAGGCGGTGACTGACATGTCTTCGCTGCAACCGATGATCAGGGTCAGCTCGTCATTGAAACGAGTTACATACTCTCTTAGGGTCTCACCCCGCTTCTGCTTGAGACTCAGCAGATAGTAAGGCCATTTTCTGATTCCCTGGCTTCCTACGAATATTGTGAAAAATGCCTTCACCAAGAGCTGCAACAAATTGATAGATCTTGTTTAGAAACTGTGGAACCAAGTCAATGCAACTTTCTTCAGGCTGGTGGGAAAAGTTTGACACAGGATGACCTTTGAACTTTCATTGAGCGCCATCGCATGGTGGCAATGATGCAAATGGTTTGACATATTTGATGTTCCATCATAAAACTCAAGCTTTGGTGGGACAAACTTCTTCGAAAGCGGAGCACTCATGATTTCCTTTGAGAATTGAGGAATGGTGAGGTCGTACAAGATGTTTGGATTGGTTGCCCCTAGTTGGAACAGGTTCCTAATCGTGGAACGACCTATTTTCGGGACATGGTCCCTGTGATCTCCGTCGTCCCTTAGGCTCTCCTGCCAGCTGATTATTTGATCCTCCTTGGGGAGGTTTTCACTTTTCTGGACGCACACTCGTGTATCCTCTTTGGTGTGGGATCTCCTCGGATGTTGTCGATCCTGAGCGAGTCTTTCTACCACCTGTGCTCGATGATCCATATGAAACATGATTTGGTCTATGCAGGGATCAATAGTGGCTATCTTAGCGGCTGGGATGTGCGACTGTTCTGCCCCATCGGTTGGATCGATTCGACCCTTGGGGGGCTTTTCTGGTTGGAGGTTTGTCCGGTTCGACATTGTTGAGTGCTCGATATCTAGTGCTAGTGGCTATTTCTCAATGCTTTGCTTAGCTAGGAAGAACTTTGGATGTTTGTCTCAAGGAAAACTTATCGTCGTCTCCCCACGCACGACACCAATGTTGTGTTCAGATATGTTCAACCTGATCCGATGATATTGAACCTGAAAACATGAGCAACGGTTAAGCCAGGGACCACCGTTGTGGTGGCCGAAGGCACTCCGATGCTCAAGTCAGATATCGATGCAAGGAAGAGTGACAAGCTGTATGTAAATTGCAGTGTGTATGCGTACCTTTCTTCCTCCTTTTACCATTTTTTATAGTGAGTGTTCCCTCCCCAACCGTCCCTGCGATCGAGGGCCTGATGGAGGGATGATATCTCGCATAAGATCTTACTTGCACATGACTGAGTCTCTTCCACAATTGGCTCTATTTAGGACCCAATGGTTGATTGGGCTAAGAGTTGATTTCACGCGAGTGGAACTCAGGCCTGTGACAGCTCTGAGATTCGTTGTTCGTCCCTTTGGCACTATGCTTTTCATCGCCCTTTCTATCTTGACTATTAAATCGTAATTTGAAGTTTCTCACTTTTGATGGACTAACAACCTTCTAAATATGTGGTTATATCAATATGAGTCCAATTAAAAATAAAAATAAAAAAATTTGGTTGTCGAATCTTGACTGTTTCTTGATTGAGTTTTGGGTGTGTCAGAGGTGTGTCCGACACGTTGACCACATTGACCCTGTGTCTGACCCAGCCGACACGTTGACCAAGTATTTGATACGTGTCGAAGGCGTGTCGAGCAAGTGTCAGTTTCAAATACATGTCAGACACGAGTGCAACAAGTTTTTGAATAGTTTGTGCATCCTTGGTGGGCATTAAGTCGTGAGAAGAGTTTGTGATTCCAAGTTAACATAATGTTTCTCATTTCAACTAAGACTAAGTTATTATTTTGTCTACAAAGCAAGGTTTTTAAATGTAGAGACATTACGTGATGCGTTTTGGTTGGCCGAGTTGTGAGGCGTAACCTTTTTAGAGGTATGTATATTTGAAGTAAAGAAAATGTATAAACAATATTATATCATAATTCTACATCTAAAATAATCATTTCAATAATCAAACTTGAAACTTACAACTTTCATCACTGATTTTAAGTCAAATTGTCAATTAATAATCTAACACCTTTAAAATTCATATTTTAAAATCACAACATGATAAACACGGAAAACTATAATAAAAAATGTCAGACATCACATTCTTAAATTCTAGTCTTCATTGAAAGCATCAACATTGACTTTATCGTTCCGTTGTGAAGATTTTGATATTCGCCTACAAAATCCAACTCTTAAACCCTTTCATTCCATGTAGCGCTCGAGTTCAAATGGAATGAGCTCTTTTATACAAACAAACAAAGATGACAGTTCCTTACAATTCAAATTGCAAAATGTAAATTTTAAAACGTAAAACATAATGTCACCCTAAGTGTTGACTTCTTTTTCTTTGATGCAAAACAAGCCTCGACGCATAAGTTTCACAAGTTTTTTAAAACCATGCTAAAGAAATGCCTCAATTCTAATTTTTTTTTTTTTTTGGATTGGCACTCTTTTTTCTTGATGGATGAATTATGTTTATGCCTGAGAAGTACAATGTTCAATGTTCTTTGCTGCAGATTCATCAGCTGTCTTTTAGTCCTCATACTGATGCTAAAAGGATTATGGACCTAGTCAAATTTCCATCTCCAAAGCATGTCATACTTGTCCATGGTGAGAAACCAAAAATGGCCTCTCTTAAAGAGAAAATACAACTTGAACTGGGGATTCAGTGTTATTATCCAGCGAACAATGAAACCGTTCACATACCCTCAACTCAATCTCTGAAAATAGATGCTACAGACATATTTATTCAGAAAGGCATGCACCCAAATTTAGGGGACTTGAGAAGCAACTTTAAAAATTACAATGATTTGGGTCCCAGTTGTAACGATACCTTAACAGCGATGCACATTGAAGAGAAAAGGGCTTCTGGAGGGATCTTGATCATGGATAAGACAAAAGGAGCCAAGGCTGTGCATCAGGAAGAACTTTTACCAATATTGGGAGTCAAACAACACATGGTTCAGTTTGCTTATTGCTGTCCTGTACATTGAGATTGTCTGGAACATGTGAAACCACATCAACCAAGTGTCCAAGTATCAGATTCCTCTTCTTCAGCAAGAGGTGCTTTAAGCAGTCCTTTGTTTTCTGCAGACAATGGGTCATCCATTTCTAGTAGTTGTTATTGGCTTCACCAGCTATTAGTGAAACTCTCAAATAAACTTGATGGAGAGAACATTGAAGAGCTCTCTGACCATCTGCAGTTAAGATCATTTAATTTATCAGTATGCTTGAACTCTAACTGCCCTTACAAAATCAAGGAGTGTGTCAGTAACAAATCTGTGGTCTGTTTTTTGCTGCCGTTGGTCATTGATCGACAAAATTTTGGCTTGGAGAATAATCTCAATTTTAAAAGAATGGAATATTCTGGTAAAATTTGAGACCTCGTGTTTGTGTAATTACATGGTGGATCGGGTCAAGTTAAATAGGCAGATATTGAGCTTGCTGATCTTCATTTTATGAATATGAAACTTGATGTTGCCCATGTTCATTTAAGATAAGAAACTTGGTTGCTAATACAAGTGTTTGAAGTAGCAGCGTTCGCTGGTATCATGTCCATAGGTATTTCTGATATTGTTGCTTGGCTATCTGATGGACAGAAGCTTTTACAGAATTGGATTTTGCAAACAAGATTTTACTTGTTTACCCTTTGTATGCACGTTTGATCTATTATCAAATGCATGTACCAGGATTTAAGACGATGGAGGTTCATAGGTGCTGGAGTGTCCCTGAACCGACCTGTGCAAATTGCGAGTGCTATGGACTTGTGTTGCTAATTAGCGAACTATGAAGTTATTGATAATTTGTTTGTTTGTTTGCTTTGAAAGAGCATCTCCTGGGATTCGAACTTGTATACCAAGGCATGTGGGATGGCTATGCACCCCAAGAGATGGTCTCTTCCAAGGTAATAAATCTTCTCGTGGTTCCAACTTCAGTATAGGACGTTACATTAGTATAACTTGGATTTTATATGGGGATCATGAAAACTGCCACTAGAACACGAGAGCTACTCAGGATGAACTGATTTGACACCAGAGCAGGAAGACCTTGCAGATGAAATTCCATTTTCTTCATTGTTTTCTGTTTTTATTTTTATGATTTACTTTAATTTTATTTTGCAAAATACTAATTAATTCGCTTTGGTAGGAAATCTTAATCGCATTACCTTTTACTACCATCCATTAGTCCTAAAAAGGCCCGGTTAAAAGAAAGTCCTTAAAAGTTTAGCCAATTTCTTTTTATGAGCAGAGGGACAACAAATGACGGTAAAAGCCCATTTTCAAAGTCTTTTATTGACAACATGAGATATAGATTCCCACCTAACCCTCTCACCATTTAGTGGACCTTGCTTTGGGTGGTTCCCTCTCTTTAATGTTTCCATTAAAGTTTGTCAATAATAACACAGCAATGGCCAACTTAAGTTTGCAGTCTTTTAACAAACATCAACAAGGTACAAACAGCCACTTCAGATCATATTGTGAAAGATAGAAAAATGACTCACAAAGCCCAGACTTTCTTCATTCACAAGACATTAAGAGGAGACTAATCTAATCTATATCCACTCCAAATCCATGCAGAAAAGCAAGTGTAAGCCTAGATTGAGCATCAGCAGTGCTATCACAGATCATGAAGAAGAAGATGAGCTTGCAACAGTCAAAGCTGCTGCATGGGGTTGGTATCAACACGGCTCTGGATCCCAGGGTAAACCATTACCAATGAGAGAATTCATGGATATGACGACGTTGCACCACCGCAGACAGTCCCCTAGGATTTCTAGATTCAAGTTAGAAGCTATGAAGTGGAAGAAGGCCAATGAAACATCTTCTTCTTCTTTGATCCAGCCACTGCTTGATTCATATGAAATTGAAAGAATTTCACAACAACTAGATTGGTTATTATTAGAATCTGCCAATGCCCAAACATCATTATCATCTTCAACAACATCAGAGACTGTTGGCAAGAAGAAGAAGAAGAAAATAAAAGGAAGATGGAAATTTCGTGTTGCAACATGCCGGTCAACGGAAGACGTGGTCGAAGCTGAGCCAATTAGGATGATGAGGACGAAGGCAGCTCCTCCTCCTGCTTCTGCCAACCACAGGTAGCCCATGCCAAAAAGACAGAATTGAATTACCCCATTACACTCTCAATGAATTGTAGTTGGTTGTACTAAAATTTATGATGATATGCCAAATCTGTAATATTCCTCTCTTGTACTCACTTGAATTTAGGATATGTTACAAATCCTAATTTCATTCTTTAGTCTTCCAACTCTGACATAAATGAAAAGCCTCACTTGTTGTTGGTGCCCTGGCAAATTAACATCACAAACAATTGCATTATATTATTGTTACATGATTAATGGAAAATCTAATTTCAGCGCCTGACACTAAATTAGATATATTATAGATAGACATTAATAGTTTAAACAATTAAGACTCAAAACTAGATGGTGCTTAAAAATGTACATAATAGTGTTAAGTTAGTTCAATAAAAAAAAAAAAAAAAGATGTTCCATTGTGGGGCATTGAGTCCCTACTTCAGTAAATTTGGACACCATCCTTCTTGAGATATAAGGTTAATCTTGGTCGGGTTCAACACATCTAACCTAAGTTCAACTTCAATTTGGGAGGGATGGGCCTAGGTTAGGTTTAAGTTGGTTATGGGCAGGAATAGAGGTAACTCAAAAGAAGTTTGGGTTGTTCACAGGTAAATGAATTGAAAAACCAGTGTTCTAAAAATCGGCCTAGGCGGCGCCTAGGCGCTAGAAGGTAGAAAAATGTCCAGATTAATGGCTGGGCGGGTTCTGGGCAGTCTAGGCGGGTCTGGGCGGCCTAGGCGGTCTGGGCAAGTTTTTATTTTATTTTTAATAAGGATGATTGTGTTCTTATTTTATTTTATTTTATTTTTTTAAAATAAACAATTTAATTGTTTTTTTATTCAGTATATGTCTAAATGTAGCAAATGATGATTACTTAATGGAATTCTCAAAGGATCTGCTGGCACCAATTTTAGTAATGTAGAGTTTATCAAACATGACTGAGGTTATTCATGCAATTTGAAGAAAAATAAAAGAGTAGGTTTAGATATTTGTCCACAAATTCAACTTTGTATAAAGTACCCATCACGACCAACTTCAGTCATTTGAGTTTTAATAAATTTTGTTTATGATTGTTAATTTTTTATGTTTTTAAATTTTGCATATGTATCTTGGCATTAAATTGGATGTAATTGTTAAAGTATTATGCTTAATTTTTGTAAATTATTAAAATTATAATACAAAACCTAAGACCGCCTAGGCCTCTGGGCGCTAGGCACCTGCTCGCTGCCCGCCCACCGCCTAGCGTTTTTTAGCAGTGTTCTAAAAAGGGCCCAATTTGAAAAAAATCTTTGTGGGTCAACGTGCCAGGGATAAGACACATTTTGCGAGATGGTTGTATCAATTACTCCCCCTAGTTAATGGGGCTGCTTGCAGGGTCATTAATTCAAAAGATGTGGAGTTGTGTAGTGGCCATTGGAACCCTCATTTTCCCGATTTCCCGTACGACATTTAATGCTGAAGTAACTGCTTATTGACACCTCTTCATGAACCATTTCGCCTATATAGGGGTTGGTTGTTTTGCATTCAAGCACTGCAATGAGAATAATATAGCATGTTAATCAAATGCATCTTACCAGTCCAAAGGCTGAACGAAGATCTCTCTCACTGGAGCCTTCAAATGTTCTAACATTTGCACCGATGAGTCTTGTTATTATGCGGTGCCGCCTGATCTGGGTGGGCATCTGATTGATCCCATGAGATATTGTAATATCCTCTTATATTTCGTAGAAGAAGTACGAACTGTTCCTCAGGGGACAAGTCTGTCTTCCATCCTCTGCGGCTCCTGTGTTCCTGTTCGCTACTGTTGTTGGGTGATAATACCAACATCTAGTTTGTGGCATTCGTTCGCTCTGGCTTTCATGTGTGATGCTCCAACCAGAAGGCAAGTTGGCATAGTGGAGTTATGATGAATGCGACCTTTTTCCAGTGACGTTAGCTCAGCCGCATTTCAAACACTTCCTTCTTGAAGGTCATCCTCCTTTTGTCTCCTTCTACTCTAGTCTCCGTCCCTTTCTATAAGGTAGTCCGGCGGGTGGAAGACGTCTTCGTTTCATTTCGAAGCTCATGTTGCCACCTTTGAATCATCACCGCAAGGTGATTTGATGGAGTAATAAATTGAGTGCGCTTTTTCGCCTTCTGTTGCAGACGTTTTACTTTAACCACCTTCTCTTCTGGAGGCGAATTAGCAGCTCAGAGTCTCTACCCTTGTTTCAGTGGATAGATGCTTTCATCAGACTTAGATACTTGTAGTGTATATACTGATGTGCTAGTTGGTTGGCAAGCTTTGTAATAACTTTCATTGCAATCAATAAAATCTGTTTTATTTCTAGAATGTGTCGTGTACGAACAACTCTTCTAAACTGAAATGAAAAACAAAAAACAAGAAGCGAAATCAAAGCAGTGGCGCCGTGGTTTCTGGTACGGTGATTGAGTAAGAATCCGATGTATCCGCCATTGTTACTGTTGTTGTCTGAAGAAGAAGAAGTAGTAGGGACTAGTAGGTGGACAAGGAGAACATCTTATGTTGTCATCAAGTGGATGTTAGGGTTTCCAAGACAATCCACAATCAATCATCAATCAATAATAAGTGTCTCATTTTAATTTCTTATTTTTTAATGCTCAACGTTGAAAAGTAGATGAGAAGACAAGAGATGGAGAAAATTAAAGAGAGGCTTTGTTGGTTCGTTTGGCTGTTCGGTATAGTAACTAGTCAACCTAACCTGAGGAAGGCTTCTTCTTCTTTCGGATGACACACTCATTACATGCTTCCTTCAATCACCTTTTTTTCTCTCTCTTTATTTCGCTTGTATGTAGATGATACCTACATAACATAACAACACATACATACCTATTACCTACATACATGGAAAGGGCAAGCAAAATATGAAAGAAAGAAAAATGGTTTGCATTTGCAACCAAAGGAGTCTCACTCTCTCCCAAGTCCTAACACAACTCCGTGGACTCACTCATGACTTCTTTTTGTTTTCAGGTGGGGAATAGATAGAGGCATTAATTTTACGGGGTCTGTGGTTCTGTGTTTGCCCACGTCTTTTCCTTTAGCATCTTCCACCAGTCTCTACTAGGTTTGTACTTTGTACTTACTAGCTTTGATTTATACAATAGGTCTTTGAGGCAAAGTCATTATGTAAAGACACTAGTATATTACCCGTGTCGTTGGCAGGATAGAAAGTGTACGGTGATATATGGTTAAAAATTAGTCAAAATTTTTATTAGATATAAAAAAATATTCAAAGTGGAGTTCTGGTTCTTTATTTGAATAAGTCTTGAGTTTTTGAAAAAAACTGGAAATACTAATGATATGTATTGTAATATACATATTCTTTTTTGAAATGTATACGATGTGAAATGTATACTTTACAATTTTAAGTAAGGAGAAGGACATTCCAATAATTCAAAGACCAAATAATACCTGTGTTATCTCCCTAGGCAGTCTACATTATAACATACAAAAAAAGATGACATAAGCTAGAGTTATTATCATGAATCACGTACATTAAAAAAAAATTTAACAAAAATAAAAATGTGATTGCTATTACAAAGAAAATTTACTTTACAATGACGAAATGAACTACAATAAAAATAACCACATGTGGCATTGTTATAATTTTAGTACACATATTAAAATAAAAATAACCACATGTGTGCACAATAAAAAAATAATTTTGGATCAGAATGTTGCAAATCTGCAAATGCTTAGTAGGATCAAATACTACCCACCCATTTTGCAAGTATTTAAATATTTAAATAATCAATCTGTGGCTTATTTGCTTGCTAAAGGTCACAACTCACAACCCTCCCACCTACTCCCTTTCTCTCATTCTCTTTTTTAATTCCCTTCCCTTCCCAGCCCAACCAAAGCCACTGCCTTTTTCTCTATCTTATCATTCACAATTTTCCAGCCCAGCCAAGTTGCAGCAGATTCACAATTTGCCATTCATGAAGGTAAGGTAAGGTTAATCCACCCGCAACCATGAAAAACCCACCGCCAATTTGTAGTCCACAATTTGCAATTCATGAGGGAAAATCAGTAGATTAGAAACCCATCAAAAAATGAAGAGTGATGCAAACAGACAGACTCCCACCGCCATCACGACCTTCACTTGCAATCACTGGAACCATAAATTGGGTAAAGATATTAGAGAGAGATTGGGAGGCTGACACCGACGATGGGGAAGGGAAGGGAACTCAAGGAACAAGATGAAGGGGGAAGAGGGAGGGGCTGATCGGTCCCTAACTGATTGATTGAGGTCAATCATTGTTGAGTGCAACCGCTTAGAGAGAAAATGAAAGTTTTCAGAGGTGAGAGAGCTTTGCCCTTAGCATGAGAAGAGATATGCAGAGGAAGGCATCGGGGTTAAACTTTTTAACTTAAGTTCTTCCACTAAAACAACTTATGCCACATAGGACATATAGACTATGAACAATGTTTTGTGAACAGTGAAACACCTGTGTGAGTTGTAAGGAAGATGGGTTTTTTTTCTTATTCAAATTTCTGAAACAGTACCTGCTTTGTATTGTCAAAATAACGTTTTTTATTTTATAGTCTTTCACTACTCTGTTTGAGCTGAAATTTCGAAAAAAATTAGATATCAACATCAGAAGCAACGTGTCAAAATCTCATCTCATTTTGACCCATCTTCCTCGAGATCAGTTCTAAATGGGATACAAAAAATTTCTCTATAAGTATCATGAAGCGAGCAAGGGCTTACCTTGGGTGCAACACAAGCCAACTAGCGCTCATTGTCCAAAACCACACGAAAGGGTGGTCTTTAAACACTCATAAAAACAGTTTATCAAGACATTAAATGGCGTAGACCTAAATATGTATCTCGAGGAACGACGTCAAAACGGCCCAAAACTATGCCATGTCATTTGTATTGGTAATTTAAATTTTTCCTGAAAATTCAGTTCGAACGAAACTCAAACGAGTTGAAAAACATTTTTTTCTAATTTGCTAGGGACTTCAAATGTAAAATTATGAAAGGGTGATTTATTAGGAGTTTGAGGGACTCTAAGCCCAAACCCCCATTTTAAAATGCAAGTATTATATTAATTCAATCAACTACTTAAATTTTACAGCCATCTACCATCCTTTGCTCAAAACCAAATTTTGCTAAGACTGGTGCTTCAATATTGTTTTCTCTATTTACATGTTCGAACTTCCACTTATCTTTCCCACATAAGTTCCATAGTCTACGGATACTAGCCACGATAAGTATCCATGACCATTCACAAAAATTGTCAGTAGAACCGTTCAACAAAGAAATTACTGAAAGAGAATCACCAACCAAAGTACCTTCATTCCATTTGTTATGGTAACACATTTTCATCACTGCTCGGCTGAATAAACTCCAGCCATGTTGTCCAAATACATGGGCAGATAGCACAAGCTAAAATAGTCAGAACACTGTTAGTTCCTTGTTTTGCATACACACCTCAGCTCCCTATCTCAAATTTGATTCAAAACTAGCATTAAAAAGATAAACACCAATTACTTGGAAGATTGGAACTGGGAGCTTTAAATACTTCATGATCAACTTGTTAATTTGTCTAACTACCCTTTACTCATGGATCCGAATACCACCATATATGATACACCTAAAAACTATTGTGCCATTTCAATAAGGAAATTGTTTTACTTACCCAAGCAAATTCCTTTCCACATTCAACTTGGGGTATTGACTTTCGTTTTTAAAAACTACTGGGCACATCCAATCGTACAACCACATGGTGAGTCGTAGGCCAAAGTAAAATTAATAAGAACTTTTAGCACGAATTGACATGCCCTAGTTGATTTTATATGTTAGTTTTCTATGTTGAATAGAAATATCATTGGAATCTTTTTTTCTTTTAATTAAACCTTCGGAGGGAGGGCGACTATGGTATAACAAACCTTTATATATTACTTATCAAAATTTACATGAATCAAGGGTACATTACGACTTTACCCGAATAAGAGACCTCAAGAAAACTAAATAAGCAATTGCACCAGAATTCGTTTAAGTGCTCTGCCCAAACATCACCCAAGACCTACCGTCCATCATTCCTTCTTGCACACACTAGCCACTACCAAATCACACAACTTCCATTCTTCAACATACCATAATAATATTATGTTTTGCAAAACCGTGCGATAACACCTTCTCAATGACTAGACCATAACACTCTGTTTTAGTGGAAAACAGGGTAGCCTACCGCATCGCCTGTGCTAGAAGTTGTCAAAGTTCCCTGCCAAAACAACACCCCCAACCAACCAGCATAACTCCTTGTGCACACCAGCCACTTCCAACCATCACCTTGGCATACTCTGTTTTGTAACACAGAGCAACAAAACATTATCCAAAACAGAGGAGAAAATCAACCCCTCATTAAAAAACAAACCGCTTTGATTTGGTGAGCAATACATTTCAACGCAACAGACTAAACCGCATTTCCTGTTGGCCAACTTTTCTTTCAATCTTCACACATATTTCAACCAACCAATTGCAATTTGGTTGTAAAAACCTGTAGAAATCTGGGTAAACTACTGACACATATTACCAATATAAATCCAGCCCTGACAAACATTACCACAAACTGTAAAATGTAAAAATACATTCCTTGACTATTAACCGAACCCCGCACTACTTCGACGAACAAATTTACGCAGTATGACATTGATCCAACCGTAATAAAGCTCTAGGACGACTTGGAAAGTCGCGCACATCATAACTCATAAGACCTACTAACCTTTTCAACCTATGCTAATTGGCTAGTGCATCTGCCACTAAATTAGCCTCTAGAAAAATATGACCACACCTACAATCGATGCTAGCACATTCCCTTATGATATTTCTCCAAATAGAATCAAGTCTCCAATGGACTTTGAACACTATATAAAACCATTCTCTGGCCAACAAAGAATCTGTCTGAATTATCACTTTTTTAGCACCAACTTCCTTACACAATCGAAGACCCTCCAATATAAGCAACCCTATTATTCGAACCTCTCCCAAAAAAAATTGTCTAACATGAATGCACTATCCATATCGTCTCTGACCACACCCCCTAGAAGCAAAAGGATTGTCTGGACGAACACCCATCTTGGCGGAGGGTGAACCCATTGCACAACAAATGGCATACTATGAGATGTTCTGTGCACCTGAACATGTCTCAAACTTAGGGCCGAAATAATACCATTGCGGTTTAATGACCTAACCTTAGGCATAAAAAACTCCGACACCAACTTTAACACACACAATCACATAGATTGCAGTTTATTCTCAATTCTAAAACAACTTATGATTTCTCAGCAACCAAATCTCCCATAAAGCAAACAGGGGGTGAGGCTATAGAACACTCCTAATTGAGTATGCTTGTCAGCTCAGTGAAATCAAACTTGAAGCATAGGATAGATTTTGCTCGAGCGATGAAAGTGAACTCCAAATATTTGTTCAAAATGACGCTAGACATGCGATGCTAATTCAATTTCTATAAAAATATGTTTGGATGATTCAAAGGAAGCAAATGGTGCCATATCAGCTAAAAAATCGTATCCTTCAACCCTTTATTCTGAATAAGTAACCCGCCTTGACTGAGTATTGCTAACTACTTGTATGCTGCAAGACACGAATATCCCTCTCACCAACAGATTGTTTCTGGCACAACTCATAATTTGACATAGTTTCCTCCCTCATATCAGGGTGTAGATCCCCAAACCCATTACTCGCATAAGAAGCAAGATTTGGCCAGACCCTAAAACTATGAGAGTTGGGCACGAAGAAACCAACCCCACTCCAGTTTTCATAAAAGAAGCTAACGTCTAGGCCCTTATCAACTATCCATTCCGACTTATTAAGCAAGATATTTTCTATTTCAACATCTCTTAAAAAAACTTCAAAGTCTTTTTCTTCTCCTAAAATACCATCAATAGAATCGAATCCAATGAGTATTTGCGCCTCGTGAACACTGCCCAAAGGGACCTTGAATGCAGTAAGTTCCAAAGAGCCTTGAGCCTGAATGCTCCCATAACTAGCCAGAAATCCTTGACAGCCAAACCTTTCTCCTTAACTGGGTAACTAATCTTCGACCAGACCACCCATTTTTTCTTGCAACATCCTTTGCAATGCCCCCAGAAGAATCTAGCAATGAGACTCTGCACAATATCAATAACCTTATTTGGGACACAAGTAGCCGCCAAAGTATACACAAGCAAAGTGGTCAACACATGGTGCACCAACACTGGACGACCCCCTGGAGATAACAAATTAGCTTTCCACTCGCCGATCCTCTTGGTAATCTTAGCCACTTAATCATCACAGAATCTCTCCTTACCTTTACCTTCATAAATTGGCACACCCAAGTACTTAAATGAAGACGTTTTATGTTGGAACCCTGAGATACGATCGATACTTTCTACGCGTTCCCTTGGTGAATTTGTTGCCCTGATAAAATAATTCTTACTTGTGTTAATTTTCTGCTTCAAAGCCGCGCAATAATTCGCAAGAAAATCCAACCAACCCTGTATCGAAGTCTTCTTCCCATTCAAAAACATCAGTGTTCATCCACATAGAGTAAATGGGTGACAATATTACATCGACACAGGGTCTAATAATACCCAATCTGCTCCCTATAAAAGTAGTCGTAAGGCCTCTATTAAGAACCTATGCCGCAATCACAAACAGAACGGGCGATAGAAAAACCCCCTGTCTCAGCCCTTTGGTAGAGCGAAAATACCCATATATGAGCCCTGCATAAGAACTGGAAAACCACAATGGGATATGCAATGGGAGATCATCAAGCAGAACCTGTTATCAAATCCAAAATTTTTAAGCACCGCAAGCAGGAAGATTCACTCGATTCTATCATATGCCTTCTCCATATCTAGGTTAAGGATAACATTTCCACAAAAAAAATTCTTCCCAATAGACCAAATCATTTCCTAAGCTAAACCAATATTTTCTGAGATCAATCTACCTCTCACAAAAGCACACTGTTCCTGAAAGATAATGTTAGGTAGGAGCACTGTCAGTCGCTTACAAAAAATCTTACTAAACACCTTATCTACCACATTCAGAGGCTGATTGACCTAAAATCATTAAAAAGCTTAGGTGCTTACACTTTAGAGATTAACGATATAAAATCTGTAGAAAACGAGCCACGCAAGCCTTTTCCCATGAACAACAGTTGTGCTGCTTCCCACAGATCATTCTTAACAATGTCCCAACAAATTTGAAAGAAACACTTACACTTTTGAGCTATAACAGTCCACCAAACAATTTCAAGTAAAAAAAAATGAAAAATAGCTACACAAAATAAGTGTTACAATAAATTGGATCACCATGAATAGTATCACCTGTAGCACCATACTCTTCATGGTGATATAATTATTGTATCAATTTGTTTGTGAAAATGTGTAAAATTGTTTGGTGGACTGTTATAGCTCAAAAGTGATACTGTTTTGGAGTTGTTACAAAAATGTCAATTTGGTGTAGTGTGGCCCAGGTGCACTATCCCGCGGAATACTAAACATTGCCTCCCTTACTTCCTCCAGTAGCGACATTCTATACAAATCTTCATCTCATGATCATAAATACAAGAAGGGTTGCTCTCCAACAATTGCTCATCACAGACTACTGGCTGTGAAGTAAGTAGAGACTGAAAGAACATGTTCGCCTCATGCAACATATAACCCTTATCTAAATACATGACCCATCAGGTAAAGTGATCTCAGTAACCATCCTCCATTTCTGCTTAATTTTCACTGAGGCAAAAAATACTTGGTACATATATCTCCTTCTTTAAATTCTTTTTACCTAGACCTTTGCTTCTAGTAGACATTTTCCTACAAAAAAGGCCCTTTTGAACTCCGCTTCACACTTGTTGAAGTTGGCGAAAGCTCGCCCCTCCCAAGATACCTGAGATAAAACCTCTCACATTCTCATTTCATATTTGATACGTCGCATATTACAAAACACATTACCAAATACCTCTTTATTCCATCTTTTAAATCTGCCTGAAGTCTTTTAAGTTTCACATTAAGACTATCAATATCATCTACTTCACCTATGTCAACACGTGTCAACATTCCAAGAATTTGCCACAAAACCCATACTCTCATCATACAAATACCACATTTTTTGAAATCTAAATGGAAGGTTACTCGACCAAGGAGGCGATGGGAAAGACACCAACACCAGAGAATGATCTGAATAGATTCGAAGAAAATGTTCTACTTGAATCATTGGAAATGTGGTTAGCCAACAAGAATTAACCATCACCCTATCCAGCCTAGCCCAAATTCTGTGACTAGCACTTCTGTTATTACACCAAGTAAACCGCGGGCCGTTGAAACCACAATGCAAGTGTTAAAATGGTCATATCCTGAAAATTCAGAACATTACCACCCATCTTCTCTTCCAGTGAAACATTGTGATTAAAATCTGTAAATGTTACCCAAGGTCTAATGCACTCCTCCGAGGTAAGCGTTAACTTCTGCCAATGTAACAAATGCTCAGCCGGTATACATTTGCCAAATCACAGTAACTAAAAACTCACTATTAGAATCCAAATCCCTGACAACGCAATGGATGTGTTGTTCCGTGTGAAAGATAACCGACACATCTAGGTTGTTATCCCAGAAAATCCATAGCTTACCACCAACCTCCTCATTCTAAACAAAGTTGATAAATACATCTTCCTGCTAGTCTCAACATGTCTCAATGCTTCCACCATCAGTTCTGCCAGCATCAACAGACGAACTTTATGATCAAACACCAACTTTTTAATCTGACTTAGTATAGTTTTGTTACCCACGTCCTGTGCGGCCTAGAAAATGCTATTAGGCAGACTCATAATTAACTTTAAAAGAAAGATTTCTGGTTTGGGGTCTATCCCTTATACTCATCAAATCCTTTTTTTTTTCTTCTTCTTTTTCCCCTTCTTTTTTCCTTCCATCCGAATCAACCCCCATTTCGACCTCTTCTCTAGCACAACCATCATGATTATCTCTATCCGAGAGTGTCAAAGTCTCAATGTTATGTTCATCAATAGTAGGGGCTAAACTATCTACCGGCTCCCCTGCCACTACGTCATTCTTATCCACCGCTAGGCTAGCACTTCTCACCTCCAAAGACGCATGTTCTCCCTCTCCATCAATGGGGAGCGCACAAATGTGAAACGACGAAACCGATTGTGTGTCTTCTACCAGCACATGCATTGTACTCATTTATTTTCCATTCGTAACCAATCCCTCTGCTTTAGAAAACTCCTTTGTAACACTCTCTGCCTCCTTAATAATCTGAACCTGTGGCTGAGTCTCCCGTTTTCCACAGACCTCACAACTAGGCCTATCCCCCTTCATTAAAGCAATTGTGCGAGCCAGTTTCAAAAATCGATACCCCACAACAAAACCATCGACTATGAAATTTATACAATCACTACTAGTGGCATGCTCCTCCACAACCCTGCCCTAAGACATTGGTTGCACCTTGATCCAACGTATTTTCCATATTGCCCAACTGTTTCTGCCTTTTCTTCCCCATGCACTGACCCGCCCAGTTGCTTTATGTCATGGAAAGCTCCATTAGAATTAGTCGCCTGGTTACCCAACTCTTCATGCTTAGCAATAAGCTCAGCCAATGTCAGAGGAGGTTTGACCATAGATGTATCATCTAGGGGCTCACCCGAATCACCTGCTACCTCTGCCAGTAAACTTAATTTATTTTTGCATCGTACCTCATTAGTTGCTTCCCCAACCTTCAATCCCTTAACGACCTGAAAATAAAAAAGAAAATTGCCACTAACTAGTTTCTGGTTGGGAATCACATCGCCTTTGTCGTTCTTAGCACCGCTCATACCAATAACAAAGCTCTTAACCTCAGTCTCCAACAATACAAGGCGATACACCTGTTTAGAGCTCACAACTTCTTTTTCTTTCCCAGTTTTGGGTATAACAACCTGTTTTTTTCTAAAGAGTGCCATGTTTCTTCCTATAATTGTAACTTCATGACCGATCAACGAACAATACTCACAATACATAAAACCAAGAAAAACAATTTTCTGCCAATAACCCTTGTTTTGTGAAATGTCCATACAAACATTGTCCGGAAGAGCCAAAGATATATTCATCTCTACACAAATCTTAACTGTATTCAGTTTTGCAAGGCATTGAGTACTGTCATCAATGTGTAAAAATGTACCGAAAGAATCCCCAATAAGTTTCAAGACCAGTGTGAAAATACTTAAGTGGCAAACTCGATAAGTCCAACCAAAGCGGATTAAGAATCAGATCAGTTTTGAGACTAAAATTGTCATGCCATCTAAACACTTTCAATCTGACTCCCCATATCAGGTATGAATCACGGGAGGACACATTTTTAACTTCAATTTCAGATTGTAATCTCACAATCACATGTGTCGGATCCAACAAACCCATTGTGAACTCGCCAGAGATACCCCATGAACGATGAATCATGTCTCTAATTGCTTCTAGAGAAGGCCTATAGCTCAAAAATTTCAGGACAATAACAAACTTCTCAACCTAAGCCTCCCGTCGTGTCGCATCCAAACCATGAGAGAGGTGGTCAATTTTCCTTCCTCGCGAAAGCAACTGCCTTCCTTAGGTGCCTCCTTAACTGTGGTTCTTCCAACCTTGCCTAGCACCTACGCAAATGATGGAGGGGGCTAAATCGTCACGGCCGAGCCGACCCTTAGCCCAGCCAACAAAGGATCTCTAATGGCGGCTGGTTGCGCCGCCATGGAGGAGAAGAAAAAGTATTAGCTTGGACGACCCAGATCTCACGGCCTGAAATAAGAACTTATCGGTTAAATTTGGCAATTGATGTCTTAGCCGGTTTTATATATTAATAAACTAAAAGTTTCTATGATCAATACAAGTCCCAAGGAATGACAACCAATCATTTTTTGTTTGTTTGTTTATTTAAACCTCTAGGAGGGAGAGGCAAATATGGAATATCATACCATTATTACTAATGTCCAAAAAATTGACTCATGTACAATCTAAAAAGGGGTACGTTACGATTTCATCATTCAAAAATTCTAAAACTGCAATATTATATTATCTCCGAACATACATTGTCTTGGACATATCAATCTCTAAAAGAGCCCTTGGCCTTCTCAGGAAAGAGTCCATATATATATATTTTTTATATAAATAAAACCTCCAGAGGGGAGGGGAAACTTTGGGATGTCAGACCTTTATTACTTTTAAAAATTATTTGAATACAAACGGGAGTACATTATGACTTTGCTCGTGGAAAATTCAAAGAAAAACTAAAACAACTTATAATCTAATTATAATTTCCAATGAATGTATGCAGTTCCACTCCTTGTCAAGCCTGACCAATGCCCCCCGCCTTTCTGGAAGAAAGCTCCTATCAAATTCCCTTGTTACCTTATCCTCTTGAGCTAACCTTACTAATTCATCTTCCACATAATTCATTTCCCGAAAGCCTTTAATTCCTTTTGTACTTGGGCATTGCTTCCAACCACATTCACTAACACATTTGCTTCCCTATACACATGAATACATATGCAAACCATACCATGTCTAATCCTTTTAATTTCTTCCATGAACCAACCAGAAACCACAAAATCTTTATTTCTTCATAAAACCATTGTTTAACTAACATAGAATCCGTCTGAATAAAAAATCTCTCCACACCCTTCAACATACAAAGGCATAAGCCTTCAAGCATTGTCGATGTTTCCACCTGGTTATTTGATCCCTCGCTAAATAACACTTGCTTGGCCCCCGACACATTCCCATTGCTCATCATGTATAATTGCACCAACAACCGCCCTGTTAGCGATAGAAGGCCCATCCATATTGAGTGTGTGTCAGCTTGGCGATGAGAACACCAAATAAAGAACCATAGATGGTATAATAATCATGACCTTAGCTGTCATACCTAATCTCTAATCACAACCAAGTGTTTGAACTCTTTTCCTTGGGCGTGATGAGCTTAGATACCAAACAAATCCAATGGTAAACCTTTATTATGACAAAGTTAGAACTCCAATCTTGTCCTTCATACAATCTCTTGTTCCATTATAACCATATCTCCCATAAAATGGATGGTGGAGTGAGATTATATAGTGAAAACCAATCTGAATTACCCTATTTGCCTTCCTGAACCACACCTTGAGCAAGGTGTACACCTCCGCTAGTTTTCTTACATGGACATAAAAAATACATTCAAAAGGAGGCCAAACCTGCATCGCCAATTCTCCCTCAATGAAACGATGTTTCATATGTTCTTCAGTCAAAACTAAACAACAACTACATCTAGAAGTCGATTCAAAACCACATCTGCGAACTTCACCATCCACTGGCGACGCTCTCTTTAAGACTTTCCAGCCAAGAATATAAATATTGTGGGCATTAGTGGGTTACAAAAAACCAATCGATTCAATTTAAAATTTAATAATCAGTAGGAATGTTGATGTTTATGTTAACAGACTAAAGGTTTTTATGATGAATAAAAAATATATGAAATTGATAAGAACCAATTGATTCAAAATTCAAAATGAGACATATATAGTCGATTTCATATCTCAATAGATTTAGGGTCCTAATTTTATCTATCATCCTCTTTTATGTCAATTGAGCCCTTTTATCAATCGAACACGACCATCACCACCCCTCTCTCCTCCTCCTAGTCAACCGACCATAGCTGCCACCATCAACACCCTCCCTCATATTTGCCAATCAACCCCAACCATACCACCATCTTCCTCCATTTCCTCCTCCCCCTATATGTCAATTTCCATAACTACAACAACTACCATCCCACCTCCTATTTGTCAATCGACCACAACCACTGCCATCACTACTTCTACTCTTATCCATCTCTATTAATCAACCACCCTTACCCCCTACTCATCTTCCTATTTCTTAATCAACAACAATCACCTTTCCTTACATCTTCATTTCCTTCAATCGACCACCAGCGATTGATCTCAAATTTTACCACAAGTGCATGGTTGTCAATTGAATTAGAAATCGGTCAGTATGGGCCGAGTCCCACAAGGAGGGTTTGAAAGAAGTTAGAAAACTTGTTCTAAAATCAACGTGAAATTAACCTAGTAAATAAAATATTTGTCATAAAATCCTAAAAAAAAATAAAAAACAAAGATAAGATAAATGAGAGAATTTAGCGTTTTAAGCTCACCATCATGGATTGATGGCACCCAAAAAACTACTCTTAAGATATTCACTTTATTTCATGCAGAACTCACCTAAGACAAATTTGCATCTTCTCCTTATGTGGATGATTTAACCTTCCAAACACTTATTTCAAGTGTTAGAATAATCATGAGGATGTGGGCTTGTTGAGAACAAATGAGAGAAATATATCTACACAAATGTACAACATTACATGAATCCTAATTGAAACATACAACATTACATGTTTTCAACTAATTGAAACACAAATCATCTAAAAATCTCATAGAAACATTGAAAATCAAGTACTAAAGCAATCTAATTACAATACGGTCCTCAAAATTACATAAGAAATAAAAGAAGAACAACTTAAAATAGCCATAATGGGGTCATCATCCAATGTGATTCACCACACCCTAAGGTGGGTTTAACTACTCATGGTAGATCCTAGACCTTAAACAAATTAAACTAACTCTACAACTCTTCTCCCAAATCTATTCTCCTAACACCTTAAACAAATTAAACTAACTCTACAACTCTTCTCCCAAATCTATTCTCCTAAGTATGTTGAAATTTGATTCAAAATGTGATATATGTGATATACTTGATGATATAGGTGAAATGGGGTAAGGCTAATACATGGATAAAGTGATGGTTGGTAATAGGGTGGTTTTCATTTTGAGCAAACACATGGGTTTGAAGGGATTATGGAATGTGGCTTATGACGATAATGACAATATTTGCATGTCAGAGATGAAGGAAAGTGGTTTGCATGTGCATTGAGCAAATGAAGTATGAAGAACAAAATGGGATGGAGGTTGAATTTTGACTTAACAATTTGGGAGTTTGTAAAGATTTTTTTTTCTATGTTGCCCATGTGGAGGTTCAAATCTTCATTTTGTCATCCTCGAGATCCATCACTCGTGATTCATGGATCCTGGGCTTGCAAGTCATTGGGCTTTGTAGGGCTTGAACTTGACCTTATTGTGCTATGTTGTGTCAAATTTTACAATTAAATGTTGAATTCCTACAAAACACACAAAATACACGTAATTAGATATTATTATTAAATTATTGGACACAACAATTATATATAATGATACATCAAATAAGACTGTTATAGCAATTATATATAATGACCTAGATGGATAATCTGATCAATATGGTGGACAAACTCACCCAAGAGCGCGTTCAATCCGCCGACCCTGTCCAAGCGCCGCCCCAGCAAAATTCTGCCAACCGAGTTCAAGAGTAATGAAGTCCTTGCAGGACCCCAGCAGGTGAGTTTCACCAGAAGATGCCCCCCACAAAGCGATGGGACCCATGCTAAAATCCTATTCAAAATCGGGGTTACAAATCCTAATGTGGTGTACGATTTGGCCATACCACCATTCTCCGACATGCTCATGTTGATTTTTATGCTGAAAAAGTTCACCCAACCAAAGTTTGAAGCGTATGATGGCACCACCAATCCGACAGACCACCTGCGACACTTCAGCCACATGATGGCATTGAAAGAGAGCACGAAATCCATCCTATGCCGAACATTTCCAACCAGTCTCACCTCCATAGCGATGAGCTGGTTTAACAACCTACCACCAAGGTTGATAGACTCCTTCCAGGCACTAGCTACTGCCTTTATCACAAGATTCATTGACAGTCAATGGATGAGGAAATGACCACATTACTTGCTTCACACCAAACAGAAGCCCGAGGAGACAATAAGGGAATACATCAATCATTTTATTAATAAGTTGACAATGATCGACGGCTGCAGCAACGACATGGCCATTGCCACCTTCACCCCCGAACTAAAATGTGGACCATTTTTCGATTCCCTGAACCTAGAACCCCCAAAGAACATGGTGACTCAATTGAAGACCGCCCAGAAACACATCACTCTCGAGGAAATGGTGGCCACTAGGAAGATTAACGTATTCGAGAGGGAAGGCCACTCAAAGAGATGAGAAAGGAGAGACGATAGATCCCAAAAGGAGAATGCCTAGTCAAATAGGCATCGGACCAATGGGAGATACGAATTCAACCAGCAAGAGCCCAGAAAGCTGCAATCAACAAAACCCAGGCATAAATGGGTAACAAGTGTGGCGAAAATGACATATAAACCATACATGGATTTGAAAACGAGTTGAGCGAGCATACTGAAGTCAATGGAAAAATGGGAAGACATCAACTTGCTACTAAAAAATGAAAGGATACCCAGAGGGGCGAGATAAGAGCAAGTATTGCTCTTTTCACAAGGATCACGGGCACGACACCGAAGACTGCTACAATCTGAAAGATGAAATTGAGCACTGGGTTCAGAGAGGACAACTCGACGAATTTGCCGGGCTACCAGATAAGCAACCCAAAGGGAAAGACAATGTGGATACCGCTACGGGATCAAAAGAGAAACCCAGAGAACTAATATAAGCCCTATACTGCGTGGCTGGAGGAAGTAAACAGTAGAGCCAACCAAAGAGATGATTAATTACTCCGCCCACTCGAGCTGATCTATATCTAAGCAGGAGTGCCAACACCATCAAACAAGACTAGGAAAACCACTACGACAACTCACAATGGGAAACATGGAGAAATTTGGAATTCAAAAGAAGATCATTCAATTGACTAAATTCGTAGACCTTACTGATAAATGCAAGCTTGATCCACATTATCCACGACAAGGCCAACATCGCCTTATCCATTACTGACAATGGAACTAACGCAAACAAATTCATTTCGACGAATAAAACTTGATACAAAAATGCAAGAAAACCTTGGCAGCCGGTGCCGATGTGAGCATGATTGGACAATTCGGTAATGGATTCTACTCAACTCGTTGGAAGCACCTAAGAGTACATACCCAAGGATTTGATCAAGAAACATTCCGAGTTTATTAGGTACCTCACGACAACAATATGGGTAACAAAAAAAACTATCAAAACTACAAGAGAATCATGAAGGAAGAAGTTGCAAAGATGAGTCAAAGCAACACCAAAGCATACTCCTAGGTAATACGAAACCAAATGCAACTTAAATCAGAAATGATCACCCTTCAAACAACAAAAACGTGCGAAAATCGACCTCCATCACCATAAGAAATGACATCAATCGAGCAACAGTAAGAGAGATGCAATGTACATCCTCAAACAGACCCAACAACATAGCATAACTTTATGAGAAGAGAATGACCACTAATACTACATATTGTTAAGCATCTGAAATAGGATTATCAATAAAACTCCAAGTTCAAACCCTCTGTCTTACGTTCGAGCGGTAAAATTAAGGCATCAAAGCCACACAATTCGAAACAATCGGCATGAACAAAAGGCCATGATGCATAAGTCAGACACAAACAACAAACTTCTGGTTTGATTAACCATGAAGTGAAAGTTGGGACGAACAAGTCAACTTACTCTTAAAAACTTTGGATCGATTGGTACGTCAAACAACGAAGTAAAAGTTGGGATAAAAAAGTCAAATTACGTCATAAAAACTTCGAATCGGCTGATATGTCAAACAACAAAGTAAAAATTGGAACAAAGAAGTCAACTTACTCATGAAAACTTCGGATCGGCTGATACGTCGAACAAAGAAGTAAAAGTTTAGACAAATAAATCAACTTACTCATAAAAACTTCAGATTGACTGATACGTCGAACAACGAAGTAAAAGTTGGGAAAAAGAAGTCAACTTACTCGTAAAAACTTCGAATCAACTAATACGTCAAACAACGAAGTAAAGTTGGGACAAAGAAGTCAACTTAAACATAGAAACTTCGGATCGAATGATACGTGGAACAACGAAGTAAAAGTTGGTACAAAGAAGTCGACTTACAAGTAAAAACCTCCTAGTTGATCAATATGTCGGACCACGAAGTAAAAGTCTGGACGTATAAGTCAAAACGTATTCTCAAAGCCTTCTGGTTCGACCAACGTGTCAAACCATGAAATACATTCACCAAAACCTTTACACATGAGGCAAGACCTACCCAGAAAACCTTCTGGAGTGGCCAACGCATCCGACAATGAAGTAGACATGCAAAAAACCAAACAAGTAAATCAAAACCAGGAAAGCTTCGTGGCCTAATCGACATGACCGAAGGAGTAAAAGCTTTGATGGTCAACAAACGAGCGAAAAAACAGAAATACGAACAAGCCTAAATTACCAAAGTACGGAGAATACAAGTAATGAGGAGAACACACACTTTTCATATACAATGAGTCAATGCGACTAATCCAAGATGAATCACGAATTCAGAAGGAAAGCATGTGAAACAAAAAAATAAGATAAAAGGCAACACATGATTGTTAAAAGAAAATGGTTTTTTTATTCATAAACTCATTCTATTACATCCAGAGAAGAAGATAGAACGGTTGAAGATGAAACAGTAGAAGCATCGACAATACGAGCATCTGATGGAAGAGGGGCAACAACATCAGTGGCAGGAGAAGACAAAGTTCTCTCTTCAACAACAGGAATAGATGATGGATCCAGATCGAAAGAAGGAGGGAATGATGGTTATTCATCCACCAGATCACTTGAGGGATCCGAAATATCTTCCTCGCTATCCTCATCTTCGAAAACTTGATCGACCAAATAATGATACTTGGACAAATTAACGCCATCAGCCTCAATGTAGTCGAGAAGCTCAATTCGTCCATCAACAGTTATCTTCCAATCCTCAGCTTGTTTTTGGTCGCAACAAGCTCACTCTTGGTCGAAATGAGCTGTCATTCAACAGTGGTCAACATTGCGGAAATATCCGACTTAACTTCGTCAAGTGCAGCTGTTAATTGCTCCACCCGTTCCTCTGCGACCTGACGGCTGACAGATTGCTTAATAAAAGAACGCATGGCCTCATCATGACCAACCTTCTCAATAGATAACTCCCTATCCACCTTGTCCCAACGAGTACATACTCCATTCAATTAAGCCCTTGAGACTCAAGCTCATCTGCAGACCTATCTCGCGCAGCCTCCACCTCCGTCAAAGAAGCCCGGCAGCCCCAACTGTCTTTTTCGCTCAGTGACTGCAATTTCAATACATCCAACCAACGAATATCATAAGAAAACACCAATAACTGAGTTGCCAAAATCCTCTCAAGAACAACCACCTAGTTACGACAAGCCTGATAATCCTACCCCATCACCCCATCATAAGTGAGGTAATTCACCTCATCCATTATCTGCTTGAGGCCATAGTCCAGATGACTGCTAAGCTCTCGCACAGTCACCAAAGGCCTCTCGACCGTCCACCTATGTCATTCGTTGATCAACTTGTAGGCACTATCATGCACGTCAATCTCAGTAAACCAATAAAACTTCCCATCCGACTTAATACAAATGACTTTTGGGTTGGGCTCCTTCAAACCAATCCGTGGATGAAGAACTAGAGGATCAGGAAGCATAGAAGGCCCACCCCTAACAGTCGGAAGAATGGTCGGGATAGCGATAATAACAAAAAAAATCACTCTTGCCTTTTCGCTGTGAAGCAGTCGCGGCGAGAATAGGGGAAGCAATAATGGCAGCAGTAGCAAAAGTTGGATGAGAGGGAGAAGAAACTAAGAACTCCGTTGCGTGATCGACAGGATTAGAGGAAGATGGAGGAGGAGGAACTCAGAATTTTGACCACGATCAATAACTTCCTGTTCGCATTGAGGATTAAATTCGAAGTCGGCCAGAGTGTTTGTCATATTTGGATCCTTGGACTACTCCATTACAAGCTGAAGCGTCTTATTGTCAATAACTCGAGGATCATCATCAGACCACTCAACGAAGTCAGACACACTATAAGCTGATAGGAACCTTTTCTCATTATTGTCCAACTACGGATGAGTTATTTCTTTCTTGCTCATCTCTACCATCAAATTCATTTCCTCGACCTCCTCGAGAGAAAGACCATCCTCCTTCCCAACCTCCTTATCAAAATAACTCAGATGAGAAGCAGTTGGAGGTGCACCATGAGTGGAATCAGAAAGTCATTTCCTCTTAGGAACACGACCAGAGCTTATTGCCAATTGCTTTGATGGACTGGCAGACCTCGAAAGCTTCATCTTCTTGGTAGTGGGTTTAGCAACACTAGTGCTAACAATAGCATCGAGATCCGTAACATCCCTGCCAAAACTCACTTTCCCATCAATGCTAGCATCGCTAACACCAGCAGGAACAACATGAGCAGCGTTCTCAGCAGCTCGAGATTTAGTAAGCAAAACACGTTCCGTCTCATTCATGGTGTACAAGCCACTACATGTCACAATGTCCTCAGAAATGAACGCTTTCACAGGAACCATAGGAAGCCTCAAGAAACGGTCACTGATCGTCTGTTCTTTCACAGACAATAGTAGGTCCCTCCATTTATTAAGGACTCGGAATGATCGCATAATCTGACGACCTCGAAAGTTAAAATGGACGGATATGACAGAAGCATAAAACAAGAACCTCGACCAGTACCTGATGTCATCATTAAGCTTCCCAAAACAGACAAGTGGGCGGAGGAAACAAATATTCTTGGTCACCAAAAGACCAACCACTGAATGCAGAATCCTAACAGTCAAGGAAATGCTAGTAAGAACAACTCTCACATAAGTAGAAAGCAACACCCTCTAGCCGTTGGGACCCATCTGAGCAGGAGGAATACCCAAAAAATCTAAATATTCTCAGAATATTTCTAGAACTGGAAATTGAAGGCCTGACTAGAACATGCACGGGAAAAGTGCAATGTAACCAGTCCTTGGATGACAAGGACTATCGTCATGCCTAGACAAAACGATCTCGAGGTCGGATGGCAACACTATCCAACGTGGCCTGAAAAGCATTATTGGGCAAAACGTAAGCTTCACAAGAAGCAAGTGCCTCACCATCTAATATACTGCAACGAATATTGAAAATGAATGAATGAGCAACGACGATGAAGAAAAAGAGAGAAAAATAAGCCCTAATTTCAAAAATAGTGTAAAGAAAAAAAAATGTCACGCCCTCTTTTAAAGAGCCAAGCAACAGAGAGATTGCTCATAGGATGACGTGCGAGATATGATGGCTACACGAAATCCCAAAATGCGTGTAGAAACGAACGGATGAACGAGAGAGATAAAATACCAACATCATCAAAATCTGCCAACAACATTAAATGCAATGCAATGATTAAATCAAAAGTCCAACCGTTGCTGAGTTAGTGGCCACATTAGCATACCCATTAACTAAGGGGGAGTAGCTGATGATACATCAAATAAGACTGATATCACAACCATACACGTGGCAGAGATTGTCCATCATAAGGATCGAGTATCCCAAATCCAGGCCCATTCATAAAGCGCAAAAATGGTGAATCCAGTCATAGAAGCCCAAACTGGGCCAGTAGAAATAAACCATAGATAATGGTCCAATAAAGTTTTTCCTTCAAGAAGAGGAATGTTAGAAAGAAAAAGAGTTGTGGAGGGGTTACGCCTCCGAGGACATATCTTTATAAAGGAGGAGACTATTATGAGGAACATCTCCTCTCATTGTGCCTCACATGCTTAAGTTACACAGAGAATTAACAACGACCATTATATAAGGTAAAGGGAACATTCGACAAATGTATGCAATTTTAATTGAATTCTGTCCAGATTTATCTACATCTCCAACTGAGTTACTGACTTAAGCATCGGAGTGCCTTCGGCCACCAAAAAGGTGGTCTTTGGCAATCTAACATTTGTTTTGCAGGTCAAACTTACAGAATACAAGATTTTGGACACATCAATGTTTTTAGGGGCATAAAATGTCACATTTATATTTATATCAACCACCGGGCCCTCCCCTTATTAAATCGACCACTACCCATTCTTGACATCGCCACCTGCTCCTGTCCACCTTGAAGAAGAAGAAGAAAGGGAGAGAGAGAGAGAGATTGAAGATTGGTGTTGGTGAAATAAATCCCTTGGGTGGGAGAAGGAAAACTCAAAAGTTATTTGGGTGCTTCTATACTCGGGTGTGGAAGCAATTTGCTCAGTCGAACAAAACTATTTCCTTTGAATAATCATCTAATCTAATGCGTGACCTTCGAATCTAGTATTATTTTCCAACCAACTTTCTTTCACCACCAATTAATATTATGATGTAGTTGATTTCTGCTCTCCTATTTCGCCTTTACATAAACTTGCACAGGGAACGCATGTGAGCGAAGGACCACCGTGTGGTGGTCAATGGCACTCTGATGCTTAAGTTAGATAAGGCTTAGGAAAGGCTTAAAGCTGTAAATTGGGTTTACGTCGTGTACCTTTGTTCATCGACCTTATCTTCTTTTTATAGTGTGAGGGTCATTGTTCGGCTCGACCTTTGGTGGCATAGTTTAGGGAAATAGATCTTGCCAGAAATCCCTTCCTAGTTGGGAGGTTTCCCTATAGGACTTGTGCTCCTAGATCTGTGGGAGAGGTTTCCCTTTCTGAGTGTTGTCCATGCAAAAAAGCTTCATTGCCCAACTTATATTCTAGTATTTCTTTCTTAGTCGGAACCAAAGTATTGCTAGTCTGCCCGTCTTGGGTTGAACCCCCAAATACTTACCGTATCAGGGCTTATGCTTGCCTTATCAAAGCTTACGAGTATTGGGCTTGACCGCATGACGTGTGGGCTTAGTTGGGCGTTGCAATTTGGGTCCGATCTTTTAGATCCAGCCAAGCCAATCGTGGGCTTAACACTGTCTTGGCCTTGCTGGATTGAGCATGCAATTAGGCTTACTTTATTATGTTGACGAGATTATCATGACACGTGTACGGTGCTGATCAGAGGAATGTTTGATGTATCATCAGCTACTCCCCCAAGTTGGTGGGCCATTTCATCGATCCACCAAGTCATTATATGAAGCAGCTGTGCAGTCATAATGGTTGAGTCCGAGTTGTTTCCTTGAGGGCGAGCTTCATTAATTGTGCGTGTGTTTGCTAGAAAGAGAAATATGTTGGAGTTCTGCTTTCTATATAGATCCTTTCTCTAAAGAGTTTGGCTTTTTTATACTCTTTTGATCTCAGAGACTCGTTTTTTTGGTACCACATTCCGTGCCTTTGACTTTGTTATTCCTTCGTAATCGAAAGCTTGTACGATCTCTCATGGCTACCTGAATCAGCTTTCTGATGAACTGTTCGCTAAGGGTTGCAAGTTCTTTGAGGAGAGGTCGCTTTCTGAGTTGAGTCTGAAAGTCCTCCGTAAAACATACAGGAATCCTGAAAATCTGGTGCTTTTCACTCTTGGCACCGATTTGACGCCGGTATCCTCTTCTAAGGGGTTTATCTGTCTTCACCGAGGTATGCTTCAATCGGGTGTCCACCTTCCTGTTATCAAAGAAATTTGGGAGTTCCTGGAGTACCTCGGCATTGCGCCTGCTCAACTGGTGCCGAACGGGTATAGGTATGTGATCATCATTCTGATTAGGGCGAATGACGCTGGTGTTCGAGTATCTTCGAAGGTGATCCAAATGCTTACTTTTCTTTGGATAAACAAGCATGTTGTGTGCTTATTGACATCGCCAAACTGCTTTGGCAATCTGCCTGACGATTTAAAGTTCTGGAAGAAATTTTGTTTCATGGCCTCTGCGGACTCAAAGTATTTCGAGCTTGCTGGTCGTCCGGTCGAGTGGGAATTCAGGCAACTTAGTAAGTTCAATTCTATTCTTGACCCTGTTTGTGCTAAATGCATATCAAATTGACCTTTGTGCTTTTTGTAGGGAAATTTCCAACTTCATCTCTTTTTACTGAGGATAAAACAACTCTGGACGCATTTCGTAACATGCCTCGTCTGAAGATAGAGGATGTCGTTGAGTCTTCTAATATCAAACACAACGAACTGTGGGCTCATTGGTATGAGGCTCTTACTTTTTTTAGGGTTTCGAAGCCAAAGCCCAAAGGTGTATCTTCGTCAAAGAAAAAGGAAGTTCCCAAAGATTAAGATCTCGTGCCCTTCAAGGAGGGAATAATTGAGGTACTTCCTTCTCTTATTCGTCTGAAGAGACCCCATGTTGTGTCCAGACTCGTTCGGCGACGTTTGGCTTCGTCTGAAAGGGCGTGAAGTTGTCGGACAAATTTTTGACTCGTCCATTGAGGTAAAAACTTTTGTGTCTAAGGGGCATGATGCTCGGGCAAAGGTTCCCATTTTCCTTCCTGACTTAGAAAGGGAATATCTGCAAATGGTTGGGGTAGAAGATGTAACAAAGCTGAGTACTGAGCAAGTAGAGGTTCTGAACAAAGCGTTGCTACAAGCGGGCGTGGAAGCTTCGTCTGGTGTGGGATTGGATCGTCCCTTTGCATTGAAAGACTTTGTTTGCGACCCTTCTAAGCCAGCTGAAGAGTCGCTTGACCGTTGTCCTTATGGTGAAAGGTCCTCTCCGCATCTCCTGTACTGTCCTCCGTCTCGCTCCCGTCCTCATATTGAGGTGATGACGGGTCCGAGGAATAACTCGTTTCCTTCTTCCCCGTCAACTGATTTTGAGTCGGTTCGTGAAAGAGATTCGATCATTGTAAGGGGAAAGTTGTAGATGAGGGTCTTGATGCAGAAAAGACAGTGAAGGGTAGTGCATGAGTGATTCCGGCCCCTAAGGATCTCCATCCGGATGCGAGGATCAGTCTATTTGATCCAGATATGGTAAAGATGAGCAACCAAGCTTGGCATCAGAAGGTTGACATTCTTATGCTTCCAAGAAACATATTAGTAGGTGGAATGACTGGCTGGTGAACTGTGCTCCGGAGCCAGAAGGAGAGACGCTGGGAGAGCGTATGGATAAAGGGCAGAAGCATCTCGTGCTGGGGATGTCATACTTGAATCAAGTTGCCACAACTGGGACTGAAATTGAGGTTGTTCGTGAGAGAGTGTATACCATGGAGTGAGTCTTTGCAAATTTGCAGAAGTCATAATCTGATGCTCTCTATGAGATTAAATCATTGAGGGAGCAAATCAAAGCTCACTCAGTTGCTGGAGCGAGTCCTGACACACAAAGTCGAAGACTCAGAGGGTTCGTTTGAAAATGCTTGAGTCTGACTTGGCAGGGGCAGTGTCCACGAGGGATCGGTGCGAGAATGAACTGAACCTTACCCATCGTGACTTACAATTTGCCCAGGAAACTGTGGTCAAAGCACAGGCTGAGATGCAGGCTCTAAACGCTGATGTTGATTTTAATGCCAAAAGCGTGCGGATAGCAAAAAAGTGGCTCCTTCTGGCACAGAATGAGCTAAGTTTTGTTAATGATAAGATGGGCATTGAGCAGTCCAAGCTGTCGGGAAGCTAGAGCAGTTGGAGCGGGAGCTTGCTGAATCAAGGATGCGCGAGGAGAAACTTCTCAAGTCCTAGGGCATGTTTGAGTTCAGCAAAGTCGTGCATGGAAGGTTGGAGCTGTTGCAGCTTGTGGAAATGAACATCATGATTGGGATCTCTCATATTATAAAGAGGTAGCATATGCGGAGTTTGGAGTGGCCTCTGATCCATCCGAAGAGGAAGCTGGCCCTGATGAGGGTGATCGAGAAGTAGTATGTAGAGATGTGTCTCCTACTTCCTCTCTTGCTAAGTCCGGCTTTGTTGTATCTTTTGGCTTGCAAATGAGTAAAGTTCTGTACTTGTGCATTTTTCTTTTACTTTCCCTGCTAGTTTTTATCTGCTTTGTTTTATCGCGACATTAGTCATCAGACGAAAGGCTCTACTAGGTCAGGAAGCCGAATGATTGATCTTCCGGTGAGCGTTCTGACTGTTTGTGCTTCGACAGTTCATGCGATTCTGGTTAGAATCTTCTTAGAAACCGGGAAGTATAATTCACCTTTTGTCTAGTGGCTTAACTATATATCAGACCAGCAGTTGTTGCTGCTATTGTAAGCGAACCAATCGAACTGTGGTCCTAGCACATGCACCGTCGTGGATGGTAGGACAATGGACCTCGTGAGTCCTCCGAGTCGAGCTTCCAGAGCTCTAACCAGACTTTTGACTCGCATTTACCTGCTATTGGCGAAATAGGCTTAATAAAACCAGAAGTTGTTATCGCCAGTTATAACTGACTAAACCATGGTCGGTTCGGCGAGCATCGTTTGTGATTGAACAGTGGTTCCTGGCGAACCATCTTAATCAGGTGTCAAAGGCACTGACTAGACTCCCACTTTCCAACCCATTTTCATCTACTTTTGGCTGACTAGGAATTGGAGTGAGCCAAAAGTTAACATCGTCAGTCGTTCTGACTAAACTTTGGAAGGGTTCAACAATCATTGTCTGTAGTTGGCCAACGATCCTGGACAAACTATCACTATCAAGTGTCATAGCATTGACTGAGCTCCCACTTTCTAAATCATTGGAATTCGCATGTAGCGAACTAGGCTTAGAGCAGACCAGAAACCATCATCATCAACGGCTACTAACTAAGCTTTGGTCAGGTTGGTCAATCATCGTCTGCATAAGAGCGGTGATATCTGGCAGGTCATCTTAATCGGGCGTAAAGAGCACTGACTAGACTCTTACTTTCTAAGCCGTCGAAATCTGTTATTGGAGGACTAGGCTTTGAACGGACCAGAAGCTATCATAATCGGTTGTCATCGACTAAGATTTGGTCAGGTTCGGTCACTATTGTCCATGTTTGGAAATTATCCCTGGCAATCTATCTCAATCAAGCATCAGAGCACTGACACTCTTTAAGCCGTTGGCACCCATTTAGTGAATTAGGCGTTATAGGGGACCATAAGCTATTATCATAGTTCGAAACTGACTAAGCTTTTGTTAAGTTCGGTGACCATTATCTATTGTTAGACAATGGTCTCTGGCAAGCCATCGTGGTCACGTATTAAAAATGCTGACTAAGCTACCACTTTCTAACCCATCGACGTCCACTTTTGGCAGACTAGGCGTTAGAGTGGACCAAAAGCTATTGTAGCCAGTCAGGTCTGACTAAGATTTGGTTAGAATAAGATTTTGGGCGTGCAAGTTTGACTTGGGTGTCCTGACTTACTTAATTCGCCTAGCAGTCTGATTTTGGATTCGGATCGATTGATCTGGCTAATATTAACTTGACCAGCTTTAATGAATAACAATTGAATAATAGTAGGGTGGACACCATGGATTTTTTGTAGGTGATCCCTATTCCATGGATGCTCAAGGCCTTCGTTGTGTGTATCCTTACATGTGAGAGAGAGAAAAAAATCTTTATAGATCAGTGTGCCTCGTGTACAGCGCAGATTGCAAGACGGTTTAGTATCAGTTACTTTCCCCAATTAATGGGGCTGCATACAGGGTCGTTAATTCGATAAATGTGGACTTGTGCAGTTGCAATTGGAACCGTCGTTTCCCCGTTTGTCATACGACATTTATTGCTGATGTAACAATTGGCTGACATTTAATTTAATATATATAGGCTAGTCGTTCTCTATCTCAAGCATTGCAATGAGCATTGTAAAGTATGGTTATAAAATGTATCTTACTAGAGAATATGCTTTGGATTTTCCAAAGGCTGGAGGAAGACCAATGTTACTGGAGTCTTCGAATGTTCTGACATTTGCAGCGATGAGTCTTAGTAAGACCTGCTATTATGTGATGCCACTTGATTTGGGTGAGCATCCAATTGATTCCATGAGTTCTTGTATTATCTTCTTACATTGTGAAGAATAGTTACGGACTTCCTCTCAGAGGTTAGGACTGTCTTCCATCTTTCGATGCCCCTATAGCTCTTCGCGTCATCTAGTTTGGGAGATTTTCCCGCAGCTAGTTTTGGAGCGGTCATTCCCACTGTATCTACTGGGCTTCACACGTAACGCCACAGCTGAAAGGCAAATTGGCGGAGCGGATCCCTAATGAATGTGACCTTCTTTTCCAGGGACGTTAACTCAGCAACACCCTGGAACTTTTCTCTTGAGGGTCATCCTCCTCTGCCTTGTTCTGTTCTAGTTCCAAATTATCTTTGCAGGGTAGATTGATGAGGCAAATGTGTTTGCATTTCGTTTCGAGGCTCATGCCGCCATTTTCAGATCATCCTTGCGAGGTGATTTGACGAAGCAAAGAGTTGAGTGAATGCTTGCAACCTTCTTCAAGTATTTTACTTTCACCACCTTCCCTTCTGGAGGCAGATTGGCGGAGCGAAGTTTCGATGTGCGTGTTACCAGATGCATATTTGCTCTGGACTTAGATACTTGTAGTGTATAAACTTCTGTACTAGTTGGTCGGCAAGCTTTGTATTAACTTTCATTGCAATCAATAATTGTTTTATTTCTGGAATATGTCTCGTACGCAATTCTTCTAAACTGAAAAAAATTTGCAAAAGATAAATGTAATCAAAGTAACAAAATAATTTAACTCCGAGCGGGGACTAAGCTAACCTGGCCCCGAAGGAGGCGCGTATGGGCCTGGCACGGATTGCATAGTTCCTCTAGCGAAGTGTTTTTTTTGCCAAAGCAAGCGAAGTTACTTAAGAGTGTACTTTGTGTTGGCGGGCGGTTCCTTGCTGATTATCAGCTCTTAGAGTAGGCGCCCATTTGCTGAAGTATTGTTACTTAGCTCTACATTGGTCTGGATTGGGCCTCCAGCTCCGAATTCTGGCTCTCCGCATAGCTACACTTTGGTTGTCGGGGCTGTCTTTTCGTCCACGCAGATTGATTCTCCCTTTTCGTCTAGGCTCGGTGCCTGATACCTCTGTTTCGGTAGACATTCAGTTGTTTCAAGGTCACGTAATGGCAGTCTCTTGCTGCAAGTTGATCTCCTCAGATAGTTCCTTGGGCTTAGTTGGTTGTGTATTTGATGCATTGTTGCAGAGTGGAAACTACTGCCTCCATTTGATGAAGCCAAGGCCTTCCCAGAATAATATTGTAGGTGGACAGAACGTCAACCACAATAAATTCTTTGGCAAGGTACTTTTTCAATTATCGTTCACCCGCCACCGACATTAGATTGATATTCCCGATAGAGAAACATTTCTCTCCGCTGAATTCATCTATGGGGTATGTAGCGGGGGTTAAGTCTTTATCCTAGAGTTGCATGTTTCGGAATGCACTGAGAAACAAGACATTAAGTGAGCTTCCTGTATCCACCAAGGCCCTTTTCACCTCCCACTTTGCAATGAGGACAGAGATTACCAGAGCGTCACTGTGAGGAGAATGTACACCATTAACATCCCTATCCGTAAACGTCACTGGTGGGATCGAAGTCTGAATTCGTGCATGCTGCATTGGTCGATCCTCGCACTGGGGTGGCATCCACATCTTGGTCAGCGTCCTCTTGCGAGAACTGTTGGATTGCTCTCCCTCGAGATCGACCCAATGAAATACATAGATGATGTCAGGAGCTTCCTTTTCGATCTCCTTGACAACGTCCTCCCTTTTATTTGCCCGGTCCTGCCTCTTGTCTGATCTCATGAACCCCTTGAGCTTACCTTTTTCGATCCAGTACTCTACTTCTCCTCTGAAGTTTTTACAATCCTCAGTATCGTGTCCGCCCTCCTTGTGGAAGGCAGCAATATTTGTTGTTGTCGCGTCAAGCGGGGTTTCCTCGCTACTTCGGGGTGCACTTTTGTTCTTCCCAATTCTTCATAGAATCGAGGACGTCAGACAGACTGGTGTTGAGAAGGGTGACAGATTTGGATTGGACATAATTGGAGGCCTTATCCTGCCGTGTGTGGCTGTAGTCGGTCTTACTGTCATTGCGCTTCGTCTTATTCCCGTCGCCGTCCTCCTTCTTCCTGTTTTTCTTGTTTCTGGGGACAAAGAGTTTCTTATCAGATTCCGCCTCCTTCTTGGTGGTCAGCATCTCGTCTAAAGTGTTGTATCTTAGGTCATCCTTCAGCAGATCTGCCATATCAGCTGGGGGGATCCAAAGTAAGGAAATCAGATAACTTTCCTCTCTTTAGACCCGGCGTGAAGGCAGTGACGGCGGTGTCATCACTACAACCATCGATGAGAGTCAACTCATCATTGAAGCGCATGTCGTATTCCCTCAACGTCTCGTTCTACTTCTATTTTAAAGTCAGTAGATAGTGTGGGCTTCCTGATTCAGTGGTTTCCTACAAAGCACGTGCGGGATGTCGTCGCCAATGTTTGGAATGAGTCGATGGACCTCGAAGGGTGGCTGTGTAACCAAGTCAGTGCTGACTTCTTCAAGCTGGTAGGGAATGATTGGCACATTATCGCATCGACCCTTCCTTGAGTGCCATTACATGCTGGAAGTGGCTCAATTGATCAAACGGGTCTCCTGTCCCGTTGTAAAACTCAAGCTTTGGCGGGGTGTACTTCTTCGATAGCGGTTCGTCCATGATATGATCCATGAATGGAGGGACATGGAGATTGAACGGTACGTCTGGATATGTGGCTCTTTGTCAGATGGGATTGTGCGAGACGTGTCTGTCGGCTTTGGACGTTGGGTCCCTGTTTGTCGCTCCTCCGTCTTTGGTCCACTGGAAAGCTGCATGGACGGCGCGAATCTCCTGAACTTTCTCTCTGAAGCCTTCCGGGGACTGGCTCTTCTTTGCTTACGGTCTCCTCCTGTGGGTGGATGATTCTACTGATTTAGTACCTCCATCACTCGTGCTATTTGTTGCATTTGGGTTGACAGTAAATCCACCATTGGGTCGGCCGCGGCTGCCAGCGGCATGGGGGTCTGAGAGGGTTCCCGCAGTGGTGGTGGTACTAGAGCTAGCGACGCTCTGCTAGTTTCAGGGTTCAACAACGTCTCCATTGTTGCGAGACCTTGTTGTCACCATTTTTCTGTCTCAATGGGACGGGTGGTATTACTATTTCTTCTGAGGAACTCTTTCGCTCCCCACGGACAGCGCCAAACTGATGTAGTCATTTTATGCTCTCCTGCTTTGCTTTTACCTAAACTTGCACAGGGAACGCACGTGAGCTAAGGATCACCGTTGGTGGTCAATGGCACTCCAATGCTTAAGTTAGATAAGGCCTAGGAGAGGCTTAAAGCTGTAAATTTGGTTTCTGTCATGTACTTTTGTTTATCGACCTTGTCTCCCTTTTATAGTAAGAGAGTTTTTGCTCGGCTCGGCCTTTGGTGGCACAGTTTAGGGAAAGAGATCTTACTGGAGATCCTTTCCTAGTTGGGAGCTGTCCATGTAGGGAAGTTTCCCTACATGACTTGTGTTCCTAAATCTGCAGGAGAGGTTTCCTTTTCTGAGTGTTGTCCATGCAAGGAAGTTTCCTTGTTCCTAGATTTGCAAAGTATTGTTGGCCTGCCTGTCTTGGGTCGATTGCCCAGATACTTGCCTTGTCAGAGCTTACGGATATTGGGCTTGATCGCGTGACGTGTGGGCTTAGTGGGGCGTTGCAATTTGGGTCCGACCTTCTAGATCCTGCCTATCATGGGCTTAATGTTGTTTGGGCCTTGCTAGATTGAGCGTGCAATCATGCTCGCTTTGTTATGTTGACGAGATTATCATGACACATGTACAGTGCTGATCAGAGGACGGTTCGATCTATCATCAATGTATTTTTTTTATCTCCTACAGGCCTCCCCAGTTACTTTTGTTTTCATTTTTTTATTTCTTCATGTTTTATATGGATTATTTATTTATTTTATTTATGGGATTCCATTTCAACTCCTCTAAAACCTTGTGGGATAATGATATTCACGTAATTTATACATAAATTAACTTATAACTTATATTTGTTAATGTTTCGATTATGTATTTTATTATAATTATTTTATTTTCATGACTTTATACATATCAAAGTTTAATTGATGAAAGTGCCTTAACATGGTGAATTTAGAAGAGAAAATACCAGACATTCAAGAATAGGCACGTACGGTGAAGCCCAAGCCCAAGATCATGACCTAAAAGCCCAAGCCAACCACCTATTTCTTCCTCTGATTTTCACAAACACAATCCACTCTTCTCTCTTCTATCTTTGATCTTGTTCTCATAGACCATTTCGGTACAACTCCATCTTCACCTTGCCATCTCCTCATCTTCATATTGCAATAACAACAATCTTTCTCGCTCGCTAGAAAGACCGCCAGCCACCATCACATAAATATCTTCACTGTTAGCCTTTTTTTCATTTTCATCCACAACTAACCTCTCTTCTCCACCACAAACCAGTAGTATCCACGACCACATATCGCTGTTGTCGTCAACCACAAATCGACACAACCATCCATCTCTCCACTTCTTGATAGCCTCCACCCCGCCTTCGTCTCCAGCCAGGCACCCGCCACTTTTCCACCATCTCATTGTCACGACCTTGTCACCATCACGAACCAACAAATCACACAGTTGCAGACAAAGAGAACAAGATTGCAAGAATGGAAGAAGAAGAAGTTTTTGAATTTCTTCTTCATGTTATTCTTACCATTCAGTCTCTTTTGATCCACCAAAGAGCACCCACATCTTTGGTGAAACGCGTTCGTTGAGGATGAGATGGAGTTGACCAATGTTGTTGCCGTGATCACGTCTGTCGTGAGTTTCTAAATCCCGCGCCGAAGCAAAGATGAAACCATGGGTTTCTAAAGTTTGTTAAATTTAAATTATTGTATAGTTGTACTTCATTGTTAATTTTGAATATTGATGAATTGCTTTCACCGACTATATTGGGTTTGATATCTAGACTAGTCGCTAGTTAGAATACTCTTTGTTAATATTCGAAGCGTGTTTTAATTGATTATGTTAAACTTGTGATTGTGTGTGCCATAGCAAGACACTCAATGATAGGGTTTAGACTTTTGCTGAAATTGATTGTGAATTTAGAAAAATCTAGTGTTATTAACGATCACACACTACAAGAAAAATGCTCATTAATAACATTTCAAAAACGCTATGGTAGGATGCCATAGCGTTTTAGAAAAGTTGTGTCTGCCGGAGCTATAATAGATACAGGGTCTATTATAGCGTTTTAAAAACGCTATTGTAAGTTGACTATTTATAGCGTTTCTGAAACGCTATAGTAACAGTATTTATAGCTTTCTGAAACGCTATAGTAAGTCTATTATAGCATTTTAAAAACGCTATTGTAAGTTGACTATTTATAGCATTTCTAAAACGCTATAGTAAGTCTATTATAGCGTTTTAAAAACGCTATTGTAAGTTGACTATTTATAGCGTTTCGAAAACGCTATAGTAACAGTATTCATAGCATTTCTAAAACGCTATAGTAACTGTATTTATAGCGTTTCTGAACGCTATTGTATAGTTACCAATAGCGTTTCAAAAACGCTATTGTCTTCTCTCACATCGCATTTAACAAATGCTATTGTATTAAATTCTATAGCATTTCTCAAGGCCTTTTTTTTCTATAGCACTTGATGTATCAAATGACTTTTTATAACATCTTATAAGTTTTATTTTTAGAAATTAAAAACCAAAATGTGCCAAACACTTAAACATTTCCATGAACGGAGGCAAAGTAATGTAAGTAATAATGTAATGTATTACATTGAGTCACAAAATCTATCAAAATATATCAAGTATGTACAATGACAAATTTTGAAATTCATGTACTTTTCTACAACATCAGGAATATCAGAGCGCGGCTTATAGTTCCCAAAGAAGGTACCCTTGAGAGTCCTTTCATTCAAAAGGTTCATTGAGTGGTTGTTGAATGTGTCATCTTTGTTTGGTACTCCAACAAGTAGTACTGCCACACCCCAACCATCATGGACACTCAAATGCAGAGATCATTGCAGTGAGGCTTCCAGTACATTCAATGTTGTGGTCCACTCCTCCATTTGTCATTTCGGCAATCACCTGATAATGAACAATCACAGCAAAACTGCAGTCAATAACAATATGATCCTTGGGGTTCACAAATTCAAGCTTGCTATGATCTCTGTCACAAGTTAAACAATACGAATTAGTTGGAAAGTCTATAATAGAGTTTATAACTCCAAAACAAAAATCAGCACAAAAATCAGCAACATATCAGCACCTCAGTAATGCAAAACAACAACATATCAGCAATGCAAAACAACAACATATCAGCCTCAGCAATGCAAAACAGCAGCATCACCACAGCCTCACCAATGTAAAACAGCAGCAGCACCGCACCTCAGCAACATCACCACAGCTTCACCAACCACAGCTTCACCAATGCAAAACAGCAGCAGCACCGCACCTCAGCAATTCAGTAAACACAGTAGCTACCAGCCATTTTAAAATGACACAATCAAATAACTTAAATTTAATCAACTATAAATCAAAGATGGAAGATGCAAACATTCATTGGGCCAGCTTATTTCTGAGAGAACAAAATGAGAAACACTTAAAGGAAAAGAACACGCAAGTAAGAAACATGAATGTACCTAAAATAGGGTACACTTTTTATTGTACTGAATAGGCAACTCTTCTACTTGGGCTTGTGCAAGGTCTCTTTGGTCTCTAGTTTTTCAATTTCCATCTCCATCTAGAAACATCGTTACATGTCAATATGTCATTGATAGAACATAATGCACGTCTCTTATATCCAAATGAAAACCTGAAAGTACATTCATGGAATACCTGCTAAATTATCTTATCTTTTTCCTTTGTTTCCCCTTCCGAACCTGAACGATCTAGCTAATTCTTTGTGGGATCAAGGCTGCTTTGTAATTTGTTCCCATCTGAAATGTAACAAAGAATTTCCTTAAATGAACTGCATAGAATATTGTAAGAAATGATTTCATATGGCACTCCCTGTTTCTGGCATGCATCAAATACAAAATGATGGTATTTTCTATCAAGTTCATATTATACCCAAAGGTGTTCGAAATTTGTAAGCCTGAGTGAACTAAAAATAGAATTATCAGCAATGTGAATCTTGCCACTAATGGAAGTGCAACATGAGTGTAGAAACTTCAAATCCAGTGGGTGCTGGAAATTTACAAGCCCGCTCACATCACTTCATATAGAACTTTTCGAATGGGCTTGGTGCTCTTTAATGAGCATGTCATGCATAAGGAAAAATATTATACACATGGATGTGAGTTAAGTAGCAATCATATATCTTAAATTGAGGAGATAACTACCTTATCACCTATTGCATCCTGCACAAGAATTGTATCACTCGAAATGTGAAAAATACCGTGCAATAGTATTATCCAGTGGAATTAAATACCGTGCAGCCCTAGTTCTTCAACTGGCTTTTTCCTGGTTTTGAAGGATGGGAGGGAGTGGTGCAGTAATTTCAAGCACCTGCAATCATGACAAAGATCGTATAAGTGCATGTTCTTAGCTTGAAACTAAAAGAAAAATAGGGAACTTATTTTAACAGAATGAAAAGGTGGTAAAAGTAAGGGAAATGGAAATTTATATCGAACTAGTTCAGATTCAGGTGTGATTTTAGGTAGTAGTTGAGCAATATGTCTTACAATGCAATTTAACCATGTGGCAGCATGAAGATCACTCAATGGATTTATGGACCATAGATATATTTTGTTTTTCAGTTAATAGAGTTATGAAAGCAAGAATGAAAACGAAATGACTTTTTGTGGCTACAAGTCTCCAACAAGCTACCATCAACTTAGATTCATGAAAGACTGTCAAACAAGTTGTGATGCTTACTGTAATAATGATCATGGGCGGGGATCGATTAGCATACATGTTATCTGTCCTTGACTGACCTGCATAACAAACTTTCTGAAATGGAAAAATCCCAAGGGCGCGTAAGAATTAAGCAAGTACATTTAAGCTACAACCACAGTTTGGAAATCGAGGCAATATATTTTGCCTTCCATGATTGATTGTTGAGAACTGCTTATGCTCTAGTTCCAATTGTCATCTGACATGTGCGCTTTGACCATGGGTTCTTAGTACTCTTAGGCTCAGTTTCTCACAGTGAGGATGCATCATCTTAGGGATTGATAGTTGATCAATCAAGGACTGTACTGCAGGAATAACGTATACTTTTAGCTTAGACATATATTTGTGCACATCATGATGTCATACAGTCTAGTATGAGTGCCTGGGTTCTCAGGACTAGTGTTGATCAAGTTGTATGGCTAGCAAAGCTTACAACTACAACTGAGTATTTAAAACTTGGACCAAAAAATGACACTAAAGAAAATATTACCTCATTTTTGGTTGGATGCTGAAGAATCAATTGATGAGCATGTAAGTAGTAACCAGTCTCATGGAACAAGTTTTGCAGGCCTCTCATACCCTCTACATAACAATGTCCGAGAATGTAAGAATTATACAAGGCATACATGATAGTGTAAATGTAAGATGATTGACTTCATATATCAAAGAATAACCATGATGAAAAAACTACTTAGTCAATGGAAAGATCAAGGAGACTGTTATCCTCTCTCGATAGGCTTTAAAAGATTATGGTTCATACCCGTCCATCACATAATTCTCGTCTATTAATTCAGAGTCGAAGCAATTAGGATTCCCACCAGTAACATACAGAGGATCCCCTGATAAATGACAATACAAAAATATCAATTTCCATTGATATTACTAAGATAAGAAAAACATGGAAAAAAATAATGTAAATTTTGGTTTAAGCGAACATGCACATGAGATACGCCAATAATTATGTTTGGATCAAACATAACACAATTTTTCAAATTGATACAAATCTAGCAGTATGAATTTCTCAAAATCAAACATTTCCAAAGTTTTCATAACTAATCAACTTTATAAACAAAAGTTAAAACTAGATCAATTTTCACGATTCACATGTGCAATGTGAGACCCATGCACCTTGAATTTGGGCCTATAAGTGGTGTGAAACACACGTCATGGGCATTCACCATAACACTAACTACTGGGTATTTACCTTTCAAAAAAAAAACTACTGGGTATTTCAAACACATTAAACATGGAACATTCATCAATAACTAAGTAAAATAGTATATTACAAATTTAAACACATACTTAGGGTAAAAAATAATGTATCAATGGTTTTATGGTATTTACCAAAAATAATGTATCGATGGTTTTATGGTATTTACCAGATCATCGTCTTCATATAGTACTTGTAGCAGGTATGGCACATCCAGCTTTTTCCAAGGAAGGTGGTGGTAGACCAATTCGGAACCAACTCTACACAACCAAATCAACAATGTCTTACAAATTCAACAATCTCATAGGCATTAAACTAAATAACAACACTCCATAAAAAATTATGTTTAAAAAAACCTGAGAAGTGTGTCAGGGTTTGTTACAACTTGCCCATCTACTGTTATCTGCCGAATAAACAAGCATTCTACTATAATTTCAACACTGAATTCATACCAAAAAATGGGGAGAATTTAAAAGTAAATAAAAATTGAGTAACCAACCGGACCATTGCGAATTCGCTGCAACCAATTGCTTGAGAGAGGGAGAGTGATAGAAATGAATCAAAGGGGAAACCTTTTAGCATTAAGGAATAAACTGGGAAATAAACACTTACCCTTGAAGGGGAGCTGAGTTCTTATGTTTGGTAGAGTAGAAGTTGATGAGGGACCACTCTGTTTGAATAAATTTGATCAAGTGAAGTTAGAGTGAAAGATGAAGAAATAAATTTAGATTGAAGTGATGAGAAAAGAACTAATAAATACCAATGTTGTTGTTATCGCTAGTTGTGGTGGTGTTGATGAGGTCTGTGTATGTTAAACAGTCATTGAGAGGAGGCCATGGCATTCCAAATAAAGTATCTCATCTGTAAACCAAAAATAAATTGTTTCATAGCTATTTGATAATATTATGTTCGTTTTATAGAACAACTGGAGCTCCAATGACACGATTACAAACCAATATCATTGACCAACATTGGGAATAAATATCACAGTAAAACATAGAACCCTAACTTCAACTCTTCAAACCAAATCAGTATCATTGATCCTCAATGTTGTACAAACCTATTACAATTGAAACCATCAGACCATACTGAACAAAAAAAAATGTAAACTAAGCAAAAACAAAACCCCGAAAAGTTGAGGAAAACCTAAAGAGTTCAGGGAAACTCTTCCAATCAAAACATACTTGCTAATCTAAATATCAACAATTGAACTGTGACGATGGAATCAAATAGAAGAAGAAGCAAAACAAAAAAATCTAAAACCCTAGAAATTGAATAGAGGCGAGAATAATGAAGGAAATAGAGTGATTACCAGAGGGTTCCACGAAGAGATCGAGTTTTACTCTTCGACCACTCGCCCTTTGAGCTGCCAGGCGACATTCCTATCTCCTTCTCATTAGATACAGACAGAGAAAGAGATCAAAATTTGAGGGAGCAATAGAAAGCTTGGGGAGGGAAGGGACGGCTAATCCAGATCCACCTGTGACCCGTGTGCTTCTCTGCTTCTCCTTTCTTCTTTATTTTTTCTTTTTCTTCTCTTCTTTCTTCAACTTTTTTCTCCCTGCACCCTCCCTCTTCCCTTTGTCGTCTCCTTCGATCTCTCTCTGTATTTCGATTTCTCTCCCTCGCTCTCTCCCTGGATATATCTCTCTCCCTCCATCTCTTTTTCTCCCTGAACTGTATCTCGATCTCTTTCACTCATTGTGTAGCTTTTGGTTTGAAATAGGAGTATTTGGGCGAGAGCGAGGGAGGAGAGTGATGCATGCTAAGTGAAATTTTTGGGCAAGCGTCAAAAGGCCCGCCTAATTTTAGATAGCGTTTTAATAATGTGATGTCATTAGAATTTGGGTTTTTATAGCATAAACATAAAAAACGCTATCATCAATTGCTATTAATAGGTAACTGTGGTGTAGTGAATATCAAGAGGATTGGATCACTTACAGATTACACCTGTATGTTTGTTTTTGTCCTTTCCGTACAAGCACATGCTGGCTGATTTGATATTTGGATGTTGAAGTGTAACTTCTGGGAAGCTGTGTCTGAAGAGTGATTACTGAGAAGTAAAACTTCCAGAATATCCAGCCAAAGACAGAAAAGTAGATGATTGGCAGATTATAGGTCTGAGTGAACCAAACTATCGTGTTTGTAGCTACAGTTTTAATAAAAACTATGTTACTGAAACCAAACTGTAAGTCACATATCGTGTTTGTAGCAGATGATTGGCAGATTATAGGTCTGAGTGAACCAAACTATCGTGTTTGTAGCCCCATGTCGAACTATATTCATTACACCTATTTTATAAATCAAAGAACAACATGAAAACTAAGATTACTGGAAACATCAATCTCTTGCTCAGAATGTTAAAAATAAACCAAGAAAATAGAAAAAGAAGTATGAACCCAGTTCAAAAAGACAAACCTGAATTACAAGATACTTTGATGGACGATATAGCTGGATTTTCCAAATGCTATCGTAAGAAAGTTCAAGCTTATATTCCACCTGGCAATGAGAAAAAAGAAATTCTATTTTCCGGAGGCCAAACTCCAAGTTCACTACAGCATCTACTCCTTTCCAGAAAACAATAAACTTTTCATCAGAGACCTGACAACCAACATGCAGAACTGTAGATTCCAGGCTAAGCATCAAGACTCTAGGCCTTGGTATGATATTGTGCTCCATGTTCCAAACTTTTAGATGAAATCTACCATACCATAGGCGCTCACTGATCAATGAAGAAATAAGTTCACAACTACCAGTTGTTGTGAATTGGACCACTACAAATGCTCTAAACTTACCCCTAATTTTACATTGCCTAATCTTAAGTACATAAACAGTTTCATTGCCAGAATAATTTTCCAAATATATTTTTACTTCTTCAGCAGTTACGTTGGATGGAAACCCAGAAACCTGAATCGTCTCACTCATATCCTCCTCCACATAATTCAATAGATGTCTCCCTGTCAAATAATATGGAATTGTAAAATGCTACTTCGTTCGTAGCTAGAGTCCAATAGATGTATGCAAAAACTGGAAAAATAAATTCCCTTGTGTGGCTTTTGTATTGTTACCACTTGTGTCTGCATGCAAGGATGAAATCCACTAAGCAAAAACATTAAGTAATTTCCTTATGGTGAAAGGATTTTGCACCCTACACAATCGCATAATTAAGCTATTGTAATAATTCAATGAAATATATTTCGAAATTTAGAGAGAACAAATTGTGGAACAAGCAATACTTGCGCGACAAGTGGTATGATTACTGAGTGTACTATCCAATTGATATCCTTTGCAAAAGCATAGAGTACGGTTATTGTCACCCGGAACAAACCCACAGTTGCCTCCAGATCCCTCGCAGTTTTCACAACCAAGATGTTTATGCCATTTCAGTTCAAACCCAATTTGCAAGGTTGAACTATTACTCATGCTAACATTGTTGGAAATGTTATTGTGAAACACTGGGACTACAAAAGTCTCCTCACATCTCCTATACCAATCGAATTCTGAAGCTGCATCAGGATTGAATATATAGGAACTGTTTCTAGAAGTTGAGCCTAGACATTAGAGATATGTTGCAGATAACGGTGTGGGTGAATCACAATTACTGGAATATGTCTGAAAACTTGGTCCCTCGCTGTAGGCAAAATTTGACAAACTGAGGTTGAAAGTGTGGTAGTGGTGTGGTTTAGTACAGTTATTTCCCACAAAGTCATCATCCAAAACTGAGAGAGTTTGTTCTGAATAATCTATGTTTCTCACAATGAAAAAGTGATTAGAGACGGCAAAAAATGGTTTTCCTTTATAACAATGGATACCAAAACCAGGGTATCCACAGTATCTACGGTTGCCATTGATTGACCAGAAAGGATAAGAGATGTTCTTGATGTTCCCGCAGTCGAAAGGAATACACTCTTTTAGTCTTCCCTTCACCAAAACTACATAACTGCAACTAAATATGATGACAATGATGAGGCAGGAGTACTTGAATTGTAACATGATCAATGTTTTAGCTCCTAGATGAAGAATAACTAACGCAAGACACACTTCCTAATCCTTTTATTAAAGGCGCAGCTAGTTTACTAGATGACATTTCTTTCCCAAGTCAGTTAACTCCTGCCATTAAAGATGCAACTAGCTCCATGTATTAGTATCACCTGCATATGCAACCATCAAATTCCTGAAGCCAAAATATTTATGTCTTCGAAGTTACAAGTTATTGTGAGAGGTTTACCAAGTGTGACTTTTGTGCTCCTTTTTCCAGTATTACATGCACTTACAATGCGTGGAATTCATCAAGCTAGACTTAAATGCTTGTGGGAATCTTAAATTTCAAATGTTTCGATATTTTGGATCAATGAGCTTTGTGAAATATAGAGGCTTACCATGTGTGGTATTTGTTGTCCCTGTATTGTTATTAACACCATCTGCAAGCATGAAATTTGTAAATCAAAACTATAATGCATAGGGAAAGGACTACTTGTAGTAAAATTTGTATCCTGAAATATTTGTGAAACTTACTATTTTTGCTGCTTGTACTGTTACCACCTGTATTTGCAGCTGAGTTGGTTTTGTTTGTCCGCGGATCACGACCTACATATGCAAAAACATAATCATTATATCTTTATCCTGGACTGCTGATGGCTTGATGGAGTTCTTGTGAAGCTTACCATATGTGGTCTTTGTATCATTGCCACTTGCATCTGCATGTGCCAGGATGAAATTCGTCAAGTCAAAATACAACATATATGTGACACTAAGACGTAGGTTGCATGTAAACTCATACTACTTAGAAATTCACTTCAGGCTGATGCCAACAATTTATTTCTTCGAGCTTTAGTTTTCCAACAACAATTAACCATAAAAACGATGATGGGTGGTGCATTATTTTCTAGTGGCATCTTGATATCCATTGTGCGACAGATTTGAACCCTTTAGTTTTCTAAATCTTGGGTTGTTGTGTTTGCTTTCCTATTCCACCAAACTCCCAAAATGTAAGAGTGATATTAGAAATTACAATTTTTTTCTTCATGAAGAGTATTTGCCTTTGATTTGTATAAAAAAAAAAAGTATTAAGGGCATATCATTAGTTGTCTCTACAATACAAACCAAGGCTTCATGTACATATCATTACTGATTGGATGCCTGGAGATTATAACACTAGCAGAAGATAAAAGGTAAACATGGAAAGTTGTGGAGAAGGCCAAATATTTTTTCTTATACTAGATAAAGTTTTTAATCAATAGGTATATCACAACTTAAATATGAGGATTAAATGGGGGTCAAATATATCTTGCAAGAGATCCATAGCAACGAAAAGGAAAATTACTCCAGAGGTTGACCCTTGACACAAAGGCATGGAGCTAGGAGTATTATTGGCTGGATATATTGATGGACGCTAAGGTGTATGCTCAAAGTTATAAAGAATGTCATCGACATGGCATAGGTCAAACACTATAACTGGAAAAGCTACATTCACAACGAATTTTTGGCCATTGGAAAGTGTGGACACAAATTATTTCACCAAGTGTATTGAGGTGATTGTCCTCGCTAGTGTTAAAGAGGAAAGCTTGATAGGTTTCTTATGGACGTTGTCAAAGTGTGAAGCAAAGGCAGAGCGACTTGCCATGGCTTGGCTTTAAGCAAAAAGCGAAGCATGAAACGATGGCCTTATGCAAGTAAAACGACCCTAAAAATGATTTTAGTATTATATTAAAATGTAATTATATGCATTTTGCTTCTATTTAAGCTTTTAAATATGTGCATTCTATTTTTCTACAAAATTTAGGGGTGTTAGCTCGAGACAATGTAAGTGTTCAAATTGCTTCCTATGTTATGATGTTTCTTACCATTCACTACAACACCATACTTCCAACCAATGTCTTCCCAAGAACTACTCTCCCTTGCCCCATGGTTTTCTTACATAATCAATCACCTTATGTAAACAAAAAATAACAACATTATTAATGTATAGATAATCAATGTATATATGTGGGTTCCTTTTCGGGGTCATGACAGTGGAAACTCTGTTGAAGGTTAGAAGATTTGTACCTTGAACAAGATCTATGGATCCTGCTCTGTTGAAGCTCTCTGATTGGGCTATGAAACTCTAAAGAGAGGAGAACGAGACAAAATATGGAAAGAAGAATAAAGACAAAAAAGCAAAAAAAAAATTGTTTAATGAAGCCATGGCTTTGGTGGCTTCATGATTTAACCAAAAAGAGCTAAAAGCGGTGGTTTTTTGTGTCTTCAGGGTAGTGGACTGACTTTGACCAAGGCGAAGCAAAATGTCATGGCTTGGCTTGGCTTTTGGCTTTAAGCGGTGGCTTTGGATGGCTTTGACTACACTGGACTCACATAAAGTCTAAGTTTGGATTACCTCGTTGTTATCTCAGGCAATAGGTCTTAGAGCTATAGTGGAAAGCTACAAAAGTTCATGGAATGTTATAATTAAACGAAACCCCATGCTACTACCAAAGGCAACAATTCGGTTCAAATTATGACCAATGCCAATGTCTATGAAATTTCAAATATGCAATTGGAAAGATTTACCAATGTATGGATTTATTGGCTCACTTAGCAATCACAAATAATAAAGTATATGAGGCACAAAGAGGAATGTGGTTCACCATTGGTTGCCAACTTGGTCGACAATGGTTACTTCAAGGCAAGAAATGGGAACATCTACTCTATGAAACAAATGTATTAAGTGCAAGAGTCACATATAACAACCGTAAGTTGGTTGCACAATGGGAAAACACCTCTTGTTCTCACTTCATGCTCATAAAATATTTTTGTTTGGGAGTTGCTACGTGTACCCGACTATTTGGCTCGGTTGCACTAACTCTTTGTTGCACCAGCATTTTGAGATGTTTTGACTTTGTTGCACCAATTTAAAAGATGCAACACCAATTTACTTTATTTTTTAATAAATGGAAACCATTAGGTGATGGATCTTTCTCGTTTAGAAGCGCCAATAAATAAATTATAAGAAATGTAAGTGATTGCAACTATTAAAAAAATGCATTCAACCCCAAAAACTCTACATCCAAAAATTTATAATAAGAATCATCCATATAAAATCCTAAATCAACAAGTAGTTTTATTTAGGATTAATAAAAAGTGATTTGAGTATACTAAACAATTTTTAAAAGTTAAATCTAGAAAATAAAGTTGATGGCATTGAGCCAAACAGTTGAGTACACATAGCAACTACCTTTATTATATTGATGCACTCGTTTTCATAATTTTTTTTTTTTAATACGTATTTTTTGTCAACCCCTTTGTTTTTAATGAACAGGTAGCCAAAAACTTGTGTTTGGTCATCATAATTGATGTAGTCGATTCCTGTTCTCCTTCCTGGCTTCTTACCTAGACTTGCCCACGTAGCAAATTTGAGCCACGAACCACCATGTGGCGGCCAATGGCACTCTGATGCTTAAGTTAGATAAGGCTTAGGAGAGGCTTAAAACTGTAAACTGAGATTATGTAACGTACCTCTAGTTCATCGACCTTATCTCCCTTTTATAGTATAGGAGTCCTTGTTTGACTAGGCCTTTGGTGGTGTAGTTTAGGGAAAAAGATCTTGTTGTGGAGACCTTTTCCTAATTGGGAGTTGTCCATGAAGGATAGTTTTCCCACATGACTCGTACTCCTAGATCTGCGGGAGAGGTTTCCCTTTCTGAGTGTTATCATTGTAAGGAAGTTTCCTTGCCCGACTTATACTTTAATATATGTTTCCTAGTCGGATCCAATGTGTTGCTGGCATGCCTATCTTGGGTAGATTTCTCAGATACTTGCCTTAGAGGTCTTACGATTGTTGGGCCTGACCGTGTGACGTGTGGGCTTAATGGCTCATTGCAACTCGAATCCGACTGTCTGGATCCAGCCAATAATGGGCTTAGTGTTGTTTGGGCCTCGCTAGATTGAGCATGCAATTGGGTCTGCTTTGTTCTGTTGACTAGATTATCATGATACGTGTATGATGCTGATCAGAGGACGATTTGATGTATCATCAACTACTCCCCCCCGACTTAGTAGGTCGTCTTATCGGTCCACTAGGTCATTTCATGAAGCAACTGTGCAATCATGATGATTGAGTCTGAGTGGTTTCCTCGAACGACAAATTGCATTAGTTGAGCGTGCGCCAGCTTGAAAGCAGGAAAGGCGGGAGTTCAGTTTGCTATATAGATCTACTACTTGTGGAGTATAACTCATTTACTCTTTCGATCTTAGAGATTCTGCTTTGTTGTATTGTCTGTTGTGCCTGTGACTTTGCTTAACCTTCGTATTCGAAAGCTTGTATTTTCTCTCATGGCGGGCCGGGATCACCTTTCTAATGAATTGTTCGCCAAGGGCCATAAGTTTTTTGAGGAGAGGTTGCTCTATGAATCTGACATGGAAGTCATCCATAAGACGTACGAGATTCTTGATGATCGAGTGCTCTACACTTTGGGTGCCAATCTGACGCCATTGTACCCTCCTGAGGGGTTTATCTATCTTCACAAAAGTATGCTTCAATCGGGTGTCCACTTTCCTGTTATCAAGGAGATCTGGGAGTTCTTGGCGTACCTCGGCATTGCACCCACTTAACTTGTGTCGAACGGGTATAGGACTTTGATTCTCATTCTGATTAGGGCTAAGGATGCTGGTTTTCGAGTGTCTTCGAGGGCGATGCAATTGCTCACTTCTCCTCAGATAAACAAGCACGATGTTTGTGTAGTTCATGGCAAAAGTTCGGTTTCATGGCTCCTGTGGACTCCACTTACTTTGAGCTTGTTGGTCGTTCGGTCAAGTGTGAATTTAGACCACTGAGTAAGTTGACTCCTCCGGTCTTGCTTGTGTTAACTGCTTAATGGATTGACTTGTGGTTTTTGCAGGGAGATTTCTAACTTCGCGACTTTTTGCTGAAGATAAAACTACTTTGTATGCATTCCGCGACATGCATTGTCTAGAGGTAGAGGATGTCATTAAGCTTTCTAATGTCGAGCACAACAGTCTATGGGCTTATTGGCACGTGGCTCCTACTCTGTTTCGGGTGAAGAAGCCAAAGCTTGAAGGTGCGTCTGTTTCGCAAAAGAAGAAGCTTCCCAGGATCAAGGTTCCAAACCCTTCAAGGAGGGCAGAAATAGATGAGGCGCTTCCTTCTCCTGTGCATCCAAAGAGGTCTCATGCTTTGTCTAGGTCTGTCTGCATGCGTCCAGCCTCGTCCGAAGGACGTGATGCTGTCGGGCAAGAGCCTGGTAAGACTATTGTTTCTGAGGGGCGTGATGCTCAGGTCGTGGCCCATATCTCCCTTCCCGAATTGGAGAGGAAATATCTGCAAATGGTTAGCGTGAAGGATGTGAACAAACTGAGCACCAAGCAGCCAGAGTTTTTGAATAAAATACTACTGCATGCGGGCATGGAAGCTTCGGATGGTTGTCCTTTTTAATAAAGGACTTTAAGATTCGTCTTTCTCTGGATCGTGAACCTGTCGAATAGTCATCCGATTGTAGGCTTCATGGTGAAGGGTCCCCTTTTTTTTCTTTCGTACTATGCTCCATCTCGTTCCCGTCCCCATATTCAACTGACGATGGGTCCAAGGAATAATTTGCTCCCCTCTTCTCCATCAACTGATTTTGGATCGGCGCGTGAAAGAGAACCGGTTGTTGCGGGCAAAAGGAAAATTGTTGATGAGGGCCCTGATGCAGTGAAAATGATTAAGGGCGGCGCTGGGGTGATCCCAGTTTCGAATGATCTTCATCCGGATGCGCGAATTTGTCTATTTTCTCCAAATGTAATAAGGATGAGCAACCAATCTTGGCATCTGGAGATTGACATCTCTTACACTGTGAGGAAGCATATCAGCAGGTGGAATGACTGGCCGATGAGCTGCGCTTCGAAGCCAGTGGGAGAAATGCTAGGAGGGCGTTTACATAAAGGGTAGAAACATCTTGTGTTGGGGATGTCATATCTGAATCAAGTGGCCGCAACTGAAATTGAAGTCGGGTCGCTTGTGAGAGAGTGTATACCATAGCAAGTATTTGCAAACTCTCAGAAGTCATACTCTAATGCTCTCCACGAAATTGAGTCATTGAGGAAGCAACTCAAAGCTTTCTCAAATATTGGAGCGGAGTCCAGGTCTATTAGGTCGGAGGCTAAAAAGGCCCGCTTGGAGGCGCTTGAGTCCGACTTGGCGGGGGCAGTGTCCGCGAGGGATCGGTTCGATAAAGAATTGAACCTTGTCCGTTGTGACTTGCAGCTTACCCGTGAAACTGTGGCTGGAGTGCAGGCTGAACTGCAGGTTTTGCATGCTAAGGGGATAAAAAAAATGAGTCCAAGTGGACTTTCTGATGTCAGCAGTTGGATGCCGACATTGAGTTTAATGCCAAGAGTGCGTGGACAGCTGGAGAACAGTTTCGTCTGGCGCATAGTGAGCTAAATATTGTCAATGATAAACTGGGCGCTGAGCAGTCCAAGACTGGAATGCTGTTGGGCGAGCTGGAACGACTGGATTAGGAGCTCGCTGAATCAAAAGGGCACGAGGAGAAGCTTCTCAAGGTTCGAGGCACGTTTGAATTTAGTAGAGTTGTGCATGGAAGGTTGGAGCTATTGCATCTGATGAAGAAGGAGCATCCCGATTGGGATCTCTCCTATTATAAAGAGATTGCATATGCAGAGTTTGAAGCGACCTTCAATTCATCTTTAGAAGAAGGCGGCCATGATGAGGGTGATCGAGAGGCAACACCTACAGATGTGTTTCATGCTTCGTCCCCAGCTAAATCTAGTCCTGTTGTATCTGACTCTTCTCCTGATGAGGGATGAATCTTGTATTTTCTTTCCAGTTTGCAAATGAATAGTACTTCACAATTGTTTGTCTTCCTTTGTTTTTTTATACTAGTTTTTACTTGCTCTATCTTATTTCGACATTAATTGTCAGACGAGAAGCTATGTTACGCTAGAAAGCTTTATGATTGATCTGTTGTTGAGTGCTCTGACTTTTTGTGCTGCAATAATTTGTGCAGTTCGGGTCAGACTCCTTTTTAGAGATCGTGGAATGTATTACACCCTAAGTCTAGCAGCTTCGCCATCTGTCGGACTAGCAGTTGTTGTTGCTGTTATAAGCATATTAGTCAGACTGTGATCCCAATGTTGGCACCCTTGTAGATGGTCGGATAGTAATCCATAAGAGTCGTCTGGGTCGAGTTTTTAGAACTTTGATCGAACTTTATTTGGTATTCGTAAAATTGGCTTAATTGGACCGGAGTTGTTATCACCAATTATAAACGACTAAACCAAGGTCAGGTTTCGGCAACCATGGTGGTCCTGGCAAGCCATCTTGATCAGGCGTCGAGGGCACTGGCTAGACTCCCACTATCAAACCCATCTTAATCCATTCATGGCAGACTAGGAATTGGAGCAAGCCAATAGTTATCATCGTCAGTCATTCTGACTAAACTTTTGGCGGGGTTAGGTGATCATTGTCTGTAGTTGGCCAATGATCCCTGAAAAGCCGTCTTCACCAGGCTACATGAGCACTGACTAAGCTCCCACTTTCTAGGCCATCAAAACCCGCGCGCAGCAAACTAGGCTTCGAGTATACCAAAACCATCGTCATCACCTGCCACTGACTAAGCTTTGGTCAAGGTTCGGCGATCACTATTTGCGTACGGGTAGTGACCCCTGGCAAGCCATCTTAATCAGGCATCGGGAGAGCTGACTAGACTCCCACTTTCTAGGCTGTCAAAATCTGTTATTTGCGGACTAGGGTCCGAGCAGATTAGAGGCCATCGTTGTTGGTCTGAATCCAGTGTAAATCGGATCGATTGATCTGACAAATAATAGGTTGACCGGCTTTAATGCACAACAACTAAATAATAGTGGAGCTGATGCCTTGGATTTGGTGATAACACTCTGTAGGCGAGCTCCTTATTCTGTGGGCGCTCGAGGCCTTTGTTGTTTGTTCCTTTGCGTGTACTGGGCCAGATCTGGTAGGGCATGAGCTTGGGCCGATTAGTTCAGGGGCCCAATTAGAAAAGATCTTTGTGGGTCAATGTGCCAGGGATAAGAGGCATTTTGCGAGACGGTTCAGTATTAATTACTCCCCCTAGTTAATGGGGCTGCTTGCAGGGTCATTAATTCAAAAGATGTGGACTTGTGCAGTGGCCATTGGAACCCTCATTTTCCCGATTTCCCGTACGACATTTAATGCTGAAGTAACTGCTTGTTGACACCACTTCATGAACCATTTCGCATATATAGGGGTTGGTTGTTTTGCATTCAAGCATTGCAATGAGAATAATATAGCATGTTAATCAAATGCATCTTACCAGAGAGTTTGCTTTGGGTTTTCCAAAGGCTGAACGAAGATCTCTCTCACTGGAGCCTTCAAATGTTCTAACATTTGCACCGATGAGTATTGATAAGACTTGTTATTATGCCATGCCGCCTGATTTCAATGGGCATTTGACTGATCCCATGAGATTTTGTAATATCCTCTTATATTTCGTAGAAGAAGAACGAATTGTTCCTCATGGGACAAGTCTGTCTTCCATCTTCTGCAGCTCCTTTGTTCCCGTTCGCTACTGTTGTTGGGTAATAATACAAAGATCTAGTTTGTGGCATTCGTTCGCTCTGGCTTTCATGCGTGATGCTCCAACCAGAAGCCAAGTTGGCATAGCGGAGTTATGATGAATGCGACCTTTTTTCCAGTGACGTTAGCTCAGCCGCATTTCAAACACTTCCTTCTTGAGGGTCATTCTCCTTTTGTCTCCTTCTACTCTAGTCTCCGTCCCTTTCTGTAAGGTAGTCCGGCGGGTGGAATACGTCTTCGTTTCATTTTGAAGCTCATGTTGCCACCTTTGAATCATCACCGCAAGGTGATTTGATGGAGTAATAAATTGAGTGCGCTTTTTCTCTTTCTGTTGCGGACGCTTTACTTTAACCACCTTCTCTTCTGGAGGCAGATTAGCAACTCAGAGTCTCTACCCTTATTTCAGCGGATAGATGCTTGCATCGGATTAGCAGTTCGGAGTCTCTTCTGATGTGCTAGTTGGTTGGCAAGCTTTGTAATAACTTTCATTGCAATCAATAAAATTTGTTTTATTTCTAGAATGTGTCGTGTACGAACAACTCTTCTAAACTGAAATGAAAAACAAAAAACAAGAAGCGAAAACAAAGCAACAAATAATTTAACTCCGAGTGGAGACTGAGCTAATCCGGCCTTGAAGGAGGAACAAATGGTCCTAGCTCGGATTGCGTGGTCCCTCTAGCGAATTTTTTTTAAAAGCTAACGAAGTTACTGAATAATGGACTTCGTGCTGGTCGGCAAATTCTTGCTGATTAACAGCTCTCGGAGCTGGTGCATGTTTACTGAAGTATCATTACTTAGCTCTTTATTAGTTTGGATTGCATTGTTAACTTTGTCTCCTGGATCCCCGCATAGCTGCACTTTGGTTATCTGGGCTCTTCCGCATTAATAGAGTGATTTTCCTCTAGGCTTGATGCCTGACATGTTGGTTTTGTGAGCCCGAGCTGTAATTGACAACAATTCAGCTACTTTAGGGCTGCATAATGGCAGTCTCTTGCTGCTGGTTGATCTCCTCGGATAATCCCTTGGGCATGGTTGGCTGTATATTTTATGCATTGGTGCAGGGTGGATACCACTGCTTCCATATGATGAAGCCACGACCTTCCCAGAATAATGTTGTTGGTGGATGGGGCGTCAACTACCATGAACTCTTGGACAAGGTACTTCCGTTATTGTGGCTCTCCAGCCACCACCATTAGATTGATCTTCCCGATATGGAAGAACTTCTCTCCGCTGAATTCGACCATAGGATGGGTGGCGAGTGCTAGGACTTTCTCCTCTAGCAACATGTTGTAGAATGTACTGAGGAACATGACATTTAGTGAGCTTCTAGTGTCCACCAAGGCTCTTTTTACCTCCCACTTAGCGATAAGGACGGGGATGACTAGGGCATCAATGTGAGGAGAATGTACCCATTGGAGATCCCTCAACGTAAACGTCAGTGATGGGATTGGGTTGTGAACTCGTGCGTGTTGTACTTGTCGATCCTCATACTGAGATGGTGTTTGCATCTCGGTCAATGTCCTCTTGCGAAACCTGTTTGATTGCTCTCCTTCGGGACTGACCCAGTGGAGGACGTAAATGCCACAAGGAGCTTCCTTTTCAATTTCCTTGATAGCGTCCACTCTTTCCTTTGCTCAGCCCTGCCTCTTGTCCGAGCCTAGGAACTCAATTAGCTTGCCTTTCCTGATTCAATACTCAATTTCTCCTCAGAGGTTTCTGCAATCCTCAATATCATATCCGCTTTCCTTGTGGGAGGTGCAATATTTGCTATTGTTGCGCTGAGCAAGGTCTCATCGCTGCTTAGGCGGCCACTTCAGCTCTTCCCAATCCTTGATGGTATCTAGGATGTCGGACAGACTATATTGAGAGAGGTGACAGACCTGGACCCGGTGTAATTCGAGGCCTTGTCCTGCCTAGGGCAACCCAAGTAGGTCTTGTTGTTTGTGCACTTCCTCTTGTTACTATCATCGTCCTTTTTCTTCTTCCCCTCTTTCCTGTCCTTTGGAACAGAGGGTTTCTTCTCTAACTCCGCCTCTATCTTGGCGGTCAGCATTTCGTCTAGAATGATGTATCTCTGGGCATCTCTGAGCAAGTCTGTTATATTGGTTGGGGGATCCAGGGTAAGGAAGTCATAGAGCTTGCCTTTTCTCAGACTCGAAATAAAAGCTGTGACGGCGGTGTCATCATTACAGTCGTCGATGAGGGTCAACTCATCATTAAAATGAGTGACATACTCCCTCAACGTCTCGTTCTATTTTTGCTTTAGGGTCAGCAAATAATGCAAGCCCATCCTGAGCCATTGGTTGTCCACGAAGCGTGTAAGGAACGTCAATGCCAACGTCCAGAATGAATCGATGGATTTCGAAGGAAGGTTGTGGAACCACATCAGTGCTGACGACTTTACGCTTGCAGGGAATGATCGGCAAATTATTGCATCAAACCCTTCCTTGAGCGCCACAACGTGCTGAAAGTGGCGTAAGTGATCGGACGGGTCTCCTGCCCCGTCATAAAACTCCAACTTTGATGGGGTGTATTTCTTTGGCAGCGGTTCGTCCATGATATGATCCATGAACGGCGGGACCGTGAGACTAAACAACACGTCTAGGTTTGTGGTCCATTGCAGATAGGGTTGTTCGAGATGTGCCTACCGACTCTGGACGCTGGGTCTCTATTAGTCATGCCTCCGCTTCTTGTCCATTGAGAAGTTGTTGGGGTGCGCGGCTCTCATAAACATGCTCTCTAGAACTTTCTGGGGATCGGGCCCTTCGTTGCTCACGGTCACCCTCTACAGGTGGATGATTCCGTTGTTTGAGAACCTCCAGCGTTTCTGCGATTTGCTACATCTGTGTTAAAAGTAGGCCCACCTTTGGGTCTGCTGTGGCCACCACCGGTGTGGGGTCTGAGGAGGTTCCTCCCATGGCGGTGGTGGAACGGGTGGCGCTCTGCCAGTTTGAATGTTCGAAGGCTCAGCAACATCTCCATTGTTGCGAGACATTGTTGTCACCATCTTGTTAATTCTCTGGAAAAGGTGGTACTACTGTTCTTTCTGAGGAACTATGTCGTTCCCCACGGACGGTGCCAAACTGATGTAGTTGGTTCCTGCTCTCCATCCTCACTGCTCACCTAGACCTACACAGGTAGCAATTGTGAGCCAAGGATCACCGTGTGGCGGCCGATGGCACTCCAATGCTTAAGTTAGATAAGGCTTATGAGAGGCTTAAAACTGTAAACTGAGATTATGTAGCGTACATCTAGTTCATCGACCTTATCTCCCTTTTACAGTGTAAGAGTCTTTGTTCGGCTAGTCCTTTGGTGGCGTAGTTTAGGAAAGAGATCTTGTTGTGGAGACCTTTTCCTAATTGGGAATTGTCCATGTGGAATAGTTTCATAAAAAGACTCGTGCTCCTAGATTTGCGGGAGAGGTTTCCCTTTCTGAGTGTTTCCCTTGCAATGAAGTTTCCTTGCTCGACTTATACTCTAATATATGTTTCCTAGCCGGATCCAATGTGTTGATGGCTTGCCTGTCTTGGGTAGATAACTCAAATACTTGCCTTAGAGGTCTTACGAGTATTGGGCCTGACCACATGATGTGTGGGCTTAATGGCTCATTGCAACTCGAATTCGACTATCTGGATCTTGCCAATAATGGGCTTAGTGTGGTTTGGGTCTCGCTGGATAGACCATGCAATTGGGCCTGCTTTGTTTTGTTGACGAGATTATCATGACACGTGTACGGTGCTGATCAGAGGACGGTTTGATGTGTCATCAGTAATCATTTGTTTTTTAATGATATTTGGGAAGAATATGGGGGAACACTATTTTCAAATCGCTATTTAAACTCATAATCTCTTCCAACACAATGAAATAAAGTAAATATCCACACTTTTGCACTTGGATTTGAAGAATGGTGGATTTGCATCAATAATAAACACTTTTGGGAGAAAAACTCACTTTGTTGTCACTAGTTCATCCCATAAAAATAACTTTGAAGCGGGGACGATTTGCATCTACAAATGACACTTTTTTTAATTATGGAAATCAAGTGAAACGGTAGAGGATTTTTTTTGCCTGAAAAGTCTTGTGCTTGAATTACAAAGTAATTGTTTATCAATAAGAAGTTTGGCAAGTCGTAGTGGTTTGCAGTGGAATACATGGGTGCACATATAGTTGCCAACATCTATGGTGTGTTTGGTTGATGTAATCCCATTCTATTCGAAAAAGGAGCAGATGGGAAAGGAATAAAGAAGACCAAGTTGCAGATGATAGTTCAATTCACTTGAATGTGGGAATCACACCTCTGACCCCTCCTAAAGCAATAAGTTCTCACACTAATAAATTGGAGTGTCATCTACAACCTAACTCTCTCTTCTTTTCCTATTTGCTCCTATCCACTCTTCCTTCATTCACCTACACCTACAAGATTCCATCAAGCAAAGAACACCCACAAGATTCCATCAAGCAAAGAAATCATGTAACAAAAAAAAGGAATCAATGACCAATCCTATCTCTTTCCTTCCAAAGGTAGCTAGGTTGGTTGGTTAAGGTTTGTGGTGATTTAACCCCCACGTCTTGGTTAGGGTTAAAAAAATCCTACTTCTTTCCAATCTTCAATTTTTACTCGGGTATTTCATACCTTTCTCATTTTCTAGTCTCATTTACTTGCAAATAGAAAATCAAATAAAAGCCTGATTGGTGCTAAAATAAACCAACAAGCTAGTTTTACAATTGTTGGATCATTAAACAACTTTATAAATAACTCATGAGGTTGCAAAGTGGAATAAAAAAACAATTCCTAGGGTAGAAGTGAGATGCACATATGGGATGCAGAAATTCTAGGGGGCGAGGGAGAGAGCGCGAGGGAGGGTGGCCCATCCCTCTCGAGATGAGCGACGTTATGCATCTCGAGGGGGATGGGTGGTTACACCCTTCCCTCGCGCTCTCCCTCGCTCCCTAGAAGGGTTCTATGGGATGAGAGGGTTTTCCTACGATCAACTTAATTTTTTGGTAGTTGTTAGTGTATTGCCAACCAGATTTCAGGCTATCCCTAACGTTCTAGTATTCAGGTTTGTCCAAATGCTTAAATTTGTTGAAATGGTCACTCAGGTTTATCATGTTAGTTGAGTTGGTTTTTCACAGTGTTCTAAAAAGCGCTAGGCAGTGGGCGGGCGACGAGCAGGTGCCTAGGGCCCAGGGGCCTAAGCAGGCACCTAGGCGGTCTTAGGTTTTGTATTATAACTTTAATAATTTACAAAAGTTAAGCACAATACCTTAACAATTACATCAAATTTAATGTCAAGATACATATGCAAAATATAAAAACATGAAAAATTAACAATCATGAACAAAATTTATTAAAACTCAAATGACTGAAGTTGGTCATGATGGGTACTTTATGCAAAGTTGAATTTGTGGACAAATATCCAAACCTACTCTTTTATTTTTCTTCAAATTGCATAAATAACCTCAGTCATATTTGATAAAATCTACATTACTAAAATTGGTACCAGCAGATCCTTTGAGAATTCCATTAAGTAATCATCATTTGCTACATTTAGACATATACTGAATAAAAAACAATAAAATAGTTTATTTCTAAAAAAGAGAAAATAAAATAAAATAAGAACACAATCAACCTTATTAAAAATAAAAAAATAAAAATAAAATAAAAACAATTCGCCCAGACCGCCTAGACCCCGCCTAGGCCACCCAGACCCCGCCTAAGCCACCCAGAACCAGCCTAGCCATTAATCTGGGCATTTTTCTACCTTCTAGCGCCTAGGCGCCACCTAGGCCGATTTTTAGAACATTGTCCCAAATATGCACATCCTACAAAAAATGTTCTTATCTCATCCTATTCTGGCAATTCACAGAGAAAAATAGGAAAAGCAAATGTCTTTGGCCATTTTGGAGTTGTATCCTGGCAATTGACCATAGATGCATCTCTTGAATATATTTGGGTTGTACTCGAGGTGTATCGGTGCTAGGCTCGTATCCGACATTAGATTTCTTGGGTGTATTGATGCTTCCTAGCATATTGGTGATCATCAACAATTTGCAGCAGAGTGTAAACAGAGAATGGAAGCAAATATGGCTCCCCCCATCCAACTTCTAAATATATTAACAACTACTAGAAGGTGGGTCGGATCTTATGCATTCACTAATTACCACCCTTCAGTTTTTTATGTTGCCCCCTCAGTTTCCGAACCTTAATATAAGTCCAGGTAGATAGTTGGGAGTCACCTAGTGGTGTTTGACAGTCTCAATTGTTTTCTTTATTTGCACTTTCATTTATCTATATTCCTAACCATTGTATTTAAATTGTTTCTAACTTATCTACCATTCCACCCATCAGATCCAATCCATGTCTAAGATATTCCCAGGTTAGTAAATACCAAAGATAAATGGGGAATCAAATGAAAGAGATATGCATGCACATAATTCACTTGAATTTGAAATTTTTCTTAAAATATGCACTTTAGTTGAGTATATAATATATTGAACAATTTGTTTATGCACATTTTATTATTAAAGAGATAGATCAATGCAAATTTTGCAACCACAATTTTGATTAGGGTTAATTTTATACATATAGTTCAGTGAACTGCTTAAGAATTATTTCATACATGCAGAAAAAACTGGACATACCAAAATTATACAATTCGTACGAGTAAATCACATTCATAGACCTCCAAATTTCTCTTAAATTAGTCTCTTTTGTACTTTCAAAAATGTTTCAACCCTTTTCTACATTTCAAATTTCAAAAGATGATATTTCTTAGGTTTTTATTTAAAAAATAGTTGTTATTGTCATATTAAAAACTAGTTAAAAAATTTGTGAACTCACCGTTTTCAGTTTTGCTCCCTTGATAAAAATCTTCAGAATTGCGCTGGTGTTGTAGTGGGCCTGAAGGTTTTGGGGACCAATTTTTGAAGGACTTGTCTAAACAAGCTCAGTCCTTTCTGTGAAGCATTAATGATCATGGTTAGTATTATAAATAGCAACAATTCTAGGCATGCAGTCAGGCTAGCCAGTCATTTTTTTTGCTATTTTTGGGTTTTTTTACAATTTTAAAAGGCGAAAATTTTAGGGGTCGAGGGAGGGAACGAGGGATGGGTGGAAGCCACCCATCTGCCTCGAGATGAGCGACATCGCGCATCTCAAGGCCGATGCGCTCATTTCGAAGCGGATGGGTGGTTACCACCCATCTCTCGCCCCTTTCCCTCGCTCCCTCCCTCGACCCCTAGCAAAGCTCTTTAGAAGGATGTTTGTGGCTGTGTTTTAAAGAGAATGAGTAAAATTGTAAAAAAGCCTAAATCTGGCAAAAAAAAAAAAAAAATGGCTGTCTAGACTTGCTCTATGATTAGTACTATGAAGCAATCATAATGTAATAGGTTGGTTGGCATGCTCAAGTCTTTTAGCAGTGTGGATGCTGGGTTTGTGTTACGATTGCAACTGTGGCCATACATTAATGGGGTTTGTGTTACTATTGTTACCACTTCACCTTGGTTTCCTAACCTAGTTGCCTAGAATCTTTTTGTTTTCCACAAAATGTTCTCTATAAATAAATATATCACCTCCCTCATTTTTGTGCAAACAAGTAATGGTTGATTTTAAAGTATACTTTAAGAATTATTAAACAGTTCAAATTCAGTTTTCCTTGTATAGGTTTTAAGACTACCAATCAATTAACAATAATGAATAAATTCAAAAAGTTTGTTTGAAGCATCAATAAATATGGAAAAATCGTTACTCCCTATAATTTAGTCTCTTTTGCTTAATTAAGTTAAATAAATCAAATTTTCATCAAAAACAAAAGAAAAGAAATCAAATTTTGTCTTGCATTACAAATAACCATTCGAGTCATGCAACAAATATATGCATATCAGGTTCGAGTTTCACTTAGTAAACGCAATAAGTAATCAGGATCAATTAGTGCCCAACTTACTTGACCTCCCTGACCTGACACAAACCTGGCCCAATGCCATCCCTGGTCCTTTCATACAAAAAATGGTTACGATTTTTATCATTTAGTTTTAAATTGTTCAACCTCTGATCTTAATGATCTAATGAAAGGGAACCAAAATCAGATACAAGATACAACATCGTTCCACAATAAAGGGTAAAAACAAAAACCTGATACATAAACATCAGTGCAACAACATTGTACAAGGAAACCAACAAATAACTAACTACATCGCTCTTCCAAGGGTTCTTGACAACTTAAAGAACAGATACAAGAATGCAAATATTTTGCTGACTGGAACTACTACTTCCTTCAGATCTTTCTATATACACTCGAACCAAGTTGAAAGGCAGATAGCTTTCGATCAAATCTGTTCATTGTTTCCCTTGAGGATATTGTACTTGCAGAGAGGGCAAGAGGCATTGATTTTAAGCCATTTCACAATACATGTTACATGAAAATGATGACTGCATGGAAGAGAATGGAGCTCTGCCTTATCCTCATAGGAGCTCAAACAGATGCAACATTCCTAACACATAACACAGCAATTGAATGAGAAATCAGAAAACTTTTCAGGCACTGTATGGCACAGATCGTCACCAAAACCAATGGTCTTTAAAGCATTTTGCCTGAAACTGCACAAGATTCATTTTATTTGAAAGATATGATTAGTGTTGAAGATAACTATCTTATCATTTTCAAAACATATGAAATCTTTATTCTGACACTCCATCAAAGTACAAATAAATGTTCCAAATATATAATTGAAAAGGTTTTCTCATGCAAGGAAAAAGAAAAAAAATATATACAATAACATATACAGGTGATGGTTATGCTCAAATGTTCTTCCATTTAGTAAACGTCGGACATGTAGAAATATAATATGATAATACCATGGGATGATAACATAATTATATTTCTTATTTCTTTATGTAGAAACAGGAGAACGATGTCCTTTTACTTGTTGGACAGACAGTGTCACTGAATGCAATGCAGTAAATCATGCAACAACCATCACAGCTGATCTAGAAGCCTTGAAACTTCAGGATGTGAAAGTGTGAAATTCCAATTTGGTAGTTTGTGTGTGTTGGTGGGGGTGGGGGTGGGGGGTGGAGAGTATGGTAAAACACTTTAATACCCCCTCCTCTGTATGTGATTATAAATCACCATAGGCACTTGGAGAAAAAGTGGATGTTGAAAGAAAGATGTACTTGGGATAAATGTTGTAGTTCCTTACTGTTTATTGATAAGAAAAAGAATCTCCCATATATTAATTTGATAAGAAAAGGAATTTATTTTATTATGGAATATTAGCTTATTAATAGCTTTGGCTGTTCCAATCAGATTTGCAAAAAAAAATCAATCCATATTGTAAAACTTCATGCAAAGCCTTCCAAATTGATCTTAACTTTCGACCCTTTCTTTCTAATATTTAAGGTTTGGATGTTTAATTGAGATTCATCAACCATCCCCCGCTTATGCAAGGTGTTACACGAGAATAAACAATTATAGCTTCTTTGAAGAATGCACAATGACTGGGACTAGTGTGCACCGCCACTAAACAATTCAATTCAATGATGAAAAGATTAATTCACCAAACAAAATCAATTCAATGATGAAAATATTAATTACCGCATCTTCAGGTAAGAGAACCCGTTCATCTGCCAACTCTCCACCTATGGGAACCATCCTTCCTGTCTCTGCACCAGACTTTTCTTCATTGCCACAATGGTATCTGTATTTTGGAAGGATGCTGAGATCGGATTCTGTTGCACCTTCCTGTTTATTATGCCAGAAATGGTCGAAAGTATTAAGCTACTACCAAGGACTTTAAGCACTAGAAGCTCCTTTTACAACAATAAATGCTAACTCATTAGTGCATACCTGTCCTGCCACAGCATAAAGAATTGCAATAATACAAGGCAAGCAGCAGCAAAGAGCAATCCCGATCATACACGCCAAAGCAACACAAAATATAGCAAAAAACACATCGAACGCCAGAAATACAACAGCTAACCTGCAAAAACTCATGGATAAAAGTATCATAAAGATGCCCCAGAATGAACTGTAGGGGTATTGCGAGTAAGATATGGAAACAAAAGTTTAAAGCATCAACTAGACACTGAACCAACGTGTCAAATAAGGAAATTCTGTCTTGCTTGATTTTATAGCAAACCAGTTGAAATTTGGGTAGTTTTGCAGTTGAGGGAATAACATTATCAACGTTTTCTAAAGCATTTATCCAATCATACTCAAGATGGCAATGTTTAATTTTTGGCAGTTACCTAGCAACCTCCATAAATTATTTAGCACAAGGGATGAAGACACATTATCAAGAGTTCTAAGCAGTCGATCGATTCACAGGAACACATAGTAAAAACTTCACCACAGGAATGAAGACACATTATGAAGAGTTCCAAAAAAAAAATTCATTAAAACAAGTTGATTACCATTCAGACATATGATAAAAAGATTCAGGGGAAAATATCAGTTTCAGGCATACCAGTATAGACGTGGAGCATTCTCCAAGAGGATTTCACCACCCGATACTACCCAGTAGAATCCAACTATCCACCAGAAGAAAGATACCACCGTATTAATAGACTCGCACCGCTTAGCAACACTAAATCAATCATAAACAAAACAGTGATAAGTTACGGAAAATATATTGCAACATAGCAAAATGTAACCCATAGCATTGCTCCAAGATTAAGAATGAAATTACACTCAAATCCATACAAGGTATGAAAAATGTTGTGGAAACATACAGAAAAATAAAGGAACCATATAATACATAACTATAAATTTGTATCTAAGTGGAAAAGGTAACATGATAAAGAAACCAACAACAGATTTTAAACTACTGGACAACAAGAGGTTATCCACAAATTTGAACAGTAAATATTTATGGACCTAAACTACATGAGAAAAGACTAAAGGATTTTCCATCTGTGGTTTGCAGATCATATACTTGAATTTCATCTTCCACCTTGGCCATAACAAAAATCTTTGTCTACTAATTAGAATCACACTCCATTTAAATCAATAGCTATGAAACAAATCCATGTAATCGACTCTATAACAAATCAAATGTGTTACAGTGTGTATATAGCTGGCAATTAGGCTGTCAATTAGAATCTCTAATTGATATAGTTTCCTAGTATAGATACAATAGGTTGTATATAAATACATGTATTACTTTCAATGAATATATCGAATTAGTGTATTCTCTTAATCTCTTAACATGGTATCAGAGCTTAGGGTTTGAGATTGAGATTCTTCTTAATATTCGAAGTTTGAAACTTGAAGTTTGGTTCTCACCACAGTTCGAACTCCCAGGCCACCGATCGACCCTCACAGGCGTCGATCTATCTTCTCAGGCGTCGTTCGAAGCCGTCCGACCTTCCCAGCAACCGATCGACCCTCACAGGCGTCGATCGTTCTTCCCAGGCGCCGATCGAAGCCGTCCGACCTTCCCAGCAACCGATCGACCCTCACAGGCGTCAATCGTTCTTCCCAAGCTCCGACCTTCCCAGCAACCGATCGACCCTCACAGGCGTCGATCGTTCTTCCCAGGTGCCGTTCGAAGTCGTCCGACCTTCCCAGCAACCGTTGGAGGGAATTTGGTCTCATGGAAGAGTAAGAAGCAAAGCGTTGTGTCACGATCCAGTGCAGAGTTTGAATATAGGGCTATGGCACAGTCTGTATGTGAAATAATGTGGATATATCAGCTCTTGACTGAAGTAGGACTTAAAACCACAGTACCAGCGAAATTGTGGTGTGATAACCAAGCTGCTCTTCATATTGCATCTAATCCTGTGTTTCATGAACGGACTAAGCACATTGAAATTGATTGTCATTTTATTCGTGAGAAAATTCAACAAGGCTCGATTTCTACAGGATATGTGAAAACTAGAGAACAACTAGGGGACATCTTCACGAAAGCTTTAAATAGGGTTCGGGTTGACTATCTTTGTAACAAGCTGGGCATGATTAACATTTATGCTCCAGCTTGAGGGGGAGTGTTACAGTGTGTATATAGCTGGCAATTAGGTTGTCAATTAGATATTCTAATTGATATAGTTTCCTAATATAGATACAATAGGTTGTATATAAATATATGTATTACTTTCAATGAATATATCGAATTAGTGTATTCTCTTAATCTCTTAACAAAATGTAATCTCTGCCACTTCTTCACTAGCACCTTAAAGAGGTAACCGAAGGGTCTACGCACTCTGCACCATTTCCTTTCACTCAAATGATCACGAAAAACATCCAAATCCTCAGTTAAAATGCTAACTGCTCTGTTAGAATGATACTTGATTAAAATAAATAAATAAATAAATAAATATCCCATGTTTGCATATATTGGACATTCTGGCATTCGCACACTCCAATGGACAAAAAAATCCTTGAGAGTTGAGTCACCATTTTTTATTTTTTAGTTTTAAGTTTTTAGTTCTTTATACATGTTTGAGTACATTATAGTAAGATAATAATAGGCATCAAGCTATATTGGCTACAATTATTTGCTTACTTATTTATTCATATTTTCATTATTTTTTCCAGGTGAACTTTATATGGAAAAAAATAAATAAAAGCAATAGTGAAAACGGACACGTGCCCATTTTGATGGGTTTTTAGTCAAGGTGTCTGACACCATGTACTGTCCCCCCAGACAGACAGTCACAGATACCAGTGCTGTTGTATACATAGGTCTTTTCATCTTGGAACCAATGTATGGAATATCTTTTCCATCTCCCTCCTTAACCACATCTGCCAAAGAAATTCCATCTAAGGTTGACACCTTTACTTGGCTCAACGTCAATCCTCCTACGAGAGCATCGCTTAGGGATTTACCCAACCCTCACTTGAACCAAAATAGCACAAATTAGATCTTGTAACAACTCTTCGTCCACACCGTATCTTGAGAAATTCACCTTGCCCCAATAAAAGATTGTCAACCCTTCTATCCGGCAATTTTCTTCATAAAATTCAACTTGAAAGAACACCTCTTCACCATTAAGATGTCACCACTATAATGCACATCAACACCAAATAACATTAAAGATGAACTCACAAATGCATAAATCATATTCAAGTATAGATTCCAAGTTCAATGGTTGAGCAGTGGCGGATGGTATCACTAGGTCACAGGGTCGAACCCAGCCGACGGCATCTTGGGTGGGAGGGGTTAAGAGAAAAAAAAAAAAAAAGATTGCAAGTTCAAAGTCCAACCCACAAACACTCCATATTATTTTAATGTGGGAAAATTGATTGAAATAAACTAACAAACCTATTATCAATTGCAAAAGGGTTGTGGAATTTAATTTAAACTTAAAATTAAAAGTAAACTGGACTAATAAATTAAACTGAACATTATCAAAAGTGCTAAGATTTTAGAACCAGCCACCATCTCTATAAAGAAATTTTGTTATCAAGGAAAAAAGAAAAATGTTTGGAAAATGCTTAGACTCAATTGAAGGATATCAAACTTATCAGAAAGACAAGAGATGTCTAATTCTATGATTTAGGACACATGCCATGTATCCCAAGTCCATTACAAACTTATTTCATGCTTCAAAGATGTAAGAATATGTGAACAAATTACACATTTTTGGTTCTTAAGTTGAATATCTCGACACTCATGACCAATGATGCATAGATACGGACACACGTCGTATTGGACACATACACGACACGCCTATTCGACAATTTGCAAAAAACTAGGACTCGGGGACACGTCGACACGTCATATTATTTTTTTAATAAGTCATATAAACATAAATAATAATCTAATAAAATGTCTTCCTAGAGTGTTTGAAGAAGATGACACTCTATTGTAAGAAAGAATAAAGTAGAGAAAAAGTATAGTAGAGGAGAGAGAAGAAGAAGCAAAGATTAAAAAGCATAGACTACTCTATGCATTAGTGTTTTTTTCCCTATTTGTTTAAATCGCAATCAAAAGAGTCATTCACTTCAGATTAATCAACAACCATTAAATTGGATGGTTATTTGCAATCATCTAAAAGTAAAAAATAAAAAATAAAAGAAAGTTCATTTTCGAGTCTTGACTGTGTCCTGACCAAGTTCCAGATGAATCAGAAGCGTGTCCAACACGTTGACTACATTGACCATGTGTCTGACACCTGCCGACACATTCACCAAGTGTCTGACGCGTGTTGGAGGCGAGTGTCGGACACAGATGCGGCAAGTTTTCCTAAAAGTTCGTGCTTTTTTGCTCGTGATCAACGAAGAGTGAACAAAAAACAACCAAGTTCCATTCATGGTTTAAAAACAAGTTCTGAGGCGAACCTTAGTATGAGGCTATAGCCTCACTCATGTGAGGCGTAAGAACTGAGAAAGGTAAAAAACCTTGCCCCAATTTGGACCTGGCGCTTTATGCCTCAATAAAATATGCCTTCTTTGTTATGGTTGTATCATGTTTATTTCATGGAATAGTCAAGATCATGAACATCTAGATTGTGATTAATGGTGGGAATTTAACTTTCGTAGACACGAGAATCGCCATATTTTTATTTTATTTTTTGGAGGGGGTTGGGGGATTATGACTCCCATGCCCAATAGAATTCCATTCTGACCACTACTTACAAAAATAGACCTTCATCGTGAATGCATATCAAGTTAGCCTTAAAGGTAAGTGGCTCCCATGGAATAGGATTTTCATGCAACCAAACAACCATTTATTCTTTTTCATATATACATATTCCTGATTTTTCACTTTTTTTTTAGCATTTTATCAATTGGATTTTCACATATTCCTCAATTCAGTGAGGCTTACACCTCATTTCCACGTCACGCCTCATCTAAAGTTTTTTCCTTAGTTTTCGATTAAGATTTTTTTTAAACCATGGTTCCATTACAAATTTACAATACAAATTGAAAACCAGATGATTAAAATGATGGAAACAATTGTGAGAAATTTCCTTTGGCAAAGGTCAGAAGAGTTCCATGGATTCCATGCTATGAAGTGGGAATTGATGTACTCCAAAAAAAAAAAAAAAAGTTGGGCTGGGTATTAGGCTTTCATTGCGACTCTTTGAGAAAGAAAAGGATACCTAGTGGAAGAGAAAAAGCTTGTGGCAAAATATAAGCTTGGTCAAGATAGGTGGTACCCACCAATGGTGTTATGGTCGAGTGGTTAGGGCTGTGTGGGTTTATCCCCCACGTCCTAGGTTCGAGACCCGCCGGCGACATAATTACTTTCTTATGGTGTTGACCTGTAGGTCGCACCTTGTTGATAGGTTATGGGATCCTATAAAAACCCAGCTCGCTTTCCAAAAAATAAAAAAAAGATAGGTGGTACCCAAGAAGCCAAAGTCCATCCGGATTAAGTATGTGGGGTAGATAGCATTGCCTCAATTGCAATAAATTGATGAAATTGGTACGAATCAATGTCGAAAGGGTGATCGCACTTGTTGTTGGCATGATGCACAGTTAGGCATGGTCGTATGAAACCCCTAATGAGGTGTTCCCCAAATTATTCTTGGTTCCTCAAGGAAAATCGGCTAGGTGTCGGAGTTTGGGTTTAATGCTAAAGGGGTGTGGGTTTGGATCATCCACCCTAGGAGAAACTTACTTGATTGGGAGGAGGGGTAAGCTCTCCACTTGCTTGGCATGCTTGACAAAATAGCCTTTATCGGTGGTTCTGGAAGTTGGAGGATAAAGGATTGTTCACCATGAAATTTTTCATTGCCTTGCTGATAAAGGGATAGAGGCAAGGCCAGAAGGACCTTGGAGGATGGTCCCCCCTCAACTTCCCTTTATCCTTGGTGTGTAACAAGCTCATCCCTCCTAGAGTTCGTATCTTTGCTTAAAAATGTTTTTGATCTCCACTAAAGATGTGCTTTGAAAAGAGGAATGGCTATTGTGGAGGGTGTGGTATCTTTCAGGAATCCTAACCACATCTTCTCCTTCATTACACAATTGTTGGAAGGTTCCATTATCTTCTAAAGTGTGTTGGGCAGTGAAGGCTTGTGTTAAAATCAATAGTGTCAGGTGGCTTGTTGGAAACTCATCCCATATGACATTTGTTGGACTATTTGGAAAGAGCGCAACAATGGAATATTTGAAGAGTTTGCAACGGAGGCTTAAAACCTTTGCCTGGATTGCAGGGATGCACTTTTGTTCTCACACTAAACTCGATTTAGTGCACCTATCCAATACAGATCTCCTAAATGTTCGCAACGTAGGAAATGGATGTGAAAAAACACTCAAAACTCGAAAATTGGAAAACATTTTGGTTGTTTTTTAGCAATTTTGGAAAGGTAATAGGGCATCTGATATTAAAAAGGCCAAAGGGGAGGTAAATACAAGGACATGCACAGACACGCCGACTCGGTAATTTTTGAAAAACTAAGGCTCGGAGACACGGTGACATGTCATACCTTTTTAAACAATAATTCAATAAAAAAGATTTTTATAGAAAAACCAGTGTTCTAAAAAGCGTTAGGCGCTGGACGGACGGCGAGAAGGTGCCTAGCGCCCAGGGGCCTAGGCGGCACCTAGGCGGTCTTAGGTTTTGTATTATAACTTTAATAATTTACAAAAGTTAAGCATAATATATTATCAATTACATCCAATTTAATGCCAAGATACATATGCAAAATTTAAAAACATGAAAAATTAACAATCATGAACAAAATTTATTAAAACTCAAATGATTGAAGTTGGTCATGATTGGTACTTTATATAAAATTGAATTTGTGGACAAATATCCAAACCTACTCTTTTATTTTTCTTCAAATTGCATGAATAACCTCAGTCATGTTTGATAAAATCTACATTAGTAAAATTAGTACCGGTAGATCCTTTGAGAATTTCATTAAGTAATCATCATTTGCTACAATTAAACATATACTGAATAAAAAACAATAAAATAGTTTATTTCTAAAAAAGAGAAAAATAAAATAAGAACACAATCAGCCTTAAAAAAAATATATCACCCAGACCGCCTAGACCCTGCCTAGGCTGCCCAGACCCCGCCTAGGCCGCCCAGACTGCCCAGAACCCGCCCAGCCATCTACCTTCTAGCGCCTAGGTGCCGCCTAGGCAGATTTTAGAACACTGAGAAAAACAAATAATGCATCCATCTTTCTGCAAGTAGGAAAAACAAATAGAAAAGAACATGAAGAAAGAACAGTAGAGAAAAAGAAGAGGTATAAAAGTGGAGAACAAAATAACGTTTTTAAAAAAAATAAAGTAAAGGAGAGAAGAATAAACAAAGATTAAAAAGAAGCATAAACTACATCTATGCTTTAGTGGCTTTCCATTGCCCTTTCTATCTTGACTCCTAAATCGTAATTGAAAGTTTATCACTTCTGATGAACTCACAACCTTCAAGTTAGGTGATTATATGTGTCCAATTAAAAATAAAAAATAAAAAAAAATTTGGCTGTCGAGTCTTGACTGTGTCCTAACTGAGTTTTGGGTGTCAGAAGCGTGTCCGACACATTGACCATGTGTCTGACCCCGCCGACACGTTGACCAAGTATCTAACGCGTGTCGAATGTAAGTCGAGCAAGTGTCAGTGTCGGATACGTGTTGGACACCGATGCGACAAGTTTTTCGAAGAGTCTGTGCATCCTTGGGTAAATATATAGAAATGTGCTAAACTGATTTGCTAAAAGTGGTGAAATAAAAACTATATTTGTAAATTTGGTGAAGAAAAAACTATAAAATAACAAATGGTGGTATTGGAGCCATGAGAAAGATTGTTGCAAAGAAATAAAATTAAAACAAAACAAACTTGGCTCATCCACGTGATATATTTAGTTATTCACAACTTCACGTACGTAAAGTTCTTATTTATTAATTCTAAAATAAATATTATTCTATATATGTTGGATTAATAATATATGATAATTGAACTTTGAGCCTAAAAAGGTATATTATGATTGTTATATTTATTAGTAGTAATATTTTGATTTTAAAGATTAAATTTGTTGATATCTCCCGAAAGAATTTACAACATCGATCTCAAAAGGATTAAGCAAAAGCAATGGCATCCCAACTTACATAAAGTACAATAAAATAAAAATGCCCCATTCGAATGCTAGTAAATGAGAAAAACACAAAGCCATGTTGTCAATAGATTAGTCAACGCAATTCCCCAAGGATTGTGATTGCCCGAAATTATACGAAATTTCCCCGAAATTTTCGTTTTTTTTTAAATTATGAAAAAAAAAATGGCGAAAAAAAAATTTACATTTTTTCGAGGGGTTTTTTGAAGTTTCGAGGTTTTTCGTAAATTTCAATTTTTGGTAAAAATACAAAAACTAGATTCCCACAAGAGTATGGGAAAACATATTGCAATACCTGAATTACTTTTAGCACATTTCTAAGTGCAATATATAGAAAAATGTTTTATTGCACTTATTCTAAGTTAGTATGAGAAAACATATTGCAATACCTGAATTACTCGAGACAAGTTTCAGGTTGGGAAGAGGAATTACAATGGTGTGATCAACACTTTGCAGGAAATAGCAACACTGCCAAGTTAAAGAAGATTGCACTGAATGCTACAGTTTATGCAATATGTAATGAGAGGAACAAGAGGTTGTATGAGCAGCAAGTCTGTCCAGGAAGTGAACTAGTCAAGCGCATATATACAGACATCAGATTGAAGCTCAATGCTGAGGAGCTTATAGTCGAGGATAGTGCGCAGAGTAGGCAGTTGTTTAACAAGTGGAACCTGGATGCAAAGTACATGTTAACGAGGCCGATCAAATGCAAGTGGAAGAGACCGAATGCAAGCTGGTATAAGGTTAATTCAGATGGTTCACTTCAGGGTGCTAGGGGAGGATACGGTGCAGTAATAAGAGATGACACTGGTGTTGTGGTGGCAGCTTGCTCAGGAGCAACCAATGGACAAACTGTTATTAAACATGAGCTTCAAGGGATAGAAGTTGGGCTTAAACTAGCTAGATTGTACAACCTTATGAAGCTCGATATCTCAACAGACTCCACCACAGTTCTGGAGTACTTAACCAAAGAAATAAATACAGCATGGAACTTAAGGCACATCATTAGGAAAATCAAGAGCATGTTGGGCAAACTCGACCAATACAATGTTAGTCATGACTACAGGGAAACCAATAGGATTGCAGATAAGCTGGCGAGTCTGCTGCCAAATTTTGAATTTATAGAGATCATTCCGAGCTCATTTGCGGAGGACTTGAAAAATATTGTTCATGAAGATAGAATAGGCAAAACCTACTTGAGAATGTAATGCTGAATTTTTATTCAGGTTTGGGGATCCTAAATAACCCCTGCTCAATTTGCAAAAAAAAAAAAAAAAAAGCTACTAAAATTTACATTTTTCGAAAAATTTTGGGATTTTTTTGTAAATTTTCAGTTTTTTCCTTCTAATTATCATTTATTCTAATGATTTATTAAGTTTTGAAACCAACTCCTAATTTCCTAATTATCACTTAATCTACTTATATATTGATTTTTGAAATTACCCCTAGATTTTCTAATTATAGGTATTTTGGTTTCATTTGATGTGTTTAATACATTTATTTACTTGTATATTATTTTTTCACATATTTAATATATCCTCGAAATTCATTATATATTTCATATATCCTCAAAATTTTTACCTTTTTTTTTTGCACACCAAAATATTTCTTAAATTCAAGAAACCGAAATTAACTCGGAAAACGAAATCACAATCCTTGATTATTACTAAAGATTTTATCTTTACGTTGCTTTCACAACACCCAACAAATGGTGAAAGAGACCATTTCCGAAAGAATTATCTTGTTCTCTATCTTTTTTTAGGAAAAAAAACACCCAATACACGTCTTCATCTTCGGAGGGTAGACATTTCTATTGGGAAGATGTCAATCATATCCTACCACACAAATTGCTAATTGACAAGTACAGAACAGCCCAGGAGACAGTGTAAGTGAAAAATCCAATCAAGGCTGGGCTCCCAAGCATGTGCCACAAGTCCCTAAGAGCGTTCCTTTAGGAGCTCAACCAACAATAGAGCGAGTAGACATGCAACTGCACAGCTACTACTATCACTCTTCGACCAGGCCATCATGTTCAACCCCTTCATCAACATTTTCAAGTTGATGGCATCTCTAGATGTCAATAGATAAGAGCAATACATTTTTTTTCCTTCCTGTTCCTGAAACAATTGACAATTGTATAACTTATGACACCATTGACAATTTCTCGTCAGTTCACCCAGACGAAGATTTCAAATTCTAATGAGGATTGAAAAATCACAATCTGTAGAAGAAAGATTATAACCTCCCCTCAAGTTTCTAGAACTCAGAACCACATGAGTTCCTTGAAAGTAATTTCTCTGACATTGAGAAACTTGAGGATAACAAAACACATATAGCAAGGGTCAGCAAACAACACAACGAAATATGTGGATGAGTGAAGACCAGTTTCAAAATAGAAAAGTGGATAATGGCCAAATTATGAGATGAGGTTCCTAGTTCATTGCTAATTCTAAAGATTCCAACATTAAATCTCTTCTCTGATCAGTGGAGAAAGTAATCAACAAAATGAGACCATGACTTGTCTCGTAAAGTTCCTCTGGCAGCACCATCTCAGAAATACTCAACCTTGTTCCTTACAACTTCTAATTAGGAACATTAAACAGAAACCTCTTACTGAGCAGAAGTAAGAAAATATATTAATGAAGAGAGAGGTCTTGTGAGTAAGAAGCTCACGGTGCAGACACTTAAAGAAGTTCTAACTCAGACTCAGTCAACAAACAGCCCATGAATATCAGCATTGAAGAGGAAGCATCTTCCTCTGGCTCCTATCATGTAGTTGCTAATGATGCATATGCACAACAATTAGGTTGTGGCAAGGAAGCACAGACTCTTCGAAAAACTTGTCGTATCCGTGTCTGACACGTATCCGACACCGACACTCGCTCGACATGCCTCCAACACGCGTCGGACACTTGGTCAATGTGTCTGCAAGTGTCAGACACATGGTCAATGTGGTTAACATGTCAGACACGCCTCCGATACACCCGGAACTTGGTCAGGCCACGGTCAAAACTCGAAAATCAACTTTTTTTTTTATTTTTTACTTTTAGATGTTTGCAAATAACCACCTAATTTAATGGTTGTTGATCCATCTGAAGTAAATGACTATTTCAATTGCAATTTAAGACAAATAGGGCAAAAAGACACTAAAAATAGAGTAGTCGATGCTTCTTAATCTTTGTTTGTTTTTCTCGCATTTACTTCTTCTCTTCTCTACTTCTTATCTACTATACTTTTTCTTTAATTTATTCTTTTCTTGCAACAAAGTGTCATCTTCTTCAAACACTCTAGGAACGCACTTTATTAGATTATTATTTATGTTTATATGACTTATTAAAAAAAGTATGACGTATCGACGTGTCTCCGAATCCTAGTTTTTAGAAAATTGTTGAGTCGGCGTGTCGTGTCCGACATGACGCGCGTATCCGTGTCCATGCATCCTTGGGTCATGGAAATGATGAGCCAAGTTCTGGGGAGGGACGAGGGCATAGATGTTACTTCACAGCACCATAAATGTTCAATTGTTAATTTTACATGGTTTGGTTATTAGAAATCCGAATTTTCAATCAAGGCTTATTTTCCAACTAGTTATGGAACTTTGGGACACAATAGCATAGAGGTCATTGTGGTGAAATTTTTTTTTTATCAAACACACAATTTTATTAGATAGAAAAGGTAAGTGAGAAACTCAAATACAAGGTAGCAAACTAAATTAACAACCTACATTGTATTTCCCTACGCATCATTTCAACACTCACATCTTTATTCAAGAGCAAAAGAACAATTGCTACTGATGGATACTTTGTAAAGGGGATAATTTAACAACCTATATTGTATTTCCCTATGCAATGGAGGTGTGATGCCTCAATTCCATGTACCTGATGAGATGATAATTCATTGGATTCGGCTTTTCGTAGAGGTGTAAGAGATGGGAAACTCTTTTTTTTAATCAACAAAACAACCTATTGTATCGTATATATATGAAAAAGAAAATGAGGCATATGTGGAGAGAGCAACCAACTAGCTGATAGACTTGCAGCTAGAGAAAGCCCTCGTGGTGTTAATGTCTCTTGTCCCCCTTTGTATAGAGAGAGGACTGAAATTTCTAGAAAAGATGAAAGTAGTTTCATATACTTGAGAAAGAGAAGACAAGTTGTTCTCCTTTAAGGCTTAGGGTATATCCTCCCCATTGTTTTTCTGTGTTTTCGTAGAGTTTAATATAAGGGTGGGGTCCCTTCAACAAAAAAAAAGATGGAAAAAGACCATTGGGCCCCTTAAAAGGTATACATCATGTATTGAGATCTATAAAATTCCAATCAAACATGCAGGGGGAGATTAGGTTACAAGCCCAAAGCTAGACCTTCATATCCATCCACAGTTTTAAAATCCTGCCATTCATTTCTCTCCAAACAACCCAAATAATATCATGAACTATGCTTCGTGTATCCAAGTTCCAACAGGGGTTAGGTTAGATGGGTGAGAGTGAGTCCCAATGTTCAACCTAGTCCAGAAAAGTAGCAGCAAAAGTAGCTTGGACATAGAACTTAGGGAGAAGAGACTAGAGAGCAACAAATGATGAATTGCTTCAGCTCACACAATGATTAGGAAGAAGCAAACCTTTCTTGTTAATGTTGTCATCAATGACAATTCTGCCATGGAGTATAGTCCAAAGGGGAAAAGTAGCTTTGGGAGATATCATTCATCCAAATGAAAGAATGAAGTTTGCTAACTCTCTGAAAAAGAGTAATGGTGGTAGACTTGGGGCAAGGATTGTGTACAAGTCCTTCTCAGAGAAATCAAAATCTTTGCCATTCCAAAACCACTTGTTCACTTCCTCATCCAAGGAAACCTGCTCAGTGATGGCAAGGAGTTGAGAGTCTCAGTCATTTAGATTCCTTCTAAGCTGGAAATTCCAACAATGAGAACTATTATCCCAAAACTCTTTAATCTTACCTTAGTTTGGTGCTTGCAGCATTATAAATAGTTGAAATGACATTTTAAGAGCAGCTTCACCAATCCGCGGATGATCCCATAAACTAATTATTTTCCCATTGCGAGCCTCAAAGATATGTAGTCCTGATTACTAACACACGCAATTTGCTTCATGATACCTTCAATAGAAAACAACCATAAGTACTGGTTGGATCTTTATTGGTTAGATCTTTAGTGGACCAGTCAAATTGGGAGGGCCCATACCTTTCAGCTATCAATTGTCTCCAAGTGAGTTTGTTTAATTCCCAAATCTCGAAATCCACTTTAAAAGGAGACATTTGTTATATTCTCTTATCCTTTTGACTCCCAACCTCCCATTGCATTTAGGTTGACAGATTTTTTTGCAATTAAGAAGGTGACACTTTTTAGAGGAAGTGGAGTCAAACCCCTAAGAAGTTTTAGAGGAAGAGGAGTTGCCCCCTAAGAAGTTCCTCATACATTTCGAATTTTAGTAGTAACAGGGGCGAGGATGACACATCGAGACATCATATGAAGTGTGAACTGCAATGGAGGCAATTGTCCTTGTAGAAACTTTTAAAAAAAAGTTCTTTAAAATAGTATAAAAGCTAGGGTGCTGCCCTAAATTTCCTTAGATTCTCTTTGTGCTGTTGGAGAGAGAGGAGAAGTTGACGAAAAGAACATGGTGAAGGTATCACAGATTATGACAATGTTGAAGTTGATATTGAGTGAGAAAGAATGTTGGTTCTCTAACATAGTCTTGTAAGAATCTTTGCAATTGTCAAACCTAAAAGGCTAAAACATTTGGTCATCTTGTAAACACTTTGCAAATGGTCTAATAGGATCATTTTCTTCTTTAATTGACTTAATTTGGACTAAAGTTTCTACTAAACTCATGGACAAAAGTAGAATTTCAAACTAGTTCAAGAAACACAGTTCATAGATTCAGCTCATTATCATATTGTTTTGCCCAGGATAGAAGAAACTAAACACAAGTAGTTGATAAGAGTTATAGACAGTCCATTTCCATTGCCTATATGGCATTCAAAATGAAGAGGAAATGGAAAGAGAGAGTAGATAAATGCAGCATTGGGATATTGAATTACCTGGACCGATTGCTCCGCCTATAAGCTCTTCCACCGGTCTCATCATCCTCACTATCATTATTAGCATCGGAATCTGAAGCTCTATCTACTCCTCCACCTCCTCCATCATCCAGGAAATTCTGGGACCTCCTCCTTACGTTCCTCCTCCGAAACTCGACCCAAACCAAAACGACATGAACCACACACTGCAAGGCGTATCCACATATCCAAACCCTAATTGGAGTGTTAGGTCGTTCTTTAATAGTAGAAGATAACATGACGACTGAAACGATAGTGAAAGCGAGGTTCCAAGCCATGTCCAAGGCCACTACTGGCTTGGAATACCCCCAATCGGCCCTCCGCTCCTCCAGCTGCATCGCTGCTGTCTCGCGAACAAGCGTAGACGGTCCGCGCTGCCTACCAGTGGCTCGGTTCATGAGGAGCGCCAGAGCGTTAGCCCGTGTCGTCGGCGAGTCCTGCCTCGGTCGTAGCAGTGGCGCCGTGGTTTCTGGTACGGTGATTGAGTAAGAATCCGATGTATCCGCCATTGTTACTGCTGTTGACTGAAGAAGAAGAAGAAGAAGAACTAGTAGGGACTAGTAGGTGGACAAGGAGAACATCTTGTGTTGTTATCGAGTGGATGTTAGGGTTTCCAAGACAATCCACAATCAATCATCAATTAGTAATAAGTGTCTCATTTAAATTTTTTTTTTTAATGCTCAGCGTTGAAAAGTAGATGAGAAGACAAGAGATGGAGAAAGCGAAAGAGAGGCTTTGTTGGTTCGTTTGGCTGTTCGGTATAGTAACTAGTCAACCTGACCTGAGGAAGGCTTCTTCGTCTTTCGGATGACACACACTCATTACATGCTTCCTTCAATTACCTTTTTCTCTCTCTCTTTATTTCGCTTGTATGTAGATGATACCTACGTAACATAACAATACATACATACATACCTATTACCTACATACATGGAAAGGGCAAGCAAAATATGAAAGAAAAAAAAATGGTTTGCATTTGCAACCAAAGGAGTCTCACTCTCTCCCAAGTCCTAACACAGCTCCGTGGACTCACTCGCGACTTCTTTTTGTTTTCAGGTGGGGAATAGATAGAGGCATTAATTTGACGGGGCCTGTGGTTATGTGTTTGCCCACGTCTTCTCCTTTAGCATCTTCCACCAGTTTCTACTAGGTTTGTATTTTGTACTTACTAGCTTTGATTTATACAATAGGTTTTTGAGGCAGTCATTATGTAAAGACACTAGTATATTATCCGTGTCGTTGGTATGATAGAAAGTGTACGGTGATATATGAATAAAAATTAGTCAAAGTTTTTATCAGTGTTCTAAAAATTGCTGGGCGGGCGGCGAGCAGGTGCCTATCGCCCAGGGGCCTAGGCGACACCTAGGCGGTCTTAGGTTTTGTATTATTACTTTAATAATTTACAAAAGTTAAGCATAATACATTATCAATTACATCCAATTTAATGCCAATATACATATGCAAAATTTAAAAACATGAAAAATTAACAATCATCATCATCATCAAAGCCCATTCCCAAGATTTTCGGGGTCGGCTACATGAATTTTGGTTCTCCAAGCAATGCGATCTTCCCACATTTCCTCACATAATCCAAGCTCAATGAAAAATTAACAATCGTGAACAAAATTTATTAAAACTCAAATGACTGAAGTTGGTCATGATGGGTACTTTATATAAATTTGAATTTGTGTACTCTTTTATTTTTCTTCAAATTGCATGAATAACCTCAGTTATGTTTGATAAAATCTACATTAGTAAAATTGGTACCGGCAAATCCTTTGAGAATTCCATTAAGTAATCATCATTTGCTACATTTAGACATATACTGAATAAAAAACAATTAAATAGTTTATTTCTAAAAAATAGGAACATAATCAGCCTTATTAAAAAATAAAAAAATAAAAAAATAAAAAAAAATCGCCCAGACCGCCTAGGCCGCCTAGACCCGCCCAGACTGCCCAGAACCGCCCAGACTGCCTAGAACCACCCAGACAGCCCGCCCAGCCATTAATCTGGGCGGTTTTCCACCTTCTCTAGGCCGATTTTTAGAACACTGGTTTTTATTAGATATAAAAAATATTCAAAGTGGAGTTTTGGTTCTTTATTTGAATAAGTCTTAAGTTTTTTGAAAAAAACTAGAAATACTAATGGTATGTATTGTAATATACATTTGTTTTTGAAATATATACGATGTGAAATGTATACTTTAAAATTTTAAGTAAGGAGAAGGGCATTCCAATAATTCAAAGACCAAATAATACTCGTGTTATCTCCCTAGGCAGTCTACATTATAACATACAAAAACAGATGACATAAGCTAGAGTAATTATCATGAATCACATTAAATAAAATTTAAACAAAAATAAAAATGTGATTGCTATGACAAAGAAAATTTAATTTACAATGACGAAATGAACTACAATAAAATTAACCACATGTGGCATTGTTATAATTTTAGTACACATTAAAATAAAAATAACCACATGTGCGCACAATAAAAAAAAATTTGGATCAGAATATTGCAAACCTACAAATGCTTAGTAGGATCAAATACTACCCACCCATTTTGCAAGTATTTAAATATTTAAATAATCAATTTGTGGCTTATTTGCTTCCTAAAGGTCACAACTCACAACCCTCCCACCTACTCCCTTTCTCTCATTCTCTTTTTTAATTCCCTTCCCAGCCCAGCCAAAGCCACTGCCTTTTTCTCTATCTTATCATTCACAATTTGCCAGCCCAGCCAAGTTGCAGCAGATTCACAATTTGCCATTCATGAAGGTAAGGTAAGGTAAGGTTAATCCATTCGCAACCATGAAAAACCCACCGCCAATTTGTAGTCCACAATTTGCAATTCATTAGGGAAAATCAGTAGATTAGAAACCCATCAAAAAAATGAAGAGTGATGCAAACAGACAGACTCCCACCGCCATCACGACCTTCACTTGCAATCACTAAAACCATAAATTGGGTAAAGATATTAGAGAGAGATTGGGAGGTTGACACTGACGATGGGGAGGGGAAGGGAACTCAAGGAGCAAGATGAAGGGGGAAGAGGGACGGGCTAATTGGTCCCTAACTGATTGATTGAGGTCTATCATTGTTGAGTGCAACCGCTTAGCGAGAAAATGAAAGTTTTCAGAGGTGAGAAAGCTTTGCCCTTAGCATGAGAAGAGATACGCAGAGGAAGGCATCGGAGTTAAACTTTTTAACTTAAGTTCTGCCACTAAAACAACTTGTGCCACATTGGACATATAGACTATGAACAATGTTTTGTGAACAGTGAAACACCTGTGTGAGTTGTAAGGAAGATGGGTTTTTTTTTATTCAAATTCCTGAAACAGTACATGCTTTGTATTGTCAAAATAACGTTTTTTATTTTATAGTCTTTCACTACTCTGTTTGAGCTGAAATTTCGAAAAAAAATAGCTATCAACATCAGAAGAGCCGTGTTAAAATCTCATCTCATTTTGACCCATCTTCCTCGAGATCAGTTCTAAATGGGATACAAGAAATTTCTCTATAAGTATCACGAAGTGAGCAAGGGCTTACCTTGGGCGCAACACAAGCCAACTAGTGCTCATTGTCCAAAACCACAAGAAAGGGTGATCTTTAAACACTCATAAAAACAGTTTATCAAGACATTAAATGGCATAGGCCTAAATATGTATCTCGAGGCACTACACCAAAAATACTCATTAGCAACGGTTTGGGACCATGGGGGTAACCTATTGTCACGGCTTAGAGGCCTGGCCATTTGAGGCGTCGCCAAACCACCATTGACGCCTATAAACCGTGGCAACACATATTAGCAACGGTTTTATGTTCGAGGACGCTTGATTATTTTCTGCATTTAGCCACGGTTTAGCCACGGCTACCCGGCATGGCTAGATGCTCCACGTTCCCTAACCGTGGCAACATATATCACTTATTTTGAATTTCTTTGGTCTCACAACCGTTGCAAGCATAAAGGCCACGGTTTTCAGCCGTGGCAAGCATAAAGGACCACGGTTTTAAGCCGTGGCACGCATGAAGGACCACGGTTTTAAGCCGTTGCCAGTCAAAACAAAATTCAAAAAAAAAAAAAAAAAATCTGGTTTGTTGCGAGGGTTTGAAACCGTTGCAAATTAATATAATCGAAAAAAAAATTTACATTTTTTTTGCTGCTGCAGCAAAATCACAGCCCCACACCTGCAAAGTCAGTCCTTACTAAGATCGACCAGACACTTGCCATGTGGCGTGTACCCATGCCTACGACACGGCTACCGTGTCATGCCCCCGGCACGAATAGGATTCCACAAACTATATGCTAGATAAATACAAAATCAACCGTAAAATCGAACCTTGGAATTGCATTCAAATGAAGCCAAGTATCTATTAAATTCACCTTGGAATTGTTTCTCATTCCATATTTTAAAGGGGGCACGAAAAAAAAATCAATGCCACAACAAAACAAAATATCCATCTTCAAGCTTCTATCTACCATCGAAAGAACTGATACCTTGTTGGTCCAAGAGGTAGGTACTTAGCCCTTGGAACAAAACAAAACAACGAGACCAGATCAAGCAGTTTCTCATGGGTCTCATATAGCTTCTTTAGTTCATCATCTGTCCACTCCTTTTTTGCATTATCATGTGTTCGCATATCTCTGTACATCCATGTAGATAAGATAAAGAAATCAGAGTTAAAGGAAGCTCAATATTGAACCAAATCAAATATCCATCTTAGACCTTACCTAATCAGATCGTCTTGTGCTTTATACATCTCATCAAGGACATTTAACATGGGATTTATCAAAGATCCAAGACCAGTGCCACTAGCTCCTTGATCGTCTCCATTACTAAGATACATTTCTGAAAATTGAGATTGTACTCCACCCTGAGTTAAGGCATATAAAAATTCATAAATTTGTAACCTAAAGGCTCGCCAAATCTGACAGCGATGGTGATAAGAGCCTGAGTAGCCACAATGCGCACCTGCAATGGCATCATCAAGAAATGAGAAGTCTTAAATATTTAACACTATGTTCTGTAAAACATAATTAAACGTGTGTATATTGTTCTAATCCCATAAAAAAAATTGCATACAGAATATGATCAACAACCACACTTCATAAATTAGAATACTGGCCAGTGAATGATTTGAAAAGTGATATCACATATCCCATACGAGTTATTAGAGAATGCACAACTATGAATATCAAAGGGATCCCCAGTAAATGATTTGAAAAGTGATATCACACATCCCAGACGAGTTATTAGAGAATGCACAACTATGGATATCAAAGGGAGACCACGTGATTCCTAATATAAGTGAACACCACATGAACGGAGGGTGGGATAAAAATCTTAATAATTTTCAAAATATTATACCCCTGAAAATGAAATTTCGTTCACTAATAGGCAAAACAAGAAAGATGATGTTGTGATGTTATATTCAAGAACACAACATGAGAAACAAACTTAGCTCTCAAGAAAGAGTGACACGAGAAAAGTTTACCTCCCAACTCCCACTGAAAGCACACCTTTGGAGTCGAGTCAATGCACCAGCTAGAGTAGGATTTCGTGAACTGGCAGCGGCAACCATTTTATCTGCATCTAACATCATCAATGCAGTACCAGGAGGGGTCGCAGATTCCCAAGCATACTCAGATGCAACATACTTTGCATTTTCTCCAAGAAACCATACCTGCAAAAAAATCTTAGATTGTCAAAATGCAATTTTGTAAAGTTCTTAGTAGAAACTAGGTTCATCTGATATGGGTTAAGTGTAACTGTGCTCAGTGTACAATTTGTTTACAAATGAATGAATGAATCCTTGTTTCTCTCCCAGTTCTCCTATTTATACAATATGCAACATAACAACTAACAATACTGACAACAATTAACAGCCAGTCTAACAGAGCTAACAACCTGACAGAGCAACTCTAACTGCAATTCTAACCCAGCCTTTTCCCACAGACAACTTTGCATTTACTTATACTTCTTCCTTGTATACGTAAACCTGATAGGGGGTCTATCAAAAACACAAATTAATGATCATCCTATATTACATGTGATGGTATGAATGTACTTTCCATAATAGTTGTAATACGTCTGCATCAATCTTTCCTAGAACTTTCGTTGCAAAAATTCTTGCAACTTCAAGAAGAGTGACAACCATATCTGGAGTTGCCTAACAAACCATAAACCAAGAAAAAAAAAATCGACATCAAAAACAAACAAATTGGAACAATGGTATTCAAATTGATATGAACTTAAAAATAACTAATGAAAATTATGGTATTCAAATTGATATGAACTTAAAAATAACTAATGAAAGTTAAAAATAACTTAAAAATATATGGTATTCAAATTGGAGTGCCTAAGGAAGCCTCGTGGTGCTGGAGACGCATTCTGCATTACAGAAAGAAGGCATCACACCTAGCTCTTCACTCCATTGGCAATGGTGAAGGCACCTTATTTTGGAAGGAACCTTGGCATCCGAAAGGTATTTTGATCGAAAAATTCCCACAGGAGCTCTTATATGATTCTACATTGCACAAGAACGCCAAGGTGGCAGCTATTATTGGTGATAACCACTGGCACATCCCACAGAGTGCACAGAACTGTGTTACTGAGATCACTAGCATCCTAGGAGAAGTGGAGTTTGATGCTAGTAGGAATGACGAGGTTGTATGGACTGCTGGGAATGATGGAACATTTCACTTGAAAGCAACCTATGAAGCAATCAGGAATCGACGAGCAATAGTGGAATGGGCATCAGTGGTCTGGTTCACAGGCAATATTCCTAGACACAACTTTATTACTTGGTTACTGATTCACGGTGCCTTGAAAACTTTGAGCAAATTGAAGGAATGGGGACTCACTCAAGTGGATACATGTTCACTGTGTCAGAGAGACACTGAGACGATGAAACACCTATTTTTCGAATGTAGGTATTCACAGTATGTCTGGAAAAGAATGCTGAATCAGTTAGGCTACACAAGACAAATTGAATGTTGGGATGAGGAACTTATCTGGTGCTGTCAGCAATTTCAAGGGAAGAGCAAAGCTGCCCAACTCATTAAATTGGTCCTAAATGCAGTGGTTTACTACCTATGGATGGAAAGGAACAATCGAGTTTACCAGCAGAGATATTGCACAGGTCTTCAACTTGTCAATCAGCTTCACAATGACATCCGTCTCAAATTTAGTTCTGATGAACTTATTATTGAAGGCAATGCACATAATAAGGAGCTATTTGGGCGATGGAACCTGGATGTATTATATAAAAACAAGCACCCTACAATTGTTCACTAAGCCCTATACATCATATTTACTTCAAATCCCTGAGCTTCCCACCCTCCCCTAAGCCCCCAGCTTCTGCAGATTATTCATTAATATAACCGCAGGCTTCTGAGGATTATAATGTAATATACGCCAATCCATGACCATACACCAAGGATAGAACAATTGCATGAAATGCTAGCAACAGAACACATGGATGGATATGGTTCTACCCCATCACACAAATACATAAACCAGACCAAACCCAAACAAAAATTAATTAGTATAATTAAAAAGAAAGGGTAGAACCTTGGAACCTTCACCCTATGCAAAGCTCATATGATTGTAGTTCACATCAACCCGGTACAAATTTAAGACCGAAGGCTAGCTTGAAAGCTTTAGACCTTTGGAAGCAAGGTGACCAAGCCTCCAACTTTGGCCTTGGAAAATGCAGGGAACCATTAATAATTTCCTCAAACTAGAAGACCTCATTTTGCCATATAGTAGCGTTGAAATCAAATTGGTAACTGGCCATCAACATGATTTTATCAGAATCAAAATGGCAAAAGTAGCTTCTTTTCAATAAAAGTGGTGTAAGAACTGCACATGAATTCCATTGGAATTGAAAGACAGCGAATAGACGATACAATTCAAATGAAATGAAAGCCCTCTGGAAAGACATTCATATTACTTTCTCATTATAATTCTCACCAATAAAAATGGTGAACTGCAGTCCCAACCTTTAATCAAACAACTTAACCACATTTTGAAAAATCAACATGCTGAACTGCAGACATCAAAGATTTCACTGTGCTAGACAAGATACCCTCTAACACGAATAAGTAAACAATTCCCCCTCAAAACCTTTTAATATTAGATATTACTTATTATGGGAAACAATAAATGTTTCCCACAAATAGGATAATGGCATAGATGACAGCATAGTGAAATATCGTTGGTCTACAGGGCCAAACTAGAAGTTACAACTGACTCGACCACTGTCTTTGATTATCTGACGAAGGACAAAAGCGTAGCATGGGATCTTAGACACATATTGCGCAAAATTAAATACATGCTTAGCTCACTGGAAAACTATAAAGTCAGTCATGCTTATAGAGAAACTTCTGAAGAAATAATATCGAAACAAAATACTAATCCATCCAAATGATTAGTTGTAGACAATACCTCTTTGAGAATTTTCTTGAAAGTTTTTCCGACTTCAATGACAAGCTGTTGAGGGATTTGATGGCCATCCATACCAAAAAGTGAATAGCTACAAAAAGAGATTCAAGAAGTCAATCAAGAGGAAAAAAAGGGGGGGACGCAAGGATTTGTTTGTCCAAATTAATGCAAGTGCCAAACTATTTGTTGAGAATCAAGAGTACCAATAAGGAAAATAATAACCACCTTTCTAGGTCATGGTCATACAACACAGAATTGTCACCACTAGTCCGGTATAAGGGCAGTCCTAGGTTGCGAATCAGTGGTGCCAAGGAGTTTTCATTGCAAACACCATGCAACCTGTATTATGGATATATAAAAAAAACATCAACCACAACAGGTTTGACAGTGAAAGATATATAGTGGATGAAAATGTTGTATATATCAAAGAAAAATCAACCACAGCAGGTTTGATATAGTGGATGAAAATGCTTACACCCAAATACATACGTATGATACCAATGATTAAAATAATTTCATCTACACATGAATCTATTTATGCACAAAGGAAATATAGAGTAAAGTGGAAGAAAAAATAGTGTGATAGAAAAAACAATTAACTCACCATGATGCACCCATATCTACAGGGCAACCAAATGAATAATCAGTATGTATACGACCACCAAGTCTAATCCTTGATTCCAGCAAAATCACCTGAATGTGATGAGAACATCAAAGAATTGTTGAAGAGCATAAAGTCAAAAGGTAATTGAGCAAATAGTTTGATTAGGGACATCATATCTTACCTTAAATGAAGCATTATGAAGTGCACGAGCCGCTGCAATCCCTGAAATACCACCACCTATTACAATGACTGAAGGAGGGGAAGATTGTTCTTGATTGAAATGTGATAAGAAAGTTCCTAGACATATGGGAAGAAAGATAAGACCAGTGAAGAAATGAATCAAGCAATTAGAAGAGTGTGTTTAAATAATAAACAATGAGAAAATAGCCATTCTAATTAGCAATTGCCCAAACCTCACTTCATATTGAGCAGAAGAAAAAAAAACTGAAACAAAACATTCAAAGAAGAACATAAATGAAAAGTAAAAGCAAGTCCCTATCACCATTTTGTCAGTACATCAAACTGAGTAATCATTCATTAATCATAAGTGAATCTTCACTATTATGTTACCAAAATAGTTAATTTACTTCGACTTTAAATGCAACATGTTGTTCTGTCTCTATCTAGTACATACTTGAAGAAGGGGCATTATGACCGTTGTCACCCTTTTGAAGTATTGATTGTAAGATATATATAAACAATGGTTTCAGAACCATGGTTTCAATAACCACCGAAATGATGAGAACCATGGTGCATACCTGATTGGACCACTCTGGAATGCACCACTCTATATCTTCCAGGCGGACCTGTGAACAACGAATACATACATGCATTTACTGTGATTAATCCCAGTAACCTCATCAAAAGAGGAATCAATCAGATGAGAAGACAAACATAAAACCTTAATAAACAACTGAACTAGAGAAATATATGTACCTTGTAAAGAGGAATCTTTTTCACACTAGCACCTGCTGAGTTTCAGTCTGCTGAGTTTGCTGCATATATATAAGAACCAGATAACCATATCACAATGAAAAAAAATATAATGAAACTTAACACAAAAATTGATAAAGGTAAACATACCCTCATCCCTCCTCCTTTATCCGGGCTTGGGACCGGCAAAGTAAAAAAGAACATTTACATTGGCGGAGTTAAAAAAAGGTTGTTATAAATTTAAAAAGCATAGGTAAGTATATATATATTCAACAAGAAAACAACACTACTAAGATTACATATTTGGGACTACCAAATCCAAATTAAAATTACAGATTTGGGACTACCAAAACCAAATCAGCCAGGAGTGTGCAAGTCAAAAAACAAAAATGAACGTATCACTACTAAGTACTACAATATTGCATGCAAGTCCACAAAAATAGTAAGCATCAAGGATATCGTTCAAGGTTGTAACTACCAAGGTAGTTGTAACTATCAATCATCAAGTTCCGCATGATTTTTACACCATACGAAGAAATCACCAACGTCCAAATCCCCCATCATGTCTCCTTTTGGATCACTCTTGTAAGGTTTCACCTCAGTCATATATTTGAAGCATAATGAAAGTCTGATCTCTGTTGCAGGGTTCAATGATCCATAGTAATCGCAAAAGAATCGATGGATTGGATCAACAACCTCTTTTGCTATCGCAATGACATTCTTATGCCAATCACAAACTTTTTAAGTCCTTGACATTGAAGGAACATGATTGCTTGGAGAAGGAAACCTCGCAACACCTTGAGAAGATGGTGGTAATGGAGATGGAGGTAGTGGATTTTTTGGTTGCCTTGTCGATTGTGCACGGGATGAAGGTGTATCTTCAGTTCTTTGTGTCCCTCCTTGTGTTCCCTCACATGTTGATGGTCTCACATAAGTTCCATTTTCAAGTCTCTCTCGTATCCATTGAACATTTTCTTCCAATCTATCATATTTTTGGCTCAATTTTTTTACTTCCAATGTTTTATCCAAAAGCAATGAACGAGCGGGAAGTGAAGCATCATACCTCCTTTTAGACAATGTGGTTCCAACACAACGAACATGTCCCCTTTCTTCTTGGCCAAACACTTGGCTTAGAGGATCATTATCAATAGTGAGGTCAGTGGTACTCTGGGTTGAAGATTCTTGCAAGGCGGCCTTTTTTGCTTTAACTTGTTCCTTAAAAAGAATGAAAAAATAAAATAACACATGACACAAATAATATTCAAACAACTACAAAGTAAATTAAGAATTGTGTATAAAAGACATCATTGGGCACATACCATATATAGTTCAGCACCATGCGTGGGTTTTCCATCCTTTCCCGTGTGATAAACAATCCATATATCAGTGCGTGTGACTGGTTCCCCATCAGGGTTCTTCTCAACCTATATACTTGAAAGATTAGTCTCAGCCTATATAGTTAAATGGTTATTGTTGTACTAGTAGCTAGAAACTCAATTACCATTTCATACTCCACTTCTGCAGCACTCTTTTGGCCACCACCTCCCCCCCCCCCCCATACATACTTTGAAGCCTTTTTGTTTTTGGCATTTTGGGCTCTAATTGTCTTCGCTTCAGGGGTGCTCTCATAGCGAACAAACTCCTTCCAATCCTCCTCTCTTACACCATTTGGAACATGCTTCTCTTGTTCCTCAATGGTAGGATACTTATCCAAATAGTCCTTCCTAAGATTTGCCTTGAACCTTCTAAAATATTCTGGCATTTTCAAATGCACACTCCTTTTCACATAATTTGGGATGTCGTATTCACGCTGCAAATAAGCCATTGAGATATAAGTTGACAATAAAATAAAACATTAAGAAAATCAATGATGTAAAATCTCACCTTGAGGGCATTCCTACTAACCTTTTCGACCTATGCTAATTGGCTAGTGCATCTGCCACTGAATTAGCCTCTAGAAAAATATGACCACACCGACAATCGATGCTAGCACATTCCCTTATGATATTTCTCCAAATAGAATCAAGTCTCCAATGGACTTTGAACACTATATAAAACCATTCTCTGGCCAACAAAGAATATGTCTGAATTATCACTTTTTTAGCACCAACTTCCTTACACAATCGAAAACCCTCCAATATAGGCAACCCTATTATTCGAATCTCTCCCAAAAAAAATTGTATAAGACGAATGCACTACCCATATTGTCTCTGACCACACCCCCTAGAAGCAAAAGGATTGTCTGGACGAACACCCATCTTGGCGGAGGGTGAACCCAATACACAACAAATGGCATACTATGAGATGTTCTTTGCACCTGAACATGTCTCAAACTCAGGGTCGAAATATTACCATTGCGGTCTAATGACCTAACCTTAGGCATAACAACACCAACACCAACTTTAACACACACACAATCACATAGATTGTAGTCCATTCTCCCTTCTAAAACAACTTATGATTTTTCAGCAACCAAATCTCCCATAAAGCAAACAGGGGGTGAGGCTATAGAACACTCCTAATTGAGTATGCTTATCAACTCAAAGAAATCAAACTTGAAGCATAGGATAGACTTTGCCCGAGCAATGAAAGTGAACTTCAAATATTTGTTCAAAATGACGCTAGACAGGCGATGCTAATTCAATTTCTATAAAAAGATGTTTGGATGATTCAGAGGAAGCAAATGGTGCCATATCAGCTCAAAAATCCTATCCTTCAACCCTTTATTCTAAATAAGTAACACGCCAACTACTTGTATGCTGCAAGACACGAATATCCCCCTCGCCAACAGATTGTTTCTGGCACAACTCATAATTTCACATAGTTTCCACCCTCATATCAGGGTGTAGATCCCCAAACCCATTACTCGCATAAGAAGCAAGATTTGGCCAGACCCTAAAACTATGAGAGTTGGGCACGAAGAAACCAACCCCACTCCAGTTTTCATAAAAGAAGCTAACGTCTAGGCCCTTATCAACTATCCATTCCGACTTATTAACCAAGATATCTTTTGTTTCAACATCTCTTAAAAAAACTTCGAAGTCTTTTTCTTCTCCTAAAATACCATCAATAGAACCGAATCCAATGAATACTTGCACCTCATGAACACTGCCCAAAGGGACCTTGAATGCAGTAAACTCCAAAGAGCCTTGAGCCTGAATGCTCCCATAACTAGCCAGAAATCCCTGATAGCCAAACCTTTCTCCTTAACTGGGTAACTAATCTTGGACCAGGCCACCCATTTTTTCTTGCAACATCATTCGCAATGCCCCCAAAAGAAGCTAGCAATGAGACTCTGCACAATATCAATAACATTCTTTGGGACACAAGTAGACACCAAAGTATACACAAGCAAAGTGGTCAACACATGGTGCACCAACACTGGACGACCCCCTAGAAATAACAAATTAGCTTTCCACCCGCCAATCCTCATGGTAATCTTAGCCACTTAATCATCAAAGAATCTCTCCTTACCCTTACCTTCATAAATTGGCACACCCAAGTACTTAAATGAAGACGTTTTATGTTGGAACCCTGAGATACTTAAATGAAGACGTTTTATGCGTTCCCTTGGTGAATTTGCTGCCATGATAAAATAATTCTTACCTGCGTTAATTTTCTGCTTCGAAGCCGCGCAAAATTCGCAAGAAAATCCAACCAACCCTGTATCGAAGTCTTCTTCCTATTCAAAAACCTCAATGTTCATCCACTTAGAGTAAATGGGTGACAATATTACATCGACACAGGGTGTAATAATACCCAATTTGCTCCCTATAAAAGTAGTCGCAAGGCCTCTATTAAGAACCTCTGCCGCAATCACAAACAGAACGGGCGATAGAGGAGCCCCTGTCTCAGCCCTTTGGTAGAGCGAAAATACCCATATATGAGCCCTGCATAAGAACTAAAAAACCACAATGGGATATGCAATGGGAAATCATCAAACATAACCTGTTATCAAATCCGAAATTTTTAGGCACCGCAAACAGGAAGATTCACTCGATTCTATCATATGCCTTCTCCATATCTAGGTTAAGGATAACATTTCCACCAAAAGCATTCTTCCCAATAGACCAAATCATTTCCTGAGCTAAACCAATATTTTCTGAGATCAATCTACCTCTCACAAAAGCGCACTGTTCCTGAAAGATAATGTAAGGTAGGAGCACTGTCAGTCGCTTACAAAAAATCTTACTAAACACCTTATGTACCACATTCAGAGGCTGATCGACCTAAAATCATTAAAAAGCTTAGGCGCTTACACTTTAGAGATTAAGGATATAAAATTTGTAGAAAACGAGCCACACAAGCCTCTTCCCATGAAAAACAGTTGTGCTGCTTCCCACGGATCATTCTTAACAATGTCCCAACAAATTTGAAAGAAACCGGAGATGAATCCATCTGACACTACACCAAACTGGTATTTTTGTAACAACTCCCAAAACAGTAACACTTTTGAGCTATAAGAGTCCACCAAACAATTTCCAGTCAAAAAAAATTAAAAACAGCTACACAAAATAAGTGTTACAATAAATTGGATCACCATGAATAGTATCACTTGTAGCACCATACTCTTCATGGTGATATAATTATTGTATCAATTTGTTTTTGAAAATGTGTAAAATTGTTTGGTGGACTGTTATAGCTCAAAAGTGTTACTGTTTTTGGGCTGTTACAAAAATGTAAATTTGGTGTAGTGTGGCCCAGGTGCACTATCCCGCGGAATACTAAAGATTGCCTCCCTTACTTCCTCCAGTAGCGACATTTTATACAAATCTTCATCTCATGATCATAAATACAAAAACGATTGCTCTCCAACAATTGCTCATCACAGACTACTGGCTGTGAAGTAAGTAGAGACTGAAAGAACATGTTCGCCTCATGCAACATCTAACCCTTATCTAAATACATGACCCATCAGCTAAAGTGATCTCAGTAACCATCCTCCATTTCTGCTTAATTTTCACTGAGGCGAAAAATACTTGGTACATACATCTCCTTCTTTAAATTCTTTTTCCCTAGACCTTTGCTTCCAGTAGACATTTTCCTACAAAAAAGGCCCTTTTAAACTCCGCTTCACACTTGTTTAAGTTGGCGAAAGCTCGCCCCTCCCAAGATAACTGAGATAAAACCTCTCACATTCTCATTTCATATTTGATACGACGCATATTACAAAACACATTACCAAATACCTCTTTATTCCATCTTTTAAATCTGCCCGAAGTCTTTTAAGTTTCACATTAAGACTATCAATAGCATCTACTTGACCTGTGTCAACACGTGTCAACATTCCAAGAATTTGCCACAAAACCCAGAAACTCATCATACAAAGACCACATTTTTTTAAATCTAAATGGAAGGTTACCCGACCAAGGAGCCGATGGGAGAAACACCAACACCAGATAATGATCTGAATAGATTTGAAGAAAATGTCTACTTGAATCATTGGAAATGTGGTTAGCCAACAAGAATTAACCATCACCCTATCTAGCCTAGCCCAAATTCTGTGACTAGCACTTCTGTTATTACACCAAGTAAACCGCGGGCCCTTGAAACCACAATCAAGCAAATCACAGTCCTCAATGCAAGTGTTAAAATGGTCATATCCTGAAAATTCAGAACATTACCACCCATCTTCTCTTCCGGTGAAACATTGCGATTAAAATCTCCAAATGTTACCCAAGGTCTAGTGCACTCCTTCGAGGTCAGCCTTAACTTCTGCCAAAGTAACCGACGCTCAGCCGATATACATTTGCCAAATCACATTAACTAAAAACTCACTATTAGAATCCAAATCCCTGACAACGCAATGGTTGTGTTGTTCCGTGTGAAAGATAATCGACACATCTAGGTTGTTATCCCAAAAAATCCATAGCTTACCACCGACCTCCTCATTCTAAAAAAAATTGATAAATACATCTTCCTGCTAATCTCAACTTGTCTCAATGCTTCCACCATCGGTTCTGCCAACATCAACAGACGAACTTTATGATCAAACACCAACTTTTTAATCTGACTTAGTATAGCTTTGTTACCCAGGTTCTGTGCGGCCCAGAAAATGCTATTAGGCAGACTCATAATTAACTTTAAAAAAAGATTTCTGGTTTGGGGTCTATCCCTTATACTCATCAAATCCTTTTTTTTCTTCTTCTTTTTCCCCTTCTGTTTTCCTTCCATCCGAATCAGCCCCAATTTCGACCTCTTCTCTAACACAACCATCATGATTATCTCTATCCGAGAGTGCCAAAGTCTCAATGTTATGTTCATCAATAGTAGGGGCTAAACTATCTACCAGCTCCCCTGCCACTACGTCATTCTTATCCACCACTAGGCTAGCACTTCTCACCTCCAAAGACGCATGTTCTCCCTCTCCATCAATGGGGAGCGCACAAATGTGAAACGACGAAACCGATTGTGTGTCTTCTACCAGCACATGCACCGTACTCATTTATTTTCCATTCGTAACCAATCCCTCTACTTTATAAAATTCCTTCGTAACACTCTCTGCTTCCTTAATAATCTGAACCTGTGGCTGAGTCTCCCGTTTTCCACTGACCTCACAACTAGGCCTATCCCCCTTCATTAAAGCAATTGTGCGAGCCAGTTTCGAAAATCTATAACCCACAACAAAACCATCGACTATGAAATTTATACAATTACTACTAGTAGCGTGCTCCTCCGCAACCGCCATTGAAGCAACAACCCTGCCCTAAGACATTGGTTGCACCTTGATCCAACGTATTATTGCCCCAGTGTTCTGCCTTTTCTTCCCATGCACTGACCCGCCCAGTTGTTTTATGTCATGGAAAGCTCCATTAGAATTAGTCGCCCGGTTACCCAACTCCTCATGCTTAGCAACAAGCTCAACCAATGTCAGATGAGGTTTGACCATAGCTGTATCATCTAGGGGCTCACCCGAATCACCTGCTACCTCTGCCAGTAAACTTAAATTATTTTTGCATCGTACCTCATTAGTTGCTTCCCCAACCTTCAATCCCTTAACGACCTGAAAATAAAAAAGAGAATTGCCACTAACTAGTTTTTGGCTGGGAATCACATCGCTTTTGTCGTTCTTAGCACCGCTCATACCAATAACAGAGCTCTTAACCTCAGTCTCCAATAATACAAGGCGATACACCTGTTTAGAGCTCACAACTTCTTTTTCTTTCCCAGTTTTGGGTATAGCAACCTGTTTTTTCTAAAGAGTGCCATGTTTCTTCCTACAATTGTAACTTCATGACCGATCAACGAACAATACTCACAATACATAAAACCAGGAAAAATAATTTTCTGCCAATAACCCTTGTTTTGTGAAATGTATATCCAAACATTGTCCGGAAGAGCCAAAGATATATTCATTTCTACACAAATCTTAATTGTATTCAATTTTGCAAGGCATCGAGTACTGTCATCAATGCGTAAAAATGTATCCAGAGGGGAGGGAAACTTTGGGATGTCAGACCTTTTTACTTTTAAAATTATTTGAATACAAATGGGAGTACATTACGACTTTGCGTGGAAAATTCAAAGAAAAACTAAAACAACTTATAATCTAATTATAATTTCCAATGAATGTATGCAGTTCCACTCCTTGTCAAGCCTAACCAATGCCCCAGACCTTTCTGGAAGAGAGCTCCTATCAAATTACCTTGTTACCTTATCCTCTTGAGCTAATCTTACTAATTCATCTGCCACATAATTCATTTCCCGAAAACCTTTAATTCCTTTTGTACTTGGGCATTGCTTCCAACCACATTCACTAACACATTTGCTTCCCTATACACATGAATACATATGCAAACCATACCATGTCTAATCCTTTTAATTTCTTCCATGAACCAACCAGAAACCACAAAATCTTTATTTCTTCATAAAACAAATGTTTAATTAACATAGAATTCGTCTGAATAAAAAATTTCTCCACACCCTTCAACATACAAAGGCATAAGCCTTCAAGCATTGCCGATGTTTCCACCTAGTTATTTGATCCCTCGCTAAATAACACTTGCTTGGCCCCCGACACATTCCCCTTGCTCATCATGTATAATTGCACCAACCACCGCCCTGTTAGCGATAAAAGGCCCATCCATATTGAGTGTGTGTCAGCTTGGCGATGAGAACACCAAATAAAGAACCATAGATGGTATAGTAATCATGACCTTAGCTATCAGACCTAATCTCTAATCACAACCAAGTGTCTGAACTCTTTTCCTTGGGCGTCATGAGCTTAGATACCAAACAAATCCAATGGTAAACCTTTATTATGACAAAGTTAGAACTCCAATCTTGTCCTTCACACAATCTCTTGTTCCATTATAACCATCTCTCCCATAAAATGGATGGTGGAGTGAGATTATAGAGAAAACCAATCTGAATGACCCTATTTGCCTCCTGAACTACACCTTGAGCATGGTGTACACCTCCGCTAGTTTTCTTACATGGACATCAAAAATACATTCAAAAGGAGACCAAACCTGCATCGCCAATTCTCCCTCAATGAAACAATGTTTCATATGTTCTTCAGTCAAAACTACACAACAACCACATCTAGAAGTCGATTCAAAACCACATATGCAAACTTCACCATCCACTGGCGACGTTCTCTTTAAGACTTTCCAGCCAAGAATAGAAATATTGTGAGCATTAGTGGGTTCCAAAAAACCAATCGATTCAATTTAAAATTTAATAATCAGTAGGAATGTTGATGTTTATGTTAACAGACTAAAGGTTTTTATGATGAATAAAAAATATATGAAATTGATAAGAACCAATTGAGTGAAAATTCAAAAAGAGACATGTATAGTCGATTTCATGTCTCAATAGATTTAGGGTCCTCATTTTATCTATCATCCTCTTTTATGTCAATTGAGCCCTTTTATCAATCGACCACGACCATCACCACCCCTTTTTCCTCCTCCTAGTCAACCGACCATAGCTGCCACCATCAACACCCTCCCTCATATTTGCCAATCAACCCCAACCATACCACCATCTTCCTCCATTTCCTCTTCCCCGTATATGTCAATTTCCATAACTACAACAACTACCATCCCACCTCCTATTTTTCAATCGACCACAACCACTGCCACCACTACTTCTACTCTTATCCATCTCTATTAATCAACCACCCTTACCCCTACTCATCTTCCTATTTGTTAATCAACAACGATCACCCTTTCTTACATCTTCATTTCCTTCAATCGACCACCACCGATTGATCTCAAATCTTACCACAAGTGCATGGTTGTCAATTGAATTAGAAATCGATCAGTATGGCCGAGTCCCACAAGAAGGGTTTGAAAGAAGTTAGAAAACTTATTCTAAAATCAACTTGAAATTAACCTAGTAAATAAAATGCCATAAAATCCTCAAGAAAAATAAAAACAAAGATAAGATAAATGAAAGAGTTTAGCGCTTTAAGCTCACCATCATGGATTGATGGCACCCAAAAAACTACTCTTAAGATATTCATATTCACTCTATTTCATGCAGAACTCACCTAAGATAGACTTGCATCTTCTCCTTATGTGGATGATTTAACCTTCCAAACACTTATTTCAAGTGTTAGAATAATCATGAGAATGTGGGCTTGTTGAGAATAAATGAGAGAAATATATCTATACAAATGTACAACATTACATGAATCCTAATTGAAACATACAACATTACATGTTTTCAACTAATTGAAACACAAATCATCTAAAAATCTCATAGAAACATTGAAAATCAAGTACTAAAGCAATCTAATTACAATACGGTCCTCAAAGTTACATAAGAAATAAAAGAAGAACAACTTAAAAGAGCCATAATAGGGTCATCATCCAATGTAATTCACCACACCCTAAGGTGGGTTTAACTACTCATGGTAGACCCTAGACCTTAAACAAATTAAACTAACTCTACAACTCTTCTCCCAAATCTATTCTCCTAACACCTTAAACAAATTAAACTAACTCTACAACTCTTCTCCCAAATCTATTCTCCAAGTATGTTGAAATTTGATTCAAAATGTGATATATGTGATATACTGTGATGGTATAGGTGAAATGGGGTAGGGCTAATACATGGATAAAGTGATGGTTGGTAATAGGGTGGTTTTCATTTTGAGCAAACACATGGGCTTGAAGGGATTATGGGGTGTGGCTTATGACGATAATGACAATATTTGCATGTGAGAGATGAAGGAAAATGGTTTGCATGTGCATTGAGCAAATGAAGTATGAAGAACAAAATGGGATGGAGGTTGAATTTTGACTTAACAATTTGGGAGTTTGTAAAGATTTTTTTTCTATGTTGCCCATGTGGAGGTTCAAATCTTCATTTTGTCATCCTCGAGATCCATCACTTGTGATTCATGGATTCTGGGCTTGCAAGTCATTGAGCTTTGTAGGGCTTGAACTTGACCTTATTGTGCTATGTTGTGTCAAATTTTACAATTAAATGTTGAATTCCTACAAAACACACAAAATACATGTAATTAGATATTATTATTAAATTATTGGACATAACAATTATATATAATGATACATCAAATAAGACTGTTATAGCAGCCATACATGTGGTAGAGATTGTCCATCACAAGGATCGAGTATCCTAAATTCAGGCTAGTTCATAAAAGCCCAAAAAGGGCGAACCAGTCATAGAAGCCCAAATAGGGCCCGTCAGAATAAACCATAGATAAAGGCCCAAATCCAGACCCAATAAAGTTCTCCCTTAAAATGGAGGAACGTTACAAAGAAAAAGAGTCGCGGAGGGAATTACGCCTTCGAGGACATATTTTCATAAAGGGGGAGATTGTTACGAGGAACGTCTCCTCTCGTTGCACCTCACATGCTTAAGTCACACAGATAATTAACAACGACCATTATAAAAGGTAAAGGGAACATTCGACAAAGGTATGCAATTTTAAGTGAGTTTTATCCAGATTTATCTCCATTTCCAACTGAGTTATTGACTTAAGCATTGGAGTACCTTCGGCCACCAGAAAGGTGGTATTTGGCAATCTAACATTTGTTTTGCAGGTCAAATTTATAGGAGACAAGATTTTGGATGCATCAATTTGCCGACGTCCGTGGGGAACGACAGTTTCCATTAAATTCCTTCAGTTCTGATCAACAATTAAAAAGTTCTCAAGACAGATGAGACACTCTACAGACCCTCAACCTAGCAACGATCAAAGCAATCCTACAACCAATAAAGCTGCATTGCCAACATTGCACGCTTCAATTCCAGTGACAACCATAGGGCCAATTGTGCTTGACAGCAAAGAGCCACAACATGTGATAGCCCAAACACTCCAAACATCTGTCGACGCTACCACAAATCCACATGTGGGTCTACTCATGACCCAGATGGATAATCTAATCAATATGGTGGACAAACTCACCCAAGAGCGCGTTCAATCCGCCGACCCTGTCCAAGCGCCGCCCCAACAAAATTCTGCCAACCGAGTTTGAGAGTAATGAAGTCCCTGCAAGACCCCAGCAGGTGAGTTTCACCAGAAGATGCCCCCCCCACAGAGCGATGGGACCCGTGCTGAAATCCTATTCAAAATCGGGGTTACAGATCCTAACGTGGTGTACGCTTTCGCCATACCACCATTCTCCGACATGCTCATGGTGATTGCTATGCCGAAAAAGTTCATCCAACCAAAGTTTGAAGCGTATGATGGCACCACCGATCTGACAGACCACCTGCGACACTTCAACTACATGATTGCATTGAAAGATAGCACGAAATCCATCTTATGCCAAACATTTCCAACCAGTCTCACCTCCATAGCAATGAGTTGGTTCAACAACCTACCACCAAGGTTGATAGACTCCTTCCAGGCACTAGCTACTGCCTTCATCACAAGATTCATCGAAAGTCAATGGATGAGGAAATGGCCACATTACTTGCTTCACACCAAATAGAAGCCCGATGAGACAATAAGGGAATACATCACTCATTTTATTAATAAGTTGACAATGATCGACGGTTGCAACAACGACATGGCCATTGCCACCTTCACCTCTGTACTAAAAAGTGGACCATTTTTCGATTCCCTGAACCTAGAACCCCCAAAGAACATGGTGACTCAATTGAAGACCGCCCAGAAACACATCACTCTCGAGGAAATGGTGGTCGCTAGGAAGATTAACGTATTCGAGAGGGAAGGCCACTCAAAGAGGTGAGAAAGGAGAGACGGCAGATCCCAAGAGGAGAATGCCTAGTCAAATAGGCATCGGACCAATGGGAGATCCGAATTCAACCAGCAAGAGCCCAGAAAGCTGCAATCAACAAAACCCAGACATGAACGGGTAACAAATGTAGTGAAAATGACATATAAACCATACATGGCTTTGAAAACGAGTTGAGAGAGCATACTGAAGTCCATGGAAAAATGGGAAGACATCAACTGGTTTCTCAAAATGAGAGGATACCCAGAGGGGCGAGACAAGAGCAAGTACTGCTCTTTTCACAAGAATCACGGGCACGACACCGAAGACTGCTACAATCTAAAAGACAAAATTGAGCACTGGGTTCAAAGAGGATGACTCGACGAATTCGCCGGGCTACCAGATAAGCAACCCAAAGGGAAAGACAATTTGGACACCACTACGGGATCAAAAGAAAAACTCAGATAACTAATATACGCCCTACATTGCGTGGCTGGAGGAAGTAAACAGTAGAGCCAACCAAAGAGATGATTAATTACTCCGCCAACTCGAGCTGATCTATATCTAAGCAGGAGTGCCAACACCATCAAACGAGATCAGGAAAACCACTACGACAACTCACAATGGGAAACATGGAGAAATTTGGAATTCAAAAGAAGATCAACCAATTGACTAAATTCGTAGACCTTACTGACAAATGCAAGCTTGATCCACATTATCCACGACAAGGACAACATCGCCTTATCCATTACTGACAATGGAACTGACGCAAACAAATTCATTTCGACGAATAAATTTTGATACAAAAATGCATGAAAACCTTGGAAGTCGGTGCCGATGTGAGCATGATTGGACAATTCGGTTATGGATTCTACTCAGCTCGTTGGAACCACCTGTCAAGAGTACATATTCCAAGTTTATTAGGTACCTCACGACAACAATATGCGTAACAAAAAAAACTATCAAAACTACAAGAGAATCATGAAGGAAGAAGTTGCAACAATGAGTCAAAGCAACACCAAAGCATACTCTTGGGTAATACGAAACCAAATGCAACTTAAATCAGAAATGATCACCCTTCAAACAACACAAGCGTGCGAAAATCGACCTCCATCACCATAAGAAATGACATCAATCGAGCAACAGTAAGAGAGATGCAATGTACATCCACAAATAGACCCAACAACATATCACAACTTTCTGAGAAGATAATGACCACTACTACTACATATTGTTAAGCATCTAAAATAGAATTATCAATAAAACTCTAAGTTCAAACCCTCTATCTTACGTTCGAGCGGTAAAATTAAGGCATCAAAGCCACACAATGCGAAACAATCGACATGAACAAAAGGCCATGATGCATAAGTCAGACACAAACAACAAACTTCTGGTTTGATTAACCATGAAGTGAAACTTCTGCTTTGATGGACTGGCACACCTCGGAAGCTTCATCTTCTTGGTAGTGGGTCCAGCAACACCAGTGCTAACAAGAGCATCAAGATCCGTAACATCCCTGCCAAAATTCACTTTCCCATCAATGCTAGCATCACTAATGCTAGCATCACTAAGACCAACAGGAACAACATGAGCAACGTTCTCAGCAGCTCGGGATTTAGTAAGCAAAACACGTTCCATCTCGTTCATGTTGTACAAGCCACTACATGTCACAATGTCCTCAGAAAGGAACGCTTTCACATGAACCATAGGAAGCCTCAAGAAACGGTCATTGATCGTCTATTCTTTCACAGACAATAGTATGTCCCTCCGTTTATTAGGGACTCGGAATGATCGCATAATCTGGCGACCTCGCAAGTTAAAATGGACGGATATGACTGAAGCATAAAACAAGAACCTCGACCAGTACCTGATTCATCATTAAGCTTCCCAAAACAGACAAGAGGGTGGAGGAAACAAATATTCTTGGTCACCAAAAGACCAACCACTGAATGCAAAATCCTAACAGTCAAAGGAATGCTAGTAAGAACGACTCTCGCATAAGTAGAAACCAACACCCTTTAGCTGTTGGGACCCATATGAGTAGGAGGAATACCCAAAAAATCTAAATATTCTTAAAATATTTCTAGAACTGGAAATCGAAGGCCTGACTGGAACATGCACGGGAAAAGTGCAATGTAACCAGTCCTTGGATGACAAGGACTATCGTCATGCCTAGACAAAACGATATCGAGGTCGGATGGCAACACTATCCAACGTGGCCTGAGAAGCATTCTTGGGAAAAATGTAAGCTTCACAAGAAGGAAGTGCCTCACCATCTAATATACTGCAACAAATATTGAAAATGAATGAATGAGCAACGAAGATGAAGAAGAAGAAGAAGAGAGAAAATAAGCCCTAATTTCAAAAATAGTGTAAAGAGAAAAAAACATGTCACGCCCCCTTTTAAAGAGCCAAGCAACAGAGAGATTGCTCATAGGATGACGTGCGAGATATGATGGCTACACGAAATCCCAAAATGCTTGTAGAATCGAACGGATGAACGAGAGAGATAAAATACCAACATCATCAAAAGCTGCCAACAACATTAAATGCAATGCAATGATGAAATCAAAAGTCCAACCATCGCTGAGTTAGTGGCTACATCAGCATACCCATTAACTAAGGGGGAGTAGCTGATGATACATCAAATAAGACTGATATCGCAACCATACAAGTGGCAGAGATCGTCCATCATAAGGATCGAGTATCCCAAATCCAAGCCCATTCATAAAGCACAAAAATGGTGAATCCAGTCATAGAAGCCCAAACAGGGCCAGTCAAAATAAACCATAGATAAAGCTCCAATAACGTTTTCCATTCAAGAGGAGGAATGTTACAAAGAAAAAGAGTTGTGGAGGGGTTACGCCTCCGAGGACATATCTTTATAAAGGAGGAGACTGTTATGAGGAACGTCTCCGTGCCTCACATGCTTAAGTTACGCAGAGAATTAACAACGACCATTATATAAGGTAAAGGGAACATTCGACAAATGTATGCAATTTTAATTGAGTTATCTCCAAATTTATCTACATCTCCAACTGAGTTACCGACTTAAGCATCGGAGTGCCTTCGACCACCAAAAAGGTGGTCTTTGGCAATCTAACATTTGTTTTGCAGGTCAAACTTACAGAATACAAGATTTTGGACACATCAATGTGTTTAGGGCATAAAATGTCATATTTATATTTATATCAACCACCGGGCCCTCCCCTTATTAAATCGACCACTACCCATTCTTGACATCGCCACCTGCTCCCAACCACCTTGAAGAAATAGAAGAAAGGGTAAGATAGAGAGATTGAAGATTGGTGTTGGTGAAATAAATCCCTTGGGTGGGAGAACGAAAACTCAAAAGTTACTTGGGTGCTTCTATACTCGGGTGTGGAAGCAATTTGCTCAGTCGAACAAAACTATTTCCTTTGAATAATCATCTAATCTAATGCGTGACCTTCGAATCTAGAATTCTTTTCCAACCAACTTTCTTTTCCAACCAACTTTCTTTCACCACCGATTAATATTATGATGTAGTTGATTTCTGCTATCCTGTTTTGCTTTTACATAAACTTGCACAGGGAACACATGTGAGCGAAGGACCACCGTGTGGTGGCCAATGGCACTCCGATGCTTAAGTTAGATAAGGCTTAGGAAAGGCTTAAAGTTGTAAATTGGCTTTATGTCGTGTACCTTTGTTCATCGACCTTATCTCCCTTTCATAGTGTGAGAGTCATTGTTCGGCTCGACCTTTGGTGGCATAGTTTAGGGAAATAGATCTTGCTGGAAATCCCTTCCTAGTTGGGAGTTGTCCATGTAGGGAGGTTTCTCTACATGACTTGTGCTCCTAGATCTGTGGGAGAGGTTTCCCTTTCTGAGTGTTGTCCATGCAAGAAAGGTTCCTTGCCTGACTTATATTCTAGTATTTGTTTCTTAGTCGAAACCAAAGTATTGCTAGCCTGCCCGTCTTGGGTTGAACCCGAAGTTCGGGCAGATCAACTCCTTGGTTGGATGATAGTTGAAAGTTTCAAAATTGGTAAAATACTTACCGTATCAGGGCTTATGCTTGCCTTATCAAAGCTTACGAGTATTGGGCTTGACCGCATGACGTGTGGGCATAGTGGTGTGTTGCAATTTGGGTCTGATCTTTTGGATCCAGCCAATCGTGGGCTTAACACTGTCTGGGCCTTGCTAGATTGAGCGTGCAATTAGGCCTACTTTATTATGTTGACGAGATTATCATGACACGTGTACGGTGCTGATCAGGCCTAGCGAAGTGTCTTTTTTGCCAAAGCTAGCGAAGTTACTTAAGAGTGTATTTTGTGTTGGCGGGCGGTTCTTGCTGATTAATAGCTCTTAGAGTAGGCGCCCATTTGCTGAAGTATTGTTACTTGCTCTACATTGGTCTAGATTGAGCCTCCTGCTCCGAATTCTGGCTTTTCGAATAGCTACACTTCAGTTGTCGGGGTTATCTTTCCGTCCACGCAGATTGATTCTCGTTTTTCGTCTAGGCTCGGTGCCTGATACCTCTGTTTCGTGGGCCTGAGCTGTAATTGGTAGACATTCAGTTGTTTCAAGGTCGCGTAATGGCAGTCTCTTGTTGCAGGCTGATCTCCTCGGATAGTTCATTGGGCCTAGTTGGCTGTGTATTTGATGCATTGTTGCAGAGTGGAAACTACTGCCTCCATATGATGAAGCCAAGGCCTTCCCAAAATAATATTGTAGGTGGACGGAGCGTTAACCACCATAAATTCTTCGGCAAGGTACTTCCGCAATTATCGTTCACCCGCCACCACCATTAGATTGATCTTCCGGGTAGATAAACATTTCTCTCAACTGAATTTGTCTATGGGGTAAGTAGCGGGGGTTAAGTCTTTATCCTAGAGTTGCATGTTTTGGAATGCACTGAGAAACAAGACATTAAGTGAGCTTCCTGTATCCACCAAGGCCCTTTTCACCTCCCACTTCGCAATGAGGACAGAGACCAGAGAATCACTGTGAGGAGAATGTACACCATTAACATCCCTATCCGTAAACGTCAATGGTGGGATTGAACTCTGAATTCGTGCATACTGCATTGGTCGATCCTCGCACTGGGGTGGCGTCCACATCTTGGTCAGCGTCCTCTTGCGAGAACTGTTGGATTGCTCTCCCTCGATATCGACCCCATGAAAGACATAGATGATGTCAGGAGTTTCCTTTTCGATCTCCTTGACAACGTCCTCCCTTTCATTTGCCCAGTCCTGCCTCCTGTCTGAGCTCAGGAACCCCTTGAGCTTACCTTTTCCGATCCAGTACTCTACTTCTCTTCTAAAGTTTTTACAATCCTCAGTATCGTGTCCGCCCTCCTTGTGGAAGGTGCAATATTTGTTGTTGTCACGTCGAGCGGGGTTTCCTCGCTGCTTGAGGGGCACTTCTGTTTTTCCCAATTCTTCATAGAATTGAGGACGTCAGACAAATTGGTGTTGAAAGGGGTGACAGATTTGGACCGAACATATTTGGAGGCCTTGTCCTGCCTTGTGTGGTTGTAGTCGGTCTTATTGTCATTGTGTTTCCTCTTATTCCCATCGCCGTCCTCCTTCTTCCTGTTTTTCTTGTATCTGGGGACAAAGAGTTTCTTATCAGATTTCGCCTCCTTCTTGGCGGTCAACATCTTGTCTAGAGTGTTGTATCTTTGGTCATCCTTCAGCAGATCTGCCATATTGGCTGGGGGTCCAAAGTAAGGAAGTCAAAGAACTTTCCTCGCTTTAGACCCAACGTGAAGGCAGTGACGGCGGTGTCATCACTACAGCCATCGATGTGAGTACTCATCATTGAAGCGCATGACGTATTCCCTCAACGTTTCGTTCTGCCTCTATTTTAGAGTCAGTAGATAGTGCGGGCCTTCCTGATTCAGTGGTTTCCTACAAAGCGCGTGAGGGATGTCGTTGCCAATGTTCAGAATGAGTCGATGGACCTCGAAGGGTGGCTATGTAACCAAGTCAGTGCTGACTTCTTCAAGCTGGTAGGGAATGATTGGCACATTATTGCATCGACCCTTCCTTGAGTGCCATTACATGCTGGAAGTGGCTCAAGTGATCGAACGGGTCTCCTGTCCCGTTGTAAAACTCCAGCTTTGGCTCGGTGTACTTCTTCGATAGTGGTTCGTCCATGATATGATCCATGAATGGAGAGACAATGAGATTGAACGGTACGTCTTGATGTGTGGTTCTTTGTCAGATGGGATTGTGCGAGACGTGTCTGTCGGCTTTGGACGTTGGGTCCCTGTTTGTCGCTCCTCCGTCTTTGGTCCACTGAGAAGCTACAGGTACAGCGCGACTCTCCTGAACTTGCTCTCTGGAGCCTTCCGGGGACTGGCTCTTTTTTGCTTACAGTCTCCTCCTGTGGGTGGATGATTCTGCTGATTTAGTATCTCCATCACTTGTGCGATTTGTTGCATTTGGGTTGACAGTAAATCCACCATTGGGTCGGTCGCGGCTGCCATCGGCATGGGGTCTGAGAGGGTTCATCCCGCAGTGGTGGTGGCCCTAGAGCTAGCGACGCTCTGCTAGTTTGAGAGTTTGAGGGTTAAACAACGTCTCCATTGTTGCGAGACCTTGTTGTCACCATTTTTATGGCTCAATGGGAAGGCTGGTATTACTATTTCTTCTGGGGAACTCTTTCGTTCCCCACGAACGGCGCCAAACTGATGTAGTCATTTTATGCTCTTCTGCTTCGCCTTTACCTAAACTTGCATAGGGAACACACGTGAGCTAAAGATCACCGTTGGTGGTCAATGGCATTCCAATGCTTAAGTTAGATAAGGCCTAGGAGAGGCTTAAAGCTGTAAATTAGGTTTTTGTCATGTACTTTTGTTCATCGACCTTGTCTCCCTTTTATAGTAAGAGAGTCCTTGCTCGGCTCGGCCTTTGGTGGCACAGTTTAGGGAAAGAGATCTTACTGGAGATCCTTTCCTAGTTGGGAGTTGTCCATGTAGGAAAGTTTCCCTACATGACTTGTGTTCCTAAATCTGCAGGAGAGATTTCCCTTTCTGAGTGTTGTCCATGCAAGGAAGTTTCCTTGTTCTTAGATTTGCAAAGTATTGTCTTGGGTCGATTGCCCAGATACTTGCCTTATCAGGGCTTACGAATATTTGGCTTGATCGCGTGATGTGTGGGATTAGTGGGGCGTTGCAATTTGGGTCCGACCTTCTGGATCCTGCCTATCATGGGCTTAATGTTGTCTGGGCCTTGCTAGATTGAACGTGCAATCATGTTCCCTTTATTATCTTGACGAGATTATCATGACATATGTACAATGCTGATCAGAGGACGGTTCGATCTATCATCAATGTAATTTTTTTTTATCTCCTACAGGCCTCCTCAGTTACTTTTGTTTTCATTTTTTTTATTTCTTCATCTTTTATATGGATTATTTATTTATTTATTTATGGGATTCCATTTCAACTCCTCTAAAACCTTGTGGGATAATGATATTCACATAATTTATACATAAATTAACTTATAACTTATAATTGTTAATGTTTTGATTATGTATTTTATTATAATTATTTTATTTTCATGATTTTATACATATCAAAGTTTAATTGATGAAAGTGTCTTAGCGCGGTGAATTTAGAAGAGAAAATACTAGACATTCACGAATAGGCACGTACGGTGAAGCCCGAGCCCAAGATCATGACCTAAAAGCCCAAGCCAACCACCTATTTCTTCCTCTGATTTTCACAAACACAGTCCACTCTTCTCTCTTCTATCTTTGATCTTGTTCTCATAGACCATTTCGATACAACTCCATCTTCACCTTGCCATCTCCTCATCTTCATATTGCAATAACAACAATCTTTCTCGCTTGCTAGAAAGACCGCCAGCCACCATCACATAAATATCTTCACTACCAGTCTTTTTTTCATTTTCATCCACAACTAACCTCTCTTCTCCACCACGAACCAATAGAAAATCAAATAAAAGCCTGATTGGTGCTAAAATAAACCAACAAGCTAGCTTTACAATTGTTGGATCGTTAAACAACTTTATAAATAACTCATGAGGTTGCAATGTGGAATAAAAAAACAACTCCTAGGGTAGAAGTGAGATGCACATATGGGATGCAGAAATTCTAGGGGGCGAGGGAGAGGGCGCGAGGGAGGGTGGCCCATCCCCCTCGAGATGAGCGACGTTGTGCATCTCGAGGGGGATGGGTGGTTACGCCCTTCCCTCGCTCTCTCTCTCGCTCCCTAGAAGGGTTCTATGGGATGAGAGAGTTTGCCTGCGATCAACTTAATTTTTTGGTAGTTGCTAGTGTATTGCCAACCAGATTTCAGGCTGTCCCTAACGTTCTAGTGTTCAGGTTTGTACAAATGCTTAAATTTGTTGAAATGGTCACTCGGGTTTATCATGTTAGTTGAGTTGGTTTTTCACAGTGTTCTAAAAAGCGCTAGGCGGTGGGCGGGTGGTGAGCAGGTGCCTAGCGCCCGGGGGCTCAGGTGGGCGGCGAGCAGGTGCCTAGCGCCTAGGCAGCACCTAGGCGGTCTTAGGTTTTGTATTATAACTTTAATAATTTACAAAAGTTAAGCATAATACATTAACAATTACATCCAATTTAATGCCAAGATACATATGCAAAATTTAAAAACATGAAAAATTAACAATCATGAACAAAATTTATTAAAACTCAAATGACTGAAGTTGGTCTTGATGGGTACTTTATACAAAGTTGAATTTGTGGACAAATATCCAAACCTACTCTTTTATTTTTCTTCAAATTGCATGAATAACCTCAATAATGTTTTATAAAATCTACATTACTAAAACTGGTACCAGCAGATCCTTTGAGAATTTCATAAAGTAATCATCCTTTGCTACATTTAAACATATATTGAATAAAAAATAATTAAATTGTTTATTTTTTAAAAAAAGGAAAGAACAATAAAATAATAACACAATCAGCCTTATTAAAAATAAATAAAAAACTCGCCCAGACCACCTATGCCGCCCAGACCTCACCTAGGCCGCCCAGACCCCGTTCAAACCCGCCTAGACCACCCAGACCCCGTCCAGACCCGCCTAGACGGCCCAGAACTCGCCCAGCCATTAATCTGGGCGTTTTTCTACCTTCTAGCGCCTAGGCCAATTTTTAGAACACTGATTTGGGATGTATATAGTTACGAGTTATAATTGTTTCTTAGTGTTTAACAAATTAATGAAATAATAATTATATGACTTTAGTGTTTATGCATTTATATTTGGTTTTTTTTTTTTTTTTTTTTTGGCACTCATAGTTTATACTATTAGAGTTTGACCCTCATTTTGAAAACTAATTGAGTCTAATACTCATTTTCTGGTGGAACCATTAAGTCCATGTCATTGACTGGTCAAGAATACTTTTTGGACTGTTTTACCCTTACCTTAGTTAATTGAGTCTAACTTTTGATAATTGATTCAATTTTTTTTTAAACCTAAAACCGAAAATTATCGTGGTTAATGATGTTGTAGGAACTGATATAAGGTTCCTCTGAATAAATCTTATTTCAAAAGGAAAATATTTGTTTAATGCCATTAATCCAACCAATCTATTAATAAAAAAGAAGCCAATAAATTGGTGCACAAAATGATGACGGAATCAAAACTATACAGGAAAAAAAAAGCCAATTCCAATATTCCTGGCATTGGAGACCAAACATGGTTCCTTGAATGTAAAAAAACTGATAAATTGTGCACCATATTATTAAAATTAGGCAACGACTACACCACACCACCATTTCCTCTTTCTCACACACCATTGAGGTTTTTTTTTTTTTTTTTTTAACTTTCTTACACCGCCAATAAATATGCATAACAGAGAAATCCAAACTCAAAATGAAAAAAACGCACAACAGGGTAACTTTCGACCAATTTAAACCCTCAATTGAGACTGATTCTCAAGTTCACACAAAATTGTAGTATTATGAGTTATGTCACGCCCCGATTTTTGACGAAAACAAAAATTCCAAAATTCACGTATGATTATCCGTTTTCTCAAAACTCGGGACGTGGAATTCAATAACAATAGAAACATTTAGCAACAACAACAACTTAAGCATATTTAATTACTGAAACAAAAAAGAACTCTAACTAGGAAGGACTCTGACGTTGCTAGCCCCACTAGCGGAACTCCAGTAACGCTACTCAAAAGTCTCTAAACCAGAAAGGTTCATCAGCTACATTCTTAAAGGAATTACCCAAGAAGCAAAATCTCATTTGGGTCAGCAATAAAGCTGGTGTGAGTAAATCTTCATCCCAAAATTAATAAATTTGCACGCGATAACATAAAACTAAACCCAAACAATAAATAACCACACTAACAGGTAGTTCATTAATGAGGCAATCATGTCATCATCCTGATAAATAAATATGCATTTACTTGTACTTACACTGTAGAAGTTGAATATGGCAAGTCTGACCTGCAGAAATATTAGTGGACTTGCCATCCTGCATGAAAAGGTTAGAAACAATATAAGCGTAATTTATTACTTAAACGGTTGTCTTCATACAATATTTGACTTACGCATATTATTCATTTTTATTTGCATTTGATTCATTTTTAACGAATTGATCACTTAGACAATACCACATTCGCACCACCTCTGTGCCGAACATACATGCCCGTATGCCTCTCTCATATAAAGGAGGACTTCTCCGTCATCCATGCCCAAGTTGGGACACATCACATACAGGCATACATCACCGGATACTCCTAACTATATGAGTAACAAAATCTACTCTTGGGCTATCAATGCGCATAAAGTCACGTCACATTTTTTACGGATAAATATCAAGCCTATTTTAGGTTTTCCAAAATCACCACCTTTCCGCAATAATAACCCGAAAGTTATTTTAGTTTCTTTATAAGAAAGGGGTGCCCCACATCCACAAGACAACCAGCAGGTTATTTAGTTTCTCTATAAGAGAAAAGAAATAATAAACAAAAAGAGGTGTGGTAGTTCTAAGTGATACAATTTAGGTGGTTAAATTTTCAGGAGTCAAAGTTTACCAATATCATTTATTTTTTATATTTCAATTTTCTCTCACAATGACACTTTGTCATTTATAAATCGATTCACCACAATCTCTGCCCATACTTTTTAGGAAAACATAGCATTTGACACATTGTCAAATCATAAACAATTTAACCACAATATCCTCCAATTGATTTGAGGAACATCCTAGCATTTTCCTACACAATTTATCAAAACATTATTGAGCATGATAGTCTAATGAGAAAAACCAAGCTAAGAAAAACCCACACATCAATCAATTTAGAATAGTAAAGTCAACACATTTGTGACACAGAACACTACAAATAACACAAACTCATTATCAAACATGTCTAAAATCACATAAGGGATTACCTAAAATGAAACCCAACTTGTTCATACATATGAGGTAAACAATGGTCAACTATCATTGATCTCCTTTCATTTAAGCTATATTTTAGTGGGTTTGCACACTATATCCAGTACATTATGTTGACACACTACTTTAATCGTGATTATTTTAGTGAATTATTAAACTAAGCACCATAATGATCCATACTCAAATTTGAAAGTATTCATCAATCAAATGCCAATGCAGCAAATAAAAAAGCTAGTCCAAGCCTAAATTAAATCAAACAAACTAGGTCATGCAACTCTTAGACCCATTCTAAAACATGAATTTCCAACTCATCCCAACCACACCATATGCTCCATTATCCAAATACCAAAGCTCTTATCAGCTGATCCATAAAACACTCATAACATAACCATTTGATTTTTTTTCACCTCACCAACCAACATCCAACTATCTTTCTCTCCACTTCCCTACTCTATCACATACCCATCTAACCCACCACCATATACCAACCTCCCATCCTCACAAATTAGCACAAAACAATTCAGTGAAACATCACTATGTCCAACCCTAAACTCCCTTTAAACAATATCTATCAATACCATTCTTTCCCCCTTCGTTGCCCCAAATCTTCAATTACCCATCTACATCTGCAAAAGCAAAATGTATCAACCCTTTAAGAACTATCAACCCATTAATGGCATCACCATGGGCTCATCGAATTGATTCCAAATACTGATTATCCCAATCCAACTTTTCAGAGCAATACCACTATGAAACTCAAAGCTTGTGCCGAAGCCCAAAGCAGTTTAATTCAATGCAAAGGTTTGCTGCTCACTGGCAAAGCAAATCAACTTTAACATTCTTTCAAAGAATGCATACATTTTTCTGATTCACTAGAACATAAAAATCAAAGATAAAGGACAATTAAAGCTAAAAGTCCCAACCCAGACCTTAGACTGTATTCCAAATAGACAGTTGTGCTACTAGATTACTAATTGAAACCAAAGCTGGTTCTGAACCACACAACTAAGTTATCGAGTTAAGTGACCTAATCCAAAACCACATTTCAGACACCTACAAATGCAAAATTTGCAGAAAACTCTCTAGTGTCAAAGATTTTGGCTCAACAATCTAAGCAGGGACAGTGTACGCTAGATTCCATAAGAATGTATTTCAAGAATTTTTTTTACAGGATCCATAATCTTTAAAACCGATGTCAGTGTATAAAAACAAGAATCAAGAGTAGATGAGACTGGATTAATCAGTTCATGATAAATTTTCAGAGCAATCCAACTGAACCTAAACCAAAGTCGCTGAAGACCAAATAGTATAATGTTCTAATCAATATCAGAGTGCTAAACAATTCAATTCAGGGTAACTACTGAGAAAATAAATAAGTGTGACACATGTTGCAAATGATTTTACACCACAATAAGATTTATGAATGCATTTTCACAGCTACAATACTAAACCAGATTTCTAAACATAACCCAAAACTTTCGAGCAGATTTTAAACATCATACAATAGTACAAAAGTTCGTAAAGAAATGTATAATCTACGAAAAACAATTTGTAGGGAATTTATGCCTCGGAATTAGTTCATGGATCCCAACCATGAACATGAACCAGAAGTAAAATACCAAAACCCTTGATTAGGATTTATTAAAGGAACAATACAGACACTTGATTTACAGTTGTAACCTCTAATGTAAAATTTTATACACGACTTGATTTTAATTTTTTGGTTATCAACCAACTCCCATGAGAGCAAACAAAACATTCATAAATGCGGTGACTCAACAATAGCCAGATAGTAACCCAACACTTCCGTTGGGGATGGGAGCAGTATCATGGGCGTTAAAAGTTGGCGGCAGACCTGATTCACAGGTGTATTAAATTAAGACACCTCGGAAACAGATTGGAGTATACTAAGCCACTCTAGAGATGACAAGCAATGAAAATAAATAAATAAACCCAAATTACTAAGAACTTGGAAATAAGAGTTCCAACTGATTGAGATACGATATAGACGTAAAAACAAACCAATACAATCATATATTCATATTCAAGTAAAAAAACTCTCACTGAATATATATACATATGCAAAACAAGGGTAGTACTTTTCAAGCAGCCCAGTTCAAGACCACCTTTAGGGGCATCAACTAATCTCTAAGAAGTCATAACACATAATATGTGGAACCAATCAAACTACATCATATTTGAATAAACACAAAACTCAAAATCTTATTATTCATCAACCATCCAAACACCAACCAAACAGAATCACACCCAATCAATAAAATTACAAACATGGGCAACCCCAACACTAATCAAAACTAAAATGGCATGTCAAAATCTGCACTTAATTGTTCTTCAACAACCCTCACATACTAATAATACTTGGAATAACAATGCATAAGAAGGTATAAATTAAACCCAGAACAATAAAAATATCAGAAATCACCAATCAATTAACCCCAGACCCAAAAACTATAACAAACCCAATAATATATTTCAACAAAAGGTATGAAATAGTATGAAAAAAATTCACATTTGAACAAATAATCGAAACTTGATCAACATATAGGCGGACGAACGAACGAACGAACGCGCGCTAACCATCGCCACATCGACCATTCTCTAACGCAACACCACACATCGTCAAATCCCTTGTCTGCGAACTTATTTTTGGCACCGAAATCTAAAGGGATTGAAAGGGAAGATAGAGGAAGGAGAAAGGAAGAACAGAAGGGAGGTTGGGCGAAAAAAGACGCGGCAACATCCCAACGCTAGCCGCCGTCACCGAAGAAGGATAAGAGGAAGAACAAAGCTTGCCCTTCCTGTTGCACAAGAGAAGAAGGAAATTAAGGGTTTTTTTATATTGTGGATGGCTATTCGCCCCCACTAAAATTCTGAGGGCACCCACCCTTTAACTTTACAAAATAAAACCCTAAAAATTTTGAAATTTAAATTCAATTAAATGTAACTCTATTTTATTTAATTCAAAATAAAATAAATTATATTTATGAAATTTAGGGGTGTTACAAGTTATCTAATAAACACAACTTGAATCACTTGAAAATGTTTTGAAATGAGCAAATTATGATCATTTTACTAAAGTCGCGCAAATATGTTTTGCAATGAAAACGTGATAGTGTTCTTGACCTATGGCCAACTTATGTGCTCGATTAAGACCGATTCTCAAGTTTATCAAAACACAAAAGTTTTAGTACACTGAGTTATCTAATCAACACAACTTGAATCACTTGCAAATGTTTTGAAATGAGCAAGTTATGATCATTTTACTAAAGTCGCGCAATCTGTCCAAAAAAAAATTTATTCGCATAGTGCACTGCAGGGTATCAAGCTCGCTTGTAGAGTCTTCAATTATCCATAAATTAGACTAAATTAAGCAAGGTAAGGACAAAATGGTTTAAAATTTATTCTTTACCAACCAATGACGTGGACTTAGCGGTTCCGTCAGAAGATGAGTGTTATACTCGATTAGTTTTTAAAACAAGGACCAAACTCTAATAGTTATAAACTTTTGTATTTTATAATTTACGAATATGATTCATTAATCAAGTTATTATCATCATAAGCCAATGCAGGCATCACAATCAGATTATGTTGAGGGTAGTGTTTGAATTCCACTTATATTCGAATCGACGAGTCTGAGGGCGACCCTTGTGGGACACACTGCATTGTTTGATTGCTAACATCTTCATCTGCTTGACAAACATCCTGCTCTAAAATGATATTTATCAAAATGAGAATGCTACGCTGGATAATGCAGAGAAACTTTTGTAATGGACCATTTGCTGCCCCTAAACACGGATCATTTTTGGATTCCCAAAAAAATGAACCCGTCTAAATGGCGAGGAAACCAGCGAGGGAGGGGGTGCACCCCTCCATCCCCCTTGGGATGTGTGAAGGGGGATGGAAAGCATGCATCCCGAGGGGGATGGAGGGTTGCACCCCCCTCCCTCGGCTGATTTCCTCGCCATTTAGAATTTCTGCAAAAAAATTGTTTCATAATGGCTGCTAGAATTTGAAAATCTTTGTGACTATCTAAATCAACATTTCTGATTTGTTGAAAATTAGATTTTCAAAGGAGAAAATGGGGACTAAATCCCATCTAATTCGACAAGTTTGGAAGAAACTATGCATCTATTGCGTAACCATAATTTTTATTTTTGCAAAATACAGTTTGGAAGAAACTATGCTCCTGATTTAATGCAAGACAAACATATGATATTTGTAATGCCCATTTTGACCTAAAATATTCATCATATTTACAATCTAAATAAGTTGGTTAAAGTAGTAAAAACAAAGGTTTTGGATGGCAAAAATGAACAAGGGTGTATTTAATTGGGTTTTTTTGGAGTTTGACCCTCGTAAATTTATGTCTAATTGAGTTTGACACTTATTTAGAAAACTAATTCAGTCTAACCTCCTAACTATAACAGTCAACTACGTTGATCACTCTTGACTTGTTCAACTCTTTCAAAATAGAAAATTACCCTTCAATGAGATATCACATGCAATGCATATGCCAGGTCTAAAACTATCTAAGTCATCTAAGGGCCACGATTGTTTTTTATATTAAACGTCATCCAATGGTCATAAAAGTACTATCTCCTTGTTATGAAAACAAATGTTAAAGAGGCCTTTCTGTGTTGCTGCAAATAAGAAGAGAGCAATAGATGCATAAGGAAAGGGTTTGACTTCCTCTCAACTTCTCTTTCCAAATTCACATCTCACATGGATGCATCCCTCACTCACTAAGTAAGATTTCTCTTAACTTCATTTCTATTTGCTTAATTTATTTCTTTTATCAAACAAAAGTTTCAACATTTAACCCACCAAATTTGTGCTTAATCTCAAATTGGCTTTAGTGTAATGCTCCACCAATTAGTGTTCTGATTGTTTCTTGAGGAAACCGGTCAATTTGTTTGATAATTTAGATAATATGTTGCTTTGACCCCTGCTTTGCTTTAATCAGTTGTTCTAAATGTGAAGTCTCAAACATATTGTACCAACCAAACAAGCAAAGATGAGTTGGCAACTCCAAGCTCCATTGAAGTTACCTTCAATTATCACATTTTTATTTAAGCGGATTATCAAAATGTACGTTTTCTTCACTGTTGAATGAGCTCCCTTTATTTAAACCACCACCACTTGAACACTAATAATATAATCAAATTAGCTCAGCTGTTCTTGATCAACATTCTTGGGGGAAGATTCGGTAAGGTCAAAAGGGTTCGAAAATTAATTTTGGTCGGTCAATAACTTGGACTTAACAGTTTCATCAGAAAATGAAGGTTAAACTCAAATAGTTTTCAAAATGAGTGTCAAACTCAAAAAACCCTATTTAATTCTCTCATGTCTTATTGGTGGAGCTCACGCTAACTATAATATCTACTACTACAATGGATGATGTGATACATTACTTTGAGTCGTGTAGCAACTCCAAGGATTTTTTTTGTTTTGTAGTTTTTGGTGTATATAAAGAAAATGTAACATGGGATAAGTTGGGCTTTTGTTTAAGGGCCAATAGAAAAATAGGATTAAGTTATTTTTTTCTATATTATTCATGAATTTAATTTCCTATTTTTATGGCATTTTGAAGAAACTTAAAATATAATATATTGATTTAAACCATTTAATCATAATAATTACGGTTTTAGTAAAAAAAATTTAATAATGTTGTGAAGACTTTAATATTTAAGGGTATGTCAGTAGCGTGAGTAGCACACACAAAATTAAATGCAAAATATTTTTGTTAGACCATCTGGCGATACACTAAATTCAAGTATTAACACTATTTCATTTCAATTTGCTCGATGCATATAGATTCAATGCAAAATTGTTGAAGGATAGATAAATTTCACATTTACTCAATCCTGAAAATAAATAATTATATACACGCGTTGCGAGCACTCATGACTAGTAACAGTTATAATGACAATTTATCCAAATGAACAGTATGTGAACAGTAAAATTGTCTTCAACCTAATTTTCCTTTCCAATTTCGCCCTCAAACTCTATGTTATTTACCAAAAAAGTAAAAAGTGGGTAAAAAGTGAAATTGGATGTTTATGCAATTCAAATAAAAACACTATTAAACATTTTTATTATTTTAACCTTCTATGTTTAAACTATTTACAATAGATACCAAACCCCTTAAATATTCATTAACTATCCTTAAGCCCCTAATATAATTTATGTAAAACCTTTCAATTATTTATAAATTATATAAAGGTCTTTACATCAAACAATTGTATTTTTCATTTGGCCCTCCACATTACATACTTTTACAATCAAACACAGCCCCTTTCAAATATTGACTAATTATACTTGATGCAGTCATTTTTCGCTCTCTGCTCTGACCTAGTCTCGTTGACCTGCATAAGTAGCACACATTAGCCAGTGGCCGATGGCACTCCAATGCTAAAATCAGACAAAGATTTGAGGAATGTGTAATGTTGTAACAGGAAATTTGTAGCGTACTTTAGCTTACCAACCTCATATCTTATTTATAGTACAAGAAGTCTTGGTATAACCAAGTCATCGTAAGCGTAGATTAGGGAGGAGATCTTCATGGAGATCCCTCTCTAATTAGGATTCGTGATGTAGAAGATAAGCTCTTTGTTGGCTTCGTGCTCCTAAATACGCGAGAAATAGATTCTAATCCAATAGCATTCCGTGGAAGGGAATTTTTCTTTGTGGAAGATACTCTGGTGTTTGCTTCCTAGTTGGGAACAAAAAGCAGCTGTGATTGCCCGTCCGAAGCAGATCTTCGAGATACTTGCCTGAAAATGGCTTACGGGTATTGAGGATAGCTGTGAGATGTGTGAGTCTAGCATGTTGTGAGAGCTCAAGCCTGTCTGGCAAACCGAAGTTGAGCGGGCTGAGAACCGCTCGGGCTGGATCCGTAGTGGGCTGTTGTTTGAACCCGTAGTTCCTCGAGATCATCATGACACGTGTACGGCTCAGGGGTGTGACTGTTTTTATGTATCATTAGCTACTCTTCTCGAGTTAGTGGGCCGTCACATCGGTTCGCTAAGTCATATCTAGAAGGGATGTGCCACTCATGATGAATGAAGTTGAATCGTTGCTTGAGCCGCGCGCTGCATTAATTGAACGTGTATTGGTTTGGCAAAAAAATGTGGGAACCCATCGCCTATATTGGTCATCCGCAGTACAGCGTCTGACTCTTCTACTTTTCTTGCATTGGAAGATATCGTTCTGATTAGAAGAGTTTGTTCGTCTTCCCCATGGCCCGAGAAGATATTCTTGATAATGCTGTCTTGGTCGAGGGCCTAGTTTTTTTAAGACAGGTTGTTGTTTGAACCTAGTCTTGCTGAAATCCGTACTAGGTTTGGAGTCCCGAAGGATTTGCCATTGTACCTTCTAATGAGCGACCAGACGCCAATGTCGCCTCTGAATGGTCTTATCTGTTTACACCGGGGGATGCTTCAAACTGGAGTGCATTTTCCAGTTTTGGACGTGATCTAGGAGTTCTTAAATCTGCTAGGGATTCCCCCATCTCATTTCGGACCCAATGGATACAGGGTTATTCTCATATTTTGCTCTGTGCTAAGGAGGTCGGCGTTAGCGTGACACCGCGGTTGATCCAATTTCTTACCGTTCCTCGGCTGTAGAGCAATGTTGTATATAAGTTGAGGACGCCGAAGTGTTTCGGTAGACTGCCAGATGACTTCAAGTTCTGCCAGAAGTTTTTTTTCTTGGCCCCTGCAGATTCGAAGTATTTCCTATGCAAGGGTCGTCCGCTTGAACGACAGTTTAGACCACTTCGTAAGTTCGACTCTTTTCTTGCAACTTTGATGTGCTTGACGATAAATTGACTAACCGTTGTTCATGTTCTCTTGTAGGGAGGTTTCCCGCTACTCCTCTTACTTTGGAGGAGCGAACCACCATGGAGAAATTATGTGAATTGCCTCAAAGGGAGGTGATTGATGTAATCAGAGTTTCCAACTTTATCCGCAGTGGGCTGTGGGATAATTTAGCCTCCACGTTGTACCGAGAGGCGCGCATCAAGTCAGAAGATGTGGCCCCTTCCAGAAAGAGGAATGTTGCTAGGGCCAATGCTCATGTCCTGTCTGATGTAAAGGAGTCGTCTGAGACGCTTGCTTCCTTTATGAAGAAAAAGTCTCGTGTTAGAACCGGTTCATCTTCGGTATGACCCGTTCCACCAGGAAAGGAGAGCGAGTCTGCTAGGCCTGTTGAGGCGAAGTCTAACGTTCCCGGCTTGGAGGAAGATTATCTGCTGTTAGCGGGAGTCATAGATGGGTTGAAACTTAGTAACGCGCAAATCGAGGCTCTGAATGGTCGTCTGGTGCAGGTTGCAATGGCGACTTCTACTGGCTTTGATTCGTGTGGGGTCGTTCCGATAGAAGACCCTTTTGAAGATTCGCTCGAGGTAGTGAAATCTGATCGCCCCACTGATGATTTGCCTGAGAGTGGTCGTGGTACCGGTCGTGTTTCCTGTAGTCTGCATGGTTAACCGTCTCGTCGAGGGCCACGGTTGGAAGTGTTGGAGGGCCCTTTGGATACTTCGCTTCCTCGTCTGCCTCCGATTCCTGTTGAGTCATCTCGTAGTAAAGGGTCGACTGTTCTTGATAAAGGAAAAGCCACGGAGGAGAGTCTGAGGATGGTGGTGACTGTGAAGGGTAGTGCAAGCGTAGTTCCAGATCAGGGGACGCTTCATCCTGATGCACAGATATGCCTGTTTGCACCGGACTTTGTGAAGATGAGCTCACAGATATGGCACCAAGAAGTGGATATAGAGTATGCTTTGAGGAAGCATATAAGCAGGTGTCACAGTTGGCTGATGGACCACGCTCTGAAACCCGAGGAGGATTCACTTGAAGGGTGTATGGATAAGGGTTTGAAGTACCTTGTGCTGGGTATGTCTCATTTGAGCCACGCAGCTGTTGCTGGAACGGAAGTCGAGGTGGCTCGTGAGAGAGTGTACATCTTGGAGCGTGTCTTCTCGTATGAGCAGACGTTGTATTCTGATGTGCTCCATGAAATTGAGTGGCTTAAGAAGCAGGTCAAAAAATGCAGTTGGATCAATCAACTGTAGCCGCTGAGGCTTAGAGGGCTCGTCTGGATGACCTTGAGCACAAACTGCCAGAGGTAGTGTTCGAGAGGGACGAACTCAGGCAAGAACTGAACCGAATACGTCGAGGTTACGCAGGAAGCTGCGGATAAAGCGCATTCTGAGCTACAATCATTTGCTGAAGAGAGTGTTTCAAAGGAATTCGATGTGGATTTATATGCTTGAGAAGCGAGAAAGACCGTAGACCAGCTGAAGCTGGGGTGTCATGAAGCTGTGAAAAACAATATGGCCACAGAGCAGTCTCATGTTGATGCGCTGACTGGTAAGTTGGAGCTGCGGGAACGCGAACTTATTGATGCAAAGGTGTGAGAGGAAGAACTTCTTCAAGAACAAGGCAAATGTGAGTTTCGGTGGGTTGTACATGGCCGGCTTGAGCTGTTGTCGCTGATGAAGGAGGAGTATTCGGAGTGGGACCTTGATCGTTATAAGAAGATATCATATGTAGACTTGTCTGTCTCTTCTGCGTTGTCGGACGAGGAGGATGATTCGGTCCCTGACGTCCAGGTTGTAGGCTTAACTTTTCCGTTTCCATGCCTTCTCCTGATTAGGAGCCATTTTGTGTGCTTATACTCTTTTTGTCTTGACCATTAATGAAAACAATGTTATCCGTTTTATGTGTTTTGTCTCTATTGCTTGTTTTTTCGTTTTGTCTTATCGTCTTGCTTTGGCATAGGCTAGTTGAATCAATAGGACATTGATTGTCTGTCTGCGGTAGAAGGCTTCACCGCTTTGTATTGTGAATGACCTGGGTCATCGCTTGTTTGTCTAACTAGTCGGCAGCAACTGTTTCCTTGGGTGAGCTATGGTAGCCGAGTGTTCGTGCTAAGTTAGGCGCCGTAAACTCGGGTCGACATCCTAATAAGCTTTTATGCGAGCACTGACTATACTATCTTTGTATTGGCACGGGTGGTCTTTTTCCAATGTTAGGATGTCAATCCGTTTGAGTGTGAAGGTGCTGATTTGGCTAGATTCGTAATTGTGTCCGCTGGTTGAAAGGGACAACGGAGGCCGTGTGGCGAGCTGCTTGAGACTCCCACCATCTGAATCATTTATGATCGATCGAGGCGGATGACAGATTCGGGGAGTAAGGGTTTGGCGGCCAGGCTGAAGAGCAGTGGTCCCGTGGCAAGCCATCGAAACCAGTTCGGGACTGACTAGGCTTCCACCATCCAAATCATTTATGACCGATCAAGGCGGATGACAGATTCAGGGAGTAAGGGTTTGACGACCAGGCTGAAGAGTAGTGGTCCCGTGGCAAGTCGTTGGAATCAGTTCGGGACTGACTAGGCTTCCACCATCCGAATCATTTATGACCGATCAAGGCGAACGACAAATTTAGGGAGTAAGGGTTCGACGACCAAGCTGAAGAGCAGTGGTCCCATGGCAAGCCGTCAAAAACAATTCGGGACTGACTAGGCTTCCACCATCCGAATCATTTATGACCAATCAAGGCGGGCGACAGATTCGGCGAGTAAAAGTTCGGCGACCGGGCTGAAGAGCAGTGGTCCCGTGGTAAGCCTTCGAAATCAATTTGGGACTGACTAGGCATCCACCGTCTGAATCATTTACGACCGATCAAGCGGACAATAGATTCGGGGAGTAAGGGTTCGGCGACCAGGCTGAAGAGCAGTGATCACGTGGCAAGCCGACGAAATCAGTTCGAGACTGACTGACTCCCAACTTTTGAACCGTTGATGCCCTCCTCGCGCGGTGGGGGCTACGAATTCGAGAGGGTTTAGCGATCACGCTGAAAAGCAGTGGTCCCTTGGCAAGCCTTCGAAATCAGGTAAGGACTGACTAGGCTCCCACCATCCAAATTATCAACACCTGAGTGCACCAGGCTACAAATTTGGGAGTGTTTTAGTAGTTGCGTTGAAAAGCAGCGGTCTCGTGGCAAACCGTCGAGATCAGTTCGGGACTGACTAGGCTCCCACCTTCTAGACTATCTACATCCTTACGCTGAGGCTACAAGTCTAGGGTTGGTGATTCAGCGGCCACGCTGAACAGCGGTGGTCTTGTGGCAAGCCGTCGGAATTAGTTCGGGACTGACTGGGCTCCCATCTTCTGGACTATCTACACCCTCGCAATGGGGGCTACAAGTTCAGGGTTTGATTAGAAGCTTTCGTCGCTAATTGTCACCAGCTAGGCTTACCTGATTAGGTTCGACGATAAATGTTCGTGAAGGGGGCGATGATCTCTAGCAAGTCATCGTTACCAGGCGTGATAGCACTATTAGACTCTCACTTCCTAAACCTTCGATGCTCATGCTAGGCGGACTAGGTGTCGAGATGAACCAGAAGCTATTGTCATCAATCATGGCTGACTAAGCTTGTCTGGTTTGAAAGGAGTTTTCGTTTGCTAAGGGGCGTGTGAACCTGATCCATCCGCATGGCACATGGTGTGGAGGAAGTTACCTTAAACCGACTAGTGATCTGTAGGTACGATCTGTATGCCAGGGTTGACTAGGATCTTCTGGTGCTCGTGCCATGCATGCGACGGGGTGCTATTCGATTATCAGGCAGGGCCCATGAGCCCGCAGAGGAAGGGCTAGGGTTTCCTGCACGGTGTGTTGTGTGTACAGTGTAGATCATGCGGTGACACATGTACGGCGCAGATTGCGTGACGGTTGAGTATTAGTTACTCCCTCTCAATTGATGGGGTTGCGTGCAGCGCCATTAATTGATTGACGTGTTCTGCATAGTTTCCTTGGGAATCGTCGTCTTCCTATTTTTCAGACGTTATTCAATGCTTGGCATTTAATGCTTAAGTGCCCATTTGGTAAACCATTACGTCTATATAGTGGTGTTAACCAATCCCTGTAGATAGTATCTTTCGCAGAGTTTATCTCCTGTAATGTTTTGGTTTCAAGAAGACGCTTTGGATTTTCCAAAGGCTGAAGAAGATGTTTTGGGTTTTACATAGGCTGAAGTTGTATCTCCGTGTCTGGAGTCTCCGAGTGTTCTGATGTTTATGTCGTTCATGCATGGCGAAACTTGTCGTTATGAGTGATCACCTGATATGGATGGGCACGTAGTTGATCCGCTGAGGTCTCATAATTCCTTTTCATATCGCAGAAAAGTAGTACAGGTTCCCTTCCAAGGGAAGAGTTCATCTTTTATGAGCAGATGCCTTATCTTTTTTTTTCTGAATGTTTGATCTCAGATATAGCATCTGCGTCCAACTCTGTGGTGGTCACCTCCACCACTTCTCGATTAGCCTTGTCTCCCTGCTTTGTGCTGGGGTTCGGGATCTTTAGACTAATAGGAGTTGGACATGGTCCATGGAATGAGCCATTGATTCCTGGACGCCCTCTCACCCCCCTCCTGAGCGGAATGTGCACTCTACCTGTTGTGACTTGATAATTGTCCCAGGTTTGCTGTTCCATCGGATTGAGGGTGTGAACTGACAGTGTCTGGTAATGGCTCGCTGCGGGACTCCCGGTTGCCGATTTTGTACCCCCATATACTATATTTTATGGTGTCTATATCTTCACGTCATTTGTGAGGTCGGGCAGTAGAGAAAGTCCTCATTCCATGTTGATATGATGCCTATGGTGCATAATTTTCGGTATCTGCCTCATGGCGCTCGTAGTATGTAATTTTTTGTATCCGCCTCAGGGCGTTCACAGTGTGTAGTTTTTTGTATCCGCCTAATGTGTTTGTTGTTACTTCTTTCCAATAATCAGGGAATTTGTAGCATACCTTAGTTTACCAACCTCATGTCTTATTTATAGTGCAAAGAGTTCTAGTTTAATCAAGCCATCGTAGACTATTAGGGAGAAGATCTTCGTGGAGGTCCCTCTCTAATTAGGAGTCGTGTTGTAGGATATAAGTTTTTTGTTAGCTCCGTGCTCCTAGATACACGGGAGATAGTTCCCAATCCAAGAGCATTCTGTGGAAGGGAGTTTCCCTGTGTGTTTGCTTCCTAGTTAGGAGCAAAGAGCAGCTATGATTGCCCGTCCAAAGCAGATCCTCGAGATACTTACCTGAAAAGGGCTTACGGGTATCGAGGATAGCTGTGAGACGTGTGGGCCTAGCATGCTGCGAGAGTCGGGCCTGTCTGGCCTGCCAAAGTTGAGCGGGCTGAGAACCGCTCGGGCTTAATCCATATTGGGCTATTGCTTGAACCCATAGTTCCTCGAGATCATCATGACACGTGTACGGCTCAAGGTGTGACCGTTTTTATGTATCATCAATACTTATGCCCCTAACATAGTTAATTTGAAGCATGTTATTTATTTATAAACTATAGATAAGCCCTTAAAATTATGTATAATTATTTTTTAGAAATTAAATAATAATTTTTTCTTAATATTGAATTGATGTAATAAAAAAAATATTGAACATCCGCACACGTTGAGCACGTCGACACCCAAGTCCTAGTAATATCATTGTCTACATAATAATCCAATAATGAAGTATTCCAAATTATATTACGACCAGATTTATGAAATTTTTTATGCAGCACTAGCAAATTGTTTGGAGATCTCTTAAGATATGAAGCTAAGGTACTGGATGGATGTGAGCAAATGATCTTCCTAAATATGCATATTAGTTCCTGAACCAACTTTCGATGTATAACCCTTCACAAAATTCAGCAAACCAAATAATTTGAAGTCAAAATTAATAACAGTTTCAAAATTAAAGTGATATAATAAATTGGATCACCATGTATAGTATCACTTGCAGCACTGTACTATTTATGGTGATCCAATTATTGTATCACTACATTTGTGAAACTGTTTGGTGAAATGTTGCAGCACAACAATGATACTTTTTTTGTTACAAATATGTCAATTTTTGTGTAGTGAAAGGCTCCTTCAAATCAATTTACATGTATTAAAACAAACACTGGAATATCTACTATAGTGTATTCCAAAATTTTGATAGTCGATATTTTAATAAGAGGATTGGTGGCAAACCTAGATATGAAGTAACATGCAATATATAGTCTAGTTCAATTAGTTGCATATCTTCAAACTGCACGCTTCACAATAATATTTGAGTCAAAATTATTTGACTTGGGGTGTTCTTAAGGCGTGTTTGGTTACTCAATGAAATGGTTTGACCATTGTAATGGTAATGGCCATTGGTATAAGCCATTCCTTTGTTTGATTGGGTATAAAAATGGCGTAATAGGAATGACTATTACAAATTTCATTATAATGGTCATTTCTTCTCAAAACCTTATAAATGTTCATTACAATGCCCAATGTAATGGTCAACACTCCATTTATCGCCAATGGCATGACAGCTCAACGGTTAGAGCTTGGCGGATGGTACCACTAGGTCATTGGTTCAAACCCAACTTGCGGCATCTTTATGGGTTCTGGGATCATATAAAAACCATACTTGCCTTTCAAAAAAAAAAAACAAACCATTTATCTTATTTGCCTTCCTTACTTAACATAGATGCCTCCTTACCCATCATAAATTCAAAATCCATGGTTAATAATTAAGGGCATAATGGTAAAAACACAAATCATTCACATTCACATTCACATTCTCATTCCCATTCCCATTCCGTCGAGTAACTAAAATAGTAATATTGTCATTCCCATTCCCATTGAATAGCACATGGCCTTAGTATAGGGTATACCAGAGCCAAAAGCAAAGACCAAAAATTTGTGCTGATTGGGATGGGATGGAGAATGACAGTAATGTATGACCCCAAATCATATCAGTTAACTCCACTAATGCTATTAAGTTTCCCCGAAAACATTTACATTCCAACTGAAATTTGAAAATGAATCGTTAACATGCCCGCGTTGCTTTGCTTTGCTTTGAAACCAACAACAACAAGAAGAAAAAGAAGCATGGCAAGGCAAGCTCTCTCAGTCTACTCTCTACTCAACCATCTAAACCTAACCACACTTTCTCTCTCACAAACCCAAGCAGCCCATGCCCAGATCCTCAAAACAGGCCTCTTCAATCACACCCAACTCACTACCAAACTCCTCTCCTCCTATGCCAATCACTTCCACTTCTCTGATGCAACCCGTCTTCTCGATTCGATGCCCCACCCCCATCTCTTCTCCTTCTCTTCCCTCATCATTGCTTGCACCAAATTTCATAACTTTAATCAGGCTCTTGGAATTTTTCGACAAATACTCACCCATGGCTTCCTCCCAGACAGTTACATTTTTCCTAGTGCAATCAAAGCTTGTACTGCACTCGTGGCTGTTCAGCTTGGGAGGCAAGTACATGGGATGGTTTCGGTGACTGGGTTTGCTTTGGATTCGTTTGTTCAGTCGTCTTTAGTTCATATGTATGTTAAGTGCGGGGAAATGACCGACGCCCATAAGGTCTTTGATAGAATGTGTGATAGAAATGTGGTTAGTTGGAGCGCTATGACCGCAGGTTATGCCCGTCAAGGGAAAGTTGATGAAGCAATGAAGCTATTTTATGAAATGAGGAGTTTTGGTGTGGAGCCAAATTTAGTATCATGGAATGGTCTAATTGTGGGTTTTAACAATAATAGGCTGTTTTTCAAGTCGATGAGAATTTTTAAAAGGATGCACTTAGATGGGTTTATGCCTGATGGGACGAGCATTTCTATTGTTCTTCCTGTTGTAGGAGACTTGGGTGATCTAGAGATAGGAATTCAGATTCATGGGTATTTGCTCAAGCAGGGTTTTGGGTCAGACAAATGTGTGGTTAGTGCGCTTATAGATATGTATGGCAAGTGTCAGTGTACAGGAGAAATTGTGAAAGTATTTAATGAGATGGGTCAGATGGACTTGGGCTCGTGCAATGCTCTAGTTACTGGGTTCGCGCGCAATGGCCTTACTGATGATGCATTGGAGATATTTAGGAAATTTGAGGATCAAGGGATAGAATTGAACGTCGTGTCCTGGACATCAATAATTGCTTGTTGCACACAAAATGGGAAGGATGTTGAAGCTTTGGAGCTCTTTAGAGAGATGCAGTCGGCAGGAATTGAGCCCAATTCTGTGACAATCCCTTGTTTACTTCCAGCCTGTGCAAACATTGCAGCCCTAATGCATGGAAAAGCAGCCCATTGCTACTCTCTCAGAAGGGGAATTTCTAAAGATGTTTATGTTGGTAGTGCATTAATTGATATGTATGCCAAGTGTGGAAAAATTGCAGAAGCTAGGCATTGTTTTGATCAAATGCCCATGCAAAATCTGGTTTGCTGGAATGCAATTATAGCAGGATATTCAATGCATGGAAAGGCTAAGGAAGCTATAGAGATGTTTAATCTGATGCTAACAAGTAAGCAGAAGCCTGACTTTATCAGCTTCACTTGTGTCTTGTCTGCTTGTAGTCAAAATGGCTTGGTCGAAGAAGGATTGCAATATTTCAGTAGTATGTCTTGCGAACACGGGATCAAAGCGAGAATGGAGCATTATGCTTGCATGGTTAACCTCCTCAGCCGTGCAGGAAGACTAAACGAGGCTTATGCCATGATCAAGGAGATGACAGATGAACCAGATGCTTGTGTTTGGGGAGCTTTACTCAGTTCTTGCCGAGTTCATGGTAATGTGACTTTGGGGGAAATTGCTGCAGAGCGACTCTTCAGTTTAGAACCAAATAATTGTGGGAATTATACTCTTCTCGCCAATCTATATGCTGCCAAAGGAATGTGGAGCCAAGCAGATAGAGTGAGAAATTTGATGAAGAGCATGGGTTTAAGTAAGAATCCAGGCTGCAGTTGGATTGAGATAAAGAACACGGTACATACGCTCTTAGCTGGGGATGTATCACATCCTCAGATGGCAGAAATTATCACAAGGTTGGACAAATTAAGCATGGACATGAAGCAGTCAGGGTACCTTCCAGACACCAGTTTTGTGCTACAAGATGTAGAAGAACAGGAGAAGGAGCACATCTTGTGTGGACATAGTGAGAAGTTGGCCATAGGGTTGGGGCTCCTTAACACTCCACCAGGCTCCACGCTTCGAGTAATAAAGAATCTCCGAATATGTGGTGATTGCCATGCCATGATAAAATTGGTATCAAGCTTTGAAAAAAGGGAGATACTTGTCAGAGACACTAATAGATTTCATCATTTTAAAGATGGGGTATGCTCCTGTGGTGATTTCTGGTGAGAGATCATTGCTCAGCGGTTGCATGGTTGGTAGTATTGAATTATGTTTATGTGCTTGAAGCAAGGGTAAAGTCCAATATTGTGATAGAACTGATCCCTGAGAGGTAGAGCTAGCAAAATGGCTGAAGCTGACCCCAGTGGAAATTAAAAAATAAATAAGGGTGCGTTGGGTTGCACATTTTCTGTGGGAATTGGATTCCCACATCTCCCTTGCTTGGTTGCCCGCTTTACATGCAATTCAAAATATCTGAATGCTTTGTAAGTTAGTTAACTCATTAATAGTTATTAATTTTTTGTATATTATTGCATTTGATGAAATTCCTAACTGTGTATTTTCAGGCTAAATGTGACCCTTTCAAATTCTTTGCCTAAAGTCACGGTTGCTGTAGTTCAACTAACATGGGAGCCTGAAGCGGATGACACAAGTTCAACCACTCATCAACAGTTACTCGAGTCTTGACACTCTCAACAGTGTAATCAACCCAATTGTGCCATGTGCTTTTAGTCATGTACACGTCAATCTACCTCTCTGCCAATGCGCACGACTTTCCTAGATGGCAAATGGAAAGTCGTACCACTCCACCGTACGACTGCCATTAAACTGTTTCCTTCTTTGTTGCGATTGAGAAAGAGAATTGAAGGAAATTGGCGTGAATGAAGTTCCATATTTCATTTGTCTGTGTCAATGGTTGGAATGCCAAGAACTTCATGCAATACCACAACAACTCTGTTCAACATATGCATCAGTTTCACAGATGACAAATTTAAACTCTCTTGTTTCCCTCTACTTCTTCCCTTCGAGATCTTACCTAAAATGGAAGGGATGTAGCTGGAACAAGTGATTAACATTGAAGGATGGGAACACTGATAAACAGAAAGAAGATTTATTATTATTATTATTACATTTTTTTTATATATTCTATATTAGAGCATTTCCAAGGGTAAAAAGCTAAAACCATCCCCCATTTTAACCAAAAGCTGATTTTAGGGAACCATTATTTCTTTATCACTCTAACCACATTTTCCATTTTAACTTTTTCATCATTATTTAAATATATATTTTCTTAGTTTTTAAAAATTTCTATTAAATTTATTTGATTGGAGGAGAAAATGATGAAAAGTGAATTTTTTTAATATTTATTAGGATTTGGGAGATGGAATTGATGCCCCCAAATATAGGGAAAGGAAGAGGAAAAGCTAAAATGATGAATCCCTTGAAGCAAGGTTTTTCTCACATGAAACCCCAAAAATAGTTTTTTGGCTCTTTTAGGAGATCTCTTGGTAAACTTAGTATCGTTCAAATGCAATTTTTAAAATCTTTCAAATAAAACCAATGATCGATACAAACACTTCAAATTTCAAAATATGTATTTAATTATTAAAAATATCAGTATTTTTATATTTTCATGTGTGAACATTCAAACAAAGACCCTAAACATTCAATCAAATATAATTTTAATGAAGTTTGACTTTAAAAAATTAGTTTACATTCTAAAATATGATATTTTTATGAAACTAACGAAGGGCAACGGTAGGAATGTTGATGACTATGTCCAAGATAATTAACATCAAAAAAGTTTATGTGGAGTGTCAACAACACAAGTAATGTGCTAGTCTATATTACAATTGAAAGTGATGTTTTACTATTCATTACTCACCGGGACAAACTAAGGATTCGAGATAAAATATGGCTAGGATTGAAAGTTGAAAAAAGTTAGGAAATGTGTTAAGGATTGAGATTCATTTTCTATGATGGCATGTTTATAAATATAACACATGTAGAAGGGCAAAAACAATATTAAAAAAATGTGACAAAAGTTGGTGGAATGTACATGTAGAGGAGAGAGAAAAAATTATGTTTTCCTTTTTTTTCAAAATGAAAATTATCATAACTATCTACGTAGTTGTCAAATTTTGGTAAACTTGGTATCATTGAAATGTAGTTTTGAAGATATTTTCAACAAAACCAATGATCAATACAAACAGTTAAATTTTCAAATATGTAAATATTTTTAATATTTTCATGCCTAAGTATATATTTTTCAAATAAACGAATGGACATTTTAATGAACATTCAAACAAAGACTTCGAACATTCAATTGATTATAATTTTAAGCGAGTTTGACTCTAAAAAATTAGTATTTTCACCGTAAAATAGGTTTGCACTAAAAAAATTAGTTTACATTCTAAAATATAATTTTCTTAATGGAACTGATTGAGGGCAATGGTGGGGATGGGGTCAAGTACGTGATAATTAAAAAAATATATGTGGAGTGTCAACAACACGGATAATATACTAGTATAAATATAAATGAGCAATACTTCGGTATATACACATATTTGGATGCATGGTACATCCACAAAAAATTAAAACTGAATTTACATCAGGTTACTACTAAGTATATATAAAGTTACCATTATGTGACCAAAATTACCACTAACATACAAAAGTTACTACTCACCTAAAATTACTAACCAGATTCACAAAAGTTATAACTGGAAAACCTAAAGTTACCTTGATGCACCATACATCCAAAACCTTTTAATGCATACATTCATATATATTATTAGGAAGGTTTTCTTATGAATTTTTTCTATACATCCAAAGGTTTTGGATACATGGTGCATCAATATAATTTTAGGTTTTAAGGTTAGTAACTTTTGTGAATTTGATTAGTAACTTAAGTGGTAACTTTTGTATGCCATGTTAATAAATAATTGTAGTGTTATAGTAACTTTGGTCATATGATGACAACTTTATATATATCAAGTAGTAAGTTGATGTCCAGGTGGCGGTAATTTTCTGTGTATGAACCACACTCCCAAATTTGTGTGCACCGAAGCATTGCTCATATTCAAGGAATGTGATTTAGAAAGATGTCAAAATTTCACGCAATATTTCTTTATTTTTTAAGTTATCCGAATTTTTTTTTGAAATCCGAAATATTTATTTCTTTCATTAGGCTAATCTCATTTTCATACATTTTAACCAATTATAACCTTAGTTTAGTATAAAAATTTGGTTAAATAAGTGATTCTTATGAAATATGTAGTTTGTATGACATTATGAGTTTTGTGGGACTCTTAATATAATATGTAAGAGTTTAAAATGCTTAAATTATATTGAAAAATACAAAATTACAACGAAAAGTTTTATGTTTTTTCTATACACAACGAAACATTTCACAAAATATTTCTTAAAATCATGTTACCGAAATTACCTCGAAAAAAAAAATCACAATCCTTGTCATATAATTGTTATTCTTAAGCCATTCAGGTCTTAATCAATATGTGTGTGGAAGAGTGCTTTGTAGGTTAAGGGATCTTCATCGCATTAAAGGAGGACTAACAGCTCAGTTCATGTTTCCATTAGTTCAATTTAGGGGTATCTCAAATTTTGATTACCAGATAACCCTCCTTGACCAATTGGGTAGATAAATAAATAAAATTGTTGCAGCTGCAACATCACTTGAATATGTAACCACAATCCAAGAGCGCATATCTAGACGAAACCAAGTTCTAACTCTCGATTTGTGTAACAAGCTACACGAAGTAACAAGTGTAGAAGTTTATAAGGACCACCGTTGTGTAACCATTCATCAACGAATGTTGTTTTACCAAAAAAGTGCAAACCTAAAGCTGCAGAAGTAGGAAAAATGGCACCAGAAATAAGATCCAAAAACAGGTTCACAAATCCCATCAATATCCACTGGATGAGCAGCAATGAAGGCGATAATAAATGCATAATAGCATCGATAAGTTAGGGATCATCAATCAGTGAACCATCCAATGTAAAAGCGGCTTTTGGTGTTGATTATCCAATTACAAAAACAACGTCAATGAATGAAGAATATGAACTTTCTATTTATGATCTTCACAAAGTTTTGGACGGCTAGAAGGTAGTTTTGTTTTTGGGTTTTTGAGCCTCGATTGGTGTGAGGCAGAGAAAAGATCTCGGCCTTTAGGGCTAGGTCTTTGTGTTCTTTTCCATGGTGGCGCAGCCATCGGCCAATGGAGATATCCGAGTGGGTTTGATGTTGGCTCAGTCAAAGCTTCTAAGCCCCCTATTTCCCTTGCACAAGCTTTGGGAGTTTTGAAAACAACTAGTTTTGATGATAGTCCTACGAAACACACGAGTTTTTGAACGGATGGAAGCCATGTGCTTTCACTCTCTGATTCCGAAGTGAATAGGGGTGGGCATCCCATCCCGCGATCCCGATCTCGTCCTGATTTTTTCGGGTCCTAGTGGGATTGATCAATCCCATCCCGTCCCGATCTAGAATGGGATGGGATCGAGATGAAGATTTTCAATCCTGTCCCGAACCGTTTTTCTTAATATTTAGTATGGACTGTGTAGTATGAAACTATGAAACTATTTGTTGGCATGACTATTTTATTTGTTGTTTTATTTATTGACATGGCTATTGTATTTTCACAAGCTTGCATGTGACTCACCTAGGTAATGAATCTAACTCAAACTCTCTCCCTTCTTTTTTTCTTCTTCCTAACTCTTGATAACAACAATGTGTACTCCTCATAGTTTTTAAATGACAAACCCATTGATAATTTTCGTTAGCAATGTACAAAAAAATGGTTATCTTCAATAGTGGTTCTAAAAAACTGGAGTAAAAGCTAATGAAATGGGAAAATAATAATCAATGGCTTAAAGTTATTAGTTGTTCTTAGAGTTGTGTGTGTGGTAAATCCAAAATTTTCAATCTTGCATGTTAAATTTTCAATCCAAAATTTAGTACATGCTCATCTCATCCCATGAGGTCCATTCCGTCTTGTGCCCACCCCTAGATGTGAATAGAAGGGAGAAGTATGCAAAGGAACGGTTGTCCTTAAGTTTTCTAGTTTTCAACCCTCTTTGGAGGATATACGAGACTCGGTCCATAGGACATGGGGTGTTGTGGGGTAGTTCTTTATGGGGTTACTAGACCTAAGGCACATTTTGGCCAGATTTCAATTGGAGGAGGAAGTAGAAAGGCGCTATTTAGAGACACTTTAAAGATCTGTGGTGTGAGATTCAAAGCCTTTCGCTGACATCAAGGATTCAATTTACATATGGATCCGGAAAAAGGCACATCTCTTGGTGGAATTATCATATTTGCCGCTAGAATATTTTCATCCAATGATCTTGAAGGCCATTGGAGACTCTTTTGGGGTCTTTTTGAGAATCGATGATAGCACGAGATATCTTACCAAGTCAAAAGTAGCACGACTGTTCATGGAAATGGAGATTACGGATACACTACCAACCAAGATTTGGATCGAAAATCAAAGAAGGGCAGGGTACTACAGAAACTTGTTTAGCCTAGTTTTAAGTATTGCGAGCATTGTGCATTGTTAGATCACGACTAAACAACTGTAGAAAAAAAAAACACGTTAAAGACATGATACAAAAATCAGTTTGGCGACCTTGAGAAGTTATTCAAATCAATGATGGTAATGGTTATGCTCCGATCAAGGAGGTGATTGGATCGAGTGGGGTGAATAATGTCAAAGGTAAAGAGATTATTTCTTCGAATGGAAGGTTCAAATAAGGAACATAGTTATCATTAAAAAATGTTATGGCTCTGGGCGATTTTAGGATATTCAAGGGCATCTTGTTAGTGGGGGTTTTCAACCTCAATTTGTGCATGATTAGCTTGAGATATGATCTAGATCATCCAATCTAGGTCGTCTCTTTCATTTCATTGGGGTTATCCCCTCAACTGGTGTGGGAGGTGGTCCAGTTGAGGCTTCTAAGCCTCCATTGTCATTCGTTCAAGTCCTTGCGGCTATCAAGAGCAGACGTTTTGATGATTCACCAATGGAAGGAATGAGTCTTCGCAATGTAGCCCAACTTTATCTATCATAGATTTAGATATTGCAAGAAGGGAGTCGTACGTAGAAAACAGCGTAATTGTTTTAAGTTCTCAAGCTTTCGGCCTTTTTTGGAGGCGATCAAAGATGCCATACATAGATCATGGGGGATCACAATAGAGTTTACTATCAATCTTTTAGATCCAAGGAACGTCTTTGTGCAACTACGATCGAAAGCTGAAGTTAAAAAAACTTTATCTTGCGATTCATATTTGATTTGTGGTGTTTGCTACAAGGCTTTCTGTTGGCATCCTGATTTTAGTTTGAAGATGGATCCAGTACATGCTTCTCTTTGGGTTGAACTGTCTGATCTTCCCTTACAATACTTTCATCCTATGACATTAAAGTCTATAGGTGATTGCCCTCATTTTTTGTTAGGTTTTAACCGAAGTGAAGTAATATTTAGTGCAGACGTCCCCTTCTTTCATTTTCCGCTCACTTGCCTTTGGTTTCCAGTAAATATCCTCTTGAACAAGAGCCAAATTATACTCTGCATGTGGTCTGTTTAAATTTACATTGGCCTTAACATCCCACCAATTAATCAGCGCAAATTCCCACTGCTTTATCTTATCCTCCAGTCTTCTCATACGACTGAAAATGTTCCAAAAGTGTTTTTATTCCAATATTTAAGTTTACTCCTCATAAGCCCTCGTGTGAAGGCACTCTCCTTGCCAATTTTCCTTAATAAAAGCCATAAAATTCTCATGCATTGTCCACATTTTTTGGAATTTGAAGGGGGACAACTAGCTCTAGAAACCGTCGAGAAAGACACCAAAATGGGGCGTGATCCGAACAGGTTTTCTTCAAGTGCTCAACCCTAGTGAACTACCAAGAAATAAGTCATTCAAAATTCCAAAATCTATCAAGTCTAGCCCAGGTCATGTGCTCACCCTGCTGATTGTTGCACCAAGTGAATTTAGGGACAACAAAACCCATATTTTTAAGACCACAAGCTGAGATGCATTCCAAAAAATCCGAGATTGCTGCAAATACTGGTTCACGACCTCCTAATTTTTCTCCTCCATTCAGAATAACATTGAAATCTCCACCCACTAGCCAAGGTTCATTCAAACCCATTGCATATTATTCTCTATTCTCCCACGAGTTACCACGTTCTGAAATGGAGCATTCGGCAAAAACAAAAGAGACCAAAAAAGATTTATTAATTGCCAGCATACATACCTAGCGATGGATAATCTGATCCGATGCACTGAGTATCTCTACCTGTAATTCTTTAGACAAAAAAAGCCAGATATTTCCACCCATCGGTTCATTAGATTCAAAAAGCGGCAAATGAATCTTACCTCCCACTTCCAAGTGTCTATTTGAATCTATCATTAGCTTTGCAACTTCTATAATTTAACATTAAATTCTTGAGATAATTTTTTAATCCTGCCACGAGTAGCTTTATTCCCACACCTCTAGCATTCCAAAACATCAAGTTGCCAATCATTAAGATTAGCATTGGCAGTAGTATTTCTTATCACCCTCCATTCCCAAAAGAAACATTAAACTTCCCACCTCTCTTTTTCTTCTTAAGCTTTTCATCGTTTGATTTATTCCTAGCCTCCATTTTGGTGTCAATATGTTTGTCCCTGCTAGGTTCATTATCAGATTGAGATCCTCTTGCCATTACAACATTTTGTGGCTTGTTCCCATCAAGTGGCACCCCAATTTTTTTAGAAACGTCTTTATCAAGCTCATTAGTCCACTTCTTGGTTTTCATACTCTTTGTTCATATCACTAAATAAATGTTTTTCCACCTTTTTGAGCTATCTGATTTCACCATATCACAACTATTATCCTCACCTTCAATGCCACCTCTATCGACTAATCTAAATCTAGGTAAATCATGGCATCCAACTTTTTTGCAGGCATGGAGGAACTCGAAGCATCCTCCATATTCACAATGGCACTTTCTGCAGCATTACTAAAATACCTTGCTTCCTTAAAATCCGCCACAATCATCCTCTTCCCTATTCTTAAGTAATACCCGCTTTTTTTAGATACCAAGATCATTACCACCATGCATCATGTTGTTCTCCTCCATATGCACATTGTAGTCGTTATCCTCCTCTTCATTAACACAATCCAATATGAATGTATTTTTGTGTTGATCACGGCCGCTATCTCCCCAATATTTTGATTTCCGAACACACAGTCTTATAAGTATTAGCATTGAAGTCCTTATCAGTATGGCTTGGCCTAACTTCCCCTTGCGAATTTTTTACCCCACTTGTTCCAACCTCTATATTTTTCTCCAGCACCCTTTTGACTACCGGCTTATAAAATTGCTTAACTTTAGACGTTTCCTTCCCTTTCTCAACATTCGAAACATTAGGTTTCGATTTTTGAACCGTGCGTAACTTCCTTTGGCAGTTCATGAAGTCATGTCTAACTAAAGAGCAATGATCACAATACCTAAATTTAGGGAAAACTAGTCTTAGCCAAACCCCCTGTTATTTGATCTATCAATCTAGAGTTTTGAAGGGAGGGTTTCAGATAAGTTCATCTCTACACACATGTGAGCTCATCTCGGATGAGTAAGACACCTAGTACTATCATCAATTCGAAGGAAAACTCCAATTTAGTCACCAATAGCTTTCAGAATAATGGGATGAAAAAATATTAAAGGTCTAGAAGTTCTACCCATAATGAAGTAACCACCGGATCTGTCCTCAAACTAAACTTCGTGTGCCAAAAAAAGACTTCAAATCGAACACCGCGAATGAGGAAGAATCTCTAGATAATGTTTTTTTAACTTCAGTATCTGAAAGGAATCTTACCAAAACATTTCTTTGATCGAGCAATCCCATATAGAAATCTCCTATTACTCCTCAACGATGAATAAAATCTTGGATCGCCTCTAATAAAGGCTGAAAGCTTGAGAACTTTAGCACAATCACGTGTTTTTCCATGAAACCTCCCCCTTGATTCATCCGTGTTGGTGATAGAGATTGTGGGGTAACTTTCCTTGCAAAATCTAGTCCCTTCTATCGATACGTCAACCACCTTACCAACGTGGAGTCTCCCTAGTACCTGTGCGAAAAAAGAGATGAGGTTGTGAAGTCTTAGTCGAGCCGCCTCCAAGCCCAGTCGAGATATGATCTCTAGCAGTCGACGTCGTTGTTACCATTACAGTGCCCGTTACCCTACAACCAAAGGTCCAGATTACATGATTAGAAAAATCGAACGAACACTGTAGAAAAGTTTGACATGGCCTGGACTAAATTGTTTCTGAGTCGCCCAAATCGCCTATGCCAAAGTGATTTTAAGTGACAAAGTGTTGTTTTTTAATTCATCTTTCACCCGGCAAATAGAAAATTTGGGTGTTTAGAAAAGTGTAGATAAAGAAGAAGAAATTGAAACCAGATAATAAGTAGCTATGAACACAAACAGAGTGCAGAGCAGACTATGTCTAGCACAGAAGATAAAAGAGTGGAGGTGCAAGGTATCAGGTCGATAGAAGTCCAGGCGGCTTAACCGTAAATCCAAACCCCAACTGAACCATCTGCACATGGAGGATGTTGAGCAGTTGCTAACTCAAGAAATAGCGTTTGACCTGCGATAGGGGATGGAAATACATAATTAGGACGATATTGGTTTGTAGACCTTCGGGGAAGATGAATCTAACAACAGAAACTCTAGCCGGTCTGGGGGGCAAATTTACGGAGGGGCAAAAATGTAAATTTGCCCCCAGGCCAGCTAGAAGGGTTCATCTGACAGTTATGACCAAAAGAGAGAATTGATTAGAGATGTGGAGATAGGTATTCGGTCGGATGGGAACCAACATAAGAAAATGAATAAGAGGAGTAAATAAGTCTTTGATCATAAAGGCTTACATTTAACGGTCGACCTCAATAGCAACCAGAACACAGGAGTTGAGGATTTGGATGGTGATGTGCTCTTACGAAATTTAAAGAAAAATGTCGAGAAGAAGAAAAAGAAGGGAAAAATGACACCGTCCTACTGGGGACCGCCGGGTGACCAGAATAATATCTTACCAAACTAAAATATTTATGATTGACAACCTCATGTTTTGCAGTGCGAGGGAGGTTGGTAATAAAACTACTAATAGTCGGTTAAAAAACTTGTGAAGGAATTTAATGTTTAGATTTTGGCAATAGCAGAACATATGATCGAAGCTAGTCGTTACATGGAAATTGGTGGCAAGATCTCGCTTCCTCAGTTCGCATCTTATGAAAGTTTAGGGGGTAATTTGTGGTCTAACGACATTGAAGTTGATGTTATTGGTATGACAAAACAGATGGTGCATTGCAAAATTCATCTAAATGGGGCGAATAAATCATTCCTTGTTCCTTTTGCTTAGGCGAAGTGCTCGGTTGTGGTGAGGCGTGTCCTTTGGCATGGAATGGAACAATACTACATGGTTGTAGATGAACTGTGATCGACAAAAGGTGACTTTAATGTCATTGTGTCAGAAGATGAAAATTTGGGTAGGAGCTTGGACGACACATGTATGACAGAATTTTCGAATTGCATCTCGGTCTGTGGTATTTGGGTTTATGGCACTGTTGGTTCAAGATTTACCTAGAGTAATAATCAGCAAAGTCGAAATAGGTTCTGGGCTAGATTGGACATGTTCATGGTGAATGCGAACTGGATTAGTGAGATGCAATCCACACAAGTGGAACTTACACCAAACATGCTCTAATCATGCTCCATTTCTGATGAGTTTTAGAACAAGTACTTCTTTCTGATTCCAAATATTATTTTCCATGAACAGACCGCTTTTTGTGAAAGGCATGCTTATCTCGGAGAATATTGGTTTGCCACAAGAACTTATAAGGTCGGAGGGATGTTATTTTTAAAATTGATATGGAAAAGGACATATGATAGACTTGAATGGGGGTGACAATAAGTTTTGGCTACTGATTTCGAACTTTAAATCTCAATGTGGAATTTCAGTTTTATTACAAAGAAGGTATAATGGACATTTCCACTCCACTCGTGGTCTTGGATAGGGGGGTCCACTATCTCCTTTCCTATTTGTAATAGCGGCAGAAGTACTCAGCAAAAGACTTTCGAGAGCATTTTATGTTGAAGAAGTACTTCTTCTATATCCCTCAGTTACGTTCCCCAATTATGCATTTTTTATATGTGGATGACATGTTAATACTTCTCAATTGGGAAATCGTCAGTCATGGGATGCATGAAGTTCCTTATAGATATTGTAATGCCTCAAGTGAAAAAAATAATTGCAAAGAAAAGCTCATTTATTCTGGAAGAGAAGGCCCTGGTGGAACGTGTGGTTAATATTAAAAAAAAAAACCACAATAAAACGATTGATTCAATAACAATTACCAATTCTTCTAAAGGAAGCAAACTTCTTTCATTTTGTCGAGTCGATACTCATAATGCTAACAAAAGAAGATTCTTGCCTTGAAAGTGCATACGTATTTATTCCAATAATACAATTATTCCAGACTATTTCAAAAGAATATTCAGTTTAGATGTGCATTATTCTGGAATAAAGAAAAACTGATCTATTTTCAATGCAGACCAACATTGTTTTAAAATTAAGTACCCAAATTTTTACGATTTTCAAATAATAATATTAATACTTGAATCTAACAAAAATGGATAATGATCCACTAAAATATGTATTGAATTTAATATAAAAACAATACTATGTATTAACTGAATTTTCAGTTGTTGCCATTGCCTTGAAAAAGAAACATTTGTTTGGAATGCATATCATTGTGTCTCTTTGAGTCATTCATTGAGTGATAAATCACCACAAGTGAAGGAGACGTACAATTTTAAAAATGAAAGGTCCAATCTAGAATGACTTGGACAAATGGAAACAACACAGGATATAATTTGATCCTTATGAGAAAATTCAAAATCCTTGTAGACAAAACTAATCCTTAGCTCCCAACCCTGGGGCTAGAATCCAATATAAAATCAGTTACCTAAAAAGTGTGCTAGGAATATTAGAAATGTATAATTAAAAAGCAGGAGGTAATCATCAGATCATTTGAATAACAACTTGAAAGTCAATAAATATGCCGCCAGTGATGCTATGGTGAAGTGTGGATGATGATGTACCATTTTACCTGCTTTCGCAACCAGGCATTACAAATATGATTTTTTTTCATGAGCATTCCGAATAGGTACTGAATTTGATTTACTTAAAAGGGTATAGGTAGAAATGAGTACAGTGAAAGTTTGCTGGAAATATCACATGGGAAGAACAAGTGCAGATTCATTGTACAGGATACAAAGTTCACATTCTAGTTTTACTGCAACAGATAATTCAGATTTTTGTGGACTAAATATACTAGACTACAGAACTTTCAGATCATGCATATCATGATGTTCTTTCTACACCACCACAATTTGTTGATGAAGGTAACCCAGAAACAGGAGGTGCAGCTTGGAGTTTTAAGGCTGCAAGGTAACCCAGAAACAGGAGGTGCAGCTTGGAGTTTTAAGGCTGCAAGTCTTCGATTAATTTCATCAACAATTTGTGGTGGTGTAGAAAGAACATCATGATCAATTGTTGAAGGTTGAAAAAATGTAACGGGTTTTTCAATTTTTTGATTTGTAAGAAGATTACTTTCTGGAACAGGAAGAGAAGTCGATTGTTGACCAATTTCATTAAGCAAAACATTAGTATAATTATTTTGCTCAATTATCTTCGCAATTCCTGTAGAATCAGAAAGGGAAATGGGATTTTTGATAGGAGAGGCTGTAACAGTCTGTCCTTGAGTTTAAATATGAATTTCTTCTAAATGAGGCAAGGTTGATTCAACAACAGAGTTGTTTTTCAGATGCCATGGTTTAGAAGCTTTTCTAACAACATTAATTTGTGAAAGATAAATGGATTCATACCATTCTAAAAATGACATGATCTTTGATATCTTCACAGAATTGGTAAAACAATTTTCCTAATCTAATCCTTTGTTCACGAGTAGTTTGATCATAAAATGTTTGTCGTTTGTTAGAATTATAACTTTGTAGAAATTCAGTTTTTACCTTTTGTTTATCGAGGATAAATTCAGTTGTCAGGACATTCAACTGTGTCGGATCATCCATCTCAGATCGAGTTGGTGATCTTTTTGAAAGACGTTTTGTTTCAGATTGTTGATTGTAAATTGTTTGAGGAATCTGTGAGTGATAAGGATCAGCCCTTAGATTTGCTAGATCAAGATGAGGAAGGATATCTGGAGTAGGTATTTTTGGGATTTGTGTAGGAGCAGTTCTGAATGTCCAGATTGAAAATCAAGAGGCTGCAACCTAGTTTTTTAAGATTCAGAAAATTGTAACTCAACTGTTCCATCTTCAACAGTTAGAACTTGACTGAGCTGGCTAGGAAGGGGCCTTCTGGGAGAAGACTGAACTTGCCAAGTCACAGGCAGAGTGACTTGATTCCAATGAATTGTGTTTGGGACAATAACACTGATTTTGTCTTTGTTAGCCTGAAACAAGATAGTGTATCCCTTTTCAGACTCCATCAAAGCTTTCGGACTCAATTGAGTCTTCATGGCTTTGTAGGTGCTTTTGTAAATAAGAGCAAAAGGTTCAGATCTTGGTAACATATCGAAGCTAGAGGTCTGAATATTGAGAGTCAGTGTTTCAAGGACATTTGGATCCTTAAGAGACACTGAAAAATTGGGGTAACAGTCAAAATAGACTGGACCCATGGCCAAGGTAGATTCTGCAATTCCAAGCAGAGATTCGTGGAACCTATTGTGTCTGCAATCGCGAAGAGCGATTAGGGCACAGGTGTCAATGTCTGTTCTTGTAAGGGGTTTGATTCCTACTTGAATCAGACCGATATGGATATACTTATATTCTTGATTTTGAAGAAATTCAAGTGTATTTGTAGAAATCAATTGTTTTGATTCTAAAGAACCATCAAGAGGCACTGTTTGTTCTACAATGTCTATCAGGTCTTCAGATTTTTGTGAAAAAATGGATTGTGAAACTTGGTAAATTTGTTTGTAAGGAACTTTTGGTATGGACCATTTTTGTAAATTATGTTCTACTTTTGGAATTCTACATTCCATTCTATTTTGTAAATTCGGATTTCTTTGCTCGAGTTAATTTTGAAATAAGACCTTTTCAAAATTTCAAAGAGGTTGGAGGGTTGGAACACAGTACTCGGACCACCTACGATTGGACCACCGATATGGGACCACCTAACCTGACCATGGTGCAAACAAAGCGTCTTACAGAGGGTATCAAATGGCTGACCAACATATCCTAAGGCTGACCATCGTCATCAACGGCTGACCAACAGTACCTAGGACTCGCAACACAACCAAATACATATTTAACAAGTTCTCTGACAAATAAAATCCACAAATTGTTAACGGCATCCTCGATTTAAAGAAGCCCGACTAGGTGCATGGTATTCCATTTGCCAAGGTTTCACCATCGTGCTCCTTGTTCAAATTAGCTTTTGTCATCAGTAAATGTAGATAAAAAACTGCAGTTCTTTAAGATTCTGAGACAATTAAAATGGGATATATTAGTTGAAGCCGAGGTGCATGATTCCTCCATCACGATATAGCACTCGAATGCATGAAGACCATTGGATGTTTCATATGCTCCAGCTCCTATTCAAATCCTGACAGACGACGTGCAAATTCAACATGAAGTGAATGGCCACCCTGTTTCAGCGAGTCTATTAATATTCTAGGCTTATTTTCTTCGTTCCTAAAGTAATGCACTAATAAAGTTTGATGCTAAAGAGTTCATGAAATTATTCATGGGATAACCAAAAAAATTGTAAACATATTAAGCACAAACTGTAGGAACTCTACTAAGGTAATATAATTGTAGTCTAAGGGATGAAGCACAACAATGGTGCAAAAGCATTCAACTGCCAGAGGCACAAAGCACAAACTTTATGAAACTGAAGCCCAAAAAAAAAAATAATAATAATAATAATAATAATAATAATAAATAAAAGAAGATAAAAAAAAGATGTGAATCCATTAATATTAAAGTTAATGGTAGATACTGAATACACACACACACTAAAATATGGCCACCTTGACCACCCTCATCCCTTCTCCTTTCACTCCATCTCTTCTTCTCCAGGAGACATCACCCACGACTACCTCTCTTGTACAGTCTCTTCTCTCTAATGACGACAATGATAGAGAGTAATACCAACTCTCGTACAAGTTGTGTCTTCCTGAACAACGTTGAGCTCGCCAAGCCAGCCTGATCATAATTGTAAGGAAATCAAATGATTGTCCCCTCCACTCCGACCATGAAAGCAAATTGAAAGTTTCATCCATGGCTTAACTCAGTAACCAAGGGAAGGGATCCACAAAAAGACGTTTGTGCTGTGATTTCCAGAGCAGAAATTACGCTATACAATTTCTATTCTGCAATGAAATTTGCAATAAATCTTGATGTGTGGTGCATGAGAGAGGGTGGCACAGAGAAATTAGGAGTCGATGGAGAAGAATGAGGGTTTGTGGCAGTGGCATTCCGCATGCAATGAGGTTGAAGAAAATACAGTTGCCCCATTCATTGTCTTGTTGGGGATAGAATCGGAAAGGTATATTTATTGTGATATATATTACTTTATTTCCATTTTTTCAAAGTTGTGGCAAGCTAAAATAAGGGCGCCACAGAATTCACATTTCATCACCAGTTATCAGTTAAAGGTTGAAGCTACTGATTGCATCTATTGTCTGATTCAGAGCCACATTAAGGAGGTTTTCGAACATTATTGTGTCAAGACAACATTCACTAGACCATTTTTAATCTGCAAAACAAACCAAAATATACTGAAGAAAATCAGGGGCGGATCCAGGATTGCAGACAAAGGGGGGCAAAAAAATATGTAACATTTCCAAGAAATTTCCTCGGTATACAGCATAAAAGATGTCCTTTGTATAAGAAGTTTCCAAGAAATTAGTAAAGGCATCAAAGTTTGTCTTCTTTTCTGGGTTTTGTTTAACTGATGGAGATATACAGCATAAAAATTTCAATTTTTCTATACATTGCAAACAAGTTATGTATGTCACTATATGTGTAGTGTGGAATGTGTACATGTGGTGTGTATGGGGTGTGTTTGTCTTTGAGTGTTAGATTGATTGCTTAGTAACATTTTATGTAGAGCATTTTTTTTTTGCTTTTATAGAAAGATCATTAAGGCTTATTGTGAGATTGTTTTCAAGAAGGATGAGATTGGCTTGGAGATATTTCATATTGTATTGCCTGCTGCAATGGCTTTAGCAGCTGATCCAATTGCTTTTTTGATTGACACAACATTCATCGGACATGTAGGTTTGTCATTGTTTCTTCTTTTATTGTTAGTTGTAATATTAGGTGGAGAATCTCTGAATCGGTTGACATGAAAAACTATATTAAATTCAGGAATTTAGGTTTCAGAAATTCATCAAAATTTTTATTGCAAGACCAGGGCAACAAGTCAGAGATGGAGAAATAAGAACATAAAACAAACTCACATGTTTCAGACGGAGATGAAGAAGAACTGAAAAAGATACCGCAAGACGCAAGCGCAGACGCAGCCACAAGAGGCTCGATTTCTCTTGTGATTTGGGATCTATGATGTTTTTTTTATAAGAGGGAGCAATATGAAATTTCAAGGGGGGCAATATAAATTTTCAAAGGGGGCAATAGTGAAATTTTAACTACTTTAATGAATTTTTTACAAAACCTAAGGGGGTCAATTATCCAAGCAGTGGATCCGCCCATGCCAAGTAGCAAGCACCTTAGCAAAAAAGTAAAAAACTGAACCACATCTAAAGTATCTTTCCTTTTTTTAAGAAAATATCCAAAAAATCCGATATGTTTAAAACTCAGTTACAATGACAAAATTCTAAAACCTCTATAAAGATATGGATCATCCAAGTAGCAGGCACCTTAGCAAAAAAGCAAAAAACTAAAAAATTGAACCACATCTAAAGTATCTTTCCTTTTTTTAAGAAAATATCCAAAACATCCGATATGTTTAAAACTCAGTTACAATGACAAAATTCTAAAACCCTCTATAAAGATATGGATCATCCAAGTAGGAAGCACCTTAGCAAAAAAGCAAAAAACCGAACCACATCTAAAGTATCTTTCGTTTTTTTAAGAAAATATCCAAAACATCCGATATGTTTAAAACTCAGTTACAATGACAAAATTCTAAAACCCTCTATAAAGATATGGATCATCCAAGTAGCAAGCACCTTAGCAAAAAAGCAAAAAACTGAACCACATCTAAAGTATCTTTCCTTTTTTTAAGAAAATATCCAAAACATCCGATATGTTTAAAACTCAGTTACAATGACAAAATTCTAAAACCCTCTATAAAGATATGGATCATCCAATCAGCAATATAGGTTTTCACTGGGATTCAATGTTTTAAAAAGCATTTTCAAGTAAGCAGGTGTTAAAGAATAATCATCGTGCGCATTATAGCCAACATTCATCTTGTATGCACTGAAGCAATTTTTCGCTGCCTCGCATCAATCACCGGTGCTGGGATTACAAGAATATACATGATAACTGATTAATATACATGATAACTGATCGACTACAAACGAACTACACCAATAAAATGTACAATCTTCACACGGAATTCCCTGAGAACCCCCCCAAGTGATAACATGATTCTGACTGCCTGACATCCTTAATGAGTGGCTTGGAAATGCTTAGATTGGGTAAGGTGTATTGAGAGACATGTCTGTTTACTACGAGTTTCAAGAAAGTTATCCATTTCGCTCCTGACAGTTTTCAGAGGTGTTAAAGCAATATTGTAGTGTATATAACCTGCTGTATTTACTATATGAAATAATCACGTGTATGGCACATGCCTCTTGTAACTATACATATCTCAGTTAGAGAAGAATAAGATTGATTGATTCTCCAAAACTTTCATGGTATCAGAGAGATTTACTGACCTAAAGATCCTGCCTTTGAGACAGCTGCTGCTGCTGCTGCTGCAGCCGTGCTCCCTCCACGATCGCTGCCTTGAACTAATCGATCAGTTCTCTTCCTGAATCAGTTTCTTTTCTCTCAATCAGTTTTCTGTCTCTGCAACTTCATCTTCTTCTCCTATCCTTGCAAACTCTGTCATTGCTCAACTCTTTTCTATTTCATCTCTCTCTGACCCAAGTAACTTCTATCCCTGAAGTTTTCCTAATTGAAGTAACTTCTCCTAATTGAAATAACTTCTCCTAATTGAAGTTTTCCCTGAAGTTTTCCTAATTGAAGTAACTTTTTCTCCTAATTGAAGTAACTTCTATCCCTGAAGTTTTCCTTTCTATCCTCCTCCTTCAACAATCAAGTCTACCACACCCGCTGTTTCTAACTCCAACTCCACAACCACCAATTCCTCCAATAGTGTTAGTTCTGCCATCGCCGCTCCTCATGTCTCCCTTTCAGCTCCTAATGTCAGCCACTTTATCAAACTCACAGATGGAAATCACATGACTTGGTTGCGCCCGATGGAACCCTTCTTGAAAGGGCATGATTTCATGAAGTATGGCTCTTTCGTTGCTCAGCCCAATGAGATGTACAATGCCAACAATCAGTTTTCCATTAACCAAGCTTATATGGCATGTTACCAAACTAATCAACTCATCGTCAGTTACATCATACCACGCTCTCCGAGCCTATGCTTGTTGTGGTGTAGGAACAACCACTTCCCAATCCACTAGAGAATGTCTCCACTGCCATTTTGCACAACAGTCCATCACTAGGGAATGTCTCCGCCGCCATTTTGCACAACAGGCCATTGCTAATGCGGCAAATATTTGGTTTCATCTCCTCTCTATTGCTAAGGGAACAATGACTATTTCCGAGTATGTTCAACATGCCAAGTCACTTAACGATTCCTTGACTACTATTGGTGAACCCGTGTTCAGTATGGACCTTGTGCATGCTATATTGTGGGGTTTGGGATCCGAGTATAATATGATTGTGACGGCCATACTCGCTTTCCCCCATTTCCAAAATATGAGGACATTCGAGCTCGTCTTCTCTCCTTTGAGAGCCAAATTGCCCACACTGATACTGCAGCTGCCCAGACTCCTCAAGTTGCTCTTTTGGCAGCTCAACCTCCTACACTTACTGCACCCGCTTCACCTCGCAGCAATCAGAACCACTACAACCGTGCTAATCGTAACAATTATAAGGGAAATGGGAACAAGAACAATGCTAACCAGGGTCACTGGCGGAACAATACCAATCAGGGTCACTGGCAGAACAATGTTTATCAGGTTTACTGCAGAATAATGTCAATCAATGTCGTTGCCCTTTGGAATATTAATCCTACCAGTATTCTAGGCACCCTTCCTGCTCCTTGTCAACTTTGTAGCTCAACTGCACATTTGGCCCCCACTTGTCCTTGTTTAGGAGGAATGAATCTGTTGCATAGAGCATTTGCAGGCCTTCAGATAGGCCCACAGATGGATCCAAATTGGTACCCGGATGCTGGAGCTGCTCATTACATGACTGGTCAGCAATGGTAATTCTCTTAGTATATCGCATACTGGTAGCACTCCAATCAAATTGGGCACTCAAACCTGTCATCTTAACAATATTTATCGTGTTCCTTCTATGCAGAAAAATCACATCTGTTGCTATATTCACTAGGGATAATCACATTAACTTTACCTTTACGCCATCTGGTCATTCTATATCCGACTCCACTACGGGTGTCCCACTTTTTCAGGCCAGTGTAGGGATGGTTTATATCCTATTTCTTCTCATTCACTGCTCCACAAGCCTTAGCAGGCATCTCCTCTCAGTTATGGCACAATCGGCTTGGGCATCTGAATGCTAAGGTTTTATTCTTTATGAATAACAATAAACTCTTAGGTCCAAATTGTAGACTTCATCAAGATTTTTGTAAAGGTTGTGCTTTGGGTAAATCCACACACCTTCCCTTTTATAGTAATAAAATAAGTGTCAATTCCACTTTTTTCCTTGTGCTTTCTGATGTGTGAATGTCTCCTATTTTGTATGTTTCTGGTTATCGTATTATGTTTTATTCACAATTGAGTTTACACGGTAAACTTTGATTTTCTCTATGCGTCACAAAAGTGAAGTGCTTACACATTTTCAAACTTTCTATAATAGTGTTAAGAATATTTTTAATTGCACTATTAAATATTTCCATAGTGATGGGACGGGGAGTATGTCAATCACCCCTTCGGTGATTTTTATCATCATATGAGTACCCATCATCGTTTATCATGTCCTTACACATGAACAGAAAGGACTTGCTAAGCAAAAACACCGTCACATTGCCGATATGGCTAGCACTTTATCTGTTGCATCTCATGCTCCTCTTCACCCTTGGGTTAAAAAGTTGTTTGCACTGCAGTTTACCTCATCAATCGCCTCCCCACGCCTGTTCTGCAATGGACATCTTCGTCTACACATCTATATGGCCACTTTCCTTATGTGAACCTAGGGATGGCAACGGGGCAGATTTTTGCCAAATCCCGTCCCCACCCCGCCAGGGATGACAGATCCTCGCATCCGCCCCATTTAACCGTTTATTTTTTTATAAAATTTGTCCCCGCTCCGTCACGGATGGCAGGTATTCGCCTAGCTCCGTTTATTCACTACGGGCTTCTAACGGATCAGAGATTCCCACTACGCTAGATGAGTTTAAATTAAGGACCATTTTGACAACCACCAACAGGTCCACCCACCCATATGTCAAAGGCAAGTCCATTTTGCCAGCACAATAAGACTTAATTGGCTAAGAGCCCAAAGTATGAAAATTTCAAGTGTCTATAAGAGCAAACACACAACGTAGTTGGCTTTTAGGATATGTGGGACTATGTACTATGCAGTTTGGGTTTTTGTAAGCTAGTTTTATAAGAGCAAACACACAACATGGTTGACTTTTAGGTGATGTGAAATTATGTTTGTAACATGAAATTTGGGTTTTTGTCGAGTAACATGAAACTTGACTACTTTTTGTGATGTAGGACTATAATTTTTAATGAGCGACTTAAAGTGTCTAGACTAGTTTTATCAGAGCAACACACACAACATGGTTGTCTTTTAGGTGATGTAGGACTATAATTTGTGGATGAACAACTTAAAGTGTCTAGACTAGTTTTATAATAGCAATCACACAATATGTTGGTTTTCAAGTGATGTGAGACTATAATTTTTTAATGAACTTAGAGTGTATAGGCTAGGTTTATAAGTGCAAACATACAACATGATTAACTTTTAGGTTATGTGGACTATTTTTGTAACATGAAAATTGAGTTTTTGCTGAGTACATGAAACTTGACTTTTATGTGATGTGAGATCATAATTTGTCAATGAACAACTTAAAGTTAGGAACTTAATTTGGGTTATACTTAATATTTAGCTTGAAATTTTCTTGTTAAACCTTACTCTGTCTCGTTAATTGGTGGTGATTATGCCAGTGGTTGTAGTTATGGGTGGTGGAGATTATGGCAATGGTTGTAGTTGTAATATGGTAGTGATTGTGTATTTAGTATTTTGCTTGGAGATTCCTTTTGTAACCTTACTCTATTTCATTGGTGGTGGTGGTAGTGGTATTGATGGCAGTGGTTTTGGTTTTGGCATTGTGGTGGTGGTGGTGGTGCTTGTGGATATGGTTGTGGGTGGTGGAGATGATGACAATGGTTGTGGTTGTGGATCTTGTGATATCATTAGTATGGTGGTGGTTGTTGTTGATGGTAATGATTATGCTATGGTGGTGATTGTGTATTTAGTATTTGGCTTGGAGATTCCATGTTGAACCTTACCCAATCTCGTTAGTGATGGTGGTGGCAATGGTTGTGGATCTTGTGGTATCATTGGTATGGTGGTGGTTGTTGGTGATGGTTGTGATTATGCTATGGTGGTGATTGTATATTTAGTATTTGGCTTAGAGATTCCTTGTTGAACCTTAGTTAATCTCGTTAGTGATGGTGGTATGATGATGGCAGCGGGTGTGGTTTTGGTATCGTGGCGTGATTGTGGATATGGATGTGGGTGGTGGAGTTGATGGCAATGGTTGTAGTTGTCGTATGGCGGTGGTTGTTGGTGATGATGATGGCGGTGGTTAGTGGTGGTGGTAATGGTAGTGATGGTTGTAGTGTTTGTGGTTGTGGGTGGTAGAGAATGCAGTTGTGGTTTTGATATCATGGATTGCTATGACTATAGGGGATGCAGTGGTAGTGACAATTAGGGGTGGGCATCCCATCCCGCGATACTGATCTCGTCCCGTCCCGATTTTTTCAGGTCTTAATGGGCTTGAATAATTTCATCCCGATCCCGTCCCGTCCTGATCTAGAATGGGATGGGATGGGATGAAGATTTTCAACCCCGCCAATCCCGTCCTGTCCCGAGCTAATTTTTTAATATTTATTATTAATATTTTTATTTATTTATTTATTTTTATTCATATAAACTTACAGATGACTGACAGAAACTCATGGTATTTGCAGTGGTAACAGAAATGTTACTTCAAGAAATAAATATTCATTAAGCAAGAGAAAGATAGCAGACTGTTGCTTGGATTCCCAATAAAAGTGGCTTCAATTATTTAACTTCCAAATATTGATAATACCCAGGTGAAGATGAAAAATAACAATTAACTAGTAATACATATTCAGAAGGAAACAATCAGGGGCGGAGCCAAGAATTTGAGATGCCCCGAGCTGTAAAAATAATTTTTTTTAATTACGATATATGTATTGATGGTAAACCATTATGAATATGTTAGAGCATCACCAATAGGTCTATATTTCTTCCCTAACAAAAGATGAAATGTCATTTTGTCAAAGAACCATGAATTTTGTTTCCCACAGTAATTAAATTGTAAAATCAGTTGGGAGGTCATCACAGCGACACAATATTCTTAGTGGGTCCCATTTATCATGTCATTTTCTAAAAGTCATCCCACTCGACTTCATTGTTAGGGGATTTAGTGGTTACCCTTATATTTGCATGTCACATCTATATCTAATTATAAGAAAGTTATTTTTCACGCTCTTATATGATGATAATCTTCGCAGTAGTCACAGGCAGCACGCTGATCCCATCCCGTCCCGAACCCGTTTGGGATGGGACGAGGTCAGGATGGGATAGGGATGGGTATATTTCGTCCCATCCCGTCCCGTGCCCACCCCTAGTGACAATTATGTTGCAGTGGTTGTGGCATTAGTTGTGATTTGCGAAGGTGTTGTTGGTGGCGGAGGTGGTAGCTATGGCTATGAAGGTGTTGATGAAGGTTATCCTATAGTGGTTGCGATGAGTGTGAAGGTGTTGGTAGTTATGGTTGTGAAAGTGCTTATGATATAGTGTATGCGGTGAATGTGGAGGTGGGCTGATTTTGCTATGGGTGTTGGTAGTTATGACTATGAAGGTTGTTAATGCTAATGTTATGGTGGTTGTAGCAACATGGCAATGGTGGTGGCTATGAGGTGGTGGTGATTATGCTATGGTGGTGGTGTTGTGGTTGTAAGGGTGGTGGTCACAGTGGTTGTAAAGGTGGTGTAATTATGCTATGGTGGTAGTGGTGGTGGTGGTGGTGGTGGTGGTGGTGGTGGTAACAAAAAACAAAATAATAGTCATTTAAGCGAATACTAAATAAATGAAATAATTTGATGATAAACTTGGTAATGTTAACTTAAGCAATATAAGAGTGATAATCTAAAAATTAGTTGTCTCACATCCTCTGAAAGTAACATGCAAAGGTTTATAGTTCTATAAAAACACAAAAATTTACATTCTTTTAGATGTGAGTTTAAGATGTTTAGTCCCACATCCTCTGAGAGGTGAACTTAAAAAGCACATGCTTCTATAAAAAGTTAGCCCCTGTAATACACTAGGTTGGGTTGGACGTGATTGGCTTTAAGCTTTAATGTCTTGGATTTGACCAACCCAACAAATTATAATATATATATATAAACAAATATCCGCGGTGCGGATATGGTCGTATCCGCTCTGAATCCGTGATGGATAAAATTTGGACCCCCAAATCCGCCTCAAAATCCATTAAACCAAAACCAAATCTACCCCATTCGGTGCGGGACAGGCGGATATCCATGAAAATCTGCCCCATTGCCAACCCTATGCGGACCTTCATACATTTCGTTGTGCGTGCTACCCGTATTTAGGGGATTATACTACTAACAAATTATTGCCAAGATCTGTTGTGTGTTTTTTAGGTTACATCTTTCGACACAAGGGTTACAGATGCCTTGACTTGCAAACCAACCGTGTGCACTTCTCATCATGTTCAGTTTGACAACATTTCCTTTTGCTCAATGTACTCAATCATCTACTTCTTCATAACCTGAGTATGTTGCCTTGGAGCTTGTTAAAGTTGTGCAACCATCTGTCTCATGTTCCTAGTATTCCTGTTGCTTGTGGTTCCTCCTTTTTGTTGTACTTATCAGCGAGTTCTACTGCTCTACCAAATTATGTTCCATCACCGTAGAGTTCAGATTCTACTCTTGATTCCACACAGCATGATTTACCACTTTCTAGCACATCTCTTTCAACTGACTCCAAGATCTGTTGTGTGTTTTTTAGGTTACATCTTTCGACACAAGGGTTATAGATGCCTTGACTTGCAAACCAACCGTGTACACTTCTCATCATGTTCAGTTTGACAACATTTCCTTTTGCTCAATGTACTCAATCATCTACTTCTTCATAACCTGAGTGTGTTGCCTTGGAGCTTGTTAAAGTTGTGCAACCATCTGTCTCATGTTCCTAGTATTCCTGTTGCTTGTGGTTCCCCCTTTTTGTTGTACTTATCAGCGAGTTCTACTGCCCCTTCTTTGTGCCTCTACCAAATTATGTTCCATCACCATAGAGTTCAGATTCTACTCTTGATTCCACACAGCATGATTTGCCACTTTCTAGCACATCTCTTTCAACTGACTCCAACTTGGCTTTCTTACTATAAATCAGCCCATTAGGCATCATCCATATGGAATTCTATGTGGCATAACTTTTTGTTCTTCCAAATGGGCCCACTTGTTACTCCAAGCTGTCAAGCATCCTGAGTGGTGTGCTGCTACATAGTTGAATTGAATGCCTTGATCAAAAATTTTACATTGTCACTTGTGTTTTCTTCTTCCTATCAAAACATGGTTGCAAATGGGTATCCAAGTTGAAGCGAAAATCGATGGTTCTGTTGAACGCTACAAGGCTCATCTTGTTACCATTGTAGTTAAGGCGTTGAGGCGGAGGCGAGGCGAGGTGGACGGGCCTGAAAACGCCTGAGGCGTGAGACGCCTCAGTGAAATGAGGCGGTCTTAACAGTTTTAAAAAATAATAATAATAAATTGAAACATATAAGCATAGTAATATACATCATCATTTTTATAAGTATCATAAGCAATATGTACAAAAGGTGACATAACTACCTAGAATCGAAATGAAAATATAATAAAGTTGTATAGCATAGCGAAAAGATGCACTACATAAATGTCAAGTAACTTGCAAACATCCACTAAATTATTAAAAATCAATAATCTTGAAAGAATAAAAACTTGAGATTGAGCATTTGTTAGAAGAAATTGTTGGAATGGTTTGTAAAAATTCACAAGTACGATCATTATTAGTATTCCAAAAGCATAAAAATCATTGAACTATTCTATGAAAAATCAAGATTGGTGTTAACCGCAGACTGGTCAAAACATATGTTTTCTCCAAAAAATATTGAAAAAAGTGACAAATTTATCAAAACTAAAAAATGTTTTATCTTGTTTTTAATCAAATTTATCAAATATTACACCCAGAAACATACAACCCTATTATATAGTAGATTGCAACCTCTTTTTACTGCAATTGGGTGGTTGCAACCATTTTTTTGCTGAGGCGGACGCCTCATTTCACCGCACCGCATTGCCTCACTTTAAGGTGGAATTTTGTAAAAATGCCTTGAAGCGCACCTAGGCGGTCGCCTTGACTATATTGCTTGTTACTAAGGGGTTTTATCAACAACAAGGTCTTGCTACTGGCTCGTTTTTTATGAAGGGGTTTCATCAACAACAAGGTCTCAATGATGATGAGACATTCAACTCTTTTGTTAAACTTGTGACTATACGCACCATTATCAGCATTGCCACATCTTTTGGTTCAACCCTTTTGCTAAACCTGCTGATCATAGATATCCTAATCATGTTTGTCGCCTTCATAAAGCTATTTATGGTCTTAAGCAAACTCTACAGGCATGGTTTCAAAGCTTCAGCCCATTTCTCCTTGGATGTGGTGGTTTTCTCATATTCGCGCGAATGACTATGTTCGTTTATCAAACCACTACTCAGCTTATGGTTCTACTTCTTTATGTTAGTGACATTGTGCTCACAGGGAACAACCCTTCCCTCCCATGAGTTTGAGATTAAGGATCTCGATCCTCTTCACTATTTTTTGGGCTTTGAGGTGACTCCACTAAGTTCTGGCATTTACTTGTCTAGACAAAGTATACTCTTGATCTTTTGCATTGCAGTAATATGACAAATTGCAAACCGTGTACCATTATGGTGAGTGCCAAAATTCAGCTTTCAGTTCTTGATGGTGTACCTTTGAGCTCTTGATGGTGTGCCTCTGACTGACTCTTTTGAGTATCGTCAACTGGTTGGTTATTTACAGTATTTTATGCTCACTCGACCATACATTACCTATGTTGTTCACCATGTCGCTCATTTATAGGTTCTCCCCGCAGTGAACATCTTGTTGTTAAGCGTCTTTTTCGTTACCTAAAGGGTACTTTGCATTTTGGCTTAACATTTCATTCTTTTCCTAGTCCATTGTCTCTTTAGCATTAGACTAGTCCATTGTCTCTTCATGCATTCTCTAATGCTGACTGGGTTGATCGTCCTGACTGAGTTGGTTGGTTGTCCTGTGTTTTCTGAGCCCAAACCAGATTTTTTGGATAGCGTAGAAGCAACCCACCGTGTCTCATTTTAGCGCAGAATTTGAGTATCGTTCTCTTGGCTCTTGCTTATGTATGAGTTGACACTGTGTGGATTGTGCATCTCCTTGATTTGTAATTCCCCATTTCTAAGCCAGTTACTCTATATTGTGATAATCTTAGCACCACGCCATCACCTACATGGCTTTGAATCCAATTTTTCATGTTCGCACCAAACATATTGGGCAGGACTACCATTTTGTTAGTGAGCGTGTCGCTTGTGGAACTCACCTAGTGTGCTTTGTTTCGTCCATTGATCAGCTTGCTAACTTCTTCACTAAAGGGCTTCATAAACATCGCTTTCAGCTTCTACGGTCCAAACTCGTATTTTCAAAACCGCCAGGTTTGCAGGGGAGTGTAAAAGCAATATTGTAGTTTATGCATGTAACCTGTGTATTTACTGTGTGAAATAATCACATGTACGGCACATGTCTCTTGTAACTATATATGTCTCTTGTATATATATAAATCATCTCAGTTAGAGAAGTATAAGATAGATCGATTCACCAAAACTTCACGAGGATGCTTTATTTCGTGTTAAGAGTTTTTGAATAATGACCATTCATCTAGTTGGTTGAAGAAATGATTCTTCAAAGTGTAGGTTGTCAATACCAACATTGGTTTAATTGAGAGTCCAAAGATTGATGATAGAGTCTGGTGTTTCTTGAAATGACAACGATTTTAAGTTTTAGATGTTGTATCTAGTACTTTATTCATCTTCATATTTAGAAATTTTTCTTGTGCACGCGAAAAGGCATCATGCAGGTTTTCCTCATTTATTAAGTTTTTAGCATGAAAAAAAAGTGGCATCCCCTAAATGATTATTGTAATTTGTGGTTGGATGCATGCAATGTGTTGACTTAAGATTCAAAAACCGTATTTCAAAACTTCAATTTTTCTATTGACTCATCATGCCTAGATTAGTTAAACTCAATATCTTCATGAACAAAGAGAACGAATGGATATATAACAGAAAAATGGTGAGAAAGATAATAAGGAACTCAAACAGGATAGCAAATGGGTGAAGGAGAAAAAAAAATTAAAAATAGTGTACTGATTTGAATTATATTTGTTCATACTCTAAGATTTATACTGGCGCTCAGAATTAGAGTACACCTGTTGAAATAGTTTTACTTTAATGCAATCTAGATGTATGTTTCTTAGCCCATTAATTATTTTGTATAAGTGAAACAGGTTAGATGCTACATTGAGCAACAATCATTTAGCCTATTGTCAATGCTTGAATGTTCGGTTTTATCTATTTTCAGATAATGTATTATTTTCAGTCGCATATATATTTGCTGCTCAAGTTAACCTTGGGACTGCTCGTTAATAGTAGTTCTTTTAGCGTGTTACCAGATTTTGTTTGTTTATATTTAGAGGATCTTCTTATTTATTTTCAAATCTTTCATAGATATCAGAATTCTTTCAACAATAAAAGAGTTTATAACACGGTATTGCAAGGTCTGGAAATCAATTGAAAGTCGTTTTTCATCAACGCATGTCATACAATTGGATGGTATGCATAGTATGCAAACACTTTGCAGGGTACGGAAAACATTTCTGAACTAAATGCATACCATATAATTGGATGGTATGCCTATGCAAATTTTTAAAACATTTTTCAATTGAAGCACTGTTCACCATCAAGGTATTGTTTACAAAACATCGTTCATCATGAAAACTTGTTCACATGCATTATCCAAAACATGTTGGATCTAACCTAGGACTGAAACACAAAATTGGGCGTTTACCAGTTTATACATTTTTTTACCCATACGTCATTTTACACTTTTATAAACCAAATGCTCAATTTAACCTTCATTGTTCAAAATGAGAAAACTTTAAACAAGTAAGCATCATAGGTAAGGGTGGGCACGGTCCGAATCCTCCAAATTTTGGGGAACCTAACTCGAACCGCTTAAATTTAACGGATCCAGTTTAATCCGGATTCCCTCATTTTTAACATTGGGACTGAACCTAACACGAACCGTTTGGAACGGTCCTACAGTTCCAAATTGCACATCAATTTATTTTTCATTTTTCATGTGAAGTTTTTAATAACATGAAAAATAAAAACTATTATTCAATTCTAGGGTTTTTATTCTCTTGATAATCTATCTGAGTGGTGACGAAGGGGCTTCATTTCCCAGTAAGTTCCACACATTTACTTTTTTTTACCATTTAGATTACTGACATTTATTATTCAATTTATTATTATTTCTGCAGAGAATATATTCTGTTTTTTATAACAATTTAGTGGCAAAAAGATTTTTTTTTTTATTTCATAATAAATCATTCACTTTTGGTCTTGGTGGATAAGAGGGATGGAAGAAGAAACGCCATGTCTACACTCGGCCAACTTATTCTGTTGGCGTTTCATTATCATCTTGTGTTACTTCAGCTCCGTTGAATCTACGGCCAATGCCCGAATCGGTGACCCACGAAAGCACCACTATTTATTTGATCAAGGATTTTAGATTGGATACTAAAGGCAGTAAATATACTAATGCTTCTGGTATATTGAGAAATGGCTTTTCAATCTGTAGAGAAATCGAAGGGGGGAGGTAGTGATTTGAATGGAAGGTTGAGTGAATCAGAAGAGATCGGCATAGGATGAAAACATATCGATTTGGTTGATTTTCTGGTGATTTCTATATCGATCGATTTCTGAGTCAATAACGGCTGGAAGATGACGCCTGTGAAATAGTGAAAGACTCAGTGCTTGATTTTAGATTTCTAATAACTCAACCCCAAAGTAGTTCGAAGATGTAGGGTTTCTGAAAACATTGACGAGGAACTGGGTTCCTTCGCCGATTGGAACGCAACTAGATAAGATGAAGTGACTGAAGAGAAGAGAAAGAGAAACGACAGAAAGAGTGTGAGCTGTGAGGTGTTTTTACTTTTTAGGGTTACATTTTGTAACCCCCACTCATATTAAGACACGTGTATAGATGTCATTTAAAATGGCTTGGAACCGAACCGTTTGAATATACATATTTGGAACCAGAATCGAATCATTCTACAAAGGATCCTTCACTGATTGGTTCGTCCAAGACTTCGTCAATTGGAACACAACTGGAGAAGATGAACCGACTAAAGAGAAAAGAAAGAGAGACGACAGATAGTACGGGTGGGCACGGGATGGGATGGGATGGGATGGGACGAGATGGACCTCATCCCTATCTCATCCCGTTTGTTCGGGATTGGTATGGGATAAACCTCATCTTGACCTCGTCCCATCCCAAAATGGTTCGGGATGGGACGGGACGGGATGAAATAGTCCTCAATGAAGAAAAACAAAAGAATTACATCTCACATTACCCACACACCAATATGCTAAATTTATGTACATATAACTTTCATCGTAATAATATTACAGTTCTTATAAAATTTATGATCCAATGAACTTACAGTTTAATTTTTATGTTAAGCATCCTCTGTGTAATACACTAACCAATAGTTGTACATATAACTCATAGTACAAAACTAACCCAAACCATCATTTGCCTTTATATTCTACAAGAATAATTATCCTATAACTAATCTAAAATGTGAAAAGTATCAAATCAAGCAAGTCAAATTTCAAATAGATGTTTTGATTTAATCTCAACACATCCTAAGTTTTTCGTTAAAAGAGCAGTTTGATTAAAATTTTAATAATAATAAATATTAAAATAAGTTTGAGACGGGATGGGTGGGATTGAAACATCCTGATCCCATCCCACTCTAGATCAGGATGGGACGAGATCGGGATGAGTTTGATCAATCCCACAAGGACCCAGAAAAAATCGGGACGTGACAGGATGGGATCGAGATCAAGATCGGGATCGGGATCGCAGAATGGAATGCCCACCCCTGGCAGAGAAAGTGAGTTGTGAGGTGTTTTTACATTTTAGGTTAAATTTTGTAACCCCCGCTCATATTAAGACACGTGTATAGGTGTCATTTAAAACGAATTGGAACCGAACCGTTTGAATATACATATTTGGAATCGGACTTGAACAGTTCTACAACAGATCCAGACCGTTTCTTAAATTACACATTTAAAATCGCACTGTTTGGAACAAAATGGTCCAGTTTGATTTGGATCCACGGTTCATCGACCCTTTTGCCCACCCCTAATCATAGGGCTCCAATAACTTGGGGAGGTAAGAAAAAAATTATAGAAAAATGACATGATATTACCAACAAAAGTTTTCCTTTTCCTATTTAGTGCCAAAAAAACACTTGTTTGCACTATTTAGTTCCTATTTTCAAAACCCTAGCACATGACTTCTTCCCCTTTTTCATCCCATCTTCACCATCACTCCCAACCCCTTAAGAAGTTAGGTTTGCACCAACGTACCACCACCACTACCACCGCCCCAAACCCCTAGATTTGATCTTTCTTCCCGATTCAGTAACCACCACTCACCATCGATGGTTGCCACCACCACTCACCATCGATGGTTGCCACCACCCCCAAACCCTTCTGAAATTAGGTTTGTGCCAACGGGCCACCTCCAGCCACCACAAATTGCACGTGAAAATGTACCAAATTGACGATAAGTTTTTTATATTTAATTTTCAAACATGTATTATCTTGACATTGCCCAAAATTTTATTAATTGAGAAAACTGGACTTTAGGGCCCATCATTTGCACAAGTGTTGGGTTTGGGTCTTGCTTTTCTCCAGTGATGGGTCTAGGCCACGTTGACCACATTGGACGTCCACCTCCATCAAACCAAATTACTTAAATAACCTTTGACTATGTTGACTATTTTTGGCTACATTGACTCTATGAATGGTTGTTTACAACTGGAATCTCGTTTACATGTTTCACAGAAAGCAACTTACACAAGAAAAAACTGAGTACAATGAAAACGTGAACAAAGACAGAGAAGTGAAGCCAGGGTTTGGTTGTGGGCGAAGAAGCCCTAACAAAGCTAGAGTTTCTAAGTGTAGATGCACATCTACTCAATATGAAAAGGACCAAAGGTGAGTCACAAATCCTAGATTCCATGTTTGTAAACGTAGATGCAGACCAAATCTTCTCTCTAGTCTTTATCTTTTTTTTTCACACAAACTAGGGTTTTGTTTGCTTGTATTTGTGTTAGGGTTTCAGTTGAAGAATTTCAAGAACTTCAAACAGACGCATAATCTAGAACTCCGCTTCAGGGAATACCCTGAGTCTCACATCCCAAGTTGCACTACCCTGATTGTTAAATTAGGAACTTGAAATTGACCAGTCTTGAGAGATACACTGAAGAGATCAGGGATTTCCTCTTTGAGAGACCTCTCGTGTACACATCTATCAAACCGGACATCAATTTTCTCCTCGTGTCCACTTTGAATGAAATTTGGGACACAATTTTGTTCTTGACAGTTGACATTCCTAATTTCTCTCCACAACGAGCGTGACAAATGATGCGATTCCATGACTCTCAAAAGATGCCTTACAGAGGATTTGTTTAGTTTCCTTACTTGAGCGGAGAAAGGCTCATGATTTCGACAGAATGGACCTTAGTGGGTGATTTCTACATAAGGGGCCTAGTGGGGGATGAACCTTCACCTTAGAAGAATCCTCATAAGAGGAGGCTGGGAACTCTTGCTTTGGTGGTGCCAGATCAAATGAGGACGGTTGGAAGTAGAGATGGTCTCAGCCTCTCAGGGTGACTTTTTCTGTGTCTCGCCTATTTATAATCACATGGTAGATGAAAGAACACTAGAAATAAAACATTTAAATTAAAAGTTCCCAAACTTACATGACGGAAAGGACAGCCAGGGTAGTCAACATGGTCAACGGACCCAGATCCATCACTGCACAATCGCAGGACCAAATCCCAACACTGATACCCTGGTACATATATCTTGACCTAAAGTCTAATGCCTACTAGGAAAAACTGAGAATTCAACTCAAGTTATCATTGTATAGCATCAAAGTATGCTCTTATTTTTTTTTGTTTTTTTTTCCTCATCTATAATGGCATCCTGCAACAGTTGGTCTAACATCTGATATTTTCTCCAGTTAAGAAATTTCGACTTTAGAGTGATGTGCACTACTTATAAATGAATATAGAAAATAATTGAAGTGACAGAGCAACAAAGTGTGTGAGGATGTACATACCTTGTAAGAAACCATGTGTGCAACAGGAAGGCCTTGATTACCATTTTGTGCAAGGAGGGAAAGGTCACCAACAAAATCTAAAACTTTGTGGCGGCAGGCTTCATCTTGGAAACGCAATGGTGGATTCAACCACCCTTTACTGGCACTACAAACAAAAACCAAAAGCCTTGTTGAGATTTTTTTTAATGCAAAAAACTGTTTACAAATCTCACAAGTTTAAAAATAGAGACTTTTTTACTGATTAAAAGATAATGGTTAAAGATTTTTCAACACTCTGTATCAAGAGTTTTCTGACAACATTAACTACGTTCATAACGTCTGCCTGCAGACTGGGAAATGTGAGTTTCTATCCAGACTGCCTAAAGCATGTGACCTGGACCACCTGACCAGAACAAGTCTGCAGTCAGTGTGTTTTCTGGTCAATGAGTCTTACCTGCCTTGATTGTGTTTCTAAATGTATTTATCATCTGCACTCTGCAGTGAGGTATCACAGATGTTTAGAGACCCCACATTGCCTACTGTCTGTCCACGGAAGCTCGGTCAAACTATGAATGCCCTATCCCATCCCTCCTGATTCATAGTTTTAGTGTCTTTAATCTAACAGTAATATATAGTCATGAGCTATGGGAAATTTTGTTACCATGACAGGATTGTAAGAACAATTGTGAATATAAAACCTTTTCAGGGAGTTGGTAACATGATGAGAGATCGCATTTGCCAGCTTAGAAGAGGAAAAAAAAAATAATAAATAATAAAAATAAACCCACATGAATGTGTATATAGTATTGTTGTGTGGTTTCAGGCATGTTGTGCAGGAAAACTCCCTGAAAAAAACCCTATTTCCAGCCAGAGAAGTGCACAGTATTGGAAATTTAGCTGCTGTTCTTGAGTGCAGTGGGTCAATTGCCTTATATCTACTTGGGTCTCCCTCCTGGAGGCAAATAAAGAATGTGGGAATCAGCCACGAAAAGGATTGAGCAATGGCTAGCAACATGGAAGAAAATATGCATCTCAAAAGTGGGAGCCACGAGAAGTTGCCTTAAATATCACAATTTTCATAGCTAATATTTTTTTTTAGAATGTAAGCAGCATTCTTCTGGTGGACTTGGCCCACAGCCAAGAAGCATCATTTGATCAATTGGAGTAGAATTTGTCAACCAAGGGAGAATTGAGGGCTTGGAATAGGAGACTGAGGCACAGAGCATAATCCTTTATGGTAGCAAGTCATTGCCATGAATTATGGAGAGAATGGAAACCAATGGGTGACCAGAAATTGTCAAGCTACTTACGGACGCTTTTTTTTAAGGAAATAATGCAGCATCAGTCAGCCTTTAGATCTTATGCATCATTAAATCCTACTTTACATCATCCTCCCCGAGTTGACGAAGTTTGTTCTCGAGCTTGAAGTCCAACGAAAGCATTCAATTACAGAACGCAAGGCAAAGTGCACATGCAGTAGACGACCTCAAAACTTGCCAATTGCCACAATACACACTTGCTAAAAATAAATTGAACAAGGTGACTCAAAAAACTGTATATCCGGAACAAAATTGCTAAATAGACTCTTGCAAATAAGCTCGTGCCAGAAAATATTCCCAATATGGATAATATAATCATTATTACTCACTATGTTGTCGCTATAGAAACATCATCCTCTTGTCCAAAAATGGGAAATAAGTCACAAAAATCAAATGGCCCAATTTCCAAAATCGAGTACGTGTAATGGTGCCTTTAACTTCCTTTAAAAGGTGGAGAGACTCTGACAAGTCTTGCTCTTTTCCATCTGGTCAAGTTCGTCTACCTCCAATATTTCTCGAAGCGCTCTCATCTTCTTGTCAAATATCTTGGTCATTTCTAGCATGCTCTTTTGGCAAAAGTCTCTCATCCGTTGGTACCTCTCCTCCGCCCTTGCTTCTTTTTGCAATATCCAGGTATCAAAGACTGCAGCATCTGTGGAGCTCTTCCCTATCCGGCTCAACTAGTGGCATAGTCGGATTGATAGTGGGGTGCAAATCATTGGCTAGTGGGGTGGGGGTGGAGGTGGTGTTGTAGGGGAAACTGGTTCAGGTGGAGAACATAGGTGTATTGTGGTTGTGGATATTAGACACTGCAGGGTATTATATTGGACATGGGCTTGGTTATATTGATATTGATATGGGGACAGAGAATAGTATGGGTATGGATAGGGATGATAGGGATATGGATATTAAGAATAATATGGGTCACTCACTTGTTTCACCATTGAGGTGCTATAAACTTTTGGATGTGCATATCCTACCTGGACTGAGCAGAAAGGTTTATGTAGTTTCAGCCTTTCAGGAATACTGAACAAACAAGGGAATCTTTGACAAATATCATATCAGAGACCCTATTAAAATGGGAAGCAAGGACCTATGTAAAAATTTTGGAAAGCTCCCTTATCTCCCCACGCGATCTAAATCTGCAACAAGGGGTATGTTGTGATGGATTTTCACCCAACACAAATCTCAACTCTAGCGATCAACGGTGATTGCTCCAGCAACTTAGGTGTGGCGACTGGCAGCGGCTTGATCACGTGGTGGTTGTCAGAATGTAGATCTGGATCAAAGAACAAGGAAAATTAGATGATGATCTAGACAGTGTTGGCACTTGTGACTGGTTTGCGCAGCATGTACCTCTGTTGGGCTGTGAGAGTTGATTCCAACAGGAAACTGTGTTTATATTGTTTCTTTTGTCTTTTTCTCGTTCTTCTCTTTTCAACTTCTATTCAATTTTCAATTTCTTCTCTCTTTCAACAACCAAATCAATAATTGTTTCGGCTCTGATACCAAATCTCTACAACTAAATTTATTAACCTAAAACTAACAACCTAAACTACAAAAACAAAGATAAATAAACTTATTTCTTCATTTCATTCAACCAAATACAAACAACCCTATTTATACTATACCTAGCTTGCAAATCAAGCACTCTAACCCTAAATGCTATTACAGCCCTTCTCAATTATTCAATCATGGGCTTACTTAGGCCCGACCCAACAACTAAACTATATTAAACAAATTAAGTCCTACTTTACATCATAAATAGATAACTTAAACTTGTTTTTCCTGGGTTTATATTGGTATTGTCAGAGCTTCTACTCTATGGTGGTGAACATCATGATTCATGCTTGGAACTTCCAATTTAGGAAGAGGGATAGCTTGGTTCATTTGCTCATCATTTTTGCATCCGAGTTGCAGACGAGGGTGAAGATGTTTGTTTGGAATGACAGATAGACCCAATTTTTTTTCTTGCTATTTTACTTCGTAAAAGGCTGTTGAAACAAGGTATTTAAACATGGAGGCGTGGCTTGAGCAAGTTAAAGCATTGGGAGATATAATCATCTGGTTTTGGTCTGCGGTGCGATTTTCCTTATGCCAGATTTTTGGGGTATGGAATGTGGATCAGATTGAGCAGTTTGCAACATCATGGGTTGCAAAGTGGAGAGATTGTCACGCAAGTATCTTGGCCTTCCCTTAGGGCCAATTTCAAATACAAACATGCATGGGACGACGTAGTAGAAAGGGTGGAAAAGAGATTGGCAAATAGGAAATCTCAATTTCTTTCGAAGGTGAGTAGGTTGGTGGTGATTAAAATCGTTATTTCAGAGCTACCGACGTATATGATGAGTATAAATGTAATCCTAAGTTAAGATTGATGAGGGAATTCCTATGGGGAACCATGGCGTAGAAAAGAAAGATCCATATTGTTGCATGCTACAAAGTCTACTGAAAGACCATAAGAAAGATCAAAGAACCGAATAAAGCGTTGCTTGGAAAATGGCCTTCGAGTTTGGAAAAGAAAAGCAAGTGTTATGGCGCCAAATCATGGCAGCAAAATATGGTGAGCAGACTGAGGCCAAAATCTCGCATGGGTTCTTTGGAAGAGTGTCACGAAAGAAAAAGTGATTTTTTTCAGCAAAACATCTCTTACCAAGTTGAAACGGGAACAAACATTAAATTTACTGGCTTGGTGAAAGGCCTTTGAATCAGACTTACCCAAAAGTGTTCAATATATTACTAACAAGAAGGAAGGCTACATCAAGGACTTTTCAGTTCAATCCCAGAGCCAAAGTGGGAAGAATCTACAGCTTAGGAGAGAACTTTTCATTGGGAGCTGTATCAAATGGCAACTTTGCTTGGAGAATTGCAAATGGTTAGTTTAAATGATGAACATATGTGGGTATGGCGGGATAAGGGAGAGAGGTTGTCAACAAATTCGTACAACAATAGGCATGGGGATCAGATCTTGAAGAGAGTTTGGTTCAGAGAGTTTGAATAGCAAATGTTTCACCAAAAATCTCGTTTTTCATGTAGTTATTACTCTAGGAAAAACTCAAACGAGAGAATTTCAATTTTAAGGACGAAGGGAATTGAGGTGGGTAGCGAATCTGTGTTATGCTAGGAAGCAGATGAGACCATCAACCATTTGTTCCTCAATTGTCTAACTGGCAGCCAGACTTCGGAAAAGCATTTTTGAATGACTCCCAGACATTCCAAATCATTTAAGGCCAGTTCCCTCTTTGGATTAGGGAGTGGAATACGAGAGGCTTAAATGCTTTAGGTGTCTGGTTATGGATCACAGTGCCGCATGCTATTCTTTGGATTTTGTGGAAAGAAAGAAACTCTCAGAATTTTTAGAGTAAGCAAAGATCTATTGAACATCTCATCCTCCAAACGAAATCTATTCTTTGGTATTGGGCATACATCAAGCAATGATGGGAAATCCTTATATAGATGATTTAATGTTCGATTGGGAGAATTTTCTTTTCGCATAGATTTTGTAACGATGACATGTCTAGCCTTTAGTGAATGTCTCCCTCACTATTAGCGCAGTTCTTCTCTTTTAATAAAATTATTGGTTTGCCTGATCAAAATAAATATGTATAACCCAAGCAAAGGCGTGTGGAAACATCTCCCCACACTCATTTCCCCAACCAAAAGCTCAGCCCAGTCAAGAGTGGAACTGCGAGAAAGGGCATTGAATCTGAATTCAGTAAGGCAGTCCCTCCAGATGTTAGCAGTGAAGGCACAATAGACAAAAAAATGATCAGTTGTTTCTTGAGCTTGGCTACAAAGCACACCATGATTAGGGGGTATCAATCCCTCTTGTTAATGTTGTCAACAGTTATGATCCTTCGATCAAGAATGGTCTAAAGGAGGAAGCAAGCTCTAGGAAGGACATCTTTCAGCCAAACCAAGCTCTGAAGTCTATGAGATCTAAGATCTCGAGGAGAGAAGTGTAGCTGACGGCCTATTACTTCGTATCAGTCTTTGACAGAGAAACGTAATTCTATATCTAAAACAATAATTGCATATGATAGTCAAATACCCACCCAAAAAAAATCAAATTTCAATTTTTGAGATTTTTAATAATCCTCGACAGTCATCCATTTCATTGGATTTACGGCGCAAGTGCAAATGTAAGGCCCTTTCACATGTCGATCATAAAAGAAAAAGCACCAAAACCCCAAATATCAAATTACCAAATAGGGCAGTTTCATAGGATTTTCTTTAGTTTCGACTTCACCTTCATGTTTTGACGTGTTTTCACACATTTCCCCTCCAGACGGGCCTTGATGCTTACATTCTTATGTTTTGTTAAAGCATGAAGTCAAAATACAATGGCATCCCAAGCCCTGTTGTCACTAGAACATTCATTACAGTTCCTCAAATCAGTGACCTTCTTATTGAAGATCTTATCATTTGGTACACCAAACAAATAAAACTGGACTACTTTCTGAATAGTTCCTTTGGGGAACAAAAATGATAGGCCCTTCAAAGGGATCTCTATTGACACAGGCATCACCCATTCCAACTCAAAAAGCCTCGAAAATGTCTCCAAATCATACTCACCCAAAAGGAATTAAGAATTAGGTATTTACATCTGAATCAAAAACACAGAAAACACAATTTGTATATATATTCATCCCTCTATTCACCTAAATTTGTATAGAAGGTAAAATAACCCACATGTGTTTCACATAAAGATGGAGACTCTTGAGGGAATCTGTTTTTCCATATTTCCTTCACAGGAAGATTGGAAACTGATAAAAGGGAAGGATGTTGCTAGCCAAAACTGAGAAATAAGAGGAAACTTTTAAAGCTTTCTCCATATCATCCTTCCACTCCCAGGTATCTTCCTCCTCTCCCAAATGAACATGCTCTACCAAAGCTCAGAAGGTTGTACTCCCCAACAGAAAGGGATGTTTTACAAAAATGAAGACTCAACCAAAGCTTCAATTTTCAACAAACAAAAGTCAGTAAACTAGCGAGCAGGATTTTTTATTGGATACCACAACCATTAAATACCTCCAGCAGGATTCAAACCCTAGACTAGCGTTACCATCTGCCATAGCCAGCTAAGCTACCACACGTTAGCCCAACGATGTTTCTCAGAAAATAATGCAGATTATCTAAGTGTAATGGATATCGACTTTTCCAGGTGAAATAAAGACATAATAGATGGGGCATGTTCGAAAGGGCACTCCTAACAAGAACTAGTTTCCTCCTTTGTAAATCATTTTTTCCTTCCAAGTAGCCAATCTCCTTTCCATCACCTCCACCACTGAATCCCATGAATGTTTGCATCTATTCATTGCACCCATTGGAGGACCTAAGTAGAGAGATAGTAAATCCTCACTTAGCAACCCAACACATCAGTCCCCATGTCACTCCTTGCACCCTATCTTATCCCACAAACAATGCTTTTAGATGATATATAGACCCAAAGCTGTTTGGAACAGCATGAGGAAGGATTTCAAACTTTCCACCTCAGTGATATCAACATCCAAAACATGTCATTTGCAAACAGTAAGTGTGTTGCTCTTTAACTCCTTGGGGAAACCTGAAATCTTGACAAAATGTTTAAGCTCATAGCTCTCCCAATCATCTAATCAACACTTCCGCACCATAACGGTCAATAAGAAAGGTGATACGGGATCATCATGCCTGATTCCCCTAGATGTCTTGAAAAAATATTTGGTGAACCATCTACATAATAGAGAAATACACTTCAAATAAACAAGTCCTCACCCCCCCCCCCCCCCCCCCCCCCCCCCTCCCCCCAGCCACTTCTCACTGAAGACCATCTTCCTTGCCAAATAGCCAAGTTCATATCAACATAGTTTTACACCAGCTCAATATTGATTTTACACAATGGCCTCGAAGAACCATTTCTAAGCCTAAAATCAACCAGATGATTAGCTGCGATCACTCTATCATGAATTTGCCTATCTTTCACCAAAACCCCTTTATTTCCAACCCACTGTTAACCTCCACGGCCACTAAAATCCTTGATGGTACTAGCTCCTTTTTTGGAATGAATGTAATGAACAACGGACTTAATCTCAAGTCAAGAAAAGAAGAAACTTGCAACTCCTTAACCACCCCAAGAAAAGAAGAAAACCTCAACATTTTCTGAAAAAAACTAAAGAAAACCCAGCATCTTATCAATGCCACAACTCCTAAGATTTTTAAGGGTCTTTCCATTGCTAAAATCATTACACATAATTTCATTTAAAAAGATTGTGCTTACTGGAAATCAAAAATCTAACCTACAAACAATGGCATTTTCTTCTGAACCCCCTTTAATGAGTCCAGCATCACGCAATTTCTCCACCTACAAAAAATTGAAAATATATGGAGTCACGTCCAAGAAAGAACAATCACTAAAAAAATAAACATATGAACTCAAACAAGTTAAATGACTTGAATAGGAATTACCAAACACATGCAATACACAGGATTGAGATGTTTTGTCAGGTGTACTGAGAGTTTGTTATTTGCAAATCTTGAGTCTTAATTATGTTGGTTGGACGCCATCCAACCTGTATCTCAATATCTTCCATCAGATTATATATATCATCCAACAAAGATAGACAAATGTATGTTTCCAAGGAAAGAACCTAGTTAAAATTTTCCTTTATCTTTCTTTCACTAAACTACCTACTCCATTATGTGTACATCTCACTTACGTTTTTTACTTTTTTCTTTCCTCAAGTTCTTTTAAAAAAAGACGACCGGGAACATGTTGAGTATTTTTTTAAGTAAAGTTCAAATATATATATAACAACAACACGGATACGGGTATAGGTGTCGGACACGTCAGCCAAAAAAAGTACAATACGGGATACGTTGGAGACACTTGTTTATTTTAGTATTATTTAATTTTTGGCAATAAATTTTGAATTATAGTCATATTCATTCACTTGTAGATTAATATTGTTACTCACGTATTACTTACCAAAATATGCTTGTAGCATTAGTAAAGAATTGAAATTTTTCAAAGATGTGTGAAAAATTGATAATCTAAGCATGGAGTATCCGATGTGAGTATTCGTGAATTTTGACTAGAGTATCCGGTCGACACGCGTTTTTTGGTAGATATGTAGTGTCGTTACATAGATTGAGACATAACCAAATTCAATGAATACAAATGGGAAGCGGTATCTTCCATGACAGAGGATCCTTTTAAAAAATCACCCGATTACTTATGAGTTTGACACCATGACCTTCCCACTCCAGCATCCTCGTCTTCTTTCTTTTCCGCCTCCATATCAAATTTGAAAACATCTCAAAAGGGTTGAGCCACTTCGCATACTCTTCTCCATCCTAATCTTTAGAATAAAAATTTTGTTTGGGTATATCAGAAACATTTGTAGTAATTAAATATGTTAAACATTTGTAGTAATTAAACATGTTAACAGGTAATAAATGTTACAACGTTAGGTTATTAACATTGTCCATAATTGAATCTACTAATTAGTATTTACTATTTAGTATGTATTCTAATAGCTCCATAGATGTCAAAGCAAGTACAGTGACAATTAGGTAGGATGGTTTGGTTGGAGAGGATTACTTCAGTTGATCCAACACACTGTACTTAAATCAGTGATGAGGGTAGTGGGTAGGGTTGGCAATGAGCGGATTAGGCCATATCCGTTCCTGCCCCGACCTCAAATTGGCTCCCCAGCCTGTTTAACCGCGAAATTTGCAAATCGATCCCCGCCTCCACACACCCACCCTCGCCCCGCCAAATCCCCATCAAAAGAATTTGTTTTAAGGTCAACAAAGTCAATGTCACTTGACCAAGCCTCAATCCCTTAGATCTACCAAGTTGTTGTACTTTTATAGTCACTCTCTAGCCACTTTCCTTTCTTTGTTGATGGGAACTATTTTTTCATTCTAACTCACATAGGCATATAGTCCCACATCACTCACAAAAGAGAGTTGGTAAAAGTGGGAAATTTTATTATCTTCTATGAAGTGTTTAGTCCACATCCCCTACAAAAGAAATGAAGTAAATGTCAGAGCCTTTATTAACTTTCTAGCCGTTGTCTTGGGCTTAAGTTGGTCGGGCTGTTGAGCTAGGCTTATAACTAATTAGTTGGTTGGTTGGGGCTTTAAAATAAAATGGATACGTATATCCAGGATCCACAGGGGAACTCCTACTCTCGTCCTCACCCCGACCCCAACTCGAGGACTTGACACTATCCCCAAATCCGCCCTGATCCCTGATCAATAGCCCCTGAGCTTTGAATCCACCCTAATGAGGGCAAGGCAGACCAAGTCCTCATCCTCGAATAATCGGGGTTAACTGCCAGACCTAGTAGTGGGCATGATTCCGTTAGTTGATCAAACACATTTTACTAAATCAGTGATGATGGTAGCAGTCAATAAAAGTTATTCCCTTATGATAGTTTGGACTATGTGTTCAATACTCAAACGAGAAAATGAAGTTGCTAATAATTGGAAGTTTAAGGAATTTTTTCTCTTATCAAGCAAGACAAGGCTTTTATGTATACAAAGAGAAGATGACAGTGTTGACGACAGCTACAGAAGGAGTCCCTAATCGCCTTTGGACAACGACATAGGGCCAACCCCAACTAGAATTTGGGAATTTTCAAGGATGGGATATCATACAAGTTGTTTAGCAAACCACTTTTGACCAATATATTGTAAGTGGAAATGCATCAATTATTACCAAAGTAACATGAATTTTCTTAGCGGATCAACATTAATGGCAGCTGGATTTTGCATAAGGCTGTTGCTCATTTTCCATTCAAGCTGACGAATAGAGTATTTCACAGATCACTTACACTTAATTTACATTATTCTTTGGGAAAGGACCAATGCATTCTTGTGCAGAATGACTCCTTCTAGAGCAAGAACACTGAAAGTGACTGGCTGCTTTCAGCATATAGTCTTTAAGGGAGAGGGAGAGTTTGATGATGGCTAATATGTAAATGTGGAAGCAAAATATAACAATACTGTCAAAATTTCTCAGCTGTTTACTTCTAATCATAAGAACTAGCGATAAGCTTTAGACAATTATAAGTAGAAAGCTAAGGAGAAGATAAAAGAATACTTTGAACTTTTGCAACCCAAGATCTCATGTAGGGTGTTTTTTTAGCACCCATGGATATTTGTTTACATTTTTCATTCCAATCAGTATACAAATCTTGATAAGAAGTTGGAACGATAATGAGAAACACTTCAACTTGAGGAAAGCAAACACAATTTCCATTGCTAACATATCCATATTTTCTTATTATACACTATTAAAGTTGATTGAAAATGCCTATTAACAGTCAAAGGTATACCAGTTGGTAGAAGTGTGGCAGATGGAATCACACGTCATGGGTTCGAACCCGGCCGGCTGCATGGGTTGGGGAGGGTTAAGGGTTAAGAAAAAATGCATAACAACATGATGCATCAGAAAGGAGGCGATCTAAATCTTTGTCATACCACATGAAAACTAAATCTTTGTCATACCACATGAAAACTCAGAGAAGACTTGCAGCATTGAGATTTCATACTATGACATGGAAATATGTAGCAAAAGAGTAAATGATAGCAGTAGTGTACAAAAGAGAATTTTGCACTAACTAAATTGAAAGCAACTCTGGCATGCGACTCTTGACCACCAAAACAAAAAATGAGGTATCAATGTAAAACAGGTGGATTGTCAATCTTATTGAGGAATTGAGCCTAGAAACAAACCTCTTCATAAATGCAGAAAGTTCGTGAAGAAGCAATCTCCTTAATATAGAAAGAGTCATCCATAGAGACTGATGAAAACCATTGGCAGCCAATAGCTGGTACCTGCAATAATGAAGTAATTGGGATTTAATCAGAAGTTTAATGTACTTTCTTATGGCCCTAAGCATTAACTGAACGAAATAAGAAACAAGAAAAGTTTCCAGAACCTTGTACTCACACAGACACTTAAGTGGAAATGGTAAAACAACTTTAATTTCTCTGAATTCAGCACAAATGGATACAAGCATCCTATAAACACATAAAACTAAACAACATCAATGAAATTGATGGACAACAACCATAGCGTAGATTCTAAGTTCTTACTTGCAAAACTATAGGCAAGCTGCCAAGCTTTCTAGTTACACCGAAACTTTCCTTTCCAATATTAAACCGGCTTCATTTTGTGCTCAGATTCCCTAAGTCAATTATGAAATACTAGGGAGATCGCACCAATAAAATAGAAAGCAATATTCCTGCATGAGAAAGATCCGTAGACCAAACGCTTGGGTGATTGAGCTCTGATTTTGATCATTCAAGTACTCAACTGTTTGCTACTCTAACTCAGTCAATCAGGCTTGTCAAACCTGTTGATCCTTAAAAGACAAACTTATTCGACTGATCATCTAAGGAGTTTGATCAGTTGGACATAGAAGTTCTGAGAATCTTTCTACACGGAACCTTGTCCAATTATCCAACGAGGAGCTCAGTTATCTGGAAGGTGATCCGACAAGGAGCTCAGTTCAGCTGGAAGAACAAGTGATCCAATCTCTCTGTGAGAGCCTCCAAAGCTGCATCCTGCATGTACCTCTGCAAGCTTCTTGAAAAAACTCTCGGGTTTCATTAACATAGTTGGAGTTCCTCTTGCTTCTTCTTTTTTTTTTTGGAAAGAGAGATTAAGTTGGCAAGGACAGGCTTCAGAATACATGTGGCGGAAAGGAGATACAACGGAATGGAGCTAAGGATATGCCTAATACATGATGATTAAAAAGAGGCAAAGCAATCCACGAGGAATGCAACATCCTTGATCCATTTGGGGTCCACACATAATGTTTCCAAAATCTTTGCAAAGGAAATCCCCTTGAAAGAAGGATAAATCAACCACCAAGGCTATAAGAGACCTAGAACCTCCAAGATGACTTGACTCACATTGTTCAATTCGTTCTTGAAAATTCTTTTGTTTCTCTCCGACCTAATCGCCCAAGAAATGGCATATGGAATAAGAGACCAAATTAACCTTGTAAACCCCTTTGAAAAGCCTTGCATCTTCATGCACTTAGCATATCAACCAGAGCCTCCACGAGCACCACACTAAGCTTTACACTGCTCAAAAAGTGAATCCATATGTCATAGAGGACAGGGAGCGAATAAAAAGCCCATTCCACCATTGCATGAAAGTTTCCTGATCCACATCCATGTGTCACCTAGTAAGGACGTCCCTAGTGGCAAGCCTATTTCATACAAGACCCCACATGAATAAAGAAATTTTTTGTGGAATCTCTGTTCTCCAAAGTAAACCAACTCGAAGGCAAGGATAGGCTCCATTGGAAATTGAAGCTTCCGCAAAGTGTTCACTGGAAATTGACACAGTGTATGTCCATTCCTTGTTCCATTTCAAACACCATTCATCATAACTCTCCTGAAGTGAGATAAGCTCCAAAGCACCCAAAATTTCTTCCATTTCACCCATTTCCTTGTCATTGAGCCCACACCTAAGATGCAAATCACATGCCATACTACCATCAACTAGGGAGCCAAACTGGTTTTCTACACCATCCTGATTTAGACAGACCCGAAATACCCATGCAAATTTACCCTTCAATGTCGACTCGTCAATCCACGTGTCATGCCAAAATCAGATTTGACTACCATTCCCAAAAGAGAAGGTGATACCCTTCCAAATGTCCACCAGAGTATTCGAGATGCTCTTCAAAAAGCTTCATATGTAAGGGGATCTAGGGTGCCTTGGGAGCCAATTGTTACCCGCGCTACCAGGTTCCCTCTCATATCTCCAAAGCTACTTTCCTAGGAGAGTGGATTTCATTGCTTATGTATAATTTTAAGCCCGAAATTTTTACCCATTTAGAGTGGACACAAGATTTTGTTGATGGCCATGGAACTTTTTGAGTCACAGAACCCTTCCATAAGAAGTTTCCTGCCATAATCTCCATCTTTTTAACAATGGATGCCAGTACTGGGAATAGAAGCAAGTAATATATAGCTATTTGGAGAGAGTGCTCCTGCCACTCTTTGAAAGTAACTTTGCTCTCCATAATGATAACCTTCAGCCAAGAATTACCAAAATTTGACACCACAACTCTTTGGATCTAGTTCGGGCTCCAACAGAAGACCAAGCTACATAGCCAGAAGATAACCCACGCCACAGCCAAAATTGTCGACCAAAAGTAGCACATCAACATCTTCTCCAACACCATACATTGAGCTCTTAGCAAAATTTATTTTCAAAAGAGAAGTTATTCCACAACGCATCAGAATGACTTTGAGGGCTCAACTTGCTTTTCATGGTTCATAGGATTTGAACCTTAAAAGAGGAATTAGAGATTCTAAACTCCCCAAGTTTGCTAAAAGTGATTGAGGCTCTCCAACTTATTTTACTAAACGAAGAAGTGGATGGGTGCAAATGGGATGCAAAACCAGTGCCTTTTAATTAATCCATGTTCATATATATATATGAAAGAAAATACATAAATATATAACACTATCTTTTTGCTCCTAACAGCCAAAATGGCTTATCTCTCTGTTTAAAAAGCACTTGCAATAATCTACAAGTTATCAAGACATAACCATACTAGATACTACTAATCATACATTCTTTACAAATTACATACAATCTCATAATTTCATTTATTTTCTAATCTAGAATTAGATCTGATGGAGAACTAAAACCTAAAAAAAATAAAAAATACTTCAGAATAAATCTAAAGTTTTTAAGATGTCTGTTACAGAAAACATAATCCATAAACAAAAAGGTATTTGATATTTCATATCTAGATACAAAGAATCAAAATATGCAAATTTATATCAAGGAACCTGTGGGAAGTTTATTCCATAAGTGATGAAAAGTTTTGGAGAAGGAAATGCAACGACAAAAGAATCGTTCCTCAACACATGCACAGGTTTGTGAAGAAAGGGTGCCAACTTGTCCATGCTATTGCCAGTGCTATCCTTGGCAACACATAAACCAGCATCCTCAATTGCCTCCACCCATTCTCTTGCTGAGCCGTCTAGTAAAGGTACCTAACAGGCACAATGATAAGTATCAAGCAATTTGGTTTCTTAAAGGAATATTTTCACCAGGAACTTTGGATAAACAATGCATAATTAGAAAAACCTCGTCGGCCCCAGTGATCTCAATGCGACAATTATCAACACCGGAGCCCTCCAAAGCCGAAAGCAAATGCTCAACAGTGCGAACCCTAACTCCATCTCTGGTCAATGTGGTGCAAAGAGGAAGCGTTTCGGTGACGAAATCGATGGAAGCAGGAATGATTGTCGAGCCTGAGTGTGAAACGAAGAATCTTCCTTCACCGGCCTTGGCAGGAAAAAGTTTGACGATCGCATTAACGCCAGAATGAAGAGTTACCCCTGATTTATCAATTGAAGACGCAAGGGTTTGTTGAAGTTTACCAGTCTGTGATCATCATCGATTTGATTTCAAAATCAAAAAATAACAACTTCGACTATATAAATGAAAGGAGAGAGAAAGGGGGAAATAGTACCAACCGGTTTCCATGTGAGTGAAGAAGAAGAAGAAGTAGACCTCCCGAGGGAGTTGAAGAAGTGCGCTAAAGCCATGCTGAAACGTCGTCTGAGACAACATTTTCGTTTTCAGGTTATTTTGAAGGCAGCCACTACTCCGTGCCACCATTTCATCTTTCTCACACCACCATTGAGTTTTTTTTACTTTTTTTTTTTTTACGACTCACACCATCAATAAATATGCATAACAGAGAAACTCAAATTCAAAACCAAAAAAACACAAAATATGATAACTTTAGACCAATTTAAACCTTCAATTAAGACCAATTCTCAATCTCATCAAAACACAAAAGTTGTAGTACTTTGAGTTATCTAATAAACACAACTTGAATCACTTGAAAAAAATTGAAATAAGCAAGTTATAATCATTTTACTAAAGTGGCACAAATCTGTCTCGCAATGAAAATGGGATAGTGTTGCTGAATTTCGGCCAACTTATGTGCTCGATTGAGACCGATTCTCAATTTGATCAAAACACAAAAGTCGTAGTACTCTGAGTTATCTAATAAACACAACTTGAATCACTTTAAAATATTTTGAAATGATCAAGTTATGGTCATTTTACAAAAGTCGCATAAATCTGTCTCGCAATAAAAATGAGATATTGTTCCAGACTTTTGGAAAACTTATGTGCTCGATCGATACCGATTCTCAAATTGATCAAAACATAAAAGTTACAGTACTCTGAGTTATATAATAAACACAACTTGAATCACTTGAAAATGTTTTGAAATGAGCATGTTATGGTCATTTTACAAAAGTTGCGCAAATCTGTCCGAAAATTTCCTATTCTCAGTGTGCAATTCGGATTATCTGGAATTCCTCGCATCGCAAACTGCAAACAGGAAATTCTGTTCGCCGTGGGCAATGCGGGAATCTTGAGATAACCCGCGTTGTGCACTGCGGACAGAACTAAAAGCTGCAATTTTTTCTAAAACTTTCAGTTTGTGAAAGAAACAAAAAAAATTAACTTAGTTTTCTGATGTATTTGTGCATTGTCACATCAAACCTAAACTTGAACCATACAAGTCTTCTGAACTAATCCTTTATGTGACTACTCCAAACCACCATTTTGCGCGACTTTAGTAAAATGACCATAACCTGCTCATTTTAAAGCATTTTCAAGTGATTCAAATTGTGTTTATTAGATAACTCAAAGTACTACAATTTTAATGAGGTTGAGAATCGGTCTCGATCGATCATATAAGTTGGCCGAAAATCAGGGACACTATCACGTTTTCATTGCAAGACAGATTTGTGCGACTTTAGTAAAATGACCATAACTTGTTCATTTCAAAACATTTTCGAGTGATTCAAGTTGTGTTTATTAGATAACTCAAAGTACTACAATTTTCGTGTTGATGAGGTTGAGAATCGATCTCAATTGAGGGTTTAAATTAGTTGAAAGTTACCTTCTTTTATATTATTGTTTTTATCAACAGGTGGTGAAATAATCAAATGGGGGGAGCGTGGAGAAGCAAGAGATAGAATCGATGGCTCACTTACAGAAGAGTTGGAGTCGATAATGGGGAGGGGAGATTTGACTAGAGATTTGAGGGGATTTTGGAGATTTTGAGAGATTTTCGAGGGAGAGGGAGGAAATTTGCAAGAGATTTGAGTGTGGGTAGAGATTTGAATGCGAGAGAGCGAGGAATTTCGAATGGAGGAGGGAGGAATCTCTTGTCGATTTGAATGGGGAGAGAAAAAAAAAGTTGGGTTTTGGTTTATATAGGTGGTGTGAGAAAGAAAATAGGTGGTGTGGGAAAGTAGAATGGTATGAGAAAGAGAAAATGGTGATGTGGAGTAGTCGCTGCCTATTTTGAATTTAGCCCCATTAATTTACATACAACTATTTTTCTTTGACCTCCCAAAATAAAGTCTAATAGAGTCTCACCTCAAAATTGGATGGAATTGGAAAGTCAATGACAAGAACTAGCCTTGGTTGTATTCAGGATCAAATTGCCCTTATCACAACTTAATCCTAAAAGCATAAAAAAAAAAACCCTCGAGATATACAAAAATATATGCAAAAGCAAACTAATGGTGGAGATTAAAAAATTTTATATTATCTTCTCCCATTGACTTAAACAACTCTATAACCAATTTCCACCGCCAGCATCTTCCCTAATATAAAACCCACCACATTTGCCCCCCACTCCCTTTGAACCACCACCACCTCCCTCCCTCCCCTTCCCTTTTTTATCGCCCTCCATCATCGAGACTATTTTTCTACCCTCATCTCACCTTATATGCTTGAATTCCCGATCTCTAATAAACCAAAATTTAAAACAAAGTCTTATTAGACTCTTTTAACACCATAAAACTTCGACCATTCTCAAATAATGCAATTCAGTTTCTCCTACTTCGTTCAATTAATCTAGGGTTCATGTTGAATTCATTTTGAGTTTAATCATGATTCTATCTTGTCAATAAAAAATTATTAGTTTTTGACTTTCATTGTTTCTGCCTAAACTATTGTTTGGCACCAATCTTCCTCAACAAATCTTCATTAATGCATGGAGATAGAAAGGAGATGAGTGAGCACTAGATGGTGGGTTGAGCAAAAAAGAAAGCAGGAAGATGGATGGAGGGAGGTGACAATGAAGCTAGGTGAATGATGATGTGGGTTGGGTTGTAGATTATGAAAGATGGTTATGGTGGACATGGATTGGAGGTTGTTCACATCCATTGGAGAAGACAATACAAGTTTTTTAATCTCCACAATTTAGTGTGTCTTGAGATACATTTTTGTATATCTCAAAGCTTATCTTATGCTTTTAAAATTAAGTTATGATAAGGGCAATTTGGTCCTGAATATAGTCAAAGCGAGTCCACGTCATTGACTTCACCATTTCGTCCAATTTTAGGGGTCAGACTTTATTAAGCTTTATTTGAGGGGCCAAATAGAGTTACTTATTAACCAATGGGGCTAAATTCAAAACAACCTTTCATTTCATAAGGTAAAGGAAATTACTATGTGTGCTTGCAATATCTTCCATTCAGCGCCACCTCATTAAAAAATGACGCCTGAAAATTGCCAAGTTAAAAGCTCCCAAACCAGGATGTTGGTTACGGAGCTTCAATGGGACTTTGGAGAACTCGGTTAGGCAAATGAGATTCAAACAATGCAAAAGAGATGGAAAGAGTTTAATAATTCAATTAAAACTCCAAAACGGGTCTTATTGAAGAGAAACAATATTGGTTCTCCCCTAATATAATTGTTCTTGCATATATATCATCAGTTCTAATCTCATAAAAGAATTGATCTCATTACAGGGCAGTCTATATGTACAAAATTTACTTTAGAAACAAGTCTTGCAGTAATCAACCATAATTGACCAATATGTTAACCTACTTCAGTTGAGCAAATAGGATTCAAACAATGCTAAGGAGATGGAAACAATTTAATGATTCAATTAAGACTCTAAAAAGGCCTTATTGAAGAGAAACAATATTGTTTCTCCCATAGTATAATTGTTCTTAAAATCAATTTTTGCATTGACGACCACTAAGATAAATGCATACCATTGCACTATTTAGTTGTGAATGTAGTATCATCGAAGCCAATCAATCTTTGATTTTGTGTATGACACTATTTCTCGTGCCTTACCTTGATTTTCTTAAGTTATCTCTACATTTAATTATTACTTGTTTTGAAGTTGATTCTCGTAGCTTGTTTTTCTTAAGTTCTCTCTACATTTGATTATTATTTGTTTTAAAGTTATTCTCATGATCAAATGTATCACTTGAATTTGTGTTGTTTGGATAAATTTTTCTTGTACGATTTTTTTTAATTTTTTTCCTTGAAAGATTGTTGTGTGTGATCAGTTTCACAAACCAAATGATGCCTTTATTATAATATAAAACTCATTTATAAAGGAGTTTTATGAATATACGTCGGTGTGAATACAATATTTTTATACGTAAAAATTAGAAGTTAATGACATATAGGACTTTTAAGGAAATAATTGTGTAATTAAAAGCTTATTGATTGGATTTCTTGTATTGGTGATCACCTATCATATACAAGAAGTCTTTGTCTTGCATAAATAAACATCAATAAATGGACATTCGATGCATGTTCGCCTTGCGTGAACAAATTTGAAATTAAAATAAAACCATGAAGAACTTGCAAATCTTTTAAAAATTACCTATATTAGATTGTCCCCCTCCCCCCACAAGTATATATGTGTGTTCTTTGACACTTAGTTTTTATGAAGGCTTTTAGGTTTTCGTTTTCTCAATTTTGCATGTTAATTGTGCAAATGATTTTACATAACTCAATTGATGTGTATTTTACTTTTTTACATCAACTCCTTAAGCAATTGAAGTCGCGGTTTTTGCAATTATTTGTGAGGCACGATGTGTAATACTTATTTTGTTGAACCAAAAATCAATCGAATGATTGATGTCATTTACCATTACTAACCATTGATTTCACTCGTGCAAGCCTTATTTACATATTTCTTTATTTATTATTTTTTCATTATTTGATTGATGTTTCATTTGAGGGAGTTCAAGTACATTTATTTAGCACTAAATGATGACATTTATGTCATCTTCTTAGTAAGGATAACCTGTACCTACCAAATCAAGTTCAAAGAACCCTATCTAAAGCTACTATAAAAAAATAAAAATAAAAAATAAAAAAAATCCTAATCACCAATTGATTGAAAAATTTTTGAACAAATTGTTTGCACAACCCACAACAACTATGTCTTATGCATACATCTTAAGGGATATAGTCGTTAAGAGAGGTCCAAATAGAAATTCGAAAGATGAAGGTCATTGGGCTTGTTTTGAGATGATAGTTTTTTTTAAATTCATACGTGGAAGTTAGATTGAGGTTCAATTTGTAGTTTCCTTCAACTTATTTATTTGGACTAAAACGAAAAATTTCAGGTTCAAAATAGACACAAACAAACAATCAAAAGTTGTTGGCATAGTTAATTTACCTTAGAACTTAATTGACTACGAAAGTGACAAACATTTAGTTTTTTTCTCAATGCATTCTTTTAGCACAATTTTGCAGTTAATTGATTAGTATGAACGATAGTCGTCTTAATAATTAATGAAAATAATATGATGATGAGTTCAGAGCATTATGTTGCAATGTTTCTTCGTTTTTTGGTTAAATCGGAAAGTAAAACAATCATGAATAGATAAAATACACAATTTTAGATACTTTGAAAAAATAATACAAAAAAATCCACAACATTTAAACCACCTAAATTCTCTCTCCCTCCCTCTCTATATTGACTTAGGATTTGTAAAGTTTCATATTTGTTTGCGGCGAGAAAACAAGCCTCCAAAACCGCTCGCACACATTGTTTCTTCCCCATTAAATAAACAAAAACACTAAGAGGAACTCAACAAACTTTTTATTTATTTAAATTGTAGGGTTCTCTGTATGTAAACTTGAGAATCCAAAAGCTCGTCGATTTTGTTTATGGGTTCTTATCACTTGATGCACATGAAATTTGCAACTTTCGGAGACCAAATGGATTGTGATACATAATGGTATTTGATACATAACGGATTTTGATAGTTATCAAATAAAAATAAAATAGTTATGCATGGATCCGATTATTAAACTTTTCATTTAACATTCACTAATGCTTGGTGCATGGTTAATTTATTAATCATTTCATATATTTATTTATTTCGTTCATGAATAATGCAAATTCCATATATCTTTTTTCATAAATAATACACACTCCGTATCATTTCATTTTGAGAACAACATAACTATATATGTATGTTTTTCCTTAAAAAAAAAGGAAAAAAAAACTTTAGAATGTTAACAATTTAAATTTTATAATGAGAGTTTTCCTTGGAGCATCTCCAATCATCCTTATTTTAGGGGGATGATTGAAAAAAATACCCCTCCAACTAGGGGTGGGCACGGGACGGGATGGGACGAGATATACCCATCCCTATCCCATCCCAAATGGGTTTGGGACGGGACGGGATCAGCAGGTACCCCATTTCAATTCAAGGGCTGATTCGCCAAATGCTGTAAACCAGCAATTGAGATTCTTCTGCGCAACCACTGACATGATATCAAAGATTCAACACATTGAGAAAGCTTACCTTCCATGACATATCAGTGGCAACCAGAACCATTTACACCTTGGAATTGCACTGGCACGTCTAAAATGATATTAGATACCTGCTCTAAACTTAGATGTAGAAGAAAATGGCTCAAGTTAAAGAGGAACACTATTAGAACCAACACCCTAAACCATCAAAACTAAGCAGTGGATCAACAACCTCGAGCACAAACACATACACAGGCATCTGCAAGAGGAATCCATTTAACAACCATTTGTAAACACTTCTATTGAGAATACATGCATTGAATAGGCTTGAAGACTTCCAATTACATGCTTAGCCATAAAGGATGTCACTCGATATTACAAAAAGCGATTGAGCAGAAAAATCTACAGCATACTTAAGTTATTACTAAATAGTACTCACTACAAACTTGGAATAAGGGGGTAATTGTCGATGATATAGTGCAAACTGGGCCATATGGACAACTCTCCTAATCATACTCATCTAGTTTCACTCGTCTGACTTCTACATCAACGCAGCTCAGGTCGCACGAAATCTGCATCTACTGGCACTGATATATCAACTGTTGGCCTCAATTGAGCACATACTTCAATGGCTCCATGAACCGGGTCGGACAAGAAGTTGCTAATGAGGTCCTGGTTGATGGGACTATCATTGTCAACTGCTACCAAAGCTTGTTGAGTAAGAACGTAGTCAAAGCGGGGAGCCCACTTCCTCGATCCCAATCGTGCTGTTGTGGAACAATTATCAACCATGAAAGAAACTCTACGTGCATGCATGAAGGGGTTCAAAGAATCCACCGCCTCAATCACGTTTTCATTGATAATTTCAGAGTATGAATGTCCCTTCTTCATCAAAACCTCAATCTGGATCATAAATATTTTGAAACTAAATGGAATTAGAAGATGGCTTATATACTTGCATATAATTTTAGCGTAAAGAATCACATGCAGCTAGAACCACAATATGGATAACTAACCTGAGCCATCATTAATGCCACAAAAACCCCAGCTGTGAAAGGATACAATGGACCCAAATCACCTTGTGGGCGTGTTGATCTAACCCGCTCACCCACCTTCCACATTCGTGTCTGATCTATCTTACCCATAGGGAAAGCTGGTAGACCATATTTCTCCTGTTGAAAGCATAAAACACATCACTCTTTCATTCAAGATTGCACAAGTACAAAGAAAATACTACAATAGTGAAATTGACCAAAAAACAAGTACAAAAAATATATAGACATAAATAAAATCGGCGCCCAGCCAAGACAACACTCCTGATCTCACTCCCACTGGCTACATCTTCGTAGCACTCATACAGGATATCCATACAAGGATAGTAGGACGCACTGTATGCAGCCTGGAATTCCTTTTTACCTTCCTCTGACAGAGAGTTATAGACTGACAGCATACCCTGGTTGAGCAACATAATAGGTTAGATTGAGAAGCATAACAGACGCCATATAAAAAACCAGGTAGAATATGGAAGATAAAAGGCTCAAGTTGCAAAGAAAAGACCTTTGTTGAGATGGTCTTCGAAATAATTCCTGTAATGCATTCAACAGTGTACTTGTAAGCCAAGTCTTCGTGCATCCCATTCTCAGTATACCTTCTGAATAGAGATTCGACAATTCCATGCACAGCTCCAAGCAGGATCCCTAAAAACAACATGGGCAATCATAAGATAACATCATTGGCTTAAAAAAAAAATAGGTGGAATTACCAAGTATGATATAGGGCTCACCTCGTTCTCCAAAAATTAGTTCGGGACGGGACGGGATTGGCGGGATTGAAAATCTTCATCCAATCCCATCCCATTCTAGATCGGGACGGGATCGAGATGAAATTATTCAATCCCATTAAGACCAGGAAAAATCTGGACGGGACGGGATCGGGACGGGAACGAGATCGCAGGATGGGATGCCCACCCCTACCTCCAACCATCCCTTTAACTCATCCCTATAATAGCTTTTGCCTCAACTTCCCCCTAAATTTAGGGGGAAGTTAACCATCCCTATATTTCAAACATAATTAAATATTCAAATATTTAAGTTTCTAAATTAAAAATAAATCAAAAATAAAAACAAAAGTATTTAAATAATAGTAAATTAAAAAATAATTATTAATACTAATTTAAATAATGATAAATATTCAATTAAAAATTATTGATAGTATAATAAAAAACAAATTAATACTAATTTAAACAAAAATATTTAGTAATTATAATTTAAATAATGATAAAATTATTAATAGTAATTATCTAAATAATGATGTAAAAATGGAAGATATATTTAAATAATTGTTAAAAAATTAATTATTAATACTATATATTTTTTTAAACTCCTAATTTTTTTTTATATTTTTTTAAACTCCCAAATTTTTTTATTAGTCAATTTTAATTTAATAATAGTATAATTAAAAAAATATCTATATAATAGTATAACTGAAAATAGTAATATCATATATTTAAGTTGAAATTAATAATAATATATTTAATAATATTATAATAATATAATTTAATTATATTTAGTTGAAATTAATAATAGTATAATTGAAATTAAATTGGTATAGAAAAGTTGAAAATATATTAAAATAATGATGAAAAAGTTAAAATAGGGGACCCCTAAATTTAGCTTTTGGTTTAACTATTACCATTGGAGATGCCATTAGGAACAATATTTTTGTGTGTCTTTGTCCTGATTTTTGGAATGCCCTCCCAACTCAATTTTATTTACGAGAAAAACTAATAGTTATGTGAATAGTGTTTAGGGGTATTTTTGTCATTTTATACATATGTACCATTTGCCCTCCCAAATTCAGATTATTTACGATAAAAATCCACAATTCTCAAATATTGTTAATTATACCTAAGTCCCTAACATAATTTATTCGAAGTCCTTAATTATTTCTAAATTATACATAGACCCTAAAATGTTTAGAATTTCAATAATAATTTTTATTTTGCCTTCTCAAACTCGTGCTATTTACATTTAAACTCATCGCCTTTAAACATTTATTAACTACACTCAAGGCCCGAATATAATTTATTTAAAGCCCTCCGATTATCTATAAATCATAAAATGCCCTAACATCTAAATTTTTTATTTTCAACCAAAGTCAGCCATGTAAACATTCATTAATTATACCTAGGCCTTATTTATAATTTATTTCAAGCCCTTCAATTATTTAGAAATTATAAAACGGTCCTTACATTTAACTTTTGGTTTTTTAATTTTGCCCTCCACATTTAATATTTTTACAATCAAAACCACTCATCTCAGAATTACTCCTAAGCCCCTAACATAATTGATTTAAAGCTCTTTATTTATTTATAAAATATACATCGACTCTTAAAAATATATATAATTATTTTATATAGAAATTTAATTATAAATTTTTTTATATTAAATTATTATAAAAAAATTTATTGAATATCCACACACATGTGCGTAGAACAGGCTTCGACACCCTAGTTTTGATAAACAAAATTTCTAGGGAGCGAGGGATGGGTGTAACCATCCATCCCCCTCGAGATAAGCGAAATTGCCTCGAGATGTGCGACATCACTTATCTTGAGGGGGATGGGTGGTTACTTCCATCCCTCGCTCATTCCCTCGATCCCTAGAAGGGCTCCTTGATAAAATTGTTTTCGCCCTCATGTTTTGCCGGTCGATTTTAAGGACCCTTACTATTGCATTTTCATTGGCTTTATTATATCATTTAGAATTTGTTGGTATGTGACTAGGGGTGTAGGGATGGCAACGGGGCGGATTTGAGTATAACTCGTTTACAAATTTAATTTAAAACCATAACCGCCCTGTGTGGATTGGCGGATATCCGCCCCGCCCCGCCAATCCGTTTACGATTTGCGGTTCGATTGCTGGATTGCCGGATCCCTGCCCTGACTCGCCCCGATCCGCAATTTGGGCTTTTTGTTTATTATAATTTGGGCCTGCTATACATTCAAACTCAAAGCAACACATTAAGAAAGTTGTTGTTTATGAACATAAGCTTAACTTGATCAGACACTATCATCAATAAACAACACATTATAAACTTGATAAAGTATAAACCTGCCACACCCACATTATAAACCTGCCACATTATATACATTATAAACCTGCTGCCACATTATATACATAAACAACCTGCTGCCACATTATATACATAAACCTACCACATTGCCACATTATATACATTATAAACCTGCCACATTGCCACATTATAAACCTGATAATAGCATTATAAACCTGATAATAGCTTTAAACAACCTTAAATGTATACAACATTAACCAACCTAGACTTAAACAATCAGAATTGCACACAACAATAACAAACAAAAGTCTTAAAACCCAATCCCAATACATTAAAAACCTGATTTTCAAGTCTTAACCTACACATTAACCCAAGAAAATAACAAAAACCATAAGACATTTGCTCTTTTGTTGTTGCAAAAACTTAGCCAACCTGAAATTAAAAAAAAAATTATTTCTAAGTTAGTTTCTTAAAAAAAAGGCATATGAAGACGAGTAGAAAATATGGCATTGTTTTACATTACTTCCATCAAGTCGTTGAAATAAAAAACATTTAAGAATTTTTGGATCATGCAATCGAAATGCAACTTTGTTCCTACAAATAAAATAATCCATTTTAGCAAAGCCTAAGATATCATTGTTTTACATGCAACGTTGAAATAAAATCATATCCTAAAATTGATAAAAACTTTGATAAAATTGATAAAACTTTCATATCGTCATGCTAGTCAATTATGGCTCATACCTTGTGTCCAAACGACTACCCTAAGATCCTGGATTAGCTTTCTTTAAAATATTTTTCTTCACTTACTTCTTCCTTCTTGGCAATTTTTTTTTGAAAATGTTTTCCCTGAAGTCAAACACACCCTTAATTTTTAAACTTATGCCACATTGTTATAGTCTGTAGATAACTTAAACTTGTGCACTTAATTTTCCCTGAAGTCAAACATGCCCTTATTGATCTGATTGAAAAACCAAGGAGCTTTTTTATATGATTTAAAGTTAAGAAATGCGTATAATTGGAGATTATCTATAAAAAATGCGCCCTTAATTTATTTTTTTAAATGCGTATAATTGGAGATGATCTATAAATTTATAGTCTAATTATTAAGAAAATTGGATAATTGAAAAGCTCAACCAACTCCAATAGGAAACCCAAAAAACACAACCTGGAAGTAGGCATTAAACTCAAAGATATAAGGGTTGTCTACTGTATTTTTCTTGCTCATCTGATCTGGACAAAAATATAGCATGGAATAAATTCAGTGCCAACCAATGAACCAGGAGGAATAAATTCATGTTGAGGGTTGCATTACAAAATTGTCGTCATTACAATAGAATTGACAATAAAAATTCAGACCTTATGGTTACCTGTGTAGATAGATCAGTATTCGGTGAAGAGGAAAACCCCCAATTTCACTGCAAAGAAGATTTGAGAATGAATGAAGATTTGAGACAAAGAAAAAGAAATACGGAGAGAGAGAGAGGAGTGGAGAGTACCTGAAGATGAAATACAGAGAGGAGAGGAGAGGAAAGGAAAGGCTTCTTCTTCGACTGTGAGCTTCGAGTTTGTGTCTGTCGTTGTGAGAGGGCAGAGAAGCTTCGACTATTCGAGGCAACTCAAATGTGAGAGGATGAAAAAACTCCGATTTCTTGTGTGTGAGAGGCGATGACTTCGACTCCAGTCTCTTCGTCTTCGAGTGAGAAACTTAGATCTGTGAGTGAGAGGGAGACGCGAAGACGAATGAGGAACTGAGATGGAGATCTGTGTGTGTCTGTGTGAGAGGGAGAGGCGAAGCCGCGAAGACGGTCTGGTACTCTGGTGTGAGACAGTGAAAGGGATAGGCGAAGCGAAGACAGTCTGGTGTGAGAGATCTAGGGTTTAATCCCCTTATATACTCGAAGGGTATTTTTGTAATTTCACAGGTTAAACGGATATCCGCCCCGATTATTAAACGGATGCAGAATGGAAATCCGTATCCGGCCCAAGAACTAGAAACCCTTTACCAAATCTGCCCCAAACGGGGCGAGTGGGGAGGATATCCGTGAAAATCCGCCCCACTGCCATCCCTATAGGGGTGGGCATCCCATCCCGCGATCCTGATCCCGTCCCGATCCTGTCCCGATCCCGTCCCGTCCCGCCCCGATTTTTTCGGGTCTTAATGGGATTGAATAATTTCATCTCGATCCCGTCCCGTCCCGATCTAGAATGGGATGGGATGAGATGAAGATTTTCAATCCCGAACTAATTTTTTAATATTTATTATTAATATTTTATTTATTTATTTATTTTTATTCATATAAACTTACAGATGACTGACAGAAACTCATGGTGTTTGCAGTGGTAACAGAAATGTTACTTCAAGAAATAAATATTTATTAAGCAAGAGAAAAATAGCAGACTGTTGCTTGGATTCTCAATAAAAGTGGCTCCAATTATTTAACTTCCAAATATTGATAATACCCAGGTGAAGATGAAAAATAACAATTAACTGAGTAATACATATTCAGAAGGGAACATTCAGGGGCGGAGCCAAGAATTTGAGATGCCCCGGGCTGTAAAAATAATTGTTTTTAATTACGATATATGTATTGATGGTAAACCATTATGAATATGTTAGAGCATCACCAATAGGTCTATATTTCTTCTCTAACAAAAGATGAAATGTCATTTTGTCAAAGAACCATGAATTTTGTTTCCCACAGTAATGAAATTGTAAAATCAGTTGGGAGGCCATCACAGCGACACAATATTCTTAGTGGGTCCCATTTATCATGTCATTTTCTAAAAGTCAGCCCACTCGACTACATTGTTAGGGGATTTAGTGGTTACCCTTATATTTGCATGCTACATCTATATCTAATTATAAGAAAGTTATTTTTCACGCTTTTATATGATGATAATCTTCGCAGCAGTCACAGGCAACACGCTGATCCCGTCCTGTCCAAATCCCGTATGAACGGGATGGGATAGGGATGGGTATATCTTGTCCCATCCCGTCCCGTGCCCACCCCTATCTGTGACGCAAGCTGAGATGAAATCTCCTGGTATGTATGTATTTTATGTTGGAAAATTCTAAATGGCGAGGAAAGGGGCGAGAAGGTGGGTGTGACAGCTCATCTCCACCCCCCTCGAGATGCGCGATGACACACATCTCGAGAGGGATGGAGGGTTGCCTCGCCCATTTCCTCGCTAATTAGAAGGGCTCAAAACTACGCTTTTTCTTATCGGCGAGGAAACGGGCGAGGGAGGAGGCTGCAACCTTCCATCCCCTCGAGATGTGTGTCATCGCGCATCTCGAAGGAATGGAGGGTTGCACCCTCCTCCCTCGCCCATTTCCTCGCTAATTAGAAGGGCTCTAAAATCTGACAACAACTCACACTGTCTTCATCACAAGCTTTGCTACAGAGCGAGGGAGGGAGCGAGGGAAAAGGGCGAGGGATGGGTGGTAACCACCCATCTGCCTCGAGATGAGTGCATCGGATTTGAGTGGAAACACCCTAGTTTTATAACGGAAAGTGAAGTCAATTTGATATAAAGTTTGGAATTATTATTTCAAAAAAAAAAAAAATCATAACTAAGAATACCCTTTTATTTAAATGCGTTTTATTAAGCTGTGGACATTTATATTTATGGAAGAAATATCATGACACTTCTCATCATATCCAAATGAAAAACATGATTCGCTCCACTATTAGTTTCATTTACCAAAAGTAAGGAAGCAGTGACATCCAGTTGGGTTGAGCTTGAATTTGAGTTAACAGGTGTGACTGGAGAACCTTGTTGTAGTACGAAAAGTCATGCAATGGAAGGTCTGAGAACTTTTTGAGTGAACAACTCATCTAACACTGCGAAGAAGAGAAAAAAGATTCTAGATACGGTAAAAAAAAGATCAAAATTTGAAATTAGTTATGATGATACACAAACGTCTTCTCTTCTATACCGTACACGTGTCATGATGATCCCAAGGAATAATATGCCCAAGCGTCAGCCCAATACTGATTCGGCCCAAGCGTCAGCCCAATACTGATCCGGCCCAAGCGGTGTCCTGCACAGCGCAGTTCACCAGACGAACCCAAATTACTAAAATCCGCTAAGCCCATACGTCTCACAACTATCCCCTATACCCGTAAGACCTATTAAGGCAAGTATCTCGATGATTAGTTTCGGACAGACAAACCAACAACACCTTGTTTCCAACTAGGAAGCAAATACTAGAGTATACGTCGTACATGACAATTTTCATCTATGGACAACACTGTGATTGGGAACTATCGCCTGCGTATCTAGGAGCACATGTCTAACAAGGAAACTTCCCTTCACAGCACAATTCTTAATTAGAGAAGGATCTCTGCAAATATCTTCTCTAAACTACGCCACCGATGGCCTGGTCGAACCAAGACTCTAGCACTATAAATAAGACACGAGGTTGGTAAGCTGAGGTACGCTACAAATTCCCTGATTACAACATTAAGCCTTTCTCAGATCCCTGTATGACTTTAGCATCGGAGTGCCATCGGCCACCACAACGGTGGTCTGTGGCTCACGTGCGTTTCTTGTGCAGGTCAACAGGTCAGCAAGTCAAGGTCAAACAAGGATTGAAAATCGATAGTATCATTTTGGCGCCGTCCGTGGGAACGACAAAGTTCCTCATTTCTCTTCGGAATTCAAGGAGATGGTGACCACCAGATCCCGCAACAATGGATAACAGGGGGACACGTCAAACGCTCAGACTAGCGCTATACCCAGTGTTCTAAAAATCGCTAGAAGCTGGGCGGGTGGTGAGCAGGTGCCTAGCGCCCAGGGGCCTAGTCGGTCTTAGGTTTTGTATTATAACTTTAATAATTTAAAAAAGTTAAGCATAATACCTTATCAATTACATCCAATTTAATGTCAATATACATATGCAAAATTTAAAAACATGAAAAATTAACAATGATGAACAAAATTTATTAAAACTCAAATGGCTGAAGTTGGTCATGATGGGTACTTTATATAAAATTGAATTTGTGGACAAATATCCAAACCTACTCTTTTATTTTTCTTCAAATTGCATGAATAACCTCAGTCATGTTTGATAAAATCTACATTAGTAAAATTGGTACTGACAGATCCTTTGAGAATTCCATTAAGTAATCATCATTTGCTACATTTAGACATATACTGAATAAAAAATAATTAAATAGTTTATTTCTAAAAAAGAGGAAAGAAAAATAAAATAAGAACACAATCAGCCTTATTAAAAAATAAAAAATAAAAATAAAAATCGCCCAGACCGCCTAGAGCCCGCCTAGGCCGCCCAGACTGTGTCAGGACTAGTACCATTGGTTAGGGAAATCAAGGTTCAGAGGCCTTTCAAGACTTTCCTAATGGTCTCAAAACTCAATGTTCCCTTTTGAAAAGTGCCCAAATGCTTAGCATCTATATTATAGGGGGAAGGTTTGAGCTCTTGACTGTGAGGACGTGTTGCCTCCATTGCATAGTCGGGCCAGACTGTACCGCTAGCATTTTTATTGTTTTCTTTGCATTGCTTTTCAACTTCAAACTTGTATTTCCATCGATCGATAGCATCGAACTAGTCTTGAGCAACGTCCTTCCGAACGTTCCTCCCCATTGTAATCTATTGAATGTGAATGAGAGCTTTTACTGACTATTGTGCATTGTTATATTGTCTACAGATTGATATTGTGCATTCTCAAGTTAATATTTGTGCCCGTCAAAGTAACTACTCATAGGCTTACTAGTGAATTGGATAGCTAGTGCCGCACGGATTACTAGTCCGTGACACCCGCCCAACCATTAATCTGGGCGGTTTTCCACCTTCTAGCGTAGGCCGATTTTTAGAACACTGGCTATACCATCGCTTCCAGCAATGCCGGTGAAACAAGGGCAACAGACTCACCCCCGTGTCAGCAGCAGTAGTGACAAACTCCAGGATGGATTTGCTGACATCACAAATACAACAGATCGCTAAAGCAGTGAAAATTCTCATTCAACAAAACCCTCCATCCGCCAATGGAGATAAGGAGTAGCACAAACCTCAATTTCCAGAGGACAACAGAGAGCAGTGTTCTAAAAATCGCTAGGCGCTGGGCGGACGGCGAGCAGGTGCCTAGCGCCCAGGGGCCTAGGCGGGCGTCTAGGCGGCGCCTAGGCGGTCTTAGGTTTTGTATTATAACTTTAATAATTTACAAAAGTTAAACATAATACCTTATCAATTACATCCAATATACATATGCAAAATTTAAAAACATGAAAAATTAACAATCGTGAACAAAATTTATTAAAACTCAAATGACTGAAGTTGGTCATGATGGGTACTTTATATAAATTTGAGTTTGTCTACTCTTTTATTTTTCTTCAAATTGCATGAATAACCTCAGTTATGTTTGATAAAATCTACATTAGCAAAATTGGTACCGACAGATCCTTTGAGAATTCCATTAAGTAATCATCAGTTGCTACATTTAGACATATACTGAATAAAAAACAATTAAATAGTTTATTTCTAAAAAATATGAAAGAAAAATAAAATAAGAACACAATCATCCTTATTAAAAAATAAAAAAATAAAAAAAATAAAAATCTCCCAAACCTCCTATACCCCACCTAGAGTCAGCCTAGACCCCGCCTAGATCCCGCCCAGACCCGCCTAGACCCGCCCATACTGCCCATAACCGCCCAGCCATTAATCTGGGCGGTTTTTCACCTTCTAGCGCTTAGGCAGCCGCCTAGGCCGATTTTTTGAACACTGACAGAGAGTGGGTACATGAGAGTCAAGCCCTTGCTAGTTCTCATTGGACTAGAGCTGGTGGCGCGGTCAACGCGGATTCGACTTTCAGGGTAGACAGGCTTGCCCAGCAAAACCCTCTCCGTCGAGGGGCTCACGACCTAGTATGTGTATTCATCGCTAGGCCTGACATCCTATCGGGCTGGAGAGCGGACTGCTTCTGCAATGTTGGAATGTTTTTCATGCTAAGTTGAGCTACTGCTGCTGAGATTTTGTCTCCATTTGGGTGGAGTGACTTCTCCACAGTTCCTAAGTCTGGCTTCTGTTCAACTTGTCTGGCAGGCTCGAGCTAAATCTGGAAACATTCTATCTGCTTTAGTGCAGCATAGTGGCAGCCTCGTGCGTTGGTTGGTCCCCGCAAATTGTTCCCTCCGAGTGGTTGGCGGTGTACTTGACGCACTGGTGAATACCCTAAAAATACACATGAATACCCTAAAAAAATAAACTTATTTTCAAATTGACGAACTCAAATAACTGTTGAATCATTCGAACAGTTTGTAGTGCTTATCAGCAAAAATCACACATACTAACTCTATGCCCTTATGAAACCAAGGTACTGATTCACCTTCTATTTAGTCATCAACCAATAATCACAGAATCATTAATGTCAATTAAGAACCAAACATCATCCCTAACCGAAATATACCCACAATTTGCTTCAGAACTTGGCTATGTTGCATCAACAGTGTGCAACAAAATTTAAGCAAACTTTCATAAATCCAAACTTGGGAACAAAGTGGTGATTCTACTCTGTTCCTCACACACCCACATCCATTTTTGCATAACAGAAAAACACACCCATTGGCAATGATGCAACTCAATATGGCAATATGGCCATTGCAACCACAAAATGAAGCAAATTCATTAAATTTGTTAACACATTAAGGTAAGGAATGATGCAACTCAATATCCCAAAATTACTAACATCAAGAAATTGTCATAATTCATAATGGGTATTCAATAAATCCATGAAATCCTCAATGGGTATTCTCATCCAAACCCTGAAAAGAGCAAAAAACACGCATATTCATGGAAAATCAATAGAAAACACGTGGAAAACCAACTTGCTTATGCCCTTAAACCAGCTTGGTCTGTTTCGCACCAACATCCAGCCAATTTTACACCAGAAGAACAAAACAGAGCAAAGCAGAAAAAGGAAGGAAGGAAGAAGAGCAAAACTGAAGAAGGAAGGAAGAAAGAGCAAAACAGAAGAAGGAAGGAAAAGGAAGGACTTACCACTATACCACCACCGTCCTCCTTGAAGCAGAGAGCAGTCGAGAGTCGAGAGTCGAGACTCCTTCTTGAAGTTACTGGCTTGCTGGAAATCAGACTGAGACTCCCCTCCTCCTTCTTCGTCTTCCTCAGTTCCTCCTCTTCTCCTTTAGCTCCTTCTCCTCGTTTGATTCTCAAGAGAAACAAAAGAAGAGAAACAAAGAACAGTTAGGGCTCAAAATGTTAGATTTGCACATGTTAGATCTTCTCGAGATTGTTATAAGATCAGATTTGCATAGTCTTTTGAATCGTACGCCTCAAATGAGTTGACTCATACTAGTCAACTCGTATGAGTCATAAACCTAAAGCGTACGGATTGTTTTTTTACCTTTGACTCGTGCGAGTTGATGCGTTTTTTTACCGAGTTGAGGCGACTTGCGAGTCGAAGCGTGAGTCAAAAACGCCTTTTTAAACACTGTTGCCAACAGTAGCGAGAAGGTGGGTGGTGCTCCAGTGATAGCCAGGGAGACAACCGGGGGCGGATCTACAGCTTGGGTAAGGAGGGCAATTGACCCCCTTAGGTTTTGAAAAAAATCTACCAAAGTAATATAAAATTTCAATCTAGCCCCCCTTAGAAATTTTTTTTTGCCCCTCTTATAAAAACAAAAATCTCAATTAAATATCACATATCATAATTACAATCCCTAATTACAATTACAATCACAATTCAAGAAAACAAAAACAAAACAATTGACGCTTCTAATCTCCGCCTCCACGCTTTCGGTCCTCAACAATAGCTTCTTCTCCATCCCTGTGAAACAAGGTGAGTTTTTTTTATTATAGGTTCTAAATGAAATCAACAGAACAATTGAACAATAAAATCAACTTTAATCTTAATATCTCTTCTTACCTTGGATTGCTCTGATGAATAAAAAACCTAGATCAGAAAATCGAGAGAGAGATCAGAGAGAGAGATGGAGAGAGATCAGAGAGAGATGGAGATCTGTCTCTGATGAACTCTGAGAGATCGAAACTCAGATCTTTCTCTGATGAACTCTGATCAGAAACTCTGACATCGACACTCTGAGATCAGAAACTCTGATCTAAACTCTGAAATCACAGACTCTGATCTTTCAGATCGAAACTCTGATCTAAACTCTGATCGAAACTCTGAAATCAGAAACTCTAGATCAGAAACTTCTGAGAAACCCATATGAGCTCTAGATCAGAAACTTCTGAGATCGAAACTCTAGATCATAAACTCTAGATCAGAAACTCTGATCTAAACTCTGATTGAAACCCATATGAACTCTAGATCAGAAACTTCTGAGATCGAAACCTAGATCAGAAACTCTGATGAACTCTGATGAAGTCGATCTCCCTGATTTTCATCTCCCTAGTTCTCAGTGAGATGCAGAGTGAGCTTGACTGAGATGAAGAAGAGTGAGCTTGACTGAGATGAAGAAGAGTGAGCTTGAGCTTGAGTATTGACTGAGACGAAGAAGATTGAGTTTGAGTGAGATGAAGAAGAGTGAGCTTGAGCTTGAATCTTGATTGAGTTTGAGTGAGATGAGGACCTTGAGCTTTCTATTTGAGTGAAATGAAGAGCTTTCTTTCTGTTTGAGTGAGAAGAGCTTTCTTGCTTAATGAAGAGCTTTCTTGCTTTCTTTCTGTTTGAGTGAAAAGAACTTTATTTCTGTTTGAGTGAAATGAAGAGTTTGACTTTGAGTGAGATGAAGATTGAAGTGAGGCGTGAGGGTTGAGTGTGGCTATGGGTTTGGTTTGGTTGGGTAACTTGGGTTTGATAAAAACAGACAAATGAGATAGAGATAATGAAATGAGGCGTGAGGGTTGAGTTATGAAAGAAAAAAAGTACAAAGCTTCACATGAGTCCAAAGGCACATGGAATGCAATTAGTCATTTGTACACGTCTCACAAGAGGACCACACTTTCCCTAACCAACCACGTGGCTGTCCCTCATTGCTGATATTTCCTGCTCCACCAATCTTGACAAAATGTCTGATCTCCATGTGGCTATGGGTTTGGTTTGGTTGGGTAACTTGGGTTTGATAAAAAAGACAAATGAGTGGCTATGGGTTTGGTTTGGTTGGGTAAATTGGGTTTTAAGACAAATGAGTGGCTATGGGTTTGGTTTGGTTGGGTAACTTGGATTTGATAAAAAAGACAAATGGGAGAGTGATAATGAAATTATGGATGGATTGTTATTTTTAAAATTATTTAAAATATTATTTTAATCATTCAAATATATGGTAATTTTTTTTTTTTTGTACCATATTTGTTTAAGCTTTAATGAGGTATTTCATATTTGTTTAAGCATTTAATTTATTATGTTATCTTTATATAGAAATATTTTATATTTGATTTTTAATTTAATTTAATTTGTTTATTTGTTTAGGCTTTGACAAAGCGAGTATTTGATCCTTAAAGCTTAAGTGAGTATTTAATTTCATCTGCTGAAAAGGTCATTATCTCAAGTTCTTAATATTTGGTAAGGTTTCTTCTCTTTCATGTATTAATTATTGATTTACATTACAAATTTGATAATTTGGGAATCTGGGATAGCATTTATTAATATGAATATTGGGATTGTGTTGTTGTATTTGTGTAGTTAAATATTTGAGCACTTGTGCTGACGAGTGATGGATAGATACTTTAAAAGAATAAATAATGTGAGTTCTAGTTCTACTGCTCAAGCTGTCACTGATAAGTCTGATAAGGAGCTTCCTAGTTCCAAAAGGAGTTGTATTGAGACTAAGTTTGATCCAAAAACTCTTCCAGCAGACCCTGGATTACGTAAGTCAATCAAGGAGTATCATCCCAACATAAGGGATGAAATTCGAAGAACATACTTGCAAAAAGGCCCTTGCCAACCTCGGACACATAACTTTAAGCAAACTTTGCAAGGAAAAGTCTTACGGCGTTTCAATCCTTCATGGTTTGATGAATTTCCTACATGGTTAGAGTATAGCATAGAGAAAGAGGCTGCATACTGCTTGTGTTGCTACCTTTTTAGATCTGAGAGTAAAGAGCATGTGGGTACGTGTGATGTTTTTGTCGTTGAAGGATTTACCAATTGGAAGAAAAAAGATAAGTTACAAACACATGTTGGAGGGTCTAACAGTGATCACAATCAAGCTTGGAGTAATTGTGAAGCTTTAATGAATCAACAACAACATCTTCGGACTGTTGTGATTAAGCAAACAAATGAAGCTCGAAATGATTACAAGGTTCGTCTAAATGCTTCTGTTGTTTGTATTTGATTCTTACTCCGACAGGGATTAGCTTTCCGTGGTCATGATGAATCTTGTGATTCAAACAACCGAGGAAATTTCTTGGAAATGTTACATTTTCTTGGTGATCACAATAAAGACATCAAAAGGGTAACTTTGGATAAATGTCCTGGGAATCTCAAATTAATAGCACCGGAAATTCAAAAAGATATTGTGAATGCTTGTGCAACCGAAACCACAAATGTTATCATTCAAGACCTTGGAGATTCTTTGTTTTCCATATTAGTTGATGAAGCTCGTGATGTATCAATTAAAGAGCAAATGGCTTCCGTGATCCGTTATGTGGACAAACACGGGCATGTGATTGAAAGACTTTTAGGTATTGTACACGTTTCTGACACTTCTGCTCTATCCCTAAAGGCATCAATTGACGCTTTATTTTCCAAGCACAAGTTAAGCATTTCAAGACTACGTGGCCAAGGGTACGATGGGGCAAGCAATATGCAAGGTGAGTTCAACGGTCTTAAAGCATTAATCTTAAAAGAGAATGGAAGTGCATTTTATATTCACTGCTTTGCACATCAACTTCAATTAGCACTTATTGCCGTTGCAAAGAATGAGGATTTCATTGTTTTATTATTCTCTTTGATCACGAGTGTTGTGAATGTGGTTGGTGGCTCATGTAAGCGTCATGATATTCTTTTAGAAGCACAATCTATTAACACTCTAAAAGCACTTGAAAGTGGTGAACTTGCAAGTGGAAGTGGCCAAAATCAACAATCAACTCTTAAAAGAGCCGGAGATACACGTTGGGGCTCACATTACAATACTTTGATAAGCTTGATTAAGTTGTTCAATTCTATCATCGATGTGCTTGAGTGCATTAAGGAGACCTCAAAATATGCTGAGCAAAGAGTTGAAGCATGCACTTTATTAGATTCACTACTATCTTTTGATATTGCATTTGGACTTCATTTGATGAAAAATACATTAGGAATCACAAATGAATTGTCACAAGCATTGCAAAGAAATGATCAAGATATTGTGAATGCCATGAGTTTGGTCATAGTAGTTAAGAAACGCTTACAGTTGATGCGAGATGATGGATGGAATAATTTGCTAGGTGAAGTTTCCTTATTTTGTAGCAAACATGTTATAGAAATGCCTAACCTGGATGAATTTTATGTTGCTCGGGGACGGTCACGACGTAATGTTGAAAAGGTGACAAACATGCATCGTTATCGGGTTCAGTTATTTAATGTTGTGATTGATTTGCAACTTCAAGAGCTCAACAATCGTTTAAATGAAGTGAATACTGAATTGCTTTTATGTCTTTCATGCGTGAGTCCAAATGATTTCTTCTCGAATTTTGATAAGGGAAAATTGATTCGTTTTGCTCAGTTTTATCCAAGTGATTTCTCAGAAGTACAACTTGATGCTTTTGATAATCAGTTGGAGACATTTATCATTGATGTGAGGTCGAATAGCGAGTTCTTGAATTTGACAGGAATTAGCAATCTTGCTGAGAAGATGGTAAGGACAAAAAAAAATATTTTGTATCCTTTGGTCTATAGGCTTATTACTTTAGCCTTAATATTACCAGTTGCAACTGCTAGTGTCGAGAGAACGTTTTCTGCTATGAAGATTGTCAAGAATCGATTACGTAATCATATGGGTGATCAGTGGATGACAGATAGTTTGATTACATATGTTGAGAAAGATATATTTAATGGCATCGATGATGAGGTGATTATGCAGCATTACCAGAACATGAAAACCCGCAGAGAGCTTTTACCTAAATCTACGGCGCATCTACATTGACTCAGTATGTATGTTTATCTTGTAACACTTTTAAAACTCTATTTTAATCATATTTATCTATTTATTTTAGAAATTAAATTATCTATAAATTTTTTGCCCCCCTTTGTCTGCAATCCTAGATACGCCCCTGTATACTTGTACGGTGTTATGGATTAATGGGATTTGTTTCAGATGCAGAAAAGCTCCTACATTGGATCAGTGATTAAGAATGCATTGCAAATATGTAAGCCTCCATCTCACTCACTACAGAATACTTTAGTTGCTGTGTTTGTATTTGATAAGTTTTTGTTGCTGTTCTGAAATTTTGTATTGAGAAATTGTGTTAATGCCGCGATATGTAGTCTGACGAGGGAGGGAGGAAGGGAGGTTTTTCGCATCGTCGCACCTCAATGTCAGTCACTTGTTTGTTCTTCCACACATAATGAAACCAAATAAACGTTTATCTTACTTCTTCTTAGCAATTGCAAAACTAGAACTAGCTAAAAATTTGCACAAAAACATTCTGTTTTTGGGAGTTTTGAGGACAGGGATTTAGTTTCAATGGTTTTGTCTGGAATATTCAATTTGGGGATTCTAGGTCTTTATCAAATTGATTTTGGCTGACTGGTTATTTCTTTAACTTTATGAAAAGCTTTAGTTTGTATGATATTAGAGAAAACGAAAAGGTTAAGGGTTCCAGTTGTGTATTATGGATCCAGTTCTGAGATCTCTCCTTTGATTAGTTTATGGTGTCTTGGTACTCTTTGATTTGATACTTATTATATCCTTATTTCGTCAGTTGGGTACTCACTTCGCCATTATGAATATAATTGTTATTTGGCCTTGAAAGGAAAAAAGAAAAAGAAAAAAAGGAGAATACTTGGAGAGGGAGAAGAGAGGGGTTGGGGGTTGGAAGACAAGGAGAGGGAAGATCAATTATCCTGGTGGTTCAGTAAGCTTCTAATAAATATTCATTATCTGGTTGCCAAGTGAATATTTCAAGTTCGTTAATCTAAAATAAGATCCATGACACAAATTTGAGATCTCAACCCCTCTTTGTTTCTAAATGTGCTTTGTATGTGATTTAAAGAAGATTATTGGGTGTCTCAAGGTTTTGGCATTTTGTAAAGGCTTTGACATTTTGTAAAGGCTTTGACAACCACATTAGGTGGAGTTGACTAACCATATGGTTTGTTAAATCTTAACTTAGTCGTTCAAAGACTTCTCTCTTTGTTTCAGTCACTTTAACACCCTTCAAAGCTTCTTCAAAGCTTCAACACAAAAATCAGAGAGAGGGAGTTAGAGAAGAAGGGACTACGTGTATGGGAGTGTTTATAGCAAGTCCATTGCAGCTGCTTACAAGCCTGTCTGGGTCAACCACTTGGGTGAACAGATCGAAGCAACAGTTTTCCCTCCATTTGATATCTTACAAGTGGATGGCGATGCTGTATGTGGCCCTCGGGTCAATCTTACCTCCGCTGCCTGCCCATGCACGGGTCGACTCACAAGAAATGTAGCTAGCTTGCCAACCAACTGTTCATGTTTGAGCTATTGGCTTGCTGACTCCAGGTCTTTGGGGATTTCGAGCTGGTAATCAAACAGGTCAATGGTGCCTACATTGTCAAGAGACCGACTCTTGTACCCCGAGCAAAGCATCTGGTAAGGCAATTCCCATCAATTTAGCTGTCACATGTCTGGCGAGATGCACCACACAATTGAGCTCATTTCTTCAGCAGTAGATCGAGTTTCATCATAAGCAGCCGGGATAGAATGCAACAAACTACGCCCCAGCCACAAAATAGATTGCTTTTAAACCTGCTTCACAATAGACTGCTTTTAAGCAAAACAAGCCTACTTCTATATAGTATATATATTTCATTCCATCATCTCTTCTTGTCTCCTTAGTACCTTGATTTGCACCTATTTCATCTCCAAAGTGCCTTATCGGTCAAGCGGATTCCATCTCCTTCACCACCTTCTCGGTCAAGTAGCCAAGCTACTCTTGCAACAAACTACAGTACCAGCTTTGTTAAATCAACACTCCCTTATCGGGAGGTTCGATTAAGTCAATTTTTTCTGACATGAGGTAGATAACAATAATTGATAGGAAAAGCACGAACAACGTTGAAAGCCAGAATAAGGTTGTTCTTTCAATCAAGTTTTTTACTAGGGGCAATATCAATATAAAAGGGGCATGAAAACTGGGGCTATGGCCGGATTGAAAAGAAAAATATGTTCCTTATTTGATAACAAAGCAGATTGGTCAAGTCCTTTAAGTAAACAATTTCTGACCTTCCATGATGAAGGAAGTAAGATCAAAATCAGAAGAAGCTTTTTGTCTCCTTGATAGCTGGAAGTTCTCCAATTTTCTTACCGAAAAGGTCACACTGATGCATGTTGTCTCCAGGGGCGTATCTAGGATTGCAGACAAAGGGGGGCAAAAAATTTATAGATAATTTAATTTCTAAAATAAATAGATAAATATGATTAAAATAGAGTTTTAAAAGTGTTACAAGATAAACATACATACTGAGTCAATGTAGATGCGCCGTAGATTTAGGTAAAAGCTCTCTGCGAGTTTTCATGTTCTGGTAATGCTGCATAATCACCTCATCATCGATGCCATTAAATATATCTTTCTCAACATATGTAATCAAACTATCTGTCATCCACTGATCACCCATACGATTACGTAATCGATTCTTGACAATCTTCATAGCAGAAAACGTTCTCTCGACACTAGCAGTTGCAACTGGTAATATTAAGGCTAAAGTAATAAGCCTATAGACCAAAGGATACAAAATATTTTTTTTTGTCCTTACCATCTTCTCAGCAAGATTGCTAATTCCTGTCAAATTCAAGAACTCGCTATTCGACCTCACATCAATGATAAATGTCTCCAAATGATTATCAAGAGCATCAAGTTGTACTTCTGAGAAATCACTTGGATAAAACTGAGCAAAACGAATCAATTTTCCCTTATCAAAATTCGAGAAGAAATCATTTGGACTCAAGCATGAAAGACATAAAAGCAATTCAGTATTCACTTCATTGAAACGATTGTTGAGCTCTTGAAGTTGCAAATCAATCACAACATTAAATAACTGAACCCGATAACGATGCATGTTTGTCACCTTTTCAACATTACGTCGTGACCGTCCCCAAGCAACATAAAATTCATCCAGGTTAGGCATTTCTATAACATGTTTGCTACAAAATAAGGAAACTTCACCTAGCAAATTATTCCATCCATCATCTCGCATCAACTGTAAGCGTTTCTTAGCTACTATGACCAAACTCATGGCATTCACAATATCTTGATCATTTCTTTGCAATGCTTGTGACAATTCATTTGTGATTCCTAATGTATTTTTCATCAAATGAAGTCCAAATGCAATATCAAAAGATAGTAGTGAATCTAATAAAGTGCATGCTTCAACTCTTTGCTCAGCATATTTTGAGGTCTCCTTAATGCACTCAAGCACATCGATGATAGAATTGAACAACTTAATCAAGCTTATCAAAGTATTGTAATGTGAGCCCCAACGTGTATCTCCGGCTCTTTTAAGAGTTGATTGTTGATTTTGGCCACTTCCACTTGCAAGTTCACCACTTTCAAGTGCTTTTAGAGTGTTAATAGATTGTGCTTCTAAAAGAATATCATGACGCTTACATGAGCCACCAACCACATTCACAACACTCGTGATCAAAGAGAATAATAAAACAATGAAATCCTCATTCTTTGCAACGGCAATAAGTGCTAATTGAAGTTGATGTGCAAAGCAGTGAATATAAAATGCACTTCCATTCTCTTTTAAGATTAATGCTTTAAGACCGTTGAACTCACCTTGCATATTGCTTGCCCCATCGTACCCTTGGCCACGTAGTCTTGAAATGCTTAACTTGTGCTTGGAAAATAAAGCGTCAATTGATGCCTTTAGGGATAGAGCAGAAGTGTCAGAAACGTGTACAATACCTAAAAGTCTTTCAATCACATGCCCGTGTTTGTCCACATAACGGATCACGGAAGCCATTTGCTCTTTAATTGATACATCACGAGCTTCATCAACTAATATGGAAAACAAAGAATCTCCAAGGTCTTGAATGATAACATTTGTGGTTTCGGTTGCACAAGCATTCACAATATCTTTTTGAATTTCCGGTGCTATTAATTTGAGATTCCCAGGACATTTATCCAAAGTTACCCTTTTGATGTCTTTATTGTGATCACCAAGAAAATGTAACATTTCCAAGAAATTTCCTCGGTTGTTTGAATCACAAGATTCATCATGACCACGGAAAGCTAATCCCTGTCGGAGTAAGAATCGAATACAAACAACAGAAGCATTTAGACGAACCTTGTAATCATTTCGAGCTTCATTTGTTTGCTTAATCACAACAGTCCGAAGATGTTGTTGTTGATTCATTAAAGCTTCACAATTACTCCAAGCTTGATTGTGATCACTGTTAGACCCTCCAACATGTGTTTGTAACTTATCTTTTTTCTTCCAATTGGTAAATCCTTCAACGACAAAAGCATCACACGTACCCACATGCTCTTTACTCTCAGATCTAAAAAGGTAGCAACACAAGCAGTATGCAGCCTCTTTCTCTATGCTATACTCTAACCATGTAGGAAATTCATCAAACCATGAAGGATTGAAACGCCGTAAGACTTTTCCTGGCAAAGTTTGCTTAAAGTTATGTGTCCGAGGTTGGCAAGGGCTTTTTTGCAAGTATGTTCTTCGAATTTCATCCCTTATGTTGGGATGATACTCCTTGATTGACTTACGTAATCCAGGGTCTGCTGGAAGAGTTTTTGGATCAAACTTAGTCTCAATACAACTCCTTTTGGAACTAGGAAGCTCCTTATCAGACTTATCAGTGACAGCTTGAGCAGTAGAACTAGAACTCACATTATTTATTCTTTTAAAGTATCTATCCATCACTCGTCAGCACAAGTGCTCAAATATTTAACTACACAAATACAACAACACAATCCCAATATTCATATTAATAAATGCTATCCCAGATTCCCAAATTATCAAATTTGTAATGTAAATCAATAATTAATACATGAAAGAGAAGAAACCTTACCAAATATTAAGAATTTGAGATAATGACCTTTTCAGCAGATGAAATTAAATACTCACTTAAGCTTTAAGGATCAAATACTCGCTTTGTCAAAGCCTAAACAAATAAACAAATTAAATTAAATTAAAAATCAAATATAAAATATTTCTATATAAAGATAACATAATAAATTAAATGCTTAAACAAATATGAAATACCTCATTAAAGCTTAAACAAATATGGTACAAAAAAAAAATTTACCATATATTTGAATGATTAAAATAATATTTTAAATAATTTTAAAAATAACAATCCATCCATAATTTCATTATCACTCTCCCATTTGTCTTTTTTATCAAATCCAAGTTACCCAACCAAACCAAACCCATAGCCACTTATTTGTCTTTTTTATCAAACCCAAGTTACCCAACCAAACCAAACCCATAGCCACATGGAGATCAGACATTTTGTCAAGATTGGTGGAGCAGGAAATATCAGCAATGAGGGACAGCCACGTGGTTGGTTAGGGAAAGTGTGGTCCTCTTGTGAGACGTGTACAAATGACTAATTGCATTCCATGTGCCTTTGGACTCATGTGAAGCTTTGTACTTTTTTTCTTTCATAACTCAACCCTCACGCCTCATTTCATTATCTCTATCTCATTTGTCTGTTTTTATCAAACCCAAGTTACCCAACCAAACCAAACCCATAGCCACACTCAACCCTCACGCCTCACTTCAATCTTCATCTCACTCAAAGTCAAACTCTTCATTTCACTCAAACAGAAATAAAGTTCTTCTCACTCAAACAGAAAGAAAGCAAGAAAGCTCTTCATTAAGCAAGAAAGCTCTTCTCACTCAAACAGAAAGAAAGCTCTTCATTTCACTCAAATAGAAAGCTCAAGGTCCTCATCTCACTCAAACTCAATCAAGATTCAAGCTCAAGCTCACTCTTCTTCATCTCACTCAAACTCAATCTTCTTCGTCTCAGTCAATACTCAAGCTCAAGCTCACTCTTTTTCATCTCAGTCAAGCTCACTCTTCTTCATCTCAGTCAAGCTCACTCTGCATCTCACTGAGAACTAGGGAGATGAAAATCAGGGAGATCGACTTCATCAGAGTTCATCAGAGTTTCTGATCTAGGTTTCGATCTCAGAAGTTTCTGATCTAGAGTTCATATGGGTTTCAATCAGAGTTTAGATCAGAGTTTCTGATCTAGAGTTTATGATCTAGAGTTTCGATCTCAGAAGTTTCTGATCTAGAGCTCATATGGGTTTCTCAGAAGTTTCTGATCTAGAGTTTCTGATTTCAGAGTTTAGATCAGAGTTTCGATCTGAAAGATCAGAGTCTGTGATTTCAGAGTTTAGATCAGAGTTTCTGATCTCAGAGTGTCGATGTCAGAGTTTCTGATCAGAGTTCATCAGAGAAAGATCTGAGTTTCGATCTCTCAGAGTTCATCAGAGACAGATCTCCATCTCTCTCTGATCTCTCTCTCTGATCTCTCTCTCGATTTTCTGATCTAGGTTTTTTATTCATCAGAGCAATCCAAGGTAAGAAGAGATATTAAGATTAAAGTTGATTTTATTGTTCAATTGTTCTGTTGATTTCATTTAGAACCTATAATAAAAAAAACTCACCTTGTTTCACAGGGATGGAGAAGAAGCTATTGTTGAGGACCGAAAGCGTGGAGGCGGAGATTAGAAGCGTCAATTGTTTTGTTTTTGTTTTCTTGAATTGTGATTGTAATTGTAATTAGGGATTGTAATTATGATATGTGATATGTAATTGAGATTTTTGTTTTTATAAGAGGGGCAAAAAAAAATTTCTAAGGGGGGCAAGATTGAAATTTTATATTACTTTGGTAGATTTTGTTCAAAACCTAAGGGGGTCAATTGCCCCCCTTACCCAAGCTGTAGATCCGCCCCTGCAAGTATAGAACCTATATACCTTGAAGCTGCAATACACTGTGGACTGAATTACATTTACGGCAGACAGACAGACGTTTGAGGGGGGTGGAACCCTCCATCCCCTTGAGGAAGGGGTTTTGTTTCATCTCATCACAAGACACAAGGGTAATCTTCTATCTGCACCCTAAGCTTTACTCCTACCAAACCACACTCAAACAAGCAGCTTTTTGAAACTACAAAACAAAGCGCAAAATCTAGTAAGGACCTTCCAAACAATGGAAATCGAGTAGAAGAGGTAAAAAAAATGAAAGGAAAGTGCATGGGAGGAGTGTTTACTAGTTTGACCTAGATAGGATCTGAGTTTACATATTTCTTATGCTTATCTAGAGAGCCTAGATGACCTGATGCCGAACGAGAGAGGACCGGGAATCCACCTCTGTCTCGAAAATGAGCAAAAATGGTGGCTTTTGGCTATTTAATGGTGATGTTACTCAAAAGTTTGGGGATGGTGGTACTAAAAAGTGGATATGATGGTGTCACAAAGCAGCTCCCTCCAAAATGGTGTATGCAGTTCTTGATTCTAAGGCATTGCACAACTTATTTCGCAGCAGGTCAGTGGGTGGGAGGCTATATAGTCAATGAGGTTGTGGATGCAGTCGTAATGTTCGCACCAGGACTGAAATAATACTCTTTTTAGGTCATTTGCTTATTTCATCCCTTCAATACTTAAAGTGGGGAACAATATTACATCAACTTTCAGCCTCCACATTCTTTGCCTTGTGCAAGCTTTTGAATCAAAGATTATTCAGCATATTTATCGTGTGAAGGCCTTAAAACTGAATTATCATTCACATATTAAGGTTACATTTAAGACGTCATTTAATCTTTAGTTATGAAGTGATTCACTACCATTTGATGCTTTTAATAATATGTCCATTTGAGGTGTTGGAACTCGTTACCATGCAAGGCCAATGGGTTAATCTCACTACTGAGTCTTGTTAAGAGTTGTCATCAGCAGTCTCTACATTCTAGAGCTCATTCAACCAAGTTGTACATCTTAGCTAAAAGACTTAGCTATGCTTTACTCTGCAACTGATTGGTACTTGTTCCTATGGGTTGTTGGTTCAGTTTTATGATTCAAAAGCGAATCCATGCATCTGCTTGTGACTAGCAAAAACATGCAACAAACAAAATGGAGGAAAATATTCAGAAAGCGAAAATTAAAGATTCACTAATCATGTCTTCGCTTAAAACCAACTTTCCCAACCATTAGACAAGTATAGATGGTGCAGTGAAACCCTAATAACAGACTAATGGAGAAATAAATTACTGTTGGACCACAATGAACATTGAATATATGAGCAGTCTATACATATGTTTCATCCCATATTCTTTTGTTGTTCAACGGTTCATCTCATTGTAGAGTGCATAAGCTAGATAAAATCTACCATCCCCCAAGTCTACCTGCCGCATAAATAAATTCTATTGACTCCCTGAATCAACTGAGGGATGACTTCACTCCCTAACATCTATCTGCACATTCTAGATTTACATTTAAACAACAGTCAGTTGAGGTATTCTCATCAAAGCAACTACGGGCATCTTGAAGCAGTGCTACTGAATCAAACAGTTAGAGATACGCCATTGTCCAACATCGTAAGGTTCAGTATCATGGTAGCTGCTTTTGGTGCCCTGATAGTAAGAAGCAAAGGAATATTAGAACAATATAAGATAAAAATTGTGTAACAATTAGGCAGGAATTATCAACGATTTTCCAACAAAAAAAAAAGGGAAATCACACCTTAAAAACAATTATCACAATGAAATGAGAGGACCTGGCCAACAATCAAGTGAACAAAAGTAGACAAAATGTATACATCCAATGTGTGTTAACATTTTTTCCATTTTTTATAGTTTCACTTTCATAATACTGTTTCTGAATAAAATATATGGAAACTTACATTTTTCCTGTGCTTATCTAGAAGTTAGTTAACATGCCCTTTAGTCCTTTAGGGTATTTCCCGTGCCTTCGGCACTCGAATTGTTTGATAGGAGGATAATTTTCAACTTTGGCAAAGGTATTTCAGTCCTATGCGAACATAAAATTCAGCCAAACACCCTCTCCTTCTATGTGATCTGATAGATCTTTATGTTTGGGTAAATCTCAACCGTCTTTTATCTCCAACCTAAAACACCATTCTGATTTGTTATATAAACTAGTGTGTCCCCGTGTCGTTGGCAGGATATGATTTTTTTTTGGTAAACCTCATGACATGCCAGTCCATCCGTCCATGAATACACTCACTTTGCCCAGGAAATCAATTAAAAAACATAAAAGTTACAATACAAAGCCATTCATTTCACAATATAAAATGTATTTCATAGTTGCCCTACAAATTTGAAATTGCACACAATAGCAAATACTCAAAAACACCCAACTGTAAATTTGTGTACAAATCAAAATAGATTTAGTCAAAAAAAACAAAACAAAAACCTTATACTAGAAAGATGAGTAATTGAAAGCAGGAGAGATGAAAGAGTATAAGTGAGGGTTATGAGAAATTGAAATAGTGTAAGAGATTGAAATATGAGAAATTGTACAGGATCGTTACATCTTTGTATTTGGATAAATCTTAGCCTTTTTTTATCTACCCCAAACACCATTCTGAATTATAATATATATTGATCAGTTTATATTAAATGACGTGAGAAAGGAAATGAGGTGCAAGTGTATTCATAAACATGTGTTGAAATCCTAAGCTCATAAACCAAAGGAGGTACATGTTATTGAGTTTGGATCGGTGGAAAGGTTAAGGGGGCGTCTGGGAATTCACTCAAAAGTAACTTATTTGCTTATAACTGTCGAAAACTACCTAAGTTTGGGAACTCCTAAACTTTCAACTTCTATGAAGGTATTTTTTTCTTAAATTCGAAGCCAATTATTTTCACTTTTGACTTGTATATATTTTGGCTTTTGAAAATAACTACTCATACCCTTATTCGTTTACCCACATCCTCAACGTTTTCTCTCTCTTGTACATGCGAACTAGCCAAACTAACTACGAAAATAACTACCTATGTTGTAGCATAAGTTATACTAAGATAAGAAAAAAGTGCTTGTGCTTTTGGTTGCCAAACGCCCCCTAAAAGAGATTTTAATGCTCTATGAGGAGGGGGTAAAGTAGACACCAACCTGTCTAGTGAGATAAAAGACATAACATGGTAACATAAAGGGCACCCCTTGAGGATGCAAAACAGAGATGGCTTCATCTATAAGTTAATCATCCCTTTCCAAATAAACCAACCATAATAGGTTGCGCTTGTTTGAGTGAACCAGTCGCCCGAGGCCTCATATTTTGCTGTAATGATTTTCCTCTTTTGTTATTAGGTTAGCAAAACTTTTATCAGTTGGGAAGATGATATTTTTTAGAGGATGGAGAGGTGCGCTAAAGGAGGTCGCGCATGCCATCTCTATTCTAGCTGTTACCGAGGTGGGGATGGTACAAAGAGACATTATGTGCACGGGAATGCTTGAAATTGTGCTTTTATCAGTGTTTGCCTTCTCGCGTTTCCTACTGCTCGATATCTGGAACTGCCCCTACTGCAAAGATCTGCAACTCAGCAAAGTTCACTTTTAATCCTGAGCAGATTTCAAATTACAAAATAATGCTTCTAATAGCTAACACTTTCCTCTTGGGAGCTTCAATGAAAATCAATGTCCTCAGCATATTTTGCGAAATAGGACAGATGGAACATGTTGGCTAACTTAAAAACCATGGATTAATCTCACATCCTCTACTTTGTGAATCATTATCATAAGCCAATGGAACATGTTGGCTAACTTTGAAACCATGAATTAATCTCACATCCTCTGCTTTGTGAATCATTATTGATGATACATCAAAATAGACCGAACATCACGACCGTACACGTGGCATAAAGATCCATCACGAGAATACATCGCCTAATCTATTGGGCCAGCTCGTAAAGCCCAGGAAGAATGATGCCAATTATAAAGGCCCAGACTAGGCTCACCACTAAGGAGACGTAAACATGGTCTGAATCTAGGCCCGATACGCGTTCTCTCATAAAGAAGAAGAACGTTGCACCAAGAAAGAGCCATGAAGGGACTTACGCCCCCACGAACGTATCTTCATTAAGGAGGAGACTGTTACAAAAAACATCCCCTTCCGTTGCGCCTCACATGCTTGAGTCACGCAGAGAGCTAACCACGACCATTATAAAAGGTAAAGAAAACATCCGACAAAAGTATGCAACTTTAACTGAGTTTTGTCTAGATTTACATCATTCTTCCAACAAAGTTATTGACTTAAGTATCGGAGTGCCTTCGGCCACCAAAAAGGTGGTCCTTGGCAGTCTAACAGTTGTTTTGCAGGTCAAACCTCACAGGACGATTTTTGGACGCATCAATTATCATAAACCCTTTAGTTGCCATTGAGAAGAGGATGGGGGAAAGAGTCTCTGTGACCCAAACTTCTCCAAATTTGAAGTGGTCTGATGGGGGGCCATTAAGGGATATGGAGACTGAGGCCATCGAGAGCACCGTCACGATCTGTCCTCTCCACTTATCTCCAAAGCCAAATCTACACATCATATTCTAGTACAAATGGCCCTAGGAAACTAAGTCAAAAGCTTTCTAAAAATCAAACTTTATTATGATCCCCGGCTTATCCTATCGGATCCTCGAGTCTAGAATCTCATTGGCAATTAGAAAGCTTTCAATCAACTGCTTGTAGTCTATTCCAGCTGACTGAAAGGGGGATATGATTTGTGGGAGAGCTTTATTCAATCAATCTAGTAGAGAGCACCTTGGTAATTATTTTCTAAACTGATAAAGAAAGCACGCTGATGGGTCCACAATCTTCAATATTCCGCTTTCTGCTTCTTTGAGATCAGCATGATGGAGAGTGGAGAGAAAGCAAGCTCATGGGCTTGTATGCGATTCCTATGATCCGATTCTTTATGCTAGGCTAAAAAGATGAACCCCAAATGGATGATAGATTAAAAGATGCTACGTGCAAGAGAAAGTGAATTGAGGTTTTTAGTTGAGAAGAACCAAATAGTGAATCGATACACTCCAAGAAAATATGAGGACAAATAATAGAGCACTATCGATTGGTAAATAATAATTTAGGAAGGAAGCAGACCATATGATAGATTAACAAACAAAAGATAACGATGAACAGAAGTGAATTTTAGTGTTTAAAATATTGCGAGAATATATGAGATCAGGTGAATCAAGAGTTAAGACGTGACAATTCACAAAAATAAATAAATAAATAATAATTCACCTAGCAGGATTCTTTCGTCATTCCCCATACATTGGGATTGAGGTTGATGTATCTAGTCTGAAAACAAATCTTTAAAAATTCAACAATATAAATTTAAAATTATGTAGTGAGAATGTTAGGTCAGGTAACTAGATTATCAACTGATTGGTGAAGGTTGTGTATCTAAGTGGTAGGGTGACTTCTGAAACGTATTGCAATATGGTCTTCTCAATGAAATGTTCCAAAAAAGACAACAGAACCTAGACATCATATTGGTGATGGTTGACCTAAGGATGATTTGTAGCACATAGCCTTCTCTTTGGTCTGACCAAATAACTTAGATACATTTTTCAGATTGTGTTCAGATCATCTTCTGAAATATTAAAAAGCTATTTAGATGTTTCCCTTCGATCTAGACAGACATAATCAATTACAATGAGAACAAATTTTACACAAAAGACAAATTGACAATTTCCTTTTAAGATAAGTGTTAGAAGAAGAACCCCAACAACTAGACAGAACGATATAGAAATACATACTAGAGATCTAGCAACTTTTTAGGCAGTTTGAAGACTCAATTTCTTGCGTCTAGGAAATACAATTCTTTCTACCATTTTTATCCCATATAGCAAGTAATTTTTGTCTCAAAATTTCCCTCCCTATGATCTGCCCCTCTTTCCTAATTCCTATCAAGCATAACTTTACTTGACTGACTGAGTGAGCCAATCCACCTCCTTTTCAGGTATGCCTGGCTAAATTCCTCATGTTAGATCATCTCCAACAGTGAAGAATGGATAGTAGAAAATGCAAGATTAGACTATTCGTCCTCAAAAACAGCTCTAACACACTCTACCACAGTAGGTGTTTCTATATACACTTTGAACGCAATGTGCATCCAAATTTATAACTTATGCATCTGCCTAGTCGTCTAGATTTTTTTTATGCCTATTAAAGGAGCCGGGCAACTAAAGTGTTGCCAGCATCTTATACATTAGTTTAGATTGCTTGATAGCGCCAATTGTCCAAAACCTAAAACAAACAGCAAATAGGTTTATAACAAAGAAAAACGGGCTTGCCGCAATTGTCCAACACCCCATCCCCGCCCACCCACAAATAGAAAATCATCCTTGCTAAGTTTGCAAACCCAGAACCCTAAATCTCAGTTTCCCTTTAGACACTACAACTGGAAAACCTGATTTCATATGCATTAAGAATCTGATTCCTAAATAACCCAGCTCTTTAGTTAAGCATTACTTGATCCACTTCATGGTGGATATCAGCAATATCAAATGAATCCCCATCACTCTCCGTAACAAAGCAATCAGAACCAAGGATTGTGGTTTCATTTTATGAGTTAATTTCGTTTTCTTGATTTTAAGAAATATTTCGGTGTGAAGAAAAAACGTAAAAATTTCGAGAATGCATGAAATATATAATGAACTTCGAGGTAATATTAAATATGTAAAAAAATAATATGCAAGTAAATAAATGTATTAAACACATTAAATGAAACCAAAATAATCTATAATTAGAAAATCATTGGGTAGTTTAAAAAATCAATATATAACTAGAAGAAGTGATAATTAGGAAATTAGGAGTGATTTTAAAAATCAAAAAATAATTAGAAGAAAAAACTCAATTTATGAAAAATTCCCGAAATTTTCGAAAAAATGTAAATTTTAGTAGCTGGATTTATATTTTTACAAAAGACAAAATTTAAGAAAAAACTATGAAATTTATGAGAAAACCTCAAAATTTAAGAAAAAAAACTTTGAAAATTTTCGAAAAAACCATCGAAAAATGTAATTTTTTCTTTCGCCTTTTTTCTTTTCGTAATTTCAAAAAAACGAAAATTTCGGCGAAATTTCGTATAATTTCGCGAAATCACAATCCTTGACCAGAACTATGCAGTTAAATCGGAAAGCGGTCGCAGTGCGGTTTAGGACCGAATTACAATTAAGCGGGATAAATTGGATTAAATCAGTCAATTTTTTCAAAGTATATATTTTTAAAATTTAATCAGTCTTGGATTGCAAAAATAAATAATTAATCAAATGGTGTAAATTTGTAATTATATAACTTTACAAATTATCTGCCAAGCTACTTAAAAAGAAACTAAAAGAAAATTGTAGATTTTTTTAACATCTAAGCTACCAAGACAAACATTCAGAAGCAAAATAGATGCCAGACTTAACAGAAAAAACCAACCTACCTATCCCACTAACCTATAAAGGTAAATCGTATTACTTTGCGCTAAAGATATTACTAGAAGGGCTACTTTGTACAAACAAAAATACTCCACACCCATATTATGCCAATATATTCTAGACCAATGAATAAAGGAAGTCATGACATGAGAATCTTGAGTTTAGGTTTTTATTTTTTTATACATAGCGATAAATCGGTGAGTCAGTTGGGCCGATTAATCGGTGACTCGCCGATTAATCGGTGTCCTCTAAACCCCAACCGATTTCACCCAATTCGGTTCGATCAAACCCTGAATTGCGATTAATTGGCGATTTTTTGCCGCATTAATAACTTAGGACCAGAACCAACTAAGTTCTGTCAGGTATTCTTCACAATACTTTTCTGATAATTCTGATCCCTTTCCTAATCTAAGTACCTTGTTTTGGATTGTTTTTTGAGATTATGGAGCAAGTCATCATGTTGACATAAAACAGACATGCAAAACTGGAAAAATAAACACAAATGACTTCAAAGGTTTGCCAACTACAATAAGTATATGAGGCTTAGATACAATAATATTTAGAAGTCTGCTTGTAAAGCAGATCAAAGTTAAAACTTCTATCATATCGTATGTCTTAAGGTACGGTGCAAAGGTAAAAATGTCGAGATAAAAATGTGTATTTAAGCATATAAAAGACATAGTAAGAATTGTTCAAGCAAGGACGTCCCAAAAACACTTTGATATAGGACTTTTCCAACAAATAGAAGCAAGCTATTGCATATTACCGATCCATTTACTCACGTCAGTCGTACAAGGGTAGTACATCTTTGCATAATCATATATCGGTGTATCGTAACTAAATATGTACCATATGGATGAGGTTACAGACGATATGTATCGAGTATCATACATATCATGCATATTATAAGATTGAAGTAATTGGGTTATTTAGCAATAGTTGTCCTAGTGTTATTGTTAATAGTTAGGGTTTTAGTTTTCAATTAAGTTTAGGGTCTATTTCTTGTCATAGAAATTAGTTACAAAAGGAGCGTAGGTTGTTCATTGTTATGAGGTTGATTGAATAAGAAAATTTATTTGGTTTATATATTTTATCGTTGATTTATTTTCTTTCAATTATCGCATTGCCTTTCAATTTCCATTTATTTGCAAGTTTAATTCTATCAAAGATACTAATAATTATGTGAGTGGTCTATAGCTCCAAATTTCCAAGGCCATCATGGGATAATATAAGGAAAGTGTTCAATTTCAAGAAAATAAAAATAAATAAATAAGTAAATAAGACAGAAGAATACCTGGCTTCAGGTGTCTGATACATGGAAGCAGAGGAGCCAAAACATGATGCCAGCATATCGGTATTTATCACTCCGGGACTAAGTGCAACTATTGTCATTCCTTCAGGTAACTCCTTTGCCCCAGATCTAGTCATACCCTCTACTGCCCATTTTGAAGCACAATAGGGTGCAACCTGTAGGAACCTGGTTATACTACCAAAATATTCAACTAATATTATGAAACCATATTATGAGTATGAAGTATGAACTATCATTACCTGAGCAGCAGCAGACCTTCCCCAACCGGATGACATGTTAACAACAATTCCCTTCTTTTCAACCATAGAAGGTAAGAAATGATGCAAAACATTGGCTATCCCTTTTATGTTAGTATCTATGACAGTATCAAATTCTTCTGCTGGCACTTCCCAGAGCCGATTGTTCTTATTAATGGTACCTGCATTATTTACTGACAATTCCCTTTATGTTAGCCATCAGATCATACTATGGAAGGTAAGAGCAATAAAATAACTACATACATAAGCATCACAAATCCACTCCCTTGAACATAAAGATGGGATGCTAATTTTCTGGTGTTGAGCATCACGTTTTCCTTCTTAACTAAGTATAGACTGTTTAGTAATGATATTGTAGAATAGATTCTCCGCTGTTTCCTCTGTCCCTATTAGTTTTTCAGGTAAGGATTGAGAGAAAATATTGTGGAAAAGCTTCAGACCATCCGGAATCACAGTTTAAGTTCAATAACAAAGGATCTTGCCAGAGAGTATGAGATATAGCTGATGTGGGAAATGTTAATCTGGTTTTCCCTTCAAACTCCAAAGATTAAGATCATGAAAGAGTATGTCTCTGCTTGCTACTATTCTGAAATACAATTTTGTGTGAAACACGAAAGTAGCAATCTATATCTAGAAAGCTTATTAAGCTAAGTCATGGTTCAAGGTATCGTGACATCTGCCTTGTAGTAGTTGTTGTGGTACGTACTGGCAATAGAGATTGTGTTCGTGGCAACAGTGATGGTGTCAGTTTGTGGTTCAATAAGGTAGTAGTTATAACCTATAATGGTAGTGATCATCCATATCTGTGGCGATTGCTGATTGGAGTGTGGTGTTGGAATGTTGGCATATCATAGCATACCCTACTACACCCCCCTCGCTCTTTCTAGGAAAAGTACCAAACACTGGGCAATTCAGTTTCTGAAACAAAACTACTCAATCTTACCTCCCTGCCAAGTATATGAACCTACACCCTCGCAGCTAGCATGTCAATGTAATTTCATGGGAGCACAACAAATCTGTAGTGCATTATATAAAACTCGCCAAAGCATCTAAAATCCCATCCATCCACCCCCATTCACAAACATTCGTGTTAAGAATGTAATTAGCTATGAGAACGAGTACTAATTCAGGACAAAGTTCTGATGATTGGTACATACACAACCCAGAAATCAGGTAACTAGTGCTGCTGGTGCTGAGTTGGATTTTGGTAAAAATTTAGCAACTGGGAAATAATTTGACATAAACAATTAGCAAAACAAGCAAACCCCAGGATAAAGAATCTTACACACACACACACACACAAAAACCAAAAAGAAAGAGAAAATGTCAATGGGGAAACAAAAAAAAGATGAAAATAATATGTAAAATTGGGGAGAGAGATTATACCAATGATATCAGGTGGGCCTCCCTTGGACTCAAAAACTAGTTTGGCCATCTCTGCAACATTGCTGTCTAAGCGAACATCAGATTTGATGAGAAGGTGCTGATTGTTGTTCTCAGAAGGGAAAGAAGCTTGCAAGGAGTGGATTTTATCTTGCGAACGTGAGCAACCGATCACAGTATGACCTTTCGATGTCATTTCCAAAGCTAGGGCTCTGCCGAGACCTTTGGTCACTCTCCCGTTATCAGTACGGTTCGAGCTACTGCAGCTGCAGCTGCAGCTTTGCTTCCTTTGTTCATAACCAGAGAGGGAGTTGGTGATGCCATGTACGTACGTACCGTAAAGGAGCGAGTGAGTGTTACAAAACCTTCGTCTTCTTCTTTGCTCTCTCTCTCTTCTTCTCTTTTCTTCCCAGTTGGTTAGCAGTCCTGTTCTCCCTAAAATTCTGCTTTCAGGAGGAACGCGTTTACAGCATCTCCACTCGTAAAACTTACAGGCAACGACTCCCTCGCACCACCAAATCCTCTCTCTCAACACCAATCTACTCTCTCACACCAACTACTTACTTTTCACACCACCTATATAAACCAAAACCCATTCATTTTTAACATTTTTTTCTCCGTCCCTCCATTCAAACCCAGAAATCTTTCCTCTCCCACATTCAAAATCCTTCCAAATCTCTCCCCACACTCAAATCCCTTGCAAATCTCCTTCATCTCCCTCGAAAATCTCTAAAAAACCCATTCAAAATCGAAACCCTTGAGAAATTCAAAGTCTCCAAAACCTAAAAGCTGAAAAACAGTTTGTTTGGTTCGAAAATTTCTTGCAAAACGATTCTCTCTTGCACTCAAACTCTTTGGTAAGTAAGTTTTTTTTGGGTTTAAGATTTTTGTTTGTGAAACATCCATTGTTTGTTTTTGTGTATTTGTTTCCATGTTTAAAGTAGAATTTTTTATGTTTTTTCTGCAATAATGTTGAGGTATATAATGTTGGTATTTTTCTAGGCTCAAAATTGATATTTTTCTCCTTAGAATGTAGAGAAATGAGATATATATATTACATCCAAATTGGCTATAATATTGCTTTAAAATAAATAGAATATTGTAAAAAAAAAAAATTCTCTTGAAGTATTTGTTTCATTTTATTTGAAGGTTTATCATGTCTTCTATTAGTGGGGATGATGGATGTGATGGAGGTAGAAGACGACCCATGACAATGTCTGCTCGAAAACAGAGAGCAGAAAAAGGGCAAAGAAGTGGTAGAAGAAAGAAAAAAAATTAAGAAATGAACAAAATAGGGAGAAAAAAAGTAAAGAGGGAGATGAGATATGAGCAAATAGGGATTCAAATAGATCATCATAAAGCATACAGACGAGTAGTTATACCCCAAAGTCAAGCCCAATCACAAGGGCAGGGAGGTTCGAGTGGTGCGGGTGTTGGACATCAACATGAGGAGTTAGAGGGGAAGCAGAGGATGAGGAGGAAACATGGGATGAGGAGGAAGCAGGCGATGAAGAGGAAACAGGGGAAGAAGAGGAAGCAGGGGAGAAGGGTAACGAAAGAGAATAATCCAGATGAGATTCTTAGTTGAATTATATAAGCGCGTAAGTCAATATTTTTAGTTGGTTAAATTATATAAGCGCGTTATTTATATATATTTGGACATTGAATTACTTAATGTATATGTTTCTTGTATTTAGGAACGAGGCACATTGCGGTGTCGGCATCAATATGGGAACTTCATCGATTGAGATTTGAAAAAAAGAGTCGAGGGATGTAAAGAGAATGGTCTACAATAGTGGTCAGTATCCCTTGGTTAAATATCATAGGGCACGTCCTGACAATGTGATAATTTGTGCTTTCGCGGAGCGTTGGCATTCTGAGACCAACACTTTCCACCTACATTTTGGAGAAATGACCTTCACCCTGGATGATGTCTACCGTATAACTCATTTGCCGATTCTTGGTAAGTCGGTTAGAATGACGAGTGCAGTGTCGGTAGATGAGTGTGTTGCATTATTGGTGGATGGTTTGGGGATTGATAGTAAAAAAGCAAATGCCCATTGCAAGAAGCATGGAAAATCTGTGAAAATGAGGTTTATTCAAGACCACTGTTGTAGACAAGTCACAGACGTAGATTCTTTAGAAAGGAAACAACAAGTGTATATGGTTTACTTGTTGTTTCTTTTGCGTGACTCTATTTGTCGATAAAAGTGGAACAAGGGTTCATATTGAATATTTGAAGATGCTGATGGAGGTGGCTGATGTAAACAAGTATGCATGGGGCGTAGCAGGTTTGGCACTCATGTTTCGTCAGTTGGGCGGCGCTACTAGAGAGGGAACGAGGCAAATTTCTGGATATTTGTCTCTTTTGGAGGTATGTTTCGAAAACAAAAAAATTCAGTTACCCTAATTATATATAATAATTTCATAATCTTTGTTTATGTTGTTTTCTTTTATAGGCATGGATATATGACCATTTTAGACTATGGGGCAGTGTTCTAAAAAACGCTAGGCGGTGGGCGGGCGGCGAGCAGGTGCCTAACGCCTAGGCGGTCTTAGGTTGTGTATTATAACTTTAATAATTTACAAAAGTTCAGCATAATACCTTATCAATTATATCCAATTTAATGCCAAGATACATATGTAAAATTTAAAAACATGAAAAATTAACAATCATGAACAAAATTTATTAAAACTCAAATGACTGAAGTTGATCATGATGGGTACTTTATACAAAGTTGAATTTGTGGACAAATATCCAAACCTACTCTTTTATTTTGTCTTCAAATTGCATGAATAACCTCAGTCGTGTTTGATAAAATCTACATTACTAAAATTGGTACCGACAGATCCTTTGAGAATTCCATTAAGTAATCATCATTTGCTACATTTAGACATATACTGAATAAAAAACAATTAAATTATTTATTTCTAAAAAAGAGGAAAGAAAAATAAAATAAAAACACAATCAGCATTAAAAAAAAAAAAAACTCCCAGACCGCCTAGACCCCACCTAGGCCGCCCAGATCGCCTAGACTGCCCAGAACCCGCCCAACCATTAATCTGGGCGTTTTTCTACCTTCTAGCGCCTAGGCCGATTTTTAGAACGCTGCTATGGGGTAATGCAAAACAGTCGTGGGATGCTAGACTCCCCACCATAGCTAAGTGGGAACCCCCACACTTTATAGGGGTTTTGGACAAACAAATCATCACTCTTAGGGAGCTTCTCGATGACTTGTCTCCTGAAGAGGTAAAAATGCATCTTTAAGTTGGCGGTGGAGGAAGTGAGCGTCAAACCAAGTCGAGGCATGAACAAAGATTCTATGTTCGGAGGCGATACAAAATTTTGTTTTGTTCGGTTGTTTTATGTTCTATTCAATGATTCTATATATTCATGGTCGTGGAGGAATTTTGTAAACTAAATATTTATATTTTTATTCAAAGCTTATTACTTAATTTTTCCATTCAAAGCTTATTACTTAGTTATGTTCTATTCAAATATTCTATGTATTCATGGTAGTGGATACGAGAATTGAGAGATTGTTCTATCATGTTCGAATGATGGGAAGAAAACAAGTTTAAGAACAAAATTTCATTGTTTCACAGTTAAAATGAAGCATAAGAAAATATCAGAAAATGAAAGAATAAGAACAACTTCAGAAAAAGAAAGAAGCAGAAGATGAACCATAAAAAGAAGAAGCTTTGAATACATAGAAAATTTCAGAAAGAAGAAGCATAAGAAGAAGAAGAATAAGAATAAGAAGCATAAGAAAAAGACCCTCAGAAGAAGAAGAAGCATAAGAAGAAGAACCTATGGACAACCTAAGTTTAAGAACAAAATTTCAAAAAAAATTGCAGGAATTTGTACTGTTCGCAATGGACAATGCGAACTATCATGGTTTAGTCACATTTGGGACAGCGAATAGAACATTTTTCAAATTTTTTGTCTCTGTTCGCAATTGACACTGCGCAGAACTTAAGATTGGTTGCAGTATGTGCTGCGAAGGATCCAAGTTTCATCGTAGAGCCCGTTGCGACGAATCAAGGTTTGTTCGCAGTGCCCACTGCGAACACAACTTTGGTTTTCAAATTTTTTTTTGTTCGCATTTGCCAAAGCGTAGAACCAGGGATTAGTCACAGTAGGGGCTGCGAAACTTCTTAGCTTCCTCGCAGTGGGTACTGCGAACTATTGAGAAATGGTCGCAGTGCCTGCTGCGAACAAATTTTTTAACTATTCGCAGCACAGAATGCAAATGTTTCTGATTTATACGCAGACTATGCTGCGATGACTCCCACATTCTTCGCAATACATGCTGCGAACTATACCAATATTTTCGCATTCCCTGGTGCGAACAGTAAAAATTTGAAAAAACCCAGACCCTTCCGCTGTGGCCAATACGAGCTTTGTGTGTTTGGTCGCATTGCTCACTGCGAACAGACCTGAAACCTTGCAACTTTTATTTTTATTTTTATTTTTATGATAACAAAAAATTTCGAAGTTTTTCAAACTAATTCATATTTATACTTAGTTTTCAAATGTTTTTGACCTAAAAGCTCGATGTGATAGTTCCATGGGCTTAGATTGAGCTTACTTGTCGTATGTTTTACAGTCATTTCCATCTTTTTTATATGATTTTTTTTACTGATTTCTCAAACTCACATTCTCGCATCAAACATAAACAAAATATCAAAGTAATATGAGTGAAATTCTGTATAATATATTAACAAATTCTCGAAACATACAAATCTTCCATTGACAAAAAAATATACGGTGACTTGTCTTACAAAACAATGCTTCGAATTTCATTTACATTTGTCATTTACAACTTTTCATAAAATGGTTAGCAATATAAAATATGTGCATCAGTCTATGGTCACCACCTCGGTCGACTTCTTCGCGCTCTTCTTATTCTTTTCATTAAACTTGTTTAGCATCATCGCACCAATACCGAGCTGGACATCGAAAGTACTCTTCAACAAGCGGGCCGAAGGAAACATTTGACATGGCCAGGTTGGTACCGTTGGGGGAAATGGTGGGTTCGATTGCATATGCAGGACGATATAATGACTGCTCTGAGCCAAGTGTGCCATGAAACATATGTGTCCTGAGTCAAAATGTGGGGCTGGGTAAACATAGGGAAAACAAGTCGTGCTTTGGTTCCCATAACAAACGAAGACGCACTGGTAACGGGTCGCTGCAAGCTCTAACATGTCAGGATCCATAAACCAACTTCCCCTATCAATCCGCATTTGATTTTTTGGAATCACCAAAGCGTTCTTCACAACCTTTACCCCTTCCTTGTGCCACATTGCAAGCCACAACGCTGCATTATACTCAAGCTCCATCAATAGCTCTTTCTGCACTTGTTTCCAACCGTTTTAGTCATCATAGTGAAGGAACTTGGCAATGCATCAGAAGCCACAGTTATCGTTGCCTGGGACGTTGACAACGTCGTAAACATAATCCCATATCCAAGACGGAATCTGCCGCATCAATCTATTGTTATGAATTATCGCCTTTTCCTTTTTGACTGACACTTTCTTACTCTTGCCTTTCATTTCTTCTTGTGTCATGGCGTATTCGTGACTCGAGGGATCCATTTTAGTGGAATTTTCGTGCTTAGCCAACTTCTTATTTTTAGGTCTCCCTTTTCCAGCCAAAAGTGCTACTGGTTCAACCATGACACTGTCACCCAGAGAAGTCAACTCGATAAGCTTCCTCTTCATGACCAACTTCTGATCAAGACTTGACTCATTGAACCTATTCATAAGGGCGTCGAACACTGGGTCTATAATTACATCGCCACATTCACGAATGGGTGTTGTGCCAAGCTGCAGCCAATACTTGTCAACGGTGCATACTGGTGGGAGTTAGATAACCTGGAAGTTCATGAGCGCAAGGTAATCCATGCGTCGTTCGAAGCACACAACCACACTTTACAGGGTCAACCCCCACACTTTCACACCTCAGAATTTCTGCATTTATCAAATCAATTGCCCTGCACGCCACCGACCCATGAATTAAGGAAAATAGAGTGAAGTTATGTTCAACCTTCACCTTCGTCAGACTATACTGGAATGATGACTCTATCTCAATCAGTTGGACTTTGATCATTTAATGTATCTTGTTCCAGACATTAAGAAATGTTCCATGAGAGTTTTCCAGTGAGTGCTTCAACTTCGAGTGTGCACCTTCAACTCGACCCGATGTGCGTTGTCCGAAATGCATAAATTTATCCGTCTATGCATAGACAAAGTACTCCTTATGGGGATACCAGACTGTCTTGAAATATTCCAAACACTTGGGGTATTTTTCCCATCTTCTATCAAACTCAATTGTGGCATTGTTCCATTTTTCTTCTGAACTTGATATATACAATTCTGAAAATGAATCTATAAAGTCGGCCCACCAGTTATTGTCCTCAAAGTGTTTCTTACAAAATTTCTCCACATTTGTATTGATGTGCCATGAGCACAATAATCTCAATAGCCTTGATCAAAGCCAGTTCTCTATCAGTCACAAACACACTTGGCAGGTTTTCTGGCTCGAAAATTTCTGCAAACTTCTCCAATGCCCAAGCATAAGACCCTTCCTTCTCTGAACACATGAAACCAAATGCAACGTTGAAGGTCTTCCCAGTCGACGTCACACCAACAATCTCAAACAGCGGCATCCTATAGCGGTTAGTTTTATACGTGCAATTCATAAGCATTACTTGTGGAAAACACTTTGCCAACTGAATAGATTTAGGATGTACTTAAACAATGTTTATGACTCTATTCCCCTGATCAACAGAATGCCACTCCATGTATTTGTGCTCCTTCAACAACTCTAGAGTATGTCGCAAAGCCGTCCTGCCTCTTTGTTCCAGTAACTTTAGCCGACACACTAGATTGTAAATATGCTTTCGAGTTGAGGTATTATTCGGCGACCTCTCTTTCAGCCGAGACAAGGTATTTTGAGGGCTCACACTAACCTTCGCCAAATTCCTCACATAAATAATATATTCTACGTTCAATTTTCCAGCAAACGAATGATCAATGAGTGACTTTGATCGAGGATGATTGTGGGTTCCACATCTCACTTGCAATATCCAATGGTCATTATCCAATAGGACCCCTCTCAACTCAAATTTGCACCCACACTTCTTTGAACTGCTAGATCGAATAGGATTCTTTAACCTTTTATCAGGCTTCCCTTCCCTTTCACAACCAAAATGGACTATTCCCTTCCTTATTTGATTAGCCGGTTCCGATTTAGTGATAGTAATGACCATGTTATTATCCCTACCGATCCCTTGTACCCAACCTATCAGTGCAGACCTTGATGAGAATACCTAAAAAAAATTATAACTTGTTAATAACAACATATTTATAACAATGACAAATGGTGAAAACGAAAATAAGTAAAAGCTTACATACCTCGTCAGTAACAAATAAATTACTATCATCGACTACGAGTACCAATGCTCTTTCTTCATTGTTATTGTCAACATTATCATCAGCTTTCTGCATAATGATTAAATTTATAATTAGTTTCATAACAACATTATCATCAAATTTTAATAACAACATTATCATCAAATTTTAATTTACTTAACAATATAGTGGTGGTTACCTTATCATCAGCTTTCTGCATAATGATTCAATTTATAATTAGTTTCATAACAACATTATCATCAAATTTTAATTTACTTAACAATATAATGGTGGTTACCTCTAAATGGCTCGTCTCTGGGCTTTCAAGATCGTTAAAAGACATCTCCATGTCTATGACATCCATTATAAATTCCTATGCACCATAAAAAAAAATCAATAACTTATTTTGAAAAAATACAAAATAAATAAAATTTACATGCAAAATAAATGAATTTTTTTTTTAGCAAATTACCTCCATTGAAGAGGATTGTCCTTGCTATTTGGATTGATCTTCTTCTTCACCCTCATGAAAACCCTTAGAATCTTCATTTCTAACATCATCAACTTTACTAAACCTTTTCATTTTCATTTAATGAAGTGAACTAAGTCTTCCAATGTGACGTGGACTTAAGTGAAATGCAAAGGAAGAGGAAGAGGAGCACGATTTTAGGGCCAATGCGAAGAGGATGAGATAGGGAAAAGGAGGAGAATGCAACCTTGTGAAGATGAGAGGTTGGTAGCGAAGTGTGGAACAAATCGCAGCAGGGAGTGCGAAGAATGAAAGAGGGAGAGAGCTGGTTTGGTGCCTTTTTTCGTTTCTCTGTTTGAGATTCTGAGGTTTTAAGCTATTTATTAGTGGTGTGAGAAAGAGGAAGTGGTGGTGCGAGGTAGTCGTTGCCAAACTTAAATTAGGGTACCAACTATATCCCATTATTAAAAAAAAAAAAAAAAACTAATTTTAGGGATCTTATTTCTTCATCACTCCAATCACATTTCCAAATTTTAGAAATCCCTTATTTAAATTTTAAAGATTGGATACAAGAATGACGAAAATAAAGTTTTTAATAGATTTTTGTATTTGGAGATGATATGAATGCCTCCAAATATAGGGAGAAGGGGTATGTATAGGGTATTATATTGGAACATGTTTCGTTTTTCTTCTCTTATTCTCTTTATTTTTGTATAACCAAACAAGATTTGATGCACCGTGTTTTGTGTTTATAGGTCTTTGTAAACCACATATCTAAAAACACTAGCTTATTAACTATTTCAATCATACATACCACTCACGTAACACATATATTAATACTTTGTTTCATTAACTTTGATTCATAGGTAAAAAAAATTCTACTACAATTTTATATACATCACTTTCATATACATATGAGGATGAACTTTACATTGTGTCGTCACCTCCATATTGAGAGGTGATAAGCATCTACTAAGGTGGCAATGTGAGGTGTTATTCATGTGACACCTCATCCTACTACATGCCACCTCATGTGGCATTGTCTTATACCACCTTATCTTAAGGTGGACAACCAAATACATATAACACTCCCCCTTGAATTCACCATTGTTGCTTCATTGAAAATTTTGCCAATAAAATTCAGTGAAAAAAAAACTAGACGAAGGGAAAGATAGTACAACATTGTACCGTAATATGGTGGATGTGTATAATATTGCACCGTTAAAACCTTGACAGTAAAACTCAATTGGACAAAACCGTGTCGAAGGAACACTACAAAAAAAAGCCCTTTAATAGCGGTTCAAAAACGCTATGTCTGCCGACGCTATAATAGACCCAGGGTCTATTATAGCGGTTTAAAACCGCTATAGAAAGTTTGTCTTTTATAGCGTTTTTAAAACGCTATGGTATATCCTTTTATAGCGTTTTAAAAACGCTATGGTAGATCCTTTTATAGCGTTTCTGAAATGCTACCATAGCGTTTTAAAAACGCTATGGTAAGTATACATAGCATTTTTTTTTTTTTTTTTTTTTTTTTTTTTTTTGCTATCAACTGTTAATTATTTTCAACTCAAAAGTATAAACATTGGCATTATAGAATCCAAATAGGATCACTAACAACAAAATTATAATTTTTTTGCTATCAACTCAAAATTATAAACATTCGAATCACCATATATATTGTACTATTGGTGGACATTGACATTATAGAATCCAAATAGGATCTCTAACAACAAAAACAGTTGTTTGCTTGCAGCACTTGTAACCCCAATTCCAGCTGCACCTGTACAGTAGCTATTCCTAATTGTTTGCTTGCAGCACTTGTAACCCACTGATTATCTTTCCACCATGAACCCCAAACAGTTGTGTGGTTATTAATGTAAACATCTTCTTCATACTTCTTTCTGGGTAATAATGCACTCGCCTGCAAATACCAACAAAAACATTTGTCTTAAAATATGAAAACAGAAGCATATGAAATTTGGAGAAATACTTCTACCAATAAGCCCTATTAGATTGGCAATACCTGTCCTAGAAGAAGCTCTCTTAGAAGTTCTTCATCAAGAGTTGCATTACCATACTTCTCCATAATTGAGTCTTCTATTTTAGACTTCAAACTCTCCTTTATAACCTTGTCATTCTTCAACAAAAATTCAGCTCCAATTTGTCCATTGCTATTTAGATGTAGGCCTGATTTATTAGGTAAAATGTTAAGTGAAGACAATAAATTAACAACAAACTAATTGATGAAAATATGTATCTGTTTTTTCTGGATAGTTCAGGTCATCAACAGTAGATATGGCAGTCAATAACTGCATTAGCACAGAGACAAGCTATTAAACACAAATTCAAATAGACAATTTGTAAAAGGAAGAGGATGATATCATCAAATATCAAAATAGATCACGACATTATAAGAACCAGAAGAGGAAGTATACAAATCCAGTTTAAAATTCGTTCAGTAAGCATTTTAAGAAGATTTCTGATTTTTGAAAAGACAAAAATACTAACCTTTTCAATCAAAACCAATTTGAGTGGCCATATTTTAGTCCCCTGACGAATCCGCTGGGGTACAAACCTATCTATTGCTTGCCATAATCTTTCTAGGCAGTCTTGAGGATACTTGATGACCTGCAGAAATCCATGAAAGATTTAATGATGCAACAAGATCAATCAGAATTTTGCATTGTTAATAAAAAAAACAACTTTGAAATTATGAAAACAGGTTTTATATATATATATATATTTTTATTTTTTTTTGAAAGACGCATAATTGCTTTCATACCTGCTTAAGTCAAAACATAAGGGCAATGTCGCACCTGTGTTTCATCCAAAAAAATTGCATATGCATTTCAAAACTGCTTCATGCGTTCCTGATTTAGCGTTGCCTGCCAAGACGTAACCTCCACCATCTCAGCAGGCCACCAACCCGACACTGGACAACACCCTGCACCTCGGAGCAGGCCACTGCCCCTCAGCAAGCCACGACCTCGACAGATAACCTAGCAGCACCCAGCACAGCACCAGAGTGCTCGAAAACAGCCTGTTCACAAAACAGCACGCACTGCTGCATTTGCTGGTCCACCATCGCGCCACTGTTGCACCAATCTGCAGTCCAGGACGTAGCACAGATCGCCGCACCGACCGCAACTCAGACCGCAGCACAACCAGAATCCACGCTACTCCTCCCAGCAGCCTCCATAACGCCCCTGCCTTACCCGCAGCCCTAACCGCAACACAGGCAGCAGTCAGACCGCAGCAAAACGATCCCAGACCGCCAGTCCCGCCACTCCGCAGCCTCTCCCTGCCCTGAAAAACAGGGTATACTCTGTTTTACAGCAGAGTATCCTGCCATCACTCGGTTTTATATGAAGCCTATGACAAGAAAATATTCATGTTCAACCAAATTACATATCACAAGTGCAACAAGAAGATGTTTACATGGATCGAAAGGGAACATCTCAATGCCCTTAGGAGTCGAGAACTGTCCCAACTAAAAAACATATAATGCAACATTTTATCTTAAAACAAAAGTAGATAAAAGATGAGTGATTAAAAAGGGACACTTCACCATTGGAGAACCCTATCCCATTCATACTCGCAAATATAGAATGGAGTCTCCCGAAGAATATCCCAAGTGTATCCCCATGTCCATAATATATTTGATAATATAACAACTAAGTCCTCCCTAGATGTTTCAATCCCCTAAATATTTCTTGAGTTCCTCTATTTCCCTGATGTCCACACAATAGCTTGCACAAACATTTCCTATGCCCATTTTCCTTTAGCAGAAATGATGATACCATATGGGATGTTATTTCCCTTATTCCATATTTCTAACACCTCATTTATATACCTAACTGCATATATCACTATGCACCATTCAAACAGTAGACGACACCAAATAGCTTTGAAGGCAGGACAAGTGATAAAAATATGTGAAATAGTCACCATCCTGTCCATAAAGCACACATCTATTTGGCAAGACCAAACTGCTTTTATTCAACTTATCCACCATGAGAAATCTGCCCAACACTATCGTCCACAATAACAAAGCTGATTTGGGAGGCACTTGAGTCTTCCAAGTGAATTTGTAGTAGGCTTGGACTGCCATTGTTGCATTCATTACAGGAATGCTAGGGCTCTATTAGTCAAGACACATCAAAATTTTATTGATCAATAAAAAAGACAAAGGTGAGTAACTCACCATACAACCGAAAACAGGTAGTTAATCTCAGTTCTTAAGGTTTTACTTTGAGTTTCTTGTAGTGCATACCCTCTGATAAGTCCCTGAAATAACCACATGGGCATACAGAAATAGAGTAAAAAGTACATGCAAACTAAAAGGAATAGCTTCCTTACGTTGTTGCACCCCTACCTACATCTTTGTTTGACAAAGTATAATTGAGGCACAATATGAGATCGTTGTATTAGTTTAAAGTAACATTTTGATAGAAACCAATAAACATGACATTGAACTTTTAATTTAAAACGTGCTTAAATCCATACCTAGTACCCAAGAAGCTTGTGTCATTGGGTAAACTTTCTATCTGCGACAACAAGCATTCCAAATAATTAAAATGAAATATTGTATTTAAAGTGTTGTCCATATTAGACTAAAAGCCTTATACTTGGTGAAAATACGCAATACCTTTCTAATTGCATCAACCTCATTCAGTAACATTTCAATAAATTGGCATTCGCTCACACCATCCCTGTATGTAAGAAAACGGGTAACTAAAATGAGAAAACTGAAATACATATAGGTATATTGATGATAATGGGAAAATTTTTACCTATAGAATATAATTCTGCTGGGCATGTGCCATGTTGACCGCTTGAAGGAAATCAGCATCCCAGCATTAACAGCTCCTCTTTGAAGATACTGAATGACTTCGTAAAGGTCCTGAATCAGTTCTTGCCTGTGAGGCTTTGCAGAGATCAAGCCTCTATATTTGGCCACGTGTGGCAAATCCATTGAAACCGCAACCTGTCGTCAACTCAAATGTATTGGGCACGAAAGCTATAGAAACTTAAGCTAGATACATCATCACTTCCTTGCTGGGAACAAGTAGCTTGAGACCCAAACCACTTTTGATCAACTTTTGCCATCTTATCACTTTCTTTTAGGTTTCAATATTTCCCTAGAAACATCAGCCACTAAGGGAGATCCTTTCAAAAAAACCTGTAAATACACATTGTGACAGGTTAAAGCTAAAACTTCTAAAGTGAGTACATAATAGCACTTAAATACAGAGTTTACAATGAGTTTACCATAACAGGTATGTGCATATGTATCATTTCGTAGTTGTGAAAATAGCATACATAGATTATTATTATTTACCCATAAGCTTATATAAATCTTAGCCAAATAGGAAGTAATGAGCCAATATATGTATGCATGGTTCATTAAGGGTGGGAATTTCGTAGCTTCTTGTTTTATCTGAACAACAAGTTGAGGGTAGGAGCTAAACTAAAACAATTGGACCATCTTCTGGAGCTGAATACATTAAATGCAACATAAAAATGAGACCACTGATTATCACAAAAGAATAACTGCTTAATATGATATAGGGATACAATTAAACAGCCCAAAATACACAACCTTATTTAGCTTAGTATCCTGCATTACCAGTTAAAACATCCACCATAGACATCAAATTAATACAGAATTCAACCTTTGGTCACTTGAATAAGTATAGCATTGCCAATACTTGGGTAAAACAGAACAATTGACGGAATTCAATCGAATCCTCCAAAAAAGTCTAACCAAGCAACAAGAAGAAGAGCAGATCGGATCGATGTAAATTAGTAGAAAAGAAACTTACAACATTACAATCGGATATTGCTAGCCGTCTTCTACGACGTATTCATTTGCTAGAGAGACGCCTCCTGCATCATTAATTTTGAAAGTTGAATCAGCTCATCCATGCCTCCATCGCTGAAGGTCACTAGGTCGGTCGGTGGAGTTGGTAAGTAATGATCTTAACACCGAACTAGTTCGGATTCAAGATCTGAAAGCTATTCAACAACTAACAGAAGTTGTTCGTTCTGTAGAGGAAGGAGAGATGAAAAACAGAAAATAAACCCTTCTCTCTAACAATACAAACTCCCCCTAAATCCCCCACCAAATTACAGCTCCAAATCTATATTCCATGGAGATTCTCTTCCCAACCATCACCACAACAACGAATGAAGAACTCAATCACCAAATCCAACTCTCCATCAACGAAATCACAGTAAAACAACAAGATCTAAAGCAAGGAAACGAAAAATGAAATCACAGTAATACAATTCCAGATCTCTTATTCTTCTTCTTTCTTCTTCTCGTTCCCTACTCTTCCCTTTTCCCTTCGTCAGAAGGACCGACAATGATCATTGTCGATTGACTTGGAACTTATCAATCTTTCTCGGTCTTTCAATCTCTCTCCCACTCCCTGGTATTCCCGAGTGAAAGAAATTGAGGCAGAGGGAGAGAGAGAGAAAGGTTTTGCTTTTGGTCAAAGTAAGGAGCGGTTTTTCTAAAAATTTTAAAGCGGGTGTTATGTTTTTAGTCTCGCGCTCAATTTTTCACAGCGTTTTTTAATTTTCTTTCATTAAACTTGACTTTTGATAGCGCAAGTATAAAAAGTGCTATTATCAAATGCTATAAATGGGCATTTGTGTTGTAGTGGAAGAAGAGTACAACATAACAATATAAACTAAGAAGGTTATACCATATTCTTCTAGATATTTTCAAATTGTATAAGACACGACTTAGTTTTACTGAGTGATGATTTCTAGATTTTGTTTCGGGGAAATTAAATCCTTCAGGAATTTTCATGTATATACTTATGTCTAAGTCCCCGTAAAAATAAGTAGTTACGACATCCATAAGTCTCATATCAAGTTTTTCGGAAACTGCAAGACTTATTAAATATCAAATTTTAGTCATATCCATAATAAAACAATATATCTCATCATAATCAAATGCTAGGTTTCTACAATTCGAGTCTCACCTTATATTTAACAATCTCATTTTTTTAATTTCTTTTCAAACACCCATTTGAAACCAACCGGTTTATACATTTTAGTGTTTGTATTGTAGATCCAAAAACACCACGTTTCTAAAAAAACCTAATTTTGCTTGGATTACATAAATCCACTATGGTCAATTCTAGATGCTCCGTGGTTCAATATCATTAATAACTACCATATATAGGAAGATATCATCTACGACTATTGTATTTTTATTTAACATTTCTCCTAAATATATTGAAATCTCAATATTATTAGGTTCTTGAGCCTCTACAGGGGGTTTTCTAAACCATTTCAAGGATATGAGCAACCACTTATGAGGTTATGGAGAAATTGGATTTTTCAAACATAACATCTTCAGGAGTGTTATGTAAGGCTACTTCTAGAGTTTTTTATGTACAACTTTTTTTTTACCCCCTGTACAACTTCTACAAGAGTTTCAAATATTACTTCTTCGAGAAATATTACTACATGGATTTTACTATTTTCTTTAGGAGTTAAATCTTTGGAACCTATATATCTACCATGCTTCAAGTGTGCAACCGATTAACTAGCTGCCTTACTCAAAGTTTGTACATGTTACTTTGTTACCATAGCTACATCATTAAATACACCAGGTAATTAATTCACAATTTTTTGAAGATGTAATGTTCTCCTTATTTCATAATCACTTTGGAATATTCTAGGGTACATATGAGAAAAAGTCGAAGTATTCCATGACATTTCGCGCAGTTATTTATTTATTTGGTTTTCTATTAGATTTTGCTTGTCTCCCATAATGGTGGGAATATGCTCTCATCAAATTGGCAACCTGGCAGTAAAAAGGCCATCAGTTAATGGTTCTAGACAGTGGATAATTGAAGGTGAGTCAAAACTGACATGAATGACTATGCGATCTTATTTCGTGTTTGGGTGGCATAGTGTCACGCCCCGATTTTCGAGAAAATGAAATCCTAATTTTATGAAAGTAATCATGTCCAAAATATACTCATATCAACATGTTCACACATAAAACAATCAAACAACACATTCTTCAGCCAACAAACAATCATTTATATAAAGATAAAAAAGTATCAAAAAATTAAGCCATTAAAGTGAGTATGAAACCTCTATCACATCTCCTCTATCTTCCCCTTATTTTTCCTCTCTTCTTATTCTCTATTTTTTTCCCCTTCGCCCTTGCAGAGATTCCTATGAGTAGAGGTTCCGCACTCGCAGAAACCTCTGCGAAGGCAAACAAATTGTCCCCCATGGAGGTTCCTGCTAGTAGGGAATCCACACTCGCAGAAACCTCTGCGCATGGGGGTTTTCCATTTACAGAAGCATCCGCGAGGGCGAAGGAGAAAAAATAGGGGAGAAGAATAAGAGGAGAAAGAGAGAGATGAGGAGAAGAATAAAAAAAATAGTTAAGAGATGAGAAAGAAAAAAAAAGAGGGAAAAATAAAGAAGGGAAGACATGAGAAGAAGAAGAAGAAGAAGAAGAAGAAGAAGAAGAAGAAGAAGAAGAAGAAGAGAAGAAAAATAATAGAAAAAAAACATAGAAGAATAAGATAAGAGGACGATAATGAAAAGAAGAAGAGGAAGAACAAAAACAAAGGAGAAGAGGAAAAAAGGAGCGGTGGATAGACGGTATGGTGGTGTGGCCGACGGTGGACTGGCGTGTTGGTGGCATAGGATGACAGGGTGTGGTAGTGCGGTTGGAGATGGCGGGGCGAGGTGGTGGTGGGGCGGGTGGGGTGGTGTTGCTCCTGTGATAAGATAAGAGAAGGTGAAAAATGGAAGGTGAGGAGTGGTGGTGTCCTTCAGCTGCAGCACATAATAAAAGTGGGACGGTGGTGTCCTTCAGCTGAATTAATGGTATCATTTAGTCACTAAACCAAGCAAGGTATTGTAATTTAAATCTTATATTTGTCTTGTTTGTTTGTTGAACAGGTTAATGGAAATAACATTTGAATCTATCGGTCCACATAGATTTGAAGACTTGTATAATTACAAAAATACAACTAGCAAATCCCGTGATTATATTGATGCACAGGGTGAGTATGCTCACCAAAAGTATTGCTTAATCTATCATACCAAATACAATAGGGAGGTCATTACTGTTATAAGAAGAACCTATAAACCAATTACATTAAAACAAATACTTAATCTAAGAGCATGATAATCTCTACAATATAATGTTTTCCATGTTTAACTAGATTACAAAGTTTGATTTACTGTTCTATTACTTACACATTCCCAAACCTTAGGCCTACAAGCATCACAAACCCAGATTTAATGGCATCATATTTAAGTAACACATTATATACTTCAAAACAGAAAACATGTTAAATAAATCAAGACGCTGCCTACAATATTGTAATTCAAACCATCATTCCATTGAATCATATATTGATAAATATCAACAAATAAAATTGATTATTAGATATAATATAAATTGAAAGTAATGTGAGGTGGGAAATACATACATTCACAATGAGGGTCGAAACAAAAAGATAACAACAATAATAAGAACACCTTAGTTGATCAAAGAGAGAACAACAGTAATACAACACCTTAGTCAAACGTGCTGATAACGTCTAATAAACAGTGTTCCAAAAACCGGTCTAGGTAGCTGTCTGGGTGGGTTTTTGAATTTTTTTTAATTTTCAGATCGAAAAAAAGTTTAAGACTATTTTTTAATACATTTTGCATATATATCTTGGCGTTGAATTAGAAGTAAATTTATATGCTATTATGCTTAACTTTTATAAATTGTTAATTATAATAATAAATAAAAATCGCCTAGGGCCCCACCTAGGCTTCACTTAATCCTTTGGGCACTAGTCTCCTACTCGCCGCTCATCTACCGCCTAGGAATTTTTAGAACATTTCTAATAAACACTACCTTATTAACTACTTCAAGAATACATACCACTAACATAACTCTGTTTCATTTAACTTTGATTCACAATACAAAACTTCTCCGCTACAATTTTGTACATCACTCTCTTATATGAGGATAAACTTTACATTGGGTCGACACCTCCATATTGAGAAGTAATAAACATCTACTAATGTGGCACTATTACATGTTATTAATGTGACACCTCATCTTACTACATGCCACCTCATGTGGCATTGTCTTATACCACCTTATCTTAAGGTGGACAACCATATACATATAATAACATGTGATTTTCCCACATTTATTTGTAAATATTTTTTTGAAATTATTTTAATTTATAAATATTTTATGCTTATGTTTTCTTCACCATAAACCCAAAAAAATTATAATTAAGTTCTTATTCCAAATAATTATATTAGATGATACATCAAATAAGACTATCATCACACCATACACGTGGCAAATATCATCTATCACGATGACCAAGTATTTCAAGTCAGGGCCGACTCAAAAAGTCCAAAAGGTGGATCCAACCATTAAAGCCCCAAAAAGGCTCGTCAGAGCAAATCATAGTCAGAGGTTAAAATCCAGGCCCAATGAAGCTTTTCCTTAAAAGAGGAATAATGTTACAGAGAAAAAGAGTCACCGAGGGAGTTACTCCCCCAAGGACGTATCTTCATAAAGAAGGAGACTGTTACAGAGAACTTCTCCCCTCATCGAGCCTCACATCTTTAACTCAGCAGATAATTAATAACGACCACTATAAAAGGTAAAGGGAACATTCGACAAACATATGCAATTTTAACTGAGTGCTATCCAGATTAATCTTCATCTCCAACAGACTTACTGACTTGCCTTCGGCTACCAAATAGGTGGTATTTGGCAATCTAACCTTTGTTTTGCAGGTCAAATTTACAGAAAACCAGATATGGACGTAATTTCCTTTCAAAAATAGAGTTTGTAGTTGAAAACTTCCTTAGTTCTAACCAGCACTAAAAAGTTAGGGCAAATGGAACAATCTACAACCCTCAACCCAACAACAATCAAGGCAACCCTTCCACTGGCGAATCTGAGTTACCAATAGCGTATGCTCCAGACCCAGCGACAACCGAGTCTACTGTGTCAGATAACACAATATTACAATGTGGAGTCGCATCCCAATCATCTCAGACATCTGGTAGTACAGTCACGAATGCCTGTGTGGATCAACTCCTGGCTCGGATGGATCATCTGAAAAAAGTTCTGGACAAACTTACCCAGGAGCATGCTCAATATGTCGACCATGTCTAACCACCACCACAACAGAACTCTGCCAACCGTGTTCTATAAAATAATCTAGTTCATGCAGAACTTCAACAAGTGAATCTCGAAGGTAGCGAACCACAAGAAGATGGCATCCAGAGATAGGGGATCCCTTCGCAAATTCCATTCAAGATTAGAGTCACAGATCTTATCGTGCTGTATGAATTGGCCAGACCGCCATTCTCTGACGCACTCATGAGAACTATTTTACCAAATAAGTTCACTCCCCAAAGTTTGAAACGTATGATGGCATCACCGATCCAATAGACCATCTGCAACACTTCCACCACATGATGGCCTTGAAAGAAAGCACGAAGCCTATTATGCGTGGAACCTTTCCGACTAATCTCACATCCACGACAATGAGCTGGTTCAACAATCTACTACTCAAGTCGATAGACTCCTTCCAAGCGTTAGCCACTTCTTTCATTATGAGATTCATTGGCAGCCAACGGATGAGAAAGAGTCCACACTACTTGCTGGACATTAGGCAAAAACATGAGGAAACCATCAGAGAGCACATTACTCGTTTCACTGACAAGTTAACTATGATCAACAAATGCAGCGACGACACGGTCATAGCCACCTTCACCTTCGGATTGAAAAGGGGGTTGTCTTACAATTTTCTGAGCTTGGACTCCCCAAAGAACGTGACGATTCTACTGAAGACCGCCCTAAAATACATCACCCTCGAGGAGATGTTGGTTGCTAAGAGGAAGAATGAATATGAAAAGAGACATTCATCAGCTAGTCGGGAAAGGAGGGAAGAAAAATGAATAGACGTCATGCCTCGGAAGGAAAATGGCCATCCGAAAATACATTGGAACAGTGGCAAGTCTGAGTTCAACAAACAAGAATCTGGAAGGCTGCAACCCGAAAGATCTAGATATGAACAGTCGACAAATACAGTCAACACGACATACAGACCATTCACGACTTTGAAAACAAGTCGAGCTGAGGTTCTACAGACCATGGCGAAATGGGAGGACATTAAATGGCTACCCAAGATGATAGGAGATCTAAATGGGCGAGATAAGAGCAAATATTGCACTTTATACAAAGGTTACGGGCATGACACCGAGGACTACTACAACTTGAAGGATGAAATCGAGCACCATATCCAAAGGTGTGACTCGAAGAGTTTGTCGGGTAGAAAGATAAACAATCTAAAGGGAAAGAGAAGGCGGATGCTACTATTAGATCGAATGAGCAAACAATGGAGTTGACATACATCTTGCATGGCGTAACTGGAGAGGAGTTATCCAATCCAGAGCCTTCCATACAATGAGCCAGAACAACAAAGCAAACTCTGACCTTCTCCAATGAGGACGCGAAAGGAGTCCATTTCCCTCATAACAATGCCCTGGTGATCTCAGTGTTGATAGCCAGATGGGAAATCAAAAGAATACTGGTCGATACGGGAAGCTCGACCAACCTTCTATACCTAATAGCATTCCACAAGATGAAATTCACTGAGGAAATGCTCTTGCCCAACGATAAACCAATGGTGGTTTTCAGCGGAGAACAATGTCGTCCACTCGGAATGATCCAATTACTAGTCGAGGCGCGAGAATCGAGTAGACAATGAGTCTTGTTGACGAATGTCCTTGTTGTCGATGTTCCATCCATGTATAACATGCTTCTTGAACGTCCTTGAATACATGAGATGGATGCAGTGTCCTCCACCATGCATCAATGCTTAAAGTATCATACCGATAACAACGTCAGAATAATCAAATGAGACCAACTAGCTACACGTGAATGCCACTATGCGGCAATGAAAACTTCACACAGATAACAATCACTGCAACAACTAGAAGAATCACTACAACGACTAGAAAAATCACCGTAACGACCAAAAAAGTCGTTGCAGTGACCTGATCGAACTGACCCTGACCTCCCGGGTGACAATATAGCTCCAACCAAACCAAGAGATCGACCAAATACTGGACAACCAGAAGAAGAAACAACAACAATCCACTTGGATGATGGAGAGGGAGGCAAAATAGTTCAGATTGGCAATAAATCCACCCAGAATTAGCCACAAAGCTGATCAAACTGCTGAAGGATAACCGAGACATTTTTGCCTAGACAACGAAAGACATGGTGGGTATTGATCCTTCTGTCATTACTCACAGATTGCAAGTTAATCAGAACAAGAAGCCATTATGACAGAAAGAAGACCAGTTGCCCCAGAACGCCACCAAGCAATAAATGAGGAGGTGCATCGTCTGATAACTGCAGGAATGATCAGAGAATCTCATTACCCAGACTGCAGAAATGATGAGGGAATCTCATTACCCATACTGGCCAGCTAACACAGTCCTTGTGAAGAAGAAGAACGACAAGTGGAAAGTAGGTGTAGATTACACTGATCTGAACAAAGCCGTCTCGAAAGACAATTTTCCACTCCCTCGTATAGACCAAATAGTGGATGCCACTGCCGGACATGAACTGCTGAGCTTCATGGATGCATACTCATGCACCCACCCGACCAACAAAAGACGTATTTCATAACAGAAAGAGGTACGTACTGTTACAGAGTGATATCGTTCGGATTGAAGAATGCAAGAGCTCCGTACTAACGTCTTGTCAACAGAATGTTCAAAGACCAGATAGGCAAGACAATGGAGGTATACATTGATGATATGTTGGTCAAGAGCTTACGCAGAGCAAACCATATCAAATACCTCGAACAGGCCTTCTCCTAGCTTCGAAGATACATAATGAAGCTGAATCCAGAAAAATGTACATTTGGAGTAGAATAAGAAAAGTTCCTTGGATACATGGTCAATAAAAAAGGAATCGAAGTTGATCCAAAACAGATACAAGCACTTCTCAACATGCAGTCACCAATTAACATAAAGGGTGTGCAAAGCCTTAATGGGAGAATAACAAATTTGAACAGATTTATTTTCAAGTCATCAGACAAATGATTACCTTTCTTCAAAATCTTGAAAGGAAATAAAACGTTCAAGTGGAATGAAGAATGCAAAAATGTTTTTCAAAGCCTGAAGACATACATGGGAAGTATTGAACTGCTGTCAAAACCGAGCACATGAGAAACACTGTATTTATACTTGTATGTGTCCAAACATGCGATCAACTCAGCATTGATATGAGAGGAGAAGGGTGCACAAAAGCCAATAAACAACGTCAGCAAAACACTTGCAGATGCAGATATTAACTACTCGACTTTGGATAAATTGGCACTCACCCTAATCATATCTTCAAGAAAGCTACGACCGTATTTTCAAGCTCACCCCATCATTGTCATGACCGAACATCAACTTCGGTCAAGGCTGCACAAACCAAAACTATCCGGAAGGATGGTGAAATGGGCGATAAAGCTCGGGCAGTTCGACATCAGCTAAGCTCTTGAAACCGTAATAAAAGTTCAAGCATTAGCAGACTTCATCGTTGAATTCACGGGCAGCAACAAATGCCAACCAGACAACACCCACGAAGACGAGCAAACCGAACGAGTTGTTCACGAATGGATCCTTCGCTGTGATAGAGTGTCCAACGAGTCGGGAAGCGAAACTGGAATCGTCTTGTATAACTCGGAAGGCGTAACGTTGGAAAAACCATAAAATTTAGTTTCACAGCCTCAAACAATGAAGCCGAGTACGTAGCAGTGATAGCTTGGTTGCAGTTGTCCAAACACTTGAGAATAAAATAAATCAACATTTTCACTGTCTCCAAATTGGTGGTCAATCAACTGAACGACGAATTCCAGGTCAAAGATGCTCGAATGAAAGCCTATCACCAAAAGACTACTGAGTTGATGGAAAGTTTCAAGCTGCAACCATTCAGCGATGTGCAAGAGCAGAGAATGAAAGAGCCGGCGAATTGGCTAAGGAAGCATCACGAGCTGAAGAAAATGATAATCCGCTTTTCATGATACAGGAAAGCTCCATAATGAAAAATCAAGTGCAAGAAACATGTTCAACGGATCAGGAAAACAATTGGACGACTCCAATCCTAGCATACATAATAATTGGAGAACTTCCAGCGGATAATATGGAGACAAGAAAACTGCAAAATTGAGCAGCACGGTATACATTGATTAATGATAGACTCTAACGGAGATCTGCCACAAAACCACTGCTAAGATACCTCTCACCCGACGATGCTAACTATGTTTTGCGAGAGGTTCACCATGGCATCTTCAGAAACCATCCAGGATGAAGAAAATTAGCCCACAAAGCTTTAACGCTAGGAAATTATTGGCCAACAATGCAAGCGGATGCAAATAAACTTGTTCTCGCTTGTGATAAATGTTAAAGATTCACCCCATATACTCACATGCCGGGCCAAAATCTAGTTTCGATGAACAGTCCATGGCCATTGTGGAATGAACATCATAGGACTGCTTCCAATGTTTGATAGAAAGAAATTCCTCATCGTAGCAGTGGATTACTACACTAAGTGGGTAGAAGTGGAGCCTTTAGCGAAGATAGAAGAGCCTCAAATCAAAAAGTTTTTCTGGAATGATATAATATGCAGATTTGGAGTCCCATGAGTAATTGTCACAGACAATGGGAAGCAATTCAAAGGCAAAAATGTTAAGAAGTTGTGGGAAAACTTAAGCATCCAACAACACTTTTCAGCACCCGCCTATCCGCAAGCAAATGGACAAGCCGAGGTCACCAACAAAACAAACCTAGAGGCGATCAAAAGGAAGCTCGAAACATCAAAAGGGTTGTGGGTGTCCGAATTACCAAGCATCCTTTGGGCTCAGGTGAAACCCCATTTGACCTTGTATACGGATCTGAAGCAATGATACCAGTAGAAATTGGTATGCCAACATTCAAAATCAAAGAGTTTCGAGTAGAACATAACAATGAAGCATTGAAAGTCAAAATGGATCTCCTTGAAGAGAAGTTAGAGAAGGCTTTGATCAAAACAACAACCTACCAACAATGGATGGCTAGCTACTATGACAAAAAAAGTAAAGCCTTGCATGTTCAATGTCGACGATTGGGTATTCCAAAAAATTCAACTCAACACAAAGGAACCAAGCGCGGGCAAACTGAATCCGAAATGGGAAGGACCATACAAAGTGGTAAAAAACAGACCATGAAAATACTGGTTGAAAAATATGAAGAGTGAACAACTATCATGACCATGGAATGAAGAGAATTTGAAAAAGTATTATCAATAAAGCATCCAAGTTTAAACCCTTTATCTCTCGTTCAAGCAATGAAGCTTAGTTAGGATTTCAAAGTCAGACTAAGATTTTACTGGAAAAAACACATAGCGTGACCAAGTTATTGGGTTACGAGTAAAGTTAAAATATATGTTTCAGGACAAACAAGTTGGACATACACATAAAACTTTTGGTCTGATGAACCATGAAGTAAACTTATAAGTACCTGGACATATAAGCCAGACTTATCTATGAATTTTTTAGTCTACTAAAATGTACGACCTCAGAGTACGTTTGAAAATCTTGACATATAAATTTAGATTTATTAAAATGCTTCTAAACGACTAATATGTTGAACAACAAAAGACACTTATAAAAAATTCGGACAAACAAGTCAGAATTCAATAAGGAATATCAAAATAAAAAATAGATAAGTCTAATAAGTTAGACGAAAATACATATTGAGTACAAACAACAATGATAGAAAAATGAGATCTTCAACAATTATCTACTTCATTGAAACAAAATAAGTTACATCGTTTGGAGAGGAGTTAGCAGCAACATTCAAGAAGAGGCACGCGGAAGAGGTTGAGTATCTGTATCCGCAACACTGGCGCTAGAGGATGGGATGATTGTTCCCCACCAACAGGATCACTCCATGAATCCGGAACGGATTCCTCTTCATCCTCGAAGACATAATCAGCAAAATGGTGATACCTCGATAAATCCAAACCTTGTGACTCCATAAAATCAAGAAAGTCATGACCACTATCAACAACTCTTTTCCAATCCGCCGCTTCTGCGGTTTTCAATCTATCGTTGACTGTTGCAAGTTCATCACTAGTCGGCATAAGTTCGCCTTCAACAACGGTAAGCCTAGAGGAAACTGTCGATATAGCAGTAGGAAGTTAAGAAGTCAACTGAACAATCGTTCCACAGAAGCCTTTAAACTATCAAAATGCTCAGAAGCATAACGCATGGCTTCAGCACGACCGGTTTTTTCTCCCGGTAGTTTCTTCTCAACAACACTCAACCGAGTATGAAGTTTATTCAACTCCGTCTCCGAATCCTCAAGTTCATAAGCAAACTTATTCTGAACAGCCTCGGTTTCCTTCAGTGAAGCCCGATCAGCTTCAACAACTTTCTCTTGTTCCATACACTGTGACCTCAGCGGGTCAAATTTACGGAGGACATGAGAAAGAACCAAAGCTAGTCCTACCGTCCTTCGCTCGATGAATGCCACCTGATCACGCACAACCTTATAATCTGACCCCATTACATCTGTGTAAGTGAGGTCATTAATCCTCGCCATGATTTGTTTCAGACCTTCATCAAGGTGATTACCAAAAGGATACATGAGTATCGAAGCTCTCTCAAGCAACCACCTATGGCATTCGATAATGAGATTACGTGCATTGTCATGCATGCCACTTTCGGAAAACTGCCCGAACTTTTCATCGAAACCCACTCGTGGATGAAGAATAGAGGGATCAGGAAGAACCAAAGCTCCCCCTAGAAGTCGAATGAATAGTCGGAATGACATTCTTTTTAAAAACAACAATGGTAGGACAGGGAGAAGAAGGAGAAGCAGACAACTCCAAAGTACCAATGACAATGGAAGGGACAAGAGACTTGGCACTCCGACCACAAGCAACGACCTGGTCGTCCAACGAGGGGTCAAACTCGAAATCAACCATGGTATTCGAACTGTTAGAATTATTAGAAATATCAACACCGAGCTGAAACATCTTATTATCGAGAACACGAGCTTCATCATTAGACAACTTGGCCAAATTAGACATGCCATACAAAAAAATGAGGCCATTCTCACGATTATCGAAAGGACGAGACACCTCCTTTTTGCTCCTTTCAAGAATTCGATTTACCTCCTCAGACTCTCGAGCAACAGGGTCAAAAACTTCACTACCACCCTTTCCGGAAGATATTGGATGAGGAGGAACCCTAGTAGTACCATGAATCAAACTTGCAAGTCGTTTTTTCTTCGGGACATGGTCAGGACTAATCGTCAATAACTTAGATGGACTGGAAGGCCTAGGAATTTTTCTTTTTCTCATGCTCGAGCCAACATTAACATCTCTAGTAGTAACAAGAGCATCGAGATTTGTAAGCTTCTTAATGGAGCTCACTTCCCTATCAATGCTCACATCACCACCACCAAGTACACTCCTGCCCATCGTAAGAAACAATGACATTGTTGGCATGTGCAATGGTAATTTCGGAAGCTCAAGCCTCAGTAAGCGCCGCATGCTTCGCCTCACTCATAGTGTACATGCCATTGCGCTCGACAATATCTGTAGCAAGGAAGGCCTCTACTGTGGCCCAAGGAAGCATATTAAAATGATCACGAAACTCTTGTTCATCCGCAGTCAATGACAGTTCATTCCTCTTAGGTACTCGGTATGACTGCATAATATACCGGTTGTGTAACTTAAAATAACCCGAAGTGATGGACACGTAAAACCAGGACCTCAACCAGCCCCTATAATCATCCTTAAGATTCTTAAAACAAGAAAGATAGCGGAGATATCAAGTGTGGTTATTAGTTACATTAAACCCCATCACAGAATGCAAAACCCTGGTATTCATAAGAACCCCGGATAGAACAACCCACGTCAAGGTGGCAACCATTACCTTCCAGCCATTATGACCCATTTGAGCGGGAGCAATGCTGGCAAAGTTTAGATACTCCTAGAAGATCTCCAGGGCTGGAATATAGCCAGGGTATAACGCAATGTAGCCAGGCCTCAGACAACAAGGATTGCCGGCATCTCCAGGCAAGATGATCTCGAGGTTGACCGACAATGAATAGTCATAACGAACACTATCTAGAATCACTTGCGTCGCCCGTTTTAGCAAAAAGAAAGCTTTGCAAGTAGTATGCACATCACCACTTAGATTCTTGAAGTCAGACATTGCGAAAAGATGAAAATGAAGGAGAGAAAAATCAAAGTCTGGGAATAAAAAAAATGTAAAGAAAGAAATACAACCCTTACCTCCCCCCTTTATATAGGGTTGAGCAATGAAAATACCACTTATGGGAAGATGCGGGGGACACGATGGCTACACAAAATCCAAAAAATCACACCAAAATGAACAGGCGGACGAGACATCAGAGAAACAAACGTAGCTATAGCTGTTAACGACATTAAATGCACTACAATGATGAAATTGAAAGTCAAACCGTCATAGAGTCAGTGGCCGCATCCGCATACCCACTAACTAAGGGGAGTAGCTGATGATACAACAAATAAGACTATCGTCACGACCATACACGTGGCAAAGATCATTTGTCACGATTACCAAGTATTTCAAGTCAGGGCCGACTCACAAAACCCAAAAAGCGGGTCCAGCCATTAAAGCTAAAAAAGAGTCCATCATAACAAATCATAGTAAGAGGCCCAAATCCAGGCCCAACGAAGCTATACCTGAAAAGAGGAGGAACATTACAAAGAAAAATAGTCGTGGAGGGAGTTACTCTCCTGATGACGTATCTTCATAATGGAGGAGATTGTTACAGAGAACGTCTACCCTCGTTGAGCCTCACATGCTTAAGTCACGCAAAGAATTAATTAGGGGTGGGCATCCCATCCCGCGATCCTGATCCCGTCCCGTCCCGATTTTTCCGGGTCTTAATGGGATTGAATAACTTCATCCTGATCCCGTCCCGATCTAGAATGGGATGGGATAGGATGAAGATTTTCAATCCCGCCAATCCCGTCCCGTCCCGAGCTAATTTTTTAATATTTATTATTAATATTTTATTTATTTATTTATTTATTTTTATTCATATAAACTTAAAGATGACTGACAGAAACTCATGGTGTTTGCATTTGAATCCTTTCTGGGATCTTCATCTTTTGATGTTCAAGATTGCATTTGAATTTCATTTATTTTATTTTGGGTTTTATATATTATGTAATATCGATTTAGACTATATATGAGTGTCTTTTGAGGCTATCATTTCTGGGTTTATCTGAAGTTTCAAGGAGAAAACAGATGAAAACAAAAGCAAATTGAACTCTCCCAAACATCCCAACTAGATTAGCACTTGAGGGAGGTTTGCAATCAATCACGTGCTCGTTACGTATACAATGTTATAAGCATCTTGAGAGACATATTCAGACATGTCTTTTTTATCCATTATTAATTTGGTTTAAGACTAAAGCCTGCTAGGTAATATGCTACTCACCCTCGGGCAATAGGAGTTATCTTGTAGTGTCAGAGAACGTATATTCAATAGCTGATCTGGTTTATGAGACCTTGGGTTTTCCATGGGTTCGCCTCTATATTGGTGGGTATTTCATTGCTTAGGTGTTATCCATAACTATTTCCAGATTCCTGCAATTTGCTTGTAGGTTTAAGAAAGTTATTTTTCACGCTCTATATCTAATTATAAGAAAGTTATTTGTCACACTCTTATATGATGATAATCTTTGCAGCAATCACAGGCAGCACGCTGATCCCGTCCCATCCCGAACCCGTTTGGGATGGGACGAGGTCGGGATGGGGTTTTTCCCATCCCGTCCCGTCCCGATCCCGTATGAACGGGATGGGATAGGGATGGGTATATCTCGTCCCATTCCGTCCCGTGCCCACCCCTAGAATTAATAATGACCATTATATAAGATAAAGGGAACATTTGACAAAGGTATTCAATTTTAACTAAGTTCTGTTCAGAGTAATCTCCATCTCCAACAGACTTACTGACTTAAGCATCAGAGTGTTTTCTACCACCAAATAGGTGGTCTTTGGCAATCTAGCCTTTGTTTTGCATGTCGGATTTACAGGAGACCAGATTTGGACACATCAATATTAAAGAAATGCACTCAATGAACATGTTACAGGTGGGTGCAACGTGTTTCCCATTGTCTTACAACAATATGTGCTACTCAAGCATGGAATAGAGTTTTGTTTTTTGCTGTTGTGGTGTTTTAATACAATAATATTTTTATTATTTATTGACTTTTGATGGAGTCGCTAACCGTTGACCATTTTCCCTTGTTCTTGTGTGGTGGTTTGTAAGCTATGAAATTATTTTGTGTTTTGGGAGTGAAATCCATTACCAACACCTTCCTCTTTTGAGAAGTTGAAGGATTTTGTCCATATGTGATATAGAAGGTGATGCAGCCATTTTTTGCTCCCTGCTTTGACCACGTCCTACTGACATGCACTAGGAACGCACGTGAGCCACATACCACCGATGTGGTGGCCGATGACACTTCGATGCTAAAGTCAGACATGGATCTGAGAAAGGTGTAATGCTATAAACATGGAATTTGTAACTTACCTTAGCTTACCAACCTCATGTCTTTATTATAGTGCAGGAGTCCTGGTTCGACCATGCCATCGATGGTGTAGCTTAGGAAGGAGATCTTCATGGAGATCCTTTTCTAATTAGGAGTCGTGATGTAAAAGTGAATTTCCCTGTTTGCTCTGTGGTCCTAGATATGCGGGAGATAGTTCCCAATCTTAGGGTAATTTGTAAGAGAAAGTTTCTTTGTGTGATATGTACTCTGTATTTGCTTCCTAGTTGGAAGTGGAGAGCTGCTGTAATTGCATGTCTGAAGATGATCCTCGAGATATTTGCCTTAGTCGGGCTTATAGGTATTGAAGATAGTTGTGAGAAGCATGGTCTTAGCAAGCTGTAAGAGTTTGGGTCCGTTTGGCGGACTGCATTGGGCGGGCTTAGAACTGCTTGGGCCGGATCAGTGTTGGGCTGACACTCGGGCCCGTAATTCCTTGAGATCATCATGACGCGTGTATCTGCGCTAGGTGGACTAGGTGTCGGGATGAACCAAAAATCGTCGTCATTAGCCTCGGCTGACTAAGCTTATCTGGTTGGAGAAAGGTTACGCCTGCTTGAGGGCGTGCGAACCTATGTCCACAAAAGTAGTGCATTATGCGAACAAAATTACCTTAAATCAGCTGGTGATCCAAAGGTATGATCCGTGTGTCAGAATTGATTAGGATTTCTAGTGCTCGTGTCAGGCATGTAGTAGAATATTGTTTGAATAGTATGTTGAGCCCATGGGCCCACAGGGATAGAGCTAGGGTTTCTTGCATGAATTACGTTGCGCGTACGGCGTAGATTGCATGGTAGCTCGTGTACGGCATAGATCGCATGGTAGCATGCGTACGACGTAGACTATGAGGCGGTTGAGTATCAGTCACTCCCCCTCATTTGATGGGGTTGCGCGCAACATTATTAATTGGATGAACGTGGTCTGTGCAATTTCCTTGGGAACCGTTGTCTTCTCGTTTCCCATACGGTATTCAATGCTGACAGTTAATGTTGAAGCACCCGATTGGTATATCATTATGTCTATATAATGGTGTTTCTCGATCGTTGTAGGCACTATCTTCTACAGAGCGTATCTCCTGTAATGTTTTTACTTGAAGAGAATGTTTTGGGTTTTCCAAAGGCTGAAGGGAGATCTCCTTCATTGGATTCTTTGAATGTTTTGACATTTGCACTGATTGGGCACGATGATAATCGTTGTTATGCGTGGTCACCTGTTCTGGGTGGGCATGTAATTGATTCGCTGAGATCTCGTAATTTCTTCTCATATTATGGAGAAGAAGTACACACTCTCTTCCAAAGGAAGAGTCTGTCGTTTATGCGTTGGTGCCTTGCCATTGCTCTAAAGCGTTTAATCTCAGAGATAACACCAATGCCCAACTCCGGAGTGGTTGCCTCCACCACTTCTCGATTAACCTCGTTGTCTCGCTTTGCGCTGGAATTCAGGATCTCGAGACGGAGAGAAGTTGGACATGGTCCACTGGATTGGGCCATTGACTTCTGGACGCCTCTTTCGTCTCTACTGCGGGAAAGTGCATTCTACCTGTGTCAACTTGATACTTGTCCCAAGTTCACCCGGTCCGCCAGATCGAGTGTGTGAGTTGGCCGTATCTAGTTGTGGCTTGTCGCTAGGCCCCTGGTTGCCGATTTTGTACCAGTTCAAACCATATTTGAGGGTTGCGTCCGCAGGAGCTGTGCTTTTGCTTGCAGATAGCATGCATCAGAGAGTTCACGTTGCCTACTTCGGGTACCTTTGCTCTCTTTGACGTTGGACTGTTTAAGTGAATCCTTACTCCATGTCGCATCGGATTCAGATGCTTGTAGTCTTTTGTATCGCCTCTTGGCGTCCGTTGTTACATCTTTCCAGTAATCAATAGAATGTGTTTGCGCAATTCTTTCTTTATGTCTTGAATGTTTGTAAACCACATAAGTTTTAAAAAAATAAAACTCTACATCTACTATGTTTGAATGTTGGGCTGACGCTCGGGCCCGTAATTCCTCGAGATCATCATGACACGTGTATGGCTAAGGGTTGTGATCGTTTTGGTGTATCATTAGAAGGTATCTCATTTAGAGAGAAAAAGGCTTGGCTTTGACCATTGCTTAGGCCCCAACGGAAACCCCACTTGTCGAAAATGGAGGATGTAAATAAGCTTACAAACACATAAGTGGGGCACGCCGGCCCAAACTGACGGGGCATGGTTTTAGGCATCGCTATGGCTGACAAGCATATATTCTTTTTAGACAAAATTTTGTAGAGCCTCAACATTCATTTTTTGCAAAATCACAAACGATTTGCAACGGTTAACGACTTTATTAACATTAACAACGATTCATTGGGCACATGTTTTCTTATGTATTTCATTTTGTAAAAGACCTTCTTTTCCTCTATGAAGAGTACGAGTTTTATAGTGTTTTTAGGTTTTTTTCTATTGGGCTATTGCGATCAGAAACAAAGTATATTGGTATTGGTGTATATTCTCGAGTGTCTTTTTTATTAACAATGCAGTTTTAGAGGGACATATTTTTCTAATTGGGTTGTTGTATCCTGGAAGTGATGTGTTCTTCTACATCGGATTGAAATCCTAAGAGGCGTGAAATTACCTTAAAAATAGCAACCTAGTTCGCGCCTCAGCCCTTTACAAGATTTTTTATTGATCAGGTAACATTGCTTCACTAACACCTATCAAAGAATAATGAAGTCTCTGTTTTACTTAGTGGCGATGGAGTTGATGCTTCTAACCCATATGATGGAAGCTCCAACACTGCTAAGCAGCTATTAGGGCAGTTTGTTGAAGTAGGGGTCAATTTTTGAATATTTATGATAGTTCGCATGTGTGTAAGCATGTACTTAGTATGATTCACTTAGGTGCAAGAGTGAATAGTTATGGATCTTCTGAACCTTGTAATTGCCTAGGCAACCTCGCTTAATATTAATATTATCTATTAACGAAAATTCACCTTGGTTACAACTCGCACACACCAAACATCTCGAACACATATTTTTCACAATAGGGGCATTAAGAGTTTAAGAACAAAAATATATTTTGATTGCCCATTTAAAACTAGTTAGTTTTTATTTACGATTGACGTCCTGACTAAATTAAAAAAGTTGTTTGCTAATTCGTTTGAGCTTCTTTTTAACTGAAATTAAGGGATTGAGGATTAATATTAGAAACATGTTTCATCGTTTAATGCATATCTCGATGAGCATGTGTTAAAATTGTCTGAAACTTTAATATATTGTTTCTAATGTGAATCCATGTTTTTTTCCTCAAAATTTCAGTTCAAATGATATAGAAAACAATTTAGTTGTGTATTTATAGGGTCATTAATTGTAAATAAATCTAAGTTAGTCCTAAATGGAAAAGTAAAAAAAAAAGTTAGACCCTTTTATTTCAACATCTATAAATGAGAGATAGATTGGGCTAAAAGGCCCAATTTCTTGTTTGATTGTGAGTTTACGATCCAATTAACTATTGTTGTTTTGGTTTTACAAAAATAGCCCCATACTAAAAGAGCCACAGTTAATATTAAGATTAATTAAAAAAACATAAAAAACAAATTACCCAAACTAGAAAAATCAATGTTTTCCGCATCCACGTCCAACTAAATTTGTGCTCTTTGGGTTGAACCCCTATCCGTGCCCAATAGGAACATAACATGCAACAATATGAAGGTGTTGGGGTATCGCACAAAATAACTTACTCTTCTTTCCTTATCTCTAAAACATTTGCTTATAAAATAACTAACTCCTTACTCATCATCTCTACAAGCACACAATTCTGCATTTTTTTTATTCTTATTTCCTTCTGTTGAAATAAACATGATAACTTAAAACTAAGTTCAACTTGAAAATCAAATAGCATCTAACTATGGTTTGGTTTGCTAATAACTTCTTCTAGACGAATATGTTCGAGGCCCCTTTGTGTTAGAATATGTAGGGCTTGCACTCAATATAGCCAAGCTCAAGTCCAAGATTGATTCACATTTACAAGAATAGGAAAGTTAGAATAATACTCTATTTTGTATAGAAAGTTTTAAGTTTCCTGTTTCCAAACTGTTAGGTAGAAGTTAGCTTATGTAAGCTTGTATTCGATCAAAGAACAACAACACAATAATACAATTCTCAATTATTTTCTTTACATGGTATAGAGCAACTTTCTTTGGTGAATTAAGACTCCGAGGATTCAAGCTCTTCCCCGCCTCCGACGACTACGCATTTTTACCGTAGACGCAAGAGGCGGGGAAGGGAAAACAACAACAATAGCCTGCCTCAATCAACCAATCATAGTAACAAAGAACAACCCTCCACCACAGATTTGCCGCAACTCTCCACATCATCCAACAAATTGAATCTTGCCACCAAAGATCCCAATTCTTTTTCACTCACAACAACAACGCAGAGTTTGTGATCATCTTCCAAGATCAGAGAACAATCTCTTTTCCTTGTGAACACAACAAGGAACACAAAAAAAACATTACCAGCACCAATGTTGAGCAATACCAACATCATTGTTGAGCAATCTAGCACCAATGCTGAGCAATACCAACATTTGTGTTAAGAAATATTTTCAGCCTTCGCGATGAGGGGGAGTCATGCTAACTCGAGTCGAACCATTAGCCATTCACTAGACAGTCATGATTTCTTCATACCAGAATTGGAGAGTCATGCTGATCACTCGAATCAAACCATTAGCCGTTCACTCGACATCATGATTTCTTCATTCCAGAATTTTATCCAGAATTATCAAGAATTTTATCCAGAAACATCCATAAATATCCAGAATTCGACAATCATGCTGACTCGAGTCGAACCATTAGTAGCTTCACTCAACAGTCATGATTTCTTCACCAAATTGGACTTCAAAGTTTCCTCCAAGCTGCACATTTCATCTGCGTCTACATGTCTAGCTTGCAGAGGCGTGTTAGAGTATGTAGGGCTTGCACTCAACATAGCTAAGCCCATGTCCAAGATTGATTCACATCTACAAGAATAGGAAAGTTAAAATAGGAAAGTCTAACAATAATACAATTCTCAATCATTTTCTTTACACTTTGTGGCTTTTATTGTCTTGTAATGAGTAGTTTCGAATTATGCACTTCAAATTTTCATTTTTTTATGGTACAAAATTTGGCATTTGAGTCATATTAGGTTTACAGATATTTGGTTCTCTACTTTGTTCTTGAGTTATATTTGCTTTCTTTTTACAATCTGGCATCATATGGGCAGGAAATCTTGAAACTGCTTGATCATATTTCTTAATTCAGAAACAAGTGCTACATTACTAATACCAGTTTTGACTGATGAAGCCAAATGCAGTTTCTATAACATAATATATATTTGAACAGAACTTAAAGCTCGTAAATAAGAAAACATATATTGGTGAGCCCTTTCATAATGCAATGAATGAGATGCCAATGTAGTTTTTCCTCGATTGCAACAAGTTTTGCATCAAAAAATGGATCGGTGTTGACAAGGAAGGCACCTGTCTCGCTACATGATTTCATGAATAATGCAATCCCTACAAAACAAGTGCCCACAAAAGGTGAATGTCTCATCCCCCATACCATGCTATAAAATGTGCAACACAACTTTTCTTCTTTCTTCTGTATTTTAGTTGTTGGAACCAGTTTCTTAAAGAACCCTGAAAGTTTGTGAGTATATGCTTGTTCCATGCTCAGAGGCTACAATATTGATTCATGTATTAGAAATGCAATTTATAATTTTATCATGTAACTGTGCAAGTCTAGAGACTATGGAGTAATGTAGATTGTCTAGACTCTAGAATATAAATCTACGAAATTTTCATAGATAGTAAGATTTGCATATTAATGAATCATTATATACGATGTTTCAACCACAAGTAACATCATAATTAAATAACCACTAATAATATACAAGACAAATAAATAGTGAAAATAGCTTGATACACTTCAAGACTTCTAAAAAATTAAAAATTAAAAATAAAATCTGCTTGAGTAGCATAAACTGCCATCCTAAACATGGAAATGACTACGGCATAAATGGGGCACATTGATCCAAGATCTGTATCGACCCAAATTCATATTTAGTGGAAAAACCTCAAAATACGACCCGAATTAGAAAGTGAATCGGATATGGGTTCGTGTTTTATGACCCAAACTGGGTTTGTGGCAGATAGGGATGACCCCTGAGGACCCGAATCGGGTTGTAATATTATGACCCATTAAGTATGATTTTGTTTGTAATAAACTCATATTCTCATGCCTAGTTCATTAACTGTAGGTGATTATAACTCATACAACTAAAATTAATTGAACTCACTTGATTTTGATATGATTTACATTACTACAAAATTAAAATTCTTGCTCTTCTAGAATGATATCTCACTGATGGCTCCCCCCCCCCCCCCGGAAGAGGGTATTCTTCGCCTTTCACCTAAGTTGCACAGGAAATACCCAAAGCCAATCCCAGGGATCAATAAAGCCTCATAGGGTCTTTCTTTCCAGGTGCAGGTAGTTCGCATCTTCACAAACATGTCTATTTCACTGAGCCTCTCTCCAAGACAATGCCTAATTTTTTATTTTTTATTTTTAACCCTTAACCCTCCCCACCCCATGCTGCTGATCCGGTTTGAACTCATGAGGAATGATTCCATCCATCACACATCTACCAACTCAATCGGTACACCTTTCGTGCGGGTCACAAGCCCAACATTAGCCAGATTAGTCAACATTTATATTTTCCGATACAAAAACAAAATATTATTTCTAACAAGTGTAAAAATGATCTAATTGCTCCTAACAGATTCGACCCAACTCGACAAATATGGATTCATGATATCCATTTTAGAAAATGAGTCGAGTATCTGATTAGATTTGAATGGATATGGATCTTATTTACCCCTGATTTGACAAAAATTGAACCATTTTATGCCCTAGCAATGTCATTTTGATCCAAAATGAAAACTCAACAATGAGTAAGTCTAGCCAGCCAGGTTTGCTGGCCAATTTTGGGCCAGGTCTTGGCTATTTTACACTTTTTACCTCTTCTCTTTAAAACAAACATCACTTATAGAAGGAGTAGAATTGTAAATGGGCCAAGACCTGCCCCAAAACTGGCAGGCTAGAATTGGGCATCAACAATACATGGGATTGGACCTATAATCTTAAAGATATTAGTATCGCTTTCAATCAACTCAAAATTGTGGGACCATGGTAATACACGCATCGATCTGGAGATTTTTAGAAACCAAAACTCAATTGCAAAGGAGAAATCAAAACAAGATTTTGAGTTGTTTTATCAATGGAAATGTAATCAAACGAAATACTTACCATTAAATCAACAAACTTTGTACAAATAGCAAATCGACAAACCTATTCGAAAAAGCAATAGTTTGTGAAATTCGTGTAGGGCTAGACCAAGAAAAATTGTGAATCCAAACTAAATTCTCAAAGCTTGAAACAACCACGACATTCCCTCTGAATGGCTAAAATTATGTTTTTATAAGTAAATCCTGATGCTGAAGTACACATACACTGTTTGATTAAATGGTTCAGTCTCATCCACACATAAATCTCAAAATACAAAATTACATATTTTATATTGAATTTCAATTTTTAGTCTTTCCTTCTTACAATAAAAAAACAAAAGAAGTAGCCTACCGAATAATATTTATTGATTTCCATAATCTCCTTGACTATAAGTATCGATACATTATAAGTAATTGTGTATAATCTTCTAAATCTTGATCATGTCTCCATTTGAACCGGGTGTCCGAAATCTGATTACCCGTTTTGAGGCATTGGCAGTTGAAGGACAAAAAATCATTTTGACTATCCATTAATTAGGATACCCTATGTTATTGTTTTCACTAAGGACGCTAGCAAACTAAAACAATATGTTTTAATTCATTTGAGCTGAAAATTTAAGGAAAATTATGGATTAACACTATCAATAGCGTGCCAAAGTTTTAGGTCGTTTTGATACAGTTCCTCTAGATACGTGTTTAGATCCACACCATTAAATGTCCTGATAAACAATCTTTGTAGGTGTTTAGGTCTTGGACAATAGGCGTTGGTTGCTCCCTCGCTCACTTTGTTAACTTTATGATTGTTAAAGGGAAATCCATATTTTCATATTTTAACGCATATCTCGAGGCACACATGTTGAAACTTTAGCATGATATTTTTATGTGATACTTTAATTTCTACATAGTTTCATGTTAAACGAAGCTTCAAGTATAGTTTTTTATTTAGTGATGTGGATGTAGTGTTCTTAACTGTAAATGAAATCCAAGTGGGTGCTAAATGGGCAGTCAAAATGTGTTTTTCTCCCTAATGTGCCGAATTATTTTTTAAATTTATTTATAGGTATTGGGAGTTTAAGGACAAAAAATGGTTTTCATTAGTCCAAAAGGACCCTATCAGTTTTCACTATATATTAAGGACCTATAAATTAAAAAAAAACTATTTTTTTTTGTTTGAGCTGAAAATTTTAGGAGAATTACAGATTAACACTAGAAACAACGTGCCAAAGTTTCAGACCATTTCAACAATGGGTGATGGCCAACCATTAGGTCTGTGTCACGCCCAAGGTCGGCCCTTGCCCGCTTCGTGATATTAATTGAGAAATATCTTTATCCCACTTAGTGCACATCTCGAGGCAAACTTGTTGAAATGAGCTAAACTTTGACAATTGTTTATGATGTTGGTCTTTAATTTTTCTCAAAATTTTAGCTTAAACGAGGCTCAAATGAATTAATAAACAATAATTTTCATTTAATAGGGCCCTTTTAAGTGAATGAAATTGAGGGGATCCTAAATGAGCAGTCAAACGTGAAATTGGGCCCTCATAGCCCAATATCTATTTACTTCTTTAGTATTTCAGACATTTTGTGTGGTTCAAGTTACAATTTATTTATTAATATGTATATATTGCCTTGAATGTAGAAATGGTCGACCCCAAATCCAAAGTGCCCCAAACTCAATTATTTTTAGTAAACACGTATATGCACTAGAATTATTATTTATTTTTCCATTATACGTGAAAAGGCCCCAGACTCAAAGTGCCCACTACACCAAAAACCTCATTTATAACATGCCAAAAAAGCTATAACTGGATATGATAGCGTTAAATGACAAGTACTGACAGACCCCGTTATTAAAAGTCTGACTCTATGATAATGTTTTTGGAGCGCTAGTAAAAGTGCTATTTTTAATAGCGTTTTAAATGTTGTTGTAACACCTTCAATAGCGCTTAGGAAATGTTGTTGTATAATGTTAAATGTTGTTGTAACATTTTTATAGCGTTTAATAAATGTCTTTACATTGTTTTTAGAGTGTTGTAAAATTAGTTAACCATGACATGTTAAAAGTGCTATTAAAAGTGTACGACATTTTCTTTACCCATTTGTTTTTAGCTATGTTGGTATCATTTGCAATGTTATATCTGTTATTGAAAGTACAAAAGTAAATAGGAATCCGACCATGTAAGAAAATCATCATTTATAGCATAATCATACTAGTTTAATATATGGTTGACTAAATAAATCTCATTAGTTATTACAAAAACATTTAAACACAGCATGAAGTCATTTATTCACAATACATAGACTCATTTTTTTAGTCCATTTTCCAGTCAATTTTTTATTCTTCATCCTTTTTCATCTTGCCAAATAAACATAAATATATATCAAGGTTTATTCCAGATAAGCAAGAGGTTATAAATCTTGCTAGAACAAAGTTATTGTGTTGCATAAAGAAGAAACACTTGCCAAATAACATAAAGATATATCAATGTTTACATAAGCAAGAAAGTGACTGTGTTGCATAAAAAAGAAACACTCCTGCTAGATAGTTACTCCATTACAATCATGCATAAGAAGCTCGGCCTGTCTCAAGGACTAGAAAGAGCTAATTACTCCACTATAATCATAAAATAGTGCAGCAAAGTAACACACCATTCTGTGCACTGATGTTGTCATCAATGGAACAAAAAAATGTGGAGTAAATCCACACCCTCTATGCATTGTAATACACATTAATGTATTTCAAATTACGCCTGTGAACAAAGCAATAACCTTAGGCTTACATGTCATCCTAGTGCCATATTAGGATCCGAAGTCCCTAAAAACTAGTATTTCTAACTCTAAGCACTTGAGAATAAAATCCTTGTATGCATAAATTACAAATTTTCCTTAAATGTAAGCCAAGGTATGGGCTAGATTTTGATGTTCAATTTGTTTCAACATTCTAATGTAGAAATTTATCAGCATAAACATGCAGATATGCGAACTAGTTAAGTACATATAGCAAAATAGTCTCAGCTAGCGTAGAAACAATATGTAAAGTGGAAAGTAACAGGAGCTTGCCAAACTTCATAACAATTCGACTTATTCTTATGTTCTCTTAGGTTGGTTCCTGAGCAAAACCGCAAGAAGATCCTCAAATGACATGTCGTTCACGCTTTAAAATACGGGGTGCACCGCGTAAATACCTGCACTAGGGATAAATAAATAAAAAAAAAATAGAGGAATTCATCCATGAACATCTAAACAAGCTGCAAATTCTATTACAGAATAGTTAATGGAATGACACTTAACTACCGTGTGAGTGATTTGAAAAGCACAAGCGACATGAAATATTTTACTAAGTGTCATTTTTTTCTTTATTTCACTGAAGACACCAATATTATGTAAAAACAACTAAATAACTGGAAAAGAATATGTATAAAAGCTTACATAGCCAGCAAGCTATTAATTACGACCTAACAACTTTGTCAGCGGGCCATGCTACTCGACTTCTAATTGCTTCTTCAGTAGAATTCATTTCAAATGAAGGCCTCCATAAACTTGCATTTGGTTTCCTTGCAATATCTACCCAAACACATATGGTATTAGGTCTTAAAGGACAATGATGAATAAGTTGTTCCAGATCACTTGAGAACCATCGTCCTTCAACTATTGTTTCTCCCGACCCACACCAATCCAACAACTTACAGATGTTCTTTAAGCTATAGCCACATTCTAACAAACCAAGCATAAAGAATAAAAAATACTATTAGCTACAATTTTACATTAATATTTTTCACATTAAAATATAGATCATGAAGCATTTTAAATATTTCTCACCTTTAGTATTGACATATTGTCACGTTTCTCATTTTCTAGACTTGTATCAATAATAACTTTATCAGCAGGCCATGCAACTCTAGTGCCACCAGCTTCTTCAATAGAAACCATATCAGGTGTTGGTCTCCACAAAAATGCTTCATGTTTTCTTGCTAAATCTACCCAAATTTCGAAGCATTAGGTCCAAGAGGAATATGATGAACAACCTCTTTAGGATCACTTGAAGACCAACGTCCTTAAACCACTATTTCCCCTGATCCACACCAATCTAGCATCTTGCATTTGGTGTTAGAGGTAGTTTTCATACTCTGCCAACTAGCGAAATATAGAAAAAGGAAAGGAAAACAACAAAAGATTACTAATGATACACCAAACCGTCATCTGATCAGCACCATACACGTGTCATGAAAATCTCGTTAACATAATGAAGCAAGCCCGATTGCAGGCCCAAGCAGCGGTGAGCCCATCAATGGCACAATCCAGGCAGTCGGGACTGAGTTGCAACGAGCCAGTAAGCCTACACGTCATGCGGTCAAGCCCAATACTCATAAGACCTCCAAAGCAAGTATCTGAGAGATCTACCTAAGACAGGCATGCTAGCAACACAGTGGATCCGACTATGAAACATATATTAAAGTATAAGTCGAGCAATAGAACTTCCTTGCATGGACAACACTCAGAAAGGAAAATATTTCCTGCAGATCTAGGATCACGATTCGTGTAGGGAAACTATCCCACATGGACAGCTCCCAATCAAGAAGGGATCTTCACAACAAGATCACATACTCTTTTGGATAACTCCCAATCATGAAAGGATCTCCATAGCAAGATCACTTTCTCTATACTACGCCACCAAAGGCCTAGCCGAATATAAGGTTGATGAACTATAAGTATGCAATATAACCCAGTTTACAGTTTTAAGTCTCTCCCAAGCCTTATCTAACTTAAACATCGAGTGCCATCAGCCACCACATGATGGTCCTTGGCTCACATTTGCTACCTGTGCAGGTCTAGGTAAGCAGCAAGGAAAGATAGCAGAAATCGACTACATCAGTTTGGCACCGACCGTGGGGAATGACAAAGTTCCTAAAAAGAACAGTAGATCCACTTTTTTCCAGAGGATCAATGAGATGGTGACAACAAGGTCCCTCGATAATGGAAACGCATCGAAAACCTCAAACGCTCGAAATAACAGAGCACCACCCACTTTGGCACCGTCGCGACCACGGGAGGAGCCTTTGCAGACCCCCTTACCGGCGGTAGCCGCTGAGGAACCAAGGGTGAATCTACTGTCAACTCATATACAACAGATCTTGCGAGCAATCAAGATACTCAAATCCATAAAACAGAAGCCGGATGAGACGTTAAAAGCGTACATCACACGCTTCAATGACGAGTTGGCTCTCGTCAGTGTTTGTAATGACACAACAACCATCACAACCTTCACCCATGGTCTAAGGAACAACAAATTTTACAACTTCCTAACTTTGGACCCCCCCCCCCCCCGGCAAATATGGTGGACCCAATAAAGGAAACACAGAAGTACATGGTCCTAAACGAGGCACTAACCGCTAAGAAGAAGGTGAAATCTAGGAAGCATCCCTCCGTCCCTATAGACGAAGAAGAGAAAAAAACTAGGGAACACTGCGATGAGGTATGTGTCATGCACGAAGTAAACTCGGAAACTGAGTGCTTCAACCGGTCCCGAAAAGGGTCGCTCTACAAATTATGGACCAGATCAGCCTAAAAAGACCAACAAATGCAACACGTTCACTCCCAGGGACCGATTTTTCCCCTTACCTTCACGGACTGGGACCTCCAAGGTGTCTGAATTCCACACAATGATGCCCTGGTGATATTTGTGTCCATAACAAACTTGGAGGTGAGAAGGTCTTTAGTGGATACCGAAAGCAGTACGAACGTGCTATTTCTAAACACTTTTCGTAACATGCAGTTAAAGGAAGAAAGCTTAAGCCCCTTGATACATCCCCTGGTTGACTCAGCAAGGAACAATACTTCCCGCTGGGAAGGATCAAATTAACAGTAGTGGTAGGAGAGCCACATCTCCAAAAAATAATCTTTCAAGAGTTCGTGGTGGTTGATGCACCATCCACCTACAATGTCATCCTTGGGAGGCTTTAGCTTCACCGAATGGAGGTGGCAGTTTCTACTTTTCACTGGTGTGTTAAATACCCTGCTAATCAAACAATGGGCACAATAATAGGACTCAACCAGCCGCCAGAGACTGCTATAACTCAGCACTGGAATGGCTCCATAGCCGTCAACTGTAGATCAGGACCAAGCCTGAAATTCCACAAAGCTCATATCCGGAGTTGAGCGATGACTCTCCCAACCCGGACGAGGAAACCCATGTCAGCCCGAAAGCAAGACCCAATGTCGATCAACCCGAAGAGGAGCCTTTGACTGTGTTTATGGACAACTCTAGTAACAACAGAGCCATCCAAATAGGTTTCCGACTGAGCAACGAATTCACAGAACAGCTGATAACGCTGCTGCGATAGAACCAAGATGACTTTGCAAATGATCAAGGACATGGTGGGATTATACCCCTCCATAAGCACCCATCTACTTACCATAAACCCAACACGAAAATCGGTCAGACAAAAGAAAATACATGTGGCCCCCGAAAGGAACCAGGTTATAAATGAAGAAGTGCAGAGGCTGCTAAATGCCGACATGATCAAAGAGATGAGATGCCCATATTGGCTGGCAAACACCGTATTGGGGAAAAAGAAAAATGACAAGTGGAGAGTATGTGTAGATTACACCGACTTGAATAAAGCATGCCCAAAGGATAACTTCCTTCTTCTCCGCATCGAACAGATTGTAGATGCCAGATCTGGACACGACCTCCTAAGCTTCATGGATGCCTACTCCGGATATAACCAAATACAGATGCACCTCCGGATCAGAAGAAAATGTCATTCATAACCGAGAGAAGGATATATTGCTACCGGGTAATGTCATTCGGCCTCAAGAACGCGGGCGCTACGCATCAACGGCTGGTGAACCGGATGTTCGAAAGCCAAATTGGAAAGAACATGGAAGTCTACATAGATGACATGTTGGTAAAGAGTCTCTACAACCCATACCACATATACAACCTTGCCAAAGCTTTTGGCCAACTCCACAAGTATCGGATGAAGCTCAACCCGCAGAAATGCACGTTCGGGGTCGAATCAGGCAAATTCCTCAGTTACAATGTAAATCAAGGAGGAATAAAAGCAGATCCAGGCTCTTCTTGACATGAAGTGCCCGACCTCCATCAGGGAAGTTCAAAGCCTGACTGGGAGGGTGGCAGCACTTAACAAGTTTATATCCAAGTCATCAGACAAGTGCCTCCCTTTCTTCAAGATACTAAGAGGAAACAAGGCCTTCAACTGGGATGAGGAGTGCGAGCAGACCTTCCAAAACCTAAAGTCGTATATGGGAAGTATCGAGCTACTCTGAAGACCAACCCCAGGATAGACGTTTTATTTGTATCTAGTCGTCTCGAATCAAACCGTCAGTTCAACTCTTGTGCAGAAAAATAAAGAGGTACAAAGACCAGTATACTACGCCAGCAAAACTTTCGTCGAAGTCGAAACAAACTATCCGAATCTAGAAAAGTTAGCCTTGGCATTAATCATATCTTTGAGGAAGTTAAAGCCCTACTTTCAGGCCCATTCTATTACAGTTCTGTTGAAACACTCACTTCGCACAGTGTTATACAAGTCGAAATTATCTGGTAGAATGGTTAAATGGTAGGTGGAACTGGGACAGTTTGATATCAAGCACACACGCAGAACGACCATAAAATCCCAAACATTTGAAGACTTCATCGCTGAATTTACTGGTGGCGAAAAGTAGGAGCCGAACAATTTAGAGGCGAGACCAGACGAGCCAGGATGGATCCTACATTGCGATGGGTCAGTCACGCAGAAAGGAAGCGTTTTCGGTATCACACTCCACTCTCCAAGCGGCTTCATCTTGGAAAAAACAGTTAGATTTAGTTTCTCAGCCTCGAACAATGAGGCAAAATACGAAGCCCTCCTATTTGGCATGAAGTTAGCATAAGGAATCGAAGCAACCATGCTAATCGCTTACACCGACTCACGTCTGGTAGTCAACCAAGTTATAGGGGACTTTAACAGTAAAGACCCGAAGATGATAGCCTACCTAGAAAAAATCATTAATGCAGCATGCCAATTCAAAAGATTTGAACTTCTGCAATGTCTGCGAGACGACAACCAAAGAGCCGACGCATTGGCCTGACAGGCCTTAGCCATTGTAGAAACTGCTAATGGACTTATCGAATTCCAAAAACAATAGTGTCTGGAAGAAGTGGAGGTCAACGAGTTTTACGCAGTCGAAGCGAATACAAGCTGGATGAATCCCATCATTGAGTACATCAAAGATGAGGCCCTTCCGGCAGAAAAATCAGAGGCCAAAAAGCTGAAAAACATGGCAGCATGGTACACCCTCTTGAATAACAAACTCTACAGAATATCAGCCATGGGCCCCCTGCTCAGATGCTTAGCCTCTTCAGAAGCAAACCAAGTTCTTCGAGAGATCCATGACGACATCTGTGGGAATCAACCGGGCGATAGGACATTGGCCCAAAAGGCCATGACTTTGGGATACTACTGGCCACAAATGCGGCAGGATGCGAAAGATATCGTTCGTAAGTGCGATAAGTACCAAAGGTTCACGCCGTATACTCACATGCTCGTTCATCCCTTGACTCCAATGACCAGCCCATGGCCATTTGCACAGTGGAGAATGGACATCGTTGGACCACTCCCGGCCTCAACTAATAAGAAATTTCTCCTAGTAGTGGTTGATTACTTCACTTAATGGGTCGAAGTTGAGCCTCTGTCCAAGATAGGACATGACCAAATTGAAAATTTTATCTGGACGTCCATCGTCTGCAGATTCGGTATTCCAAGGACACTGGTCAGTGATAACAGAACCCAATTTGAAAGCAGCAAGGTCGAGAAACTATGCAAAGACCTCAGCATCAGACACCATTTCTCCTCGCTAGAGCATTCGCAAGCCAACGACCATGACCTCATCAACAACAACCAAGGGAAGCTCATTAAACGTTCTCCTGACAGATTTTTCCTCCTCAGTAGGAGTTGGAGCCACAAATTTGCTTGCATGGAGCAGCGAGACAACATGTCAATTTCTACAAACGCACATGGAAAAATATTAGAAGCACCACACTCACCAAGATCGAATTTGAAGTGCCTGACAAGAGGCCGCCCGTCCACCTTGAAGTACGAGGAATTAGAAGAAGCCAAAAAACACTTCTTTTGCAAAGACTCAAAGTTAACAGACGAATAACCCAAACACTTCGGACTGCTCAACCAACAGACTCCATGTGCATTAAGATGATGAGAAGTCATCAAATGTAGTATCTGCAGAGTCAGTGTATGACCAGAAAGCTTGGCCTTGACAAGGACAACAATTAAAATCCTGATAAAATCCTGAACCCATCAGGCACCATTTGAGCGAGAGGAATATGAAGGTGCGCAAGAAAACTGGAAAGCAAAGCCCTGCTTGGAACATGCCTTCGTCAAGGGATTGTGAGTCGCACTCAATGGGACAAGTTGTAAATCTTTAGGATCCCTATAGTCCTTATGGAGTTTATCCAGATCGGACCCCTTCTGTTCCCGGTAAAAAGTATGGCAAGTATAAAACTTGTTCTGTCCGGGGGTTAGTTCGACGCTATCCACCATGAAGAGAAAGTTTTTACTTTTATAAAAGCAAAGAGAGGTTTGCAACCAAAACACAAAGAAAGGAAAGGACGCAGAAGAGATGCAAGGTGAAAAGAGTACCTCTCACAAAAACGGTGACTTATATAAACACCAGGTAGTCACGCCCTTTCTCCTTATTGAACGACCACAAACTCATTTAATGACGTGCGCCGCTCGAGACGGTGTTTCAGGCTCAATCATCACAACTGTACAGAGTATATCAAAACGATTTAGTGGACCGATGAGATGGCCCACTAACTCGGGGGGAGCAGCTAATGATACACCAAACTGTTATCTGATCAATACCATACACATGTCATGATAATATTGTCAACAGAATGAAGCAGGCCCGATTGCAAGCCCAAGCAGCGATGAGCCCATCATTGGTAGAATCCAGGCAATCAGGTCTGAGTTGCAACGAGCCAGGAAGCCCACACGTCACGCGCTCAAGCCCAAAACTTGTAAGACCTCCAAGGCAAGTATCTAAAAGATCTACCCAAGATAGGCAGGCTAGCAACACAGTGGATCCGACTAGGAAACATATATTAGAGTATAAGTCGGGCAACAAAACTTCCTTGCATGGACAACGATCAGAAAGGGAAATATCTTCCGCAGATCTAGGAGCACGAGCCATGTAGGAAAACTATCCCACATGGACAACTCCTAATCAGGAAAGGATCTCCACAGCAAGATCAATTTCCATTATGGACATCTCCCAATCAGGAAAGGATCTCCATAGCAAGATTACTTTCCCTAAACTACGTCACCAAAGGCCTAGCTGAACAAGGACTCCTTCACTATAAAAGGAGATAAGGTTGATGAACTAGATGTACGCAATATAACCCAGTTTACAGTTTTAAGCCTCTCCTAAGCCTTATCTAACTTAAGCATCGAAGTTCCATCGGCCACCACACAGTGGTCCTTGGCTGACGTTTGCTACCTGTGCAGGTCTAGGTAAGCAGAAATCGACTACATCAATTACCAATTAGAGTTTGATGTTCATACAGATGATTAATAGTGATATTATATGTAGTTGCCTAAATTAATTGATAATGTATGAAAAAACGTAAGTACCTTCTCGATGTAAAAGAAATGTTGTTAGATTCCACATTTTTAGACTCTTACTCATAATGACTTTTTTGGCAGGCCATGCAATCGTATTACCAACAACTTCTTCCATACAAACCATATCAGTCGTAAGCCTCCACAAATGTTCTTGAGGTTGCATTTCTATATCTATGCAAACATTCATGGCTTTCAATCCAAGTGGAATATGATTAACGAGTACTTTTGGATCACTTGAAGATAACCGTGCTTCAACCACTGATTCCCCTGATCCAGTCCAATCAAGCAACATACACTTTTTTATTGACTTAGTAGTCACATTTGTTGGCGAAGGTATATTATCATGTTCCCTAAATGGGTGACCCTACAGTGTAAGATTTCAAATTATAAGACACTCATAGCTCATTTGAATAAACAACAAAGCATTTATGTTGTTGATTTACTTGCCTGATTTCTCGTTTTTCTGCATATAAGTTCTTCCTAATTCTCATATCTTCCAAATCATTACGAGCCTAGACTCCATCTTTTGATTTCACACTATGCAATAGTGTGCCTACTAAGCTTTCATAAAAAAAAATTCCACGTGCACATTATCCAGATTATGAAGTAATGGCAATTCCTAAAGTCATAATAAAAATATATAAATTAAATTAACAGACTAGTTATATATTTTTCTAAAAAAACAATATTGATACAAAAACACTTATCTCCCAATATGGCAAGTTGAAATGGATTGGCATTTTCTTTCACATTTTTAGTTCACGATCGTCATCTTCAACATTTCTCTTTCGCTTTCTCGTATCATCTTTTCCAAAGTCATTCACAAAATCTTTGAGAGCGATGGAAATGCTTATGCCTATCATGATTCTAGGATTTCTTCCATGTTCCTCATTTCCATCAAACCATGATTTTTTTTACGAAATGAATATGTCAGTGGGCGAAATTTTCTCTGACCCATTAATGAAAACTTTCTACTGCATTTCAACCAATTATGATGTGTATCCTTGCCACATATAGGGTATGTCATTTTTCCATGTGTGGTGCACCCTACAATATTCCCATAGGCTGGAAGATCGTGTATGGTCCACATCAAGATTCCTCTCAAATTGAAGATTGTTTTATTGAAGGCATCATAAGAACTTACCCCATTGCCCAATAGAAGTTGTAAGTCTTCTATAAGGGGTTGTAAAAACATATCAATATCATTTTCCTGGAATCAGTAATGTTAACATAATATTATCACTTTTCTTGCATAACCATGGAGGCAAGTTGTATGTAACAAGCATAACTGGCCAAGTGTTGTGTTTGCAACTCAAATTGGAAAAAGGATTAAAGCCATTAGTGGCCAATCCAAACCGAAGATTATGCGGATCAGCTAAAAATGATGGCCATTTATCATTAATCAAGTCCCAACTTATTGAATCCACTGAGTGAGGCAATTTCCCATCATTGCTTTTATGATTTACGCTCCACCGTAATTGTTCAACCATTTCTCTTTACCTAAACATCCTCTAAAATCTAGGAATGATAGAAAAAGATCTGTAAACTTTAGCGGGGATACCTTTTTTAGGGTTCTTTATACATCGTTTTACCTTCCATCTTGAAAGACCATGTTTTGGGCAATTATCCAGATTCTTGTACTCTTTCTTATAAAGATAACAATCATTCTCGCAAGCGTGGACCTTTTCATACCCTAATTCGAACATCCTTAGAATTTTTTTTACCTGGTACAAGGACTTCAAAATTTCATTGTTCTCTGGCAGCATATCATTCGGAATTTCTAGAAGTTCATCAAACCTTTTATCATGACATCCACTCATTGTTTTGTGTTTATATAAAGTTACAATCGCCGACAACTTTGTGTGTTTCTTACAGTTTGGGTACAAAGCAGTTTCTGCATATGCTAACTTCTCATTGAAATCCCTTTATCGTATTTCTTCAGTAGGCTCAACATAGTCTTCATTAAGTTGGTTGTTTTATAAAAGTTATATGCTTCAGACATATCAATGTATTCATCTTGCTCACATGTAAAATATGGTTCCCCGTGGCGATACCAATTTGTGTATGTAGGATTCATCGCCGCTATCACCAAATGCTCAAATATTTCATAGTAACAATGATGGCTTAAGTTTCGACAATCTTTGCAAGGGCATAGAACTTTATCTACATTTTCTGAATTATTTTCCACCATTTTCACAAAATTCCATGTTCCTCGCATATACTCGTGGAAAGCTCTATAATTAACAAACAAATAAAAAATTTCACTAAGACTCACCTAGAGTAACTAATATTTAAATGTCAAATTATGTTGTATTGTTACATTACATGTTCAGATGCACCCAATCTTTATCCATCCTCACAAATTCAAGAGGTAATCAAAGACTTCTACCAGGTTTAAAAGCGGGGGTAATTAAGGTGGTGGGGTCATGATCAGGTATGGGGTAAAAAATAAAACAACAATGCCAAATCAGCATTTAAATTTGTTTAAATTTAAAGTCCCACTCAATCCAATGAAAGCCACCAAATTGAGTTTAAATTTGTTTGCTAAGCATATTTTGGACTATTTAGACATTTCCCAACTCTTGGAGATATTATCTACTTTGTGGTTACTAGTTCATGCACTAACAAAAGAGAAAACACCTTCACAAGACCTCAGTATAGCAAGAGAAATATTGAAAACCTTGGGAGTAGTAGGCATGCACTACAACACAAATGCTCATTAATAGCGTTTCAAAAACGCTATTGTAGGATACCATAGCATTTTAGAAAACGTTGTGTCTGCCGAAGCTATAATAGATACAGGGTTATTTATAGCATTTTAAAAACGCTATTGTAAGCAGACCATTTATAGCATTTCTGAAACGCTATTATATAGTTACCAATAGCATTTCATTGTCTTCTCTCACGTAGCATTTAACAAATGCTATTGTATTAGTTTCTATAGCGTTTCTCAAGGCCCTTTTTTTTTCTATAGCACTCATCAAGTGCTATCAAATGACTTTTTATAACATCTTATAAGTTTTATTTCTAGAAAATAAAAATCTAAATGTGTCAAACTTAAACATTTTCATGAATGGAAGCAAAGTAGTGTAGTTAATAAGATAATATATTACATCGAGTCACAAAATCTATCAAATAATAAAGATCAGACTACATTTATTTCAATTGAAGCATGATCACACCATACCAAACATCGACCCAAAAGCCTGTACAAACTCTGCCCAAGACGCCTCACCAATCAGCGCTCAATTTCAGCACTACGCCCTCAATGCAGCAGCAAATGCCGCCCAATCCATAGCGAGCCAATACACCAAGGATAAAAGACTTGATAAGCCAATTGGCAAGTACTTAAGCACTGCTCCACAGCTTGCAAACTGAATTTGCAACTTACAAGCACAAAAATACAACTTGCAGTCACATTGTTCAAATTGCAATCACTGACCAAGCACAAGCCTGCAACTTGCATACACGTACCAGCTAGTGCAACTTGCGCACCTGCAGCAATAATAGCAAACACAACAACCGCACCCTCAACAGCAGAAACTGCAACACAGCCCAAGAAGATTTACTGTTGTTTTTTAATCATCCAATGTCAAGGCAAGGGCTTTCCTTTCTCTGAAGGCACTAACCTGAAAAACACAAGGCAAGTCGTCATAACTTATCTGAGTACATAAAATAGGAATTAGTTGATACTCTTTCACATGTAAATGGCGCCTCCATTCAACTTACTGTCCAAACAATCCTTTTCAGTTTCCAACTTCATTGTTTTGGTTTTCCCTTTCCTTCATTTGTTGATGTTGGTTCAACTCCTCAACATTCTCATTTGAGCTTTGAACAAGGTCATGGTTGGTGTTGTTCCGTAGATCATTGCGGTGGTGATGAATCGTTTCAATCCTCCACTGAAGCAGGTCAGAAAGGAACAGTAAAGTTAATGTTTAGTGCAGGGACAAATTTCAGATACATTCTATGCATTTAGATTAAAGCTGTAGAAGAGGGCCTGAAATTGTGGTGACCAAATCAAAAAGAAAATATGGATTCAGTCAGACTCTAAGAGAGCATTTGATTGCATTTTAAATTTGGTACCACTCCTTAGGTTTTTTATAATATAGTAGACAAAATTAGAAAACAGTTAGGGAGACTAGAATTCCATATGATCTTTCATGTGTTTTAGAAAACCAAGAAAACATACCACAATCAATGGCTACAATCATCTTCATCCTCCATAATTTACTCGGCCTAGTTAAGATCAAAGACTTAAAATCAACATCTACAAAATCCAAAAACTAGCTCTAGAAATAGAAAAAAATATATGAACTCAAAGATTATAAACTTGACAATTGCTAATAGAATCTTCTAATTCACAAGTTGGAATTACCTTAGGGCTCCATCTAGCCAATTCACCATCTTTTACATTAGGGGACGAAGTTGTGTTCAATCTATCATTATCTCCTTCATCTTCTTTATCTTTCAAAAAGAAGTGAAAGTAGTGAAACTTGCAATCAAACCAAATAAGAATTATTAAATAAGTAATGCTTAACCATACTAGATATTATTGATCAAACCAAACCAAACCAAACCAAACCAAAATGTACACGAACATACTTCTACTGCATCTACCAATTGCGAGGCTATTCTAGTCATTATGATAGCATGCTATATATAGAGCGGATTAACATTATAAAGGCGGTAAATAAAAACTTACAATGCAACCAAACTCATCTCTCCTTTCGATATGTTTTCTTGTGGTTCTCCCAATGTGACGTTTTGAGTCTCAGGCGCTTGATTTTTGGAAGCAAGCAAGAGCTAAGGAAGCAACAGCGTGCAGACCTGACGGTTTAGAACAGAATATATGTGAGACTTAATAGCTTTCCCAACACTTGTATACATGTAGGTGCAACAAAATATTTATTTAACATCAAACAGATAATTTCTATGAAAGTTCACTACTGCTGAATGATACTAGTAGAACCTACATGCATAGCAATGAATCAGACATCAATTCACCAACAACCAAAAGGATGTTTCTAATTTCTAAATCAAAATTAAACAACTTATCTTGATATTTCATGCATCCAATTAGCGTAATGGTCGTCTTATAAATAAAAGGAGATAACCAAACCAACAAAAGCAATAATGAAATTTCTATAGGATCAAGTAACAAACCCCTGGAGTTTGGAAAGATTCCTACAGTGCAAACATCTGGGAATCTGGTGGTTGCTCCATAACCTATTAGAAGAAAAAAAAAATACAAAACAGGAAAACCTTAAGATAATTTGAGAATAAAGTGGCCAAAAAATTATAACCAAACACTGAGTGAACCTACATAGTCTTGGATTTGAAAGTTCACAACGCTTCACAACGCCTAAATGATCGAAACTCACTGTCAACAACCACATATAGCTCAGTAAAGGTAAAATCAGGATAAACACACATCCTATCAATAGTAGACAAATATTCTTTACTTGAATGTCCAAAGCCCCCAGTTAGTGGCACTCCACCTGCACATTCAAGATCTTGCCATCAGAAGATTTAGCAATCAAAGACGTGTTAGCCACTTCATATAAATAGTTGATTTTTTTATTTTCATGTAATCGAAAGATGGATATTCATATTTTATACAAGTATCAAAATCAATTATATACAAGTATGGGCATTCAAGATACAAAATAACAGCTGAAGTAGAAGAGTGAGTAACTCACCAGCAGTAAAAGTTCCAGGAGAAGTAAAATCGTGGAAAGTGCTGAGGAGGAAATCACAGCAGCACTCAATGTTTCCAAACGTTGGATCAACCATTCATTTGCCGCAAAATTGTGGAAAAACGGACTAGCATTTGTGTCTATGAGTTTCAAATTCTGAGCAAAGAACCGATCTTCCTTCTTGAAAGCTCTAATTGCCATAGCTCCAGCTACGGATTCAAAAAGATGATTTGCCAACATGGACTTAGTTGTGTCATTGATCCACATTAACTCTTTTGCAGAAGAGAAGTAGTACCTCTATTTGTTAAGAACAAAGTTTAATGTTAGGCAAAGAAAAGTGGAATATGAAAATCTATGACAAAGATTCACATTCGAATAAAAGAATGCGAGAAGCCATCTCCCTGCCTCTGCCTTGGAAAAGGAATAAGAATAAGTTTATAACATCTAAATTTCAGCTAGAGTAGCGCCCATGCAAGCTGATACAAACCACACCTACTTTTTTTGTAGAAAGATACAATCAACTCGAATGGTGGAAGTGTTAAGACACTTATCCTTGATTTGTTGTTTTATCCTAGGTTTTCTATTTTCAAAACATATATACAAACTATGCAAATTGCGTATTTTACCTGTAAGAGTATTGCGAAATAAACCATTGGTATGGAGACAAACAAACCTTGCCAGGTAATAAAAGCCAACACTCCAAGATTTGCATATATGTTAGTGGTGGCAGTGGCAGCAACCGAAAGAAGGGTGAATGGAAGATCAAGGTCAACAATACTCAGATCAGAAGAGACTTGTACAGAGGAGAAAAACAAAAAGAATAGCCTTAAAAACTTTTCACAAATAATTTAGAGTCGACACTTAAGAGTCTTACCCCAATCAGTATCCTTCCCAAGGGTGTAGTCATAAAATGATATTGGTGCACGGAATAGAGAGGTAAGCATCTGAGAAAATAAAGACTTCGATGACTGGATTCCCAAAGCAACTATAGAGAGAGATCTACAAAGTTAGAAGATAGATGATCCAAGTCCAATGATCAAGTACACTGTAATCAGTCACAGTTTGCTAACACGAGGATTCTCAATGTTGGCAGCCATCCAAGAGTTCTATAATATTTGGCCAATGACAAATATAACATGACAAACAAATGCAAACAAGAAGTATAAGTAGCCTCTATTCTGATTCAGATACTGTATGTAAGGCGTGAAACCCGAATCTCCTGTTTCTCTTTCTTCTAGCTTAATCAATTGATTGCCAGTGGATGCTTTTGTTTGTTTCTCTGTGTAAGTCTTGTTGATATCTTTACCAGAGTTTCTAGCTTTCTGAGAAGAAACAACCTGGGAGAGTCTTTCAGAACCAGCAGTTTCCTTGTGTGCATTGACAAGGACCTGAAATTTTTTACTTGAGGCCAATAACTGATTATAGGGACCATCATGTAGTATTTCCCCAACTGACATTAACTGTAAACAAAATAAACATGATCAAAATGCTTGTTTGGAGTGATAGTTTGCCTCATGATCATGTCGGAAATGACTGTCTAAACCTTTCTTTTAATGATGATAAAGAAATATTAGTAAAATCAACAATACACCTTTTAATGGTTGTTTCTTTTGCTCATTTAGCATGGACAGTCTCCAAGTTCACCAAACAAAAATAAGTATTCGTTTATTTAGTTTCATTCTTGTTGTGTATATATGCATCTAGTCATTTTTAGTTACAACGAGAAATTATCGTGATCTGACCATTGAAAAATCAGTGACTCGCGACAATAAGAATCGTTCCTAACCAATAAAGGCTATATAGCATTACCCAAAAATAAGTGAAACCCGATCCTAAGAATCATTCTAATCAATATAGCATTATTGATTCATCAGGCAAGTTTACCGTCCACGTATGGACAAGTCATATTTCATAATCAATTCGCGACAATTAGATGAAGCCAGCTACAACTATATTACATAATCAACTTTTCATCAGAAGACTAAAAAATTTGGATATAGACTAACTAAAATAACAAGAACCAACTATACGATCCAACAAAGAACATACACATCATGTATTCTTATGATAAGAGGATGAGATAACCGGACTTAGATAGGTGACGAATAAATTAAATCACCACAAAAAGAATATTCATAAGAATTTCAGGGGGTGGAGTGGAGACTAACCAAAACTAAATCGAACGCAGGGAGGAAATCAACTTGGTGGGTCACTAATAATACTGTCTTGTCTGTCAGAGCTTCCATTACATATTCCTGCCATAAAACAAGTTAGCTTTCGTAAGGAGAATGTAGTAGAGCGTAGATTCAATGAGGTTAGGAAATGTTACATTAAAGAGGCTCGTAACGGTATGAGCATCAACTGCACTAAATGGATCATCCAATAGAAATCAAAATTCCGTTTGATACCGTTGATAATTTCTTGACTTCCAATCTCAAGCAAAACAACATTTCCTTCCTCTTCATCCAATCTCTGTCTCTCATTGACTCTCTCTCTCTCAATAAAAACTCCATCACAACCACCATCCACCAATCAGAAACACTCCCTTTACACTCCCAATTAGAAACACTCCCTTTACACTCTCTCAACCTCCCTTTCTTCTCTTCTCTTCTCTCCTCAATTTGGTTTCACGTCAGCTCAGAGATCCCTTTCACCCATTTCATCAAACGTTCAACATTTCATTTTCTCTACTGCCACACCACCAACCCAAAACCCCAAATCGAAATCAAAGAGAAAAAAAAATCGAGTTTTACCTCAAAGATCTCACCTTTATGGCCTTTCTCATCTTCCTCTCCGCATTTTCTCCTTTCGCCATCCTTCACGACGATCTCCGCTTTCCCACCACCTCCGACTTTCCAATCTTTCAAGCAGAGAAGCTAATTCGCCACCTCAATATCTTCCCCAAAGACGCAAAATCGAAGCCGATTGAAGATATCATGATATCTTAGCTCAGGCCAAAGCAAAGCTTCTCGAAGTCATCTTCAACGAAGCTCCAAATCCATGAAGATTGTAGAGTCCTGTTCTTGTGGAGGAAGGCTCCTCCTAGTCCTCTCGTTTCTCTTTCTCCTTCGATCTCTCTCTCCCAGAGAGGATCCCTTCTAGGGGGCGAGGGAAAGCGCGAGGGGCGAGGGCGAGGGATAGGGCAACAACAAGAGGAAAGTGAGAGGAGCTGTGTTTTTTATTTTTTGCGTTTGGTGAGAGAGATGAAAGGTATTCTAAAATTTTTGAGGAGAATCGAGCGATTTTTTTTTAACTCCCGCTCTTCCGTTTTTTGTAGCGTTTTAATATTGAAATGTCATTAAAAATAGGTTTTTCATAGCACTAACTGCAAAAACGCTATAATGAACCGCTATCAATAGTCACTTGTGGTGTAGTGATGTAATGATGCAAATAATACATATACAGATAATACAAAAACCAACACACATTTCTTCAATAAAAATAGTTTTACATACCTAGATACAAATAATACGAGTTTAAGCCAAAGGTTTCTCTCCGCTAGAAGAGGGTTCAGTTTCTTCCAACATCTCACATTCGCCATATACTCATCTAAGAATAGACCATTTGTATGGGGAGTAGGAAGAAATTGGCACCCCATTGCACTACAAGAGGGTTCAGTTTCCTCCATCTCAAATTTACAAATCATACAGCCTAACCATACGAGTCATTTTAGTATTTAGTTTTGTTACTCCAACTGTACTTGCAACAAGCATTTAAGATCCAACAGTGGAGAGAATTTCAAAAGAAAATTTTTCCTGACAACATATGGATGTTTCATTATTCTATTAATGAATAAATAAATAACTTGGAAATATATATTCTTCAAGTTTTTGCATGTCTTTTACCAATTTGGTTACCAAACCTAAATGTTAAATCCATTGCAATTTGTTTAGTCTTTTCAAGGGAGGGTACTGAGACAATCATCAATTTAAGGCACTATATAGGTCTTTTATATGTTTTTTCTAGGCGAACATACGACAACTAGGGTTGAAAATGCTTCCTATAGTCTTATGTTCAGATGATTCCACAATAATGACAGTAGGCGTTATCCTGATAAATAAATGACAAGAAAAATAACCACCATGGCCAAACAACCTACTAAATACACCTGAACTACTATGATTTTGACGAACTGAAATAACAAGAGAAAGACATCTTGTAAAACTTTTTAAACACACATCTACAATCTTTTTTTTTCTTTCCCTGCACACAAGTACAAATTTCATTTGATGAGACCTAACTACTTTTGATTTGTAAAACTAAGGGCAGAAAATAAACAAAGAGCTTTACATATTTACACTCTACTATTGGCAAAAGTGAAGATGTTTCATTGACCCGCGTGTTCCACAATGGACAAGAAAATCATCAAATCTCCACATGAGGGCTTCCCTGTGCAAGAGATAAACATATTTAGTGAAAACTGAGGATGTGGCATGCATACTAAACAAACAGTAAGATTCATTATTTAGTAGAACAAACTTAAACAACTTATTGATGGGCTATTTACACTATTATCAATTATACTAAAGAGTTGATATATAAGGTCAGTATATTCTCGAACAGTTTATTGTGGTTACCATTCTATTGAATTAGATATCAACTGGGTCTCACTGCCATTGATAATTTATAATCATCTTGACCTTAACAAAGGTCACAAATAACAAAAGTTAGCCCCTGTGAAGGCGATTCTTTTTTATTTACATCTTGCTCTGAGTTTTGAGTTCAGGCTGGGTAGATTATACAATGGGATAGACCTTCGCGTGAAACAGTTGTATAAAGGTAAAAAAAAATACAAATGAGACAAAAGGATAAGCCTTCTTTCACCTTTATCACTTTGTATATCTTCCCTGGTTTAAAATACAAGGGAGATGTAGGTCCAAAGGGAAACACACCCATTAAGCTTCATCAGTTTGTCCCTATAATACTCTAAAAACAATGATGAAAACTTCTCATGTCTTCAGAGTTTGAAAGCTCAAGTGCAAGCCAAGTGAACAAAGATTAGCTAAACAAAATAAGAATTTTCTTTTTCCATGTTTTGGGGGCATTCCTGCTTGTTTGTGTAAATACAAATTCGACTAAAATTTTCCAACCCAAGTGTTGAGATAATAAAAAAATTTTTTGACAAATTCAGATGATAATCCATGTTCTTTGTTTATAGATCTATAAAAAATCGAACAAAAAACTACTACAACATCTTGATTTTGCACAAGGCAAACTAGGGTTTAAACCCTACGTTCGATTTCTAGGGTATTCAACTTGTTATTCTCCAAGTTTTCTCCTGTAAACCTTGGATGTGAAAACCTTACCTAGAAATGAAAAAACACAAGTCATGAGAAAACACACAAGAACTAGTGATTAAGTAACCCTCACCTAGAAATGAGTTCGGGTAGAGAGAGCCACAGATAGGCAAGCAAGACGGCGAGCTGTTCGCAAGAGGGAGAGTAAGATCAGCGACCAAAAGGGTGAGGAAGAAATTCTTTAGAATCGACGAGAGGCGAGCAAGAGAAGAGGGAGAAAGAGGCGAGCAGGCATCGACCTCACTTATCTTAGGGAGAGAGAAGCGAGTAGCGCAGGGGAGAGCTTGAGCTTTTACAGGGGAGAGCTTTGTAGGGTAGTCTCATGTTTTAGGTTTAGCTAGAGTGAAATTTGGGGGAGAAGAGAGATAAGGTCGAGTGAAATTATTTTTTTGGGAGGCACCAAAAAGCCCGCCCAAATTAAACATATTTTTTTTTTCATTTTTAAAGCCATTAAAAATTGATATTTGTACTAAAATTGTAAAAAGTGCTATTGAAAAATGCTATCAAAGAGGATGTGTGGTGTAGTGGTCCCAATTGTTTTTTTTAGTTAGCATATATATATATCAGATGAAATATTTAGTTTTTATTGATAAAATAATAAATAGATAAAAATGACAAGTGAGGAATTACTACAAATTTTAATATTCTATTACAATGTGATTAAAAGAGCATGAATGAATGGGCAGCGGAAAAGAGCGAGTTTGAATGATATGTAAGTGACAGACACACACATGCACCATGGCTAAAGATTAAAGAACATGTACACAATCCGTATGCATGCTAGCTCCGTCCTACTGGAATATTATGCATTCACATTCACATGGTGGACGGAGAAAGAATCATACGTAATGAAATAACTGAAAGCTAATTGGAGTATCGTTGGAGCAGGATTAATCTCAATTCTCAATCTCAGAACAAAACACAGGATGATGGGCTACCTTCAATTGTTAAAACCCGGGCGGGCATGAAAGAAAGATGAGGAGTTTATCATATCATCACTTGTTGAATTGTTCCTCCTCTGTGTATCATGGTTGAAAAAAGCAGATATATATATATGCCATGGTCTTGGTTGAAATAAATATCTATTGAATTCAGACCAGGTGTTGTGCATATTCCCTGCCCCTGCTTCATTCTCAATCAAGAATCAATCAATTGTTTATTATAGGTAGGTATCCTTTATTTTTCTGGTAAACAAAGATTTATAGCATTATCTAGTTTATTTTTTAAAAGAAAATACAATGAAGAGACTAAATCTATACAATACATTGTCAAGGATGATGTAGACCCTTTTTAAGAAAATCAATCCAATGCTATCAACTTTCTCCAATTATTTTCTCCTCTATTAATTGAATTATAAATGATTTTCAGCTGATTTTGCAATTTCTTTTACAAGAGAGCGAAAACATTAATCTGACTCGTCTTCTTCATCTTCCAAAAGGGGCAAAAATATCTTTCAAATGTTTGTGATCCCTCAAACAATCGCCAAGAATCCCTCATTCTTCTTCATTAAATCAACAAAAATCACCTAGCCTTGCACATTTTCATGAACATTCTATTTTTATTGCTAAGACAAACATAAAAATAATTTATCTTTTGCTTTCTCAAATGTACACATAAAATATCAGTTTTCTTGGTACAATTATGATCTTAGAGGCACCTGTCACGCCTCGATTTTCGAAGAAAACGAAAATCCTAAAATTCACGTAGGATTGTCCATTTTCCCCAAAACTCGGGACGTGAAAATTCAATAACAACATAAACAAATAGCAGCAACAACTAAAACATGATTAAATTACTGAAACAAATAAAACTCTAACCCGGAGATACTCTGACGTTGCTAGCTCCACTAACGGAACTCCAGTAACGCTGCTAAAAAGTCTCTAAACCTGAAAGGCTAATCGGCTACATTCCAAAATGAATGTACCCAAGAAGCAAAAGCTCACTTGGGTCGGTAATAAAGCTGGTGTGAGTAAATCTTCATCCCAAAATCAATAAATTCACACGTGATAGCATCAAGCTAAACACAAACAATAAACAAACACACCATCAGGTAGTTCCTCAATGAGGCAAAGGTGTCATCATCCTAATAAATAAATATGCATTTACTAGTATTTACGTTATAGAAGTTGACTATGGCAAGTCTGACCTGCAGAAATTGTTAGTAGACTTACCATCCTGCACAAAACGGTTAGAAACAAACAAATAAAATTTATGAGTTATCAATCCTCATAAATGCAACAACAATACAAATCATAATCATATTAGATTATTATTGAAATATTAACAAAACACATTTTCTACCTTTAGGAAGACATGTAGTTCTCATTCAATGGTTGAATGAGCATTTAGTTTCTTCCTTTAAGGTAATCATGCACATACACAAAAAAAGAAATCTCGCTTCTTTTCCACAATCGCACTATCCTCCTTGTGCCGAACATACCTCACCCAAGTGTGCCTCCCTTGCCTTCAAAACCACTCGGAGCGTACATGTTCCAAGTGGGGTGCCACATCGAGGAACATGTCATCTCACCCGACGTTCGATCCAGGGCAAGCATTTCCTAACTCTACACGTACAACCGAACTCACATGGAACGGTGCACCGATATGCAAGCAAGTCTGCATACCCATAATTCTATCACACGTATACAAGCAAGTCTGTATACAAATCACATTTTTCACATTTTTTTTTCGGAGTTGTGGAAAAGAGCATAAAAAAAACTAAAACTCTTTTATGGTGACACTTTGTCAACTATAAATAAATCAACCACAGTATCCACAATTCTTTTGGGGAAACAAATAATATTTTCATAAATAAATTTTCTATAACCCAACAGGGATCAAACTCATTCAATATAAGATTCATCTTCCTATGCGCATGAAGAATATCACACTTTCAATCATAGCTCCTTATTGAGCCCAATTCAATGGATTAAATAGCACCATTACTTAATAACATTGTTATCTATATAAAGGCCAACACATGTATATATATAAAACCATACTCAAATTCTCATTATCATACATTACAACATATAGCAAAGGAGTTCAAAATGTTCACAACCACCAGTACAAAACTATTTTGTATGTCAAAAATAAACTTCCATTCAACCTATTCTGAGCCCACGTACCAAGTCCCACTCACTACACCAATCCCTATAGAGTCAGTATTCACACTATAGTGGAGGCACATAGAAAATTGCCTCCACTGACAAAAGTCATAGCTTTAGAAAATTTTAATAAAGCCCTAAAATTTATAATGGGCTATAATTAGGATCGTTACACCACATCAACATACCCAGAAATCAAGGAATTTACACCATACATCAAACAAACTTGATTATTATACTAATAAAGCAAATAATATTATTATTTAAACCATTGTTGTGCACAAATATCTAATACTCCATAAAAAAAAATGAACTAATATTAAAATGTACAGTAGGAATAGCCACATACTCATATGATGTCATGCAAACTATCCCTATAAGGACAATAACTTTCATTTTTTTTTTTGAATAGTGACGTCAAACAGGAACAGGGAACAGTGAACATTGATGTCAAACAGGAACAGTGATGTAAAACCGGAACAGAAACAGTGAACATTAATGTCAAACAGGAACAGGAACAAAAACAGTGATGTAAAACCGGAACAGTGATATCAAACAGGAACATGAACAGAAACAGTGATGTAAAACCGAAACAGGAACAATGAACATTAATGTCAAACAGGAACAGTGATGTAAAACCGGAACAGTGAATAATGATATCAAACAGGAACAGGAACAGGAACAGAAACAGTGATGTAAAACCGGAACAGGAACAATGAACATTAATGTCAAACAAGAACAAGAACAGAAACATTGTTGTAAAACCGGAACAGTGAACAGTGATATCAAACAGGAACGGTGATGTCAAACCAGAACAGTGAACAGTGATGCCAAACAGGAACATGAACAGTGATGTCAATTCGTTTTTTTTTTTTTTTTTTTTTAAAGGTTTAAATCAAACCAAGATTTCAAATCGATTTTTTTCATTAAAGATATAAATCAAACCAACAATGTCAAATCGATTTTTTTTTCCTCTATTAAATATGTAAATAAAATCAAAATGTCTAGGGATAGAGTTTTACTCACCTATTTTTGCAAAAATCCCAAGATTTGAGCAAATTTCTTCCTTCAACACCTCCCACCTTTTTCAACGTAAGTTTTTCTTTTCTTTTGTGTGTATCCAGAGAGAAAAAGGAGGCTAGGGCTTAAATGAGTTTTTAATTAGGGTTTATTTGGCTAAACACAACCATCACTCATCTCTTATTTTTTTAACCTTTATTTCCCTCTAACCAATACCCTAACCATTACTTTCATGAAGGCCCAAACTCAAGCCCAAGAAAATTGAATAAAACCCATCAAGATTAGGGTTTAACTAAAGTATATGTGCACCCTTTTTTTTTAGAGTGTGACTAATTAGTTTATTTAAGGCAAATGTCTTATTTTTTTGGGTTTTCAAATTTTGGCTAAACACACACACACACACACCTTATTCTATTTAGCAATGACAAACAAAACAATTTTTTTTCCCAATAATTGAGATTACAACATATGCCAGAATTAATAAATAAGAAATTTTTATATTTATTTAATTAAGCGGATATTACAATATATACAACTCAAAAGAATCTCGTCCCGAGATTCGGTAGAAAAGAAAGTTAAGCGAATTTCGAAAAATATAACTTGTCAAACGAAAGAAGATTTTAAAACAAAAATTTCAATTGAAATTTTTTTTTTTAGTTGCATAAATTTTAATTGTCATTGAAAAAGTTGGAGTGTTACAGCACCACTCCCCTTTTTCTATTAAGATACACTGCATGCCCAATTCACCTATCTATTGGTTTTTATTATAAATATAATAGAGTTGGAAGGTTATTTTGGACATTCTAAAAATTAGGACGAGGATACATGGGTTCACTGTTCCTATGGGAAACTCTCATTAGGACAAGGATATCCTAGTTCATTTAGGATGGAGATTTCCTACAGTTGCCATGGTCCTTTAAATGTTTCCGTCATTGTTGACAACCATAGCAAAAAAAAAAAAAAATTAAATAAAAATAAATCCCTTAACCCCTCCCACCCCAGATGCCGCTGGTTGGGCTCAACCCCATGACCTAGTGATACCATTCACAACTGTTCAACCACCTGAGCCATCACACCTTTGGCTTCGTGGCAAAATATTTATTGTGGTAATTGACATTTTCCCCGATTACAATGGTCAACAAAGGTTGACTTTTTTTTTTGTTCTTCTTGTTGTTGTGGGTGTTTAAAAGAGATAAGTATCCACTTCTTGCATTTGCAAAAAATTTTGTATTGTCACTTACCTAATTTAATTAGTGAGACATTAGCTGCCACTTGTTGAATGTGGCTAACAAGCGATCATTTTGCTAGTAATCAATGAAGTGACTTATCATACATATAGTCAACAATTCTAGTTAACTTGGTCGTGCGTAGTTTTTCGGGGCATTCCATGGAATATGATTCCATATGCAACATCAACACCCTAATTAAGGTAATTTATTTTAATTCAAAACTTGTCAATTCAACACCCTAGACAGATCGTGGTAATTGTCAACTTGGGATTTGATCAACATTAAAACTTGTGAATTGAAAAAATTACCTTAGGGTGTTGTTGTTACATACGAAAGCCTATTTCATGGATGACTACTTACTTTGAAGACAATTTGAGGTTGTAAGAGCATTTCTAGTAGAGAACTAAGTTTCAAGCTAAAAAATATGGACCAATTTGAGGTTGAGAGTGGGTGTACCCCAATGGGTCATTCAAAAGGGATCGAATCCAAGCAAAACAGTTTATATCATGAAATGAAAGCTCCCAGGCATGGGATAAAGATATGCATAGATTGGAGAATAGTGGAAGTTGTAGTGGATAACTTGCAAGTGGTTAAGATAATTAGAAACATATGGCAAGTGTCATGACAACTCACTCAACTAAAAGGTGATATTTAAAACATGGTTGAGGATCTGATAGAGTTCTCAATAGAGCGTGTCCATAAAGAGTGTAATAGACCAGCAGAAGGCATTGAAGGATTTACTATAGGCAGCGACTATTTGGCACCACAATTTACTCTCACCCATACCATCCACCCAATTTTTTATTTTCCACACTATGCACTTTCTGTCCCACACCACAATTCTTTTCCACACCACCCATAAAAGGAGAAAACCTAACTTTTTCTCCCCTCCCACAATAGTAATAGCATGGAAGGGGGTGATCGATTGCGAGGGACGGTGAGAGACGACAGGCAATGATGAAAAATTGAGGAAATGGGGTTGCGAAGGTGGCCATCGCAATGGGCACACAACCACAATAGCCATCATCATCCCATTCTCTCTTCTTTTCGCACAGGTCGTCGTTCCTCTCATTCTTCTCATTCCCCTCTCACTTCTCCCACTCTCCCTTCTTCTCGCACAAGCCGCCGCCCCTCTCCTTCTTCTCCTTCCCCTATCCTGTTTCTATCCTCCATGACGTTGAGTTTTCCACTCGTAGGCTCCTCTGCGAGAGTAACATTTTTTTGCCCTCACATCGGCCTCTACGTGTGGGCAACCCACTATCGCAGAGGCTGCTGCGAGGGCGAGAAAAAAACAGAAACAAAAGAGAGTAAGGAGAAGAAGGAAAGGGAGAGGGGCGACAGTCGAATCGAGGGTGCCATGTTCGGGTTCAACCTAGTAAAGAAATAACCTTATTGAATTATCTTTCATTTTTTGTTTTACATGGTGTTGTTGTTCTTCAGAAGAAGGGAACAGATAGGGTGAGAAAACTGTTGAGAGAGTGACCGATGTGGCAGGGAAGATAGGAGATTGAGTCGAGTGAGAGGGAAGAAGATGAATCGAATTTGGGAGGGGAAAATTTTTGGAAAAGGGGAGAATAGAAAGTGAGAGGAAAAAGATGAATAGTGGTTTAAATGAGTTGTGTGAGAGAGCAAGTAAAAAAAGATGGGTAGTGTGATTGAGGATAAGTTGTGATGTCAAGTAGTCACTACCTTAACTATATTCAACCCTCTACTCGAATAAGAGATGGGCCGTTTATAGAAGAAGATAAAATTCAGCTGATCTACATCAAAATATCTTTGATGGATCAATTGTTTAGATTGATGAGGTTCTAGTTGTAGTAGTGATTGTATTTTGCATTTTTTAATAATAGGGTTAGGGGCCCTCTCCCCAGCTTGCTAAAAAAAAAATCTCAAAACTGGCTCAAAAGTAATTTTTTTTTACTTGAGGTGGGCACCGAGAACAAATAAGGCATAATTTTGCTTGGTACACATTGAACATGACAAGCCAATCGAACATGAAATTAAGATCATTGATGAGTCACTTTAACTACATTGAAGCCATAAATATTGGACACATGCAAGAACGAAAGAAACAAGTTTAGGGTATAGTTGGGTAGGTAGGCCCGCCTATAGTATTTGCCCATCCACCCACCATATATCTTCCTTCCTTCCAAATTTGCCTATTATTGCTTCTTCTCTATCCTCTCGTGTGAGAATGAGTTGGAAGTAAGGATTATGATTTCGTTTTTCGAGTTCATTTCTGTATCCTGAGTTAAAAAAATATTTCAAGAAATATTTTGATGCATGAAGAAAAAACGTGAAAATTTCGATGATACATAAGAATATATAATGAATTTCGAGGATATATGAAAATATGTAAAAAAAAAAAATAGATGCAAGTAAATAAATCTATTAAATATATTAAATGAAGCCTAAATACCAAGAAATAAAACAAACATGAAATCAATATATAATTAGAAAATCAATATATGAAGAAATGATAATTAGAAAATTATGAGGGGTGGTTTTAAAAATCAATAAATAATTATAAGAATTGATAATATGAAAAAACTCCGAAATTTACAAAAAAACTCCGAAATTTATCCAAAAACCCTCGAAAAAATGTAAATTTGGTAGCTGGGTTTTGTATTTTTACGGAAAAAAGAAATTTATGAAAAAATCTTAAAATTTTTAGAAAAAACCCTTGAAAAAATGTAACTTTTTATTTCGCCATTTTTCTTTTCGTAATTTCCAAAAAATGAAATTTTCGTTGAAATCACATTCCTTGGTTGGAAGGGCAACCACTACTCCACACCACCAAAAACGCATTCTCACACCATTTAACTCTTCCACACTACCTACTTTCTTTCCCACACCACCACTCTTTCCCACACCACCTATATAAACGAAGAAACAACATTTTTCTCTTCCCCGTTTAGATCGAAACGCAAGCCTCCCCTCCCCCATTCAAATCTTCAGTCTCCCCACATTCAAATCTCTTGCAAACACAAAACCAACACTCGAATATCTCTCGAAATTGAAACCCCTCAAAATCGAAACCACTAAAAATCGAACCCCAAATCGCAACCTCCCCAAAACGCAACTTCTAAAAGATGCAGCTTCTCAAACGCAAAACGCAAAATCGACTTCAAGTAAATCATCATTTTTCTCCCCCATTCAAAAACGCAAAGGCAGTGCATCTCTATTACATTCAAAACGCAAAACGTAAATCGCAAGCACCCGATTCTACTTCCCCCTTAATTTGATTTGATCGATTGCTTCAAGAAATTAATGTTTTGTTAACATAACATTTGAAATTTCAGTTTTCTTGGAGGATTCCTTATTTATTTAGTCACTATTCACTAGTTCACCAAAAAATTAATCAACGCGAGCATTTTGGAGGGAAAATGTATTGTTCGCACAAAACAATGCGAGAATTTGCAAAAAAAATCGCAATGAACAATGCAACTCGCAGAGGTCCAGATGAGGTTATTGCAAAATCTCACAAAGTTTCAGGCGAGGTTTTTTCAAAATCTCGCAACGCACATTGCGAGTAACAAGGGTCCAGGCGAGTTTTTTTCAAAATCTCGCAGAGGACCAGGCGAATGGGTGAAAACAGACTCTTTTTTTTTTGGACAGATTTGCGCCACTTTAGTAAAATGACCATAACTTGCTCATTTCAAAACATTTTCAAGTGATTCAAGTTGTGTTTATTAGGTAAATAAGAGTAATAGAATTTTTGTGTGTTGATGAAGTTGAGAATTGGTCTCAATCGAGCAAATAATTTGGCCGAAATTCAGAGACACTATCGCGTTTTCATTGAGAGACAGATTTGCGCGCCTTTAGTAAAATGACCATAACTTGCTCATTTCAAAACATTTTCAAGTGATTCAAGTTTTGTTTATTAGATAACTCAGAGTACTAAAATTTTCATGTTTTGATGAGCTTGAGAATCAGTCTCAATTGAGGGTTTGAATTGGTCAAACATTACCTTATTTTTAAGTTACTATTTTTTTTCAAAAAAAGTTTTTTGGGTGGTATGGGTTAGTAGAAAAAAAAAGTACATGGTGGTGTGAGACAACACTTTTGATGGTGTGGAGTAGTCATTGCCAGTTGGAAGTTCAATGAAAAAAAAACAATCTGAGAGAGATAGGCAATAACGTAGGGATGGCAGTAGAGCGGATTTTTACGGATATCCGCTCCGCCCAATCCGTTTGGGACGATTTTGGATATGCCTAAATGGATTTCAGGGCGGATACGGATATCCAAATAGCATCCATAAAATATTCGAGGCGGATACGAATTTGGCCATATTCGCCCCACGGATATCCGTTTAAGTATTGAAATTACAAAATTACCCTCTATCCTTTAAAAAGAAAAAAAACCCCCTAGATCTATCATCCTGAATCTCTCTCGTACTCTCACTCTGCCTCCTATTTCCAGTCCTCTCCTCTCACAGATCCAAGCAACAAGCTTCAATACAGAAGCAATAACACCCAATATTCACACAAGATACTCTGCAGCAGCGTTGATGGCAGAAGAAAGACGACGACCGATCCAGGGAACATTTCAACAACCCCACCACCGACAGATCTGTGAAGTGGATTTATGAAGTGGATCACTGAGAAAATGAAAACACAGAGAGACGAAGAGATGGAAGGAGAAGCAAACAATTCAAAGAGGCTCAAACTCCTGAACGGGTCTTCTTCATTTCCATCACCTTCACTGTTTTTCGACAACCTTCTTCTTCCTTTGGCTCGACGACAACGAGGAGAGTGAAGAAGAGAAAAGAAGAGAAGAACAAGCTCAAAATGGCAGAAACGAAGTATCGCACATTGACGATGATGAGGACGAAGCGAAGACGCAATGTCGAAGTTCAAAGGGATTGCTCGTACTTAGATACAGTCAATCGCCAGGTGGGATCTTAGTAAGCTTCTTCAAAGTGATGTCGAGCGAAGAGAGGATTTTTTTTGCAAAATTTTGCTGAGAAGTAGTATTTTTGCAGGAAGAAGATTTTGATTTTGAAAATTTTTATTATTGCAAAATTTTGCTGGACTTTGATTTTGAAAATTTTTGCTGAGAAGAAGATTTTTTGCAGGAACCCATACGCCTCTCTTCTGTTAAGAATATTTTTTTTTGTTAATCGGTTATTTGGGTGGGGTGGATATTCGCAAATCCGGATGAATTTTAAAATTTTATATAAACAGATATTCGGGGCGGATTCGGGGATCCGTGATCTCTAGTGGGGCAGGGATGAATTTGCCCAAATTTACCCCATTGCCATTCCTACAATAACGGTATCAACTTCAAAACATGATTGAAAGAATGAAGAGAACTGAGAACATAGCCCACACTGGAATTAGGAAGGTGTTGGGAGGTTGACCGACCACATTTAAAAAAAAAGAAAAGAAAATTACATAAATCACATTTCCCATATATTGAAGGCTCATTGCAAGCAATATTTTCTTTCTCACCAACTATTGATTTAAATTCTGTAACAAACCAACCAAATAAGTACTTAAATATTAATATAATCAACCCTGGAAACTCTAGTTGCATGCCATTTAATACTTTTTGCAGGAATAACTTGATGAGTGCACGTCAGTATATTTTATACTGCTACTCCATCACCTTATTGCCTAGTTGGTCATCCTCCATACCATAATAGTGATTAAAATTTTTGCAAACGTCTTATCTTTAGTTTTTAAGGCCAACCTAATCTCGGATGAAAATTTGAACAAAAGTTAAGACACTATGTATGCACTTTGAGAGGTTTGATTTGTTTCAAAATACTATATATTATGGGTCCATCCGTTTGTTAGTGCAAATGCTTTTTATGAGTGATGCTAGGCGGTGAGGAAACGGGTGAGGGAAGGGGGTTTGACCCCCCATCCCCCTTGAGATTCATCGCTCGTTTCCTCGCCATTTAGAATCACCGGCTTTTTATAATTAATGATTATGTATGTTTTAACAATATTATTTAATACAAGTATGTTAGCTACCTCATTTCATCTTTTGTTAAAATGGAATTTTGTAATTCTAACTACTACTATTAAGATATATGCCCATTGACTAATAGTTATGGAGATTGGTTGAGCCATCAAATCCCCAATTACCTAGCTATCTAAGTTGATGCATGTATGACGTTCTGGCTTGTCTCTAAATGTTTACTTGTTGCTAATTCTTTTATTCCATCTTACTCACCTTATATATTACTTGCTTATACCTAAGAAGCATAAGCTTAAAGCTACAATTGGGAACAAGGGAAATGAAGAAAGACATATACTTAAAAAAAAAAAAGATAGAAAATTATTGCTAATTTGGTATCTAAACAACTATCTCTTTCTCATATCTAATCTCCATCAAGGTTTAATGTTAGCTGACAACATGAATATGAGCTGTTCTACACAGCGAGGAAGCGGGCGAGGAAATCAGCGAGGGAGGGAGAGAGGGGACCGCCCACTTCCCTTGGAATGCGTGTTATCATTTTTCATGTGCGCATCCCGAAGGGGATGGACGGTCCCCTCTCTCCCTCCCTCGCTGATTTCCTCACCCGCTTCCTCGCCATTTAGAATTTCTCCATTACGGTCTTTCACAATACAGTGTAGGTATTTGTTGTAGACACCATTAAAAAAGCACTACATCAAATTTGTATGAGCTAACTTGCTGAGCTTTAGGCAAGGAATTTGTGAATAACAGCATGGATATGGTAGAAGCAGCGTGTGAATTATGTAGTGTTTTTTTTTTCCTTGTCCCTGAGTTGGAATGTTAATCATGAACTGATGAACATGCATATAGGTCCATCTTCAGCTCAGCTCGGTCTCATTATCTTAAACATATAATATATACATAAAAAGATTGCGGTTTTTAAAGTGTTGATACTTGTTGTCAGGAAAGCAACAAATGGAATCAGACCCCTCTTCCTCAGTCCCCACTCACTCCTGATGCATTTGGGGACCATTGTACCTGCTGCAATTGCATTTTGCACTGCACCACCTTCTTTTTTCTACCACTTTAATGTTAATTAATCAATGAATCAATCAAATCCCACATCCCCACAACCCACACCACACCAATACAGTGGTATAAACAAGGGGATGTGGTTATTTAAGGGAAATGGCGAGGGATGGGTGTAACCTCAAGATAAGTGACGCCACACATTTCGAGGCGATTTCGCTTATCTCGACCCATTCCTCGCTCCCTAGAATTTCTGATTTTCTATACAAGTCCAGACTATCGAGTGAAGAAAAGAAGAAAAACAAAAAATTCCCCTCTTCAATCTCAAGTAAAGTGAAGCAAACACTTTTTCTTTAGTGAAGCAAACACTTTTTCTTTTGATTCTTCACTTCACCCTTTTTTTTCTTTTCTGGGTTTCTGTGTGCTCTTGAGATATGCAACTGCAGCAACTTCAAATGGGTACTAGTAGTGAAGAGGATCTGAAATCCCAAAATGGTGCTAAAACCCAAGCTGCTTCCCCCATCCGTCCTTCATTGATCATTGAAGCTTCTGAATTTGATACTAGAGTTAGAACACTTGTGCAGAAGATGGTTTGGGAGTTTGGGTTGGGGTTGAGCTGTGTCAAGAAGGGTCAAAGAAAAGCCTCCCTAAAGCAGCAACAATGTTTAAAAGGCAAAGAAAATGAACCAGATTCTTCTTCTTCTTCTAATGAGCATAACAAAGCTTGGTTACTCGCGGAGTGTGGAGGTGGGGAGCAATACTTTGATCCCCAATCAGTTCATTCTTCTTTTCGCTTCAGCTTTGGTTCTCAACTTGACCATGATTTGAACTCCTGCTCTGCTTCTTCTTCTTCATCCTCAGTTGCTGCTGTTCTTATGGTGAATTTAGACAATGGGTTAAGAGAATCTCTTTCTCGAGACTTGAAATGGAAAAGGATTGAATCATTGGAAAGAAGTATTTCTCCAGTTGCTCATACATTAGTTAGATACACCTACTCTGAAATTCGCTCTGCTACTAGAAATTTCTCCAAAGGTACTGGCCATACCTATTGCATTTATTTTTGTCTCTTTTTATTTCAGATTTACTGTAATTTGTCTTTTTTGTTGATTGGGTAATGATTGAAGCATGCAAAACCTCTTTACATTGATAAAAAGATGTTAAACATTTTAATCTTCTTGTTGGATAGGGAGAGTGTTGGGGAGAGGAGCACTTAGTTATGTTTACAGAGGTAGAATTGAGTTCCGAAGAACCGCGGTCGCGATTAAGAGATTAGAAAAGGAAGATAAGGAGTCTGCTAAGGCTTTTTGTAGAGAATTGATGATAGCAAGTTTGCTTCGCAATAGAAATATTGTTCCTCTTGTTGGGTTTTGTATTGATCCAGATGAAGGTCTATTCTTGATTTACAAATATGTCTCAGGAGGAAGCCTAGAATATCATCTCCATGGTATGAACTTCTACTTTATGTTTGGTGGGAAATTCGTTTGGGTTTTGTTTGTTTAGTGTTTGATTTATGAGATATGTATCCATTTGCAGAGAAAAAGAGGAGAGGACTAAAGGAGGGTTCTTCTCTTCCATGGACTGCGAGATATAAGGTTGCGCTTGGGATTGCAGAGGCCGTCGCATACCTTCATAATGGAAGAGATAGATGTGTTGTTCACAGAGACATTAAGCCTTCCAACATCCTTCTATCTTCCACGAAAATACCCAAGGTGAGAAAGTAGTTCCTCATATGAGTTGGCCTTTTGTTCTTGATGGAGTCACACCTATAACCTGAGAATTTGTTTGACTTAATTTTGAATTTTATTGCAGCTGTGTGATTTCGGATTAGCTACCTGGACTCCTGGACCATCTGTTCCCTTCTTATGCAAAACTGTCAAAGGAACATTTGGGTAAGTTTTAATTCGCCGAACTAATATAAACATGTTCCAATTTGGTTATTGGCAGGATTCATTTGTTTGTTTAGTTAGTGACTAGAGTCTCAGTTTTCTTAATATCTGAATTAAATTTGATGTGCAGTTATTTGGCTCCCGAATATTTCCAACATGGTAAAGTCTCCGACAAAACTGATGTATATGCTTTCGGAGTTGTTTTATTGGAGCTGCTAACAGGCAGGAAGCCCTTTGAGGCCAGAAGAGCACCAGGAGAAGAAAACTTGGTTTTATGGGTAAGCTCTTATAAATACTTGCACTGGCGGTAATTTACATTCACTAAATGGAACCAAATTGCCATCACTATCTCAGATTGGTATGGTCCCAGACAAAGTTTGATTGACCTAAGTATTGATTCTCCATAAACTGATAGCTTCCATGCACTATATGCATTACGAAAGGGTCCATATAATAAGGTTAATAATATAGCATATGTAGGTTTAAGACTCTAATCCTAATACATATAACATATACTCTAATCCTGATGATAGGTTATGCTCATTAATCCTGATGAAACAGTAGCAAAAATTTGTTGTGTTAATTCTTCGTTTGCCATCAATGGAAAGTGTCTTAATCCGTCCTTCATTTGCAGGCAAAGCCAATCTTGCAAAAGGGAGAATCAATTGAAGTTTTACTTGACCCGAAACTCAAACTAAGACCACACAATTCAAGACAACTCACCGGGATGGTTCAAGCTGCCGCTGCCTGCATTAGTAGCGAAGAATCAAGGAGACCAAACATTGATAATGTAATTTCTATACTGCGAGGAGAAGAAAATTATTGCATGAACAGAAGCAAACCCACTTTTTCTGAGAATAGTTGCATTTTGGATTGCTATCCTCATTTGCATGATTTACAGTCAAAGGGTGACATGAGGAGTCACTTTGCTCTTGCCATGCTAGGGGTTTCAGACATTGAGGACGATGATCACTACTGTTAAACTAAACACACATATCAACAAATTGGTTTTTTTTTTTTTTTTTTTTTTTGTCTTTAATCCTCCTCCTCCCCCCCCCCCCCCCCAGCCAGTGGGGAGAGTGAGAAAAGGATGTACATGGATACTAGAGATTGTACATATACATTTTGCTGGAAGGAGAATAAAATTTTAGTTTGGAATTGAGTGATTGTTCGATGTCATCACAAATCATTCTCGGATTGATTCCATTTCCATCCACATCTTGAATCCTGCTACTGGAGAATATGTCAAGGTTCCAGACATGATTTTACCCATATAAATGGTAGGGTGGTTCTCGTTGGATCAAGATTTGGTTTTGATCCCTCTGTTAAATAATTGAGAGAGGTACAGATGTTTAAATGGATAGACAAGGTGGAAAGCTACGAAAAATCAGAGGTCCAAGTGTATACACTGGGGTCGAATTCGTGGAGAAAGGCGAAAAGGTATAGTGCAAATATTAACTGGAAGCTCCCAAGTGTTCGTTAATGGGCGTGTTCACTGGCTCACTCGAGATTTCGATGAACCTGACAAGGAATCCCCAATTTGCATCTTGTTTGATATGGTCAACGAAAAATTTGGATTTATTCCAACTCATGAATTAAGTATTCATGCTGGACTACTAGGAGATTGTTTGTCTATCAAATTTGATGTGTCCAAATCTGGTCTCTTAGAGATCTGATTTGCAAAACAAGATTAGATTCGCAAAGACAACCTTTTTGATGGCCGAAAACACTCTGATGCTTAAGTCAGTTAATTTGTGAGAGAAGACTAAATTTAGACAGAATATAATTCAGATGAATTTGCATAGTCTTTGTTGAATGTTTCCTTTACATTATATAATGTTTGTCATTAACTCTCTGTGTGACTTAAGCATGTAGGGCGTGATGAGGGAGACGTTCTTTGTAATGGTTTTTCCTTCATTGAAGTACGTCATTGGAGGAGTGATTTTCGCCACGACTTGTCTTTTCTGTAACATCTCTCTTATCTGAGGGAAGAGATCGGTTGGGTCTGGATTTAGGTATTTGATTACAAACTTTTGTCAAGGGCCATTTTGGGCTTTAATGACTGTGTCTGCCTTTTAGATTTCTTGGGTCGGGCCTATTATCCATGTCGAGATTGAAGTGTCTGTTCCTCGTGATAGATAATTTTTGCCATGTGTACGGTCGTGATTAGAGTTTTATTTGATGTATCATCAAAATTGTTTTTTCCTTATATGTTACGAGATATGGGTTATGAGAGAATATAATGTGGGGAAATCTTGAACTTAGCAGTTTGTTATAGCAAAAGATCTGTGGCTGGGTGCATCCTTCCTCTTCAGTTTCGGAAGAATGGCGAGCTTGTACTACAATGTGATTCCAGCTCTTTGATTTCTTATGACCTTCAAAGTGGAAAAGTAATTCCAATTGATGATGATTACCTCCCAAAACTTGCCGGTGAGCATATGGTTGTAAAGCAAAATTGTCTCAAGGTTTTCCTTACATTGGGAGCCTGATTTCGCCCAAGTTAGGCTCCACAACAGAGATAAAACTTTAAGAAAATGGAAAGCATAGATTGTTGCATAGTGAAGAAGATTGTGTCAAAAAGAAAAAGAAGCTTAAGCTAGAGCTCCCGACCAACGCTCTCGAGATAGTGAAAGCATGGACATGGAAGGGACAGTTCTTTTATCTGAATGTGGGACTTTAATGTTTGTTTGATTAATGGGTATTGTATTGATTGCGATATATTAGTATTTTGTGACTTTTGAAGTTGAGACACTTCTAATTTCTATAAACTACAAATTTAGTTACAAAATATTAAAAAAAAATTATTAACATAAATGCCATGACTAGCTAGAAATACAAACAAATATAATACAAGTATTGCTGAAATTAGAATTCTGATAAAAAGTGTGTAAAGAGGGGGGGGGTGTGTATTTTCGCCCCCCAGGCAGCAAAACCCAGGCTGCCTAGAATTTAGTCCAAACTCCTTAGCCACCATCAGAAACCTAGTTGAGGAGACCTTGAGACTCTTTGTTGCTCAAACATAGTTGGTTGATTAGATTAACAACATGGCCATGATAGAAAGAGTTCAAGATAGGTTGTTAGCATGAGTTGTAATTAGTTAGTGTTATGATAAACTGTTAGTATGAGTTCTTGATTCCAAGATGTAATCTGGATTGTCTATAAATACATATAAAGCTCTCTGTATTGCTATTACATTGAAAAGCAATAGCAGAATTTTCACTTTGTTCATACATTTCTAACTTGGTATCAGAGCCCATACTAACAGTTTATCATAACACTAACTAATAAAGGTTCATACTGACATCTGGGGCCCTGCCTTTGTCAAATCTACCTCTGGTGCTCGTTTTTTTTATCTTGTTTGTTGATGATTTTTCAAGGTTCACTTGGTTGTTTCCACTTCAGTCCAAAGATCAGGCTTTACCTATGTTCAAGGTGTTCAAACTTCGTGTTGAAAACCAATTTAACACCTCCATTAAATGCCTTCAATCTGATAATGGCGGTGAATTCAAGGCTTTTAAATCCTTTTTATTAGATTCTGGCATTGAACATCGATTCTCTTGTCCACATTCATCTTCCCAAAATGGTAGAGTGGAACGTAAACACAGACATGTTGTTGAAACAGGTCTTGCTTTGTTAGCTCATGCTCATATGCCATTCAAGTTTTGGCAATATGCTTTTCAAGCAGCTGTTTTTCTTATCAACCGCATGCCAACTAAAGTGCTTAGTAACAAGTCTCCTTATCAGGTTCTTCTAAATAGACTTCCTGACTACCGTGCTCTTCATGTTTTTGGTTGCTTATGCTTTCCATTCATTTGCCCTTATAATCAGCATAAGCTCCAATTCAGATTAGTTGCTTGTGTCTTTCCTGGTTATAGTTTAGACCATAAGGGGTTTTTGTGTCTTGATCAATCTTCTGGTCGAGTATATGTCTCTCCCAATGTTTTTTCCTATGCACATTTCTACTTCTTTACTTCCATTAGTTCCCATTTCAAATGAGTTGTCTCCTGTGATCACTTCTTTTGTTCCTCAGTCCTCCACTAGTTCAGTCTCTCTGCTTCCACCTACTGCTCCTTCTTCTACTCTGTCTCATACGCCTACTAGTTCAGTCCCTTCACTTCCGACTGATGTTCCTCCTATAGAATCCTTACCATCCTCTTCTCTTCCAACTCGTATGCTTACTCGTTCTATGGCTGGCATTTCAAAGAGGAAACAAATTCTTGATTTATCTGTTGTTAAGCTCTCAGAACCCACTACTTTGAGACAAGCTCTTAAAGATCCATCCTGGGTTCACGCCATGGAACAGGAAATTTCTGCTTTGCATAATAATGGCACTTGGACTTTGGTTGATCCACCTAGTAATGTGAACATTATAGGTTGTAAGTGGGTTTATAGACTCAAATACAAGCCTGATGGGAGTATTGACAGATACAAAGCTCGCCTTGTTGCCAAAGGATTCAATCAAACCTATGGCTTGGATTACTTTGAGATGTTTAGTCCTGTAGTAAAATCTGCAACTATTCGTATTGTTCTCACCCTTGCGGTCAGTTTTCAATGGGATGTTAGACAACTTGATGTTCATAATGCCTTCTTGAATGGAGATCTTGAAGAACAAGTATTCATGGCTCAACCTCCTGGTTTTTTAGACAACCAATTTCCATCTAAAGTTTGTCAACTACGGAAGTCACTGTATGGTCTAAAACAGTCGCCTCGTGCTTGGTTTTCTAAACTAAGTTGTGCTATTCTTAGATGTGGTTTCACTGCCTCTCGGACAAATAGTTCCATGTTTGTCAGGTTTGATAAACATTCTGTTCTTATCATGTTAGTTTATGTGGATGATATCATTGTTACAGGCAGTTCTTCGAGGCATATTTCTTCGCTTATTGCTCAATTAAATTCAGTCTTTGCCCTTCGTGACTTGGGTCCTTTGTCCTACTTCTTGGGCATTGAAGTTCATCACTGTAATGGTGCACTACATCTCAGCCAAGCCAAATATGTTGCTGATCTACTTACTCGTGTTAATATGATGGATTGCAAACCTTTTCCAACTCCAGGAGCCGTTGGCAAACCATTGTCACAGTCTGATGGAACTCCCCTTATGAATGCTACTACCTATCGCAACATTGTTGGTGCTCTCCAATATGTCACCATGACCAGGCCAGACATTGCCTTTGCGGTCAATAAGGCTTGTCAGTTTATGCAAGCACCTACGACATCTCACTGGTTAGCTATCAAGCGCATTCTGCGTTATCTGAAAGGTTCTTCTCATGATGGATTGCTCTTACAATCTGCTCGTGATCTTGCTATAGAAGCCTTCTCTGATGCTGACTGAGGTTCTAATCCTGATGACAGACGCAGTTCAAGTGGGTACTTGGTTTATTTAGGTGGTAATTTGATATCTTGGTCTGCTACCAAACAACGAGTTGTCTCCAAAAGCAGTGTTGAATCTGAGTATCGTGGTCTTGCGCTTGCCACTTCTGAGGTAATCTGGATCCAGGCCTTGTTAAAGGAGCTTTGTGTTCCTCTTCCTAGTTCTCCTATTCTATGGTATGACATTGTCAGTGCTTACCACCTTGCCAAGAATCCAATGTTTCATGCACGGACCAAACATATTGAGATTGATTTACATTTCATCCGTGATCGTGTTCTCCGAGGTGATTTACTTCTCGCATTTGTTCCTACTACTGAGCAGCCTGCGAATCTTCTCACAAAGCATCTTACAAGTGCAAGGTTTGCCTATCTCAGGTCACATCTTGGTCTTGTTCCCCGCCCCTTGCACTTGAGGGGGGATGATAGAAAGAGTTCAAGATAGGTTGTTAGCATGAGCTGTAATTAGTTAGATAGGTTGTTAGCATGAGCTGTAATTAGTTAGTGTTATGATAAACTGTTAGTATGAGTTCTTGATTCCAAGATGTAATCTGGATTGTCTATAAATACATATAAAGCTCTCTGTATTGCTATTACATTGAAAAGCAATAGCAGAGTTTTCACTTTGTTCATACATTTCTAACTGGCCAAAACAGAAAATTTTACCGAAGAAGATAGGATCAGTAGTTTGCCTGATCACTTGCTTCACAATGTCATATCATCCATTTTCCCCAAAAGATGGGAAAGTCTCTGGTGTTCAATGCCTTGTTTAAACTTTGACCGAAGCTTATTCCCTTCAGCAAGTGATTTCTGCAAATTTGTTGAGTCTGTACTCGTTCAGCGTGATGTTCCTGACATAGAGAAGTGCCATCTCTGGATGTGGTGGGAGGCTAGGGGCCCTGACATTACTAGTACTACCCCCATTCAAGCAAACACAGTGATCAAGTTTGCAATCAGACACAATGTTAAGAGTGCTTCTAGGGAGCCTGGGTCTGCTGCCTGGGTTTGCAGCCTGGGTGGCATTTTTACACTTTTGCCCCCGCCTTTTTAACTACTCTTTAAATATAACAACAACAAAGGAGGGGCAAAAGGATAATTTCGCCAACCCAGGCTGCAAATCCAGGCTCCCTAGAATTATACCAATGTTAAAGTTCTTGATATTGAAATATTCAAATTCGACAAGTTTAAGTTGACATACAATGTGTTTACTTGTTCATCCTTGAGAGAGCTCAGATTGGATTTGAAGAACACCCAACACCTAACCATACCTAGTAGCACTTCAATCGTCTTGCCGAACCTTTAAATCCAGCATCTTAAATCAGTTTGGATTCGGGACAACAAAACAGCCGAACCCTCTTTTCAGTTTGTCCGGTTCTAGAAACTTTGATTTCGTGATACATCGACGAGCTTAGAAATATCAGCTCATCAACTTAAGAACCTTATAATATGCGGTTCCCTTCCTCTTACCATAAGAATGTCTTGCCCAATTCTCATATCCATGGAACTATGTCCTGGTTACTCATTAACCGGAGTTTTTACAAACAAGTGCTTGTTCTCATTAGCCCATGCACATATCAGGTTCTCAAAGTACATCATTAAATCGTGGAGTGAGTTGTTAAATGCCATTCAAAATACCTGATCTTTGACTTTTATCAAAGATTTTGCTTAATGAGGTACCTTCTCCTCTTATGTATTTGTCACTTCGATTTCAATCTGTAAGTACATTTAATTTATGGCAACGACTATTTCATACCACCAAAAGCGCTTTCTCACACTACGATGTATTATTTTTTTTTTGTTTTTTTTTTCTACCAACTCACACCACCACAACCCAAAAAACAGTTTTTGAAAAAAATCAGTAACTTAACTTAAAAATAGGGTAACTTTCAACAAATTTAAACCCTCAATTAAGACCGATTCTCAAGCTCATCAAATACAAAAATGGTAGTGCTATGAGTTATCTAATAAACACAATTTGAATCACTTAAAAATGTTTTGAAATGAGCAAATTATGATCATTTTACTAAAGTTGTGCAAATCTGTTTCGAAATGAAAACGGGACAGTGTCCCTGATTTTTGGCCAACTTATATGCTCGATCAAGATCGATTCACAAGCTCATATAACATGAAAATTATAGTAATCTGAGTTATCTAATAAACAAAACTTGAATCACTTGAAAATGTTTTGAAATGAGCAAGTTATGGTCATTTTAATAAAGTCGCGCAAGTCTGTCTTGCAGTGAAAATGTGATTGTGTTCCTAACTTTCATCCAACTTTTGTGCTCGATCTAGACCGATTCTCAAGTTGATAAAAACACAAATATTGTAGCACTCTGAGTTATCTAATAAACACAACTTGAATCACTTGAAAATGTTATGAAATGAACAATTTATACTCATTTTACTAAAGTCGCGCAAATCTGTCTCGCAATAAAAACGGGATAGTGTTCCTGACTTTCGGCCAATTTATGTGCTCGATCAAGATCGATTCTCAAGTTGATCAAAACCAAAAGTTTTAGTACTCTGAGTTATCTAATAAACACAATTTGAATTACTTGAAAATATTTTGAAATGAGCAAGTTATGGTCATTTTACTAAAATCGCGCAAATCTGTCTGAAAAAATTTGCTGAAATTTCCTGTTCGCCCAAAACTCTGCGAGTTTTTGCAAAAACCTTGCATTGTTCTAGGCGAGATTTTTTTACTGTTCGCCCAGATCAATGACATTGTCTCAGATGAACAATATATATATATATATATATATATATATATATATATATATATATATATATATATATATATATATATATATATATATATATTTTTTTTTTTTTTCTTCTGAAGTTTACTTTATTTTTGTGATTGAAAAAATTTCATGAGATTACTTTGTTTCTCTGAAATTTTTTGGTGAGGTTGCGATTTGGGGTTCGATTTTTAAGGGTTTCGAAAAGATTTTCGAGGGAGAGAGGAGAGATTTTCGAGGGAGAGGGAAGATGTTGGTTTCGATTTTGCAAGAGATTTGAATGTGGGGAGAGATTTGCAAGAGATTTGAATGTGGGAGAGGGAAGATATTTGAATGGGGGAGAGAGGAATCGCGTTTCGATTTGAATGGGGAGAGAAAAAATGTTGGTTTTTTTTATTTATATAGGTGGCGTGGGAAAGTATGATGGTGTGGGAAAGAAAGTAGGTGGCGTGAGAGAGTAGAATGATGTTAGAAAGCACTTATGGTGGTGTGGAGTAGTCGCTGCCTTAATTTATTTGTTTTTGTTCATTTTTATTCACATGTTGTGAAGAAACTTGCAGATGCAACTTTTTCACGGATTTATGATATTAACTTCTAATGAGACATCAATTAGTCATGCAATCACAGCCGTACACGTGGCATGGGCTAACCCTAGCACGAGAAAGACTTCAACGTGGTTACAAGCGAACCCATACCCAAACTATTATCCAGCCCGTAAGTTAGGTGCCCAAGCCCAAGTCATGCCAACCCAAGAGATTGATGAGTGCATAAAAGTGCACTCCGAACATTGTTTTTCTAAGTGTAATAGATTATTTGGTTAATTCTAGTATTTTTTTGTAATAATGTTCTACTTAGTATATTGTGTGCTTTTGGTTTTGGCAGGTAATTTAATGGAGAAAAAAGGAACTAATGCCACGTGCAAGGCCGGATTGCTAAAAAACAATTTCACAATTTTTTTTGGGTCGAAACCAGGTAGGAAAGGGAGCGAAATTAAAAAGGAAATAAAGAGTTTTAAAAAGGGAAAAAAAATTCCAAATTCTTTCCCTCTCTCAGACACAAATTGAACCCTTCACGACTGCAATTTCGAGCTCTCTCTCGGCTGAGAATTCAGTCCTCTCTCGGCTGCGAATTCAGTCCCCTCTCTCTTGGCTGTGTTTCATTCTTCTATTGGTTGAGTTTTCATCCCTATTTTGGGTTGCAAATTTGTTGTCTTTCGGGTTGCGTTTGAGCGAACTAGCTGATGTGCTAGAGCGGGGCGTGATATTTCTTACTTCTTGTGAGCGAACCAGGTGTTGTGCCAGAGCTGGGCGTGATATCTCTTAGGGTGTGTTTGGTTGCACCCAATCCATGGGAATTGGAATCCTATTCCCACTTGGAATAGGATTTTAGGTGTTTGTTTAGGTTTTTATTCATGGGCATGATATGCCAACACATGCCACAGATTCCCATCATTGATGGGAATCTGACGCCTCACCTCTATTGAGAAAAATAATTCACGGGACATAGACTCGTCTCTCTCCAACATCAGAAACTCTATCAAAGACCTCCTCTCATCTCTGCGAAGATCTCCATCGCATCAGAGACTCTATCAAAGATCTCTTCTCGTCTCTGTGAATATCTCCATTGCACTAGAGACTCTATCGAAGATCTGATCTATTTCGTAGATCTCCTATCATCTCCGCAATCTCCTCTCCTATGTGATCTCATCTCTCTTGAAATCTCCCTCCTCCAGGTTTGCCTAACCCCTTTTTTTTTTTTTTTTTTTTTTTTTTTTTCTCTTATTCTCTTCTACTGTTCCCATTTCTGATTCGGTTTGTTTCATTGTGTCTCTTGTTGTATAGGATCTATATACTGCAATTTGAGCGATTGGTGATTAATTGGCAAGGTATTTTGTATCCAGGCTCAAATTTGTGCAATCTTTAGCATCTATTTGAATTTTTATCATCTTTAGCATTCTCGGTTGAGGTTAAGTTTTGCTTTTATGTACCCAAACTCAGATTTGGGGTTTTTTTTGGTGATTTTTGTGTTTTGTGAAAATCCATTATGTAATTGTAGTTTGTGATGGTCTTGGCGACGTGTTTTGAACTAGATCATTGAGTTTAGAACCCTTTTCATGCCAAGATGGTTCACAATAAGAAATGCAGAACACGTCTATCTTCTGTACATGTTATATATCTTTAAGTTCTCATGTGGGTTTATGTTTAGATTTGAGAGTCCATTTCTTATAAGTATTTCAAGGGAAACCTAAGCACCAAGGTCTGTTACTGCAATGTTTGTTTAAGAAGCTGGGTTTGATTGGTCAGTTTGAAGGAGCATATATTTGTTCATCAAAATCTAATCTTTGTTGGCAATATTATGCATATATCCAGTATTCTATAATAAGTGTGAAGCACATGGTAATAAATCAATAGAGGGAGTCATATATTCTTGAGTATTATAGCAAGAGTCTCACACATTGAGTTGGTCCCTCAATGAAGAGGAATATGGCCGAGATGCAAGGTCATAGATGAGGAGGTCCAACCTCCAATAGCAACGTCAAGCTCGGGTACTAGAGAATATTTTCGCTCAAATTGGAGAGGTAGTAACTTTTTATTTGGTTGAGTGAAATTTGTGTTTTTTTTAGGTCTTTGGTTGGTTTGATTAGAAATTGTTGAGAAAGCTTTTTTTTTTATGGTTTTTTTTTTGTGCGAAAGTTAGATTTTATATAGGTTTTTGTGTGTTTTTCCTGAGATTTGTTGTGCAATGACCTAATTATGTGTTGATATTGTTACATTGATGGGATTTCAGTGTCTATTTACTTTGATAGATGAAGTTCGAAGTAATATGTTCATCTTGTTGATTTTGTTGTGTTTGTAGCGTCTTGAGGTTGAGATTTGATATTTAGGGGGGTTTTCAATTCAGGATTTGAATGGACTCTGAAGGATTTTAAATCTCGTGGATTTAAAAGATTTCAAAGGATTTTACCAAATCCACTGGATTTTGATGGATTTTAAATGATTGGATATTGTAGATTTTATAAAGGTTTGTTATGGATTTCTATGGATTCTTATAAATTCCATGGATTCTTATAAATATGTTACTAGTCATAGGAAGCAATGAAAGAACATCACCTACATTGTTATCCATGCCAACACAAATCATAAAACATCTTTCAAAACATCAATTAAACAATTGTTTGTATGCTAGAATTTTACTTCAAATTAAAAAAAAATTCAAATACATTGAAGATGGTCCAAAAGTAATACAAATAACTATTTTCCTTTTTCTTTCTGAAAAGAAAAACAATGCAAATAATTCTTCAATAAAAATAGATAGATAAACTAGACAAAAATCACCATCTTCATTGCTCATCGTTGACTCCCGACACTCACAACATCTCCCCACATATTTGAAGCTATAGTTGTTCTCCATGCATTAGCTTTCTCTTGTTGTTGATCTTGAGTTTGAAAAATTTCTTCTTTTTTTGACAGTGATGAAGGCTCGTCGTCCTTTTCAATTGGAAATTCATCAGAACAACACTCTTTACAAAGAAAAGTTGTGTAAGGCTACACAGGCTAGCACTAACTCCGCTTGTGTTTTATATGGAAATGGGTTCAATTGAGATTGAGATGGGAAAGTTTGTTGATCTTCGTCAGAATGAACAAGAACCCTAGAAGAAGGGAGAGAGAGAGGAAGGGGAGATAAAAAGAGGGGAATGAGAGAGAAGCCAATACGACTGTTGCTAAATAACACCACCATTTCTACTGAAGGACACCACCAACCCCCCTTACTTTCTTAAGGACGCCACCACATTTTTGAAGGACACCCCACCTGCTGAATGATACTATCAATATAAACAAAAAAACCCTAAACTTTCTTCTCTTCTTTTCGCATTTATCCCTTTCTTCTCCATCAATCACCACCGCAACCTCTCCTCATCCCTTCTTATTCTTCTTCAATCACCACCACCACCACGCTACCGCCACCGCTCCTCCTCCTCCCCCTCTTCTTCTTCTTCTTCTTCTTCTTCTTCTTCTCCATCAATCAGCACCGCCACCTCTCATTCCACCTCCTCCCATCTTCATCTTTTTATTCTCCTCCTCCTCCCCATCACCTTTTTTTTATACTTTTATTCTTCTTTTCTACCTCCATTTTTTTTTCTTTTTTTCCTATCTTCTTATTCTTTTTTTGCCCTCACGAAGGTTCTAGAAAATGGGGAATCTCCACTCGCAGAAACCTCTGCAAGGGCGAATGAGAAAAAAACATGGGAGAAGAAGAAAAGATGAGAAAAAAATAGAAGAAGAAGAAAAACAGAGAGCAAAGAAAAAGAAAAGGAAGAAAAAAAAAGAAGAAATCAGAAGAAAAAATGAGAAGAACAAAAAACAAGATGAAGAGAAGAGAGGACAAGAAGAAGAGAATGAGAAGAAAATGAATAACAAAAAAGAAGAACAAGAACAAAAAAGAAGAGGAAATGCGGGTGGTGGTGCAACCAATGGTGGTAGGGCGTGGTTGTGTGGCCGAAAGTTGTGGGGCGAGTTGGTGTTGCTCCTGTGAAGAGAGAAGAGAATGTTGAGAAGGGAAGGTGGTGGTGTCCTTCAGCAGATCCCCAAAAAAGTGGGTTGGTGGCCTTTTTCAGCAGAAATGGTGGTGTTATTTAACAATGGCTAATATAAATCCGTTGAAATATGAGGATGGAAGGTTGGATTTGTAATGACTCTTGTTATATATACTTTCCACCCACAAATCCTTCAAAATCCACAACTTTAACAAATCCATTAAAATCCACTACTTCTTGAATACCCCCTGATTTTGTGGACTTCTGAAAAGCATGAATTGAGTATCCCCTAATTTTGATGGATTTTAAAACAATCCTTTAAAATCCGTATTTGAATACCCCTAGATTTACATGTATTATTTTAAAATCTTAATTGAATACCCTGGATTTTAAAATCCTTCACAATCCATTAAAATCCATAATTGAATACCACCCCCTTATGTTGGTGTTGATTGATCAGGGTACCTGTTTATCTTGTTGATTGAATGTTGAAGCCTCAAATTACAAAAAAAAAATAACCCTGATGCTCATGCTTAGGAGATATAGTGACAGATGGTGGTATTGTCTTAAAAATTAGAGATGGTTAGAGGGTGTTTTTGTAGAATTTTCATCAATTGAATTCTAATGTCGTTAGGCCCAAAACCGTGGAATTCCCAAAATTTTAATTGTTATAAATATTAGTATATAGTCTAATATTTGTTTGTTTAATGACAAAAGTGTGGGTTTTTCTTGAAGTGAACTTTTGGTGTCATCAAACTGTACAAATTGTTTTTGATTTATTTTAGGGGCATGAATAATGAGTTACGAAATTGGTTGAAAATGGACCAATGTAAATGTTTTGAGGCTTCACTTTGGGTGTTGTGCTTTGCAGTGACTAGTACCACGGTTGCTTAGTCTTGTAATTGCTTAGTATCACTTTGGGCATGACTAATGTTTTGAAGGTTTTTACGATCTAGGTTTTTCAATTAAATTATCAGATTTTTCTTGTTTGAGATCAAAATCAAAATTGATGTTTGTGTTATCCCCTTCATCATACTCTTTCTCATTTGTTATAATAACATCCTTCCCGTTCCTTTTGCAATACCATCCTTTTCGTTTTATTTCTTATGACATCTTTCATTTCTTGTGGTATAATATCCTTTTCAAGCTGAGCATTTTCCTTAGCAAACATAACTTCGCTGAGAATTTAGCTAGTATTAACGACTGTAGCAGGCCTAAACAACTTTTGACTCTCTTAATATCTGTCGGAAAATATGGAAATGTAGTGATTCACTGTACATTTTTGTGCCCCCTTTCTTGTGGCTGGCTAGAGAAAAGATACATAAATATGAAACAAAGTTCCATTTTTATGTTGGCTTGCACAAATATGGTCACTTAGCATTTGAACTAGAGAGCATGTTCCTTTTTATGGTTGAAGTTGATTTGACCCGTAGTTCCATTTATGATGTGGGCTTGCATAATTATTGTTTAGTTGGAAGGTTCACATATTTGTTTAGTTGGATTGTTCTGGATTAAATTTTTTCTCACCATATTTATTGGTTTTATTTTAAGATGAACTTCAGAAAAATGGGTGTTCATGCATTGCATGTTAGACATTCTAGGTAAAATCCCCGTATATCTATGTATTGGTTGAGTAATGCTAGTTGATTGTATTGTAGGTATAGAGTTGTTTGTGTGTGTAAAGTTATCGTTAATGACTCTAGGTCATTAAATATTTAAGTACATGTTAATTTCTGTCATTAGATCTTCATTTGGATGCAAATTTGTAGGTTTCACAAGTGTCGGATAAATATTTCACTGTAGGTTAATTTGCTGGTTAAATATTGCAAATCAATTTAACTGCCAATTTGCATGTTAATTTCTGTCCGTGTAGATGATGATTTCGTTGGTACCATTCTTTTTGTTGCTTATGCAGTTTGTGATGGAATGAGGATTTAAAATGGTTCTTGTCCATCATATTGTTCAGATTTCAGTATGGATCATTTAGTCCTCCTATTGGTAGTTTATTTAGATCATGAAATTGTCGTAAGATCATTCATGTTCATCATAGGAGCTAGCTATATCAAGCCATGATATATCAATTTATTATATGTGTCAATTAGAAATCTTTTAGTCAATCATAATAACCTTTCAAGTATGTTTGGTGGATGTTTATAGCTGATGGGATAAAAGATCGACTTTATTTGTATTTACAAGATTTGAATTATAGTACTTCGTAGGTCATAGTAGATGATCAAGATTGGAATTATAGTACTTTATTTGTGTTTACAAGATTGGAATATGGCAACAAAACACACGATTCCAGTTTCTCAGTGCCCAAAACATAAATTTGTCTAGCCATGGATGCCAAAACGACTACATATTGTTGGAGTTGTTTTTAAATGTACAAACTCCACCAAGACGACTACAAGCTTCGGTGAAAATCATCCACCACTTTTTTTAATTGTTTCATCATATATATATAAAGTAGAATTGGTTGGGGGAATTGTGGGATCTCTCTCTCTCTCTCTATATATATATATATATATTTTTTTTTTTCCCTTAACCCCTCCTATATATATTCCTATGACACTCACAATAAGAATTGGAATCCAATTCCCATGGAAAACCAAACATCAAAGTTGGTCAAGTCCATGGCATGGGATGTCGTCGAATGGGATTCCAATTCCCATCTTAGGATTCGATGCAACCAAACATACCCTTAGTTCTTGATTGCGTGAAGGAAATAAGGAGGAAAACAAAGTCTGATTTGGTTGCGTCTTGGTTGCGACGTGAAGAGACAAGGAAGTGTTGTTGTGCATGAACGTTGTTATAGGAGCAACGAGCTCTTCCGCTCTGCGAGATAAGAAGGCCAAGGCTAGCATAGGCACATATTCCCGACGTCACGTCAGTACGAAAATTCTGCCCTCTTCCAGGTATACTCTTCAATAGCATGTATGACGCCCAATAGTTCGTAAAAATATCTGCGAAAGCTATCCGAATTCACATCAAGGCGAAGACCAGTTTATCTCCATCAATAGTTAGTTTGCTTAAAGTTGTTTGTTTCCCTTTCCGTAGTCAATATTGAGTTTAGAGTTCTTAAGAGACTTATGTGATTCACAATCATTTAAGAAATAAAACAAGAATTTCATAAACAAACTTTATTGATTATTGGAAAGATGTAACAACAAACGCCTTGAGACAAATACAAAAAATGACATACTACGAACGCCCTGAGGCGGATACAAAAGACTACATACTACGAACGCCCTGAGGCGGATACAAAAGACTACATATTGTAGGCATCTAATCAACATGGAGTAAGGACTTGCTCAAACTGTGTGGTCCCGTAAGCAACACAAACAGTCTAGGGCGAGCTACCTGCGAGCGAAAGAACGCTCCACGGAATGCTGCCATCAAATATGGTTTGCGGGGGTACAAATTTGACAACTAGGAATACTTGCGAAAACTCAGACCCAATTCCTATACTTCGTGAACTTGGGACAAGTATCAGCACTACATCACAAATCGTCATTTATAGCATGCCAAAACCGCTATTATAGGATAAGATATCGTTATCAGACACGCTGTGTCAGCCCATGCTATTAAAAGTGTCACTCTATTATACCATTTTTGGAACGCTATTAAAAGTGTACCTTTAATAGTGTCTCTGGAATGCTATTAAAAGTGTACATTTAATAGCGTTTTTGGAACGCTATTAAAAGTGTACATATAATAGCATTTATAAAATGTTTTAATAGCATTTTCGGCGATTTTTTTATGCTCATTTGTTTTAGCTTTACGTATCATTTGCAATATGTACCTGCTACTTATATACAATCCAACTATATAAAATTGCAATAGTAAATAGAACCCAACTATATAAAAATCACATCAACATTAATATAATCCAACTATGTATATAAAAGTGCAACTGTCAATACATGGTTCTTACAAAATAATTAAGTCTCATCAATACAATACATAGAATCCAAAATAAGTCAATACATGGTTCTTCCAAAATAAGTACACGGTACATATAATCCAACCATGTACGTAGGATGATAGCAATTGCACTGCAATGTTACAATCTTAAAAAGGATGAGAACATGTATCGACAAACTGTATCTTCACGCCTGAAAAATATATCAAGAAGACAATAAAGAATAAATATCCACATATCAAACATACTAGAAATAAGAATAAAACATCGATGTAGGAAGGTCCTCATTTCCAAGGACCAAAAAGACTACTTTCCATGGAGCTTCTTACAGGATAGGAAAGATAGCAGATATGGCTTAACTTATTTGTTACAGAGCTTATTTGTTACCGTAGTCATTAGGTAATCATACATATATGTATGATTATCATAAATGCTTAAATTTTGTTTTCTTTTCATACATATATGTTGCAAGAATCATTAGGTAAGAAGATAGCAAGGATCTAGCATGCAACATACATTAGTCCATATTGCAATCTTGGAGGTAACAAAAATTTGTGGCAAGTTAAGTGTTAACTGCGAGTCTGTTTTGTCCCCAAACATTTTGTAACCCATTACAGCAACTCCGACATACATCACCGTAACGACAGCGAAGCTGTACCAAAGGTTTAGTTGACAAGATTATAGATGATAGTCTGATAAAATTGAAAAGTTTGACTCAACTACTTTTAACTACTTGGTTCAAGCTAGTAGGAACTTGGGCAAATTGAAGATCAACTTTGCTACCATGTTAGGAAAACTGATGGGTATTGGTTTGGTTTGGCCATTGAAGTGTAGATGTTTGGGAAGACTGCATGTCTCGAGTAGCAGTATCCATATAATCCAATGGCTATTAAAAGGGTTGTAAGGTTAATCGTCGTCTCTTTACTCGGGAGTTCAACATGATCCACCAATCCAGCCTAAAACAAGCAAGCGACCACTAATGCAGATGCAAGAACTTCTCCAGCTGAAACAAAATCCATAGCACAGTTGTAATAATTACCATTTGACTTTGCTAAACAAAAATTTCCAAATCACAAACACTAGTAAAAAATGTTACTTACTTTGAAATCTAATGAAGATTATCATATTCAGCAATATGGTTTCTAATGCCGATTTTGACAGCCAACCATTCATGTCTAGAAAATAGTTTCACTATAAAAACATTAGACTAATAAAGTCTTTGGATGTTACCTTGATGATTTGGAGAAGCAGAAACAAAACCCATACCGTCAGTAGCACCAAATTCCTCTTTTTTTATGCTTGATCACCATATGCATGATTTTTATGAGGATTGTTCCATAGGTAAATTTAGATGACCGAATCTTGTGCCTATGCTAGGTAACAAAAAGAACCAAATAAGACCAGTTCTTGGAATTAATCAACATAGATGACCGAAATAAATACCATGTTTTGGGTTTTATGTTTTTGTCGATTTCCAATGATTTATGCATTAGTGAGGTGCAACTTAGTAGATACCATTCTAAATACATTTTGAATGAAAAGAGTTAGAGTGAACACCCATGCCTAATTCATTGTTTAGGGAAATCCATAACTTAAGGTGTAGACACTTATGCCCTTAAGTTGGCAAAATTTGAGCATTGAAATTTGGTTTATATCATTGTGCATGTTATTATTCAAAGGAAGATGACTAGTGGTGGATATCGAATCCCTAATTTACTTTCTCACTATTTGAACTTATTTAGTTTTACATTTAATTGTTCTCATTATATTTTCATATTCAATTAATTGTTAGGTTTCACTGAAGTGGTAGTATTAGGAAAACTATTTTTAACACTTAAACCAATCCTCGTGGGAATGATCTCATTCTTGCTATTTATACTAATTGTTTGCTCTTGTGCATTTGCGAGTAAAACGTAGAATTATAAGCTTATTATTTAGGTTAATAATTGCACAACAGATGCATGGGTTTTATGGCTTGGCCCAAGACAATAAGACCCGAACACGAATCTCAGAGCTGTCATAGGCCCAATATCTACTCGCACAAATCAACTCTCAGTCCAATCAAGCATTGAGTTCTAAACAGAGCTAAGTGCTGAAGAAACTCATTCATGCACAAGAAATATCTTTGGCGAGATCTTCTCCCTTCGTTATGCCCTCAATTACAAGAACAGTTGTGGAGGAAATACTCGCTACTTAAGGTGAGGAAAGGTAAGAAGAAAGCAATTTTCATAGAGTCTTCACTCTTCCTTGCATCAATATTTGACTTAAGCATTGGAGTGTCTTCGGCCACCACAACAGTGGTCCCTGGCTTAACTGTTGCTCATTTTTGCAGGCTCAAGATTAGCAAGGACAGATTTATACACATCAACTTCCAAGTGTTCGGTGCTTGAAACAAGATTTGGGGACAATGAAATTGCATTGATTTGTGCCTTGCTAAAAAATTGTCCCCGTTTACAAACTCTTTTATTAGAGAACTGTGAGGTAAGTTAATTTTTGAAATTTTTGTTATGCTGTAGAAATGGAGTAGCTCTCTAGTCTTATTTTTTATGAGTTTTAATTTTCAACATATATGGATGTTGGCAGGGATAATATCTTTCCTACCCAATCAAATTTTTGTACAGGGAAGATTTCGTACAAATACAAGTTGCCACACCTTAATATGGTTAAGTTCAAGAACTTCCAATCAACCAAAAGTGAAGTGAATTGGGTGAAGTTTTTATTGGAGAAAGCAATGGCTTTGGAAACAATGATGGTATTTTATTTGATGTCAACACCGGCACAATGAATAAAGATGAGTTGAGAAAACTTGGTGAAGAGCTAGTAATGTATCCTCGAGCCTCTCCAAAGGTTGGAATAGTGTTTATGTAATCAATTTTTCAACATGCATAAATGTTTAGATCTCAAATCCATGATCAATTACCAGTTTTTACCACGGTTTATATGAATCAAAGGCTTTGTGTTGTAGCAAATTTCCCAAATACACATAAATTCACTAGTAAGCTTAAATTGGATGAAGTAGCACTACCGCAAAACTATTACAAAAGGATGGAAAACTATTACAAAAGGAGGAAGAGCCAGGGGTGGGCATCCCATCCCTCGATCCTGGTCATGTTCCATCCCGATTTTTTCCAGGTCCTTTTCAGATTGATCAAACCCATCTAGTCTCGATCTATAGTGGGATGGGATTGCACTACAACAAAAAAAAACCTTTAATAACATTTATATGATGGCATTTTCATGCAAATGCTATGACACAAATTTCATGTCCCGCCCATCCCGAATAATATTTATTATTATTAATTTTAATATTTATTAACTAAAATTTTTGTGTCAAATTAAGATCTGGTCCATTTCAGTATGGTACATGAAGTTTTGAGGAATTTTGTGAACTTAACATTACAAATAATTGTCTTACAGTTTAAAACAATAACACTTTATAGATAACTCCTTAATATGTATAATGCTAAAAAAAAATAGAGTATAGTATTGTTGAATTGATGACATAAATATAAATAGAAACCTATAAAAACAAAACCTAGCATATTCTAGAACAAAAACACTATGTAATGTGCTTAAAGTGAGAATGGGCTAGTCTAGTGTGCTTCGAAGAGCCACCCCACTTTTATTGGATTTGGACATTGAATAGGTGCCTAGACTATACTTTAGCCTAGGCCCTACTTTTTTAGAGTTTGAAATAAATAGAACTAATGGAAAGGTTGATAATATAGTAATTATAGGGATTATTCATTTAAGTATGCACGTAATAATAACCTAGAAATAAGTTTAGACTGTACAAAAATTAAATCATACTCAAGTTGTCCCGTCCCGAACCCGTGTGGGATGGGATGAGGTAAACCACATTAATAGAAAAACAAGAATTATGTTTAGTAGGATACCTTGTGGCTTCAAAGATGTTGAAGCCAATCACATCACCATCAAATTTCATGGTCAGTTTCCCCGCATGCACATCAATATTTGTCCTTGCAGTTTTCATGAAGGGGCGCCCTAAAAGAAGAGGCAAATGTGCTGAAAATGCCGAATCTTCCATCTCAAGCACATAGAAATCTGTTGGGAAGATCAAATAGTTAACTTGCACAAACACATCTTCCAACAAACCTCTAGGATGTGCATTAGAGCGGTCAACCAATTGAATAATAACACCGTCATATTTTAGCTTCCCGAGATTCATAAAGCGATAAATAGAATACGGCATAACATTAATTAAAACACCTAAATCTAACATTCCATTTTCAATTTTAGTATTACCGATAACACAAGGGATAGTAAAACTACCTGGATCCTTACATTTCGGCGGCAATTTCCTTTGAAGAACTGCAGAAACATTCTCATTCACATTAACCACCTCTCCGTCTTGAAACGTCTCTTTGTTGTGCAAAGCTCCTTAAAATTTTTTGCATACTTAGGCATTTTCAATAGCATCAAGAAGCAGAATGTTAACCTGAAAATTCAGAAGGTTTCCAAGATTTCTTCTCATGTTCATATTTCTTAGATTTGGCAAACCTGCCTGAAAAATACACAAAATGTGGAGAATGATTAGCAGAAACTGAACTTGGAACACTCACCTTCTTAATTGGGGGTTTTGGCGTCACAACGGTGGCTGGATCCTCATCCTGTAACTCAGCTTCCATATTTCAGCTCTGTTTGAGGACTATTGGCTCACTCTCAATTTGCATACCACACCTCAATGTAATGGATTTTACGGTTTCAAACCTGCGTTTTGGGTTTGGAATGGTAGAACTAGGGAGTTTTCCTTGCTCGCAAATTTGTCCCATAAACTCAGCTATCGGTCCCATTTGTAGCTTCAAATCTGCTATATCTTTTGCTTGGTTCTGTTGATAAATAGTTAACGATTTCAGAATCTCATCATAATTAAGGGGTATACCTGAGTTGTGCTGAGGTGGTTCTGGCGGGCTCTAGAAGAAACCAGAGGGTGACCGATTCGAAGCTTGCTGTGGTGGTTGTTCTGAATTTCTCCATCCAAAGCTAGACTGATTTCTCCAACCTTCATTGTAAGTGTTCGAATAAGGGTTATTTCTATAATGATTTTGCCCCTGAAAACCTACTGCATTAACATTCTCCCGAAGGCCATTCTCAATCAGTTGAGGAAATTGATCGATGGATGTCCTGGCTTAGTGCACAAGCCACAAAAGTTGTGCAACTCCTAACACATTCAGTTCCCTAGAGTCTGAGTCACAAGTGAAGTAAGATTAACCATTTGAGCTTCCAAACTATAATTAGTACTTACCTCATAGACTTGGCGTGAAGGCTCTCCAATTCCTTCATACTGTTGGGCGTTTAAGGCTCAATTTGCAATCAAAGTTTTCGCTGCTACTGAAGTTTTATTAACCAAAGTTCCTCCTGCCGCTGCATCTAACATCTGTCATTCAAGAGGAAGCAATCTCTCATAAAAGTATTGAATCAGGAGCTCCTCCTTCATTTGATGCTGCGGACATGATGCTATGAGAGTTTTGAAGCGCTTATAGTATGTTGGGTATGATTCTCCTAGACCCTACTGAATGCCATTGAATTTTTTCCTCAACAAGATGATTTTTTAAGTTGCGAAGCATTTCTCTAGAAAAACCTTCTTCATGCTATCCCAAGAATATACTGTTCCGAAAGGTAGTTCATAGAGCCAATCCTTAGCCCTATCAGCCAGAGAAAAGGGAAACGCTCTTAGCTTCATGATGTTCTCATCCATAGTTATTGGCGTCATACTAGAGCATACAACTTCAAATTCCTTTAAATGCTTATTTAGATCCTCCATAGAAAGACCATGATACTTTGGAATATGGTGAAGTAGGCTGGATTTCAGCTCGAATAACTTTGTCTTGCCCTGCGTTGCTGTTGGATACTGAATGCATAAGGGTCTGACATTGTCCAAGGTGGATGCCCAAAGTTCTTTAATAGATCTATTGTCTGCCATGTCGAGCTCTTCTGATTCAGATTCAGAGCTAGACGTTTGTGACTCTTTTGTTTCTCTCATTCATCTTCTAAATATTTTCTCAGGCTCCGAATTGTTCTCAAATAATTTTTTGTTGGATCTCCTATGTGCATGAACTGGTACCGAGATAAAGACAGAAAGAATAAAAATCAATAAAAAGAAAAATAAAAATTAATAAATGTAACTAATGAAGTAATTAACAATTTTACTAATTCCCGGCAACGACGCCAAAAATTGATGCACTATTTTACTAGCACACAACTTAATACCATGTTTCGTGATTGTAGTAAAGAATAAGTAGGGATCGTTCTAGATCGGGGGTTAGAGGGCTTGCCAACTAGCACTAAGAACAACTAAGAGACAACTAACAACCTAATTAAGAAAATATTGGGGGATTGATTTTTTCTAATTTAAACTAAGGGAATACTAAGACGGAAATAATAAAACTTAAGAGATGAAAAAGATGAGAAATTAGCTAAGGGTTTATCTCTACACACCAAACATATGCTCATAAATCAATATTCAATAATCACTTGCTAACTTGTGAAGGACAATGCTCAAGATTAACCGTGACCGCACTACATTAATCTTATTATTTTACCAAGTTCGTTGAATTAAACGAAACATCTCTTTCAAACTATTATTTTCATGTTATCTAATAAGGAATTGCAAGTTAGATAAACAATCCAAGATCATTAAGTTCTTGGAAAAATATGAACACTGACTAAGCAATTACAAGTATGATCGGCATTTTGTTTTTAACCTAGGTTTTTACTTAACCTTACCAACGTTCCTTGGTATTTACTACTTGTGAGTACAAGATTATAAAACATAGGTGAAACTCCCTTATACTCTAGCCCCAGATCCTAGCATGCTTACTAAGTTGGCCACCTTAACAAACATACAAAGAAAAGTTCTTTATAAAGAAATTAAGCAAAACACAATCACTAATTAGAAAGGAAAGATTAAATTCAATTAATTCATAAAGCACATGTTCAGGGCTTCGAATCCACCCCTAGCTAAAAGGGAATTTAGTTAGACATATTAATTATGTTCAAACAGTAATCCATAATCAAATATCAAACTAAAATAAGTAAAAAGATGAGAAAAAGCGTTGTCGCCTGTGCGTGACGGTGTGAAGTGGACTTCTGGGGTGCGAGTAGCAAAGTGAAAGAGATATAAACTTATCTTATTCCTCCTCTCACGATCTGACCCTGTTCTCTGTGAGAAAAGAATTCAGACAGGGAGATGGACGACAGTGGTGAGCGCACGAGAGGGGCTGCGATCGGGCGACTGGTGACAATAAGGTTGTAGGTGGCTGGCGGTAAAAGGTTTCAAGAGAGAGAGAAGGTCTAAGATGGTGACTCTTTGGTGAGACTGTGATCTGATTGTGAGCAAGACTTTCGATTTGGTTTAGGGTTGTGTGATTGCGATGAATAGTGGAAGAGATAGAACATGGATGTTGGTGGTGGTGTAGTTGATGTTGCGATGATGGGTGCTTGCTGCTGCGAGGATGAGGAGGCCGTGATTGAGATGAGGGATGTGTGGTTGTGGATGGGTGATCTCTTCGAAGCAGGTATAGCCCATTTTATAATTGTTTTCTTCTCAGTTTCTTTCTTTGCATAGTTTCCTTTTGCATTCAGTATTTCTCAATTGCCAATTTGCTTTACTTAGCTTCTATTTTGGAACCTTGTTATTGGAAACCTATACAAACACAAAAATAGCAATTAATACCATAATTAACAAGTAATAGCCAAAATTATATATATAAATATAATACTAAAATAGAATAATTATGCTCCTATCAAATTGCCCCACACTTATCTTTTGCTAGTCCTCGAGCAACTCAAATAAAAAAAATAAAGGACTCAAATGACTTAATCTATACTTTCCAACATTTTTCTAAGAGATTTTCAACGGATCATGACATGATAAGATTCTTTACAAACACAAGATTAAATCCACATCATTTGAAAGTTAATACTCATTCATAGCAATGATATAAAAATCTACAATTAAATCAGTCCATGCAAAAGTGAAACTCAAGCGCGTGCCTAAAAGAATTAACCCAAAGATCTAACTGGATGCACTATTTTATTTTCACTGATTGTTTGGTAAAATCATTCTTCTTATTCTAGTTATATGTGAAAGGATTGGTGTAAAAGGGAAACAAATAGCTCACATATGATATAACAAGAAAGATGCATTTTTTGACATTTTTTTTCCTTCAGATATATGATCTCATGGAAGGAAAGCTACTACTTAAATGCAAGAACTAGTGACACCATATGTTCACACCTCATTCGAATATCCACATCGTGACATTGCACAACACACTCAATCAAAATGTCTTAATTCAGGTTGTAATGGGGCCAAGGGGTTAAAGGAAGAGAAAAAACTGATAAGGAAATTACAAAGGGCTTAAAGAAATGGTGAAAACATGCAATAAGATTAGAGACATTCGCAAGGAATCACATGGTTCAAGACATAAGTAGGAAAGAAAAAGGAGTCCTACTGATAATGAAGAGTTTCAATCATTATTTTGTATCTACTGAATGAAAAGAATTGGACCATCTGTATGGTACCGAAATACTGAATGAATATAGACAAGGGCTTGTGTCCCTTCTGTAATTTTGTATCAAATTCTTATTTTTTTGTTTTTTTTGTTTTTTTTTTGCAACTCTTCTTTTTGAACTATCTATCATAAGGGTCTTCCCCCACACTTGTTTTCAACATACCTTGAACCACAATATAGTCTCCGCAAATCAAATTGTGTTTCACTCTTTTGATTAGGTTAGGGATGAAAAATGAGGGTAATGAAAAAAAAAGGTTTAATAACAGGCTCAAATGAAATATATCATGGATTAGACTTATTTGGCAATGGTGGAAACTAAATGCCTTTATCATCATGTCAAACATGTCGTGCAATTCAATAGAATGCTTTGAACGAAATTAATACAAGTTCTAGTGTTTAATTCTTAATTATGAAAGCAATCCAATGAGCAACCAAAAGAAAAAAAATTGAGATCATGCAAGGAATTATTATTGATAAAATAAATGAAAGATGACCTAACTAAAAACCCTCAAAATCAAAGGAACAATAGGCTCAAAACTCACATATGGGTTATAATGAGTTAAATTCAATTAAGCATGCTATGAGTACCAATTACTCAGTTGATTACATGTGAATTTGCATATGATAATTGATGATACATAAAAAGGTCACACTCCTGAGCTGAACACGTGTCATGATGATCTCGAGGAACTACGGGCTCAAGCATCGGCCCAACACAAATCCAGCCCAAGCGGATCTAAGCCCGTTCAACTTCAGTCCGCCAAGCGGACCCGGATTCTCACAGCATGCTAGGCCCACAAGTCTCACAGCTATCCACGATACCTATAAGTCCTCTTCAGGCAAGTATCTCGTGGATCAACTTCGGACGAGCAACTACAGCTGCTCTCTGCTTCCAACTAGGAAGCAAACTCCAGAGTATCTTCCATACAGGGAAACTCCCTTCTACGGATTGCTCTTGGAATGGGAACTATCTCCTGCGTATCTAGGAATGATAAGCTAACATGGAATTTCCCTCCTACAACACTACTCTTAATTAGAGAGGGATCTCCTCGAAGATCTCCTCCCTAAATTACATTTACGATGGCCTGGTTGAACCATGACTCCTTGTACTATAAATAAGACATGAGGTTTATAAGCTAAAGTACGCTACAAAATCCTTATTACAACATTACACCTTCTTCAGATCTCTGTCTGACTTTAGCATCGGAGTGCCATCGGCCACCCCACAGTGGTCCGTGCTCATGTGCGTTACTTGTGCAGGTCAGCAGGAACAAGGTCAAAACAGGGAGCGAAAATTTACTGCATCAGTTTGGCGTTGTCCGTGGGGACGACATAGTTCTTAACTTTACACCAAGTGTCGTCTCCTACCAAATCCTAGAGAGATGGTGACCACTAGGTCACGCAACAATGAACCAGGGGATACATCCAATGCTCCGGCTATCCCTATACCAGTTCCTGCCATGCACGGGCAACCTACTCTCGCCCCCACACCAACAGCGGCAACGGCAGACCCCAGATTGAGGTGCTGGCATCCCAAATATAGCTGATTATCAAAGCGGTGGAGACACTCACACGACAGAATCCACCCGCTGCTGATGCATGGAGACCTGGAACAACACGAACCTCCACCTCCAGTGGACGATAGGGAGCAAGCACAGGAGAGCCAGGCCCCCGCCAGTTCCTATTGGACTAAGGGAGGTTGTGCGGCTAACGCTGATCCAGCCACTAGGACAGAGAGGCTCGGTCCCGAGAACCTTCTCCGCAGAGGAGGGCACGATCCGGATGTACTATATCGCCTTTCCATCCCACCCTTTGAGGATCAGATCATGAGTGAAGCACTTTTGAGAATGTTCACTCCCCCGAAGCTCGATTCCAATAACGGAACCACTGATCATTTCGATCATTTATGCCATTACCAGCACGTAATGGCGCTCAAGGAAGGTTCTGAATATTTCATGTGCAGAACCTTTCCCACCAGTCTTAAAGGCTTTGCATTGACGTGGTTCCACAGCCTTCCACCGAAGTCAATCGACTCCTTCAAAACAATGGCGAAGGAATTCTTGACACGTTTCATCGGAAGCCAGTGTTTCAGAAAAGGCCTGTACTACATATTCTCTCTAAGGCAGAAGTTCGGCGAGATGCTCTGAGAGTACATCACACGCTTCAACAACGAGCTGACCCTCATCGACGGGTGCAACGACGATACAACTGTGATAGCATTCTCTACGGGCATCAAATAGGGAAAGCTCTTCGAGGACCTCACCTTGGAACCATCTCTGGACATGGCAGAGCTCCTCAAGAGCGTCCAGAAACACATCACCCTAGAGGATTCAAGGACCACTAAGAGGTAGACCGAAGGCAATGGGAAGCCCTCAGCATCTAAGGACAAGAATGAGGGAAAGAGACACGAGGATGAGGAGCGAAGCAAGAGGAAACACATTTACAACATACTGGATCTTGATCGTCCCAAGCCAGAGAAGTCATCCAACTATGTTGGATCCAGAGCCGTGCCACCCCTAAATGCTAGTCTGTCGGATGTACCCTACTCCATGAAAATTTGGGAGGAATTGAAGTGGCCCCTATAGACATGCGAAGACCCTGCCAGAAGAAACAACGGCAAGTACTGTGCGTACCACAAGGAAGGCGGCCACAACACCAATGACTACAAAAGTCTGAGGTATGAAGTAAAACACTGGATCTGCAAGGGCAAATTGAAAGACTTCCCGAAGCATGAGAAACAACCAGAATAGACCAGGGACAGGTGGGAGTCGGTCAAAGAGATAGATAAGGAGACTCCTAGGATAATATACGTCCTTCATGGAGTCGAACCGAATGAAGACCAATCGCACAGGTCCCGCAAGCAGACTCTGTTGGATATGTGGACACAACCTGTGGATGAAGACAAACGAGTTTGCTATTCAAAATTCTGAACCCCATTCCCACTTTGACTTTCACAAACAAAGACCTCGATGGAGTTCGAGCACCACACAACGATGCCTTGGTCATATCCGTTTCCATCGCAAAGTGGGAAGTGAAGAGAGTTCTCGTTGACAAAAGGAAGCTCACTCAACGTTTTGTTCTACAATGCTTTTCGCAGCATGGACTTCAAGGAGGAAAACCTTGTGTCATCAGAGCACCCGATGATCGGATTCAGTGGGGAGAAATGCTTTCCCATCGGAAAGATAAGATTATCCATGGTAGTTGGAGAACCACGGTTGAAGAAGGTCCTATTTCTAGACTTCATGGTGGTAAACGCACCATCATCATACAACCTCATCCTGGGAAGACCGTGGCCACACCAAATGGAAGCAGTGGTCTCCACCCTTTACCAATGTGTTAAGTATATTTCTAACAACTCAGAAGGGACAATATGTGGAGACCAACCTACAACATGAGGCTGCCACTACGCCGCATTGAAACAAATAGAGTGCTCCCAGATTCAGCTACATCTTGCAGAGCGGTCTGACCCAGTGCAAGACCTAAAGACGGAAAGGACACCATTTTTGAGCGGTACAAGGAGCAGTCAACTCTCCCGCCTAGCGAGTCGTAATGGAAATGGTAAGTGGGAACACATACCCCCGACATTTCGTCAATGCGGAGATCGACCCTTTACAAAGTTTGCTCTTCAGTGACCTATGTAACGCCTCAACAGTCTGCTAAATGATCCACGAAAGCTATCCGAACTCGTTTCGAGGTCAAGATCAGTTTATCTCTATCAACAATTAGTTTGCTTAAAGTTGTTTGTTTTCCTTTCCGTAGTCAATATTGAGTTTAGAGTTCTTAAGAGACTTATGTGATTCGCAATTATTTAAGAAATAAAACTAGAATTTCAGAAATAAACTCTATTGATTATTGGAAAGATGTAACAACAAGTACCTTGAGGAGAATACAAAAAGCTACATACTACGAACGCCCTGAGGCGGATACACAAGCCTACATACTACGAATGCCCTGAGCCGGGTACAAAAAACTACATACTGAGGGCAGCTGATCAGCATGGAGTAAGGAATTTCTCAAACTGTCTGGTCTCGTAAGCGACACAAACAGTCTAGGGCGAGCTACCTACAAGCGGAAAAACGCTCCATGGAACGCCGCCTTCAAATATGGTCTACGAGGGTAGAAAATCAACAACCAGGAGAATCTGTTAAGACTCAGACCCAATTCTCACACTTTGCAAACTTGGGACAAGTATCAGGTAAACTCGGAATGCATACGCCTTCCCACGCAAAGGGGAATGGAATATTTGGGAATCAAAGGCCCATTCCAACAGGCCATACCTGACAGCACCTTCAACCCGGATGTCGATTCCAGTGCAAGGGAGGTGATGGTGTTAATCGATAAGTGGTGGAGGCAGCCACCACGAAGTGGGACGTAGATGCTATCTCTGAGATCAAACATCCAGGAACAATGATAAGGCACCTGCGCATACACGACAAACCCTTCCCTTGGGAAAGTACCCGCACTACTTTTCCGTGGTATGAGAAGAGATTACGAGACCTTAGCGGATTAACTATGTGCCCACCCACAACAGGTGACCACGCATAACAACAACTATCACCATGCCTGGTCGAGGTAAACATCAGAACTTTCGGAAACTCCAATGATGGAGATCCAACTTCAGCATTTTGAAAACCCAAATCATTTCCGTCAGCCTTTGGAAAACCCAAAGCATCTTCTCCAGACAAGAACATTACAGGAAATAAACTCAGCAAAAGATGGTGCCTACAACAATTAGAAAACACAATTATATAGACATAATGGTTCACCAAACGGTCACTCCAGCATTAACTGCCAAGCATTGAATGTTGTATGGGAAAAGGGAAGATGGCGGTTCCCAAGGAAACTACGCAGATCACGTCAATCAATTCATGGCGCTACACGCAACCCCATCAATTGAAGGGGAGGAACCGATATACTCAAACGTCACACAGCCTACACCATACACGTGTCACCTCGCGATCTACGCCGTACACGTAATGCACTTACTAGGAAACCCTAGCCCTGCCTCTACGACCCCATGAGCTCAGCTTGTTATCCGAGCAACACCCTGTCGCATGTTTGGCACAAGCACTCGAGGATCCTAGTCAACTTTGATGTACAGACTTTACCACTCACCGAGTTAAAGTAACTTCGTCCACACTCTGAACCACTAGGTTCGCACGCCCCTCAGTGGGCAACCTCTGGTCAAACCGGGCAAGCTTAGTCAGCCAACACTGATGATGATAGCTTCTGGTTCACCCCGACACCTAGTTTGCTTAGTGCAGACATCGACGGTTTAGGAAGTGGGAGTCTAATCAGCACTCCCACGCCTGGTGACGATGACTTGCCAGGGATCACTGAACTTGTAGCCCCCACTGCAAGGGTGTAGATAGTTTGGAAGGTGGGAGCCTAGTCAGTCCTGGACTGATTTCGATGGCTCGCCACGGGACCACTGCTTTTTAGCGTGGCAGCCAAATCACCAAACCTAGACTTAAAGCCCGCGCTGCGAGTGTGTAGATTGTCTAGAAGGTGGGAACCCAGTCAGCCACGTCCTAATTCAAACGGTTTGCCACGAGACCATTGCTTTTCAGCGTGGCCACCGAACCCTCCCAAATTTGTAGCTTGGTGCACTCAGGTGTAGATAATTTGGATGCTGGAGCCTAGTCAGTCCCGAACTGATTTCGATGGCTCGCCACGGGACCACTGCTATTCAGTGTAGCCGCCAAACCCCTCTCGAACACGTAGACCCCACCACGCGGAAAGGGTGTCGACGGTTTGATAGGTGGAAGCCTAGTCATTCCTGAACTGATTTCGACGGCTAGCCACATGATTACTACTCTTCACCTTGGTTGACAAACCTTTACTCCCCGAATTTGTCGTCCACCTTGCTCGGTCATAAATAATTCGGAAGGTGGAAGCCTAGTCAGTCCCGAACTGATTCTAACGGCTTTCCATGGGACCACTGCTCTTCAGCCTGGTTGCCAAACCTTTACTCCCCGAATCTATCGGCCGCTCTACTTAGTCATAACGATTTGGAAGGTGGAAATCTCAAACAGCTCTCCACACAACCTCCGCTTCCCTCAGGACTGCGGATGCAATTATGAGCTTAGTTGAGTCACCGCCTTCACGCTCAAATGGATTGACATTCTAACATTAGAAAAGGGCCACTCGTGCTGATACAAGGATACTACAATCAGTGCCCAAATGAAAGCTAATTAGGATGCCAACTCGAGCTTACGGTGCCTGACTCAGAGTGAACACTCTGACACGTATTTTCGGCCACCACAGCTTGCCCGCGGCAACCACTACAGCCGACCAGTCAAACAAACAAGAAAAAACTCAAGCAACTTACCTTTAGGACAGGACACAACTTGGGTGACTCAAGCCCCAGTTAAACTGTTCGTAACATGCCCGTTATCAGACATAACTTTGCAGCAATGACCCCGAGTCATAATACAAAGTGGTCAAGCTCTCTGCCGCAGACAGACCAAACAACGTCCTATGGATTCAACCAGCCTATGCCAAAGTAAGACGACAAGGCAAAACGTAAACATACAATAGAGACACCAAGTATGAAAATAAAATTACTGTTTTCAATAATGGCCAAGACAAAAAGTGTACAAACACTCAAAGTTTGCTCCTAATCAGAAGATTGTACAGAAACATAAGAGCTAAGCCTAGGAGGAATAAAGGAAGAAGTTGCATTTGTACGCACTTCAACCTGGATGTTAGGGATCAAACTGTCTTCCTCACCCGAAGACTCAGAGGTAACAGACAAGTCGACATATGACATTTTTTTGTAACAGCTAAGATCCCACTCCGGACGCTCCTCCTTCATCAGTGCCAACAGCTCCAGCCGGCCATGAAAAACCCAGTGGAACTCACATTTGCCCTGTTTATGGAGAAGCTCTTCTTTTTGCACCTTTGCATCAATAAGGTCACTCTCCAGTAGCTCCAACTTGCCAGTTAGCGCATCGATCTGAGACTACTCTGTGGCCAGACTGCTCTTTACAGCAATGAGTTCATGCCATCCCGATTCGAGTTGGTCATCGACCTTCCTTGCTTCTCAAGCACATAACTCTACATCATATTCCAACAGTTGCTTCTCAGCAGCCCAGTCAGCTCCCTTTGAAGCACTCTCCTCAGCAACAGACTGCCACTTAGAATGCGCCTTAGCCGCAGCTTCCTGCGCAACCTCGAACTCTAGGCAAAGCCGGCTCAACTTCTGCTTAAGTCTGTCCCTCTCGAACACCGCCTCGGTCAGGTTACGCTCAAGGTCCTCAAGACGAGCCCTCTGAGCCTCAATGGCCACAGTTGATTGATCCAACTGCATCTTTTTGGTCTGCTTCTTAAGAGACTCAATTTCATGGAGCGCATCAGAATACAACGTCTACACGTGCGAGAAGACACACTCCAAGTTATATACCTTCTCGCGAGCCGCCTCTACTTTCGTGGCTCATATGAGACATACCAAGCATAAGATACTTCAAACCCTTGTCCACGCGCTCTTCCAGCGTATCCTCCTCGGGTTTTGGAGCGTGGTCCATCTGCCAACTGTGACTCTTAGTTATATGCTTCCTCGAAGCATACTCAACATCCACCTCTTGATGCCAGACATGTGAGCTCATCTTCACCAAGTCCGGTGCGAACAAACTTATCCGTGCATAAGGATGAAGCTTCCCCTGATCAAGAACTATTCCAGCGCCCCTTTACGGTCTCCATCGTCCTCAGACCCACCTTTGTGGATTTTCCCTTTTCAAGAGCGTCTGACCCTTTATTGCGAGATGGCCCAACAAGATTCGGAGGCAGAGAAGGGACTGAAGTATTCAAATGACCTTCCAATAGTTCTAGCTGTGGCCTAGAATGAGACTGTGAGCAATGCAGACTGCATGAGACACGACCACTTTCAAGCGAGTCAACGGTGGGGTGATCAGATTCCACCACCTCAGGTGAATCTGAAACAAAACCCTCTACCGGAGAGGCCCCACGCGAATCAGCGCCAGCAAAAGTCGCCATTGCAACCCACACCAGATGGTCATTCAGAGCCTCAACCTGCACGACACTAAGATTCGACCCATCAACAACTCCGGCCAACCGCAAATAATCTTTCTCCAAGCCAAGAACATTAGTCTCCGCCTCAACAGGCCTAACAGACTCGTGCTCCTCTATCAACGGAGCGGGTCGTTCCGAAGATGACCCAGCCCTAATGCGAGGCTTCTTCCTCACAAAGGAAGCAAGCTTCTCAGGTGGATCATCCGCATTAGATAGAACGAGAGTCTTGGCCCTAGCAACCTTCCTCTTCCTAAAAGGGCCCCTTTTTTCCAACTTAATGCGCGATTCTGGATACAGAGTGAGGGCGACGTGCCAGTTATCCCACATCCCACTACGAACAAAATTAGAAACTTTTATGATATTAACCGCCTCCATTTTTGCCATGATGTGGAATGCCTCCATGGTGGTTTGCTCCTCTAAGGTAAAAGGATCGGTGGGAAACCATCCAGCAAAAGAACACAAGCAATGATTACTCATTTGCTATCAAGTACATCAAAGTCATTGGAAAGGAGTTGAACTTACGAAGCGGCCTGAACTGTCGCTCAAGCGAACGACCCTTATACCGAAAATACTTCGAGTTCGCAAGAGCCAAGAAGCTGTACTTCTGCCAGAACTTGAAATCATCAGGCTGTTTACCGAAGCAACTCGGCGACTTCTTCGTGCAAACAACATTGCTCTGCAGTCGAGGATCGGTCAGCAACTGGATCACTCATGGAGTCACACTAATGACGGCCTTTTTAGCACATAGCAGAATCATGTGAATGATCCTGTATCCATTGGGTCCCAACTGAGTTGGAGGGATCCCCAAGAAATCCAAAACTCCCAAATCACATCCAGAACCGGGAAACGCACTCCAGTTTGAAGCATCTATCAGTTCAAACACATGAAACCGGCCGGAGACAACATTGGCGTCTGGTCGCCCGTCAGAAGGTCCAATGGCAAGTCTTCAGGAACTCCATACCTTGCACGAGTTTCGGCAAGACCAGGCTCGGACAAAAGCTTGTCTTAAAAAAACTGTAGGCCCATAGCCATAACAACATCATCAAGAAGGTTTTCTCGAGCCATGAAGAAGACGAACGAGCCTTTCAGAACAATATCTTCAAAAATAAGTGAAGCAAAAAGGTCAGCCTCAACGCTACGGATGACCTATATAGAGGACAAGTTTTCGCCTCTTTTTCGTCGAACCAACGCATGCCCAATTAATGCAGCGTGTGGCTCAATCAACGATTCAGGCTCAGTCATCATGAGTGTCGCATCCCTTCAAGAGATGACTCAGCGAATCGATGTGACGGCCCACTAACTCGGGGGGAGTAGCTGATGATACATAAAAATGGTCACACTCCTAAGTCGAACACGTGTCATGATGATCTCGAGGAACTACGAGCTCATGCATTGCCCCAACACAGATCCAACCCAAGTGGATCTAAGGCCGTTCAACTTCAGTCCGCCAAGCGAACCCGGACTCTCACAACTATCCACTATATCCATAAGTCCTCTTCAGGTAAGTATCTCGAGGATCAGCTTTGGACGGGCAACTATAGGTACTCTTTGCTTCCAACTAAGAAGCAAACTCCAGAGTATCTTCCACACAGGGAAACTCCCTTCTACGAATTTCTCTTGGAATGAGAACTATCTCTCGCGTATCTAGGAATGCTTAGCTAACAGGGAATTTCCCTCCTACAACACGACTCTTACTTAGAGAGGGATCTCTACGGAGATCTCCTCCCTAACTATGCCTACAATGGCCTGGTTGAACCAGGACTCCTTGCACTATAAATAAGACACGAGGTTGGTAAGCTAAGGTACGCTACAAAATCTTTGTTACAACATTACACCTTCCTTAGATCCCTGTCTGACTTTAGCATCGAAGTGCCATCAGCCACCCCACGGTGGTCGATAGCTCACGTGTGTTACTTGTGCAGGTCAGCGGGAATAGGGTCAAAGCAGGGAGCGAAAATCGACTGCATCAATAACCATGAATAAACATTAAACAAAGAATAATATTAGACCTTAAATCATATTTATAAATCACCTTAAAGTCATGCAATTAAAAACCAAATCTCATCATTATGTTGGAAAGTATCCTAAGACTCAAAACATCTATAAAAATCTTTTTTTAATGACACTAATATCAACAAAGAAAACAAAAACCAACATTTGTTTTCATTTTTTAATGAACGGACACTTTCATTTTTTTTTCAAATAAAAAACAACATTGTTCCCCCCATACTACTTATACCTAACATTCTCTTCGATGTTAATAGATTATAGCACATGTAATGAAAGATTTAAAATAGGAAAAACAAATTACTAACAATTAAAAACAATAATAACAAAAACAAAAAAAAGAGATAGAGAAAGCAAATCTGATTGGGTTGCCTCCCAAAAAATGTTTGTTTTAATGTCGTGCAGCCTGACGGTATCTCCAATTAATCCTCAGAATAAGTGGGAACATGGAGTGATACGTCCTCCACGTCATGCTCCACAAATGACTCATATTAGGGCTTAAGTCGATGATGTTTCACCTTAAACTCCTTACCGGTTGTGACACTGTTAATTTGTATAATACCATGGAGAAAAACATTAGAAACAATAAATGGACCAACCCATTTAGAACGTAACTTACCAGTTCTAAGACATGATTGGAAAAGCAAGACTTTCTTTCAAATGACAAAAGTATTTCCACGAATCATTTGATCAAGAAAAACTATGGTATTCTCCTTGTAATTACTTTTACTTTCATAGGCCTCATTCTGAATCTTTTTGAGCTCATTCAACTGCAATTTCTTCCGCTTCTTTGTGTCATAGGGAACTCTATTGTTCTCATATCCAACGGCAGTAATGATGGTGGTCTCAAGTTCATCCTCGTTTTGTCGTCTAACAATTTATGGGCCAAATTGTCAATCACATTAATAGAAAAACAAGAATGATTATCAGTAGGATACCTCGTGGCTTTAAAGATCTTGAAGCCAATCATATCACCATCAAATTCCATGGTCAGTTTCCCCGCATGCACATCAATATTTGTCTTTGCAGTTTTCATGAAGGGGCACCCTAAAAGAAGAGGCAAAGGTGCTGAAAATGTCAGATCTTTCATCTCAAGTACATAGAAATCTGCTGGGAAGATCACATGGTTAACCTACACCAGCACATCTTCCAACAAACCTCGAGGATATGCCTTAGAACGACCAACCAATTGAATAATAACACCATCATTTTTTAGTTTCCCGAGATTCATAGAGCGATAAATAGAATATTGAATAACATTAATGAAACACCTAAATCTAACATTGCATTTTCAATTTTAGTATTATCGATAACACAAGGGATAGTGAAACTACCTGGATCCTTACATTTCGGCGACATTTTCCTTTGAAGAACTGTAGAAACATTCTCACTCACATTAACCACCTCTTTGTCTTGAAGTCGTCTATTTGTTGTGCAAAGCTCCTTAAATTTTTTTGCATATTTAGGCACTTTCTTAATAACATCAAGAAGCGGAATGTTAACCTGAACTTTTCAGAAGTTTTCCAATATTTCCTTCTCATGTTCATTTTTCTTAGATTTGGAAAATTTGCCAAGAAAAGGCACAAAAGGTGAAGAAAGATTAACAGAAACAAAACTTGGAATAGTCACTTTCTTAACTGGGGTTTTGGCGTCTCAACGGTGGCTGGATCATCCTTCTGTAACTCAGCTCCCATATTTCGGCTATATTTGGGGACTATTGGCTCACTCTCAATTTGTCTACCATTCCTCAATGTAATGGCTTTTGCGGTTTCAAACATGCCTTTTGGATTTAGAATAGCAGAACTAGGAAGTTTTCCTTGATCGCGAATTTGTCCCATAAACTCAGTTGTCTGTCCCATTTGTAGCTTCAAATCTGTTATATCTTTTGCTCGATTCTGTTGAGAAATAGTTTAACGATTTCATAATCTCATCATAATTAAGAGACATACTTGAATTGTGCTGAGGTGGTTCTTGCGACCTCTGGAAGAAACTAGGGGTGACCGATTCGAAGCTTGTTGTTGAGGTTGTTATGAACTTCTCCATCCAAAATTGGACCGATTTTGCTTTTGAAAACCTTCATTGTAAGTGTTTGAATAAGGGTTATTCTTATAGTGATTTTGCCTCTGAAAACCTACTACATTGACATTTTCCCAACCGTCATTCTCAATAAGTTGAGGACATTGATTTGATGGATGTCCTGACTTAGTGCACCCGCCACAAACTTGAGCAACTCCTAGCACATTCGACTTCCCCAGAGCCTGAGTCACAAGTGAAGTAAGATTAGCCATTTGAGCTTCGAAACTATAATTATTACTTACCTCATGGACTTGGTGAAAAGGCTCTCCAATCCCTTCATACTGTTGGACGTTTAAGGCTCAGTTTGCAATCAAAGTCTTCGCTGCTGCCGGAGTTTTATCAACCAAAGCTCTTCCTGCCGCTGCATCTAACATCTGTCGTTCAAGAGGAAGCAATCCCTCATAAAAGTACTGAATCAGGAGCTCCTCCTTCATTAAATGTTGTGGACATGATGCTATGAGAGTTTTAAAGCGTTCATAGTATGTTGGGTATGATTCTCCTGGACCCTGCTGAATGCCATTGATTTTCTTCTTCAACATGATGATTTTTGAAGTTGGGAAGAATTTATCTAGAAACACCTTCTTCATGTTATCCCATGAGTATATTATTCCAGAAGGTAGTTCATAGAGCCAATCCTTAGCCCTATCATCCATAGTTATTGGCATCATACTGGAGCATACAACTTCAAATTCCTTTAAATACTTATTTGGATCCTCCATAGAAAGACCATGATACTTTGGAATATGGTGAAGTAGGCATGATTTCAGCTCGAATGACTCTTTCTTGCCCGCATACTGAATGCACAAGGGTGCCACATTGTCCAAGGTGGATGCCGAAAGTTCTTTAATAGATCTATTGTCTGCCATGTCGAGCTCTTCTGATTCAGATTCAGAGCTAGATGTTTGTGACTATTTTGTTTTTCTCCTTTGCCTTTTAAATATTTTCTCAGACTCCGAATCATACTCTAATAAATTTTCGTTGGATCTTCTATTGCTCATGAACTGGTACCTGAGATAAAGACAGAACGAAAAATAAAATCAATAAAAATTAAAACTAAAATTAATAAAGGAAACTAATGAAGTAATTAGTAATTTTACTGATCCCCGACAACGACGCCAAAAAATGATGCACTATTTTACTAGGATACAACTTAATACCCTGCTTTTATGATTGTAGTAAAAAATAAGTAGGGATCATTCTGGACCGGAGATTAGAGGGCTTGCTAACTAGCACTAAGAATAACTAAGAGACAACGAACAACATAATTAAGAAAATATTGGGGGATTGAATTTTTCTAATTTAAACTAAGAAAATAAATAAGATGAAAATAATAAAACTTAAGAGATGGCAAAGATAAGAAATTAGCTAAGGGTTTATCTCTACACACCAAACATATGCTCATAAATCAATATTCAATAATCACTTGCTAACTTGTGAAGGACAATGCTCAAGATTAACCGTGACCGCACTATATTAATCTTATTATTTTTCCAAGTTCGTTGAATTAAACTAAGCGTCGCTTTCAAACTATTAATTTCAAGTTATCTAATCAGGAATCACATGTTAGATAAACAATCCATGATCATTAACTTCTATGGAAAATATGAACACTAACTAGGCAATTACAAGTATGATCAGCATCTTGTTCTTAACCTAGGTTTTTATTTAACCTTACCAACGTTCCTTGGTATTTATTACTTCTGAGTACAAGATTATAACGATTAGGTGAAACTCTCTTATACTCTAGCCCCATATCCTAGCATGCTTACTAAATTGGCCACCTTAACAAACATAAAAGGAAAAGTTCTCTATAAAGCAATTTAGCAAAACACAATCACTAATTAGAAAGGAAAGATTGAATTCAACTAATTCATAAAACACATGTTCAGGGCTTCGAATCCACCCCTAGCTAAAAGGAAATTTAGCTAGACATATTAATTATGTTCAAACAGTAATCCATAATCAAATATCAAACTAAAATAAGTAAAGAGATGAGAAGAAACGTTGTCGCCTGTGCATGGGGGTGCAAAGTGGACTTCTGGAGTGCGAGTAGCAAAGTGAAAGAGAAATAAACTTATCTTATTCTTCCTCTCACGATCTGCTCATGTTCTCTGTGAGAAAAGAATTCAGTCAGGGAGAGAGATGGACGACAGTAGCGAGCGGACGAGAGGGGCTGTGATCTGGGGACCAGTGACAGTGAGGTTGTAGGCGGCTTGCGGTGAAAGGTTTAAAAAGAGAGCGAAGGTCTGAGATGGTGACTCTTTGGTGAGATTGTGATCTGATTGTGAGCGAGGTTTTCGTGTGATTGCGATGAACAGTGGAAGAGATGGACGATGGATGTTGGTGTGGTGTAGCTGATGTCGCGATGATGAATTCTTGCTGCTGCGAGGATGAGGAGTCTGTGATTGCGATGAGGGATGCGTGGTTGTGGATGGGGTGATCTCTTCAAAGCATGTATTGCCCCTCTTATAATTGTTTTCTTCTCGGTTTCCTTCTTTGCGTAGTTCCTTTTGCAATCAGTATTTCTCAATTGCCAATTTGCTTCACTTAGCTTCTATTTTGAAATCTTGTTATTGAAACCTATACAAACACAAAAATTGCAATTAGTACCATAGTTAACAAGTAATAGCCAAAATTATATATAGAAATATAGTACTAAAATAGCATAATTATGCTCCTATCACCCACTCGTAGGAAGAGCCTCATATCTGACATGGCAGGATCTAATACTTACACACTTGCATTTGCTAGTAATGCATTTATTTATCAGAAATGTATAGGACCAAGAGCTTCAACTTTTCTTAGCAATGGAAACATCCATTTGCATAATGCCTTCTCATACCACCACCCCATCCCCCACCAGACCTTCCAACCTAGCTGCCACCAGGTCCACCGCCACCCGCACCCATCCGCCCCCACCCTCGCTACCACCACCCCATCCACCCCCGCCCCCATCACCTCCCCCCTCCTCCACTACTACCTCCCCATCCAACACCACTGCCTCCATCCTTAGCATCCTGCAGGCTTTCTGCTGCACAAAGTTGAACATAATACAAATATAAGAGAGTTTTATCCAACATGTATAATAAATAGAAACCATCATTAACTGGTTCAAAAATATATATTATCAGTATCTCACAGGTATCAATTTTACAAATAAAACTTAACAACCACTCCAAAATAGACTTTCTAAACTTATGTTTTGGTTGAGAGAGTTGGCTAAATCCTTAAGTATTTTAGAGTTGACAATAAGTACAACCGCTAAAAGTATTCCTAAAACCAAAAAACTTTTTGAGAAGCCATGTTATTTTCTAATATTGCCCAATCCACATGGAACAATACTATTCGATTTGGGCTTAACCAACCTCACGACTTTAAAGTGCGTCGTATCAAGATGATCTGACATCCATCATATATAACACATCCTCTTCCCTTACCCAGACGACATGGGACTATAACACCACGGTGGCATGTCAGCCTCTGAGCCCGCCCACAAAAGGTTGTTACAATTCACCCCTTAAGGGCCCAACGTCCCCGTTGGCACACTTTCGACTGGGTCCTACTATGATACCATTCTGTAACGACCTGATCCACATAATAAGATATTGTCAACTTTGGGTTTAACCACCCTCATGGCTTTAAAACACGTCTTACCAAGGGAATCCAACCTCGCACATAAATAGCACAACCCTTTCCTCACCTAGGCGATGTAGACTATAACAATTAGGTATCCTACCAGCCTCTGAGCCCGCCCACACATGGAGATGCAAGCCTCAAAGCCCTCCCACACAAGGTAGCTCGTTAGCTTCATAACCCACCCACACAAGGCTATTACATAGCCAGTGTTGCTATTGTCACATATGAGACTCTCAACTATATATTAGTGAATTCAAGGCATTGTGTTTAAACCATATTAGGTGGTAATGCTGAAAATGACAATAATACAGAAATAATTTTGTGATCATTCAATCAATATTTGGTTGAATCCATGCAGAACTCAACCCGAATTACCTGAATCTCAAAACGACAAAGATAGGGGGTGTCCATCACATACACAATAACAAGTCAACTCATAATTAGTCAATTTTAATTGATGATTGTTTCTTTCGGCTAATATCACTTCTACCATGTAAAATTGCTCTAGAGTTTGGACATATAATTTAAGGATACTTTCGGCTCTTTCAATTGTTAAATATGATTTGCACAATCGTGGTGGTTTTTATGACAATGGTGAAGTGTTCATAATTGACTTGTTGTTATTCGCCAAGACTTCCAAGTCAACTTATACACAATAAAGTTTTTGATTGAACTGGGCATCAAGCTATATGACAATTTAGGCATGAAATGAGCGAGCTAGACATGCATATGCATTGACACACAAATGAAACCATTTATTATGTGTTTTAATTTCTATAATACATATGTTAACACTGTATATAACAAGTCCAAAATATCTAAAATTTTGTCAACGATAGGCTAATATATAGTATAAACTCTTTGTTTGACAAGGGAACCCATGGCTCTCAATCTCAGAGTTGTTTACGAATTTTGAGGGGACCCAAATTTAAATAAACGAGTTTAAGTAGTTATTTTGAGTGGATTCTCTCATCAATCAAGCTTGTTAGATACAATTATTTTAAAACTACAAAATTTAGTTTAATACTTTTTACTTAATTAATTAAGGGTCTTTTCTTTTATCGACGCTCTTCACAAATTCAATGTTAGAAACGTAAAATCTAGTTGTCTTTTACTTATTTTAGGAAAGTGTTCTTATCTCTGTCAAAAGTTGAAACCTTCTTGCAATCTTTGGCAGTAGGTTGTAGTTCATAGTTTCAATCATTTTTCATGCTTAACCTTCCTTCGATCCTTCCTACTCCCATCCCTCCCTTGATTGCCATTGTAGTATTTGGTTCTATGACATTTGTGCTACATTACAGAAATATAGTTTACTTTTCCTCTCCTCATTTCAGATCCCCTATACTTTGTGGAAAGAGAGTAGTCAATTCAAGGTTGAGAGGGGCCATAATTAATTTAAGAGAGAGGCCATATTAATTTAAGTAATGTAAAGGTTGAATTAGATCTTTGTAGATCGAGCAAGAGTAAGTTTAGTGAATGCCAATGAGAAATGAATGATTATGAGTTCCAATAATGTATTTGTAAATCATCACTTTATCAATATTCCTCTTAGTTTAAAATTACATCTCTAAAAACTGGTTAAACATGGAAGGCTCAAATGCAATGGAATTTTAATTGCAACTTACTTTCAAGTAAAAATGATGAAATCCCTTGCCACGCTTGAGCAAGGATGATATTGCTACTGAATGAGGAGATGTTTTCATGTCTAGATACGTTGGGGAAGATCGATCTCAATTCATTCTTTCCATTTTGGTTCCAGAGATTGAAGAGGTAAGGTCCTGATTTGGAAACTTGTCATTTTTTTCATCTTTAATTGCTATGTTTTCAATTTGGGTAAAGGTGGATAATATTGAATTGGGTAAAGGTAAAACAATAGACCTTTCTGATTTGTTTTCCATAATTGTATTGCTTGAATTGGGGTCAAATTGATGATGGTCCGATTGATTAGGGTCGAGTTAACGCACAAATTCTGTTACGACTTCATGGATACTTGACAGATCTGAGCTTGGAAATTCTATTGGTCATTTTAAGTCGTTACAGTCAAGAGAAGAGGGAGTTAGCAACAAAGATGATGGAGGTTTGAGGGAGATGAGTTCGTGCCCGAGGGTGGATTTTGAGGCTTTACAAAATCTTCTCCCATTTGTGAACCCAAGCCCAATTGAATTTATTAGCCCACCCCACAAGCCCATTAATTTATCACAGGACCTAGCCCTCTCTTTGAGCCCGATGGACATCACCCCACAAAAAAATAACTTGGCCCAGGACCTTGGAACCAAAATTATGGATAGCCCATCAACAAAGAATTATAGTGGAAAAATTATCTTTAGGAAAAGAAATCTAGAGATGACATATGGTTTTTCTCATTTCCCTCTGGATAAAAAAAATAATAATAAGGGTCAGAAGTATTTTGTGACTTTTCCAGAGGAGGAACAAACAAAAAAAATGAGAATATAAGAACCAAGTAAGGAAAAAGAAATTGTTTTGAAAAGGCCAAAATTGGTGAAAGATAGCAGTGAATTCAGGCAGGAAAAAAACTTGAAGTTTCTCAAAACACATTGCTTGTTTGGGCCCCCAGTTGCACATGAGTTTGGATTTTTTAGCAGTGGGACCAATGGTGCATCTAGTAATGCAAATGGCACATTTCAGATGAATAGGAGAAATAAACCAGTTTTGAACTATGATCGACATGCAAGAAACAAGGAGATGCAACTAATGATAACAAGTGGAAGAGGCAGTTAGAAGAACGAGCTAGGCATCAAATCTCATCCCACACTCTCGACTCTACAAGTGAATTCCAAAGAGTTGTCGTTGGGGAACGGGAGCGCCAGTGATTCATTCTCCTCTCTAATCACACCTGATGAGGTACACCCTCAACTTCCAAAATTAGTTTCATTTGCTACTCTTAATCTCTTGCATGTTATTTCAGTCATATCTATGATTCATCTTTATCACCTTTTCTTCGCACACTATCTTTTGTTACTTAGTCAAAATCCTTTTCATAGTAATCTCTTTGATGAGGTTCTAGTGGTGGCACAAGAGAAATGATTTGTTCTTGGAATTGTAGGGGACTGGGCTCCTCCTCTACAATTCATTCTCTAAGAACCCAAATTAAGGAGTATAATCCTGATGTGATCTTCTTAATGGAAACCAAAGCATCAGAACATCGTGTTAACTTTGTAAAAAATTATATTAATTTTTCTCATAGTCATGTAGTTGAATCAGTGGGTAACTCTGGGGGCTTAGCTTTACTTTGGAGAAAAGATGTTAACATTAACATTATTACTTCGTCTCAAGATTTTATACATACTTCTCTTATAGACTATCATGTTTCTGTACTCTGGTCCGTGTCCTTTGTGTACTGCAATCCTATCCCTAGGCTTCGTGATGGCTTTTGGGAATCTCTGCAATGTCTAGGATCTTATATCTTGTCTCCCTGGCTAAGTTAGGGGATTTAATGCTATGCTCTATTCTAACGAGAAGTTAGGAGGCAAGACTATAAACAAGAAACAATCCTCTAAACTCCAATATTTCATTGATACATTTGGCCTCATTGACCTTCCTTCCAAGGGTTTCAAGTTCACTTGGACCAATAAAAGAGTATGTAAATACCGTGTTAGGGAAAAAATGATAGGGCTTTGTCCTGCACTGATTGGAATCAGTTGTTTCCAACTGCAAACTAGTCTTTTATTTTTGCTCACTATTCTGACCATAGAGTTATCACTCTAGACCTTTACAACAAGCAAAGTAAGTGTAACAAGCCTTTCAGATTTCTTGATATATGGTCCAGAAACCCAACGAGTCAAAACCTTGTTGAAGACACATGGACAAATATCTCTGAATCATCTCCTCAACATGCTCACCCTCAACTCACCCCCCCTTTGGGCTCCTCAATAAACTCCATAAGCTCAGGCATAATTTTTTTTTCAAGGAATAAAGAGCATTTTGGTCATATATTTCATCTCATGAAGGGTGTAAAAAATCTGATTGACCAGTTACTCACTCTCCCTATTATAGAGCTGAATACCCTCCAGTTGGTTAATCTCAATAATTTCCTTGAAAAACTCCTGATTAGAGAGAAATCTTATCGAAAACAACATTCTAGAAACAATTTTGTTTCTCTTGGGGATAAGAATAATAAGTTCTTCCATACCTCCACCATTCTAAAAGATAAGAAGAATTTCATTACTAAACTAAAGAACATGGAAGGTTCAGTGGGTTTCTGATAGAAGAGGTGTGACAGCCCTTATCAAATACTACTTTCAAGACATTTACACATCTTCTGAACTAAACTCTAACCCGAAAATTCTTCCAACTGTGCATTAGTAGTGGGGAAAAAATGCCTTCACTGCTATATCAGGGGAAGAGGAGATTTGACATACACTAAAGTCCTTTGGGAACCTTGAAGCTCCTGGGCCAGATGGCTTTCAAGCGATTTTTTTCAAAAAATACTAGACTATTGTCAAAGAGGATGCTATCAATACGGTCCAACATTTTTTTGTTAATAAACTTGTTCCCCCAGCCTGAAATTTCACATACATAACCCTCATCCCCAAATGCCCCAATCCAACCCGTCTCACAATTCAGACCCATTAGCCTTTGCAATGTCTACTACAAAATTTTCTCTAAAATTCTAGCAAACCATCTTAAAGTTCTTCTCCCTAAATTCATTTCTCATTTTTAAGGGGCCTTTATACAAGGGCGCCTTATTGGGGATAATACAGGGGCGGTTTAGGAAGTGATGCATCAATTTAAGAAATTTTAAAAAAGAAAAGACGGATGGATCAGCATCAAAATGGATATGGCTAAGCCTTACGATAGGGTCGAATGGGGTTTTTCTAGAGGTTTGCTCTGCACTGGGGTTTTTCCAATGATTGGTATAACCTACTTCACTGTTTTCTCTCCTTAGTGGCTTATAATATCCTCATCAATGGGAAACCTGATGCTTTCATTAAACCAAGTAGAGGTATAAGACAAGGGGACCCTCTCTCCCTTTTCTTCTTCATTATTTTTGTTGAGACACTTTTTAGAATGATGACGAAAGCCCAAGCCAATGGGGACATAAATGGTTTTAAAGCAAGAAGATTCTCTCCAAGTATCAATCACCTTATGTTTGCAGATGATCTTATTCTTTTCTGCAAAACTTATTTGGATCAATGCCACCAAGTGAAAGATATCATTATTGTACTGTATCTGGTCAATTGATTAACATTGAAAAATCATCCGTTTTTTTTACCCCCAATGTCCACCATAGACACCAGCGCTTGATTTTAAGGGTGTTGGGAATGAAAGTTGTAAACAAAAAAGAAAAATATTTGAGCCTCCCACTTACTCTCTCAAGAAACAAAACCCAAGATTTCAACTACTTGGTTGATAGGGTAAAAAATACCTTGCTGGTTGGAAATGTAAACTCTTGTCTCAGGCTGGTAGAACGACCTTCATTAAATCGATGTCTTCTTATATCCCCATATATCCTATGCAATCTTTCATGATCCCAATTGATATTCTCAAGAAGGTTGATTCTTTAAATAGGATGTTTTTTGTGGAGGGGAACAAAGAACAATAAAGCCCATTTTCTTGCTAAGTGGCATTTAATGACTGCACAAAAAAATATGGGTGGTTTAATATTCATCTATCTAAACCTAAAAATCTTGCCCTATTGTCCAAGATGATGGTCAGAATTTTAGAGCAACCAGATGACCTTTGTCCAGCACTCCTCAAGTCAATATATTTCAAAAACTGCAATTGTTTCCAAGCCTCTTTCACCAAAACGGGCTCTTCTTTCCTTTGGAGGAGTTTTGGGAATACTCTTAATACTTTCAAAAAGGGGTTATTGTGGACGGTAGCAAAGGGGAGTCTTACAATATGTGGAAAGACCCGTGGCTAACTGATTTTGTTCCTCTAAGATACTATGTGGATCTGAATACCCTCTTTTTTTTTATTTTGTAAAAGAACTTATCATTATGGAAGAAGGGGGACAAAAGGAATGGGACCGGCCTACTATTGAAATGTTTTCCCCCATCAGGTAGTTATGGCTATCCTGAACACTCCCAATATACATTCGAAGGAAAAAGATGTGCTTGTTTGAAAACATGAGACCAAAGGAGTCTTCACTGTGAAATCGGCTTATAGATCCTTCAAAAGTGAGATGGTGGTTTCTTCTAACGCTTCTTCATCTAGAGGCGATGATAGGAGATTCCTCCAAGGTATTTGGAGACTCAAGATTCCCCATCGAGTTCAACTATTTCTCTGGAAAATTTATAAAGGACTGATTCCTGTGTGGGGGGTCCTTAGACAACATCATATAGCAGCGGGTGGTGATTGCCCACTTTTCAACACAGAAAAGGAAACGTCAAGGCATGTTCTTTTTCAGTGTCCTTTTGCTGTCCAAGTGTTGGTATTTCTAACATACATGTTAGATGGGATAGAGTGGACTTTTCTCATGAGAAAGTTCTGGAATTCCTGTGGCACATGTACACAAGTAAGTATGAAAGGGAACCAGGCATGGTTAGATTAGCTGTTGTCCTAGATCATATTTGACTGGCTAGAAATTGTATGTTTTTTTAACACAAAAGATTCAGGGTACAAATGATAGCAAGAGTTGCATATAGTTTAGTTAAATTATGGCAGGACTCAAGCAACTTGGAACAACAACAATCAAATGCCAATGAAGTCAGAGTTGACACACCACAAGAAGACACAAATGCAAATAATTCTACTATCACAACAGTCTTTGAGCAGGCAAAGACATTAGCATGTCACGAATTATTATGCTGGTCACTAATGTTGCTTTCCACAAGAACAAGTGTGATGGTTGTTTTGCTTTCTACACGACTGATGCAGACATAAAGATAATAGGGATTAATAAGAGATGGTGCAGGAAAGGCATGAAAACAAGTTTTGAAGCTGAATTGGAAGCGGTCAGACTAGCAAGTGAATGGGCGATGGCGAAAGAGTACAAGAAGGTTGTAGTGATAACTGATAGCAGAGACATTGCGGAATTTATCAATGGCAGGAGCAAACATTTATCATGGCAGCAGAAAGTTATTTGGCAGTATCGTCTGGAACACAAACTAGTATATTTTGAATGTTTCAAAACTATTCACATTAGAAGAAATATGAACCTAACAACTCATCGACTGGTTGCATTAGTCTATGCTAGTAGTAGTAGTGTAGTAGTTATAGTAGTAGTAATAATTATGATGAACTAGAGATGAGCTATACTTCGAACTTGAATGATTTTTATTTATAATGCAATTTCAATTTCGTTGATAAAAAAAATAGTTTCAAGTACAAAGAGAGTATAGTCAAGACTCATGATATATTACCATAAAAAATTGGTAAACAAAAACAACTAAACAATAAGTAACATAATAAAATACGTTACGCAGACAGAAAGTTATCAAATTGAAAAGAAAAATGTCGTCGTCCAACTAGAGTATATAAAAATCAAGAAATGTAGGAAGATGCATGCATAGTAGCAGCTAGGTAGATCAGAAGATCTTGGAGATGTCCTTCATCAATCCACTGTTTGCACGGTGAAATGCTTGGAACTCTGCAAAATCAATGAACCCATCTCCATCTGTATCTATCTCAGCCATCATTCGCTGAATTTCTTCAGTAGTAGCTGATCCAAGAGTTTTTAATGCATCACCAAGCTCCGATGAAGATATTTTCCCATCACCATTGGCATCGAATCGCTTAAAGATCCTCTCCACCTCAGCATCGTCACTCATGTTCCGTTGTTTTTTGTATATTGGTATGTACGTATGCAATAGCTAGTTTGTGTTGTATGAGTTAATTGTTAGAACATACAGACGAAGAGAGAGTTGCAGATGATGGATTTTAAAGAAAGGGAGAGAGGTAAAAAAAAAATAAAGGAAAAGAAAATGTATGGAAGGTACAATGTGAAGAAACAAGGTATTTCCTTGGTTAGACAAGAATTTCGGCTCCACAAACGGATCTTAGAAAATTAATATTAGTTTTGTCCTCCATTGTTAATAATTCTCTTGAAAATGATGACCAAATCAATTTTCCTATTTTTCATACATAACTAGACAGACTCGGACACTTCGTTGTTAAACACCCCCTTCTTCATCAACCCAATATTATATCTTTAATTAAGGCCAATTCATCTTAGACTATATGAATAAAACGACACCTATTGTGTGTAACTTATTTGTCCAATATCTTTCTCTCCAAAGCCCACCCAATACCTTGTAGCTAAATATTGAATGTAATAGAAATCTCATAAAGTTTTGGGACACAAAAACAGATAGAGATTATTATTTCATTATATGAAAATAATAATAGAAAATTTGAAAATCAATGCACAAAAATACAATAAACAAATTTTTTTTTCATAGAAATAATAGAATTAAATACGTATAAGTAGAAATCCTAATAACTAAAATCAATTGGAAGATCAACTATAGTATATATATGTATAAACATAAAACATAAAAATATGAAGAAAATGAAAGAAATATATAATTTAACTTAACTAACATAAGATTAATTTTGCCAATGGTATTATGGTTTAGTGGTCAGGGCTATGTGGGTTTGTCCCCCACCTCTTAGGTTTGAGACCCACCTGCGGCATGGTTTCTTTCTTATGGTTATTGACTTGTAGGTTGCACCTTGTTGATAGGTTGTGGGATCCTTAAAAACCCAAAAAAATAAATAAACATAAGATTAATTTTCTTTGTTGTTGAACAAACTAGTCAGGAGAACCTTAGAAATTTATATCCTTTCAAATCAGGGGGTGGAAACAAAGAAATCTTATGGGTAGGTGTGTAGCACGTCAACATAAAAATAAAAAATATTTTATATATTGTACAAGGCAAGGGGGGTTGGAGGGATATCACATAATATATAAAAGCGAACTCAATGGACAAACGTATCCATGCCAAACAGGCTACAACCTCAAGCCAAAGTAAGCATTAATTACACCTTACATTCTAATAAATCGAGCCCCAAAAGAATCTTGGTGCATTGATCAAGATAATTTTTTAAACAAAAAAATTATGATTTTTGTAATACCCATACTACACCACAAGGGTTTATTAATAGCACATGCAGATAGCGGTTTTTAAACCTATGCTGTCAAAAGCGCAAGTTTTAATCTCATTACTAATTTAAACACTATGAAAAAACTGAGCGGGAGAGTGAAAATTTAGACCGCATTTTTTGCCCTAAAATTTTTCAATCTCGCTTAAGTCTCTAGCCCACGCTCTCATCTCCTCCCTCAAACGCAAGTCTCCCTCAAAAACACAACTCTCCCTCTCATCTCCTCCTCTCCTCTCGCCATCACCTCACTTCTCCTTTCGCCATCACCTCGCCTCGCCTGATCTCTCTCGCTCTATGTCGCCAGGCCTGATCTCTATCGCTCTTCGTCGCTTCGCCTCCACTTTACTCTGCCTCTGCTACTCACTACTTCTTCACTCTTTCGTCTTCTTCTTCTTGCACAAATTAGGGTTTTGGATTGAAGAATCTCTGTAAACTTCCATCCCAGATTGAAGCTCTCTGTAAGTTGGATTCTGTCATTGCATTTCATTTTTGAGTTTGTTGAATAACTTACTGAAATGTTGATTTTTGGGTCTCTTTAAATAATGAGAAAGTGTTTGTATATTCAGAGACTGAGAAAGAGCAAATAGAGTTTGGTTTCTCTCCATCGGCGAAGAAATACCAGATTTTAGTGTCTCTCCATCGGCGAAAAAAATACCAGGTTTCTCTTCAGTGGTTTTCGAGTCATCTAGATGTAATTTTAAGGTACGGATGTTGATTTCATCTTCAATTCTAATGGTTTTTAGTATTAGATTGGTGGTTGTTTGTGTTTGATGTCATTTGTGTTTGTTGAATCTGTGAGATTGGTGGTTGTTTGGTTCCCATCTAGTTTGTTTTGTTTTGTTCTAATCTGTGATTGTTTTGGTCTCTTTCTGATTTTTGTTTAGATGATCAATTCATCTGAAGAACAACAATTTTTGTGTTTGAGGTTTTTCTGATTTTGTTTTTAGGGATTTTTGCTTTTGATGATGAGTTTCTGCAATTTATTGGTGTTGATAAAGGAATAGTCAGGCTGGAGTTTTGATTTGGGTTTCGTTCAGTCCAGTTCTGAATTTATTGTGTGTGTGTGTGTTTTTTTTTCTTCAGATTGTAAGGGGTGCTTTGTGATTTTACCAGAAGAATGGAGATTGGGTTTTTGTTTGGGCTTGTACCGGTTGGCATATACTGTGCACGATTTAAGTGACCGTTTTAGTATCACTCTCCGCTTAGAAAGTTTTAATCCGTAGTCATACGTTTACTTACTAAAGTTTATCCAGTCATGCAAGAAAAAGTTTCTCTATATCACTTTTCTGCCTTTATGTATAATCCATCTTGTTTATTATTTGTAATAGTGCTTCCTGGACTATGGAATCACAGGTGTGTTATTCGTGGTTGTGTTCCTAATAAGATTTTGGTTTACGAAACATCTTTTGGTGGTGAACTAGAAGTGAGGATGTAGCCTTGACATGGAAATATATGTTGCATTTATAGTTAAGAGTAGAAGAGATGTGGCTCTGGTTTTCAGAAGACTTTATTTGACACTTGCTCAAAAACGAGTTTTTCTTTAGAAATTTTCTTCCAGTGAAGTTGTGTATATGATGGTTCTAGAGTCACTATAGTAAAAAGTCAAAACCATAAGATTATGGCTTGGTGAATGTATATATATTTGTTTTGAAATTTCTGAGTAAACATATGATATTATAAATATGACATGGTAGAAAGTTATTTATTTGGATGTGCAAAGAAGACAAATTTCAAGATTAAAATAATGTATTGTAATGCCAATATAGAGGGTGGAGGCCTGGTGGGAGACGTTTGTTAGATCCTGCTAAAAATGAATTTTCTTTTGATATTAGTCCTAGCAAATATTATGTGAATAACGGAAGCGATTCTCAGAATATAAAATGAGCCAATGCATTTGCTCACAAAGTAAATTTCTTACTATACTTCTTACAACAAAATATTCCAAATGTCAAAAAACACGTAAGAAGTGCCCAAAGAAAATAGCGAAATAACTATTGGATTATAGATGTCAATGCAACAGACCACTATGGTATATCATATGTCGTGAAACCAATAGATGTACAAACTGTTGGCTGGAAAATCAGCCATATAGCTCTAGTAAACCTATTAATGTTGTGTCTAACCATGAAACTGATGGGATCATTGTCTGATATGACGCTACTTACTTTTGCCTGAGAACTAAAAGTCAACCATATGCTTCTGTTAATACATGCTTTCTAACTGTATGTGCAAGATATACAATTATTTGTGCTTAATTTTAACATGCTCTCTCTCTTCTTGTAGGTTATTTCGCATGGCCAACTTAAGGAAGTCCAAGAGAAAATTGCTAATGGCAGAAGATACCCCAGAATCTCCAGGCTCGGACACTCCAGCAACCCGTACTAGAGGAGCACGTACTAGGTTGGCGCGAAATGATGATGAACCTAATCCACGGGCTTCAGAAGCATTTGAAACCCCACAATCTCCTCAAAATGGACCTAGATCTTCACAAACAGGCTTGTATTCTCTATCAACTCGTAATAGGGGAGCACTTAGCAGGTTGGCACGAAGAGATGGTGAACCTTCTCTAATACTTCCCCACCAACAAGAGGATCAAGATGAACATGTAATCAAAGCTAACCTAAATTCCGAGGTAGATGCACAAACTTCACAAGGAATTAAGTGAAAGGGATGTCAAAATAAAATGAAGAATATTGCTTTGGATCCTAATAGTCGGGTTGACGTTGACTGGACTGATGGTGGTCAACCAGATGGGCTTGGATCTGTTAGTTTGTCCTCTTACTTAGGACCTCTTGTACGATAGATAGTACCGGTAACACTTGATGATTAGAGGAAGCTTTCTTTCGGGCATAGAGAAATATTATGGAAAGACATAAAGGTATGTTATTAGTATTCTTTTTTTGAGTTTTTATTTTATTTTATAGGGGCTGGTTTTTTTAATGAATAACTTGCAGGCAAGATACAAGGTAAATGAAGAGTGGCACTAATGAAGAGGAAAGACTTAAGCTTCGTCCCGATAACGTGAATAAGGTTGAAGAATGGAAGAAATTTGTGAAGACAAAAACAAGTGCAAAATTTAGGGTAAATTTGGCATAACTATTTGGTTATATATTTAGTGCATAACTATTTTTTTTTTTTACGAGTTAATATCAAGATATGTTTTCACCATCATATTTTTTTATTTATAATATTGTTATAGGCTAAAAGTGCAAAGTTTAAAGCAATGAGGCAAAAACAAATGCCACACACATGTTTAGTTTATAATTTACTTGTGGAAATATTGTTTTACTAATACACTAATTTGTACTTGAGTTTGACATATAAATTACATCTTAATGAAGAGAAAAAGAAGCAATAACCCTACTTCCCTTTCTAGGGTTGAGGTATGGATCAAATCATGGACAAGGAGATATGGTAAACCTAGCAGTAGGTGAAATTATTGTAAGAACATCCCCCCTGTACCCTTTCATATTTAACTTGCTAATTAGATTTCGTGTAACACTGATTTGATTTCTAATAAATATTTACTATTTTACTTATTGATTCCTTTAGGAAACATTGAAAAAGATTGAAACCGATTCACCGTCGTCTTCAACAACTAATGTAACAGAAAATGCTCTTTTTTAAGTATTTGGTCAGGATCACAAAGAAAGAATAAGAGGGATGGGAAAAGGAATGACTTTTACTAAACTAATGTTTTTACAAGCAAGGGAGAAACATGTGGCTCGGCTTGAAGAAAAACATAATGAAATGAAGACAAAGTTAAGCAATGTGGAGAGTTTGCTTGAGACTTTATTGAAAAATCAGGCAAGTAAATTAGCAACATAATTGCTTTGTTGTTTATTCAAATAAGCTATGAGTATACTTTGAGATTTTATTTTTGGGTTAATCGCACTTTCCCCCCTAAAACATATAGCTTCAGTTTTGCCCCAAATTAACATTCATATTGCACTTTCCCCCTAAGACTAACCGTCAACGTGCCTTGACCGTCTGTTTTCAAGCAAATTACCAAAATACCCCTGGGAAATCAAAAGCTGATATTGAATCTTTCATATCTCGAACATCTTATCTCGAGGAAATTCCCAAGGCCCAACTGCAATCATAATCGTATCTCGAGGAACATCCAACAATTGATTTTAAAAAATCTTTCATCTAAAAGAACTCATCTCGAGGAAAATCTAACGATTCATTTTTTATCGTACACACATCTCTAGGTAAATCTAATGGTCCAAATTTAATTATGCATCTCTAGGCAAATCTAACGATCCAACACGTATCTTGACCCAAATCTGACGTTTCAGATTTATTCGTGCACGCATCTCAAGGAAATTTTGAAGTTTAAATAAATTGCCCCCATATAATAAATTACTGGCAATAACTTAACCCCATAAAAATAAATTTGAATTTAATTTTGCCCCCTAAAACAGAACAGACCTTAGAGATGATCAAGAAAATCATGTTTTTCCTCATCCTCCTCCCTTATCTTCATCCTCTATCTCACAGCCTCGCCACCACCTCCCTCTTCTTCCTCATCCCTCCACTTCCTCCTTCATCCTCCTCCCTCATCCTTCCTCATCTATTTCACAACCACTATAATAAAGTTAGGGCTTCATTCCTCATTCCTCCACTTCCTCTTTCTTCCTCCTCTATCTCGCAGCCTCGCCACCACCTCCCTCTTCTTCCTCATTCCTCTTTCATCCTCCTCCCTCCTCCTTCCTCATCTGTTTCATAACCACTATAATAAAGTTACGGCTTCATTCCTCATTTCTCGACTTCCTCCTTCCTCATTTCTTCTCCTTCATCTCCTTCTTCCTCCTTCCTCCCCCTTCATTTCTCAGGTCTGTTCTGTTTCAGGGTGCAAAATTAAATTCAAATTTATTTCAGGGGGAAAAATTAAATAAAAAATATTCAAACTTTAGATTTCCTTGAGATGCGTGCTAAAATAAATCTGAACAAACATATTTCTTTGAGATATGTGTCAAACCGACAGATTTGTCTTGAGATGCGTGTTGAAGCGACATATTTGTCTTGAGATACATGCAGTAGCATCAGATTTCCCTCAAGATGCATGCATAATTAAATTTGGACCGTTAGATTTACCTAGAGATGTGTGTACGATTAAATTTGGACCGTTAGATTTTTCTCGAGATGAGTTTTTTTAGATTAAAGATTTTTTTTTTAAAATCAACTGTTGGATTTTCCTTGATATACGATTACAATTTTAGTTGGGCCTTAGGATTTTTCTCGAGATGAGATGTTCGAGATACGAAAGATTCAATCTCAACCTTTGATTTCTCAGGGGTATTTTGGTAATTTGCATTAAAAACAGACGGTCAAGGCACGTTGACTGTTAGTCTTAGGGTAAAAGTGCAATATGAATGTTAATTGGGGGCAAAGTTGAATTGGCTATATGTTTTAGGGGGAAAGTGCAATTAACCCTTTATTTTTTGCTTCTTATTTGAAATCTTACACTGTAGGGTCATCCATTCAGGGTAGATGATAATATACCTTCGCCAACAAGTGTGAATACTACTTCAATAAAAAAGTATAAGTTGCTTGATTGGAATGGAACAGGGGAAATAGTGGTTGAAGCACGATTATCTTCAAGTTATCCAAAAGTACTCGTTAATCATATTCCTCTTGGATTGAAAGCCATGAAGGTTTGCATAGATATAGCAATGCAACCTCAAGCACATTTGTAGAGGCCTACGACTGATATGGTTTGTATGGAAGAAGTTGTTGTTAATACGATTGCATGGCGTGCCGACAAAGTCATTATGAATATTGGTCCAAAAAATGGGGAATCTAACAATTCTTTTACATCGGTAAGTTGCTTATTATTTTCCATACATTATCACTTAATTTAGGAAAATACATATAATATCATTGTTAATCATTTATTTTTACAAACAAACTCTAATTGATAATCTTGGGTTGCTTTCTTTTTCTTTATTTCGCTGGTTGGAAGAATGTGAAAACTACTTCTAACATCAAATGCAAGATGCTAGATTGGTGTGGATCAGGGGAAATGGTAGCTGAAGGATGTTGGTTTTCAAGTGATCCTAAAGAAGTTGTTCGGCATACTCCTCTTGGACCTAATGCTTCCAAAGTTTGGGTAGATTTAGCAAGAAAACCCGATGCATTTTTATGGAGGCCAACACCTGATATGGTTTATATTGAATAAGCTATATGTAATAGAGTTGCATGGCCCACTGAAAAAGTTATCATTGACACAAGTTTGGAAAATGAAAGAAATGACAATATGTCATTAACAAAGGTGAGAAATATTTAAACTTACTTGCGTGGATTAGTATTATTCTTTGATTGTTGGTTTTCTTCCTTATTATTTATCTAAAATTCTTTATACTTGATTTGTTAGAGTGTGGCTACTAGGTCAAAGAACATGTGCAAGCTGCTGGATTGGTGTGGGTAAGGAGAAACAGTAGTTGAAGGACGATGGTCCTTAAGTGATCCAAAACAAGTTGTTCATCATACTCCTTTAGGACCTAATGCCGTATGTGTTTGGGTAGACATTGCAAGGAATCCAAATGCTTGTTTATGGAGGCCTTCATCTGAAATGAGTTCTATTGAAGAAGCAATTGGATAACTTTTCATAACCAAATCTATCCCTTGATTAGTTCAGAGTCATTTAGTCACTTTTCACAAGTCCCCTGCTTCCAGTTAGGGGTTGGGGAGGTGTATAACTTTCAAGAGTAGACAAGCTTGGGAGTCCACTATAGACAAATGATATGTTGTCACGAACCCATAGATATTTCCTGGAATAGTGGATTTTTCTGTATTCATACAAGGAGAAAAAAAACTATTATTGTTTCCTATATCGAATGCTTTTCTTATTTTCCTCATCCTTAGCAACCCAATATATTGATCGTGTCCATATTCTAAAACTCCTAGAATTAATAATGAGAATTTTGATTCAATTTCTATTAGGAGCCTGGAGTTCCTTGAGTAGAATGTTGCTCTTTACTTTGTTGGGTGTATGTTGATCAACTGTTTCTTTGGCTAGTCCCAGCTTTAAGCGGTACTACTAGGCATCTTTTGGATGAGAATGAGAAAGTTTTTTGCCAGATCACAGCTAATCCTTCAATGTTTATGGTGAGTAGTTGATAGCTTGCTTTCTTTATTTTCATCACAGTATCTCCTAGAATCAATTCTATTTGTGCAGTTCTTTTGTCAATACTTTATTTTATTTATATTTTTGATATTATATATGACTTTTAACTGTATTATTTGCATGATGTTTAATTTGTTTGAATCGGTGTTGCAATAGGCTTAATTGATCACTTTAGCTTGTCCTCGGTAGTAGTGTGGGATTGGAATGTAGACCCAATAGTGACCAACACTTCCACACAACTTTAAGGGGAGCATCGATGATGGTTAAATGCAGAATAATCTTATGTTTGTTCTAGTAGTGTTAATTATTTGTTTCAAAAAATTGCCCATGCCGACAAAGAATTCTAATTTATTAGGAAAGTTTGCAAACATGTAATGTGGTGCGAAATCTAAATCATCTCTTGCTCTTGACATACATTAAGATAAGTAAAAAACTGTGCATGTTTATTCTTTGGTCTATGTGAGTATTAGTTATTCTTTGGTCTATGCGAGTATTATTTATTCTTAAATTGTGCATGATATACCTTTATGTTTATATGGCAAGATGGGGAAGATGGAGAAGAAACAAGATGAGGATGAGGAAGATGATGAAGAAATGACATTTTCATGCAATATGTAATAACAAATGGCACTTATTTTATTTGAAATTGTACTTGTTTCATGTATTAAACTAGTTTGATTATCAAGAAGTGAAATTTTCTTACATGGTTGGAGTTGGATTATATTTATTGTTGCACTTTTAATAGCAGGTACAATATTGCAAATGAAATCAACATATATAGCTAAAAACAAATGGCCAAAAAAAATTTGAGAAGACTTTTAATAGCATTTTTAAAAACCGTGAGTAATCAATTTACAATATTCTAAAAATGTTGTTGCAAACTATGTAACAACATTCTTTAAATGCTATAAAAACGTTACAATAGCGTAATAAAATATATAATAGCGTTTGTAAACGCTATTTTAGAGGTTACAATAGCGAAATACAAAACGCTATGAAAAACATATTTTCGACAGCGTTCCATAAATGATATAATAGGGAAGAACTTATGATAGCGTCGGCTGTTACAGTGAGCCATTTAACGTTGTCGTATCCTACCATAACGTTTTTGGCAAGCTATAGATGATGATTTGTGGTGTAGTGCCACCTAATTAAATACTATTGATTTATTATTTTGTAATATATATTATTATGGTGTAAAACATTGGTTCATTTGTAGTGGTCAAAGAAAATAGAAATTGTGTTAGTGTATGAGTGTGTATAGCCAAAATTAGGAAACCAAAAATTAGAACCTTATAAAATAGTTTGATTAGGGTAAAATACTTGGCCACATTCTTTACACACAAAAATAAAAATGAGAAAACTTTGCGTAAAAGAAGATGGGAAATAGATGAAAAGAAGAGGAAACCTTCCCCCAGCCTTAGGTTTTACGTAAAAGGTGAGTGAAACACTATTCATCCAAAATCTCACTTTCTATTGATTGCACCTGGACATTTGATATTTCTCTATTTGTATTGTTATTATTGTTTTGATTGTACAATTTGTGATGTTTAGTTTATGAGTTGCAGAATAAATATTTGTTAATTAATTTTCAAATTCCCATTGTTTTCAAATGATTTGCAATCGCATAACAATGGCATAAGCAATGGAATCGTACCTTATTACACTACTTTCTCCTTTTTATGTGTGATTCCTATAAAACATATTGTTTGAATCATTTTCAAAACATGAGATTAATTGGATAGGCATGTACCTCAAGTTTCATAGTCGGATAAAAAAAAAGGCCAAGAGCATACCATAAAGCTAGACAAAGAGTCCCCACCAAAAAAATTTCGGGTACTCCACCACCACTTTTCTCTAATTTTGAAAAGGAAGCAAAACTCAAACCTGACAAGATTGTTTGGGTTGGATTTTGATATCTGAGCGAGGAAAACAATTTGATCATAATAGTGAAACTCAATCTGGTCTTTGTTTGATTACAATAGGAACCCCAATCTGGATTGGGTTGGCATTTTGCATTTGAGCAAGGAAACCCAATCTAAATTTTGTTTGTTTATCAATGTTCTAAAAAGCGCTAGGTAGTGGGCGGGCGGCGAGCAGGTGCCTAGTGCCCAGGGGCCTAGGCGAGCGCCTAGGTGGTTTTAGCTTTTGTATTATAACTTTAATAATTTACAAAAGTTAAGCATAATACCTTATCAATTACATCCAATTTAATGTCAAGATACATTTGCAAAATTTATAAACATGAAAAATTAACAATCATGAACAAAATTTATTAAAACTCAAATGACTAAAGTTGGTCATGATGGGTACTTTATACAAAGTTGAATTTGTGGACAAATATCCAAACCTACTCTTTTATTTTTCTTCAAATTGCATGAATGACCTCAATCATGTTTGATAAAATCTACATTACTAAAATTGGTACCGGCAAAACCTTTGAGAATTTCATTAAGTAATCATCATTTGCTACATTCAGACATATACTGAATAAAAAATAATTAAATTGTTTCTTTCCAAAAAAAGGGGAAAGAAAAATAAAATAAGAACACAATCAGCTTTATTCAAATTAGTCTCAGCATCCTCTTTTGTCGGCTTGAGAACAACCAATCTCAACTCCTTGTTCACATAAATTTTTGCAACCAGGAAAAAACAACCCCGCCCAGAACTCGCCTAGGCCATTTTTTAGAACATTGTTGTTTATAATATGGTTTTGGGTTTTATTTGATTAGAATATGATTTTTTGGCTCTGTATGATTATAATATAGTTTGGGACAGTGTAGAGTGCAAACTTTAGTTTAAGGTCAAACAATTAGATTAGCTTATCTTAAGATTAAAATCTTATTTTAGTTTAGCTAGGTCTACAAGAAAATTACCCGATAATAGATATTTGCTTGATATTTTATTAAGCACTTATTTTAGCTTGGTTTAAGAAATGCGATGGTACCTCATATGTTTTTCCCTTGGTTCACAGTTGTCATATGTGTTGTACACTTTAACTGTTCATGTGGTTTTTTAATTCTAAGATTAGCAATGCTTTTTCCACAATTTCGGAAGAAAAAAAAAACGCGAAACAAATATGAAAAAATATGATTTTAGTATACAGACTTGCTTGTATACTTGGTATATGATTTTAATATACAGACTTAATTGCATACTGAGTACACCATTCCATGTGAATTTGAATGTATGTATAGTGATATACTTGTCATGGATCAAACTTCAGGTGAGATGACATGAACCTCGATGTGGTACCCGACTTTGGACATGCACGCTCCAAGTGGCTTCGAAAGCAAGGGAGACACACTTAGGTGAGGTGTGTTTGGTACAGGAGAAAAGTGTGATTGGGGAAAAGATGCGAAAAACTATGGCAATAACGAAAACATTGATTTTATCTGTATTGATTACACTAGTAGTATGTATGCGTGATTGCCTTGAAGGAAGAAACTAAATGCTTATTCGATCATTGAATGAAAACTACCTGTCTTCCTTAAGGTAAAACGTTTATTATTGGTACTTTTAAAATCATGTAATTATACCATAATGTATATTTTGTTTAAAGTAAGTTTGCTCACTCCAGTATTAGAATACTGACCTAGAATTTGTATTTCTTTTGGCAAATTTTGGTGTATTCTTAATGAACGCAGCCCGAGAGACTCGTCAGGGTTAATTTGGAGCGCGGAGGCAAGTGGTTCCAGCTTCATGGAGTTAGTTGTGGTATGGAAATTTTCCAAATTTTTTGGTTTGTTATTGTGTATGTAATAGATCAATTATTACTTTTCGTATTTGAAGTCAAAGATTTGGATTGATGGGTATAATACCCTTAGACTTGTTTGAATAATGATTTATTTTGAGGGATTATGATGTGGTAATGTTGATATTAGATATGAGAGGAAGACTTTGGGAAGTTAGTTTTTAATTATTATTTTATTTATATCTCTACCATTTAAGTTGTTCTCGTCGTGCATGAAAATTTGGATAATCTACTAATGTATATTGCTTAAAAATTGAGGCGTGACAATTTTTTTAAACAATCATTATTTAAAAACCAATTAATTAATGAAATTTCTAAAATCATTGGTGAAGAAAGAACAACAACAATAAAATCTCTACATATTCATTGAAAAACTAAACCAGTAATAGTAGTAGTAACAATAACAATAATAATAATAATAATAATAATAATAATAATAATAATAATAATTGATGATGATACACCAAAACGGTCCCAATTCTGCGCTGTACATGTGTCATGATGGTCTCGAGGAAAAATAAGTCCAAGCGTCAGCCTAACACTGATCTGGCCCATGCGGTTTTAAGCCCGCCCAATGCAGTCTGCCAAACGGACCCTAATTCTTATAGCCTGTTGCGCCCACGTGTCTCACAACTATCTTCAATACCCCTAAGCCCTTTTAAGGCAAGTATCTCGAGGATCATCTTCGAACAGGCAATTACAGTGGCTATTAGCTTCCCAACTAGGAAGTAGATTCCAAAGTATATGTCACATAAGGAGACTTCGACCTATAGACCACTATTAGAATGTGAACTATCTCCCGCGTATTTAGGAGCACACGGCTAATAGGGAAACTTCACTCTATAGCACGATTCCTAATTAGATAAGGATCTCCACGAAGATCTTTTTTCCTAAACTACGCTATCGATGGCCCGGTCGAATCAAGAGCCATGCATAATAAATAAGACATGAGGTTGGTAAGCTAAGGTACACTACAATTCCCTATTTACAACATCACACCTTCATCAGATCCCTGTCTAACTTTAGCATCGGAGTGTCATCGGCCACCACAACGGTAGTCCATGGCTCACGTGCGTTCCCTGTGCAGATTTGCAGATCAAGGTCAAAGCAGGGAGCGAAAAATGACTGCATCAGCTTGGCGTCGTCGGTGGGGACGACAAAGTTCCTAAACTTTTACTAGCATCATCTTTCCTCAAGCTACAAAGAGATGGTGACCACCCGATCACGTGACAATGGAGAACCAGGGGACACGTCAAACGCCTAGATTGGCGTTATACCATCACTCTCAGTGATGCTGGTGGCACACGGGCAACAAACTCATGCCTCGCGCCATCCATAATGACGACGGGCCCGAGGATGGATTTGATGTCGTCTTAGATACAACCAATCGCCAAAGCAGTGGGGGCTTTTATACAGCAAAACCCTCCACCCGCTAATAGATATCAGAAGCAACACATGCCTTCGTCTCTGGAAGACAACAGAGAGCAAGCACAGGAGAGTCAAGCCTCTGCTAGTTCCCATTGGACTAGAGGAGGTGGCGCAACTAATGTAGAACCAACTCTCAAGGCAAAGAGGCTCGGCCCTCAGAACCCCCTCCGCAGAGGGATTGATGACCTAGACATGTTGTACAATCTCTCTGTTCCGCCATTCGTGGACCATATCATGAACGAAGCCCTTCCAAAGAAGTTCACGCCTCCAAAGCTAGACTTCTACGACGGGACCATCGACCTGTTCGACCACCTACGCCATTACCAGAACGTAATGGCACTCAAAGAAAGATTTGAGTCGGTCATGTGCAGAACCTTCCTCACCAGCCAGAAAAAGTCAGCACTAACATGGTTCCACAGCCTCCCGCTGAAGTTGATCAACTCATTCAAGGCACTAGCGAAGATGTAGGAAGTCAGAGCCTCCGAAAGGGCCCACATTACATACTCTCTTAAACAAAGATCCAATGAGACACAGAGAGTATGTCACGCGCTACAACGATGAGCTGACACTCATCGATGGCTACAACGACGACACAGCCGTGACGGCTTTTACTGCGGGCCTGAAATATGGAAAGCTTTGTGAAAGTCTCACCTTGGAACCCCCTTTGGATATGACAGAGCTTCTCAAAAGCGCCCACCTTAGAGGAATTGAGAACTTTGACGAGGGAAATAAAAGGAGATAAGAAACCCTCTGCTCCAAAAGACAGGAAGGAGGGAAGGAGGCGTGAGGATGAAGAAATAGGCAAGTGAAAGTGCAATTACAACAGGTCAGACCCTGGTCGGGCCAGGCCAGAGAAAGCATCCAATTACGTTGGATCCAGAGCCGTGACCCCCTGGAATTCTAGCTTATCGGAGGTTCCGAATTCCATGAAAACTGGAAAGATCTGAAATGGCCCCCAAAGCAACGCGGAGACCCCTCCAAGCGTGACAACAACAAATACTACTCGTATCACAAGGAAGGTGGCCATGATATCAACGACTGCAAGAGTCTAAGGTATGAGATTGAGTACTGGATCCGCAGGGGCAAGCTAAAGGAATTCTTGAGCTCTGAGAAGCGACCAGAATGATCCAGAGACCCGGGGGAGTCAGTTAAGGAAATAGAGAATGAGACTCCGGGCATAATCTATGTCCTTCATGGGGTCGAACCGGATGAAAGAAAGTCGAACAGGTCCCGCAAGCAAACTCTACTAGAAATGCGAACACAGTCCGCGGATGAGGACATATGCGTTTGCTACTCGATGGTGCAAAGCCCCATTCCCACCTTAACCTTTACAGACAAGGACCTCGAAGGAGTTTGAGCGCTACACAATGACGCCCTAGTCATCTCGGTCTCCATTGTAAGGTGGGAGGTAAAAAGAGCTCTCATAGACACTAGGAGTTCACTCAACGTCCTGCTCTACCTAGTATGGACCTCAAGGAGGAGAACTTGACGTCCTCAGACTACCCGCTGATCGAATTCAGTGGAGAAAAATGATTCCCGATCAGAAAGATAAGGTTAGCAGTAGTGGCAGGAGAGCCGCAACTTAGAAAGATCTTGTTTATGGACTTCATAGTAGTAGACGCATTGTCTACCTACAACCTTATATTGTGAAGACCATGGCTCCACCAGATGGATACATTAGTCTCCACCCTTCACCGGTGCGTTAAGTACACTGCTAACCACTACGAAGGAACGATACGTGGATACCAACCTATGGCATGAGGCTACCATTATGCCGCATTAAAACAAATAGAGTGTTCCCAGATCCAATCGGATCCTACAGCGCAACCTGAAACGGAGTCAGATCCTGCAACTGTGAACGCACAACTCCACTCGCATGAGATCCCAATAGTGGTTGCTAATTTCAGAAATGGGGAACAATCAAGCGGAACAAAAGCGATCCGCTCTTCAACCTAACAGAACGGAGGGAGTACAACCCCACAATATTCAGTCGGCACGGAAATTAACTCACACACAAAATTTACTCTTCAGTAGCCCCAGTTACATCAGCGAAGCTCAACAATTTGCTGAAAGTATCAAATGAAGTTGGTGTGGAGGATAGCTACGTGGATGGGTAATCATGTTGAAAAGATAATAGAAAAGAGGAGAGATGAACAAGCAATGAACAAAATAGAAGGAAAGAAAAGGGATCGAGAAGGTCGTGATTGTTATATTTGTCCCAAATCTTGTGGAAGTGGAATTTGTGGACAAATTTTTGTGCTTTTAGTATCCAGCATGTAAAGGGTGACATTGGACATTAGGCACTTATAACCCTTGTGTGACTTGATGTTTAAAATGATATAGTTTGGGTTTCAGCATAGTCATATTGGTTGCGAGTTTCTTCTTGAGCTTGGTTATAGGGTGATTCCCATTGTATGAGGGAGGTCTACTAGCTTTTACTTTCTGCAAGATGTGATTTGTAATTGTGGTAGGTATGTTATGGAATCAAAATTTGCAAGGTGTGACACAATATGGTATCAAAATAGCTGAAAAAGACTGAAGACTCATCAAGAAGAGATGTTGCACAATGGGTTAATAATGCATGGTTAAGGTTGTTTAGTTATTGTTATATGTGTATAATCATGCTTAAATGTACAATGGTGTAATCCTTTTGAAGATTTTTTTAACCAGATCCAAGTGTCCTTGTGACTTGTATTGAGGAGGGATAAGTATTTGAAAAATTCTAGAGACTTTAAGAAACTCTCAACCTGACTTGCTGATGTGGCATTAGAATTGGCAGCCTATGAAATACCAACATAGAATCCTGATCAACTGAATTGCCAAATCAAATTTGACTTAAAAAAAAAAACCTAAAATTCCAAATTTGCCCCACATCCTACTTTCTATTATATTTTTCTCACTTTCTCACTACAAAGAGGAAGCAACAATTCTAGCCAGCTGTTAGTTTTTTTTGCTTTTTGTTGGGTTTTTTTATACTACTACCCCTTTTATAGATAGTGTTTTAAAGAGAATGGGTAAAAAATGTAAAAACACAAAAAATGTCAAGAAAATGCTAGCAAACATGGTTGGCTAGACTTACTCGGAAGACCCCACATCCATCACCATCACCACCACCACCACCACCACCTTCACTCTTTTCTCTTTATGAAGCCTAAGACCACCCCGAATCATCTTTTTTCCTCTGTGAAGACAAACCTAAACTTGCAATATATCTAATCCCTCCCACAAATCCAACCTAGTCCCCTCTTTCATTGTGAAGTCCCACTCAAGACAAAGAATATATATATATATATATATATATCACATACAACTTCATGGCAAAGAAAAAACATTTGGTGTCACCTATCAATTGAGAGGTCCCAAGGGGCGACGAGTTGTTCCTCAGTGGCGCGATCTTCACCAGTAAACATCCCAACACCAATGACGGACTTGGAGTCCACCTCCGCTTCTACCATAAGTGACTTTTGCTAAACCACCACCTGTTGTGCCATCAAATCCTTTTCTGTTCCCCCTTCTTGAAATCAATCAAAGAAGCCCAACAACCTCTTCCTTGGCAACAATGAGAGATACCAAGCAATGCTGTTGTAGATCTTTTCCTCTACTTTCACCAAACACACCCAACAACCCTTTTTAATTAGTTCAAACATAAAAGGCAACAACCTCAATAAATGGGAGAGGAAAAAATCAAGTTTTCTTAAAGAAATTTCAAGATCTGGGTGTTATTTGAAATTAGAAATTACGAAATGGGGTTGGCTTAAATTACCGACAAAATATGTTGATTCAAAGAAATCATAGCGAAGAGTGGGATGATGAGAGTGAGATAGTTTTACTTTCAATTGGTGAATTTAGTAGAAAGAGAAGAAGAAGAAAATGATGAAAGGTTGAGGCTGTTCGTGTGTGGTCTTTGCATTCGCAAAGAGAAAAAGTGTGGAGGTGGTGGTGATGGGGGTGTTAAATAGGGTTGAAAACCGAACCGTCGGTTCGGGTTTTCACCTTAATCACATAGAAACCGAAAACCGAACCAACCACTTCGATTTTGAATTTTTTAAAATCGAAATCGATCCGAATTTAAACCGACCGAACCGATTTAATCGGTTTGATCGGGTTTTTGTTCAACCCTAGTGTTAAAGAGAAAAAGTTGGAAGAAAGGAAAGTTAAGACAGAGAAATTTTATGGTTTAGATTTTTTTTTCTTTTTTTTTGTTTACTTAGATATTAGCACAATAGGGAAAAAACAACATTTTGTCTGCCTATTTAGAAGCCCCACCCTTAGTTTTCATTTTGAATTAAGAACAATGTCTATACAAAACTAAACACATATCTCGAGGACCTAAACTTTCTATATCATAATAAAAAAGTGAGCAAGGGCCCATCGCGGACACGACACAAGATGACCAGTAGGCTAACTAGTGCCTATTGTCCTCCTTAAACACCCACAAAGACCGTTTATAATATTTTATAGTGGTGACCTGAACACATATCTCAAGGAATGGTATCGAAACGGGATGAAACTTTATCACATTTTTTAGTGTTAATCCCTAATTTTGCTAAAATTTTCAACTCAAACCAAATAACAAATAATTTTTTTGAACTTATTATTCTCCTGCAACTAAAAGTAAATGGGTCTCCCTTGATCAATAACAACCATTTTTTGTCCCTAAATTACCAATGCCCATTTCTTCAGTCAAAATTGACTTGACAATTTAATTGACTCGGAGCGCACCTCCGCAAAGGACGGACTTGGGGCTCACTTTTTTTCTACCATATAAAGGTGACTTGCTAAATCGTCTCCTGCTCTGCCATCAAAACTCTAACTTTCTTCTTTGCTCCTCTCCTAAAATCAATGAGAGACATCATAGAAACTCTGAAAAGCTTTTGTTTTGTTTCACCAAAGACACCCAACATCCCCTTTTAATTGTTTCATACATAAAACATAGTACTTTCAATAAACGGGAAAAAAAGGATCACATTGTTTTATTAAAATTTCAAGATTTGGGTTTTGTTTGAAATGAGATTAGCTTTAATTACCTTAACAATGTGTTGATTTAACAAAATCATGGTGAAGAGTGATGATGTGAATGAGAGAGTTTTGCTTTCGATTGGTAGTGTGGAGGTCGTGATTGGGGATGGGTGTGTTATGTTTTGAGAGAGGGTAGGGAAATTTTAAGTTTTAGTTTTTTTTTTTTTGTCAAAATTGATTTCACAATTTAACTAGACTGCGATTCCGAGTTGCTGTTCACATACGCTGCCAACTCTGATGTCATCAGGAGTAGGGCTGGGCAATAATTCAGATCCATCATGTTCCGACCCGGATCGGTATGGTTACGAACCGTTTCAAACCATGCAAAAACAGGTTCTATTATTTTCATTCTGGTCCCAAACCACTTGAAATTAAGACGGGATCAGTTCCAGAAATGCAGACCCGATCCATACTGGACCGTCCCGACTGTAGCGTACCTTCTTCAAGCCCAAGTCCAATTGAACAATTCTAACCCAAGGCCAAAGAAAACCCCTCCTCAAATCTCTTAGGAGTTAGTAGAAGCAATCCAAGTATTTTTGTGAGGTGGAACAAAAGGAGTAAATTGGTGTAGATAGTGGTGTTCCCAAGGTTCAAAATGAAGCCGCAACCATGCCGAAACCCCTACTGGATCGAAGGGGGGCTCATGTGCACAAATTCAAGCCGTTGGATTAAAGTAAAAATAATCTAACGGCTCTCCCTTTCATTAAATCACACGTCACACTCACCTTTTTCTCTCTCTCTCTCCTCTCTCGCTCTCTTTCTCTCTCACTCCTAGTCTTCTAGTACTTTAAAAATACTAGTTTTTTTTTTTTTTTTTTTTTTTTAGCAATACTACTTTAGCACTTTTAGTCTTCTGATACTTTAGCAATACTTTGAACTCAAGCAACTCAGTCTTCTTCCTAAATCAGTGCTAAGTGCTAACTACCAATTTGATCCGTTGACATAAAATTGATCAGCGAACCAGAAAAGAAGTCAATCAGTCTTGCCTGGATGCTCCATGCATTCCAAGACAGCTTGATCTAAATGATCATTATCAAGATTGAATCCGAAGCCAATTTTTCAGTTCAACCTACCAAGACATTCTTTCTAGTCCGTTAAACATGCCCAAGACTTTCTTTCTAGTCTGTCACCACCTTTCATTTTAAATCTCCTGTTTGTTTGTGAATTAGAAAACAACTTTTACCAAACAAGGAAGAAAAGACCAAACCCCATTGGTTTTTTCATTCATGATTTGATGTCCATTGCAGCTTTTTCATTTGAAGTTCTGATTTTGAGAAGAACCCGTCACTCATCAAGCTCGAGTTTCAGCATAACATTTCAAGCCTTTAACTTTGGAGATATTTTCTTGAAAAATGATCCCTTGGGTTTGAACATTTATGAGAAAGAAGATATGTTCTGGGTTGTTGTTGAAGATCTTGTGTTGATGGAGTCATGTTTCAAAATTTTCTTGCTTTCAACACTACAGATTTCTGGAGATCCTTGAAATTTTCTGTGATGCTAGAAGAGAGTTCTAGAGTAGTGAGATCACAGCACATAGAATCCTTTGGTATGAACTACCTTCAGTGGTTTTATGAGCTTGAGAAGACTAAAAGTGAGAGAGAGAGAGAAAGAGGTGAGTGTGACGTGTGATTTAATGAGAGAGAGACAGAGAACCGTTAGATTACTTTTATTTTAATCCAACGGCTGAAATTTGTGCACATGAGGGAGTCTTGTGCTTTGTGCGCATGAGCCCCTCGATCCAGATGTGAAGAGAAAGAAAGGAGGATTTGTCCACAAGAATCTAGCACCAGGGTGATGCATTTATAAGAAATAAAGAGAAGGGATAAGGGAGAAGAAAGAAGAAGTTGCTGCGATTGGCTGATAAACACCTAAGAGAGATCGAGTTCGAGATCGACAAGCTTGAACAGGGTGTTGGTGGAGAAGATCGTCTCTCCTTCCAGAACCAGTGGTGGCATTCTCATTCCTGAGAAGACAACCAAGGTAGACATAAGTTGTCTCTTTCTTTCTTGTAAGATTTTGATATGATATGATATGACTGGGCTAAACCAATAAGAAAACAAAACAAACGCAGTTGAACTCAGGGAAAGTGGTAGCAGTAGGACCTGGAGCAAGAGACAGAGATGGAAAGCTGATTCCAGTTAACCTCGAGGAAGAAGACACTGTTCTCTCGCCTGACTACGGAGGAACTCAACTCAAGCTTTCTCAAGACAAGGAGTTTCATCTCTTCAGAGAGTATGACATTCTAGGAACCTTACATGAATGAATAGTGAACCATTCATTGGTTAAAATTTTCTGACATCATTCTATTAGGCATGTCTACCTTTATTTCTTTATCTCATTCGTTAATAGAGAAATGCATTATCATAATTTGTGCAATTTTGAGACTTGATCTAGTTGGTATTTGTTTAGTATTTGTGTTTCTGCACAATGCATTGTTGTTCATCACTGTCAACACAAAATCTAATTACTGTGTTGCTATTACCTGCAAAGAGTAGTAGTGGAATTTAACTTCCTTTGAACACCACATCGTCTTTTGTTCCACCAACCATGAACTGAACTAGCAACAATCTTCTTAATTTAGTCTATGTCAATACAATCTTAAAATTCAACCCCTGTGCATCATTGAATGTAAATGGGCGTGGGTGGTTTCTCTACAACAAAATTCGGAATAATATGCTCGTCTTCAATGATTAGTTGGCATGACATCCGTCACCCCTTCCAACTATGCATCATTGAATGCATTATTTTACCGTGTGCCAAGCAAAGCCTTAACATCCTTTTTTATCAACCAAAATTTGTATTCTTCCACATTTTTTTTTTACTTCACACATGAACTATATATCTTGAGTCATCTTTACAAAAAATTTCTCTTCCTCTCCTCTTCCATCACCACGTTTCTCCTTGTATCTTCCCAACGCTCTTGAAGACATATGACCAATTGTTTTTTTTAAATGCATGAACGAGCTTGATAAAATTGCTTGTGTACTTAATACAAAATTTGAATTTGTGTAGACATGACCAACCTAGTAAATTTTTTTTTTTTGGAAAATGCATAACTTAAGCTAGTCGTAATTGACGAATCTGGACGACTGAAGTTGCTCATACTAAACCTTGTTACCCGGTCTCTTGGTGGGGCACTATTATCTCATATTCCCCTTTTTAAGTACTAAATCATAATTGCAAGAGTAAAAACAAGTCAAATAGATGAATGATATGGGCTTAGGGCACCATAGGTTTGATATTTCTTTGTTTATTTGTGATAATTATTTTTGTATAGGTATGTATAATAGATAATTGAAAATCAATAAACATAAAATAAGTGAGGATATAATTTATGCTTGGTGAATTTTCGGAGTAGATTTTATATTCTTTTCGATTATATTAAGATCAATCGGGAAAAATGTATTTGATCCAATACCTACCTATCTCCAAAAGCTATATTCTACTCGTTAATATTGCAAAAACGACCATTCTTTGATTAAAATTTTGAAGTAGCCCCACCCACCCCAGCAAAATCTCTGGCTATGCCCCTGCTTGTCACATTTGAGACTTGGATGTTATACAGTTTGTAATCTCTTAGGAAACTCTTTGTAGGAATCAACTACTCCATCTGTATTCAAAATGTTGATATAAGAGAAAGGCTTAAGAGTTTCCAGAAAAAGGTACAAGTTTACAGAAAAGGTAACTATTTTTTGAGGTTTAGATTTAACACTTGATGGCTTAGGCTTCAGGTTTCTCAATAAGTTTTACAATGGGGGTATAATAAGGATTCTTCTTTCTCTATCAATTTTTTTTATTTATTATTTTTTTTTTGAGTTCAACATGCATATATTGGTTGTAATGATTGTATATGAACAGAGTGAACAAAAATAGGGCCTAACGAAATTAGTTTATGATAACGAGAAAAATGGATCTAACCTGACCGTTTTTGCAATTCTACCATCTTCGGAAAAAAAAAACTTAATAACAAATAAATTTAAAGAAGAGTGTAGTAGTGACGCCGGGCAGAATAGCGATTATTCTGCAGGCTAATAGCAACAGATAATTGACAGGAAAGAACACAACAAGATCACTCAAAAAACACAGAGAAAATAACTCTAATGTTTAATCAAATTACTCAAATCAAAGGTCTGTCTAAATTCAGCCTACAAGTCGGGCTTTATAGCTAAAACTCGTGATTATTAGAATTTTACCAAAATTAGCAAAACCCCAATAATCGTGCTAACACAAAATACGTAATAAAAGAAATAAACTGCCAGAAATCTGGCCCAAATTGGGTTCAGAATCACTTCCTAAACTATAATTGAAATATTACTATAAAGGGAAAAAAATTACTAAAATTAACAAGCAGTCTGTTCCTAAAAGAAAATAATGCCTAATTCTAAAAAGAAACTAAAATATTCCTAATTAAATTGAAAGATTACTCAAAGTTATTTAGTAAATAACTTTGAGAGCAAATTAGGAACCTTAGAAACCCAAATTAGGAACTCTAGGAACCCAAATTAGGAACCCTAGAAACCCTCCTGCATCAAGTAGTAAGTAAATTTAGAAATGAATTGAAAAAAAAAAAAAAAAAAAAAAAAAACAAGAATGAAGTGAAGTTGCTGGGTGAGGCGGAATGATTAAAAAAAATGTGGGCGGGCGTCCTCCACTAGTAGTGCGATGATGATGGGAGTAGGAAAGGGCAGCACCACCATTGAAGAAGCAGCACGAGTGAAGAGTGTCTGAGCCATCATCTAGTTGTTGCTACTTGCTAGTGTCTGAGTGAGTGAGTGAAGAGTGTGATCGGCTCCAAAAACAAACAAATTCTCTGATCAATTCTTTTTTTTTTGTTGAATTGAATTTATCTCCTCCTCGTTCTTGTAATTGTAACTGTCATCTTTGTTATTGGGCGTTAAAAACAATCACTTTTTCTCTCTTTATCCATCTCAAATAAGAGACGTCACTCTTTCTCTTTCTCCATCTCGAATTAGAGAGGCAATTGAGAGTTATTCTGAAGAGTAAAGCAGTTGGAGTTGGAGGAGAGCCTGTTGTGTCAGAGTGAGTGGTTAATGCGACTTGCCTCAGCTTAGCTTTGCTCGTTTGCTTTTCAGACACGGCAATAAACTCACTATTATTATTATTATTATTATTATTATTATTATTATTATTATTATTATTATTATTATTATTATTATTATTATTATTATTAACTCCATCCGAATGGATCAAACATGACAACAAAATCTTGTTCTCTCCGGGATACAAGATGTTGACCCTTAAAATTTTCTAAAATTTTCAGATTTTCCTCATCAATATGAAGCTATTCCTGAATTATAAGTTCAAAGAGCCATGACCATCATGCATTTCAATATTCAAGCCACTTAAGACTAAACCATTTTTTGTTCTTGTCGATGGATACATGACTTTAATCTGCAACACTAGAAGCAATCCTTATGTCGAAGAAAATACATTTTTCTATCAACATTTGATCAAAGACAAAAATTGAAACTTAACATTTCATACGACCAAGTATCTCGAAGAATTGGAACAATAAAAATATATCCAAGGTCATCATCAAAGTCTCATTTGGAGAAATCTCCACTTAAGTTGGCTACTTCAATCTCAAAAGGTAAACCATCAATTCTAGATCAATAATAGACATTTAATTCAAAAGCTCCCGTCAACAAATCCATTTCTCACCTACAAACTCATTTCCCACCAACAAATCACCATTAATTTTCAAAGCTCAAAGTTATTATCAAACAATACGATAAACACCACCATATCCTTTCAACAACTCATGTCCCAATCTTGGCTCACGAGTCATTATCCACCTATCAATAATGCTACAACAATCCAAAACCACCGAAAACATACTCCACTCAACCCCAATAATTCACATTCATCCAAACCAATACCAATAATACCTACCGCACTCAGCCAAAGTGACAATCATGTTATCAGACAAATATCAAGGGATCCAAAACTCCCCAAATGTCTATATAAAAGAGGAAGAAGCAAAGCAGCAGGGCATCACTTAGAAGCATATCAATCAGGCCCATTACTATCACTCAACCATTTCCTTTACCTCTTCAAACCCCCAAACTTGTGTATCCCTTCAAAGTGTTCAAAGCTGCAAGTGTAATTCAAGTTTCAAAATTTTGTAAGTTTTACAATTTTCTTTCAATATCAATGCATTTCAAAGTTTCTGAATAAATTTCAAAATTTTGTGCATCAAAGTTATAATTCCAAATTTACTATTCAAATGTATTAACTTTATTTTTGGGGTTTGATAGTTAATTTCAATTTCTATTCATTTTCATATCTTTTGCAAACTTAACTATCGATTACCTGGTGCCCCTTGCCTATTGGGCATAGTCCCAGGCTAATTCTGGTATCAAAGTCATTTGTCCAGCAAATTTCTTAGCGAAATAATGGTATAGCCAAGAGAATGCTTGTAGGTGAAAATCTCAGGGTCAAAGGACTTGCACAACCAAGCTTTGGTAAGTGAAAACCTTTAGGTCACAAGACTTACGCACCCAAGCGCTGGTCAGCCAAGAATCCCCCCTTTGTAGCCGTGGATAGGCATTGTGTTGGGCAAAAGTGGTCCCGCTGGTGGTCTCACTTTTGTTGCCCTCTTTGATCCATTTGGGTGGAGTTACAATCATCTTGATTTTAATTTCGTCATTATCTTGATACACTCTGTGTGCAAGATTTCTTACTGTGTTCTTGAGAATTGGAGGAAAGTAATGAACGTTCTCTCGGGACTTTGAGAGGATTATTCCAACGAACCCCATTTTATAAAAATAAGCTTTTGATTTGAGATATGCATTGACACCCAAAGATAAAACATATTTGCAATAAAAGTTAGTATAAATTGTTACATTGGATTCTTCCAATGCTTTGTTGTTAATGAGCTCATTATGGATTAACCAATTAATTTTGGTCCATTCATGAGACATTATTTTGGTGGATTCAACATAGTCAACTAAGTTGTAATCTACAACACTTAGTCCTATGTTGTTAGACTGAACATTTGAATGTCCAGACTGTTCTTTTCCTTTTAGCTTTTGAATTGTCATTACTATTGGATTAGACAAAGTTGTCTGAGCATGCACTTCACTCTGAGAGGAGGTGGCTACTGCATTGTTGGTCACAAATGACTGAGCCTTAGATTTGTCATTTTTGACAGGCTTTTTACTTTTAGCCTTGTATAATTTTTGCATAGAATGTTTAAAGAGGCTTTCATTTGGGTTTCATTGCTGTTTTTGAAGGTTGTTCATACATCATCAATAAGATCTTTCATTGACTTTTTGAGGGTATAGTTTGCGTTGAACGATCTGGATCATTCCATTTTGCTGCAAAACTAGCAATTTGGGAAAATATGAAATCATGCAATTTTGAAAATCTTTGATGAATAATAATTGAAACTCTTGTAAGAAATTTGAAAACAATGAGATTTTGATAATCTTAATTTTTTAAATACTTATGCAAAATGGACTAATTTGATCTGGCAATGCAAGATTGTTTGACTAGGACAAGTTATTGGAGGACATGGATTGGACTTGGGTATAGACTTTGTTGAGGGTTTTTTGGTGATTAATTGTTTTTTGAAAAATAGTAAGACCAGTGAGTGTTTGTTTTAGAAGGAATGGGAAAAACTTTTTTGCCTAAATTTTTTGCAATTATTCCTTCAGTATTTTTTGGAATGGGCATATTGTTGACAAAAAAGGAGTTTGTAAAATGATTTCTTATCCTTAAGTTTTTACTAAGATGAATTCTTGATTGATATAATATTGTTGATGATAAATTTGAGCATTTATCAGTTTATAATTAATTTGTAATTGTTTGATATTTCCAATGTATATTTTTTCATTTGTTTGTTCAAAGTATTTTGAATGAATTATTCTCTGAGATACACAATTTTAGTCTACATCAGAATCTCCTAATGCAGTAGTATTGACTTTAAATTATTTGTCGATTATTAAAGTGATATTGACATAACATTTGCAAAGTTTTATTTGTGTAAATATTTGTAGGAAATTTTGATCATTTTGGGTTTCTTCTGGCAATGTTTATTTGCATTTATTAGATGTTTCTGACATTTCACTTTCTTGGTAATTGTTGAATTTCAAGAGTATTATTTCATTTTGTATTTGTATGTTTTCTTATTTTAATTGAAAAATATCTTATTTGAGATTATTAATTTCTTGTTGGAGGTCTTGTAGAGGTAAAGGTTGTTGATTTGGTGGTTTGAACCTATCAATAACTTTTTGGAGAAGTCTTTGATTTTTACTAAATAGTCTTCTTTTAATTGAGGATTTTCTATTTTGTTTATAAATTCTAACAAATATTTGTTTTTTTTTTGCTTTGATATTACATTGATGGATGAAATTACTTCATTGCAGTTAAATGTAATCATTTTATTATTTTATGATGAATCAAAATCAGATTCTGATATTTGATATTGTTAAGTTGTGGATCATCATAGTATGAATCAAACAGATTCTATGAGTAATTTGTGAAGCATATGTGTGAGTTCCTTTGAGGCTTGTAATTCTTGATTTTTCTTTGTAATTTACAATCTTTTGCATAATGTCCAACTTTTCCATATTTGACAAAAATTGGTTGGGATGTTTGTGGTTTGTCATATGTATATGGTTGATTTGTGATGGATTTTTTATTTGTTTTATAATAAGGATTGGGTTTAGGAGATAGTTTTGAATATATAGGCTTTTTATTAGCATATTTGTTTTTTATAATTTGATGTTTTTATCCTTGATGATGGTGCTTTGATTGGTTCGTAATCGTATTGTTGACAAAAGCATCATAATTCTTTTATTCATGTTATATTTTGATATTTCAATTGGGCTCCAAGTTTGAGATCACTGCAGAGTTACTGCTACTTCATTTGTTTTTGTTATTAGGTCACCGTAGGTTAACCTATCATATGGAATTATTCCATTATTTTGAGTTATGAGATTGTTTTTAACTATTTCAACAACGGTTGATGGAAGATTAGTTAAAAATTTCTTTTCAAATGGATTATTTGTTTTTGCCCTTATCATGACTTTTGAAATGAACATATCTTTGTACCACCTAAAATCTTGGAGTATTGGACACCTTAAATTCATAAGGATTTCTTTGGATTTTTTTTGGAAATGTGTTGGATCACCTATGAAATGTTTGATTATTGCGAAAATAATGAGCTCCCTTTACCATTTTGTATATTGGAACTCATTAAAGCCCGATTCGTATCATTATGCTCGATAAAAGGAATGAGGGAAGCTCCAATATAAAAATATTGGAAGGGAAAAATGCTTCCAAGCTGAATATGTTCCCATGCAATAGTAAGGAATTCTTGACGATAGCGAGCTGGAACAACCTGTTCTTCCTGAATACCATGATTTAATGCCAAAGAATTTTCGGCTGTTAAGGGATTGGATCTCCCCTATCAGTTTTAACGGGTTGGTCTAAATGATCTACTTTGACAGGATACAATACATTTGATTTTTCTGAAGAGGATAAGTAGTAATCCCACCATCATTTTAATTGTCCAGTAAAACTGGCTATAAATATTTGATTATAATTTTTTTCTTCATTCCTATGGGCTGATTCTAACATTGTCGTTTCTAAAGTTGTATCCATAATATTTTGCTCGCTCTTGCCATCAATATTTCATTCATAAATTGAGCCAGTTGAATAATGTGATGCTACATTTTGTCCATTTTCTTCAAATTGAAGATCTGAGAATGAAGGTCTTGGATAAGAATTTATTGTAGTGGGTAAATATGCAGTTCTTGATGTTGAAGGGGTTGACCTATTTGTCATTTCTGATATCATTTGAGGCTTTGTATCAAATTCGTCTTTTGTATCCGTTTGTTGAGATAAGACCCTAATATGATTTGAATTTGAGGATGATGGTTTTGCCGGTTCTATTCCATTAAGTTTTAATTGGGCTATTTTTTTTTTTTATTAATTTGCTCAATTATAGTAGCTTGTGAAATTGTATATTTGTCTATTGTAGCTGGTTTGAAGTATGGTGTTGGTTTTGAAGTAATTGTTGATTCCTAATTATTTGAGGTTTTTCATTGACTATATGTTGACCTATTGTATGTAAATAGTGTATTTGTATAATTTTTTTTCAATAATTCTTTCTAATCCATATTGGACTCTTGCTTGATTTGTTGCAATTTGTGTAGCATGTTTCATGGGCTACTACTTGTATACCTTGGGTTTGTAATGTATTTGTTGTAGATGAGGTTTTTTGGATTCTATAATTGTATTGTCTTTGAGTTTCCAAGTATTTGTATTTGTTACGACATTCAGGAATTTTGAATAATTGTTCTCATACCAATCAAAGAAATGATAATTAACTTGTAGTTTTTTCACAAAATTCCTAAAATAATTGTCCTAATTGTACTCTTTCTTCATGTGTTTTGTGTTTTTCAAAAAAAATATTTTCTTTTCTTTTCATTGTAAGGTTGTGCATATTCTTTTCTAATATAATCTTTGTTTAGTTTGAATTTTCTTGATATCATGTTTATTTGGGACGGATCTCCTATTTCTGATTGTGTTGGTGATTTTGATTTATTTGATTTTCTATTATTTCAGATTATTAGTCATTTGTGTACATTGGTTGAAGAATTTGAGAAAATTGGAGATTTTGTCTCATTTTGGATAGATTTATACTTGTTACAAATTGAGTTCCTAAGGTTTGAAGAGTTGGTCTATATGGAGAAGTTGAAGTACTTAGTGATTGGAAATCAACTATTGAAAGTTTGGTTCTTCTTGTAGATGTGAACTGTAACTCAATAGTTCCATCTTCATGGGACACTATTTGAGCTAATTTACTTGGTGGAGGTGGCCTTGGTTCGGTTTGAACCTGCCATGTGCTTTGAAGGGTGACTTGGTATCATCGAATAGTCTTTGGGACTATTACATTTTTATTTTTTTTTGTCGACAACAAGCACCACAATCAATTGATCTTCATTGGTAAAAGCTAGCAACTGAGTCATTACAAAAGAAACCATAACAATAACAAGTGGGAAAATCTAGACAAATTACTCAAAAAGTCACAATCAGAATCAATCACAAAAATTCTTCAAAACAATTCTCACCCTAGCCATGATGGTGATCAAACTAAAGAATCCAATAAACATATACCAACAAATATTAGCTCCCAAATAAATAAAAAACTACTTACTTTACAAGACTTTTAAAGAGAAATTAATACCCTTAAAAAAAAATCCATCATATCAAAAATACCAATCCAGATACAAAAAAATAAATTTGCATCATTCAAATACAATTTCAAAAATACAACTTCAAAGATTGTACTTTAATATTATATCAATAATAAACAAATAATATAAGATTACTACGACACTTATAGATTTAGGTGCCGATTTAAACTATGACACCTGCCAACGCTTGGTTGCGTAAGTCTTTTGACTTAGAGGCTTTCGCTTACCAACGCATGGTTGCATAAGTATTTCGATCTATAGGTTTTCACTTACCAATGTTCTCTTGGCTAGACAACTATTCCCCCCAAAATTTTGCTGGATAAATGGCTCTTATACCAGAATTTAACTAGAACTATAGACCCATGGCCAATGTCATTAAAGATAATTAATATTTATGAATGCAAATGAGTGAAATAGAACAACAGTACTGGCAATACTCAATCCCTTGAGAAAAACTTAACTTTGATACATGAAAACTTGAAATTTATTGAAGAAAATTGAAATACATTGATAAAAGAAATTGTTTTACTTACAGTGTCTCGAAACTTGAATACACTTGAAAAACTTGAATTATTTAGGGAATACAACAGAAAATATTGGGGTTAAAAAAAGAAAAAATTGAAGTGTTTGTTTTCCAGTGTGGAAGTTGATGCCTTGAGTTTCTGCTTCTTGATCATTATTATCTTGGAGGAGCATTGGATACCTTCAAAATTAGGAGACAACATTATTGAATCGGGAATTCAGCAAGGGGAGGGGTGTCACCCTTCATCCCCTTGAGATGCGCACCTTCAAGAATCTCGAGGGGGATGAGTGGTAACACTCCTCCCCCTCGCTAGTTTCCTCGATGCCTAAAAGGGTTCTTATTGAATCTTTTGAACATTTTGGAGATAATGGAGTTCATTTTTGAATTGTTGAGATGGCTTCTGGTGGATGAATTTGGACATTTACTTAATAATGGAAGGTGAGATTTGACATGTTGCCCGTCACGCTATGAGAGTTGGCTATGCCCGAAGTTGTTACCTTAACTGCAAGGAGAAGGATGCCAAAGGCAGGGCTAGTGACTAGAGTGAAGTCGTAACAAGGTAGTTGTACTGAGAAAATGACATTCTTTTGGATGGGTATAAAATTATTGGGGTTTGTTTCGGTGGATTGAATCATTTGAAGAAAGAAATTGATTGGTGGATCCTAGGATAAAGACACATGGCTTGAATTTGATGGATAATGTTTTTGTTGGATTTTGATGTGTGGGTCATGACAATGATGTGAGTTTTTTTTTTAATACCCCTTAACCCCTCCCACCCTAGATGTCGTTGGGTGGGTTTGACCCTATGACCTAGTGATACCATCCACTACTGCTCAACCACTGAGCCATCACACATTTGGCCTTTTTTTTACCCTTAACCCTCCTCACCCCCTGCCGTCAGCCGGGTTCGAACCTGTGATACCATCCGCCACACCTCTACCAACTTAGCTGGTACACCTTTGCTGATGATGTGAGTTTGAATGATTGTTTTCTTTCGGTGTTTTTTGTTGTGATATGGAATTATTGAGATGGCTTGTAGGATTTTTTGACAAAGACTTGAATTTTTTATTTAAGATATTGGGTTTGAAAGTGACAAATGAGCATGTTGTAGTGAGATGTTTTGCTTGTTACATGGATGATTAATTATTGTTGAGACCAGAAGAAGCCAAAGCAATAATCTTCATTTGCATTATTTTGAGAGACTGCATCATCATTGTTGTCACCATCTGGTGAACAATTATGAGATGTTGATTCAAACAATTGCTTCTTGGACGTGGCTGCTAAAACCTGTGATTTAAGCTTTGATTAGTCTGATTGATCTTCTTTGTTTGATTGCATTGACTTGTTGATTTTAAAATAAATTATGTTACCTGTTTTGTAACACTAGAAAATTTGAAACATGTCCACCATTTGACTTAGAATCTTTGGTATAGAGATCGAGAAACTTGAGCAAATTGACATATACCTTGCATAGGAACAATGACATAATCCCAACAATAGATCCATGCTAGGGAAAAATTTGAAAAAAATCATAATAATGAAACTTGTCAATATTGAGGTTGTTGGAGCTTGATATTTGTTTTGAAAATATTTCATCCTTCTTCTAGTTTATGAGAAAGGATTTCTTTGACTGGACCATATTAATTCCACCATTGATGAGAGAACCAGTAAGAAAAGGAATAGATTTTGAACTTTGGGAAAAACATAAGTAACCATGAATGAGAGCAATTTGGGGTTTGAAACAAAAAGGCTCTGAACCATGCCTTTTGGTAATTAAAGAAATTGTAAAATTGAAGATTGAAATGTTGGCTAAATCTTTTGAGAGTAAAGGGGTTTTGATTCCATTCTTCTGGAGAGAGGATTTTGAGTATTTGACATTTTGAATGGATAATTCTAGAATTATCATTTTTATCCTTGGTGTGGGTTACTAAGATTGAGTCGGCATCGACAAAAATGAACTCATAGAACAACCTTATTTTGTTTAGATCATCACTAAGATATGGAGCAGTTTGAGAGAATAAAGAATTGGCTATTTTGAAGGGATTGTCATTTAATTTTAAATAAAATTGTTCTAAAGGACAAATTGGTTCAAGAGTGGAATTGGTTACATATTCATAACTTTGGTTTTTTTAGAAGCTTGGGGAGATGGGTTTTGTTTTGAAGCTTGATTGTTTTAAGGGACTGATTTTGGAATTGTATTTGGAATTGCAGAGTTGTTTTGTAGGGGTTCAAACCTGTTTTGATATTTGATGACTATAGCATACGAGTCTTTGCTTAAAGGCTTTGAGTCTGCTGAGGAAAATGGAGGAAGCTTTGGAAAATTATCTTCATTCATCATCATTGCATACCATGATTTTGATGCTTATTTTGAGGAAGAATCCATTATATGGCTATCTCTTTGAAGTTCTCGGTGGCTGAGTGAGTGATATGGAATGAATTTCTTCACCTGAAATGGAAGGGTGAATCTTAGTGTCTGTTAGTTTCCCCTGAAGAAATTCACGAGCGAGGAAATCTAGAAGAGAGTTTGAAGTGTCTTTTATAAACTAAATTTTGGGGAAAAAAGTGTTTTCCATCAGGAAAAATCTATCTTGAAACAATGTTTTCAACATCTTTTTTTTAAAAAAAATTAGCTAATTGACAATCAATGCGTAATAGAAATGATTGATGATAAAGATCATCTTGAAATTTCATAATGTAGAAAAAATTAATAAAATCTCTTTTTCGACGGTAGAATAATTTGATTGAGTTTTATTCCAAAAATTAGAATGAAAACCGACCAATTGTCCTTTGTCATTATTAGAAATGATTATTTTTCGTACGAAGACTGGACCATGGAGGAGGCTTCTTGCGAAGTCTAGCATAAAGAAATTTGACTAAAATTCTAACATTTTTGTAAAAATCAGCTACATAATTGAGACTTCCTAAAATTCGTTGTAGTTGATTTTTACCTTTAATTACATCTAAAAATTTATCTGCAAATTCTATTGATCGATCAATTGGGATAATGGTGCTATTATGGATCCTATCTCCAAGGAATCTAATATTTGTTTAGAATAAATGTATTTTTGGTGGCAATAAGACTAAACCATTGTTCTTGAAAATCTGAAAGAATTTGTCAAAATGTTTCCAATGATCTGCAATTGTTTTTTTAAAATATTTATTTGTCATCTACGTAAGCAATTGAGAATTTTGTATATGGATTGAAAATATCATTTATTATATTTTAAAATTCTGATGGAGCATTTTTTTAGACTAAATGACATTACGTTTCATTCGCAATGTCCAAAAAGAACATTGAAAATAGTTTTATATCGGCCTTATAGAGTTATTTGAATTTGTCAAAATCCTGATTTGAGATCAAACTTCGAAAATACTGTTGCTTGGGATAATCGGTTGATTAAATCTCATTTGTTTGGGATTGGATATCTAATCCATCTAAGTGCATTGTTTAAGGGTTTATAATTGATTACTAATCTTGGCGCTACACGTTCTATCTCAGCTGCTTTTTGAACATAGAAAGATAAACAGCTCTATGGAAATTTGCTTTCTTAAATTAATTTTTGCTAATTAGAAGATTGATTTCTTATTTTCAATATTCTATTAATTTTGCATTCATTTAAATTGGTTTGATTTTTGTTGAAATTTTATTTTCTATAAAGCTAGACTTCCTTATGAAGATGGCTTACAGAAAGTCTGGCTTTAAAGAAAATAGAATTTCAATATAAGCCAAACTAATTCAAATGAATTCAAAATTAATAGAATATTGAAGATAAGAAATCATTCTAATTAGCAAAAAATTAATTCGAGAAAGCAAATATCCATAACGTTGTTTAGCTTTCTATGTTCAAAAAACAGCTGAAATAGAACGTAGAGCGCCAAGATTAGTAATCAATTATAAACCCTAACAGTGCACTTATATGGATTAGATATCCAATCCCAAACAAAAGAGATTTAATCAACTGATTATCCCAAACAATAGTATTTTCAAAGTTTGATCTCAAATCAGGATTTTGGCAAATTCAAATAACTCTAGAAGACTGATACAAAACTGCTTTCAGTGTTTCTTTTGGACATTACAAATGGAATGTAATGTCATTTGGTCTAAAAAATGATCGATCAGGATTTCAATATATAATGAATGATATTTTCAATCCATACACAAAATTCTCAATTGTTTACATAGATGATATATTAATATTTTCAAAAACAATTGCAGACCATTAGAAACATTTAGGCTCAGATAATAAAAACAATGGTTTAATCTTATCAATGATAAAAATATATTTATTCTAAACAAATATTAGATTCCTTTGACATATGATCCATTATCCCAATTGACCGATCAATAGAATTTGATGACAAATTTCTAGATGTAATTAAAGATAAAAATCAACTATAACAATTTTAGGAAGTCTCAATTATATAGCTGATTTTTACAAATATCTCAGAATTTTAGTCAGACCATGCTAGACTTCATAAGAAGCCTCCTCCATGGTCTAGTCTTCATACAAAAAATGTTCGTCAAGTTAAGACAATTGTCAAAAGTTTACCTTGTTTAGGTATTTGCAATCTTACATCCTTCAAAATAGTTGAAACAAATGCATCCAATATAGGATACAGAGGTATCCTTAAACAAAATATTGATGACAAAGAACAACCGGTCCGTTTTCATTCTTATTTTTGGAACAAAACTCAATCAAATTATTCTACTGTCAAAAAATAGATTTTATCAATTGTTTTTTGCATTATGGAATTTCAAAATGTTACAATCAACCATTTTTATTATGCATTGATTGTCAATCAGCAAATGAGATTTTAAAAAAATGTTCAAAACCTTATTTCAAACTAGATTTTTGCTAGATGACAAATACTTTTATTTCTTTTTTATTTATAAATTGAGTTATAAAAGATACTTCAAATTCTCTTCCAAATTTCATCACTCATGAATTTATTTAGAGGAAACCAACAGAGACTAATCCTTCCCTTTTAGGTGAAGAAATTCATTCCACATCACTCACTCAACTAGTGGCAACTTCAAAAAGATAGCCATATAATGACTTATTCCTCAAAACAAGCATTAAAATCAATGTATCCAATAATGATGAATAAAGATAATTTTTCCAAACTTCCTACATTTTCCTCAGCAGATTCAAAGCCTTTAAGCGAAGACTCATGTGCTATGGCGATCTAAAATGAAAACAGCTTTGAATCCTTAGAAAACAACTCTGCAATTCTAAATACGATTCCAAAATTAATCCCTCAAAACAATCAAGCTTCAAAACAAAAACCATCTCCCCAAGCTCCTCAAAATAACAAAACTTCTCAATATGTAACCAATTCCACTCTTGAACCAATTTGTCCTTTAGAATGTTTTTATGGAAACTCAAATGACAATTGCATCAAAATAGTCAATTATTTATTCCCTAAAACTGCTCCATATCTTAGTGATGATCCAAACAAAATAAGGCTGTTATATAAGTTCATTCTCATAGATACAGACTAAATCCTAATAACTCATAACAAAGGCAAAAATGACAATTCTAGAATCACCTATTCAAAATACCAAATACTCAAAATCCTCTCTCCAGAAGAATGGAACCAAAGCCCCTTTACTCCCAAAAGATTTTGCCAACATTTTAATCCTCAATTTTACAATCAGAATCTTCTTGTTTCAAACCCCAAATTGCCCTCATTCATGGTTATTTATATTTTGCCCAGAGTTCAAAGTCCATTCCTTTCCCACTTGTTCGCTCATCAATGATGAAATCAGTATGGTCTAGTCAAAGAAATACCTCATCCTCAAGTAGAAGAAGGATGAAATATTTTCAAAACAAATAACAAGTTCCAACAACCTCAATATTTACAAGTTTCAACATTATAGTTTTTTTCAAAATTTTCCTAGCATGAATCTGTTGTTGGGATTATGTTATTGCCCCAATGCAAAGGTATATGTCAAAATGCTCAAGCTCTTCCATCTTTATGCCGAAGATTCCAAGTCAAATGGTAGACAAGTTTCGAATTTTCTTGTGTTACAAATCAAACAATGGAAAAATATTTCAAGATTAACAAGTCCTTTATGTTGTATCCCCTCATGAATTCAAATTTTTCAAGTTTCAGATCATTGTAAGTTTTTACAATTTTTTTTTTATCAATGTATTCCAATTTTCTTCAATAAATTTGAATTTTTTATGTATCAAAGTTAAGTTTTCTTAAGGGATTGAGCATTTCGGTTACTATTGCTCTATTAAACTCATTTGTATTCATAAATATTAATTATCTTTGATGACCTTGAACCTTGGGTATGTAGTCCTGGGTTAGTTCTGCCTGGCACGTAACTCTTTCAACCTAGAGGTTTTCACCTACCAACGTTCTCTTGGCTAGACCACTATTCCCCTCAGAAATTTGCTGGACAGATGACTTTGATACCAGAATAAGCCAAGGACTACGCCCAATAGGCAAGGGGCACCAAAGGTAATTGATAGTTAAGTTTGCAAAGGATATGAAATTGAACAAAATTGAAATCAACGATCAAAACCCAAAAATAAAATTAATACATTTGAATAGTAAAATCAGAATAGTAACTTTGATGCATAAAATTTTGAAATGTACTGTGAAACTTTGCAATACAATGATGTTGAAAGAAAACTGTAAAACTTACAGAATTTTGAAACTTGAATTACACTTGCAGCTATGAACATTTTGAGGGGATACAAAGGTTTGGGGGTTTGAAGAGGTAAAAGAAATGGTTGAGTGATTGTAGTGGGTCTAATTGATATCCTTCTAAGTGATGTTCTGATGTTTTGTTTCTTCCTCCTTTATATACACCTTTGGGAAGCTTTGGATACTTTGATATTTGTCTGATGACATGATTGTCACTTTGGTTAAGTGCGATAACTATTATTGGTATTGGTTTGGATGGATGTGAATTATTGGTGTTAAGTAGAGTACGCTTTCGGTGGTTTTGGATTGTTGTAGCATTATTGGTGGGGTGGATAATGACTTGTAGGTCATGATTGGGACATATGGGTTGTTGAAAGGATATGGTGGTGTTTATCATATTTGTCTGATAACAAATTTGAGCCTTGAAAATTAATGGTGACTTGTTGGTTGGAAATGGGTTTGTAGGCGAGAAATGGATTTGTTGATGGGAGCATTTGAATTAAATGTCAATTATTGATCTAGAATTGAGGGTTTGCCTTTTGAGATTGAACTAGCCAACCTAAGTGGAGATTTCTTCGAATGAGACTTTGATGATGACCTTGGGCAATTTTTGTCGTTCTAATTCTTCGAGATACTTGGTCGTATGTAATGTCAAGTCTCAATTTTTGTCTTTAATCAAATGTTGATAGAAAAATGTATTTTCTACAACATAAGGATTGCTTCTGGTGCTGCAGATTAAAGTCATGCATCCATCGACTAGAACCTGAATGATTTTGTCTTTAATGGCTTGAATATTGAGATGCAAAGAGGATTCTTCCAAAGAACCCCATGTCATAAAAATATGTTTTTAATTTGGATCTGCATTGACATCCAAAGATAAACATTTTTGCCATAAAAGTTAGTATAAATTGTTACATTGGATTCTTCCAATGCTTTGTCATTAATGAGTTTATTATGGATTAACCAATTAATTTTGGTCGATTCATGAGACATCATTTTGGTGGATTCAACATGGTCAACTAAGTTGAATCTACAACACTTAGTACTATGTTGTTAGACTAAACATTCGAATGTCCAGACTGTTTTTGTCCTTTTGGCTTTTGAATTGTCATTGCTATTAGACTAGGCAAAGTTGCATGAGCATGCACTTCGCTCTGAGAGGACATGGCTACTGCATTGTTGGTCACAAGTGACCGAGCATTGGATTTGTCATTTTGTACAGGCCTTTTACCTTTAGACTTGTATAATTTTTTGCATAGCCTGTTTAAAGAGTCTTTCATTGCTGTTTTTAATGGTTAACCCTACATCATTAACAAGATCTTTTTCCGACTTGTTGAGAGTATAGTTTGTGTTGAACGATTTAGATCATTTATTTTGCTACAAAACTAACAATTTGGAAAAATAATAAATCATGCAGTTTTAAAATTTTTTGATGAATAATATTGATAATCTTGTCAGAAATTTGAAAATAATGAGATTTTAAAAACCTTGATCAGATTGAAATACTTATGCAAAATGGACTAGCTTGACCTGACAAGGTGTAACACCCGTGCTTTTTTAATGACATTAATAAATATTTTTGTACAAAAATAAAATAAAATGTAACGACCTCATTTTCTAGAACTACCTAAATATATTTACCTCAATGTTTGAAGTTCGATAAAATGCATCTTTTATTGATGTCAACCAAAACTTTATTTGCACATTAATAATGCATGGTTTACAAAATTAGTATTCTAGTGATAGCCAAATATATGGTGGCTAAATAGTGCATTTTTATTATTTCATGTAATATTTTATTAGTTAAATATTTACTTAAACCCTAATTGTGATGGGTTTATACTCATTTATGGACTTAATTTGGAGTGGCGGCTAGAAGGGGTGCAAATATAACTACCTACTTAAAACCCTAAGTGGAATGTCTTTGGGTTTAAGTATTCTTTTTGGCTGTAAGGTGCTAGAAGTGAAGAAAAAAAAGAAAAAAAAAATGGGAGAGAAATAGAGGTGAGGAAGAAGAAGACAAAAGAGAGGAAGAGAATGAGAAATTGAAGAAAAAAAAAGAATGGAAGGAAGGAAAAATAGATGAAGAAAATAGAGAAAAGAAAATAAGAAGAGAAAAAAAAGGGGGGATGTGACATGTGCTTGTGTGGGTGATGTTCACGTGTTTTGCTCGAGAAATTGATTGGGTATTCACATCTTTGTTGTGATGTTCGACTTTATGGGATTTTAGATCAATGCGGTTTTTTGCGATATTCATTACGTGATTAAATAAGTGAGTTTTTCTTCATTCTTTTTATATTTATTTTAAAATAATCTATGAAATTTATGAGTGTAGTTGATGGAAATATGGAGTTTGTGGAATAGTACAAGTCTAGGTTTAGATTAATTTAGATAAAGGAAAACGCAATAGTATAAATAGTTAGTGTTTTACAGTGTTTTATGTAATGTGTTTTGATTAGTAGTGTTGTACATGTTATTTGTTTTATTAGACATAATAATGAGTTAAACTTGACATGTGGAGTAAGGCTGATAAATTGTTAAGGGTTGTATTTTGTGAAATGGTGATTAATTGAGGAATGAGTAAATAATGGAATATAATTGGAGTAGAATTATTTTATTGTTAATTGATTTAAAGATTGGAATGAAATTATCTTGGTTAAATTGGGCTTTTAATATATTGATGGAATTGTGTTTATAAGATGTAGGATATGGACTGGACTTACGGAATGGATATGGATGGTGGATTTGACTTATAATGAATATGGGTTGTTGACTGGGTTGGGCATGTAAGTTCTGAAAATAAAGGATATGGGTTGCTGATGGAATTGGGCATATATGTTCAGAAAGTAAAGAATTAGGTACTGATTTGAATTGAATCCAGAAAATAAGGAATTTGGTACTAATTTGATTTGGAATTGGGTATTGATTTGAATTGAGTCCTGAATTGAATTGGAATTGAGTTCAGAAATTCAGGAATTGGGTATTATTACGGGCCGAACTAAATAGTTAGGCTCAAAGCTGTTTAGTTGAATATATATGTGGGGTGGACTTAGATTTAATGATTTATGTAAGCTTATCAAATTTGGGTATTAAAGAGGGTGAGTTACGATTTGTTTGGGCTTATAAATTTTGGAGTTTTAAAAAATAAATTATGGTTTGATTAGGATGATCAATTTTGAAATTTAATAGTATGAGTTCTAATTTGATTGGGTTTATCAATTTTGGTATTAAAAGACGATGGGTTATGTTTTTGGAATGAGTTTATAAATTCTGAAAAATAAATTATGAGTTACTGTTGGGGTTGATGTTATAAGATTTGAAATTTTGGATGATGGTAATGTAAATGTGTACATTGAGATTAAATTTGAGGATTTATTGAGATGAATTTGGGTATGTGTATTATTATGTGGATTGGTATTTGTATTTGTATTTGTATTTGTATTTGTATTTGTATTTGTATTTGTATTTGTATTGTGACTTGAATTTTGATTGTTATGCAAATTGCCTTGGTAAGAAGTATAAATTATTTTTATTGTATGGGCTTTGATTCCCGTTTTGTTAAAGAAAGTTTTTATAGGAAAATGATGGTTGCCCAAAATAATGGAAGAATACTATGATTAAATTATTTATTATCGACAAGATGTCAAATGATATGTTTCCCAAAAATGTGAGTGAATACTGATGTAATTGATATATGAATGACAAAATGTCATTGTGGCGGAAAATTCAGATATTACAATAAACGATATTGATAAACTATGATTCCTTAAATTTTTATTATCTGGAATTGTATCACTTAGAACTACCACACTTTTTTTTGTGATTTTCCTTCTCTTATAGATAAACTAAATAACCTTCAGGTTGTCTTGCGGATGTGGGACGCATATATCTTATAGAGAAACTAAAATAACCTTCGGGTTAGTCTTGCAGAAATGAGGTGAATTTTTATGCCTAAGATAGGATTTGATATTATCCGTAAAAAATGTGACGTGAATTTATGCGCATTGATAGCCCAAGAGTGGCTTTTATTGTACTAATATAGTTAGGGGTATCCGGTGATCCATGTCTGTATGTGATGTATCCTCACTTGGGCATGGATGACGGAGAAGTCCTCCTTTATATGAGATAGGCATACGAGTATGTATGTTCGACACGGAGGTATTGCGAATGTGGTATCGTCTAAGTGATCAATACGTTAAAAATGAATAAATTTAATAAAAATGAATAATATGCTTAAGTCAAATAATATACGAAGATAACTGTTTTAATTAATAAATTACATATATATTGTTTCTAACCCTTTTCATGCAGGATGACAAGTCCACTAATATTTATGTAGGTCATACTTGTCATAGTCAACATCTACAGAGTAAGTACAAGTAAATACGTATTTACTTATTAGGATGACATGATTGCCTCGTTGATTAACTAAATTCTTTGAACTATGATTTTCTTGGATGACACCCTTGCCTAATTGAAGAACTACTTGTTTGTGTGGTTGTTCATTTTTGTATTTAATTTTATCTTATTACTTGCTGATGTGTTGATTTTTGGGATGAAGATTACTCACACCAACTTTATTGCTGACCCAAGTGAGCTTTTGCATCTTGGGTACATTCTTTTGAGAATGTAACCGACTAGCCTTTCAGGTTTAGAGATTTTTGAGCAGCGTTACTGGAGTTTCGTTAATAGGGCTAGCAACGTCAAAGTTTCCTGGTTAGATTATTTTAGTTTGTTTCAATTTTCCAAACCATGTTTTAGTAGTTGTTGCTATTTGTTTATGTTGTTATTGAATTTTTCACGTCTCGAATTTTGGGGAAACGGATAATCCTACGTGGATTTTGGATTTTCGTTTTCTACGAAAATCGGGGCATGACAGTTTTGTATCAGAGCATTTGGTTGGCCTAGGTTGAGGTAGAGTCTAGGTGATTCTCGGAATGTGGATATGGGTGAGTATGAGTGTAAAAGTCTTAAGATACAGTGACAAGGGTGAACCTTGAACTTTTAATATTGTTTATTTTTCTTAGTTGAATCTTGTAATAAGATTCATTTTACTTGTATGTGAGACAATAAGTGTCTTTTATTTTATATGTAAATATTGGGTGTCATTTGTTTTCCTTTTATTCGTTTAGTTTTTCATTTAGTGGTTTATTTATTAAAAGTATTTAATTAGCCCTTCCAGAGAATCTCGAGACGAGATTCATTTTGAGTTGTATATATTGTAACACCCGTACTTTTTCAATGACAATATAAATTTATGTGCCCAAAGTTCATTTAAAATTTTATTTTAAAATCTTAGTTCGTTGGCCAAATAGTATTTTTTCACAACTTACCTAACTCTTTTACCTTTCGAATCTCGGGACGAGATTTCTTTTAAGATGTATATATTGTAAAACTCGTGCTTGTTCAATGACCTTAATAAATATTTTTGTACAAAAATAAAATAAAATGTAACGACCTCATTTTCTAGAACTACCTAAATATATTTACCTCATTGTTTGAAGTTCGATAAAATGCATATTTTATTGATGTCAACCAAAACTTTATTTGCACATTAATAATGCATAGTTTACAAAATTAGTATTCTAGTGATAGCCAAATATTTGGTGGCTAAATAGTGCATTTTTATTATTTCATGTAATATTTTATTAGTTATATGATTAGTTTAAATATATATATAAAAAAATGGGTGCAAATATAAATATTTACTTAAACCCTAATTGTGATGGGTTTATACTCATCTATGGACTTAATTTGGAGTTGCGGCTAGAATGGGTGCAAATATAACTACCTACTTAAAACCCTAAGTGGAGTGTCTTTGGGTTTAAGTATTCTTTTTGGCCGTACGGTGCTTTGAGTGAAGAAAAAAAATGTGAGAGAAAAGAAAAGGAAAGAGAGAGAAATAGAGACGAAGAAGACAAAATGAAGAGAAAAAAAAAGGAATGAAAAATAGATGAAGAAAAGAGAGAAGAGAAAATAAGAAGAGAGAAAAAAAGAAAGAGAATGGGATGTGACATGTGCTTGTGTGGGTGATGTGCACATGTTTTTGCTTGAGAAATTGATTGGGTATTCACATCTTTGTTGCGATGTTCGACTTTGCGACTTTTTGTGATATTCATTATGTGATCAAATAAGTGAGTTTTTTTTCACTCTTTTTATATTTATTTTAAAATAATCTATGAATATTTATGAGTGTAGTTGATGAAAAATATGAAGTTTGTGGAATAGTACAAGTCTAGGTTTAGATTAATTTAAATAAAGAAAAACATAATAGTATAAATAGTTAGTGTTTTAGAGTGTTTTATGTAATATGTTTTGATTAGTAGTGTTGTACATGTTATTTATTTTATTAGACATAATAATGAGTTAGACTTGACATGTGGAGTAAGGGTGATAAATTGTTAAGAATTGTATTTTGTGAAATGGTGATTAATTGAGGAATGAGTAAATGATGAAATATAATTGGAGTAGAATTATTTTATTGTTAATTAATTTAAAGACTGTAATGAAATTATCTTGGTTAAATTGGGCTTTTAATATATTGATGGAATTGTTCTTATAAGATGTAGGATATGGACTGAACTTACGAAATGGATATGGATGGTGGATTTGACTTATAATGAATATGGGTTATTGACTGGGCTGAGCCTATAAGTTCTGAAATTAAAGGATATGGGTTGCTGCTGGAATTGGGCTTACAAGTTCAGAAAGTAAAGAATTAGGTACTAATTTGAATTGAATCCAGAAAATAAGGAATTGGGTAGTAATTTGATTTGGATTTTGAACGGATACGGATATTCAAACTGTATATGTTTCTTATTTAGGGCGAATACGAATTTGGTCATATCTGCCCCACGAATATCCGTTTAATTATTGAAACTACTAAAATACCCTTGATCTATATAAAGGGAAAATAAACCCTAGCTAGAATCGGATCTCTCATCTCACATTCGGCTCAACCCTGCTCCCTCCATGCGGCTCTCAGAGTCTCTCATCTCCCTCCTAACTCTGCTCAATGCTCAAAGATGAAACCCGATTTCCTTCTATGTGTGTCTTTGCTCAAATCAATCATCTTGGAGAACATTTTTTTTTTGTAATTTTTCTAATGCGGAAGTCCCCTTCTATGTGTGTGCCACTTAAAGAGTAAGAGACTGCATTAGTGGTTTCAGTGGTAGGGATAGAGTAGCTAGATGTCGAGGCTTGCATAGCTAACAAGAAGGATAGATCTGAAGGTTTAAAACAAAAGGTTGTAGTTCTTGGGTTCTGTAGGGTTGAAAGGTATAAAACTGTTGTGGAAGAAGAATATACAAATCAGTTTCGATCAATCCTCCATTGATGACTCATCTGGTTAAGGGAAATCCCCCTTGGGCTTCTTACCTTCTTTGCCAATGTCTTTTTATCACTGTTGTCTCCCCTCCTCTCTTTTTACACATTATAAATATATTTTTCTTACTTTTCTGATTAAATAAATGTAGTATATAAGATGGGGTAGCAAGGTAGGGAAAAGAATTAGGACGAGGAAGTGGATAGGAGGGTCTTTGACACTGGTATCTGCTGGAAGAGAGAAAATCTGACTTGAAGCTAGGTTGATGGTGGGACTGGATTGCTATGCGTGTGCATACCCAGGGGCAGTGTGGAGTGTTTGGGAAAAATTGTTTTGGGTTCGTTTGTGGGGCTGAATGAGGAGAACAAGTAAGGCTTTAGTCAGGCTCTGAAAATGAAGTCCTTAATGGGTGTGAATTCCATGCAGGTCTTGAGACAGATAGGAGCTTGAGAGGGGATATCCTAGTAAGAAACTGGAATCCCCAGTTTTGAACTCAACCCCGATCATGAGACACCAAAAGTATTGGGCAACCTTGAGTGAGGCGGAATGACAGTCATGGAACTCGCATTGCTAATGCATGAATTGGGGAGGTGAAAAGCATGACCTTGTTGACTTGTTGAAGCCTGTAAGTTCAGTACATTTGTAATGAGAAATGTGATTTAGAGTCTTAAACATTTCTCATCACAAATCAAGCTCCAACAACCAATCATGGCAGAAAGAGGCGGAGGTGGTGACAGGGGAGGTTTTGGCCATGTGACCGTGGGCGCGGCGGAGGCCGTGGAGGTCGTCGTGAAGAAGAAGAGAAGTGGATCCCAGTGACGAAACTCGGGCGTCTCGTTAAAGAAAGAAAGATCTGAAGCCTGGAGCAGATCTACCTCCACTCACTCCCGGTGAAGGAGCACCAGATCATCGAGACCCTACTCGGCCCTGTCCTCAAGGACGAGGTCGTGAAAATCATGCCGGTCCAGGAGAGGATGAATCAACACAACAGATGTTTACAACGGAAGACATACATGGATTTGGGAACATATAAAAATTTGTATTAGAGGTTTGAGGACCAGATTTGTGGATGGGTTATTTGGGGTGGGAGAAGCCAACAATGCAATAGACCTTTCCACCTCTCGTGAGACACTGAACATGTGATGCTCTTCTGCTTTGTACCTCAGCAGGTCCATCACTCCATTGTGTCTTCCTTCTTCCTCTCTGAGCATTTCTTCACTCTTTTTTCCCTTGCACAAGATCTTTGAAATCCCTCCCGTTCTTCGCAAAAAACCTGATAGATCAATCAGGTCGATACCCGACTGAGCCTCACTCTATCAGACCAACCTCATGTTTCGAATCAGTCACTTCATCTTCATAAAAATCACAAAAAAATATGCTCAATTAACGCGAGATTGTGAATTGTGATTGATTGAATGGAATTGGACCTTGCAGGATGATCACCCACAATTTCTGCAGTGTTACTACGAATGGACCTTTGGACCAAGACCAACCCGAGACCGGCCCAGAATTCGATTAACTGGGCTCGGTTAACAGGCCCAACTCGGTCTGGTCTCGGGCCTCAGAATTGCGGGCTTAAAAAAAATTGGGCCGATTTCGATTTTTAATTTTCAAGCCGGTTATCCAGACCTGCCCAGCCCTAGTCTAGCATGTGATTTGGGTTTCACTGGAGTTAAGATTATTGTCATAGAGCTTGCAAGTTTGATGGGGAAGCCTAGGTAGGGGCACATAGTCGCAATGACATTCCTATTTAATAGTCTCTAGTTTAAAACAAGTCGACAAAAGCAAGAAAGATATGAAATGTTAGATTTCAAAGGGTATCTTTCTGACAGATAAAGATAATAACAGATTGGAGCGGATCGGAGCAGGGAATCAACAATTCACCAGCAGAATTGCAAACCTGTAAATGGATTGGCGGAGCGGGGCGGATATCCGTCAATTCGTACGGGGCGGTTATGGTTTTTAAATAAATTGTAAACGGATTGGCAGGGCGAATTTGGAGATTAGCTATTCCTGACGGAGCGGAGATAGATTTGCTCAAATCTGCCCCATTATCATCCCTAATTGTTGAATTTCAAGAGTATTAATTTCATTTTTATTTGAATGTTTTATTGTTTTAATTATTTCTGATTTGAGATTATTAATTTTTTGATGAAGGTCTTATAGAGTTAATGGTTGTTGACTTGGTGATTTGAACCTATAAGTTTGTAATAATGTTTGTCCGTAAAAGTTGGTTCTTATTTTTCATCAAGTCTTTGATTTTTACCAAAATAGGCATGTTTCAATCGAGTATTTTCTAGTTTGTGTATAAATTCTAACAAAATATTTGTTGTTTTTTTTTTGTTTAGATATTACATTGATGCAATGTCATCAAAGATAATTAATATTTATTAATGCAAATGAGTGAAATAAAGCAATAGTAACAACAATGTTCAATCCCTTGAGAAAAACTTAGCTTTTGATACATAAAAACTTGAAATTTATTGAAAATTTTTTGGAATACATTGATAAAGAAATAGTAAAAACTTACAATGATCTGAACTTGAATACATTTGAAAACCTTAACTCTTGATGGGATACAACATAAAGGATTGGTGTTAAAAAAGGCTAAGATTGAAGAGTTCGTTCTCCAATGTGGAGACCGATTCATCTTGATCCTTTTATAACCTTGAAGGAGCATTGGATACCTTCAACATCAGGATGGTTTTGGAGTTACTTAGTAAGATTGAGAAGAATAGGACGTGTTTTTGTTTTTGTTTTTTATTGATGAGAGGGAATAAAGCCAACCCTATGGGATCGAAGGGGGGCTCCTGCGCACTGTGGGCAGGAGGGGCTCCTGCGCATCCACCTCAGCTGTTGGATCAAAATCCAACGGCTCGTATCAAATGGGAGGAGAGAGATTTTTGGCGGGAATTTTTTTTAAATAAAATTTGGATTTCAAATTCTCTCCTCCCATTTGATACGAGCCGTTGGATTCTGATCCAACGGTTGAGGTGAATGCGCAGGAGCCCCCCTCAATCCAACCCTATGGCATCTTGTATGTCTCAGCGAGCGGCATCGCTTTGTGCTTACCTGTCAATCGGATATCCAACACTACTTTTTATTGGACTGGATTTAAAATTCATTTCAATTTTTAACAAAATAAACCCATTGATTATACATTGACTAGAACACAACCGTCAACTGGATATAGCTAACAATTGCAGGGTTAAAAAGAATGGTATTGACCCAAAATAGTACCGGATGTAATGGGGGTGATACATTCCGATAATACGAGATCTATCCCATTAATACGATTCTTCATAATATTAGCACAAGTCAATCAAGAAGTAGCACCATCACCCCCTTGTGTCTCATGGGAAATAAAGGGACCTGATATAGTGATTCATTTACAAAGGACGTTCTTCAGAACTAACATGTAAACATAAATATTATTTTTGGGAATTCTTGTTGAACGTCACTTGCAGCTGCACATTTTATTCACGGTTCTCCTTGAGTACAGCCTCAATGCTATTGATTTCATCTTCAAGCTCTTCTACAGTGCTTTTTTATTCTTCTTGTGCGTTGCTAGAACTTGTTTTCAAAAGACTGACGAGATGCTTTAAACATGCCAGATATTCTTCCTTGATGTCAGGAGAATTACAGATCGACATTGGGGTTCCAGATCGTGCTGCCTGCACAAAATCATCATGGAACAGAATAGTGAGCAGATGACCCGTCTCTTCAAACAGTATTTATGGATCAGGATTCCACTGGTCCATTCTTTGCCTACTGTTACCTCAACTTAACAAATAAGAAAGGATAAGCAATGTGTGCAATTTGAAGTTGAAAACCTGATATAAGAGAATCTTCAAGAACCAAAACAAATGCTCTAAAACAAGGTGTGCTTTAAGTAAATGTGAGGATCTGTAGAGCACAGTGTGGCACACAAAAGTGCAACACCCAGAGTCACATATGCACTCTCTGCAACAAACAGCTGAATTCGCTAAAAGATTATAACACAACCACTCTAAAATAACAATTCTATGTAATAAACTTGTTTATTCTATACCCACACCCCCCATTCAGAATGGAAAATACACACCCTAGATTTCTGATTTGAAACCCAACAATGAAAACACTTATGTTAACAAGGTTACTCGTGTTCAGGTATCCAAAAACTATAGACATGGGGACAGTGGAATCACTATTGCACAATCTAGGCTTAGATTGTCAACTTTTTTCAAGTATCTTTTAATGTTTCATTTATCTATACGTGGGATGAGTATTAGTATACGATGGGAACAACATAAGTAACAATACTCCTACATTAAAACTAATAAGTAAATAAAAAAAATGTAAAAGTACAACTGCATAACTGAAAAATAAGAATATAGTAACATATACATGCATGTTCCCTTTTTAGCGATTCTCGTGTTAGTAGCACCCAAGGATGTTATTTCGTTTTTCGAATTAATTTTGGACTCCTGATTTTAAGAAATATTTCGGTGTAAAGAAAAAACGTAGAAATGTCAAGGATACATGAAATATATAATGAATTTCGAGGGTGTATTAAATATGTGAAAAAATAATATGCGAGTAAATAAATGTATTAAACACATTAAATGAATCCAAAATACCTATAATTAGAAAATCAAAGGGTAGTTTAAAAAATCAATATATAAGTAGAAGAAGTGATAATTAGGAAATTAAGGGGTGGTTTCAAAGAGCAATAATAATTAGACGGAAAAAAAACTCAAATTTACGAAAAAATCCCGATTTTTTTTGAAAAAATAATAAAAAAAAGTGATTTTTAGTAGCTGATTTTTTATTTTTTTACGAAAAAAACCCCCAAAATTTACGAAAAAACCTTAAAAAAATGTAATAATTTTTTCTTTCATTTTGTTTCTTTTCGTAATTTCAAAAAATTGAAAATTTCGACGAAATTTCGTATAATTTTGCGAAATCACAATCCTTGGTAGCACCCAACATATATAAAAATATGCTAGCTAACGTTGAGCATTTAACTTGAAATATAATTATTTTTCTTAAAGACAGTTTTCTCATTGGAGGAGGTCCTCCGAAAATGCTCAAAGCTTTTCCCTAAATTCAGAGCTATCTGAAGCCATTCTTACTTTGAGGATGAGGGGGGTAACGTTGAGCATTTGACTTGAATTATAATTATTTTTCTTAAAGTGAGTTTTCTCATTGGAGGAAGTCCTCCGGAGAAGAAAAAAAAAAAAAAAAAAGGGTCTCCGAAAATACTCACAGCTTTCCCTAAATTCAGAGCCATCTGAAGCCATTCTTAGTTCGAGGATGAGACTAGCACTAGGACATGTCTGGCATTGAGACAGTTATTTATGTCATTGTAATATAGTCATTTACACAGCATTCAATTGATAAGAATTTAACCTGTTATCATCAAAGAGAGTTGCAATTTCTACTAAGTTGACTACCTTATAAAATATAATTGATTTAACCCAATAATGACAGATACTTCGGTAAAACTTTAACACGAGTTATCTAAAACAAAATGCAAGTTTTTGTATTCCTACTGAGCACTCTTCAAATCTTTTGTCCAATAATGAATTTAACTTTAGATTCACAGCCACATTTTGAATTCTTAACAATATATATTTCATTAAACCTTCTTATTGTGTGTAGTCAATCATATATGTCTTCTAGTTCTGATTTTACTATATTTTTTGGGAATACACTTGTTGCATAAGCCATGTAATTATAATCACAGAATCTCTAGACAAATACACAGTGAAGCCTAGCAGATTGAAGATGAGGATAAAAATTCTCATTTTCCTTTGCCCAGATGGTAGCAGAATTATATGGTGACATTAACTGACCTAAAAATATTCTGAATGCCTTCTTGCAAATAATATTTAAATACAATGACTACAAATGCTTCTTTTTAAATACCTCTTTGTAGGCAGTAGTACACTGGCGAAATGCATGCTCAGCATCAACTTGATGTGGATACTCTTCCTGTAGTACTAAACAATTATCAAATTAGCTAACACAAAAATGATAAACAAGAGAAACTAAGTAAATAACAAAACATGAAGATGAACAACAATCATTATTTATTAATAGAGCGTGACACTGAACTAAAATAATTTTTGTATTGTGAATTTAACAAAAATAACTATTATTTAGTCAACTGGTGTCACAAGATACAAATTTCAAAAATAGGCATAAAAAAGTACCATGTTCTAAATACAGGGGTCTAAAATTGTGTTTATGCTCTATATGGCATACCCGTAATTAAGTAATGGGATAGTCATATCAATAATGGTGCACATGGCCACAATTGTGTCTTTTATTTTAATTTGATAACCCTTTTATTAAATTATTAATGTTACACAGTACACTTTCCTTAGGAGGGTAATTAACAAGCTTTCAGAGGCACGTAAACTTAAAAATTGTTATCATCAAAAGATAAAAGTTTTCTTCATTTATATTCCAATATTATTTGCATTGAAAACAAGGTTTACCATTAGTGTTTCTTATTCCTTGTAGGCTCACTAAGAATTCAATTTCGGTTTTTGAGCATTTGTTCCTTAGTACTGTCACAAGTTTTTTTTACATTTGTATTCCAACAGGAAAATAGCATTTTCCTGTTTCAGTAACATGTCTTATTAACTTGCATGATGTGGCCAATAACACTGATTTTTCTCCATGTCTTCCTTTTATTTCTCTCCTTCTCCCTTATTTCTCTCCCATTTCATGATCTGCAAATAACTGACCCTAATCTTTCTAATTTATTTTCCCTCAATCATCTTCTTCTAACGGGTTTATCTTTCATTAATTTCAAAATTAGGGATTTCGTTATGCATATGATGAAATCATTGTCGTGTGTTCAATCTTTCCTTGAGATTCTGTAAATATTCCCATTCCAAGAGTTGAAAGTTTGAAATAATTGGGACTTTTTTTTAGATTGGATGCAAGTTACTAATTCATGATCTGGCATTTACAAAATGAAAACTTCATTCTCGATTCTACGAGAATTTTTATAAAAACGTTTCATTTTTTTCTCTTCCATGGAACTTTTATTAAAATTCCCAGAATGTAACCTAATTTTTGGCCTAATTCTTTTTCTGATTCTTCTTCAACCTCTTATAAAATGATATACCTGGGTTATATTTCATATCTTACAAAGTTTTGTAATGAGCATATTGGCGCTATTGTTCCAGTGAAGAGAAGAACCCATGACTAGCTTTTAAAACAAAACAAAATCTTTCGATTTCTTATTTTACTATGTTCAACTCTATGTATTCCTCTATCCGTAGAGTACATTGAATGTACAACGTTTTTTGTTATTCGTATTAACAGCTATTCTAGGAGGAATGTTTTTATGTGGTGCTAACAATTTAATAACTATCTTTGTAGCTCCATAATGTTTCAATTTATGCTCTTACTATTATCTGGATATACCAAGAGGGATGTATGGTTTAATGAGGCTCCTATGAAATATTTACTCATGGGTAGGGCAAGATCTTCTATTCTGGCTCATAGTTTCTCTTGGCTATATGGTTCATCCGGAGGAGAGATCGAGCTTCAAGAAATAGTAAATGATCTTATCAACACACAAATGTATAACTCCCCAATATTGATCTATAGTCAGTCCCTTTTCATCAATGGACTCCTGACATATACGAAGGAGTGTGGTTCGTTCGAGAAATTCCTACCTCTATATCTATCTCTCAAATATTTGAATTTTTTAAAACTTCATGGATATACAAAAGAGAAATGTTATCCCCACTCGGACCAAGACATAACTTTTACTAAAAGTTTATTGTGAGTTTTTTGTTCAAATAACAATCAAGGTGAAGCAGGGTCAAGGAACAATGAATCTCTTTATGATAAACAAATCCATTTTGCAAGTTCGTTATTACAGATAGTTCCTACAAAGGATCAGACTAATGACGTATACAATATTTGAATTATCGATGTAGATGCTACATGGTTCTCATCCTTCAGAGACTACGAGTGTAATAGAAGCATCTGTCGACAAAGGGATCACCCTAAGATGATCATCTCATGGCTATTGAAACGAATCAAATCAGATGGTTCTATTTCTCAATCTTTCGGACTAGCACTAACGGAATTAAGGTCGAAAAGATTAAAAAAGTCAGTCATTCACAACCAATCATTCAAATAATTGATGAAGGATTCCTCAAAAAGTTAGGGATTAATAATCCTTTATATTGATTCAGTCTTATACATACGCGAGGAAGGTAAGAAAAAAATTAAAAAAGATGAGTTCTTTCTTTTATCACTTAGGAACCGTGTGACTTGAAAGTCTCATGCACGATTTTGAATGAGACAAAGAAGTGAGGAATCCTCTTTTCGACTCTCCCACTCCAGTTGTTGCTTTTCTTTTTGTTATTTCGAAAGTTGCTTCAGCTTTAGCTACTCGAATTTTCGATATTCCTTTTTAATACTCATCAATGAATGGCATCTTCTTATGGAAATCCTAGATATTCTTAGCATGATATTGGGGAATCTCATTGTTATTACTCAAACAAACATGAAACGTATGCTTGCATATTAGTCCGTAGGTCAAATCGGATATGTAATTACTGGAGACTCAAATGATGAATATGCAAACATGATAACTTATATGTTGTTTTATATCTCCATGAATCTAGGAACTTTTACTTGCATTGTATCATTTGCTCTATGTTCCAGAACTGATAACATTCGAGATTATGCAAGATTATACACGAAATATCCTTTTTTGGCTCTCTTTAGCCTTATTCTCTTGTCCCTAGGCTGTCATCCTCCACAAGCATGGTTTTTTTGGAAAACTCCATCTATTCTGGTGTAAATGGCTGGCAGGTTATACTTCTTAGTTTCAATAGGACTCCTTACGAGCGTTGTTTCTATCTACTATTATCTAAAAATAATCAAGTTATTAATGACCGTACGAAACCAAGAAATAACCCTTCATGTGCAAAATTATAGAAGATATCTTTTAAGATCAAACAATTCATCGAATTGAGTATGATTGTATGTGATAGCATCTACTATATAAGTAGATATGTTCCGCCTAAAATGGGAATGGGTTGGGTGATCGACTAGATTCCATGATTATAAGTTCATTCTAAACCGGACCACCTCGGAATAGGGTTATGTCCGTTCTCATTATGAGAAGGGGTCATTTGAGCGTGCGACATCACTCCCCCTTTGTCATATATTCCATACATCACACTGGATAGATATCACATTCATGGAATGCGTTTCACTTTCAAGATGCCTTGATGGTAAAATGGTAGACGTGAGACTCAAATCTCGCGCTAAATAGCATGGAGGTTCGAGTCCTCTTCAAGGCATAATATCGAGAACGCTCATTGAATGAGAAATTAAATAAGAGATCTTGGATCGAATCGATTCGGACATGCATATTTTTCTTTTTTTTCCAATGGATTTACATGTTTCATTAATGGAAATTTTTTTGTAGTGAGTAATAAACTCTAGTTGTTCCCGGGTCAAGAGTTCTTGTTTAGGCAATTTATACCATCCATACATAGTGTTTTGATCTAAGTTTTCAATTCTTCCATGTTTCAGCACTAGCATACCGTTCCATGGAGCTAAGGTCCATGGAACAATATGGAAGAAAGAAGTGTTTCCACGACTACGACCCGGTCAATTTTGTTCCACATAATCCTTTTTCATGGCCACATCTTTTCGGCTAAGGAATGTGTAATATTTCTCCTATTACATGTTTCATTTCATCCGGAAAAGCCACCTCTTTCTCAACAATGTCTTCGTCATTTGATCCATATTGATAAATCTTATGGAGTATTAAAATGAAAAAATCCATTAGATAATGAACTATTGGTTCAGAGCCATCTCTGGCGATGAATCAACAATCCAAAGTGATTTTCTTGTGTATTATTGATGAACTAGCGTTTTCTCATAGATGTAGAGGGATCTCTTTCTGAAGTAAGAATCCCTTTTGACATTTCTTGATCTACAAAGAATTCTCGATGTGAGAACACAGAGACAAAGGGCTAATCTTTGAATAGGAAATAGAATGAATTTGCAGGCTCCCGAATGAATTGGCTTATTCGAAAAAAGCCTTGTTCTTTGGACCATCTATCTCGTGTCTGGTACTACATGATTTCATTATGCAAGAACTCCGAATCATTCTCTTGAAGCTCATCCTCCTCACGTTCATGATCAATGATCCACTTGCCTCGAAATGACGTGGCCCAATACGGAAATCCCAATTCATTGGGCCTTTCGACACAATCAAATAGATTGCCCCAAAGGCACCACATTCTAGGAGTCCAAACTATATGATTGAATAAATACTCCTCTATCTTTTGCATATCGAGGGCTTCTCCTTCCCCCCTTCAAACTCCGATTCGCATTCTTCATTATCATATAGAAATCTCTGATCAACAATAGAATAAGATCCATTTTGCATCATATCTAATGGATTCCTATTAACTAAAAGTTGGTCCTTCGGTTTCCTTTAGAAGGAAAGTCGCTATGACTAGGACTTTGACTTGGTTGATTAAAAAGGCGAACAACCCCCCTAATAGTCACATGGGTAGGATGCTTGTGGCAAGCTGCCTTGGATAAAAAATAAATGAAAAAAACGTGTGATTTATAGGAGGATCTTTTTATCAATGGATAGGAATGAGTGTTCGATATAGGATCGTATGGATCAACTCTTTCTCTATTTTCTTTTTTTAGAGAGAGCAAATATAACAATATCAAATAATTCGGGATATGATATAATAAAGGATACATGGACATCTAAAGGGATGTCTATTCTATTCCTTTCCTTGTTCCGATTTATATAATTCCACTTTCAGGTTTAATGTGGGACGGGAATTGGAGCGGGTATGGGAACTAATTTAAAAAATTCCCAGTTAAACGGGACGAGGGCGAGGGAGATTAATTTTCAGAGCGAGGACGGATATGGCAGAATCTAACCCATTGCCAATGCTATTCATCACTGCCCAAAAAGTTAGCTTGCATAAAGAGCTTTGCTTCACATTTCATATAACCATCATTGCCACATGTTCCAGTATTGTTCCAACCTCTATGTCCTCCCTTCCATGTTTACCACATTCACACTCAATCAACTTAACAAGAAAAACTAACCCTCACACTTAGAGTTGGCAGGAAAATCCATTTTCACGGATATGCACCCCAAATGGAGTGGATACGGATTTGGTCATATCCGCCCCCGGATATCAATTTATATATATAATATTATTATTATTTTAAAAACTTATTTATTCGTTATTACTAAAATAGCCTTGAAAGACAAAAACCTTAATCCCTCATGTGAAAAAATTCAAGTCCAAATGAATTTTGTACAGTCTGACTGCCAAAATGAATCATAGGAAATTTTAGGCTCAATTCAAAGGCAAGAAAATCCTAGGCGAGGAATAAACAGTTAAACGGAACAAGAATCTGCCATCCTTTAGAAGCCTCAGCGGAACGGGGCGGATTTTGTAAAAAAAAATTTAATGGTTAAATGGGGAGAATACGGAAATCTGCCATCCCTGGTGAGGCTGGGAAGGATTTGGCAAAATCCGCCGCGATGCCATCCCTACTTTCACTTGATTTTCATTTCAACGCCCCTTGTAGTATTCCCCAGCAACGCTAATGCCCCCATTGGGTTTCACTATCCCTCTCAATACCCCCTCGTCCCAACATCATCATTGTTCTCTCATCTACCCAGACCCACCCCTAAAATGATGTGCATTCCTAATGACCAAGTAGACCAAGCACTTCCCACCCATTCCTATCGATAATTGCACCACGATGTCGGCCCCGCGCATGTATTGAGCAGGATGGGATGCAATCCTCATATTGTACTATCAAAAACGGCTGGAAATGCACTTTAACCCTCTCTTGGATACCGCCTGAAATGCATGATATGAGTCAAAACCTATGTGACGGTGTTTTGGAAGTTCCACCTGACCACTATTGCATTGAGGTTTGATAGAAAGAGTGCAAGTCAACACGTTTGGAGGAGGGTTGATTACTCATTAGAGAATTTTGCCATCTCCTACAGCAACACTCACCCAAATAGTTTCGCATGGCTAACAGGAAATCCTACTGCTTGAAACTTCCTATTACAAATGTATATTTTGTGGTGGATGGCCTCACCATCAAAATCAACATAATCGCATTCGCAATGAATGGAGAAAACACTCAAAATAACAAAAGGTGCCTATAAGAGCCCCCATGCTATAAATCCTCAAAGACATGTTTTTGTTTGTCACATGATAGTGATTCCTCCATCAATAATTTTTATATTCAAGGTTGTAGAAATGCTAGCAATGATGGGGCTTGGCTAAATTTACTTCTGAGAAAAACTTAGCATTGGTGATACTGACATTCACTTGCTAAATTGAATGGAAATGATGGATCAAAAATCAGGTTAAACTAACAAAAATCATCAAATTGGCTAAACAAAAAGGAAAAAGATTTTCAATATATGGTAATTGTAGATTTAAATGTGTTTGTCTGGTTGCTTTCCATATATCCATACATTTGGTGGGATGAATTTCAACAAAGTAAAAGTAAGCAATCCAAAGGAAAATGCCCAATCCACTAAGGAGTGTTTGTGCAAAAAATGTGTTCCCAAGACATAAGAGAGGATTCCTATACAACTTCAAACAACATCTCTCTTCACTTCAGGAGTACATTGAGGTATAAATTGTTATGCATCATATTTCATGTCGCTGAAATGGAGAAAAATCGAAGAACAAAGGACATCAACAGGTTAAAAAGCTAACTCAGGCCAATCTTTGTCTTACACATACTTCTCCTGTGGCCAATGAAATATGTATGCTCAAAGTCTAAAGATTTTGAATACAGAAAGTCGACTAATATTGGGGGAGCACATCTTCCACTAACTTAGATCATCTATGTTGCTACCAAGCCTAGCACCTTAAAAGGCGATCTATGTAGTCTCAGGCGACACTTAAATGCGGCTAGGTGGGCTATATTTGACCTCACCGAGACTAGGCACTTCCTAAAATGTGAAAAAAAGAAAAAGAAAAAGAAATCATAGCCAAAGTTGCTCGCCTAGGCGAGAGCACTTTTTTATTTATATTTTTTCCAACATTAGGCTTGTTTCCTTTTGCCCAGGACAAGCTCCTTGCCCCGCCCCACGCCTGGGATTACATAGAAAGCAACTTGAAGTGTTTTGATCATAGAGAAACTGAGCATTACACAACTATTGTCCTAAGAGAAAGAAGCACACAGTGTTTTAGAGTAGAGGCGTAAGAATCTTCTTTCGTACCAGTTGAGGATGCTCCCACTGGATGGAATTTAAATGAATTAGGTTTATAGGAATCGCGAAGTACTGTCTTTCAATCCAAAGTGAATCACTTAGGACTATGATTTTTAGGTCATTGCTTATTCATTGTCATTCTTTCATAACCAAAAAAATATGAGTTCTCTTTTCTTCCATTGATTTTCATCTTTTATAGCTGGTACGTTATGTAGTCATAGATGACACCTTCGAACCTCTAAAAGAAGTTGCTAGCCTCGCCTTGTCGAGGCTATCGCTAAGGTTGTAGTTAAAGGAGGTTAGGCCGAGAAATTAAGAACATGCCATGTAACAACAACTCTTTGTATCACAATATTGTCCCCACTTGATGACCCTCACAGAAACGTGGAGTTTTCAGCTCAAACCAATTATCCAACGAATCAGCCTCGGCAAGGATCAAAACTCTGACCTGTGATACCACACTTAAAAAGACTCATCAAGCGTATAAGACACCACCTCGGGAAACCATCACCACTTCAGGCTAGGCACCTTTCAAACAAACACAACTCATCCCCCTTATCGAGATTCGGGGTATTTTTTTTTTGGAAAGCGAACTGGGTTTTTAAGGATCCCATAACCTATCAACTGGGCGACCTATAGGTCAACACCCATTAGAAAGTAACCATGCCGCAGGTGGAATTCGAAGCTAGGACGTGGGAGACAAACCAACACAACCCTAACCACTAGGCCATAACACCATTGGCAAGATTCGGGGTGTTACATGCTTGAGATTCGAGGTGTTACATGCTTGAGATTCGAGGTGCCACATGCCAAGCACATTCTTGTTTATTATTTTTTTCTTATTTTCATTGTTTCCTATTCTGAGAGGATTAAAGGGTCAAACCCTTTCTTTCTCAACAAGGTAACAACAAAATGAGCAATGGACGAAGCAAACTTTTATATGTGTGCAAGGCTGTGATTTAGCCTATTGTGACAAGCTTCAATCAGTTTAAAGTTTGGATTTTCAATGTTGAAGGATTTCCAGCTGATTGTTGAAGATTCAATTTGAGGATTTGCCCAACCCTAACTTTGAATCTTCTTCCCTCTCCTCTTGAAGTTCAAAGTTTGAACTTCAAATAGGTAAGTTCTTTCTCACTCCCTCTTTCCCATTTTTCATTCAATTCATCAGATACATACTTGGGTGAAACTCTCAGCTCTCCGTCTCTAATTGAAAATTAAGCTCTTTCTTTATTTTTTTCACTTTCTTCTTGTCTTTCGCATCTCTGACTCACTCTCACACCCTCAGACTATAAATCCCCTCGAATTAAATGTTGTCCTATCATATGACTAAGAAATGGAAAACCTTAGGCGACCTAGGTGCCCACGGGTTACCCTGTTGCCACGCCTCACCTAATGCCTTTGATAGCGTAGCTTGTGAAGAAGTTTTACCATGTTAGCTTATTTATTTATCACTGCAAAGAATACCGGCATGAAGAATGAATGCAACAACATCACAACATTACTGCAATCGTTCACTATGTCAAGGGCATCAAAGATCCACCATTGGAAACAAAGCATGCAATATGAATAATTAGAGTTGTGACCGGAGAATATCAAACTTTTTTTCCCATCAAAATAGGTAAACCTATTAAGTTGAGGATCGCCTCCATTAATTGAGATATATCCTAGCTCATTTGCTGATGAAGAGAAGAAACTTAGGGTGTGTTTGGTTGGATGGAATCCTATTCCATGTGAATCCATGAGGGAACCCCAACATTTAAGGCTAAATTGAGGTAACACTCATTTAGATTTGATCAATGGTGGGAATGAAGGTATCGTGAACATGTGAACCACACTTCTTGGTCCCTCCAAAGCATGTGATTCTCATGTTCATGGGACTTCCATACCCACCATTGATCACAAAATCTAATGTTGGATTGGTGAGTAACCTCAAATTAGCTTAGATGTAGGTGGTTCCCTCATGGATTTCCATGGAATAAGATTCCATTGCAACCAAACACACCCTTAGTTTTTGATAATGTACCAGAAACCATAATATCTATTAATAATTTTTATACAAAGAGAAATTACCACTAATGTAAATGGTAAATTATTTCATCTTGTACTTTCTTCTCTAAAATCATCGCCTTTTAGTTACATCCCGAAACAACATAAATGTACATATGAAACAAGAATATTCATCTCAAAACTTCCAACTACTTCATTTCATCTCCATGTTATTTCAGACATTTTAGTCAATGTAATATTTTATGAAACACTGGACTTGCAATTTCTTACATGGCAATGCATACAAATGCATAGGGTATGCAGAAACACATAAAAACATGCTTTGCCCAACCTCTAATAATTATAAGTAGAGAAGCTGAAATAATTTCATAGTCTAATCACTTAAACAGTTATGAATTGACATCAGTAACATATGCACATTAGTAAACCAAAACAAGATATGTTGATGCTAAAGCATGCCTGCAAAGACGGACAAACATTTGAAATACACCCTTCAGGTTGCTTAGGAGAGAAGGATGATAATAATTCAGATATCCACGTTTAGAGCTTATTGCTATTGCAGTCATATAGCACTGGATACTGTACTAACAAATTTTCAATGGAAGGTAGCTCTAATATTATCTTAAAACAACTTTATAAAATGAAATCGGCAATGAAGATCATAAAATCGTAAGCACTGACCCTTGGTACTTGGGATTCTTGCTTGGCGATTTCCAAGAGCCCAAGAGCTATGAATGATTGCAACTGCATACAGAATCATTAGTTTGTCATCTACAAATTGAAAAAAGCAAGTCCCATATCAACATGTTTGCTATTTTAAACACTGTAGCTGAGCAATTCCCATGAAAATTCAGAACTCCAGCACAGTAATTTTATAGAGACTAAGAAATAAAACAGCCTAATTGGATGTTGTTTTGGAGGATTTTCTAATTTCTAGTTTTTTCTCATTTTTCTTTGTTTTGTTTTGTCGGTGGTTTAATGGTGAAGCCCTCTCCAGTACCTGCCTTTATCGCTTAATTAAAAAAAAAGTTTATCATTTGCTATCATTCGTCCAAAAGATCAAGAAGCTTGCAGCTCATGTTTTATTCAAGAAAAATGTATTATGACAATTCCTTGGTACAAAAAGATGTTGCAGTGTGTTTCTTAGTTGAGAAAATAAAGACTCTATAGCATCTATGTTTAAGGTTTACATTTCATTTCAAAGCAAATTAGAGTGTTCTACAATTGGTGAGTCGATCTCTTTGATGAGTTGAAAAGCGTGTAAGTTGAAGTGAAGCAGTAAAGAAGCAAATTTCTATCTCCAAATGATTATGTCAATTGTCAAGTAAAAGGCCACACGTGAGCTAAATGTTAAGCAAACTCTTTGGTGTGTGATTTATGTTATGTGTCACGTGATATGTACAGGCATATACTTGTATTCACTTAAATACCTCCAAGAGATATGGTATACGTGAGAATCGCAACCGTAATAGGTCTAACAATCAAAGCAACTAGGGCAGCTGGTACAGATATAACACCTTTAATGGTGTTTTAGGTGCTCCTCGCAATCAAACCTCGCCAGATTTGTGGTAGTGCTGCTCACCTTGCCACTCATTGTCTGAAACTCTAGGCACTCATCCGCGTCACACTTCCTTTTCAAGTCTACAATTAGGTCCACAAATGTATCAGAATTGGTGCATCGATATAGGAGCGATACACCACATAACTAGCACCAATGGTGCTATGTAGCATCCCCCATACAGTAATAACTTTGTTCTTCTAGGTTATGGTACATCTCTTAACATATCACAAACTGGCAATATTCCTTGTACTTTGGGTGCTCGCGGCACTCATACATTCCAATTAAAATATTTACATCATGTCCCTGCTATACACAAATCCCTTTATGGCTCGGTTCACAGAGAAAAATGTTAGTTTTACATTTCAATCTATTGATTACACCATCTCTGATTTATAACTTGGGTGACCTTTGTTTTAAGGATAGGGATGGCAAAAGAATCTATTTACATGGATAACCATGATGCACTATTTTACTAGCACACAACTTACTACCCTGCTTTATAATTGTAGTAAAGAATAAGTAGGGATCGTTCTGGACCGGGGATTAGAGGGCTTGCTAACTAACACTAAGAATAACTAAAAGACAACTAACTAAATAAAAAAAATTGGGGGTTGGATTTTTCTAATTTAAACTAGGAAAATTACTGTAAAGATGAAAAAACTAAATGGATGGCAAATATGAGAAATTAGCTAAGGGTTTTATCTCCACACCCACCAAACATATGCTCATAAATCAATCTTCAATAATCACTTGCTAACTCGTGAAAGACAATGCTAAAGATTAACCGTGACCGCACTGCATTAATCTTATTATTTTTCCAAATTCGTTGAATTAAACTAAACGTCGCTTTCAAACTATTATTTTCATGCTATATAATCAACAATCCAAGATCATTAAGTTCTATGAAAAATATGAACACTGCCTAGGCAATTACAAATATGATCAGCATCTTATTCTTAATCTAGGTATTTACTACTTGTGAGTACAAGATTGTAACGATTAGGTGAAACTCTCCTATACTCTAGCCCCAGATCCTACTATGCTTACTAAGTTGGCCAACTTAACAAACATACAAGAAAAAATTCTCCATGAAACAGTTAAGCAAAACACAATCACTTGTCAATAGGAAAAGATTAAATTCAATTAACTCATAAAGCATATGTTTGGGGCTTCGAATCCACCCCTAGCTAAAAAAGAATTTAGCTAGACATATTAATTATGTTCATACAGTAATCCATAATTAAATATCCAACTAAATAAAGGAGAAAAAGAGAGTGAAGGAAATAAAACAGTGTCGCCTGATCCGTGGTGGTGCATGATGGAATTCTAGGGTGTTGATAGCACGAGGGAGGATGAAAAGAGATGTAGATCTCTTCTCCTTCACACTTCACTTCTTTTGTTGTGTTTTGATCTTCTCCTGATATGACTGGCTGTGACTGAAGAAGGCGTGAAAACGAAGAGAGGATCGGGTAGAAGGCTGAAAATGAGATGTGAGCCGATCGGTGGTGGCTATGTTGTGTATGGAGCAGGTAAACTGAACAGTGAGATGAGAAAGATCAGGGACGACAATGGAAGGACGGTGAGTGACGGAACAAGGGTGGCGTTGGCTAGATTGCGAGATGAACAAAGAGATGAGGAAATGAATAGTGGAAGAAGAAGAGATTGAGGGAAATAGAGAGAAGGATTTCTAGTTGGTTTTCTGTGATGGGTTGTGTCTGTGTCGGTTAGATGGTGCGAGGAAAATGGCCGGCGAAAGAAGGTTGGACGAAGGGAATGTGTGTGATTGCGAGGAGGAGGCTTTCGATTGCGATGACGGATGCGTAGCTATGGATTGGTGATTCCTCCAAGGCAAGGATTGTCCCCTTTATAATTGTTTTCTCTAGGTTTCCTTCTTTGCATAGTTTCCTTTTGCAACAAGTCTTCTTAAATTGTCAATTTGCTTTTTTTAGCTTCTTTCTGAATATTTGTTATTGGCAACCTAAAAAAACACAAAAATAGTAATTACTACCATAATTAACAAGAAAATAGCCAAATATATATATAGAAGCAATTCAATAAAGTCACAGTTATGCTTCTATCAAACCGCCCCGCCTCGCCCCGAATGGGGCAGATATGGGTTTGGCTTAACGGATTTCAGGGCGGATTCAGAATAAAATTTTTTATCGGTCACGGATTTGGGGCGGATACGATTTGGTCATATTTGCCCCGTGGATATTCGTTTATGTATATGTTATTACTAAAATACCCTTAAAACACTATACGTATTCCTAAATTCTTAATCTCCCTCTCTAGTCTCCACTCTCCATTGAGGCATCAACCCTCGCCTCCGCTGCTCCAAGCCTCCACCAACCACTCGTCGCCCACCTCTTCTACTACTTCAATTCATGGCCTTCTCATTCTTTTCTTGCCACCACCCAACAACCACCACCACAAAGCCCATTCTCCACCACTGACCACTACCGGCATTTGTTATTTGTTCCACCTCTAAATACCTTTTAGATCTGCAATGTCGAGGCTGATCTCCTCTTCTCCAATTCCACGAAGTGTGCCAGCATCAACCTCACGAAGTGATGAAGAATTCCTCGTCTTGCCTGTCTGGTGAGGCTTAAGTTATGATGAGCTCGTCTGGTGGATGGCATGGGGAGGGTGGAACGAAGTGTAGTATGTTCTAAATAAAGGGTCCTCCATAGTCTATGTACGATTACGGAATAAGGGGGAAATTGGGGGGGGGGGGGGGGGGGGGGGGGGGGAAGAGGTCAATTGGGTGATGGCGGTGGGTCAGTTTAATGGAGGTGAAGTATGGGGTGAATTTGTAGTGGATCTGTTTGATGGAGGTTTTTTGGGTGAATGGTGGTGGGTCTGTTTAATGTAGTAGTTTGTGGTTAAAATAGTGGTGGGTCGATTTGATAAAGGGGTAGTTTGGGCCATTGGATTAGGGGTTTCCAGCAATGGATACCCATGATGGGAGAAATGGTGGTGGTGGGCGAAGAGTTTAGGTTTTGGTGTTGCCAACGGTGTAAGCAGTGTTCTAAAAATCGCTAGGCGCTGGCGGGCGGCGAGCAGGTGCCTAGCGCCCAGGGGCCTAGGCGGTCTTAGGTTTTGTATTATAACTTTAATAATTTACAAAAGTTAAGCATAATACCTTATCAATTACATCCAATTTAATGCCAATATACATATGCAAAATTTAAAAACATGAAAAATTAACAATCATGAACAAAATTTATTAAAACTCAAATGACTGAAGTTGGTCATGATAGGTACTTTATATAAAATTGAATTTGTAGACAAAAATATCCAAACCAACTCTTTTAGTTTTCTTCAAATTGCATGAATAACCTCAGTCATGTTTGATAAAATCTACATTAGTAAAATTGGTACCGGCAGATCCTTTGAGAATTCCATTAAGTAATCATCATTTGCTACATTTAGACATATACTGAATAAAAAATAATTAAATAGTTTATTTCTAAAAAAGAAGAAAGAAAAATAAAATAAGAACACAATCAACCTTATTAAAAAATAAAAATAAAAAAATTTTAAAAAATAAAAATCGCCCAGACCGCCTAGACCCGCTCAGACTGCCCAAAACCGCCCAGACTGTGCGCCTAGGCGCCGCCTAGGCCGATTTTTAGAACACTGGGTGTAAGTGGTGGTGGAAGAGGGGAACGAAGAAAAACAATGAGAGAAAAATTGGGTAGTGATGGCAAAAGGCAGGGTGGGGATCTGTGATCCACTAGAAAACTCGCGGCGGTTAATCGGGTGGGGCAGATATCCGCTATCCATGATGGGGTTGGGATGGTTTTTTCTTAAAAATAATCAGTTAATCGAGGGGATGCAAGGATCTGCAATCCCTGGCGGCGCATGGATGGATTTGGCAAATCCACCCTGTTGTCATCCCTATTTCAGGACCAATGTAAGGATGGTCGACCTGAAGCTTTCGTTGATGTTTCATATTAGTCGTGGCATAATAGACTTGGCCATCCCAATGCAAAAGTGTTGTGTTGTTTAGGATCTTAAAACTCATATATAGGTTGTGTTGGGTAAATTCACATACCTTCCTAGCATTACTGAAATATTAGCCCATTTCCCTCCATTTTAGTGCATTCTTATGTGTCGATGTTTCAAGTGTCATTTGTTTCTACTTATTGCTACTATGTGTTGTTTCTAGATGAAATTCACACGTTGCACTTAGCTTTTTACTATGAGACACAAGAGTAAAGATCTCACTCATTTTCAAAACTTTCATCCTTAGCATTAAAAATTGTTTCAAAGCACTATCAAGAACTCTCAGTGTGATGGGAACGCAAACATGTCATGTCAATGGTCCCTTTATTGATGATTTGTCATTTTATGGGCCTTCATTATCAACTATCATGGCCAATATACCAAAGCATAATTGTCTTACTCAATGCAAAGTACTCTCTTGTCTGTGTGGCCATTCTTATGATCATCTTCCAACTTTTGGCTGTATGTACTACGACAGCTAGGTACCTAGCACTAGTTAGGCGAGGCGACGCACTTGGCCTAGACGCCAAGGCGTTGCCTAGCATCTTGGGTAGACTTTGTAGGAATTTTTAAGGCCTCTATATTCACATCATTTCACAAGATAATTCAACTAAAAACATTAACTTTAAAGAATCTATTATCATAATTAAATAACAAACATTAAAAAAAAAAAACAATCTAATGTAAAAAAAAAAAAATTAATGTAGCCAAAGGCGAGCCTAGGCCCCCGCCCAAAAGTACACCAATTTTAGGCGACCCCTGGGCTAAGCGAGACAGTGAGGGTCTTGAACGCTCACCTAGGTGTCACCTGAGACTACATAGGTGACATCTTGACTCCCATAGAGGTGACATGAGATTAATAAGAGGTGTCCCACTCCTCAATTGTACTAAGACTTGAGAACAAGTTTCAATATTCAATTTGAGCTTGACTACCATTTTTGTTCATCCATGGATCAATTAGTTGATATTTTCACCAAATGGTTTCATTAGCACGGCTTTTACCCCATCCCTAGGTATGGGTGAGGGTATGGCTTTAAACCCAGTATTCCATGCTCGCACCAGGCATATTGAGCTTGACTACCATGTTATTCATCCATGGACCAACTTATTGACTTTTTTACTAAAAGGCTTCACTGCATCATTTCAGCTTTTGCACTCTAAACTTGTCTTCTCCAAAACACCAACTTTGTGAGGGGTGTTGAGAAAACCCTTTAGTGTGTGATTTTTTTTTTGTTATCAAATGGAGTGCATTGGAAACTTAGACAAACTTTGTTTGTTGATATCTGAATCTCAACCAATCAAGCTCAAAACTTCAACCGGTTGAGCCTGCTAATGTAATGCAACCATGTAACAAGGGAAAATAATTTGTTTTTTAACGAATATACAGGATTAGGACTTTGATATGGGGGCTAGGATAGTCTGTAATTGATGGTTTCAAGTGTTATAATATCCAGAATAGTAACTTAATGCAATAACAAATGCACGTAAGTCAGCTTAAGAGTGACGCTACACATCATGTGATTCACCAGCATGTAGAATGAAGATAACCATCTATGAAGGAAGTACTTGTTCTTAATAACGGAAGCTCCAGTAAAAGAAAACTGACCAGTATGAAAAGTGCTGCGTGCTCATCCTTCCCACTTCTTTTAGATTTACTACTATTCTTCATCTTGCGTCTCTTTTCTTTCAGAGAATCCAAAACTTTGTTTGCTATCCTATCAGTAAAAAGAGATTATGATTAACAAACAATTGACAAAAACTAATAATCCAAAAAGGAGAAAACAACAGTACTTGGATATCCCTGACGGATTAAGTAGATAGACAAAAGAAATTGATAGAGAATACGCCCCCCTCTTCCCTCCCACTCTTTCTTATTATTTCCAACTAATTCTATCATACTGTTTTTATTTATCTCATTAATGTAGTATATTTTGTTACTTAAGGGGTGAGAAAAGAATCACAGTTTGGTCATAGTAAAAAAGTCTTCAGAAAAACGAATGAGCCAAGTTACCTATCCCGTACATACCTGAATACAAAAGGAAGCAATGGATATGCAAAAGCATATTTCAATTCCATATTTAACCAGCAAAAGATGCAAATTAAAGGATACCTAATTGAGTTATCCAAAAGAGTTTTTGCCTTGTCAAGCTCGGCACATGCTTCAGAAAAATTTGCCTTCATTAATCCATTGGCATTAAGCATTGCAACTCTAGCCATACGAAGCATGTTAGCAGCAATCTGCATTGGAAGTAAACAATGAATTTAAAACATATGCTGCCTACTAATAGACATTTTTCCCATAATATGAAAAAAGAAAACAAAAAACGAATGAAAAAAAAAACCATAAAGATGGTGCAAAAACCTAAAATTAGAAACCCTAAATAACGGCGGAGTGAACCTAAAACAAAACTTCTAGACTAAGTAAACGCATAGTTTGTCGACCTGCTCGAACCTCATGCCATGAAAATGGTAGACAAACCATTGTTTTAGGAATTCGCCATTTGCATAGGATCAAATTCCATGCATAGGAACCATTTCAAAGGCTTTTGCAAGAGTGTGATCATGGTCCACCATAAGTATTGTAATAATGTAGGAATTACATTATTTTTTCAAAAAAAAAACATGAAAATTCAATTCTTTAGGGGTGTGCAAGGAATGGTACCACATAAATGGGAATTGCAATGTCATCTACGACCTAAAGTATCTCTTTCTTTCCGATTTCCACCTATTTACTCCCCTTTCATTCCCCCTAACCATGGAATCAAATTTCAAACAAATCTAACCCTTAGCAATGTGGAAGGTTATACTTCAAGGCTCTCCTAATTTTAAAAAAAAATTCGGGAAATATTTTGGTGTAAATACAAAATAGGGGTGGGCAAAAATCGATTTAAATTCAGTTAACCAACCGAATCGGTTGTCAAATTCGGTTCGATAACCGAACTGAAATATGAGTAGAAAGAAAATAATTTAAACCGAACTGAACCGGTTATAAACGGTTCGAAATCGGTCTACAGTTTTGAACCATCGATTAGTTAGATATATATAAATAAATAAAAAACAGGTAGGTGTCAATATCTGATTAGTGCAACAAATGCACTGTGCACCCTGTTGCACTAAATCAGCACCTTTTTCTCTCTCAGTTTTCAATTTAGGGCTAAAAAAGGGTTTGTAAAAAAATTGTGCATGTTTTAATGAAAGCCTTTCAAGTGCTTGAGCTCGAAATTTCGGCCAACCGAACCGATTCAAAATTCGGTTCAATCGATTTCATTGGTTTACAAATACAAAATTCAGTTTCACTTTAGGTTTTGAACAAGCCGAATGAGATCGGTTCGGGGCTCTAACCCGAACCGACATTGCTCACCCGTAAGAAAAAACGTAAAAAGTTCGAGGATACATGAAAATATAAAATAAATTGCGAGGGTGTATGAAATATGTGAAAAAAATAAGAGGCAAGTAAATAAACCTATTTGACACATTAAATGAAGCCTAAATACCAAGTATCTCTTAAATTCAATTGAATTTAGGAATGAATCTACTTAGCCAATTTTTTTTAATAGATTCTTTTACAGGTTGGTGCATGCTATTGATTTACAAGTCCTACAATTGTAATATTTCATTTCGCATTCTCATTTTACATTTTAATGTGACTGTGAAGTTTTCTCATTAGCTCAAAGTTATTGTTTTATAAAATTTTAAATACAACTTTTTAAAAGTCAATAACAAATGCTTGCCAGTTGCCACGAAGCCCACGACATCATGTAAAAACGAGGGTCATAGAACTGTTACATACCTCACTATAGGTTTAGCATGTGACAAACGAAACTTGTTATGCCAACAAATTTACAGATGACATAGACTTGTTTAAAGTTCTAATGTTTTTCACACTTTTGATTAGATTATTTTAATCAGCCTACAAGTACTCGAAGCTCCAAGAGACTTGTATCAACCGTCTTACATTTACGTTCTTGAACCATCGTCTTCCCACTTCTCACAAAACAACACAACACGGTCTGGTTGAAAACTGTTGTAGCCAGATTTTCAAATTCTCCGATCGATGTAGCACCGATCGATCCATGGATCCACTGCAGATCGATGGACCTTCTGCCATTCTCCGATCCAGATCCAGTTCGATGGAGGAAGAGAAGGAAGAAGACTGAGGAGGACGAGGAATAAAGACTGAGGAAGAAGACTCGCTGCTGGAGAAGCAGACTGAGGAAGAAGGCATCCACCTAGCTTGCCCTTAATTAGAAATTGGACAGTGGTTCAAGGAAAAGAAATCTCTCACTGATTTGGTGGCTCAAAACCCCAACTTTTCCACCAATAACCACTACATAACCATGCATTGTTTTCCCTCCACTCTATGTAGGATCAGTCTTGGTTAGATATGTGCCTTCAATGTGGTTGATTTTCCAATGGCTAGTTCCAATGCAAGATGCTTAATGAATCATGACTTTGGGAGGCTGGTTGTGTCTCTGTCACTAGCTTATCATGGGACCATTCTATGCCTAAGGGCAGTTAAGGTGTACTCATCCAATCAGAGTCCAAGGAATTCCATCTTCGAGATGAGAACGCAACATACAAGGTCAGACTGGATGTACATCTAGGGGAAGTCTTCAATATCAATTGCTCTGTAGCTAAGGATGATTCAATACACTATTAAGTAGATTTGATAAATGGCTTGTCAATGCTTGGCCAATTCCGACGAGTATGAGAGCAAACTCAAATGATGCTCTCCATAAGGCTCTGCCCTTATTCAGCATAATAGTGTCCGGCTTGATTAGACTAGTGAAGAAAGCTTGATAACTTCGTGTATGTCCAATGGACAACTTGCTGAGTTCTAGTATCCAGGATGTCATAGCAAAGTGGTGTTGATTTTCCTTTGACTCTGCCAAGATGCCATACCAGAGTAGGTTCATCACCACTTTGGGCCACAGAAGGACACAAACATGTAACCATAAAATGTTGATATAAGGTGTACGAATACATTATTGAACAAGAAATATACATATATTATGAAAGGACCATCTTTGTAAGAACTTTATTTGCAAAATTCTTAGCAATAGAAGAAACCTGAATATGATCTTCATGAAGCATGGTTTTTCTAACATCAAGGCACCTGCAACAGAGAAGGATCAAGATCTTTCTTAATAGACATTTATCATAGACTCTCACACTGTGCAGGTACTTAGACTCACTGTTCTAGAAGCTCCTGAGCTTCCTTTAAACTCCCGATCAACTGTAAGGTCAAAGCCAGTTCTTCAGCTGCATTCACAGTGTCCAACGAATTCCATCCCTACAAAACAAGTTCAAGGAACAAAGTGAAACCGAGAAACATGATAGTTTAACATGACATGGAGATATGATCTTGTGGCGAGTGGCGATAATACCATATAACAAATAACTCCATTGTTGTGAATGCACTATATCAAACTACTGTATGTTGAAGGCCATAGAATATTTTTGTAGACAAGATCTGAATGGGATAGCTTATAAAATGAGAAATGAAAACATCTTGCCATACTCCAATGCAGGTGAAGAGAGAAATTTATCTACTCAAACTAAATCTACGATAGAAAAGATAAACAAAATAATTTAATTTTCATATTTCATCAAAAGTCAACTACAAACTTAACTTCGTGCCTTATTTATAGAGCCTACTGGCAAGCAACAAATCTAGCCTAACCTAATATGACTAATGCCCTAACTCTAATATGGGCATTAACGGGTCCAACCCACTTACTAACATATTTATTTAATACCCAATTACAACATCCTCCCTGGGTTGAAGAAGCTCGTCATCGGGCTTTAAGTCGAAAAGCCCGACGAACACAAGCAACCAATTATTGAACACAAGGTGAGGTGCACGAGCAAAAGTCGACCTCAAACTTTTCCTTTGTTGTTGCTCGTACCACGAACAATCCAATCAAAAATTTGCTGCCCAAAGGACATCTACTTCCCTATTTGAAAGTGTATAAAATGCATACTTCTCCTCGAACTTTGCTTTAAACGAATCCCAAATGGGATCACAAATTCTGCCCCAGTGGTACTTCTCATGTTATTTGGTGGCGAATAACCTGATCAAAAACATAACGGAAACCATTAGCTTGTGGTGGTAGTACATGGTCTTTTATGTAGCTGCAAATAACCTGGTCCACATGAGAATATGAATTAAACTCATGGGATGTCATGGAGTAATGTGGGTGGTGTAAATAAGTTCTCCCTAAATGTGATTCACAAAGCTGTTCCTGCAATGAAATCCACCATGGTTGTGCATGTAAAGGCTTGGTTTAACAGGTAAACTCGACGAGACTTAGTTTGGTCCTCTCTTTTAAGGAAATTCAAAATACCGGTGTTGCAGGTTGTTGGTGACAATCAATGACAGCCCTGTTCAGACGAAATCTAAATCAAGTATACCTCGTTTCTTTCTTTCCCCTCTATTTTCTATTCTTCGTCCTTGGCTTCGGTTGTGGCTAGGGTCGAGGTGGAGAGAAGAGGTGATTGTTAGGGGAACCGATTGGTGCATCATGGGTTCGTTGAACACAAACGTTGGGGCGGCTTCTACTAATGGAATTGATTTGTTCCATTGAACTAGTGCATCATTGTTAGGTCAGGGATTGAATAGAGTGTAAGATGGAGTTGTGGAGGTTGTGGGTTTGTATACAAAGATGTGGAGTGTGGTGGGGTAGTAGGTTTAAGATTGAGGGTAACAAGGGTGTGGGACAACACCATTGTGTGGAGAAAATCCATGCATACGATCTTGATAACCACAAAAAGAAGACACCGGAGAGAAGAAAAGAGCACTATAAAACACCCTGGTAGATCACTCCAAAGCCACCATGAGACGGCGTAAGTGGCAACCAGGTTTGCACACTTCTTTTCACCCTCTCTTGCTTTTGTGGCATCATTTTCTTTTCAAACAGATTCTTGATCAAGAACACCTCAATAATATCTTCCATTGAATATCTTTAAATAAATCAAATATGAACCATTTTGGATTTAATATCAGATTATGTACTCTAACCTAAACTAGAACTAAATTTATGATAGAAAACCATAATCTAACCTAAACTAGAACTAAATCTACGATAGAAAAGATAAACAAAATAATTCAATTTTCACATTTCATCAAAAGCCAACTACAAACTTGACTTCATGCCTTATTTATAGAGCCCGGTGTTTGGCAAGTAACCAATCTACCCTAACCCTAACATAACTAATGCCCTAACTCTAATATGGGCCCAGCCCTCTTATAACATATTTATTTAATACCCAATTACATCAAAAACCAACAAAAAAAATTCAAAAAAAGGTTTCCATCTAATTTCTTCTTTTTCTATCTCATTTCACATTTTTTTGCTTCCCAATTCTTTTAACTTGGTTTCTTTTCTAATTAGCTATGTTGCACGGAGACAGACGCAACACAGACACAGAGAAGAAAATTGAAAAGGGCAAAAGAATAAACACTAGTACACTCTAACAACCCCTTATACTATGAACATAAACATCAACCATATTACTATTTATACTATATTATTACGTATCAAACCATAAATGCAAGTAATCAACATAGCGGATTACCAAGCCATTATTCAACTTCAACCTCAAGGTTCAAAACTCAAAAATCAAAAATCAAAATACATTGTAATGAATATATATCTGCAACACACATATTAGTTCATACCTCATTTTTTTTTCTTTTTTTTGAGATCAACAAAAAACTTCATTATATGAAAAGAAAGCTTGTAGGTAGTGAGAAAATAACCACTAGCCAATAGACCCAAAAGTTTGAAATTATAAGATTTTCTTCTATTATCTCATTCTTTTGTTCATCATTCTAATAATTAAATTGTAGAAAAACAATTCGTTGGAGACATTCATCCCATTATTGTTTGGAGACATACTTGGCATTGCACGAATTCCCCTACCTATGTTATCAAACCGCTGATTAATCCTTGATTAATCAGCTACTAATAGCTACTCAAACTTTAAGAAATATAACTTTACAAAAGATTGTTTGAGCACATTTGGGTTGATCAATATTAGCGATCACTCAAGTGAATCGCCTCAATAGCCGATTATTTGCCAAACTAAAATCGTGTCACCGAATATTAGGACACCATTTGGATTTTTAAATAAAGTTTGGTTTGAGGCATTTATCACATATGACCTGAAAGCACCCCATCACATATAAAGCACAAAAAGAAGTGAAACAAGAGACAAAAATGTTGTATCTTCTGCACTACTATTTTGGCTATGGTTGTGGTCATAGTTATCAATATTGTATGTACCAGTCGGTGCCAGTACATACTGAGCCAACATATCAGTTTTGCATAGTCCATGGTGTGCCGATTTATACCAGTTTATCGGATGAAATGGTCGGTACATCACATGTACCGTGTATCGGAGAGACCTTATTTGAAAATTCAAAAAATCCATTTTTTTATTTTTGGCCATTTACTTATCCCTTATCTACCACCTTTAGCCTCAAAACAAACCACACTTCATCTTCATCTTCTGCAATAGAGCTTTTGAGAGAAAAAAAAATCCTCTAGTTTTCTTTTTTGAAAAAGCACCTAGTACATGTGTTTGATCGAAGGTTTGAAGTCTCCACGAGAATGTTCCATCGGTGGCCATTGTAGGTAACTTTGTGTTACTTTTTGTATATGGTGGGCATTGGGTGCCTAGGGTCATATATGTTTTGGACCAAAACATTTGGTCCTTTTGGATGAGATTGATATTACTTGCATACGTCTAGGTTATTTATGCTGCGATTAATCGGCAATGTAGTGTAAATCGGGATAGATCGATCCGACTAGGTATTTAGTGGTTGGGTTTAGCGGTCATCAATTAATCGGTGGGTCACTGATCAATCGGTGAATCACCGGAAATCGGTGAGAAATCGAGATTGTTCTATTGGATGGTGGTTGTCGTCCTATTGGGTGGTGGTGGTTGTTGCTCGAAAATGTGATGTATTGAACATGATTACATAATTTGATAACATGTTTATCAAGTTTACTGGAACATGGTCGAAAATGAAGTTTTGGTTTATTTATTTATTTATTTTGAAATTTAAACACACATTGAAATTAAGGCTAAACCTCAAGTGTCTAGTGCTTAAGCCATGGTATGTAAGCCTTAATTAAGTGAGGCATGATCCTCATCAGAACTGTAGTCTCAATCCGTTCATGGAACGCGACATCTTAAGGCTAGACTCAGTGCAATGTTTTAAACAATGTCGCTCCTAAACCGATTAGGGTTTACTAACAATAAGGAGTTCCTCATTAATGTGCCTCCTGTCAGTACTAATTGTTGGTCCAATAAAATGCATTTATTTTGCCCTTGCCAATTTCATTGCTCCATTCAAATGCTCAACCGTAATTTTTTTATTTTGTTTTTTAAGGGCAAGCATGGATTTTAATGTATCCCTGGACCACTTAAATGCCTTTGGCAAAGTTCAAAGCTTGGATTTATGATACCATCCATCATAAGTCTTATCAGCTGAGCTAACACCGGTTGGCATTGGCAATGTTCTACTAATTTAGTAATATTTACATACTAATTTTGCTTTCTTCCTTTTTTAAAAGGAAACTGGATTAACTCCCAAACAACATATTTCTAATAAATCTTGCAAAACTCAGATAAGAAATCATAATACTGCCAAGTTCATTTAAAAGTATCTATTAACCGAGAAGATGTACATCAGGAAACAATTTCTGGTATGTGCAAATGCAAGACACTATATGCTAGTCCTATGAAATAATGAACTCATAACATATTTGAATGATCTGAATGACCAATTAAAACTGGGTGCATGTTATGAAAGCTGAACCTTTGACAGTTCGATGATTTGCAAGATCTTTCTCTGGATACTCTCCGCCTCTGTATGTCGATTTGATTTCCGATATATCTACAAAAAAAAACAGGAAATGAATTCAATAAAAAAGTTCAGGAAGTGTATTAAGTGTACAATGAAGCAAACATCAAAGCAACGTGATATTACATTTAAGTATAAATTTTAAAGCAAGACGAGATAAATTGTATGGATGTAGATGACAAGGACTTCAAAATATGTTGTATTTTCATAATCTACTTTAAAAATGCATTTCGGGTCATCAGAACAATATGCAGTGCAACTTCTCATGTACACTGCACTTCCTAGGCAAAGAAAACTCTGAATAGGAGACATGCAGCTCCATTTGAGCTAAAACAAACAGACAGATGATTTCAAATGGATGGTTGATTGCATAGAGAATTAAAAGTGCTTTTTACCTATTAGAGTATTACCTGTGTAACTAATGCCTTTCTTTGTAATATAAGCTAAAATAGCAAGGCAGTTGTAGAATATATGCTTCATCATACAAGTGTCATGTACAAATATCTGATAGCAAAACCAGAATTATCCAATAGCTACTACAAAAACTAATCTGATTTTATAAACTCCTAATTTTTATCCTTTTAAATCAATAATACAAGGAATTAGTTGTCACAAATTAAAAATCCAAATTTTTTTATTGTTAAAACATTATAAATTAACAAATCTGATTTGAACTTACTGTACTTTATGATGACATGACAGCGTTATGGATACTCTTCGTCTAATGAAGAGTACGACGTTGTTAAGAAGTTGGAAAACGCCTAACAATTTATATTCAAAAGGGAAAGAGATTTGCAGGTGACTTCATTATGCAAAACCCTGAAGTTTGGATATTTTGTGACAAGATATTGGATATTTTGGTAAGGTTCTCATCACTCTTTACCTATTTGCCGCCTTTTAAGGGAATATTCTTTGAGAACTTGATTGTTAATCGGGTTGTTTTAATCTTGGGACCTTGACACTTTAAGGTTATCGTATTGTAAAATCACGAATTTTTACCTTTCACTAAAAAAAAAAAAAGGTAGAATGCTCTCTAAGATGACTTTGAGTTTCTTCATGGTTCTATTTTACACCATTTTTCATTTCCTCTCCCTGACATGAATGTAATTGTTAATGAGTTGCCAGCTGAGAAAGGCTGAAAAGTGAAAACTCAAGCTAGTCATGGTGGTCCATTCTTAGTACAGTGAAAAGAGCACGTAGGGGTTAAGGTCACAACCCCAATTTTTTTTTTTAAGTAAACTAACAAAAGGTGTGGAGAACCATAGCCTCCCTTCCCATCTGGAGGTTGATCCAAAAATAAAAAGCTAGTCATGGTGGTGTGCTTCAGATTTGCAGAACATGCTAATCTCTACAAATATTAAACAAATGAATAAAATAAAGATGACGGTTTTTTTTGTAAATACTTCTTTCTACAATAGAAATGCTGAAAATGAGAATCACTACTTCCGACAAAAGGGTCAATGGGCAAAGAGATGCCCCAAGCTCAATAAAGAGAAGATTCAGGGTTCAAGAAAGTTTTATCAGTTTGGATTCAGGCAATGGTCTCACTTCACTAGCAAGCATGTATATTGCTTGTGCGCCGGTGCTAGTACCAACAACCTTAGTTTGTACAATTTGTGGTGGATATTATCACAATCCAGGGTTGGGCTGTTCTCTCTTATGTGTGATGCATGAGTTGGATGTCTCGCCTGAACATGTGTTCACCAGGCTAAAAGAGAACCTCACCTAAACATGCTTAGGAAATCACCTCTCATATCTCAAACTTCCATTGCCTAATAACAAATACCTACTTGATGATTTTTAAGAAAATAAAAGAGTGCATTGGAGACATGGTAGTGACGACAGAGAGAAAAACCTCAAGGACTTCCAACAACATAAAATATCAATTTGAATTATGGCAAATGTTATTAATAATTAATGGAAAACGGCACGAGGGGGAGAGAACTTTTCACTTCGCAATGTGACCCTTCTTGGACCATAGTTCTGTAATATATTATATACTTACACCCACCGCCTATAATAAATTATTATAGTTGTGTCAACTAGCTGGAAGAATTGTCTCTACCATAGAGTAATCATGTCAAATCCACCACGAGAATGATCAGTAGTCTCAAAAATTGGAACTTGTTAATAACAGATGCAATCCATGATCCTTAAATATCTTCTTAAATAGATATTTGATTCATCATGGAATATTTTACTATGAATTAATTAACATTTGCAGAAAAAAAAAAAAAAAAAAAAAAACAAAGTTGAATTGATTTTTGTAGATTGATTTCTATCCTTAGATCAGAAAATAAAATGAAATACAAAACTGATTAGCAAAAAAAAAAAAACAGAACAGAGGAAAAAAAAAACCGATCAGCAGATGAAGACAAGAGAAAAAGAAGAATACAAGAGAAGAACAGACCAGAAAAAGAAAAAAAAACGATCAGCAGCAAGACAAGAACATATCAGCAAGAGAAGAAAAACCAATCAGCAAAAAAACAAATCAACAAACAAACAAACAAAAAACAGATTAGCAAAGAAGCAAAACAAATCAGCAAGCCAAAAAGTTGATTTGAAGGAGCAGCAGCACCCAAGCTCTTGTCTTGAGTCCCAAGCAACTCATTCTTCTTGTCATAACCCTAATAGAATTGCAAATGGACTTTTGGGTTGTTGGGCTTTTGGATTTAGGCTGAGGCGTTGGAGGTGGTCCGAGGCGCATAAGGCGTGAGGCGGGGCGAGGCGGTCCGAGGAGGACGCCACAATTCACCGCTCCGCCTTGCCTCATTTTGAGGCGGTGCACTACAAAAACGCCTCGAGGCGTGCCTCAGGCGCGCCTAGTCGACCGCCTTAACTTCTATGGTAAGATTTACGTAAAGCGGTTATGAAATTAAAATGCATAACCTCTGCATCTTCACGTTATGAGATCTTGCATTATTTTACGGGATAAAACATCCTGAATTCTTTTGCAGAGAACTCTCACGTTCACATGTTGGACTATACTTCTTAATAGAGTCTATATTTGTAAAGTTATTATTATGTAAAACTCAATAGAGTCTATACTATGTGGACTCTAGTCCACATTTACAAGAGTTTATAATTAAAACTCTTCCAAAGAGTCCTTATTTTTTTTTACTTATTATTCAGTTACATATTTGAAGAAAATATATGTAATATAATATATATGAGAGAACATAAGGTATGTGAAATGCACGCCAATGGAAAAAAAAAAAAAAACCAAAAATTGTGGAACTAGCATTGTTGTTCTCTACCTAATATCAGGCAACCGCAAAGTAATGCATTGCAAAATGATGCATTTGCATACTTTGCAAAATGCATCTCTTTACCGTGTACCAAGCGGAGCCTAGATGTCTTAATAAAGAGAATTATCAGTTAACTATAGTCTGGAAAACCTGAGAATGAAAAGCTTTGGTTAGAAACTTTAACATTTAGTAAACTATTAGTGTTAGTTCATTCGCAAATACTGTGGGTGACTAAACAATTTGCAGATTTCATAAATTATTTAAATGGAAGTTCCTGACTCGCAGGAAATGTGCATGATATAAGGCACTGATCATGAAGCTATTTCATTCCTAAATAAGATATACAGTAAAATCATAGAGAGACTTAGTGTCACAGCATTACAAGAGAAAAAAAGGCACAGTGGGGCGGTATTTAGTGGGGGCAAGGCGCTTCGATGAACAATGGAGCCTTTAGAGCAAGGTTGGAGCTCCAAACATAGATGTTAACTAGTGGCAGTTATATGATAATTGGAAAACATACGGTCTAACTTTCTGAGTCACACATAGTTATCATTTATTAAATAATTCTTTAATAGTAAAGTATTTTTATTCATTAATAAGTAAATTCATTACCTGAGAAATATATCGTAATCTTCGCAAGCATGTAACTGAGTCCTCCTGGCCAGCTTCCTGAAAATTTGAACACTCAGATACTTAGAAGGTAACTGAAATGCTGTAAGGAAGGAAAACCAATTAAAACATTTATCTTTGCATATAACAATGATGAAAAAACCTCCAATATCCTAATAGAATCTCGAATAAGAGCCTCAGAATCCTTCTCATTTCCTTGGAGATGCATAACCTGGGAAATTAAATTGCATATGTGAAGACTTCAGAATAAAGTTCAAAGGAAAAAAAAAAATATGTTGCTTATAGTTTATTAATTGTCTAACCTTGAAATGTAATTTGTTTTTAAGCATGATAAGATTATGTTGCTAATAGTTTATTAATTGAAACGTAATTTATTTTTCCATTCCACTCTCTTTAGGCACCTACAAAAGTGTTTATACCTTATCATCTAAGTAACAACAACATGGACATGGGTATCAGTATCTCACACGGACCCAAGTATCGGACACGCGAACAACAAACAAAATATGTCAATATGGGACACGCTAAGGGACACATTTTAGTATTATAATTATTTACTTTTCAACAATAAGTTTTAAATTATTAGTCATATCTATTCACTTGTGGTCAATATTGCTACACGTGTACTACCAACTTGCTATTTATAACATAATACGTATATAACATTTGTAATGAGTTGAAATTTTCAAAGATATGTGAAAAATTGATGATCTAAGTGTATCCTTGATGACAACACGAGTATCCGACATGATACGTGTCGACACATTTTTTTTTAATAAATAGAGTGTCTTTACATAGCTTATAATAATACATCATAGTAAACTTTGTTTTCCTTTAGATTGCAAGAGTTCAAACTGCAAAAATGCACTCTTCATGTGGAAGCATCATTACATCATCATGCAATATCTCTAAGAACCTATTTTCTAATTTGGTGCACAATGATACATGAGAAGCAAATGGAGCAAATGAAAGTAGTAGTATTCAATTATATATAATGAAGAAATATACCCTTCCAAGATGATACATTGTATGTGCACACTCAATATGGGAATGTCCAAGAACGCGTCTTTTTATCTACAAGTGTAAGGGTACAACAAAATTAAAATGTCAAACTCAAGAAATTAATGAAATGACGCAACAGGATAACTATAGAAAAAGACAAATGACGTGAATTGGAAACAAAATTGAGTAAAATTCATTTGCAAATGGTTAAATTTGTTAATGGACAAAATTTTTTAAAAAAAATGTAAAGCTTAGTACCTTCAAAGCTCGCTGCCAGAGGAAGCATGAAAAGAAGATAACTACTTGTCAGTAAAAGGAATAAGTATTGTACAAGTAGATATAAACTTCAGTGCATGTTATTTAAGATGAAAACAAAAAGATTAGTCACTAAACACGGCAATGGATCAGTAACAAGCACTCATCCACTGGACCAAAATAGTTAAATCGAATCAAAATTTATTCAAAGAATTACTATGTCAGAAAAATCTTAGATAATTCGCAATCATATCTCCAAACATTTGATTGCATTTAAAAAAAACCAAAACCTTCTCATAATAAAATGAACGTATTACACATCTTGGAAATATTTCAGTAATGTAAGAACATCTGCATTTGCTGAAAGCATTTTTTAAAGGCAGCGATTTTGCTGAAACATTTGATTGCATTTAGAGATGAAGAATCAAAGTCGAGAATGAGGAAACCATTGAGACTGGGAGAGGAGAAGGGAGAAAAAAAAATTGAGAATTTGAGAGTTTTGGGTTTGTATTGGTCAAAAAACTGAAGGATGGTGGTGTTGAGGAGTGGAAGTGGCAGTGTCCAAAACTCACTACCTTTGTTAAATAAAAGAATTGTTCAGTAAACAAAATGATCAGAAAACAATGTTGCATATGATTTGCGAGAATTATACACTACTTATGTTCCACCTTCTTGTAGTAAATATCCCTGATAGCAGTGCGCTATCGAGACAATTACTTATAGTAATTAACTGCTGAGTATGACATGGTGAAAATCTGAAGATGTAGAGATCTTAACTAAGCAGTGATGCAAGCATGTCAAATATCAGTAAATTTAGGGAATGAACTGTTCATATGGAATGTGAAGCTAACACTGCCCTCCCTAGAATGGGTTCTGATCACATACCCATTCTATTAGGGTGACCAAAAATCAAGAGGAAGCCTCCATTTATAGAGAGAATGGACAAGTGGGGAATGTTTTTGGCTTGAAGGCTGGGCTAGTTTCAATTGAAACAAACTCAAGATGCTTAAAAGGTGAATAAAAAGAAGATAAAGGATCCACAAAAGATTGGAAAGAAATTTTGTTAGGCTTAGAGATGAAATTGCGGGGCCCCTCTTGATGAGAGGTTTCAGGATAGGTGCTCCAAGAAAGTGGTGGTGAAAAAGCATTCTCCTTAGGGAGAGCAAATGGAAATAGAGGGCCAACATGAAATGGGCTTTGTAACGACACCAATACCAGTAATGGTCAAGGATTGGGATTTCGCAAAATTATACGAAATTTCGCCGAAATTTTCGTTTTTTTTAAAATACAAAAAGAAAAATGGCGAATAAAAAATTACATTTATTTGAGGATTTTTTTTCCAAAAAAAATCGAGATTTTTTCGTAAATTTCGTTTTTCGGTAAAAAAAAAATACAAAAACAACTACTAAAAAATACATTTTTTGAGGATTTTTTCGAAAAACTTCGGGATTTTGAGTTTTTTTTTAATTTGACATTTAGTGGTTCTAGGATTCACTAACAGGCATGCTCACCCTTCACAATAAATAAAATAAATTGCTACACATATATAAACTGCTACACATATATTACTAACTTCCTCAATACTTGTAACATCAGAACTCAAGATATGTGACATGGTGGATGATCTAAGTATGGAATATATATCCAAAATTGTGTTAGTGGTCTTTATACTGCACAAGAGTCGTATTTCAACTTAAATACAAAGTTTTACTACCTCATAAGACAGACAAGCATCTTCAAGCTTCTTCTGTACAAAGTAGAACTGTCCAAGGTTGTCGAATGTGACTGATAAGCTGCATTAAAATGATAATAGTTACATACCATCAAATAGAAAAGGAGTGGGAGGGGGTGCATATCATAGTTACATACAATTTAAACCCCTGAATGAATTCTTCAAAATTCAATGGCTGCATAATGTTTTTCAAGCTTACTGATAACATACATAATATACAAGTTTATAGGGCTATAGGATTAGTGCCCATGGAAATATCTATTGAGCTGCACTTCGTTACAAATTCAATCTAGATATGTTTTGCAAAGTTTAACTCGTGTCTTGAAGATGCTTGAGGTTCCCAATATGTTTAGCCCTACCTTCAAGAGAAAACATAATATATTGCAGAAAAAACTAGAGATAAGACTCAACATTTGCACCTTAATGATCAACAAACTCACTCTTCCACCATTTATAATAAAAAGAAATGGAGAAAAATGATTAGTGCTTCATGGAAACATCTGTTGAGCCACCCTTCGTTACAAATTCAATCTATATGTTTCGCAAAGTTTAACTCGAGTCTTGAAGATGTTTAAGGTTCCCAATATGATTAGTCCTAACTTCAAGAAAACATAACACAGTATATTGCAAAAAAAAAAAAAAAAAGTGAAGATAAGACTTAACACTTGTACCTTAATGATCAACATACTCGATCCTTCCACATTGCTAAAATGAAATGGAGAAAAAGGAAATCACATTTACTAATCCTTCTTATACTTTTGAAGAAGCCATTCAGCTACCCATACCGATAACGGGGAAACTCTCATCCGACTACTCCCTCAAACTTCACACCCACCAATCACCTCTGTAGGAAACCATGTATACAACTCAAATCCTTAACCTACGCGTTTTTAAGTATACAAGCTAACCAAGTTTTTTTCTATAAGTGTTGCCTACTTTCTTCCAAACGACAAAAATAATCCATACATTCCTTATGCTACTTTTTTAGATTTTTAAAACACAAAAGCAAATATGGATATTTGAACCAATCCAAAGAGTCTCCCCTGCCATTTTTCCATAGCAATCCCCTCATCAAACGATCCCAACTAAAATTAGCACCACACTTTCTCGCAATTAGCCAATTACAGTCTCCACTGCCTAACAAGATCAACATATAATCAAGAACCAAACCCCAAAAGGAGAGCAACGAGATCCTCACAAAAATTCAAACCATTCCATAATTTTCAAATGGCACCCTCTAGGTAAAAGGGCATCGGTGCACTGTACATTGATGTAACATCGACCAAAAAAAATGTTTTTGTCAGTTGTTGCATATGTAGTTGTTGATAGGCTACCATGTATTTTCCATTCTTTTGTATTTGGCAATCATTTTCCATGCTCTCTCTCTCTGCAAACCACTTTTTTTTTAAATGTCAAAAATATACAATTCATTAAGAAAAAAAAGATAGAATATACAAGATGTTAAATCCAATAAAGAGATATTAGTGGGTGAATGGCAAAGTGCCCCAGTTACCCAAAAGCTTTGAAACTGAATCCCCAATAATTATGCCCTTGCCGCCCGATGTCACACTAGGATCAAACACTCCATACATAACTTGGAATCTTCAAGCTCCTCATCTTTAAAGATTTCTCGATTACGCTTTCCAAATAGTCCAGAGAAAAAGGCATCCCTTCCACAACCACCAAAATTTTGATAACCCACGCGCCACACCAAACAAAACCTAGCCACAAAAAAGTTTCAATGAGTCAAAGCAAGATGACAATGCAATAATAGATGAGAGGCCTCTGCAAGGTTGCACCCCAAGCATATTTCATCAATGCCTATAACCCTACCAAAGAGGCATTTCTAAGTCCCCATACAATTGACCATGTTAAGTAACAAACCCTAGCGGGGATGAGCTCTGTCTACCCAAAAGCATATTAGAAACAACTTGGTACTCCATTCGGGTCCTACCCTCCATTAGTTTAGTGAAAAGGGACTTGACCGAGAAGCTTTCGTTCTGCTCCCAGTGCCACTCCCACAGATCTTCCTCAGAAATCGATTGAAAAACATCCATCATTGGAATAGCTTCATTATCTTCCTTATCACACAAGGGTGAATGTTCCACCACTCATTACCCACCCAAGCACCAAACTCTGATATTTTCCCATTCTTTTCAAATGACACCAACTAGAGCCTCGAAACTGTCTCCCTAAAAGGCCTAGGGCTAGCCCAAGGATCTTGCCACAAATCAATCCGGTCTCCCTACCAACTTTGAGAGTCAGACTTTGCATGTAATAGCTTGAGCAATCAGTGCTCCAAATGCCCACCCCATATAGGCTTTTAGGATAGTTTGCGCGTCACCTCCTTGTACTTGGCTACAATGATTCTCCTCCATAAACTTGACTTTTCCTTTTCAAATTGCCACAACCACTTATCACAGAAGGTTTTGTTCATCGACTTAAAAAGCTTAATCCTCAAGTCCTCCATCATTTTTGGAGTGCACACCAAATTACACTTGAGAGCATGAAAGCGTTGGGAGTCATTAGCTCCATGCCACAAAAAGTTCCATACTATGGTTTCCAACTTCTTTGCTGATGCATCCGAGAAGGACATGTAGTAAACCGAAATATTGGCGAGCGCACTATTTATCAAAGTTAACCTCCCCTTTTGAGAGAAGATTACTTTTGCATATAGCTAGCATGTTATGAAGAACTTCGATAACTAGGTCCCATAACTCCTTACTCCAATTAAAACCTGGAGGAAACCCGTAGTAGGTAAAGGGCAAAAATCCCACCCTACACCCAAGCACCTAGCCACCTCTTGAGGAATGATCCCTACACCCATTACCATCACCCGACTTTTGGAGAAGTTTACTTTGAGACCCGAAGCACAATAAAAGTGTTGTGACGTAGGATTCAGTTTATAAAAAAAATAAAAAAATTACAGACATTGTTCATTGTTGTTATTGCTCATCGGCATTGTTCACGACACTACTCACCAACCACGTTATTTACACCTTAAAACCAGTCAGAGCATCCAAAAATGGAAGAACATGAGTGCCCCATATTATAACCGATATTCATACCGCTATTATTCATACCTATATTATTCTTCGTTCCCATACCAATATTTATATAGCCCAAGTCAAATTCAATACTCGCGATATCTCATACCCACAACCAGTTTTACTATCCACAACCACAATACACATGTCCCCCAACCTGAACTAGTTTCCCCTATACTACCCTCACCCCCATCTACTAGTGATGTATACTTTGCTACCGATCCCACTGGCTATAAGGAGTTTTGGAGAGATTTAAAAAAAATGAGAGAGCGAGAAAAAGCATGGGCAAAAAAAGAAGCACAGGCGAAGAGTGAATGACCAAGATATTTGACAACAGATAAGAATGCTTCAAAAAATATTGGAGAAAGACGCATTTGAATAGATGCAAAAAAGAGAAAAAGTCATTTGAAATTAAGGGCACCATCACACATACTTGATTTTCGAAATATGGGCCTTTTAACTTGCGACTTTCCCATTTTTGAGTAAACAGAAGATGTTCATACAGAGGCAGGAGGAGTGAGTGACTGATTATGTTGATCCAAGTTGGGAATATTTTGTGGCACGAGCTTATGGGCATGAATATATTCAACAGGTTTGTTCCAGATTGCTGGTTTTTGAGTCACCTTGCAACTTTTCTGAGTTGGTGTTATATATGGAAAATGTGTGTCGCAGCAAGTTTTGAGCCAGTCTACTTCGTGTGTATGTCGCCTTGTGTTCGGTGACCAGTTGCTTGTGTTAAACAGACTTCTTCAACTTCAAGCTCGAGGCGAGCTTCTTCAACCAAGGGAGGAGGATGTAACGTAGGATTCAGTTTATTTATTGGATTTAGTTTAGTTGTTGGGTCAGGCCTAAGTAAGCCCATTAGATTAAGTGGATATTAGGGCTCCATAGCATTTACGTGACTGCTTGATTTGCAAGTTGGGTTTAGTACAAATAGGGCCTATAGGCCATTGGTTGTAATTGGTATTTGATGAATGAAGGAACTCCTATGGAGATTATTTAGTTTTACTTCTCTTTTGTTTTGTTCAAATCTATTTTAGTATGTAGTTAGATTACATTAACAAAAAACTTTAAGGAGATGTGTGGTCATTGTCAATGAAGAACATAGCGGCCTCCGCAATTTGAAGGTGGCACACCTCCAGAGCATCCGTACTAACTTTGAACCCCTTGAGAAAGTTGCATTCACAAGCCATCTACACCATCTTACTTAACACCTCCACCACTATAATGAAAGGAAAGGCGGATAGCATATCGTCTTGTCTAACCCCTTTGAAGACTTAAAACCCCAACTGAGGACCCTCCCACAAGGATGGAAACATACACCATTGAAACTCAAATATGCTCCACCCAAAAGAGAATGTTGCAAAGTATTTGGAATATGTGAGGGTTTATTCGTATGTGAGAAAGCAAAATCCACGAATCAGTGTAGTCAAGACGACCGCCTAGTGTCACAGGCTTTCTTTTCTCAAGTACTTCCCGTGCAGCTACTAGCAAACTTTGCCCCGACTTATCAAAAAAAGCTAGTCAGCCTTGCCCACTAAAGACTTACTCAGTCTATGGAAAGCTAAGCAAGCTAAGAACACACAAGAAAGCTTAAGAGAACTAGAACTTGTATTGTTTGAATTCTCTGAAGTGATTACAACAAATGAGGCCTTAGACTATTTATACAACTCCACCTCCTCAATGAACGGTGGTGATCAATTTGATCTGACGGTCGACAATGATCTTCTACACACTTAGAAATATCTAAGGACTAGAATCCTATGAAACTTTATGGAAGGTTCTAGAGAACTCTCTAGAACAATGTGGAATACTCTACATTATTTACACTTGCTAACCTCACTTGGCTAAGCAAGATAGTTGTGACATTCTCCCCCACCTAATCAGGTGACGTCCTCGTTGCCTTCAAATCCTCGTACGCTTGGATTTGCTCCTTGAATTGCCACAAATGTTGGATTGGCTCCCAGCTAGCATCACTTTCTGGCAATCCTTTTCACTTGACGAGTAGCTCATGTGTGGGAGGTTGGTTGGAATGGCGCACCACACGATCTGACAAAATAGTCTCTACTTCCTTGTCATGTTGGATCCTCATGCCCATTGGTGCTCTTTGTGAAACTCCTCTACTTGGATCATCCTGATCCTCCTTATACGGCTTCAATAGACTCACATGGAAGACTGGATGGAACTTGATCATTGGCGGCAACTCGACCTTGTATGCTTGCTTTCCCACTTTCTTGACTATGGGGAAACGACCCTCATATCTCCTAATAAGGCCACGATGCAGTCCTAAAAGCCTGGCATGAGCATGCATCTTGACAAGCACAAGGTCTCCAACCTGGAACTCTCGAGGCTGTCTCTTCTTGTCGGCCCACTTTTTCATCCTCTTGGATGCCTTCTCCAGGTAAGCTCGAGCCTCATCAGCTTGATCATTCCATCCTTTGGCAAACTTATAGGCTGATGGACTCACTCCAGTGTAGCCAGTGGCAATAAAACTCGGGGTCATAGGTTGTTGTCCCATGACAATCTCAAATGGGCTACGACCCGTCGTTTCACTCTTTTGCAAGTTGAAAGAGAATTGGGCAACATCCAGCAACTTAGGCCAATCTCGCTGGTTGGCACTCACATAGTGCCTAAGATATAACTCCAGCAAGGCATTCATCATTTCCGTCTGACCATCCGTTTGAGGATAAAAGCTAGTAGAGAAGTTAAGGTCGGTACCCAACAACTTGAACAACTCAGTCCAAAATTTTCCCGTGAACCGAGTATCCCGATCACTGATAATAGATTTGGGCACACCCCAATACTTCACCACAGCAAAATCGGAAGCATCCGTATGTACCTCAAAAAACATAGAATGGTTGGGAAGTGCCAACACCGGTTCCTCCATAATTGCCTTCTTCAATCCTTCGAAAGCTTGTTGGCATTTTGAACTCCAATCCCAACTTCGTCCTTTCTTGAGCAAGTCCGTCAATGGAGCGGCTATGGAAGGGTAGCCTTTGATGAACCTTCTATAATAGTTCACCAAGCCAAGGAAAGATCTTAACTCGGTGACTTTGGTCGGTGGTTCCCACTCTTGGATGGCTTGTACCTTGGACTTGTCCATACGAAGTTTGCCCTTGCCAATGATATGACCCAAGAATGTCACCTCCTCTTGGGCAAATGAACACTTCTCCTTTTTGACAGAGCTCGTTCTCCTTCAAAATTTGGAACACTTGCCTCAAGTGATCCACATGTTCCTCCAATGTCTTACTATAGATCACAATATCATCAAGGTACACAACTACGAACCGATCAAGGTAAGGAGCTAGTACCTTATTCATTAAAGTGCAAAATGTGGTTGGCGCATTAGTTAAACCAAATGGCATGACTAAGAACTCGTAAGACCCGTACCTTGTAACACGTCGTCTTTGGTTCATCTCCTTCGGCTATGCGGACTTGATAATATCCCGAGCGCAAATCAAGTTTGGTAAAGTACATTGCATCACCAAGTTGATCAAAAAGATCCGCAATAAGTGGAATCGGGTACTTGTTCTTGATAGTGACCTTGTTGAGTGCCCGATAGTCAATACAAAGCCGTAGGGATCCATCATGTTTCTTTTGAAATAAGACCGGCGCACCATATAGAGCTTTGGAGAGTCGGATATAACCAGCATCAAGTAAATCCTTCAATTGTCTTCTTAACTCCTCGAGCTCAGGAGGTGTCATACGATAAGGAGCAAATGCGGGTGGCTTTGCTCCAACTTCTAACTCAATAGCATGATCCACCTCTCTCCTTGGTGGAAGCTTCTTAGGCAACTCGGTATGCATAACATCCTTGTACTCTTTGAGAACATCTTGGACGGCCTTAGGTGCATTCACCCCTCCATCCATGGGAATTCGTCTTCCTTGAGAGTAGCCAAGTAAGTAGGCTCATTCCTTTTTACTCCTTCAGAAAGTTGGAGAGCGGACACCATTCTCTCCTTACTCATTTCCTGTACCACGGGCACAACACAAGGTTGTCCCGTCTCCATCATGCACATGGTGTTCGCATATGGGACCAGGAAAGCTTTCACCATGTCCAAGAAATCTATACCCAAATAGAACTTGTGATCATCAATTGGAGCAATAGTTATGTCGACTTTACCTCGCCATTGTCCAAGCCGAATATCGGTGCCACGAGCTATTCCTTCAATGGGGAGACTTTTAGCATTGACTCCCTTGATATATCATTTCTCCTTAGTATATGATAGGCCAATTTCTTCAGCAAGGTCCTTAGCCATGTAGACAGTGTCGACTCCGGTATCCAACATGGCTTTCAAAGTCTTGTTCTCGGTCTCCACGTACATCCTTCCACGTGGTTGTTCCTTGACCTTAGCTTGAATGGCACTTAGGAGATTCATTGAGGCAATCCTCCTTTCCTCTTTTGCTTCTTCCTCCATGACAAGCGCGGCAAGTTTCCCTCGATTGGGACACTCGAATGCCCGATGGGATCCACTACATAAGAAGCAAGATATCTTCTTGGTTGATCCATCTCTTTTATCCTTCCCCTTGTCTTTGGAGTTCTTGTGCTCCTTGGAGGACTTCTCTTTGTCTCTCTCACATTTGCCATCATTACTCAGCTTTTTCCCTTCCCCCTTGGATGAGTCCTCTCTCTTGAACTCAATCAATGACTCGGCCGCAGCCATAGCTGTTGCAAGGTCTTGCACACCTCGCCTCTTCAACTCCAACTTGGCCCAACCTGTTAGGCCATCAAGAAAGCTGAACAAAGCATTCTTTTCTCCCATGTCAGGAATCTCCAAGAGCAACTCCGAGAACTCCTTCTCATACTCCCTTATGTGGCCTTCTTTATGTTGAAGGCGACGAAGCTTGGCCTTAGCTTCGTTTTCGGCATCCTCCGGGTAGAATTGTCTCTTGAGTTCCTTCTTGAATTCTTCCCAAGTGTCGATGGTGCACAATCCCTTATTGACATCATTGGACCTTCTGCGCCACCAAACTGTAGCAACATCATTCAAATATAAGGAGACACTACGTACCTTTGATGTTTCATCTTTTATGCCAACCGCATCAAAGTAGCGCTCCATGTTCCACAAGAAGTTGTCGATCTCCTTTGCACTCTTTGCCCCCCCATAGGCCTTAGGTTTGGGAGCTTCGACTCTGTGAGTGATTGTCCCTGGTGTAGTCCCACCATTGGCTACCGCAGCCATACACACATTCAGTTGAGTTTCAAGGTTATCAACTCTTTTTTTATAAGCGTGCATCTCTGCATCTTTGGCAACAATTTGGGCTTCTAGGGACTCGATCTTTTTGGACACCATGTCCACTACTGCGTTTAAGGCTCCTTGCATCTCTTTCCGGAGCTCTTGGTCCTCCCCATTGGACACTTGCCCCTCGATGCGTTGGTCCATGTCTTCGACTTTCTCCCTCAAGTCGGACATGGTGGCACACAACTTAGCCAACCTTTCATCCATCGCAATGATCATGTCCTTCAACTTGTCCTTGCGGACTTTCCCACCTTTGTCATTGTTGCCAATTGATGGGTTGTTGACCTCCGACGACATTCTCTTGTGTAGAATGATTTCACCAACCTTACAAAACCTTGCTCTGATACCAACTGTCATGGGATTTCGTTTCTCAAATACTTTCCGTGCGGCACTAGCAAACTTTGCCCCGACTTATCAAAGAAAGCTAGTCAGCCTTGCCCACAAAAGACTTACTTAGTCTATGAAAAACTAAGCAAGCTAAGAACACACAAGAGAGTTTAAGAGAACTTGTATTGGTTGAATTCTCTGAGGTGATTACAACAAATGAGGCCTTAGCCTATTTATACAACTCCACCTCCTCAATGGACGGTGGTGATCAATTTTATCTAACGGTCTACAATGATCTTCTACACACTTCCTTAGAAATATCTAAGGACTAGAATCATATGAAACTCTATGGAACTTTATGGAAGGTTCTAATGTGGAATACTCTACATTATTTACACTTGCTAACCTCACTTGGCTAGGCAAGATAGTTGTGACACTAGGCGCGGCTCAAGGCGTTTTTACAAAATTCCGCCTCAAAGTGAGGCAATGCAGTGAGGTGAAATGAGGCGTCCGCCCCGCCTCAACTACCTCAGCTCAAAAAATGGTTGCAACCAGCCCAATTGCAGCAAAAAGAGGTAGCAACCCACTCTATAATAGGGTTTTATGTTTCTTAGTGTAATATTTGATAAATTTGATGAAAACAAGATAAAACGTTTTTAAGTTTTGATAAATTTGTAACACTTTTTTTCTATTATTTTTTGGAAAAAACATTTCATGTTTTGATCAGTATGTGATCAACATCAATCTTGATTTTTCATAGCATAGTTCATGATTTTTATGTTTTTGAAATACCAATAGTGATCATACTTGTAGATTTTTACCAACCATTTTCTTCTAACATATGCACAATATTCTCAAATTTCTAGTATTTCAAAATTATTGATTTTTAATAATTTAGTGGATGTTTGCAACTAGTGCATCTTTTCGCTATGTTATACAACTTTATTATATTTCAATTTCGATTCTAGGTAATTATGTCACTTTTTGTACATATTTGCTTATGATACTTATCAAAATGATGATGTATACTACTATGTTGATATGTTTCAATTTATTATAAAAATCTTTAAATAATGTTAAGACCGCCTCACTTCACTTAGGCGTCTCAGGCGTTTTTGGGCCCATCTGCCTCGCCTCAACGCCTTAACTACAATGCTACAAATGTTCTCCTTGGTATTTCCCCAAATAATATTTGGATCTCTCATTGGGTGCTTCCTACAAGTCCAGTTCCTGTAACTCCTGAGAGAAGATTGGTAGTTGGAGTAAATTTGTCCCATAAGAGTGGTGTCTTACCTTAATGCAAGACATTCCAATTTACTACCTATATTTCTTTCATTTACTATCTTTGCTTCCTGAAAATTGAGATGATTGTGAATTGTCATTTGTGGAGGCCAAGTGATGACACACTTTTTCATGCACTGAGAACGGATTTGGTATGTTTCCAAATGATGTTGAAGGGTTGGATCTTAGACCCTCGAAAAATGAACTTGGCTCTTTTGACTGGATGGCTTTGCAGATCTAAAAGAAGATGTTTTTGGGAAGATGGCTTTGGAAGTTAGAAAGAATAGGTAGTTTGCGAAAAAAGACCACTGCAGCTAAGTGTAAATGCAGAAGATCAAATTTGTCGTCCAAACACTCAACAATCAATTATGAGGTGAGTGCGTGGAGAAGTCATTTCCAATGTGTTGCAAATGTTCATGAGAGGTGTGGAGCTGATTTTATGAAGATGTCATTGGAATAAATTGTAGTAAGACACTTGGATTGGCAAGCGACTTGTTACTTAGGGGGGCTTTCCCATGGATATTTGTTGGTCACGTAGGAAAAGAATGCTCCTCGTAGCTTGTTGGTGGCGTGATAGTTGTTTATATAATCAAGATTCCTCGGCGAGTACTCTAACCTAGTAGGATTAATTAGGGAGTTTACTTGCCAGATTACTTAGGGGCAGTGTTGTATAAATCGTCGATTTGACTCGACTCGGTTTACCACCAATCTAAATCGCCCACTAAATCGGGTTTGACACAAATCGGTGTAATTCGCGGACGATTCACAATTTAAATCACTAAATCGCGATTGCAAACTGGATCATGCGAGTTTGGGAAAGAAGAAAAAAAAATAACCGAGAGAAGAGGAAGAAATACAAATACATGCTTGTATCCGCAGAAGGTTGGCTTCAAATTTTGCTGGTTCAAAGAAGGTGGTTGGTTTAGGTGTTGAAGAAGGATGGCTTAGGCTCCATGGGGAAGAACCTAATTTATAAATCCTTTTTTATGGCATGTCATAAATACTCATTATGAAAATACTATTATAATGATAATGGCATTGTCAAAGCAACTGACGTGATTGAATATCTCCTCCATAGTACACTCCATCCCACTATTTAGTCAGTCCTTAGCCTGAACTTTTTTAATATTTCCTCCATAGGGCACTCCATCCCACACGTGTCCATGGCAGAACAGGTCATCTCATGCCTCTCCATGACCATGTTTAATAGCTGTAAAGGGAGCACTTTACATCATCAGGGGGCATTTATATCCATCCATTGTAAGCTTTATGTATGTTTGTTAGCTCGATAATAAACTATGTGGTTGTAGTGTATCAACAATTAAAATTTAGGCTGTGAGGTGCACAGGTTTTGATGTTACAGGTCTCATAGAGTATCCAAAGCATGAAACTAAGATTAAATGGTAGGACCTTGTAATATCCAAACTTTTCAAATTTGTAATATCCAGAGTATCCAAAACACGAAACTTGAAACTAAGTAAAAGGAAAGGATAAAATCTGAAATAAATGGAAAAATATGTATATAATATATAATATTGTTATTAAATCTTACGATTTACGATTAAATCTAAATCCTATATGTTATGATTTACGATTCACTAACATTGCTTAAGGGGACTTTCCCATGGACAACAGAGGTGTGACACCCTCAAATATTTAGTGGTGTCTTTGTTGGTCTATTGCTCCCCTAAACCCCAAATTCAAAAGAAAGAGCAAGGGGAATACGGGATCAAGGTCTTACCTGGGTTGGGCATCAACTTTCTTAGCTTTTATAGGAAGTTGTTTTGCCATTTTAATTTATTTTAGCTCCTCCTTTGTTTGCCTCTCATTACTTTTTTCTCTTAGTTATCAAAACGTTTATCATATCGTATATCGAAAACCTAAATTTAAGATATATATATCGTAACGTATCGTGTATCATAAGATACGGTGCAAAAATTAATATATAGATACCAAGTAAAAGTGTTATAAGACCAAGAGTAGTCTCTTCTTCCTCCTCCAACAAATCAGCCATTACTTCTTGCCTTTGCTTTGGGTATCAAAAGCTTATTTAGCATGTTTCTACAAGACTAACCCCTAGTTTTCTTTGCCATGTTGAACATCTCTCCCAACTCTGCCTTTGGATCACTCCAACTACCTTCCAGCCAGGGGCGGAGCTACATACAAGACATGGGGGCTAGTTGCCCCCCCTGAAATTTTCAAAGTCAAATTTTTCTACCATGAACCGTGGTGAACAGTAATTAAATTTAACTAATTGCCCCCCCCCCCCCTCCCTTTGTGAACATCTCGAGTCCGCCCCTGCTTCCAGCAACGGCCTTAGAACCCTTTTCTGATATGTCAACCCAAACCTGTTGACCTCCTTCTAATCTCCACATTGCCCTGTTGATTGGCCTTGTGTCTTTCAGGCTCAGAGTTTTCCTAAACTCACCAGCTGCAAATAGTTGAGTATTTATATCACCCACGGCCCTCATAACCACCTCGCCTGCAGCCTTGTTCGGAACTTAAGATAACCTGTGATGACTTGAGTTGTTTTTTCCCCTTCTATGTTGTTTTTTTCCCTCCTATGTTGTTTTGTCCTCTAATAGCGGCCACCTTGTACTTGCCCAAAGAAGAAACCTACAAGAGCTGAGTCTTGAGCAAACAGCATACCTTCTTTATCGTCTTGAAGAGTGTCGAGGTTTTGTTAGATGAACAAAAAAGTTGAAATACCTTTTAACCGGGATCAAATACAAAAATTCAATAATCAAAGTTTGATTCTGAAATCTATTCAGCTTGTGAAATGTTAAAAATAACAATACTGAAATACGTTAAGAAATATAATAAGGGTTTTCTGACTCATTCATATTATTCAGTGCCCATTTTTTCATGTTTTCCAATTTATTGTTGTATACTTGTATGTATTAACATGTTGATGAACCCAATTTTTTCCCAATTAACCCCCAACCAAGTAGGCCTACTTACGTAGGGTGACTGACATCCTTCTTGGAATTGCATCTTAGGAGAGATTTATTTTACTCGGAAAAGAATGAAGCGAAAGGTTGATCGCGGAATTGAATACCATCATGCAAAGGGGGAGAGAATGGTGGAAAGACAAAAACACCAGTTCGCCGTAAATCTTTTTATGGTTAGCAAACAACACTGAGGAAGAAGCATATAAGGATTTCCCAACTTTTGTTCTGTGGCATAGAACCCTTCCAAAATAGCATTTTTACATGGTGAAGAGGGTGAAGGAGACTTTCTAGGAGAGATGTCCTAGAAGGGGATGGAGTAAGATGGTATATCGTGTTCAGTGAGCGATTTTATGAAGGAATCCCAAAATCAATTGTTCATTCGTTTTCGCTCCATACTTATGAAACTGCTTTCTTGCACAAACGGTGTCAATTGAACTCTTAGATGACTAAGTGCCCTTTTTTTGACAATAAGTGCCTTTATAGAAAAGTTGGAGTTGTGATGTGTTGTCAAAGAGGTGTGTAAGCTAGAATTAAGACAAATTCCAGTCCGTTTAGAAGGAAATAAATAACACAATCCCCCAAGAAAAAGGATTGGGGGCAGAAAGGTACTGTAGAGGACATGGAGTTCTTTGGCATTGGAGGTTTATCTTTTGGAGTTTGATAGTTGTTTTGTGAACTGGGAGTTGTGAACTGGGAGGGACTAATGTATCATTGATTGTTTTGTAAACTGGGAGGGGCTTTGTAGTAATGCAAATTTTGACCTTAGCATAAATAAATAAAGTTCAGACTACTTTCTCGAGTACAAAAATAACGAACAAATATTGCAAGATTAAGTGTCTATCTGAACTTTGGTATTAAGAATAAGCGTACTGATTTGTAGGAAACGAACCGTATGTCATCTGGTCCATATGATTCCTCCAAAATATTGACTGCTTTTGAATACAAGGGATCAGCTTTATCAAATTCCTTCCGCACTCTGTACAGTTCTGCCTGGAGAGGCAAATAATTGATTAGGAAAACCTTTTTAAGAGTAATATCATGTTTTAATTCTGTTAAATAATAAAAAGGACTAGTTAACTTTAACCCCCTCCCCTATTTCTAAAATGAAATTTTCATATTCTCCATAAAACTTGTACAATTAATAATACCCTCTCAACTACCTCGAGATCATAAAACACATCTCAAGGCATAAATTAATGGTCAAATTATTTTTCTTAAATAAATGGTGTAGATTTTGAAACATGTATCTCGAGGAAGAATAAATGGCCTTGCTTATAAATTATTTTCCTTTAATGTTAGCTTTTTTTAACATACATCTCAAGGTAAAATAACTTCTCAAATTTAAAGAACATATATTAAGATGGGTGCTTGTCAGTAATTGCACAACTTTTGGGTGGGCAAAGCAAACCCAAAAAAATTATTGAATTAGGATGTCAGAATCCAAAATAATTTCATTGAATGGGTTTGGGTTTGGGTTTGGGTTTAACATGGTCCGATATGATATCAATTTCGGATTGTAATTATCTAGTTAGATATTCCAAAGTAGTATGCCTAGTCATCTTGAAAAGTGATGATTACGATTTGATATCGGCTCACTTGAGAAGTGAACTTGAAACTATTTTGGATCAAACAAGATCCATTCCAGTTCGAACACAAAATAGATCGTACATGGAACTCCATGTATGAGAGCATCTCCAAGGGAGACCCTAAATTGGCCAAAAAGCCAATTTGGGGGCTCATGTGGGAAAAAAATGCTTCAGTGGAACACCCTATACGTACCCCTATTTTATCTTGGTCTCTCCCCTCCCCCTATATTTGGGGGCATCCATGTCATCCCCAAATACTAAAATTTATTAAAAAACTTCATTTTCTTCCATCTCTCTTCTCTAATCCTTAAAATTTAAATAGGGGATTCCTAAAATTAGGGGAAGATATATTTAAATAATGATGAAAATGTTAAAGTAAGGAAAGTAGTTGGAGTGATGAAGAAATAGGGGATTCCTAAAATTAGCTTTTGATAAAAATAGGATGTGGTTGATACGCCAATTTAACTTTTACCCTTGGAGATGCTCTAAGATCCAATAAGTTTCTGATCCATTTTGAGTCAATCATTAGTCATATCAGATTGGTGTGAGTCTAGTACACATGTGATTTAATTCTTGCCATTCCTACACATTGACGGCCTTTGAAGACAAACAAAATGAAGTTTGTAACTGGAAAAGAGTAATAATAATATTGTAGCGAACAGGCATTTAGCCCTTTTGGTTGGTATTTTAGGAAACACATCTGACACCTTGTACCCGAGTATGACACCGAAAAACATAATTACCAATATTAATATGTTGGTTGTAAGCATAGCATGGTAAACAAGTTGGTTTTAAATTTTCTTTTCTTTTGTAATCAAAACATGGGGAGACTTATGATGATGAATTAAGAGACCCGTTGTCGCTTTACGGACATGGCCAACCACTGTTGAAGTTTTGAAGAAGTAAGATCTTTTGTGAATAACCTCTTCGAGAGGTTATACAACTGTTTTGGATGTTTAAGTAGAATATTGTACAACTTCTTCTGGAACTTTATTCAAGTCCTTCTTGAGGAGCTATATGAACAACTTATTTTGAGCCTTATTAGAGCATCTCCACGCATGGAGGAAAAAAACAAAATTTTTGCTCCCACACATTGTTGAGGGTAGATAAATCCACGAGTTAATGTATATCCACCCTTATCTCTCTCCACTTCGACTGCCTCCCCCAATTCAAAGAGGGAGATAAATACTCTCTTCATTCAAAAGCACCATTCTTCAAAAAATGACAAAATAGAAAAATTTTACACCCTTAACCACCATGAGGGGGTGGATGGAAATGCAAATTTGATGATGGAAAACATCTGCCATTGCTTTTGCTTTCCACCCATGGGTGGAAATGCTCTTAAGGTACTATTTTTTATTAAAGTGTGATTTTATTCATGGAAGAAAAGTCAATTATTTTATATGCAACATATTCATGTTTTTCCCATATTTAAAGAGGCACAAATTCAAAATGGTGCTGCCTCTAAGATTATCTGAAAGAATCGGAGGTTGAGGGGCTTTGGATTTGTGGCATTCTCAAGAAGCAACAGCTGAGAAACGCCCTCAAGGGAATGAACGGACAGGCACTTGACAAGAGGACATCACTCTTGCTAAAGTGACAACGATAATAATAGTTCTTGTTTTCATAAAACAAAATCTATTATGTATGTGTGTTTAGATAGTTTACTTAATTTGATTTCTTCATATTTCTTAGTTCATTATTTTTTCTCTTACTTTCTCACATATTTGATATTTACCCAAACAAGTTTTTTATCCTCGTATTTCCACACAGGACCGCAATTTTTGCATTTCTTAACAGACTGAAATTTTCACCGAAAATAAAATCCGAACCTGGGTTACATGTATGTAGCTTGAAAAAAAAGTAGATGGAGAGATCTGTTGTTCCCTTTGGGAAAGCTTGGTGGAAAAGTCAAATCACTTTTGTAAATAAAATACTTTTGAGAGGGCATTTTGGGTAGTTTAAAAGGCGCTGAAGACAAATGTACTGTTCCTAAAGCCTTTGGTCTTTACAGTTTATAGGATGAAGACCAAAATCACATTTTACCAAATAATGACCACTGCTGCAGAAAAGAAAAAACAAATATGCATCTTACTCACCAGATTGTTGCATGCAGAAGCAACATGTGGATCCCTTTCCCCAAATCCCTGCTTAGCTTCTTGCAAAGCTAATAACAAGTATCTCTCAGCTTCTTCTACTTTTCCCTGGAAGAAAAAAAAATAACATAAGAGAATAAAAATAGAAATAAAAACAAAATTAAGAACAAATGCAATTCATCAGAATATAAAGAGGTTTTAGAAAAGAAAATAAAAAAATAGATCAAGCAAGGAAATAAGAGAAAGCTTGATGCCTGCTGATGTAGTTCCTTTGCCATATTTGTAAAAATCAACCACTTAGATGTATGTTTATTTGATATCACCGACCCATCCTCAATTCTGCGCAAGGCAAAACCAGACTCATTTATCTCATTTCCAAAGCCCAATTCAACTGGAGCTTCTTCTGCCAAGGCTAGATTAGCATTCATCCCTAAAACAACGGCTGCCAAAAAAGAAAAAGAGTGAGGTAGAGAAGAGAAAGTTAGCCAACAGCAAGAGTAAATAAAGCAACCCAAAAAAACAGGTAAACAATTAAATATTCACTCTTTTCTTGAGTTATCACCCAGTTGTTTTTCAAAATGAGAACACTACAATATTCAAGAACAATGACGACATCAATTCATTTTACTTTTCTAACAAGAGGGGAAGAGGGATGAAGAGACAAAACAAGCATAAGAGTAAATAACTCAATGGCAGAAACCTTTGTCCATGAGAGATTATTAATCTTGCACACAACAATAACTATTAGTCAAACTGTGATCATCCAGCACCCATGTCCCTTTTCCTACAAAAAGCATGATAGACTTGTTTGTCATCCCCATTGTCTACCAAGGTACCAAGTTAATTTGGTAGCTTGCTAGGATCCTCTTGGTCAACGTTAATTACATCAGTTATTTTATATATCAAACAAAAACAAAACAATTAAAAAAATGTGAGGAAATTCAGTATGAACCAAAAGATGCAATCTTATAAATGAGTGAACAACACTTTAGCACAAAAAAAAGTTTGTAGAAGAGTAATCCTAAAAGTGATGAGAGATAGGTTAGCAATCAATGTTATAACTCCTAACATTTTGAAAAATGATTCTAGAGCTCCTGAAACCATATTTCAAAGAAAACTTTAGGAGTTCAACAAAGCATCACCCCTAAATGGCTTTGGAAGTTTCAGGTGGAACAATTTTCTCTTTGAAAACAAAGTAATTTTCGTAAACGCGGTCAGATGAATACAAGATGGTGCTTCTCTGACCAAGTGACTGCCACTAACGGGTGTGACTTGCAGAGGCAAAAGATTTTTAAGTTCCCTCACATGGTGGAGATGCAGCAATAACCCTAAAGAGAATTAAAAAAAAAAAAAAAATTTAAAAAGAGGGAGAACAAACAGGTGACTCAACATAGAAGTTGAGTATGCCCACTCTTCACAAAAATCAATCCACCTCACACGCAGGATTCTCCGCTGCCCCTCAAACCCCAGAGCTTGAATACTAACTTCCTCCTCAGGAATTTCCTAATTATCCAAGGGATTACCAAGAATGTTGCACGTGAAAAACAGCCCTTTTAATTTTACTTTTTGAGATCAAACACAACAAAGATTTGTTGATCACAGGAAAGGGAGAAGGTGAGTGAGAAGAAGCTCACCATGCAAAGAAACAACAAAAGGAAACATTAAGAAAACAAGGTGATCCCACCCAAAAATAAATCTATCAAAAGAACCCCAGAGCCAAATGTCTTCTTTCATAGTTATAAAGTACTCTTCATGAGACAATTTTTTGCCTTCAAAAATTCTTCTGTTTCTCTCATTCCATAGGGCCCATGAGAAAAAGTGAATGCCTCTTCTCCAGATCCACTTTCCCATTCTAAAGACATTGATATGCTTCTACTCTTTTACCCATTCCTCTAATGGTTCCATGAATGTGCTGTGAACTCTAAACTCATTCAGGAATGCAATCCACCCCTTAGCAAAAGACCAGTTGAGAAGAATGTGATCAATAGATTCCCCTTCTTGCTTACATCGAACACACTAGTTGGGAATTTGCATTTCCCTTTTGTTCAGGTTATCCACAGTGAGAGTTCTCCCTTGAATCATTGTCCAAAGGAAGAATTGAGCTTGGGAGGGTACTGCTTCACCCATATCTTCTCCCAGTGATCAGTAATAAAAAGGGTCTGTAAGCTCCTGGACAGCACCACTGATAATATCAAACATCCTTCTGACAAAAAAAATTTTGGTTATTCCCTTCCCATAGAAGGCTATCATCATCAAAAAATACTTGCCTGTCATGAATAGGGGATATAAGGTTCCCCAAGCCTTCTATTTCCCATTCATTGAAGTCCCTTATGAAATGGAACTTCCATCCTAGTTGTAGATCATTAGAGTTCCAGAAATCTGCTACAGAACCATTTAGATTGTTGCATATCTTGAAGAGGTTAGGAAACATAGACTTCAGGTTCCCTTATTCACACCAGTTATCCTCCCAGAAGCTATGGACTCTCCATTTTCCAATCTGTAAGAGGTCTGAACATAGAAATTAGTGCCAAAAGAATGATTCTATTCCACAAGCCCCAACTTTGGTATTTTGCACCCATTGCTGCAACTTCTCTTCATATTTGTCAATAAAAATTTGTCTCCAAAGGGCTCACTTCTCCTTTTCAAACCTCCACAACCATTTTTCTTAGCAAGGGTTCATTGAAAGCTTTAATTCTTCAAATAACAGCCCTTGATCAGATTATGAATCTTACAAAGCATACACAAATTTGGCACTTCGCGGACAAACAAACTGTCATAGTCACCACTTTGCCCATCCAATGCCTACTATCCCAATCCAATACTCTTCAAGCATCTGAAATGGTTTGCTCTTCTTGCCTTTTAGCTCAGAACCTAACCTAGCCAAATTGAACATCTCAATAGAAGTCACCTTGGAAGATTTCTCATTCGCCAAATTCACTGACTCTTTATCTTGATCCAACTCTTCTCGGTTTTGTCTTCTACTCACCTATTCCAAACCTTTTCTGCTAATGACTGAAGCGATCAACTCTAGTTAGAGAGTTCGGAATGGGTAAAATCATTGAATTGGTAATAGCAAATGATGATGTGACTTTCCTCTTAAAGATGTATTCCAGGAGATCTATGAGTTATACACAAACAAAAATAGATTTGTGAAAGAAATTTGGGTCTTGGATAGGTCTACCCACAGTTCTCCCCATCAGAAAATCTTTCAACAATTCAAAATTTGATTTGGGGTCTGGACTAATCATTATATTCTTGAGAACCACACTCTTAACGGCCACTTTGACAGTCTTATGTGTGCACAACCAAGGTTTCTGGGTCAAAGAATTTTTTAGATCCTTTCATCAACTTAATGCTCATAACTCTCATGCCATCATCTAGGCACATGGCAAGAAGTTTGACTCAAGTGTATCCCACCTCATATTAAAGTTTATGCTTGGACAATAGTTTCCACCTTCATGGGAGAATTGTGACTCTTGACAATCTGATTTGATGGGGTTCAAATACCAAATCATTGCCTCATTATTTTCGCAGATAAGAATTTGTTTAACATTGCATGGTGTTACAAAACAGTCACCTTAAGAGCATTAAGTCCCCGAAACTATAGCCTCCCAATTAGCAAACAAGTTCTCAAATAAAACTCCTTTGAAAGATAGCAAGACATCCATATACAAATAGTTATGAGGACCTCCATGATCACCAATCCAATATCAGAGGTTTTATTACCAAAAATAATGTTGTTCAGTTCCTTCCACTGTGAATTAATCACAGATTTTATAGCATAGCTTCCACATTGTCCAAGACACAACATAAGAGAGCAAACTCCATACCGATGAATGAATCGTGTGCAACAAGAAGACGATTTCATCAAGCACCAGCTCCTCATGTGTGACTTTGCTAATATTATTTGGCAGAAATTATGGCTCAATTCAGATTCAATCAACTGATCATTAGTCCTTTAAACAAATGGCTTGCTGATTGGATCTGTGTTGGCATGACTCTTTCAGAGAAGGGATTTGGCAGACTCGCTCTCTAATTTAGACTGGAATTCCCTCATCATTCATGGAAAATGTAAGTTGGAAGGTTAGTTCTTTCTCGCATTCACGAAGGTGATGTTAAGATAGCAAGACACCCATCTCCAAATAGTTATGAGGACCTCCATGATCACCAATCCAATATCTGAGGTTTTATTACCAAAAATCATGTTGTTCCGTTTCTTCCACTGTGAATTAATCGCCAATTAATCACGGATTTTATAGCATAGCTTCCACATTGTCCAAGACACAAGGGAGCAAACTCCATACCGATGAATGAATCATGTGCAACAAGAAGAAGATTTCATCAAGCACCAGCTCCTCATGTGTGACTTTGCTCATATTATTTGGCAGAAGTTATGGCTCAATTCAGATTCAATCAACTGATCATTAGTCCTTTGAACAAATGGCTCGTTGATTGGATCTGTGTTGGTGTGACTCTTTCAGAGAAGGGATTTGGCAGACTCACTCACACTCTAATTTAGACTGGAATTCCCTCATCATTCATGGAAAATGTAAGTTGGAAGGTCAGTTCTTTCTCGCATTCAAGGAGGTGATGTTGAGATGGGGTATCTCCACATATGAGCTATGCACCTAACCTCACATATCCTCTTAACGGGCCAATTCCTATCACTATAAGATACCGAATCAAGTGAGGAACAGATCTGTGCGACAAGATCGCACCTCAATTTTGAGTATGACAATAATAAAAATAATATAATAATAAGAGCACTAATGTCAATTTAAACTTTAATGGAAACTATAGACATTGGAGTACTAGAACATCACTAAAGTAAGCAAATACTACCAGCTTGCCCATATAGTAATGTCCAAAAAGTAATGCCCCTTTCATGCTTCCCTGAAGTAGAAAACTGAGAACTGTATAGAGAGGAAAAGCTCCTGTTACCTGGACATAAAAATAAAAATAAAAAGATCAGACAAACAGAAGGGCTATTAGAAATTAAACAATTGTGTATGGAAGCTAAAGAAGAAAGGGGGGTGGGGGATTACAACAAGCTTTCTCCATCAAATGATATATCACTTGTTTTTTGGAATAATATACCAAACCATAGAAAAAATAACTAATAGCCGTTTAGGCATTCCTAGAAATTAGAATACATCCTTTGATCATAAGAGATTTCTTGATTGGAGCAAACCATTAATTTATATATAGTGAATGGCCGACAGCCAAACTTACTGAAAAATATAATGGAGTTTAAGAACATAGTTGCTCATAGAAATTCACAATATGGTGGTGTTAACTGTTAACTAATTCTAACATGGTAAATTATAGATTTAGTTTGGGCATAAAGAATAACAATGACAATAATAATACAAAGCTGCAAGGTTGGTAACAATAAACTATTGATCATAAACAACAGTTAGTTGATGAGAAAATCTTTTAACCAAGTTTAGGCTATGATGCACAACAAGTTAAGGTAAATTCAGCAGAATCAAACTTCACAAAGACAACAACTCAAGCAAATCCTAGGGTTCTTCATTCATCTTCAACATGACTCTACACTCTTGCAAGTTCAATCTTACAAGCAAATTAATATCAACTACAAAACAGTAGTCATCCCTCTTTTACACCCTACAGGGAATACCAGATATAAATATTCAAATAGTGGCGCAAGTAAAATAAATACAGAGCACCTGCAAATTGCGTGGTGGCCCTTACCTGCCCACCTCTCTGACCGAACCCTCCATAGGTCTATTCAAGGCCACCACTTCACCCTCTCTCCCCTCAATACCCGCCAAGCTACCGATAGTATAATTAACTGAGGGGATACAATTCTATGGGTGCATCCTCCATTCAGTGCATCTCCCTCACCTCTCTGATGACCGACTCCCATGGGTCTACATGTATATTAGTTGGGAACATTGTTTCACGTTTTATGTGCGTGGAATTTTGGATTGTTTTGAGAGAGTTTGTGTGAAATCAGAATGAAAAGAAAGAAAAAAAATCTCAAAAAATGAGGTGAAGTAGTAGAAAACTTACTGGTGATTGGAGGAATCTTAGAAGAAGTTGTAGTGCAAGTTGAAGTTGAAGAAGGAAGCTTGAATCTTTTTCTAGAGAGAAACCCAATGGCCTTTCTCATAAACATCTCTTCTTCTTCTTCTTAGTTTTGGTTCTCAAGACAAACACGCCCGCGCTGGAAAAGGTTCGCCTTTTGTCGAGGGATGGATCTGATATTAACACTTCATATTCTTAATATGTACACCACCTTGTAAACACAAGTTAGCACCAAACAACCTCACATAGTCAAAATCATGGAAAAATCATGGGTGTAGGATTCGGTGCGCATAATTTAGGCATATTTTACAATGGGAACAAAAAAAAATTATTATCACATATTGGATACGACATTGGATCTTGACCATTTGTTCAGCGATGCTAAACAAGGCCAGACGTCCCACATCAGTAAAGACCCAAATACCCCTTATAGTATTTTAGTTATTTACATTTTTGGTGTGCATGATTCAGGCATATTTCACATTGGGTACGAAATTGGGTCTTAAATTTTTATTCAACGATCCTGACCAAGGCTAGATGTCCCACATTCAGTAAAGACCCAAATACCCCTCAGTAAATGAGCACGTGACTGGCATGTGGTATCAAAATGCAATTATAATAAAATAGAAGCATATAATGCAAAAACTAAGAAAATGAAAATTCGATTACTTGGCATTATCCAAGGAATAAGCAATCCTCAATTTGGTTTAACCCTGAAAAAACCAGCCTTTAATTCTTCCATTGTAAAATGAATTTGAGTTCCAGTTACAGATACTCATTTAATAGTCTATAATTAAATCAAACTATGTTATGTTTTTAACCAAGCTGACCATTAATCCGATCTAACCATTTAATCAATCTACTTGTAAGCTGGGAGGTGTGGGTTGCGAAGGTGTTGGAAGGCGCATAAGTACAGTTGAATCAAGCTCATGCTATGTTTTTAACTTGTAGGTTGGCATGGGTTGATTCTGTGAGAGGAGGTGGAGTAGGGACTGTGGTGATTTTGGGGGGGAAGGTGGTGGTGTCGTCATGTCAATTTGGTGGTGGTAGTGGAGTTATGAAATCTAGATGGATTGGTGGAATTGGTTGCAGGGCAAACACGAACGGTGAGATGGGGATGAATGGAGAATAAGACACATTCTTTCAATAAATCCCCATCACTCAACAGTCAACATACATATTGATAATCAGAGATGGCTTATTCATTTAGAAAAGACCACGTAATCAAATTTTCATTTTCTTATCTAAGAACAAATTAGTTTTTTGCATTATGGATACCGATGTTTTTACTATAAATGTTTTGGATACTCCGTGCAAGTCACATGCTTATTTACTTAGGGGTATTTGGATCTTTACAAAATGAGAGACGTCCGAGGTCAGTGACTTGATCAAACAATCTTGACCAATTTTGAACTCAATATGTACTTGGGCAAACTTTCGTACCGAACGCCGAAGTTATGCGTACCCAAAATAGAAAAAAAAACCAAAAAAACCAAAAGTCCTTAGGGTATTTAGGTCTTTACTGAATTTGGGATGTCTGACTTTGGTCAGTTGGTGAGCACCCAATTTCATAACCAATGTGTAATTATGCAAAACTTTTGTACCCAATGTGAAATAGGCCTAAATTATGTGAATAACCCTATCAAAAAATAAGAGTAATAGTAATAATAATAATAATAATAATAATAATAATAATAATAATAATAATAATAACAATAATAATAATAATAAATTGAATCAGATTTAAACAAACTTCACCAAACCCGACTGACCAATTGATTAGGTTGGCAGCAGGCTCTGTGTCTTCACAAACCAATTACAAAACTTCAATTAATTATGTTGCTAAGCACTCAAGACTAAAATGAACCGAATCAGATTCAAACAAACTTCACCAAACCTGAAACAAGATTAACACAAAGGCAAATAAGATCTGCTACAGATCAAGAGTCGACTACAAGAGTAAGATTGCCGAAAGCAAAAATATATACAAGTCGAATCGACATAAAAAACATGCAATTTAGTGCAACGACTGATTATCTAACAAGCCGTGACGATCAAATCTGTAAAACTAAGTGTTTGTAAAGTGAAATCTAAAGGATGTTTTTCAAAGTGGTGGATTAAATAAATACCAGTCAATAGAGAACGAGATAGAGCGTGATGAGGTTGGCTAAAATCAAAGAGTGATTCAAGATTGAAGAGAGACTGGAAAACCCTAGCAAAGGGAGAATCGGTAGCCGAAATCATGACCAAGAAAAAAAAGAAGTCTCGAGAGGGAGGTGGTCACCTCAAAGTTCCTTCTTCTTCTCAAACCTTCAACTAACGATTGGGGAGAAGACCTAATTTTAAGGGCTACTACACCCAACAAAATAAAAATGTTGTGTTCAGTCAAGTCTTGACCGTCCGGCCAGGTCAACTCCTTCGACATATTGACCATGTCTGACTCAAATTTGGAGATTTTTTCTACTAAAGTCTGGATTTTTGCTTTACTGATGGGGTGTCTGACAGCGTCGTTGAACAAACGGTCAACACACAACTTCATATATTATTATTATTATAAAATTATGGGTTATATTTACTTTGGGATGCATTTGTTTTATCATAATTGAGTTAGAGTCCATTTAAAAACAAATACAATCTGGGGTCAAAATAGTGTAGTCAATTGAGTGGACTTGCATTGACCAATCATACTTCAAATAAATCGAAAATTGTTTTATATAGTTTACCGTGGAAATAAATCCGAAAAAAATTTCACTCATATTATTTTCCACTATTTGATTGCGCAAAGGGGAAAAAAATAAACTTACCCTAATTTTCCATTGTTTGATTGCAGAATCTTTTTCAATGATGAATTTGTTGTAGGCCTAAGTTACTATTATATCAAATAAATCGAACATACGCCATATAAAGAAATTCATAAATTCTAAGGAGCGAGGGAGGGAGCGAGGGAAAAGGAGCGAGGAATGGGTGTAACCACCCATCCTCCTCGAGATGAGCGCATCGCCATCAAGATGCAGGCTGATGCTCATCTCAGGAGGATAGGTAGTTACACCCATCCCTCGCTCCCTCCCTCGCTCCCTAGAAGGGCTGAAAGAAATTAGAGACATATAGTCTATATTACCCATCAAAACTAAAAAACACAAAAAATCATAAAACATATGAACCAAAACAAATTATCCAAAGATATTACATACTAAATACTATTACAATGTCATGTAGAAGATCTATTATACATTAACATTGAAGTTTTAGTTTTGTAAGTAATGCAAGTCACCCAATAACATACATAAATCTTCTATTTTCTAGTTAATTGTATCGAAATCTCTTAATAACCTATTATTGTCATATCCTTAATGGTTCTATTGCACAGACATCCTGAATTTACAAATAAACCAATGAAACTTGTATATTTGATCCACTTTCTAACCCATCCATCGAATTATTTGGAACGTGAAAAAGATGTATTGAATCAATTTTAGTTCCATCTTTTAGTTGATCAGTTCCACAAGAAATCTCTTAACTAGGTTTGTTCCACAAGAAATTATCATGATAAACATACATAATGGTAAAACACTGTAAAAAGGTAACAGAATAATAAGGGATGATAAGAGTGAAGAAATAATTTTTTCTTCTACCTAGTCCCGCCCAATAAAAAAAACAAAGAGAACCCTTTTTAGGCTCCACAATCATGTTTTTTATACCCATTTTATCTGTAATTGATCTCATCCAAACCAACTCCTATAATTAACAATTTTTCAAATCAAATAAAAAAACAACAAAATTAATGAAACCCCAAATACTTACCTGTGGAATTTGCTCTGGTTTTTCAATCAATGTGATGCACATTTAAATATCTTCTTTGTTTCGCTGTAAAAAAACAACACCAATAATTGTGACACCAAAACCAGTCATCCCCATTGTTATAATTGGGTTTCTAAATATAATCTCACTGTTGAAACCCGATTGAGAGAAGAATCGAGTGAAAGAGATGGCATCAAGTGAGAGATGATGTCGAGTGAGAGAGATGACATTAAGTGAGAGATCAAGAAGAATCGAGTAGATAAATGGCTCAAGTGAGAGATCACAAAGAAGAATGATTGAGAGATGCTCAGGTGAGAGATCTCTCGCATAGAAGAATCAAGTGAGAGATCGCACAGACGAGTGAGTTGAGTGAGAAAGATGAGGTCGTGAAGGGGTAAAATAATAGGCACCGAAAACTTTTCACAGGGGACCCCAAGTAAAGTTTTCCCACATTACCCAAACTAAAATTAAATAGTTGAAATACATTTTTTAAGGAAAAAAATTTCATTTTCCACCAAAAACCATAAAATCAAATACTCCCTGAGTACATGTAAGGGAGATTGAGTGGGTCCCGAATCGTCCCGGAAAGACGATTTCGAGGTTGGAAAACTTCCCAAACGCAAGTTTGATTTCCTGTCTAGAAGGAAAAGATGAAACAACGAAAGAAAGTGGAAAATTATCATATGAAATATGTTTGAAACAAAGTACACGAAGAGAAACCAAACATACTGATGATACACCAAACCGTCCTTTAGTTTGCGCCATAAGCATGTCATGATAATCTTGTCAGTAGAGGGGTGCCTGAATGCTCACCCAATTTGGCAGAGCCTAGACAACATTAAGCTCATTTTAGCATAATCTAAGAAGTTTGACCCAAATTGCAGCACCCTACTAAGCCCACACATCACATGGTCAGGCCCAATACCCATAAGGCCTAATCAGGCAAGTATCCGTGGGATTGACCTAAGATGGGCAAGGCCGGCAATGCATTGATTTCGATTAAGAAACAAATAGCGGAGTATAAGTCATGCATGGAAACTCCCTTACATGGAGAACACTCCAAAAGGGAACTTTCTCCCACAGATCTAGGATCACAAGCCGTGTAGGAAAATCTTATATATGGAAGACTCCTAACAAGGAAAAGATCTCTAGCAAGATATTTTTCCCTAAACTACGCCACCAAATGCCTAGCCGAACAAAGACTCTCACATTATAAATAGAACACAGGGTTGATGTACAAATGAACGCTACAAAACCCAATTTACAACTTTAAGCCTTTCTCAAACCTTGTCTGACTTTAGCCTAGAATTGCCATCGGCCGCCACAACGGTGGTCGTTGGCTCACGTGTGTTCCATGTGCAAGTCAAGGTCAAGGTCAAGGGCAACAGGATTTGACTACCTCAGTTTGGCATCATCTGTGGGGAGCAACGAAGTTCCTTTAAAAACAATGATATTACCCTTTCAAACAGTCCAGAAAGATGGTGACCACGAGATCTTGCAACAATGAAGACATTGTTGAACCCTCAAACGCTTGAATTTTCGGAACTCCGCCAACTCCGGCGGCCCTGGCACAGCGAAGGGAACAACCTCAGACCCCCGCACTGATAGCAGCTACGACAGACGTCAACCTAGATGCAACAAATCACACGAGCGGTGGAGATATTCACCCAACGGAACCTTCCACCCCCCTGAAGGAGACAGTGAGTAGAGAAAAACCCCATCCCCAGAAGACACTAGAGAACACGTTCAGGAGAGACACTTTGCCCCCACGAACTCTCAGTGGGCCAAAAAAGGAGGAGCAGCCAATGAAGACCTAATGTCTAAGGCCGACAAACCCGCCTCGCAGAACCCCTTCGGCTCGGGGTCACCAATTCTGATGTGTTGTTCAACCTCACCATCCCCCCGTTCATGGATCACATCATGAACAAGCCACTACTGAAGAAATTCACTCCGCCAAAGCTGGAGTTTTACGATGGGACAGCGAACTCGTCCTATTGCTTGCGCCACTTCCAACATGTAATGGTTCTCAAAGAAGGATACGAGACAGTAATGTGCCAGTCAGTCCCTACCCGCTTAAAGAAGCCAACACTGACCTGTTTCCATAGCCTCCCTCCGAAGTCCATCGACTCATTCCGGATGCTGGCGACAATGTTTTTCACACATTTCGTCGGCATCCAACAAATCAGAAAGGGCCCCCATTACCTGCTCACCCTCAAACAGAAGCCGAACAAGAAATTGAGGGAATACGTCACACACTTTAATTGTGAGTTCCTCATTGACAGTTGCAGTAGTGACACCTCAGTCATAGCCTTCAGCTTAAGTCTAAGGAGAGGCAAGTTCTACGATTTCCACCGATATGGCGGACTTGCTGAAGGGTGCTCAGAAATACGTTACTCTATGAAAAGAAACCCTCTAGTTCCAGCTGGTTCTAGAGACAAGAATGAGGGGAAAAAACAAGAAAATGACGACAGAAAGAGAAAGCGCAATGACAGCAAGCCCACGCAAATCAAGATAAGGCCTACAACTTTCCCGGTTCTAAATCTGTTACTCCCTTCAATTCCAGTTTATCCGACGTCCTCAGCTCCATTAAGAATTAGGAAGAATTGAAGTAGTCTGCTAAATAGCGAGGAGATCCCTCCCGGCGTGATAACAACAAATATTGCTCATTTCACAAGAAGGGTGACCACGACATTGAGGACTGCAAAAGTCTCAGGAGTGACATAGAGTATTGGATCTGGAAGGGGAAGCTTAGAGAGTTCCTGAGCCCGGACAAAAGGTAGGGTCGGGCAAAAGAAAGGAAGATGCCTTCAAGGAGATAGAGAAAGAAGCTCCTGGCATCATATATGTACTTTACGGAGTCGGTTCGGAAGGTGAACAGTCCAATAGGTCCCAAAAAGGATGCTTCTCGAGATGTGGACGCATCCCACCTGTAAGGACCGACAAGTACAGTACGCATGTATTCTGAGTCTGATCCCACCACTAACATTCATGGACAAGGACCTCCAAGGCGTCCATTTTCCTCACAATGAGGCTCTAGTGATCTCGGTCCTCATTGCAAAGTGGGAAGTGAAAAGGGCCTTGGTGGACACATGAAACTCTCTAAATGTCATGTTCCTCAACGCATTCCGCAATATACAACTCAAGAAGAAGGGTTCAGCGGAGAGAAATGCATCCCTATTGGGAATATCAGTCTAGTGGTAGTGGCGGGATAGCCATAATTACGAAAGTTCATTGTCCAAGAGTTCGTGGTGGTCGATGCCCCGTCCGCCTACAACATTATCATTGGAAGACCTTGGCTCCATCATATGCAGATAGTAGTTTCTACTATGTACCAATGCATCAAGTACACTGCCAACCAGACCCAATTAACTATTCGAGGAGATCAACCTTCAGCGAGAAACTGCCACTATGCAGCACTGAAACAACTGGTTGTTAGCAATCACAGCTAGGGCCTACGGGATAGACATATCAGACACGGGACCCAGATAAGGGGGAAGAATTACCCAACACGTATAAAGATAAAGCTTCGACAACCGAGGCTCAATTATGCGACAAGCCAAACTTTAGCACTGGAGATACCATCTAGTCTAGTACAAAGCTAAATAACAACACTTTAACAAACATGCACCTACTCTAAAAGCTGGCAACCAGCAAGGAAAACCCCGCCTGCCCGCACGAACTTTACTTTTTAGTAACTTTACTAGCATTGGAGAAACATGACACTTCGCCAAGGGAACTACACAGTCTGAGCCATGACCATACACATCTTCTTTAGGGCTAGATTTGTTTAGTCCTCGCTCATAGTCAAACTATCTTATTGTTTTGATGTCTTTTGTTTTCCAGTTTAAAAGATTTGTTCGCACAAACCTATATGATACAGATTCATTCAAGGAATAAAATGTGAATTATAGAAAACAAACTTTATTGATTACTAAGTGATGATACATAAAAACGATCACATCTTTGAGCCATACACGTGTCATGATGATCTCAAGGAATAACGGGCCCCAGCATCAGCCCAACACTGATCCAGCCCGAGTGGCTCCAAGCCCGCTCGATCCAGTCCGCCAGACGGACCTGAACTCTTACAGCGTGCTAGGCCCACATGTCTCACAACTATCCTCAATATATGTAAGCCTTACTAAGGCAAGTATCTCGAGGATCAGCTTCGGACGGGCAACTACAACAACTTTTTGCTTTCAACTAGAAAACAAATACCATAGAACATTCCCTGCAGGGAAAATTCCTCCTGCAGATTGCTCTTGGATTGGGAATTATTTCCCACGTATCTAGGAGCACGGGGCTCACAGGGAACTTCTCTCCTACAACACAACTCCTAATTTGATAAAGATCTCCATGAAGATTTCATTTCTAAACTACGCATACGATGGCCTGGTAGAACCAGGACTCCTGCACTATAAATAAGACATGAGGTTGGTAAGTTAAGGTACGCTACAAATCTCATGTTTACAGCATTACGCCTTCTTCATATCCATGTCTGACTTTAGCATCGGAGTGTCATCGACCACCACAACGGTAGTCCGTGGCTCACGTGTGTTACTTGTGCAAGTCAACGGGATTAGGTCAAAGCAGGAAGCAAAAATTGACTGCATTAGTTTGGCGTCGTCTGTGGGGAACGACATAGTTCCTAACTTTTCACTAGCATCATCTCCCCTCGAAACAGAGAGACGGTAAATAGCCCATACAAGAAAGTAAAGCGAGGGGAAGTGTCGGGCGCTGAACCAGGCACCGACTCACCACCCTCGATGTGAGTAAAGCGCAAACACCGAGTTGATGCTCTTGGAATAGCGACAACACCAATGAACCCTGAGCCGGAGGATGTACGATATTTTCTCGTACACCAGGCTTGGTAAATGATTAAGATGCTCGCATCAATGAAGCAAAGGCCTGACGAAACACTAAAGGCGTATTTAACCCGCTTTAACAATGAGTTAACCACCGTCCACGTGTGCAACAACGCGACGACCGTCTCAGCTTTCATTAACAAAATGCGAAAAGGAAAGTTCTACCACTTTCTAACACTGGACCCTCCAGCAAGCATGGCAGACCTAACGAAGGAAGCACAGAGCTTCATCTCCCTAGGAGAAGAACGGGCAGCGTGAAGAAAAGCTGAATCTAATGAGCAAGTGGTTAATAGAATATGCGTGTTACATGGAGCCCATTATGAGTTCAAACTATCCAATAGGTCTAGGAAAAGGGCCCTACGAGGTATAAGGATCCAAGCGATATGCGGCAAACAGCGGGTACCACACGATCTGAAGCAAGGCCCCTCTGAACCGCTAGTATTTACGGAAAAATACCTCCAGGGCTTACAACTCCCGCACAATGACGCCCTGGCGTTAACGATTTATTTGGCGGACTAGGAGATAAGGAGGTCCTTAGTGGACACAGGGAGCTCTATGAACATCATATTTCTCCATACGTTCCGCAATATGCAACTAGAAGAGACATCGTTGACCCCTGATAGTCATCCGGTGATCGACTTCAGCGGCGAAAGACTGTCTCCTATGGGAAATATACAGTTGACTACAATAGTGGGAAAACAATCAACTCAGCAAACCTTGTTTCAAGAGTTCATAGTGATCGACATGCCTTCAGCATATAATGCGGTCCTAGGAAGACCCTGGATACACCAAATAGAAGCAACGATCTCCACCCTGCACCAATGCGTCAAGTATCCAACAAACCGAGCAGTCAGTACGTTTACAGTGCCAATACACCCCGCCACCTGGCGATTCTCAATCAGTGGCCAGCCTAGTGGCTAAGACGACCCTCCGTTCTACCCAAAGTATAGGAGAGGAACAACCAACTTCAGACAACGAGACACCAGTAAGCCCTCGGGGTAGGCCCAATGTCGGACAACTAGAGGAAGAAACCATTACGATCTACCTTGACGACCCTCACAACAACAAGGCCATCCAGATTGATTCCTGTTCAAACAAAGAATTGGTGAAGCAACTCACGGAGCTACTACAACATAACCAGGACATTTTTGCATGAACCATGTGGGACATGGTGGGGATTGACCCGTCGATAATCACCCATCGCCTAGAAGTGGACCCCTCAAAGAAAATTGTTAGGCAGAAGAAGAGGCTCGTAGATCCTGAAAGGAATGCGATCATTAAACAAAGAGGTACAACGTCTACTCAATGCGGGCATGATAAAGGAAGCACGATACCCCGACTGGCTAGCAAACATTGTTCTTGTAAAAAAGAAAAAGGGAAAATGGAGGGTATGCGTAGACTACATTGACCTAACACAAAGCCTGCCCAAAGTATAACTTCTCACTCCCCTGTATCGATCAGTTCGTGGACGCCACTTCCGAGCACGACTAACTCAGCTTCATGGACGCCTATTCAGACTACAATCAAATATTGATCAAGATAAAACCTTTTTCGTGACGGAAAGGGGAATATACTGCTATAAGGTGATCCCATCCAGCTTAAAGAATGCAGGCGCTACGTACCAACGACTGGTCAATCGGATGTTCAAAGAACAGATTGGTAGGAACATGGAAGTGTATATAGACAACATACTGGTCAAGAGCCTCTGCAACCCTGACCAGATACAAGATCTCATTGAAGCATTCAACAAACTCAGGAAATACCGGATGAAACTCAACCCACAAAAATGCACGTTCGAAGTCAAGTCTAGGAAATTCCTAGGCTATATAGTGAACAAAAGGGGATTCGAGGCTGACACAAAATAGATTCAGACCTTTCTCGACATGAAAGCTCCGGCCAATATCAGAGACATTCAAAGCCTTATTGGGAGGGTGGCAGCACTCAACAGATTCATATCAAAGTCGTCCGACAAATGCCTCTCATTTTTCAATATATTGAGAGGGAGCAAGGGATTTTTCTGGAACGAAGAGTGTGAACAAGCCTTTCAGAGCCTGGAAGCATACATGGGGAGTCCAGAGCTACTCTCAAAGCCTACGACAGAGGAAACACTCTACTTGTACTTGTTTGTTTCCAAGCACGCTGTCAGTTCAGCCCTCGTACGAGATGACTGAGGGACTCAGAGACCATTATATTACACCAGCAAAACATTCATAGAAAACGGAAGCACACTACCCAAACCTGGAAAAATTGGCTCTGGTCGTACCCTCCAGGAAACTTAGGCCACACTTTCAGGCCCACCTCATAACGATCCTGACAAAGCATCCACTCTGCCCGGTGTTGCATTAACCCGAGCTATCAGGTAGGATGGTGAAATGGTAGGTGAAGCTCGGACAATTTGACATAAACAACGCTCTATGAACCGCCATCAAAACCCAAGCGCTGACAGATTTCAATGTTGAGTTCACCGGCAGACAAAAGCCAAAGGTAGACCACCAGCCCTTGGATTCAAATGTCCAAACATGGATATTGTGATGCGATGGGTCATCGAATGGAAAGGCGAGCGGAGCAGGGATCACACTCCTCTCCCCTAATGGCTTCACCCTAAAAAAGTCCATCAGGTTCGACTTCCCTGCTTCAAACAACGACGCTAAATACGAAGCCTTCTTGTCTGGCCTAAAGCTAGCATTAGGGATCGGTATAGTTAGCCTAACGACATACAGCGACTCGAGACTGGTAGTCAACCAGGTCAAAGGGGATTTCAACAGCAAGGACCCCTGCATGATAGCCTACCACGACAAAGTACTTGGCAAAATGGGCAGGTTCAAGAGTTGCGAACTCACGCAATGCCCCCGAGATGACAACAAAAGAGCTGACGCGCTAGCCAAAGAAGCCTCACCCTCCGACGAAGTCCCTAACGGCCTCATTGAATATCAAGAGCTATCAAGCCTCGATGAAGTAGAACATGGAGATATCTGTATTGCGGAAATGCAGCCAAATTGGATGACTCCAATATTGTGGTACATAGCAATCAAAGCCCTACCAACCGAGAAGATCAAAGCAAGGAGACAAAAAAACATAGCAGCAAGATACACTATTCTAAACGACAGGTTATATAGAAGATCAGTGACATGGCCCCTGCTTCGATGTCTATCACCTTCAGATGCAAGCCAAGTCCTGGAAAAAATCCACAGCGGTATATGCAGAAATCATCCGGGCGGGAGAACCCTTGTCCATAAAGCCCTAACCTTGGGGTACTACTGGCCGACCATGCAGTGAGACGCCAAAGATACTGTCTGCAAATGCGATAATGTCAGAGATTTGCACCATACACACATATGTCGGCCCAGCTACTAACTCCGTTGACTAGCCCATGGCCATTCGCTCAATGGGGAATGGACATCATCGGACCACTCCCGACATCATCCAACAAAAAGTTCCTTCTTGTGGCCATCGACTAGTTCACCAAATGGGTCGCCCTATTCAAATTAGGGCAGGTCCAGATCGGAAAATTCATATGGGTAATGATCGTCTTTAGATTTGGCATCCCCAGAGTATTGGTCAGCGACAACGGAACCCTATTCGAAGAAAGCAAGGTCAAGAAACTGTGCGAAAGTTTAAACATCAACCAATACTTTTCTTCGCCAAGACACCCACAAGCTAACGACCAAGTGGAGGTTCCAACCGGACGATCCTAGAGGCCATCAAAAGAAAACTTGTCGCAACTAAAGGGAAATGGGTTTTAGAGCTACCTAGAATACTCTGGGCATATCGGACAACCAAAAAAGTCCCTACCGGAGAAACACCTTTCGCCTTAGCATACGGGTCAAAAGCCATGGTTCCGGTAGAACTTGAGGTGCCGACTTTCCGAACAGAGGACTTAAGACCAGACGGTAACGACGAAGCCTTGCGCGTAGGGCTAGACCTTGACGAAAAACAGGATCTAGCCTCATCAAAATAACAAGAAGGTCAAACCACGCGAGTTCAACGTGGGAGATTGGGTGCTCAGGAAGACCCAACAGAACACTAAAGAAGCCAACAGAAAACTAAACCCAAACTAGGAAGGACCTTACAGAGTCACTAAGGTCAACAGGCTGGGAACGTACTGGCTGAAAGATACAGTTGGAGACGGGCTTAAACGACCATGGAATTAGAGCATCTCAAAAAATATTATCAATAAAATATTTGTTTTTACCAAAAACTTCCACTGCTGTCCGTTACGACCCTTGAAAAACTCGACTATGGCCAGACTCGAACATCTGCCCAAAGCCTAGTCTGCTGCGCGCGGGCCACAATGGCCGAGGAAGTGGGAGTCTAGTCAACGCTAGTCTGCTGATGACGACGACTCGCCAAGGGATCATTGCTTTCCAATAGCCAATGATCGCCGAACTTACCAGGTAAGCTTAGTCAGTTTGCGACTAATGACGACGACTTCTGGTGCCTAAGCCTAGTCCATTGCACACGGGCCACGACGACCGAGGAAGTGGGAGTCTAGTCAGTGCTAGTCCGCTGATGATGATGACTCGCCAAGGGATCATTGTTTTTCAATAGCCAATGATCGCCGAACTTACCAGGTAAGCTTAGTCAGTTCGCAACTAATGACGATGACTTTTGGTGCCTAAATCCTAGTCCGTTGTATGCGGGGCATGATTGCCGAGGAAGTGGGAGTCGAGTCAACGCTAGTCCCCTGATGACGCCGACTTGCCAAGGAATCATTGCCCTCAAACAGACAATGATTGCCAAACTTACCAGGTAAGCTTAGTCAGTTCGCGATTGATGACGACGACTTCTGGTACCCAAAGCCCAGTCCGCTGCGTGTGGGCCACGATGGCCGAGGAAGTGGGAGTCTAGTCAGTGCTAGTCCGCTGATGATGATGACTCGCCAAGGGATCATTGTTTTTCAATAGCCAATGATCGCCGAACTTACCAGGTAAGCTTAGTCAGTTCGCAACTAATGACGATGACTTTTGGTGCCTAAATCCTAGTCCGTTGTGTGCGGGGCATGATTGCCGAGGAAGTGGGAGTCGAGTCAACGCTAGTCCCCTGATGACGCCGACTTGCCAAGGAATCATTGCCCTCAAACAGACAATGATTGCCAAACTTACCAGGTAAGCTTAGTCAGTTCGCGATTGATGACGACGACTTCTGGTACCCAAAGCCCAGTCCGCTGCGTGTGGGCCACGATGGCCGAGGAAGTGGGAGTCTAGTCAGTGCTAGTCCGCTGATGATGATGACTCGCCAAGGGATCAGTGCACTCCAACAGACAATGATCGCCAAACCTACTAGGTAAGCTTAGTCAGTTTGCGACTGATGACGACGCCTTCTGGTGCCCAAAGCCTAGTCCACTGCATCCGGGCCACGACGACCGAGGAAGTGGGAGTCTAGTCAGCTCTAGTCCGCTGATGACGACGACTCGCCAAAGGGATCATTGTTTTCCAACAGACAATGATCGTCGAACTTACCAGGTAAGCTTAGTCAGCTCGCGGCTGATGATGACGACTTATAGTGTCCAAAGCCTAGTCCGATTCACGCGGGCCACGACGGCCAAAAAAGCGGGAGTCTAGTCAGTGCTTGTCTGCTGACGACTCACCAAGAAGTCATTACAGACAATGATCGAGGGAGCCTGGTCAACCCTCAACCACCGATGGTTTCTATCACAATGTCAACACAACATTCAAAAGCAAAAATATAGTTTGGCTGACAGGCGTTCCGCCCAGTATAACAAACTATGTGATCTACGAAACGTCTAAAACAACACTTTCATTAAAAAAAAGAATATTTGTCTGTCCAAGAAAGGACGTTACAACCATTTTTAAGGAGAAACATCATCTTCAGCAGCTAGTCCTGCGGAGCCAAAGCACTCCCCTCGATAAATTAGCCCGAAAGCAACACTCCTATATCGAGCAAAATCAAGGTCGACGCTAGGATGCTTTCCTCTGATCAGCTCCGGAAGCCCCAACCTGCCCCGGATAACCTCAGACGAGATTAATGGCCTCCTGCCAGACACATCAAAATCCACCTCACCTACCAGGGCAGCGTAGTGCGAACGCTTTTTCGCCAACAGTCGTTCTGCCTCACGAACGCGGCGGAGCCCCTCACTGATCTCGGATTCCAACTGCTGTCGCTCGGCAGCCCATTCCGTCTCCGCTCTCCTCCTCTCGACTTCCTAAGCCTCCAGATTAGAAGACCGCCTGTCCACGACCACATCTAGACGCTCTAATTCAGCTCTGGCTCGCCTCAGTTTAGCACGAGTCGATGCCAAATCAAACTTGGTCGCCCTCAGTTGAGACCTCATACTGGTAAATTCTGTTTCGATGAAGGGGGTCGCGGCCCCCCACAGTCCCAAGGTTGCGGCAGTATCAGAATTCTACAACTGACCATTCAGGGAATCCACCCGATAGAGAGCATCTGAATATGACATCCGTAGGTCCGCAAAGGCCTTCTCCAATGCAAGAACCCTCCTGCGAGCCTCGAGGTGCAGCGAAACAGAATTGGACGACTCAAGGGTACGAGTGGTCACTTCAGAACCACGACAACGCGAAGCGTCAACAGACGGACCAACTTCCCCCTCTAGGTTAACAAGGGAAGCAAAAGCATTAGGAGGAAAGCCACGGCCCCTGAGGATGCCACCCGGGAAAATCGTGACATCCCAAGGGGAGAAGCCACCCTGTCAGAGGGTTGCCTCTTCCTTGGAACAACAACAGGAGGCACATTCACCTCCAAGTCAGCAAGTTTAGACGGGCTAGGCGAGCCACACTTTTCTTCCTCGAACGATGAGCGATCATGCCCTCAGCCGGTGAACCTGAGAATCCACCAAAGCTTGAAGTACCTAGAATCCACCAAAGCTAAGAACCATTGCTTCTCCCAAGATTCAGTGCCATCTGCCGCCAAGAGCAGACAAGGAGAACAATTCAATATGCGTAGACCCCTAGGATCCAATCGAGCAGCGGTCATGTGATGGATCACCGACAAAGTCAAACGAAGTCCAGCATTATGAGCCCTTAGGAGGATCGCGAACAAAATCTTGAACCCGCTCGAAACCATTTGAGCGGGAGGCATATGGAAATAAACAAAGAAGCGCCAGACATCATATGGCACTAGAAACCAAAGCGTAGACTCAAACATGCCTCAGTGCAAACCTATGTACCCCCGAGGAGGTACAGTCGGGCCCAAAACTCCAAACGCGGGAACAATGTCCAAGTCGTCTGGAATACGGTACACTACGAAGCCTGGTCAACTCAGTTTTGTCGACCAAACTACCTTAGAAGAACTAGATGCAAGTGAGGGATAACGGGTCCTTGGGAGAAAGTTCAACATTATCAGCCATCGGCAGAAAAAAAATCAAATTTCAATGCTATGGTCGAAATAACAGTACAGATAAGAATAATAAATTTGCATCAAAGCGGCCAATATCTATAGGGAAGGCAAATCGCACTTTCCTTCCTTGAGCAGTCACATACCCTTTAATGTTGTGCGCCACTCGAGGCAAATGCTTCGAATCCAATCATCACGACGGTACAGTATCATTTTTGAAGAATCAGCAGACCGACTTAATGGCCCACTAACTCGGGGGGAGTAACTGATGATACATAAAAACGGTCACATCCTTAAGCCATACACGTGTCATGATGATCTTGAAGAATTACAGGCCTCAGCATCAGCCCAATACTGATCCGGCCCAAGCGGCTCCAAGCCTGCCAGATCCAGTCTTCCAGACGGACCCGAACTCTTATAGCGTGCTAGGCCTACTAAGGCAAGTATCTCGAGGATCAACTTCGGACGAGCATCTACAATAGCTATTTGCTTCCAACTAGGAAGCAAATACCAGAGTACATTCCTCACAGGGAAACTTTCTCCTACAAATTGCTCTTGGATTGGGAACTATCTCTCGCGTATCTAGGAGCACAGGGCCAACAGGGAACTTTCCTCCTACAGCACAAATCCTAATTAGATAAGGATCTCCACGAAGATATCCTTCCTAAACTACGCCTACGATGGCCTTGTAGAATCCAGACTCCTTCACTATAAAGAAGACATGAGGTTGGTAAGCTAAGGTACGCTACAAATCCCCTGTTTACAACACTACGCCTTCCTCAAATCCATGTCTGACTTTAGCATCGGAGTGTCATTGGCCACCACAACGGTGGTACGTGGCTCACGTGCGTTATTTGTGCAGGTCAGCAGGTCAACGGGATTAGATGAAAGCAGGGAGAGGAAATCGACTGCATCACTAAGAAAGTTATTACAAAGCTTGCCCAACTAACTTGTACAAAAGTTTACACACTACAAGTATCTTAGTCCGGTGCAAGTATGGATCCGCTGAAACGCACGTCAAGATTTTGCTCCGTCAATCTGTCTCCTGAAGATGATTCGGAATTGAAAGCAAAAGTAGGCTACAGGTTGAAGGTACGCAAATGATTCTTTGCTCTGCCAATCTACCTTGCACGGGTGATTTGAAAACGACAACGAAAATGCTCAAAATAGACTGCAGACACCTTGCTCCCCCAATCTACCTTGTGAAGAGGATTCTTAAGTGAAAACAGAAGAAAACAGGTAAGGATGTCTCTCAAACAAGGGATGCTTGGGGTGATGTAGAGTTAGCAACCCAAGACTGTAGGTCGCGTCCATCAGAGCCTTGTTCTGCCAATCTACCTTCCAGCTGTGATATCAAGTGTGAAGTCCAGTAGATACAGTAGGAACAACCACCCCAAAACTAGCTTCGAGTATAATCTCCCAAAAGCAGTGGTGGGTGGCAAGTGGGGAGCAACAAAAAATGGAAGACAGACTTGTCCCAGAGGGAAAGTCTGTACTTTTTTATGCAATGTAAGAAGAAGTTACAAGGTCCCATGGAACCAATTGGACGCTCACCCAAATCGGGTGGCATCACATTACAACAGGCGTACGGCTTTGTCAAAGACAGTCTAAAACGACTGTGGAAACTGAAAGGAGACTTTAATATGACAATATATGGGGAGCGAGCATTTATTTTCAAGTTTTTAAATGAAGATGATAGAACTACAGTCCTCGAACAGGGTCCTATTCATATAGCCAGCAGACTATTTATGATTTGTCCTTGGAAACCTTATATGGAGGACAATGTAGAGGTCCATAATTCAGTGCCTATATGGATTAGCTTACGCAAAGTTCCATTATTTTATGGAGTCCGGAGGGGCTACAAGCAACTGCGAGTGTTGTGGGGGTGCCGATCATGCTTGACAAAGCAATGGAGAGCAAGACTAGATTAGCTTTTGCGAAAGTTTGTGTAGAAATTTCGGCAACGAGTGACTTCCCCAATAGCATTCAAGTGAATATATATAGATGACGGGAAAATTGCAACTGTGGAGGTGGAGTACTCTTGGCCTCCAACAAAATGTGATAATTGCAAAGGATTTGGGCATGCTTCTATGAGTTGCCCTGAGATCAAAACTAAAAATCAAATAAAAAAGGTTTGGAAACCAATAGGAAATGCTAAGGCTCATAAGGATGATAATAATGGAGATCAAGGGCAGAGGAGACAAAATCAGAGTGAACAAGAAGAGGGTTGGCAGACGCTCGCGAGAAGACACACTTGTAAAGCAAGTACTGAACCAGCTCTCACAGTCAGTCCGATTGCTATAGCGCCAGCAGCCACTCAAAACTCAGATGGATTACAAATGGTACTCGTTGGAAACAATGGAGACAACACTGTAGGTGACTTAACTATGGCTGATACAAAGCAGATAAGTGTTTTGGAAACACATCCGATTGAGGTTGAGCATAATACTGACACTAGTATAATTGATCTCAAGCGAAATGAGGGCAATTCGCATGCGGCGAAGCAGATTAAAGGTAGCACAGAGTGTGATGTTAGTGCTAACATGCAACATAACAAAAATGAATTGCGGGTAGGAAGCAGTGGTAACATCTCACAGGCAGTGGTGGGAGTGCAGCGTAGGAAATTAGCAAGGACCAACACCAAGGACCCTCAGTCACAAATAGTGGTCAACACTATTATCACCAATCGAGAGAATGCTCAGAAGGGAATCAACAAGCCTATAGGTGATAAACCTAATCATAAACAAAGTGATAGAAAACTGGGAAGACAAGGAGCCCAGCGAGTGGAAGGAGGCAACACTTCTGTTAGATTTAAATGATTAGAACTGGATGTTGGAACATGAGAGGTCTAAATGACCCCCTTAAACAGGTAGAAGTAAGGAAGCTAATCAGGAACCAGAAAATCAAGATCATCGGTCTGCTTGAAACTAAAGTGAGTAATGAAAACAACCTGTCTATTCAGCAAAATCTTATGAGTGACTGGCTCGCTATTGACAATAACGATTTAGTTCATGGGGGAAGAATTTGGGTACTGTGGGATCCTCAAGAAGTTAATGTAAATGTGATTTCAAGATCAGATCAAGCTATTTTCGTGGAAACCATCTGGCCTAATGGATTTTCTTGTGTCATTACTTATGTGTATGGCACTAACTACTATCTGACAAGGAAAAGTTTATGGAAAGAGTTGGTCATGTTTGCTCAAACTTGTCGAGTTCCATGAGCTGTCCTAGGGGACTTCAATTCCATTCTTAATTCCCAAGAGAAAGTAGGAGGAGATGAGATCAGGCCTTACCAATTTGCAGACCTCCTTCACTGTATTCATAGTGCTAACTTATTTGATTGCAGATACAAGGGGTGCTATCTCACTTGGAGTAACAAGCAGGTGGGACATAAGAGAACTATGTCTAAATTGGACCGGGTGATGATAAATCAAGATTGGCTTGTGAGTGCGCCCAACTCAGAAGCTGAATTCATTACCACAGGAGTATCGCACCACTCCCCGATGACATTAACCATTTATGAGCACAAGAATTCGGGTCCAATTCCATTCAAATTCTATAATTATTGGATTCATGAACCTGGGTTTATGGAAGTAGTTCAGCACGCTTGGCAAAATGTAGTGGAAGGAAACGACATGTATTCCTTTGTAAAAAAACTCAAGTTGGTCAAACTGGGGCTGATTGCTTAGAGAAAAGAGAGGTTTGTTAATACAAAATCCAATGTGGTTGTAACTAAACAGTCTTTGGAGAGAGTGCAGCAACTGGTACAACTAAACCCATTGGACCACATCATAGCACATCAGAAGAAGGAGGCAGTGAGGAGTTATGCTTTTGCACTTAGAAATGAAGAATCAGAAACTAAACAACAGTCTAGAGCCAAACATATGCAAGGGGGTGATGAAAATGTAGCATACTTTCACAACTACCTAAATGAGAGAAGATCCAAAAACAAGATTCTTTCAATATACACTGGTGACAATGTAAAACTCGAAGATCCTGAAGAAATCAGTGCTGAGTGCATACGGTACTTCAAAGAGATCTTTGGAGGTCAGCAGGACCAAATTGACTCTGATGTGATAGAAAATCTACAGCCAGAGAGGGTGATAGAGTCTTCTGAGAGCAATGAAATCATTCAAGATGTTACCCGGAATGAAATCACTGAAGTGCTAGCTAACATAGACTCAAATAAAGCCCAAGGACCTGATGGGTTCTCCTCATTGTTCTTCAAAGCGGCTTGTCGTATAATTGAAGATGGCTTTGTCAAAGCTATAGGCAATTTCTTCCGAAGTGGCAGACTGTTGGGAGAGGTAAATGCTACTTGCATTGTTTTAATTCCTAAGGTTGCTAATGCCTCCTATGTTGCTGACTTCAGGCCCATTTCATGTTGCAATGTACTTTATAAATGCATCACTAAGATTATGACATGCCGAATGAAGAAGGTGATCCAAAAGCTCGTGAGCTTGAATCAGTCTGCCTTCATAAAAGGCAGATATATTCATGATAATATAATGCTAGCCCAGGAATTGGTTCGTAATTACCATTGAGATCAAGGACCGCCACGGTGTGCAGCGAGGATCGACTTGAGGAAGGCATATGATACTATTCGTTGGGACTCTATAACTCAGATTATGAGGCGTATGCAATTTCCTGACAAGTTCATCAGCTGGGTTAGTATGTGCATGTCCATGGCCAAATTTTCTATATCCTTGAATGGTTCTCCTAAGGGTTTTATCAGGGCTGCAAGAGGAATAAGGCAGGGGTGCCCAATGTCGCCTTATCTTTTTGTTCTAGTAATGGAAATTTTCCATTTACTATTGAAACAAAGAGTGGAAGATGATACTTACAGCCTGCATTATAGGTGTCAAGACCCAGTCATCACCCATTTGAGCTTCGCAGATGACCTTATGATTTTCTTCAAGGGTGACGAACAATCAGCCATAGCTTTGTCCAACGTGCTTAACACCTTCAAAAGGTGTACCGAACTGCATATAAATCGCTCAAAAAGCAATTTGTATGCTGCAGGAGTCCAGGACAGTATCTTACAAAGTATCACTAATACCCTTGGGTTCAATCTAAATCAGCTACCAGTCAAATATTTTGTACTTCCTCTCATCTCAACAAGGCTTACTGCTGCAAACTGCCTTCCACTAATTGACAGTGTAAGGAAAAGAGTTATGTCTTGGAAGAACAAGGATTTGTCTTATGTGGGGCGAGTAACCTTGATCAAATCTGTTTTGAACAGTTTGCATGTGTACTGGACCTCATGTTACATCCTTCCCCAAGAAACTATTGGTGATCTAAATGCCATTTTCAGGAATTTCCTATGGTCTACAGTAGACACTTACGTCAAAAACCCCCTAGTAAGTTGGAGGAAAGTATGTCGTCCGTACAAGGAAGGGGAACTAGGCATTAGAAGCATTGAAATTTCCAATAAAGCGGCGATGGCTCGCCATGTTTGGAACATTGTGTCTAACAAAAACAATCTCTGGGTGAAGTGGATCAGGAAGAATCTAATTAAAGGAAGGAACTTCTGGACTTTAAATGCGCCACGGGACTGCTCATGGTGTTGGAAGCATATCCTAGACAGTAGAAGCATGGTGAGTGGCTTTATCACTCACTCCATAGGAGATGGAGAGGACACATTATTATGGCATGATCCATGGCAACCCCTCGGGCCTCCTAATGTCTAGATTTCCCGTGCATTTGCAATATAATTCAGTTTTGAACAGAGAAGCTAAAGTGAGTGCACTCATCAGAGATGGGAAATGGGATGCTCTTCCTCATGTACGTGCAGCTATTCCAGAAATATTTGATGATCTGACCACAGTTGAATTGGATATAAGGTTCAAGGATGAGGTGATATGGAAAAGGGGCAAAGATGGAGAATTCTCGAGCAAAGGGGCCTATCATTCATTCAGACACAGTGAACCAGAAACCCCATGGGCAAGACTAGTTTGGTTCAAGGGTAAGATACCAAGACAGAGCTTTATCTCATGGTTAGTCATGCAGAAGTCATTGAAAACACAGGACAAACTGAAAAAATGGAACAGAATTGATGTCTCTACATGCAGTCTATGCAATGCTGATCATGAAAACGAAGAACATTTGTTCTTCCAGTGCTGGTACTCCAACTTAGTGTGGTCACACATTCTCTATCGCTTGGGGTACAACAGGAAGCCATTGTCATGGGAACTTGAAGTAGATTGGTGCTTACAACATTTTGCAGGCAAAGGTCCATGCTCCCTAGTTAAAAAACTGGCGTTCAATGCATCCATCTACCACCTTTGGCAAGAGAGGAACATAAGGCTCTTTCAAGGTAAGTGCAAAACAACACTAGAACTTATTGCTAAAATACTGGAAGACGTGAGACTTCGTATAACAGTCCTCGAGCTTAAAGTAGAAGATAATGATACGAATAGAAGTTTTTGTGAAAGATGGCGACTGGCAGTCCAGTTGGAAGTTAAGATAAGCTCTACACATGCATGGACAAAGCCTGAATTGGGATGGATAATGGTGAACACAGATGGGTCACTCATGGGTCGCAGAGGTGGTTATGGTGCCTTGTTGAGGAATCATGATGGTACAGTAATCACCGCAGCAGCAGGGTCACAAGAAGCTCACTCGGTAATCCTTCATGAATTGCAAGGAGTCGAAACTGGTATTAGGCTAGCAAAGCAATATGGCGTTACCAAACCAGTGTTTTGTATGGACTCACAGAATATGTACATTTATCTCACCACGGACAAAGCCCCTCCATGGGAGACACGTCACATAACAAGAAGGATCAAATACTCTTTGAGAGAGTTTGCAGAAGTCAAATTGATACATGCATTCCGTGAAACTAACCAAGCAGCTGACAAACTTGCTAGCCTAATGCCTAGTGCAGAATACGTGGAGATACTCCCGAGCTCCTTTGCTGAAGACTTGAAGAAAATTATATTTACTGATGCAAATGGTAAACAATATGCTCGATTGTAATCTATAACTCCTTTTTCAGTGGTCTGGGGAGCCCATTTATACCTCGAGCGCCTTTCAAAAAAAAAAAAAAAAAGGAGGTCTTGTCAAGACTCTTTGCTACAAATGTCAGAACATTCAAAGACTCCGACAATGAGGATCTTCCTTTAGCCTTTGGGGAACCCAAAACATATTATCTAAAGAGATGCATTTGAAGGACATGATGTGCAACATTCATGGCAATGCTTAAAATGGTGAATACTAGACAATACATAGGCGTGGCGGTTCGCGAAACAAAGTCAACCAACAGTTACGTCAACATTAAATGTCGTACGGGATATGAGGAGGTGACAGTTCCAATTGCAATTGCATGAGTCCACAATCATCAAATTAATGGCACTGCGCGCAACCCCATTAATTGGGGGAATAACCGATACTAAACCGACTTGCAATCTATGTCATACATGTGGCACGATGATCTCTTCAACAGGCCCTAGCCAACCATTGGGCCCAAGTGAGTGCCCTACCTCCAAATCCGGCTCAATACACGCAAGAACACAAACGACGAAGGCCTTAAATGTCCATGGAATTTAGAGCACGCCTACAGTGATATTATTTATAAATCCAAGGTACCTGCTTTATTAAAACTCTACTGTTGTTCATTAAATCTAGATGAACCTCGGTCCAGTCAATCTATGACGATCTGACTCCAAAGTCAAACTTATTGGTTCGACCCCCGTGTCGGACTATTAGGCAAATTAAGTAATTAAGGACACCCAAGTCAGACTTACACGCCCAAGCCAAGCAGGGGCCCAACCCGATCAAAGCTTAGTTAGTCGTGATTGATGACGATAGCTTCTAGTCGCTCTAACGCCTGGTCCACCAAGAGCGGATGACAATGGCTTAGAAAGTGGGAATCTAGTCAGCGCTCTCAATGCCTGATTATGATGACTTGTCAGGGATCATTGTCCAAGTACGGACAATGGTCGCCGAACCCGATCAAAGCTTACTTAGTTTCGACTAATGACGATAGCTTCTAATCCACTTTAAGACTGGAGTTCGCTGAGGGCGAATGAAGATGGCTTCGAAAGTGGGAGCCTAGTTAGCGATCTAACGCTTGATTGAGACGTTTTGCCAAGGATCATTGTCCAACTACAGATAATGGTCACCAAACTTGACCAAAGTTTAGTCAGTGACGACTGATGTCGATAACTTCTGGTCCTCTCTAACGCCTAGCTCTCCTAGCGCTGATGACGATGGCTTAGAAAGTGAGAGTTTAATCAGCGCTCTCGACGCCTGATCACGATGACTTGCCAGGGATCATTGTATAACTACAGACAATGGTCGCTGAGCCCTACCAAAGCTTAGTCAGTCCCAACTGATAACGATAGCTTTTGGGCCTCTCTAACGCCTAGTTCGCATAGCGTGGATGATGATGGCTTAGAAAGTAGGAGTATATTGAACGCTCTCGACGCCTGATCACGATGACTTGCCAGGGATAATTGTCCAATCACATACAATGGTCCCTGAGCCCTACCAAAGCTTAGTCAGTCCTTATTGATGACGATAGCTTATGGTCCGCTCTAAGACCGTAGTCCACCAAGCACGGGTGAAAATGGCTTAGAAAGTGGCAGTCTAGTCAGCGTTCTCAACTCCTGATCACGACTATTCAGAGATCACTGTCCAACTACAAATAATAATCGCCGAACCCTACCAAAGTTTAGTTAGTTTCAACTGATGATGATAGCTTTTGGTCCGCTCTAAGACTGTAGTCCGTCGAGCGCGGGTGAAGATGGCTTAGAAAGTGGGAGTCAAGTCAATGTTCTCAACGCCTAATCATGATAACTTGCCATGGATCATTGTCCAACTACAGACACTGATCGCCGAACCCTACCAAAGATTAGTCAATTCCAACTGATGATGATAGCTTCAAGACCACTCTAAGATCATAGTCGGCTTAGCACGGGTGAAAATGGCTTAGAAAGTGGGAGTCGAGTCAACGTTCTCAACGCTTGATCACGATGACATACCAGTGATCATTGTCCAACTACAGACAATGATTGTCGCAGCCTACCAAAGTTTAGTAGTTCCGACTGATGATGATTAATTCTGGTCCACTCTAATGCATATTTCGCAAAAATCGGATGATGAGGGTTTAGAAAGGGGAGCCTAGTCAGTGCTCTTGACGCCTGATCACAATGACATTCCAGGGATGATTGTCCAATCACAGACAAGCCGAACTTGAGCTAAGTTTAGTCAATTACAACTAATAACGATAACTTTCAGTCTGACCTGAAGCCTAGTCCACCAGAAGTAGATAGACGGTTTGAAAATCTAGTAAGAGCTCAGGAAGCTTGACTCGAACGACTCACAAGGACTACTGTCCGACCACTTACAGTGATGCACACGTTTGGCCACAGTCTAACCAGTTCTCTTATACTAGCAATGATAATTGTTGGTCCGATCTATATCCTAGCCCGCAAAGGGCTAATTACGATGGCGAATCATAAAGGCGGACAATGGCCTGGTCCAAATAATCTATTACCAGTCAAGATTATCCCCTCTCATGGAGTTTAGCCAACTTACAAGACCAGGATTGCTTGAACTATCATATCATAAGCGGTCCTAACTCTCATCAGCAGATCAATCTTACGATTTCCTGACTCGGCAAAACCTCTTGTCTAAAAGCTAACACTGCGATAAGACAAAACAGAAAAAAGCTAGCAGGAAAGGTAAAAAAAGTACACAAGTACAAAGTTCTACTCAACATATCTTCTTTCATTGATAATCCGAAAAATACAGAATTCACTCCTCGTCAGGAAGATGTTCAGATACAACGGAGCTAAACTTGGCAGGAGAAAAGGCAGGGGATGTGTCCACACGCACTGACTCTCGGACACCTTGATCTTGATCACCTTTTTCTTCTGATTGATCGAAGGCTTCTCCAAACTCTATAAAGGACACCTCTCTGTAGTAAGAATGATCCCAATCAGCATGTTGCAACAACTCCAGTATTCCTTGCACAACTCTTTCGAACTCAAATGTGCCATGGACCTTGCGGAGCTTCTTCTCACATACTCTTGACTCAGCGAGCTCTCGCTTCAACTGCTCCAGCTTGCCCGATAGCAAATCAATTTTGGACTGTTCGACACTAAGGTTGTCCTTTACAACACTAAGTTCATTTTGTGCTAGAAGAAGCTGCTCTTCTACTGTTCTCACACTCTTGGCATTGAACTCAACATTATCCTTTAACTACTGACATCAGACAGTCCACTCAGACTCCTTATTGGCATTTTTTCATTCAGAACCTGCATTTTATCTTGCGCCTTGGTTGTAGTCTCCCGAGCAAATTGTAAGTCATGATGGACAAGGTTCAATTCTTTCTCGAACACGTCCCTCGCGGATGCTGCCTTTGTCAAATCGAACTCAAGCTTTACAAGAAACTCTTATGAGCCTCCGATCTTGCCCGCTAGGCCTTCAGATCAACGGCGATTGGGCGGGCTTTCTTTCTTCAAGCTACTTCTTCAATGATTCAATTTCGTAGAGAGCATCAGAATACAATTTCTGCAAATTCGCAAAGACTCACTCCATGGTATACACTCTCTCACAGGTAGCCTCAACTTTCGTCCCATCGACGACAACTTGGTTCAAATAGGACATCCTTGGCACAAGATTTTTCTGCCCCTTGTCCTTATGTTCACCCAATGTATCACCTTCTGACATTGGAGCACAATTTTCCAACCAGTCATTCCATTTACTAATATGCTTATTAGAGGCATAAGAAATATCAACATCCTGGTGCTAGGCTTGGTTGCTCATCTTTACCACATCCGAGGTGAATAGGCTGATCCGCGCATCTAGATGGAGGTCCTCTGGGATCAGAATCACTCCAACACCCTTCGCTGTGTTCACCGCATCAGGGCCCTTCTCCACCGCTTTCACTTTACTCACAATGATTTGCGTTCTCTCATGAGTCGACTCGGAAGTAGTTGATGGGGAAAAAGGAAGCGACTTGTCTCTTGGACCCGTCATCACCTCAATGTGAGGTCGAGAGTGGGACGAAGGACAATACAGATGACATGGCGGAGACCTTTCACCATAAAGGCGATGGTCAGGCGACTCTTCAGCAAGCCTAGAAGACTAGCGATCCAAGGATGGGTTATACTCGAAATCCTTCAACGAAAAAGGACAAGTCTGACCCGCATCAGATGAAGCTGCCATACCCGCCTGCAGCAACAGGTTGTCATGACCTCCGCTTGCTCAGTACTCATCTTCGTTGCATCTTCGACCCCCACCATTTGCTGATACTCCTCCAAGTCGGGAAGAGAAATAGGGGACTTTGTCTTAGCATCATGCCCCTCAAATACAACAACTTTCGCCCCAGCGGACGAATCAAGATCTTGCCCCACAACTTTGCGTCCCCCACGAGCAGGCTTAGTCGTAGCACGCAACTTCTTTGAATGAATAGAAGAAGAAAGTGCCTCATTCAACTCCGCTCTCCTTGACAGGCTAGAAATATTAACCTTCAAGAGCTTCATCTTCTTCGAAAAGGGTTCGCCTTCAGACTTCGGGTTCGAACACCAGCGTCCTTCGCCCTAATCAGAATGGCGATCACTATCTATACCTGTTCTGCACCAACTGAGCGAGTGGAATACCGAGGAATGCCAAGAAGCTCCAAATCTCCTTGATGATAGGAATACAAATGCCAGATTGAAGCTTACCTTGGTGCAAACAAATAAATCCTTCCAGAGGAGAAAATGGCGTTTGACCAACGCCCAAAGTGAAGAGCACCAGATCGTCAAAGATCCCACACTTCTCGCGAAGGCCCTCCAGATTCGACTCGAAGATTGACATCTCCTCGAAGAACTTAGGCCTTTAGCGAACAGTTCATCAGAAATATGATTCTAGCTCGCCATGGAAGAACGTACAAACTTTCGATCACAGAAAACAAATTGTCAAAAGCACGAAAAGTGAAACGAGAAAGCAGAGTCTTTGAGATCGAAAGAGTAAAAAAGTTGAACTCTACAAATAATGGGATCTATATATAAAGTAGCACATGACTTGCATGAGGTATCAAAATGCAATTATAATAAAATATAAGTATCCATAATGTAAAAAACAAAGAAAATGGAAATATAATTGCTTTGCATTATCCAAGGAATCGCCAATCCGCAATTTTGGTTAACCTTGAAAAGACCAACCTTTAATTCTTCCACTGAAAAAGTGAATTTGAGTTCCAATTATAGGTACTCGTTTAGTAGCTTTTAATTAATTAAAACCATGTTATATTTTAAACCAAGCTGATCATTTAATCTAATCTAACCAGTTAATCGATCTACTTGTAGGTTGGGAGGTGGGCGGGAGGGGGCGATGGCGTTGGAAGGTGCGTAGGTCCAATTGCATCAAGTTTATGCTATTTTTTTTTTTTTTTTTACTTTTACATTAGGGTGGTTTGGTTCCATGAGATGAGGTGGGGTTGGGAAGGTGGTGGTTTTAGGGGATGGTGGTGGTGTCGTCATGGATTACTTAACTGTTCATTTCTTTTAATTAATTCTTTATTTGTATATTCAAGAGTAACATTTGCAAGATCTACAAACTTCTTAAAGTGAAAAAACTAATAATGTTGCCCAATTCGACGATCACAATAGTTTTTGTTTGGGGTAAAACTCAAATTATATGCTTAAAACAATAAACACGAAGAACCAAAACAAGGTTTCTTATTATTAATTGATGGAGAGCTTCAGGAGATGCTGCTAGAGAACCTGATAGCTTAGATGCACTACCAGATGTTAGAAGCCTAAGCAAGGAGTGGTTTTATATAATATTAACTAAATTTTATTACTAAATATAGAGTTTTTATTATTGGTTGTTTTTTAATTTATTTGAAAGTACACTGCTTAGACACAATATAAGCCTTTATGCAGTTATACAAGACTTGTCTGAGAAAGAAAGATGATGATTTCCTTGATATCACAAAACAAATGCACGAAATGTATTTGCAAAAAAAAGAAGAAATCAAAATACTCAAATAACATCACAACTATTTGCATCATGGGTTAGTGACACTGCGGTATGGATGACGTAGTACATCTCGGAGGTTGGTTTTTTTTTCTTTTTTAATTAATATTTTTGTTGAATATAGAATTTCATTTGGTTATAGTATTTTTACCTTCAAACAGGTTTGTTGATAAGCCATTAGCATCGCCTCATGATTGAGACTCACAACGGAATGAGCCAGACTCCAAGGATGCAAATAATATAATGGAGGCAAACCCGTTTATGGATCTATTAACTAATACAAATTTTGAGCCTATCCAAGTTTGGATTTCCTTCCTAGCATGTACACTTCTCAGGAAAATTTTGGTTCAATAGATGTCGTGCCTGAAACATAACCTTAAATTTTAGATATTAGATGTGGATTATGTACTTTCAACCTTAGATATTTCTTATGATTTATTAGTTAACGTATCTTTATCTTTCAATTACATTTTACTTAGATGTGTGGTGATATACTTTCAACCTTAGATTTTTATTGATGTATGAAGTAAGCTTAATTAACTAAAACAAACATATTCGAAAAAGCTTAATGTAAACTACACCAAGATAATAAAATTTGATCTTGAAAAATATTACATTTTCAATATCAAATTTGTGCTATGGCATCATCAACTTGATTTTCTATGGTCTTCAAATTAATTATATGTTTGCTACTATATTCTACCAATGCATATTATTTATATGTTTGCTACTATATTCTACCAATGCATGTAGTCGACCTCGCTCAATAGCTGCATATCCTTCTTTTTACTCACTGTGTTCCTGTGCAATTTTGCTTTCAAGTCTCTGTTATCTCACAAGCAATTCATCTTCTAATGCAGCAACTTCTTGTCACAAAGACGATATTCTTGCATTTAAACCCTCAATTTCGATTTGCAATTCATTAACAACAATAGATTCCAAAGATCTTTGTGAATGTTTCAATGTGCAGTTGAATCGTCCTGATGTAGTTCTTCTTTGAATTCATTATATAACTCCAACATATGATATCTTAAAAAGTATACATCAAATCCAAATTTATGAAGGTCATCATTTTGTCTATGTAATTTAGATATACCTAGGGCGCTTTGATCTGTAATCCTAAAGTAATATACTCGTGGAACCGTTGTAAAAAATAACTTTGCATTGTTTATTTGCCCGATGCGTAATCGATGCCCAATTGCTCAACATAATAAAGGTCAGGTTTTTGTGGGCACTCTTTCGAAAATTCTGCTAACCTTCAATACAGTGTTCTTGAAGACGATTTCGATTAAAATAACCATGTCAAATGTAATTGTGCCACCATTCTATTGGTACGTATTCAGGAGACCTATAAGTGCTAGATCCATTTTCCATAATTTCCAGAAATATGAAAAAATTGAGAAAATTATAACAACTATAAGTAAAATGATCAAAGAAAAATGATAGAAGGAATGAGGAACGAAAACGAGTAATATAACTAAAATAAAATGAAAGCTAAATTTGAATTGAGAAATGGAGAAAGTGAGAAAATTTTGGTGATTGATAAGTATGGATTGTTGTGGTGAAAATGATTTTGGAAGAGCCATTTATAGAAAAAAAATTTACCATTCTAAAAAAATACCAGTTTAAAAAAATAGTCGTTTTGAGAAACAAAACCGACGGCTTAGAACAATATAATCGTTAGAGATAAATTTTGAATTGGGTGACACAGGCAAAAAAAATGAAATTGAGTTGTGCGACATATCATAAGCCGCACGGCCTATGAGAACTACACTACCCAAATTCACCATTGCGCGCAAGCAATCCACAAGCCTCGCTGCAAATATACATGTGTCAGGCATGCCTGGCAAGGCTATTATGGGTTTTTTTTGCCTGACAAGGTAAATAAGGGTATCTGGGTGTTAGTAGAGAGGGTAGTATGGTCCTCATAACCGGCTATTGTGGAGGTTGCTAGGGGGTATGTCTTATTTGTCTTTAGCGGTAAGGAGTTAGGTTAATGTAACTAGGGGGTTAATTAAGTTACCAATTACATAATATAGGATATGCTTAACATTTGTGGTCACATGTTATGCATAGATTTTTTGTTCCATTTCAGTAAAGGGGATTATGGTCAGGTAAACCTATAGTGGGGCTTTCATTCATTTTGAGGTGTAAATCTAATTTCACTTAAGCTCTGCTTGATACGTTGTAAAATATGCATTTTGCAAAGTAATGCAACTGCATCACTTTGCAATGCATTAGTTTTTAATGCATTACTTTGCGGTTGCTTGTTATTAGTCAGAGAAAATAATGCTAGTTCCACACTTTTTGTTTTTTTTTTCTTTTTCTGATTGGTGTGCATTTCACATATCTTATGCCTCACACACACACAGACATATATATTATATTCAAGGATTGTGATTTCGTCTTTTGAAGTAATTTTGGTCTTTTGATTTAAAAAAAAAAAATTTATTGTATGTAGAGAAAATGTAAAATTTGGAGAATGTGCCAAACATATATGAATATGCAGAAAAATAAGACACGAGTAAATCAACCTAATAAACACATTAAATATATTAAAGGTCTGTTTGGTTAGCCATTTACCTTGGGAAATGGAATCCATTTACTTTGTTATGCAGATTTTCACTGCTTGATTTTCTAGTTACTGACAGGAAATCGATTCTTCATAAGACTGTTTTTCCACTATTCATGGGAATCCAAGTCCGAGGGGGAGGCCTTGGAATCAGATTCACTATACGGTTTAAATGTGGACTCTATTGAGTTCCACGTAATAATAAGATCTTTTAAAAATATGGACTCTGTTAAGAAGTACAATCCAAGTTGTGAACGTGTGAGTTATCTACAAAAGAATTTAGGACGTTTTATCCCATAAAATTAATAACGTGAAGATGTGGAAGTTCTGCATTTTAATTTCATAACCGTTTTACGTAAATCTTACCAAGCACATATTTTTTGTAACCATCCTTAAAGGAATGCATTTGCATTATTTTGTGGGATACCAAGGAGAGCTTTAGTCTAGGGGTATCTTAAATTTTGATTAGCAAATAGGGGGTTATGTCTAAAAAGATTATTATCTATTTTCCATTGAATCTCCATAAATAAAGTATATATAATAGCAAATTAGTCATCTACAACCATATATTCACTACAATCTCTCGTTGCCTAGCTAACACTCGAAAATACACTACATCATCTATAGCCCAAGTTCATTATCTTTGTCTTCATTCTCTCTGCTACCATTATCACCACCACCATAATCATCAACCATCGTCATGACATGGGCCTGCATATCTTGAAACTACTTGATCTTATCTCTAGCATCAGAAACAAGTGTATTTCACGTTTTGCAATAGTAAAATTTGAATGAGAAATAAAACATTTAAATCAAATGGGTAAAACAAAGAAAAACGTATAAAACAATTATCAATATATACAATGCAAGCATATAAAAAAGAAAAATGCACAAAACAATATCAACATTGCAAAATTCGCTAATTTAGTGCAAACCCACAATAACTTTGAAACAATACTATCAACCTTTGAGAAATTGCAAGCTCAAAATAAATATTAAAAAAAGCATAGATGTACAAAATTTTCATGGATAAGAAGATTTACATATTAATGGAAATATTATACACGATGTTTCAACCATAAGTAACATTGTAAATTAAATGATAATCAATCATATATATGATAAATAAAGTGAAAATATTGTTGATACACAACAATTTTTCTTAGAAATAAACAATAACATATACAACATAGCATTGACTGTCATCCTAAACTACTACGCATTAAGGTTCCACTTGGTTCACCGTAAAACTTTGCATTCTGCAAAATTTTGCATTGCATTAGTTTGCATATGCATTAATTTGCAGTGCATTGCTTTACAACTGCTTGGTAACAGTTAATGAAAAAAAATGTATCACCCAATGTTTGCTTGGTTGGCCTGGATATTGCATTTATGCAAACATCAATTACATAAAAATTGAAAAATAATAATAATAATAATAATAATAATAATAATAATAATAATAATAATAATAATAATAATAATAATAATAATAATAATAATAATATACAGTTGTACATACAGTTTTCGCACAAGCTAAGAGTTCTAAAAAAACTTGTTTCATTATAAAGTTGGACTGTCTAAGAAGTTGAAGGAAAGAGTGAGACTTGCAAAGTTTTACGGGAGATTTTAACTCGTAAAGATTTGTGGGACCACTTAACTACAAGATATGGAGGTGTGGAATTTGAATTCCATAAACTGTTGTTTGCAAATCGTACTAAACGATTATATTTGTGTAACCGCCTGTAAAAGAATGCAAAAACATATTACTCTACGGTATACTAAGCAGAGCCTAAGTATGCTTTTATATGCAATTGAAATTCATGAGACTCATATTCTCATGCCTAGTTGATACTTTCAAAATGGATATGGATCTGGGTTACCCCTGATTCAACCCAGACTCAACCCATTTTATGCCCTAGCAATGATATCCTGGACATGAAATGAAAACTTACCAAGATACGAGACTGGACCTATGACCTCAAATACTACAGAGGATCAAAACCAAGAAGTTCTCATTAAGTGAATCCCCAACGAGCCCAATTCTTCAATTCGCATTGAACCCATAAATCTAAACGGATCAATCCGTGGATAAGCACATTTCTCATGCACCTATTTTCATGAATTGATCTTACCCATGTTCCTTTACTCCGCTCTAAATGTATCAATCACTCATTTTAACCCACCGAAAGTTTTTTTTTCTAAAGAAAATAAAACAAGAATCTTATCCCATTATGTCATACACGAGGATCAACTGATTCAAAATAAGTTCAAACTTTTAAATACGACCGCAACCATAATCAGTAGTGCATGCAACATAAAATCAAAGGCATTGTAGAGAATTTGAAAATTTAAGAAAATATCAGTTAATTTATTTTTCTTCTATAACTTTAAATGCACAAAAATCATATAAAAGCATTATTAAAGCAATAAGAAATTTAATGCTCACGTACTTATCCTAGATTCCTTTGCTTAATGACCATACACATGAAATCATTTTAAGAAAAATTCACATAATCTCTAAATTATAAAGCTTTACCAGGGAATTAAAACAGTCAAGGGAAGTCAACTTATTTGACTGGCGACAATTGGGACAATCAACATAAGTTTGGGGGTTAGACTCTATTAGCTTTTAAATGAGTACTAAACTCAATTAGACATAAACTAATAAGGCCCAACTAAAAAACAATTCTTTTGTTTACTTAAAAGGACCCCTCATGTGTTTCTATCTCTGACACACTCTAACATTTTGCATCCTCCATTTCTCTTGATTCTCTAGAGTAAGTTGTTTCTCTAAAATCTCTTTTTGTTATTATCTGTGAATCTAACTCTTGGGATGTGAATGTATCTCTGAGCTTTGATGTATAAAGATCAAATCTGATTTCGAAATCTATTATTGGTGGTAGTAGGCGAAATGCATTAAGTGAGTGCCTACGATACTAGCTACTTATAAATGGTTGGTAGGCACCGAAATTGAGTTTAAGTGCATTCAGTGTGTGTCTATTGTAAATCCAACATAGATTAATTTGAGATATTGAATAGATGAAAATAAAGACTGAGAGCTAAATAACAAGGAGAGAGATTTGTAGAGAATCAAAAAGAAAATGAGAGAGGAGGTGTTGACATTTTGGAGTGGGTTGCCAAAATGAAGTTATTGCAGAAAAACAAAAATCATATAAAAGCATTATTAAAACAATAAGAAATTTAATGCTCATGTACTTATCCTAGATTCCTTTGCTTAATGACTGTACACATCAAAGAGTTAAAAGCATTAAAACTAAGTCCCACAAGAAAAAAAGAGATATGTGAAATCAATTTAAAAAAACTCCCATTATCTCTAAATTATAAAGATTTACAAGGAAATTAAAACAGTCATGGGAAGTCAACTTATTTGACTGACGACGTTGACTATAACAATCAACATGAGTTTGGGGGCTAGACTCAATTAGTTTTTTAAATGAGTACTAAATTCAATTAGACATAAACTAATATGGGCCAACTAAAAAGAAACCCTTATGTTTACTTAGAAGGACCCCTCACACGTGTTTCTATCTCTCACACGCTCTAACTTTTTGCATCCTCCATTTCTCTTGATTTTCCAGAGTAAGTTGTTCCTCTCAAACTCTTTTTGTTATTCTCTGTGAATCTTACTCTTGGGATGTGAAAGTATCTCTGAGCGTTAATGTATAAAGATCAAATCTGATTTCGAAATTCATTATTGGTGGCAGTAGGCGAAGTGTATTGAGTGCCTACGATACTGGCTACTTATAAATGGTTGATAGGCACCGAAACTGAGTTTAAGTGCATTCAGTGAGTGTCTATCATAAATCCAACATAGATGAATTTGAGATCTTGAAGTGATGAAAAGAAAGATTGAGAGTAAATAACAAGGAGAGGGATTTGCAGAGAATCAAAAAAGAAAATACGAGATGAGGTGTTGGCATTTTGGAGTGGGTTGCCAAAATGAAGTTATTGTAGAGAAACAAAGAAAGAAAAAGAGGAATTTTTGTTTGTAGTTTTTTGGTTCGATGAGCAAGTGCATGGCCCTTAATTAAATGAACATTGGATGGGTCATAAACCAGCATTAAAAATTCAAAACCGTCATTAAGCCAATTGCGCTGATAACAAACAATATAAGGGATCCAAAAGGATATTGGACCTACAAAATACACCCCCCAACTTACAATATATAAAAACTAGCTTCAATGCCAATTCCAATGACAATTGCTATTTATATCAACATTCATATTGAGTAACACCAATACAACATATTACATCCACTAATAGCCTTAGACCGACCACCACTTTGTTTCCTTTTGCCCGACCATCTTAGTCCCAAGGATGATGAATTAGGCAACGATGATGAAAAATGAATTTCAACTGCATTTGTTTCATAGAAAATTCTTTTTCGGAATGTTTATTTCCCTGAATTTAAATTTTCTAGTGTTTGTTTCACAAAAAATTATCACTTTTTGGAAAAAATTTATTCCAAAAGAGCCTCATGGGAGGAAATCAATATCCCAAATTTTAATGGGATGTTGATTTTCCAATATTTTCCTTAGCTTTTATTCTCACTATTTCGATTGTTTAATATCTACCAACACTAACCACCCTACCCTTACAATCACCATCTCAACTCTACAACCACACCACAACTACCACCATGTCACAAACACCCATAACACTGCACCACACCACGCCACACCGCCACCAACATAGCACAACCACTGCCACTACCACAACTATCATCACCAATACCACAAATGTTACAACCATCACCACCACCACCACCACCACCACCACCACATTGGTGAGACCACTATTACCACCACCATGAAACAACTAAAGCCGCAACCCCACCACCACGTCATTACCACCTTCGTAGCCACCATCACATCACCACACTATCACCACCATCATTTTACCATCTCTATTGCCACAACTGCCATCATTGCAACCACAATAACCATAACCACCATCATTACTCAATACTCAAATGAAGAGGACTAACCATAACTCAATATCAAATGAAGAGGACTAAAAAATCAATCCTAATATTCTATCCAGCTACCCAAAAACAAATAACCATTGCCATGTCTCAAGATTGGGGTTCCAATATTTACAACTTGCAGTGCAGACCTCAGAAGTCTTTAAAGCATAATGCTACAATAGACTCGAAACTGAATGAGAACACTGAATCTAATAACACTACAAACCATTTTAGATATCACTTTAACCCCTGCTAATTGAAGTGCATCAACATTCAAAACAAATTCAAGAAAAGTATTCTACGTAAACATACAAGTAGAAACTAAGATAGAAATCTTAGGCATAACTTTTACATGTAACGAAAACTGAAGAATGGATGAGTGGGAGTTTCTGACAAGTATAATAGCGCGGGAGTTTAGGATCCAAAACAATGGTATATAAAATATAAGACACTGAATTTCATAAATTCATGAAAGAAAGTTTACACCCTGCATCCAAGTACAAGAAGGCTATAAAAAGTGGACGCCGTGAAAAACAATAGCGTTACTAATTCTAAATTGTATTGTGTTTATTCCTTTCAGTGCCACACAGAAGCTGAAATCAAATTCCTATTCTTCCATCCCAACAACATGGTCCCATCATTCTCCACTAGTGTGTAGTGTTTTGAATAATGCCTCGGTAGATCTCGTATCACAAAATTAATGTGGGAGCTGAGTGGAAAAGAAGTGAACCCTGCCATGGTGAACCTAGACTTCAACTTCCCTAATAGTTCATGTCGTTCCACCCTCTCTTCATTTTCACAGGCTATGATGTTCACTATGTCCCTAGCCAGACAATGATGCTTTGTATTGATCCTCTCCTTGCTGTCTCTTGGCATGGTTACATCAATGGATTCAAACATAGAAGAGTAAAAATCTAAAGTTTCTTTGAACCTCGCTAAGAACAGAGTAGTGTTTGTGTATCACAAACTAAAAGTTTATACCACAAAAACATTAGAAATTTAATACCACACCAGGTATCACAAACTAAAAATTACTAGTCAACAAATATAAACACAAATTTAGTAGCCAACAAGAAACTCATCTAAACCATCATTTCCAACAGCAGAGCATAACGAAGCTTCATTTGCAGGTTCAAAATAGTTGTTTGGATCATATAGTGTTCATATGCGCACAGAATATATTTAAACACAAAAACGGAGAAATTACGAAAAGAGAGCGAGTTAAGGTTCAAAATCTAGTTGAAATTCATACATAAAATCGGAGAAATTATAGATGTGCATACATTCCTTGCCTTCGATTGAGACTGAGTTCATACCTTCCTTGCCTTCGATTGAGTTCTGAGTTCTAGATTGAGTTCTAGATGAGCAAGCAAGAGGGATCAATCAATAGCGAAATCGATGAAGAGATCAGTCTAAATTGAAGAAGAGGTCTTCGGATTAGGGCTTTTGCATTGAAGAGTGAAAAACTGAGATCGATGGAGGGTGACTCGATGGCGTTTGAAATGAAGAACAAAGAGAAAATCGATTGATATGTTACAAAGAGAGAAACGATTGATATGATTCAAATAGAGATTCGATGGAGTGAATCTAGAGTTTGGAATCGATTACCAAACAAATTTGGGTGAACTGATTTCCGTAAATTTTTTTGAGAAGAATGAATGTTGAGTTGCAAAAAAAAATATTTTGTAACTGTCTCTTGTCTGATGGAGTTTGGAGTTTGCTAAACTTCGATGATATTTGGGAAGTGATCAAGTGTTTGAGCGAGGGAGCTCTCTCTTGTTTTTGCGTTCGTTCGCTCTCTCTCCCCTCTCACGCACAAAAGGTTTTTGATTGTTTTTTTTTCCGGGAAATTCGTAAGTGCACCGGCGGTGTGAGGCAAATGGAGGGTAGCCACCGAATACAACAACAGGCACTGTAGTAGTGCTCTTTTTTTTTTTTTTTCTCCTGTTCTCTCTCTTGATTTTTGGGCTGTCTCCGTCGGCTTGTTTATACCCGACAAAACTAAACCGAAGCAAAGAAGAAGAAAAAATATCAATTTTTTTTAGTACGTGACGGACATAGTTACCAAATTTTCTTCTAATTACGTAATGGGCTAATGGGTTGTAATCAAACAAACCACATCACAATGTTAAATCCTCTAATAATAATAATAATGATAATAATACTCTAAATTATTATTTCTTATTTTACTAATTAGTAATCTAATTAAATATTTTTTATTTCTTAGTTCTTTTTATAAATAATATATTTATAAAATTACTAATAGTAACTTAAGTCAATAATTAGTAACACTTATTTGGGGTTACAAGACTTGTACAGATGTTACTAATTACTCATTTTGGTGTAGTGTATGGTGGAAACAAACTCGTTTATGGATTTATTATCTAATTTAAACTTTTGGCCTATCCAAGGTTTGTATTTCCCTTCTAGCGTGTACGCTTCTCAGGAAAATTTCGGTTCAGTAGATGTCATGCCTGAAACACAACCTTAGATTTTACCTTAAATTTTGGATATTAGATGTGGATAATATACTTTTAACCTTACATTTCCTATGATTTATTAGTTAATGTATCTTAACCATTTAATTACTTAGATGTGTGTGCTATACTTTCAACCTTAGATTTTTGCTGATTTATGAAGTAAGCTCAATTAAGCAAAACAAACATAGTTGAAACAACTGAACGTAAATTACAACAAGATAATGAAATTTGATCTAGAAAAATATTACATTTTCAATATCGAATTTGTGTTATAGCATCATCAACTTGATTTTTAATGGCCTTCAAATTATATATATGTTCGCTACTGTATTTTACCAATTCATGTAGTCGGCCTCGCTCAGTAGTTTCGTATCCTTTTTTTGCTCACTCTGTTCCTGTGCAATTTTGCTTTCAAGTCTTTGTTGTCTCACATGCAATTCATCTTCTAATGCAACAACTTCTTGTCACAAAGACGATATTCTTGCATTTAAACCCTCATTTCGGTTTGTAATTCCCTAACAACAAAATATTACAAATATTCTTACGAATGTTTCAACATTTGTGAAATTGAATCGTCTTGATGTAATTCTTCTTTAAACTCATTATATAACTCCAACAAATGATATCTTAAAAAGTATACGTCAAGTCCAAATTTGTGAATGTCATCATTTTGTTTACATAATTTAGATATACTTGGGGTGCTTTGATCAATAATCCTAAAGTAATATACTCGTGGAACCATTGTGAAAAATAATTCCCACATTGTTTCTTTAGCCAATGCATAATCAATGCCCAATTGCTCAGCATAATAAAGGTCAAGTTCTTGAGGGCACTCTTCCAAAAATCCTGCTAACCCTCGATAACTGAGTTGAAGACGATCTCGATTAAAATAACCTTGTCGAACATAATTATGCCACCATTCTATTGGTACATATTCAGGAGATACATCACCGCTAGAGTTGTTTGCCTTAATTTTAATAGAAATGAAAAAATGAGAAAATTATAACTATAAATAAAATGATTTTTAAAAAAATGATGGAAGGAATGAGGAACGAGTAATATAACTAAAATTGAATGTGAGAAATGGAGAAAATGAGAAAATTTTGGAGATCGATAAGTGCGTATTTTTGTGGTGAAAATGATTTTGGAAGAGTCATTTATAGAGAGAAAATTTTGACCGTTGTAAAAAAATGATTGTTTAAGAAAAAAATTTATTCGCTATGAGAAATTAAATCCAATGGCTTAGAAAAATATAATCGTTAGAGATCAATGTTTGAATGAGGTGATACATAGGCAAAAAAAAGTGAAATTCAGTTGTGCGACCCGTCATAAGTCGCACGGCCTAAGATAGGTCACACAACCCAAATTCACCTTTGCATGCATACAATTCGCAAGCCTCATTGCAAAAAAACCTACATGAGGCTTGCCTGGGATGGCTATTGTGGGGTTTTTGGCCAGGGGTAACTGGGAGTCAGTAGAGAGGGTAGTCTGGTCCTCAAGACTGGCTATTGTAGATGTTGTTAGGGGGTATGTCTTATTTCTCTTTAACGGTAAGGGGTTAGGTTATTGTAACCAGGGGTTAATTAAGTTACTAATTACATAATATGGGGTATGCTTAACATTTGAGGTCACATGTTATGCACACAATTTCTGGTCCATTTTAGTAAAAGGGAACAATGGTGAGGTAAACCTCTTGTGGGGCTTTCGTTCGTTTTGGGGGGTAAGTCTAATTTCACTTAGTCTAGGGGGTATCTCAAATTTCGATTAACAAATAGGGGTGTCTTAAAAACCCTTATATGTTTTTCCTTTAATTTCCATAAATAAAGCATATAAAATATCAAATTAGTCATCTATTATATTCACTACAATCTTCTCACAACCTAGCTAACACACAAAAATTACACTACATCATCAACAACCTAAGTTCATTATCTCCGTCTTCATCCACTCTACTACCATCATCGTAACCATCCCCATCGTCATCATCATCCATTGTCATGACATGGGCCTGCATATCTTGAAACTACATGACCATATCTCTTGCATTAGAAACAAGTGCATTCCATGTTCTACAAAGTAGAATTTGAATGAGAAATAAAACATTTAAATCAAATGGGTAAAACAAAGAAAAATGTATAAAACAATTATCAATATGTACAATGCAAGTATATAACAAAGAAAAATGTACAAAACAATATCAACATTGCAAAATTAGATAATTTCATGCAAACCCACAAGAACTTTGAAACAATATCGTAAACCTTTGAGAAATTGCAAGCTCAAAATAAATATTAGAACAAGCATATATCTACAATTTTTCATCGATAAAGATTTACATATTAGTGGAAATATTGTACACGATGTTTCAACCATAAGTAACAAAGGCCTGCCTATCTTAAGCATTTTCCTTCATAACAAAGAAATGCGCTTAGCCCCCCTCCCGCTCATGAAACGACTTTGTTGCAATGGATGGCAGAGGCACAAGGAACGCTATGAATAGGGCGACGCGAAAATGAAATCGCCCTCCTGGTGTTAATTAAATGATAATTAACCATATATATGACAAAAAAGTGAAAATATTGTTGATACACACCAACTTTTCTAAAAAATAAACAATAACATATACAACATAGCATTGATTGTCATCCTAAACCACTACGCATTAAGTATGCTTTTCTATGCAACTAAAATTCATGAGACTCATATTCTCATGCCTAGTCGATACTTTCAAAATGGATATGGATTTGGGTTACCCCTGATTCAACCCAGACTCAACCCATTTTATGCCCTAGCAATGATATTCTCGACATGAAATGAAAACTTACCAAGACATGGGAGGACCTATGACTTCAAATGCTACAGAGGAACGAAACCAAGAAGTTATCATTTAATGAATCCCCAACAGGCCCAATTCTTCAATTCACATTGAACCCATAAATCTAAACGGATCAATCAGTGTATAAGCACAGTTCTCAGGCACCCCATTTCCATGAATTGATCTTACCCATGTTCTCTCTCTTGTTTTTGAAGTATTTCTGGAGTTGGATCCTTTACTATTCTCTAAATGTATCAATCACTCATTTTAACCCATCGAAAGTTTTTTTTTCTCTAAAGAAAATGAAACAAAATGTTTATCCCATTATGTCATACACGAGGATAAACTGAGTCAAAGTAAGTTCAAAATTTTAAATACAACCGCAACCATAGTCATAGTGCATGCAACATCAAATCCAAGGCATTGTCGAGAGTTGAAATTTTAAGAAAACATCAGTTGATTTCTTTTTCTTCTATAACTTTAAATGCACAAAAATTATATAAAAACATTATTAAAGCAATACGAAATTTAATGCTAATGTACTTATCCTAGATTCCTTTGCTTAATGACCATACACATCAAAGAGTTAAGTCCTAAAAGAAAAAAAAAGAGATATGTGAATTTTTTTTAAAAAATCCCATAATCTCTAAATTATAAAGCTTTACAAGGGAATTAAAACAATAAAGGGAAGTCAACTTATTTGACTGACGACGTTGACTGGGACAGTCAACACAAGTTTGGGGGTTAGACTTAATTAGTTTTTTAAATGAGTACTAAATACAATTAGACATAAACTAATAAGAGCCAACTAAAAAACAATTCGTTTGTTTACTTAGAAGGAACCCTCACGCGTGTTTCTATCTTTCACATGCTCTAACTTTTAGCATCCCCCACTTCTTTTGATTCTACAAAGTAAGTTGTTTCTCTCGAATCTCTTTTTGTTATTATCTGTGAATCTAACTCTTGGGATGTGAAACTATCTCTTAGCGTTAATGTATAAAAATCAAATTTGATTTCGAAATCTATTATTGGTGGCAGTAGGCGAAGTGCATTAAGTGAGTGCATATGATATTGGCTACTTATAAATGGTTAGTAGGCACCAAAATTGAGTTTAAGTGCATTCAGTGAGTGTCTAGCATAAATTCAACATAGATGAATTTGAGATATTGAAGAGATGAAAAGAAAGATTGAAAGCTAAATAACAAGGAGAAAGATTTGTATTGTCCTACGTTTTCACATATTCTTGTCAAGTAAAACCTCCACTATTTGAAAAATGTATTTAAGGTTTGAAGATCTTTGTGTTGAAATAGGTTATTTTAGTAAATTAGATATTACAGAAAGTTCAGCCAACTCTTTTGTACGATTACTGATGTTCGAACACAATAAATCAAAATCAGGCTTTACAAGATTATAATTATACCAGTGTTCTAAAAAGTGTTAGGCGGGCGGCGAGCAGGTGCCTAGCGCCCAGGGGCCTAGGCGGTCTTAGGTTTTGTATTATAACTTTAATAATTTACAAAAGTTAAGCATAATACCTTATCAATTACATCCAATTTAATGTCAAGATACATATGCAAAATTTAAAAACATGAAAAATTAACAATCATGAACAAAATTTATTAAAACTCAAATGACTGAAGTTGGTCATGATGGGTACTTTATACAAAGTTGAATTTGTGGACAAATATCCAAACCTATTCTTTTATTTTTCTTCAAATTGCATGAATAACCTCAGTCATGTTTGATAAAATCTATATTACTAAAATTGGTACCGACAGATCCTTTGAGAATTTCATTAAGTAATCATCATTTGTTACATTTAGACATATACTGAATAAAAAATAATAAAATTGTTTATTTCTAAAAAATGAAAAGGAAAATAAAATAAGAACACAATCAACCTTATTAAAAAAAAATACATTCTGAAATCACTATATATTCAGTAGGCTACCTCTCTCTGTATAAATCATTTTTCCTTAATATATATATATATATATATATATATATATATATATATATATATATCATCATCATCAAAGCTCATTCCTGATATTTTCGTGGTCGGCTACATGGATTTTGGTTCTCCAAGCAATGCGGTCTTTCCACATATCCTCGCCTAATCCAAGCTCACATTCACCTCCTTCATCCAAGTTTTCAACGGTCGTCCCCTCTGTCTACACCCTCCATTAACTTGCCAATCTAGACATTTTCTAATTGGCGCCGTGCTTGGTCTCCTCCGCACATGACCAAACCAAGTAAAACGTTTTTCTCTAATTTTGTCCTTTATGGGCGCTACACCTAAGTATCTCTTAATTCTTTCATTTCTTATTTTATCCTTACGAGTTTTACCACACATCCACCTTAACATACGCATTTCTGCTATTGCCATCCTATGCGTATGTTGTCCCGTAGTAGCCCAACATTCGGAACCGTATAGCATGGTTGGTCGAACAATTGTCTTATAACATTTCCCTTTTAGCCTTACAGACATCCTTCTATCGCATAATACTCCTGACGTCATTCTTCATTTCAACCAACCAGCTTTAATACTATGGTCAACATCTTCTCCAATAGCCCCATTCTTTTGAATTATATATCTTAGATATCGAAAAGCCTCACACTCTGAGACCTCTACACCTTCGATCTTAATTGCATTACTTCTCCCTCATGGTTCACAACCAAAGTTGCACACTAGATACTCCGTCTTCGAACGACTAATTGTAGAACCTTTACTTTCTAAAGCCTCCCACCACCTATCTAATTTCTAACCTAAACCTGCACTATTCTCATCAATTAAGACAATATCATCTGCAAATAACATGCACCAAGGTACATCTTCTTGCAGATGTCTCGTCAACTCATCCATGACCAAAGCAAATAGATATGGACTTAACGCCGACCCTTGATGTAGTCCTACTGACACTGAAAATTCAATGGACATCCCACCTACTGCGCGAACACTTGATACAACCCATTCATACATATCCTTAATGATATCGACATAACATTGAGACACTTTCTTCCTTTCAAACACCCACCAAATTAACTCCCTGGGGACTCTATCATATGCTTTCTCCATATCAATAAAAACCATATGCAAACTCTTACGTGCCTCTCGATATTTTTCTATAGTTTGCCTAAGCATGAAGATGGCCTCCGTAGTAGACCTACACGACATAAATCCAAATTGATTCTCCGAAATCGTGGTTAAACTCCTAAGTCTTCGTTCTATAACCCTCTCCCAAAGTTTCATCGTATGACTCATAAGCTTTATCCCTCTATAGTTCGAGCAATTCCTGATATCCCCTTTGTTCTTATAAATTGGTACCACAATGCTATGCCTCCATGAATCTGGCATTTTTCTAGTTTCCAAAATCCTATTAAAGAGCTTAGTTAGCCATTGAATCCCAACTTCTCCCAGACATTTCCATGCTTCAATTGGTATATCATCCGGTCCAACGGCCTTCCCTGTCTTCATTCTTTTTAAAGCTTCTCTGACTTCTGTGGCACTAATTCTGCGATGGAACACGCGATCTCTCCCTTCCTGTGAATCCTACCCCTCCAAGTTTAACTCCCCTACATGTGTTCCATTGAGTAGGTTCCAAAAGTAATCATTCCATCTATCTAAAATAGCTTTATCCTGCATTAAAACTCTTCCATCCTCATGCTTAACACACTTAACATGACTCAAGTCCCTAGTTTTTCGTTCTCTAGCTTTAGCTATCTTGAAAATATCTTTCTCCCCTTCCTTTGTACCTAGTCTATTATAAAGATCATCATATGCTATCTTCTTAGCTTCCCCTACTGCTTTACTACTCAACTTCTTAGCTTGCTTATAAAACTCATAAGACTCTAGGCACCTATCTTTTTGCCACTCCTTAAAACATCTTTTCTTTTCCGCATTTGTTGCACATCAGTGTTCCACCACCATGTCTCCTAACCATATAAACCTCCTATTTTGGCATCTCCTAACTCTTCCTTCCCACATCTTCTTATTCGGTTTGTCAAATGTTCAAAAAGATCCGCGCTACTAGTCATATCCTTTGGTTCTAAATTCTCCCAACCCTCTGAAATTGACTGGCCACCCAAAATCTTCTTTCTAAATTTTTGGCACACATCTCCCTGTAAGGTCCACCACTTAATTCTCAGTCTAACTTGTTCTATAGCAATACGACCCCTACTCTTAAGACAAAAATCGAGAACTAACAATCTATGTTGGTTTGTCAGACACTCCCCTGGTATAACCTTACAATTTTTACACCTACCTAAATCGTGTCTCATAACAAGAAAATAATCAATTTGACTTCTATTGCGCCCACTCGCAAAGGTCACCAAGTGATCTTCCCTCTTCTTATAAAAAGTATTTACGATTCCAAAATCCTAAGCTAAAGCAAAAGTTGTGAATCAATGGTCTTCCGGTACAATGTGAAATTGGTTGCAGGTACCAGGAATGCTTTGATAAGATACATTCTGAAGCTATAACTCCACCTCAGTCCCAGGCTCGTTCTAGAGCCAAAAGAACAAACGTATCTCCCTTGGAACAATTCTCATGCTCAGCGAGTAAACTGCTGGAACCTGCCAATCAGAATTCGGAGAGGCCAAAGGCAAATAAACACAAGAAATGTCATGTCATAAAACTGTCAGACATCTACTGCAGAAACATAACCAAGTGGACCGAGGTTATGAAGCATGTCTTCCCTCTTTATGAACATGCCGTGAATTCATCTTCACAATCTCCTTCCAAGACCAATTTACTCTTTAACTCCCCCGTGCTCTCTGAAGAGTAGTGACATTTTTCAAGAGTATCATGAGAGGTCATCATCGAGCAACAAAAAGAAGATCCTTTCAAGATTTGGAGAATCTCATCTAACAACTGCACTTGCAAGCCCCCCAATTCTAAAGCAAATTATAAACAAGGCCTTGCATGAGAAATACATTGATCAACTGCACTGTCGAGAAGCTAAGAGAATGGCGGGACAGAAACAAAGCATCACTGCCAAAGATGGGGGCAACTTGCAGAACGTGAATGTGGCAGTTGCAAGAAAGGCACTTGTTACTGACGCAAGAGATGTGATCAAACATTTTCGAGATCTCCAGGCCCATGCCAATGATGATGTTAGTAGAGAGGAAGAAGACGAAGATGATGAACTAGAACTATAGATGATGTAGTGTTCCTTTCTTTGTTAGGTTGTGAGAACATTGTAACGAAAAATAGAGGACTGATTTGTTACTATCTTGATATGTTCTGCTTTTGGAAATTAAGGGGAAAGATGCATTCTGAGTCTTAAACTTGACCACTTGACCATTGCAATTTTGTTTGCTTTAAATAACCCAAAAGCACTTCTGAATTGATCTTATTCTTTACCTTCACTTCACATCTTTTGGTTACTAAGCATATTTCTACATTATATTAGTTTATCAGTAATGTGACTTGGTCTGCACCCATTTCTAACATGGTAGTCTCTGCAGATCTGTGGGGCGGCGTAGTAAGTGCTTGATCCTTTTCTTCTAAGGCAGGTAAGCTAGTACTGTGTGGAAATTTGACCCTTAATGAAGTGATACAAGAATTAGCCAAGAATCCATGGGCAATGCTGACTGGTAAAAGCTTGTTGCCAAAAGTTGTAGCTACCCATAACCAAGTTTATTATGTTGCAGCTTGCACACAAGACACATGCGAGGGTAATTCCTGTGAAACGATCAGGTTTTTTTTTTTTTTCTTCTTTCTGATAGTGAAACTTTTCTCATTTCTTGTTTGAATGCATTTATTGGCAACTAATCTAGAAACTGAAAATGAATTTGGTGGGAAAGAAATATAGAGCTTTCAGTTTCTCTTCTTTTCTTTTTTGAACGGTGAGTAGGGTTTTTATTGGATCCCAAATCATTAAACACCTAGATTTGTGATACCATCCTCCACAAATTTACCAACTGAGCTAGTACGTGTTAGAGATATCAAATGACATTGCTAGATCAATCAGAGAGGTAGGGTCGACTCCTAACTTGCTGATCACAACTAAGCACATGCAAGGTTTAAGGGGTAAGTTGTTGCAGCATAGCCTTGCTAAGGGACTCAATCCCCACAGATTGCATGTTAGCTCAAGACGGAGGCACACATTGGGGGTTTTGAGAAACCATGCAGGTCATGTTATTATATGTATGTATGTTCAATGCAGGTTAGCTTTCTAATCAAACCTGGAAGGTTTGGCAAGAAAACATGAAGGTCTTCAGTGGCAATATTTTTGAAAATTGAGCCTGAAGCCTTTATTTCAAGGCATACCGATGGTAGTTTTCTCTCTATACAGGGGAAATTTCATGAGGGGATTGTTGAGGTCTTAGAAGCTGAAATGTTTGATTGCTGAAACATTTCATCTTCATAAGTTGATCTCCCCAATTGACAAGATTTTCACCTTGGTAAAGTTAATTGTGTGTGCTTCGGGTGTTTTTTGTTGTTGTCGTTGTCAGAAATTTCATATTTCATACCATACTATCTATAGAGTGAGTGACCCCTCAACAGGTTATGCACGCATGTTTAGTTCGATGAAATGGTATAGTTGGAAATCTGAAGATCTGAACTTTGCAAGCATCCTAGGGGGATAACTTGGTGCACGCACGAGCCACTTATTTTTGTTTGTGTCTTGTCATCATTGAGGAACACGAACCCTTTTTATTAACTCGGGAATGTCCAACAAATTTGTTGGAAGGTCCATTACATAGACCAGTTGGTAAACTATTTACAAACTTAGTCTAGTTGTAAGCTCAATCGGGGTTAAAAAAAAAAAATTCTAAATTATAGTTCCTTGTGATTCTGACAGAAATTTGCATGCAAGGTGAAACTGTCAGACATCTACTGCAGAAACAAAACCAATGGACCAAGGTTATGAAGAAAATGTGTTCCCTCGACTCGAACATGCCATGAATTCATCTTTTCAATCTCCTTCGAAGACTAACTTACTCAACTCCCCGATGCTCAATAAAGAGTAATGACATTTTTCAAGTATATCACGAGAGGTCATCATCGAGCAACCAAAAGCGACCTCAAGATTTCGAGAATCTCGTCTAACAACTATACTTGCAAGCTCCCCCCCCCCCCCCCCCCCCCCGGTTCTAAAGCAAATTAAAAACAAGGCTTTGCATGAGAAATACATTGATGAGCTACATTGTCGAGAAGCTAGGAGATGGCTTGGCATGTTGTGCCTCGCAAAATCGTAACATATGCAAAACACAATTCATAGTTGCAATAATGTAAAGTAATAAATCCAAAGTATAATCAAGACAATATAAAGTAAATGAAAATAAAATACGTACCACACAAGCAGTTTAACTTGGTTCGGCAAGCTTGGCTATGTCCACAGGCAAATAAAATAGCTTCCCACTAGTGAGATGGAAGAATACAAATGGAAAGAGCTAAACAACGTCAATAACGTTAAACCCACACGTCTCTAAATGACACCACAGATATACGCGAGTGCGTATATCTCTCAAACACACATACTCTCTTCTCTCACAATACACACACAAAAGAACCCTAACACAACAAACACACAAAGAAGAAAACGATGATGAAGAAGGGGATCCAACTTACTTTCTTGAACATGAAAGTAAGTAGGACAACCAAAGATATGCAATCTATCATAATCATTAACGAGATTTCCAGACCATACCTCAATAAGAGTTTTTCCATCAATCGCAGCTGCAGACAACATGTTGATGAGATGGCAGGCATGCCATGCCTTATGTTTTGCCCAATTCAGCATTGGACAACATACAATGAACCTTCTCTAGCAATGTATGCTTCATGCATTCTGCCACCCCATTTTGTTGGGTAATATCTCTAACCATGAAATGTCTGACAATTCCCTCATCCTGACATATTTGCACGAATGGACCAACTTTGTATTCACCTCCATTATCTGAACAGTGCCTTCTGATCTTTTTTCCAGTCTGAGGTTCAATCATCTTTTTCCACTTTAGGAACACATTCAAGACTTCATCCTTACGATTCATGGTGTACACCCACACACGTATTGAATAATCATCTAAAAAAGTAACGAAATAGTGCATACCTCCCAATGATGCTTGCTTGCCAGGTTCCCAAATGTCAGAATGAACATAATCAAGAGTCCCACTAGTACGGTGGATAGAGGTGCAAAACTTGACTCTTGTCTGCTTGCCAATTACACAATGTTCACAAAGTTCTAACTTGCAGATCTTAACACCTTTTAACAAACCTTGTCTCACAAGAGTTTGCATACTCTTCATACCAACATGCCCTAAACGCATGTGCCACAATCTGGTAGTATCACAAGAAACACTCGCAATATCAATTACTGCAACATCATCCATAATTGTATTCCCGGTCAAGAAATACAAATTACCTCTTTTGATTGCCTTCATCACTACCATTGCACCAGATTCAACCTTGATAACACCATCTGACACAGTTATCATGTAACCTTTGACATCTAAGGAATCTACTGAGATGAAATTATTCTTCAAAGCAAGAACATACCTGACTTCTTTTAATCCCGAATTACACCATCATTACAGTTCCAACATCTAGCTTTTTAAAGCTAGAAAACAAGTCCCTACGGGGACACATATGATAAGTGCAACTCGAATTGACAATCCACTTGTTAGTAGAACATATTATCGCTGATATAGATAAGGAATACTCATCAAAATCTTCATTACTACGTACGACAACATTCACATTGGTGTGTTTCTTCCTTTTCTCTTTGGTGCTGATACAGTAAGTACATTCATTTATCGTCGAAACCTTTTGACTTTTCGATCTTCCCCTCACAGTCAATCTCATCATAATTTAATGTTTAGTTTCCCGTTAACAAAGTTGTCACGAGATGCTCGTATTCTTCTAAAAGGGAATTCAAAAGGCACAAAGCCTTATAATTTTCAGGAACAATTTCTTCTAAATTCAATAGGTCGGTAGTCAGTTTATTGAACTCATTTAGATGCTCAGAAAAAGTAACATGTTGTCTCATATTCATCCGAAAAATCTAATTCATGAAGAAGAGTTTATTTTGAATACTCTTCATCATATACTTGTCTTCCAATTTTTTTGACTACACTTTAGCGGAGGTTTACTTCATAACGAAGTATTTTTGTTCTTTCGCTAAACATAGTTGGATAGACCCACATGCTTGCTGATTCAACTTGTTCCAAGATTTTTCTCCCATGGTGCCTCGCATATCTCCCAAATCATTCTCCAAGTTTTGTTCACTACACCAAAAATCCCCATTAACCACAGTTCTATACCGTGGGCGTAACCCATTGTCACGACTAAGAGCCGTGGGCTACAGAGGCGTCGCGAAATTCTTTGTCACGGCTATAAACCGTTGCTAAACATTGTAGCAACGGTTTTATGCTTGAATAGGGGTGGTGATTTTCAGCATTTAGCCACGGTTCTAAACCGTTGCAAGAACAATAGCAACGGTTTTTAGCCGTGGCAACAATAGCCACGGTTTTAAGCCGTGATAAAGTATGGATAATAGCAACGATTTTAAACCGTGTCTAACAAGGTAGCAACGGTTTTCAGCCGTGGCTAACCCTGGCCACGGTTTTAAGCCGTGGCTAAACAGTGAGAAATAAACCGTGTCTAACAAGGTAGCAACGGTTTTCAGCCGTGGCTAACCCTGGCCACGGTTTTAAGCCGTGGCTAAACAGTGAGAAATAAACCGTGGCAAACGTGATAGCAACGATTTTTAGCCGTGTCAATTCATGGCCACGGTTTTAAGCCGTAGCAACTGATAAAGAATGCCCACGGTTTCTAGCCGTGGCAAGCTGCAACCACGGTTGTAAGCCGTTGGCAGTTAAAACAAAATTCAAAAAAAAAAAGAAATCTGTTTTGTTGCAACGGTAACCGTTGCAAATTAATATAATCGAAAAAAAAATTTATATTTTATTTTTGCTGCTGCAGCAAAATCACAGCCGTGGCACCTGCAAAATCTATCCTTACTATGGTTTCTGTCATGCCTCCGGCACGAATAAGATTCCACAAACTATATGCTAGATAAATACAAAATCAACCGTAAAAAGGAACTTGTCAAGTTTTGACGCCAAACAAAAACATGTAAACAAATAGCACTAATGTACAATAACAGGATTAACCTGAACAAATGGAACCTTGTTATATCATGTTTCGCTCGCATCTAAAACAAAAGAATTTCTCTATGTTTTTTCCAACAATACAAATCCACCTAGTTATAATGTAAGAAAATACATTGATGCCCTTAGGAACAGGCCGGCCCCATTTCTTTCGGTAGTTGCTTGTTCAATATACTGAAAATGATGAGAATGCAGCACCTGGTAGTTGCTTGTATATGGCACCGGTGATGGTTGATACAACGACACACTTTGCACCCCAGAAACAAGCAATGTATGCGCATTCTCCTGTCCAACATACTGCTGCCCGTACTGGCTCAGACCTTCAGAGCCCTGCAGTATAAAAATTAGTCAGTACTCAATGACAGACAAACATGACCTATAAAGATTGCTAATAAACCAATGACAGACAAACATGACCTATAATTTCTGGTGTACTAGTATATGCATGAATCTTAGCCATAAAGACATGCCTGGAGATTTGTATATCTATTGTGATACATTAATTGTCTGAGACACCCAAGCTATATCATTGATGTACCAAAAAAGACTGACACATGTGAAATTTTTTAAGATTTTTTTTTCCTATTTTCATTTAGAGAAGAAGATTCAAAACTATATGGATGGAACTATGAGATTAATCAGTAACATACCTCATGGCCATTGCCACTGACCACATCAGGTGCATCAACTCTTCTATCAGGATAACTCAATCTCATTGGCATTGGTTTCTTTCCAAAGTGGTACAAAGATTTAGCTCTCAGCACATCATGCACAGAGCTTCTCCTTACTGGAACTGTCCCCTTTGGACATCCATCCCCACTAATTTCATGCCATGTTTGCCATGCAATACTACCACTACTTCTCAGTCCTCCTTGTTCACATTTCCATATGCCGAAATTGTTCTTCCCATTGAACTTTTCGACATCAAAATTACCGACTGTAGTGGTAATCATTTTCGAACTAGAACTTGAACTTGACGGCTTTGTCATGTTCTTTAACACTTTCATACAAAACTATCAATTCATACACCTACAAAAAAACCCAAGGAAATACCTTCGACTCTGATACCAATTCGTTGCGCCTCACGAAAACTTAACAGATGCAGAACACAATTGATAGTTGCAATAAAAAGTAATAAATCAAAAGTATAATTAAGGCAATGCAAAGTAAATGAAAATTAAATAAAACATGTACTACACAAGCGATTTAACGTGGTTCGACAAGTTTGCCTATGTCTACGGGCAAAAAGAATAACTTCACTAGTGAGATCGAAGAATACAAATGGAGAAATCTATACAAAGTCAATGACGTTAATCCTACACATATCTAAATGACACCAAAGATATACGCGTGTGCGTATATCTCTCAAACACACACACTTTCCTATCTTCTTTCTCATAATACACACGCAAAAGAACCCTAACACAACAGACACACAGAAGAAAATAATGATGAAGAAGGGGTTCTCCCTTCCTTTTTTATAGCCACTGAGTGGCGGTAATGGAAAATTCCACCACCTTCTTCTTTTTTCTTATCCTTCTTTACTTCAAGATCCACCTCTAATCCAATTCAAACATTCAGTCAATGATTGCGACGTCAACGATTCCGACGACTTCCATCAAATTCTAGCTAATTCGAAATTTCTAGCTCCATCTTTTGTTGCCGACAAGCCGTGATCCTGCATATCTGAATAGGTATGTCTCTGTTATTCTATTTCTCAATTTGTTTCTCAACAATTTTCTACATTGGCGAAGATTTCATAAATCTAAGTCGACAAACATTATCCGTCTTTTCCCTTCACACCTAATGGGGTTTAACACACACGAAGGATGTTGATCAAGTCCAAACAGTGTTGAAACTTGACCCCAAAAACTATCTTTGTCAACATATCTACTGGATTCTTACACAAAGTGAAAACGAACATCAATGTGCTTCATACGTGCATGATGAACTTGATTCTTCGCCAAATAAATGGCACTCATATTATCACAAAAGACATCTAGATGGTCTTGTACTACACCCAAGTCATCAAGCAACCCTTGAAGCCAAGTTGTTTCCTTAACAACTTATGTAACCGCCATATACTCAGCTTCAGCTGTAGACAATAAAATTGTAGACTATAATGTATATCTCCAACTTACTGGTCCTTTAACAAGAGTAAAGACATAACCAGCCGTTTATCTATATCTTCTGCATATTCTAAATCCACACAACCAACACAATCCTGACCACTACTCACATCCTTCTCAAAGTGTAAACCAACATCTACTGTACCCAGGATGTACCGTAGAATCCATTTCACTGCATGCTAGTGTTCTTTGCCTGGATCATGCATGTACCGATTTAGCATACTGATTGCCTGTGATGTTGGAACTCGTACACACCTTTGGATACATTAAGCTTCCCACTGCATTTGCATATGGAAATTGAGCCATACATTCTCGTTCCTCATCAATACTAAGAGACATAAAAGCTAAAAGCTTAAAGCAAGGGGCAAAAGGTGTACTAACTGATTTTGTGCTGTCGTTCATCCCAAATCGCTATAACACCTTCATCAAATACGCTTATTTAGACAAGCTCACATTTCCCCTTCACCCTGTCTCTTTGAATTTCCATGCCAAGGATCTTCTTAGCTTCACCAAAATTTTCATCTCTAGCATTTCAATTTATCAATCTCATACTTGCTCTTGGAGGCTATAAGCATATCATTTTCATATAAGAACAAATATATAAAGGAACCATCACGAAGCTTTCGGAAGTAGACACAATGGTCATAATGGCATCGAGTGTACTTCTGCCCTAGCATAAATTGATCAAACCGCCTGTACCACTGTCTTGGAGACTACTTCAACCCGTACAAGGACTTGTTCAGTTTACACACACAATCTTCTTTCTCTGCAACCTTAAACCCATTTGGTTGAGTCATATAGATCTCCTTATTCAATTCACCATGCAAAAACACAGTTTTCACATCTAATTGAGCTAACTCGAGATCAAATTATGCAACCAAGGCTAGCAAGATTTAAATGGAAGAATGTTTCACAACTGGAGAAAAGACTTCATTGTAGTCTATACCTTCCTTCTGAGCATACCCTTTCGCAACTAACATTGTCTTGAAGCGCACACCATCACTAGGAAATTCTTATTTCTTTGTGTATAACCATTTGCACCCAATAGTTTTCTTTCATTTTGGTAGACTACACAACTCCCATGTTTCATTCTTGAGAAGAGATTTCATCTCTTCATCCATAGCCTTCTTCCACTGTTCACATTTCGTACTTTCACTTGCTTATTTATGGGTAGAAGGCACTTCATCCTCAACAACTGTAAGTGCATAGGCTACATAGTCACTAAACCTTTGAGAACATTTTATATTTCTCTTTGGCCTACTTATTGCAATTTACTTTTGTATTGGAGTCTCTGGAACATCATCAACTGTATCTATTGCAGTCTCATTATTTGTGTCATCATCTGCACCAACTATGGAATCGGTGGGGTATTACATCTGTAGATACAAGACTAACTAGAACATGTAGAGTAGCATCAATCTCCACCTGCTGCGAATTCTCTATGGTCAAAATATCTCCACTTGCTGAGAGTTCTTTAGCTTCATCATATAAGCCTCATCGAAAGTCACGTCGTTGCTAATAACATTTTTTCTAGATTCAGGAATTCACAACTTATAGCTTTTTCACACCATCCACGAAATCCAAAGAAATAGCTTACTTGGCTCGAGGATCCAACTTATTTTCTTAAACATGAAAGTAAGCAGGACAACCACAGATAAGCAATCTAGCATAATCATCAAACCATACCTCAATAGGAATTTTTCCATCAATCGCAACTGTAGGCAACTTGTTGAGGAGATGGCAGGCATATGCCACAACCTCACGACTTGCGCATTCCAACATTGGGCAACATATAACGAACCTTCTCCAACAATGTACAGTTCATGCATTCTGCCACCCCACTCTGTTGCGGAGTACCTCTATCCGTGAAGTGTCTAACAATTCCTTGATCCTAACATACTTGGAAGAATTGATAAACTTTGTATTCACCTCCATTATCTGAACGAAGCATTCTGATTTTTTTGCCAGTATGAGTTTCAATCATCTTTTTCCACTTTAGCAATACATTCAAAACTTCATCTTTATGCTTCATGATGTACACCCACATATGTCTTGAATAATCATCTACAAAAGTGACAAAATAGCACATACCTCTCAATGATGCTTGTTTGACATGTTCCCAAATGTCTGAGTGAACATAATCAAGAGTCTCACGAGTAAGGTGGATAGTGGTGCAAAACTTGACTCTTGTCTGCTTGCTCATTACACAATGTTCACAAATTTCTAACTTGTAGGTCTTAGCACCTTTTGACAAACCTTGTTTCACAAGAGTTTGTATACTCTTCATACCAACATGCCCTAAACGCATATGCCACAATCTGGTAGTAACACAAAAAACACTTGCAGTCTTAGTAACTGCAACGTCACTCGTAATTACTCATGGTCAAGAAATGCAAATTATGTTTTTTTATTGCCTTCATCACTACCATTGCACCACACACAACCTTGAGACACCATCTGCCACAGTTATCTTGTAACCTTTGGTATCTAAGGAACCTACTGAGATGAGATGAGATTTTCTTCAAAGTAGGAACATACCTAATTTTTTTTAAATCCTGAATTATACCATCAAACATCTTGAGCCGAATTGTATCTATTCCTTCTGTTTTGTATGGTTGATCATTACCCATCAGATCACTCTTCCATCTAGTTTTTTTAAGTTAGAAAACCAGTCCCTATGGGGACACATATGATAAGTGCAACATGAATCGACAATCCACTCGTCAGTAGAACACATTAACGCTGATATAAATAAGGAGTACTCATCAGGATCTTCATCACGACAACATTCACATTAGTGTGTTTCTTCCCTTTCTCTTTGACTTTGATTTTCAGATAATCTTTAACCCAGTGCCTGTTTTATGACAACAAGTGCATTCATCTATCGTTGGATCCTTGGAACCATTTCTTGATTTGGATCGAGATTTATCTCTTTTGCCACCAGATTTTTGACTTTTCGATCTTCCCCTCGCAGTCATTGCTTCAGAAGCTGAATCCTTATGGACTTTGAGGTCCATCTTTTTGTACTCATAATTGAGCAACGCCGTCACAATCTCATCATAATTTAATGATTCATTTCTCGTTAACAAAGTTGTCCCGAGATGTTCATATTCTTCTGTGAGGGAATTCAAAAGGCACAAAACCTTATAATTCTCCAGAACAATTTATTCTAAATTCAATAGGTCGACAGTCAGCCTATTGAACTCATCCAGATGCTTAGACAAACACCTTGTTTCATATTCATTCAAAAAATCTGCTTCGTGAGGAAGAGTTTATTTTATATACTCTTCGTCATATACTTGTCTTCATACATTTTTCACAACACTTTAGCTGAGGTTTCCTTCATAATGAAGTATTTTTGCTCATTCGTTAAATAGTCAGATAGACCCAGATGCTTGTCGATCCAACTTGTTCCAAGCTTCTTCTCCCATGGTGTTTGGCTTATCTCCCAAAGCATTCTCCAAGTTTTGTTGTGCTAGTACATCCAATAGGACCAATACTTGACATTGCCACATGCCGAAATTATTCTTCTTTTTGAACTTTTTGACATCAAATTTGCCGACTATAGCAGTAATCATTTCGAACTAGAACATTTTCATACAAAACTATCGGTTCACACAATTAAAAAAAACCCAAGGAAATACCTTTGACTCTGATACCAATTTGTTGCAACTCACGAAAGCTTAACAGATGTGGAACACGATTAATAGTTCAATAAAACGTAATAAATCCAAAGTATAATTAAGGCAATGTAAAGTAAATGAAAATAAAATAAAACATGTACTACACAATTGATTTAACGTGGTTCGACAAGTTTGCCTGCGTCCATGGGCAAAAAGAATAATTTCACTAATGTGATCAAAATTACAATCGGAGAGACCTACACAACGTTAAGCCCACACGTGTTTAAATGACATCATAAATATATGCGTGTGTATATCTCTCAAACACACACACACACTCTCTCTCTCTCACTCTCTCGCTTCTCTCTCTCTCTCTCTCTCAATACACACACAAAAAACCCTACCACAATAGACACACATAGAAGAAAACGATGATGAAGAAGGGGTGATGGAGAATTCCACAACCTTCTTCTTCTTTCCTTTGCCTTCTTCACGTCAAGATCCTGCTAAGATCCACCTTTGATCCATTTCAAACATATAATCAACGAGCTCGACGCCAACATCCGGCAGTTCTATCAAATTTCAACTAATTTGAAAATTTCTGCTCCATTTTCTATTGCCGACAAGCCGTAATCCAGCAGATCTGAGAAGGTATGTCTATGTTCATTTGTTTCTTAATATGTTTGTGAATATCACTGCTAAAGTTGGAGGCAATTTGCATAATGTAAATATGGAAATGCAAGAAATGCACTTGTTTGTGATGCAAGAGATATGATCAAGCAGTTTCATGATCTGCAGGCCCATGCCAATGATGTTGATTTTAGTAGAATGGATGAAGATGATGAACTAGGACTATCGCTGATGTAATGTATTTGTTTATTAAGTTGTGAGAAGATGGTTATGTATAGAGGTTGATTTGATACTATTTTGATATGTTCTGGTTTTTTTCGAAATTGGGGGAAAATGCACCATCAAGTCTTGTACTGTGATTCTACGTGACGAGGAAACCAGCGAGGAAAGGGAGGTGGCAGGGGGTGAACCGTTCACCCCCTCAGGATGCGCGCGCCAAAAAAGTGGGCACACATCCCGAGGGGGTGAACGGTTCACCCCCTGCCACCTCCCTTTCCTCGCTGGTTTCCTCGCCCACTTCCTCGACATTTAGAATTTTTGTTAGTAAAACTATTTGTGAACTTTAGTCAAATTTTATTCTACACATTGAAACTAACTATGCTCAGTCTAAAATGATAATTAAATTAATAGGTATAGTAGTCCTCTTAAGATCAATTAATTATTGTTCCTTTTTACTCTCTCTGATAGAAATTTGCATGCAAGGTTAAATGTTTTATTGTTAGAAAATTGTCTTTAAAAGACCAGCTCAACTAAAACTCTGTATATCAATGATCAATCAACTCATTAATTATCCCAAATGAGTACCGCTGGCAAATGTCGAAATTTTTTTAGCTCCCTTCAGCGAGAGTAATCTTGTATATCTCGGGCTCAGATGGTTGACTTTTAGCTCCCAAAGCCACAACACAAGCACCCTCCTTGAATTTGGGAATTTTCTTCCTCATCAACCATCGTCATAACCACCGTTTGATCTTCGAGACTCTAATTTTATTTTTCAAACAAAAGTACCACAAACATAAACTTGAAACTTAAGAAGGTTGAATGATAAAACCACCTTTCACAACCTGTTGCAACTCGATGAGTTCAAGGTTTGCTTATATTTGGTTTTGGGGGTTTGTTGTTCATCATAGAGATGAATCTAATGTTACTTCTCTACACATGATAATTACATAATTATATCATTTTTTACCTCATATTATATTTTTGTTAATTCTTGTTTTATTTTATTTTAAATTAATTATTAAATTTTTGTGTTTTTCTAGAATTCGGAGAAATAATTAAGAAATCAAAAAAAAATGCAATGAATAAATCACAGACGGTGACTTCAGATGAAGTAGAGGTGAGAATAGTCTAAGCTCATAACCTAAACTCAAAACCAAACCCAAAACAAAATTTGTAAACCCAAACCCAATGCCAAACTCAATCAAACCCAAAGCATATTCTCTTAATTATCCAAGATTCTAGTTTGATTTAAGCCTTAAATCACTCATTGAACCCTCCCCTTAACTTGTCCAAGTTCATTTTCTTAATTCTCTATAAATACAATAGAAATGAATAAGAAAGGGGAAGAAGAGAAGGGAAAGAAAAAAAATACAGAATACCAAAACCTCTTCTTCACAATTTGTGATTCTTATCACCATCCCAACCAAGCAAAATCACCACCCACAGTCTATCCATATCTGTTTTCTCTCCTTCACTCCACCGAAACAGGGGCGTGACAACCCTGTTTCACTTCATCTTCAACCACCGTCACCGGCTGCACCACGCACCACCACAGAGACTTAAATCAAGTTGACGCTACTAGCACCCAGTGGACCTTGCTGAGAGCACCTCGGCTGAGAAAGATCAGAACTATTTGCACCCACTAGGATCTGCTGAGCCACACTGGACCTGTTCCTGTTTGCACCCTGCTGAATGCTCTGTAACACCACAGTGAATTAAGTCTCAAACTCTAGAATTAATTTCATTTTACTTTATTATTCCATGATTAATATTAATTGATTCGTGATTTATAATATTTTACTTTCACCTAATATGTCATGCATCATAGGTTGTTAGAAAAATATTATGTTGTAAATCAAGCATGTTTTAATTGAATAATTAAACTTGTGATTAATTGTGCCCTAACAAGACAATTAATGTTAGAAGTTTATACATTGCTAGAGTCATTTATTTGAAATTGGAATAATAAGAAAAATTAAATATAATTTTAGGAACTTGAAAAATATTTTGCAAATTGTGGTTTCCCTCCAACTCTTTTCTTTTATTTATTGTTATTTTTATTACTTTTGTTTAACTCGGATTTTTAAACACTGTAACCCCCATTTTCTCCAAATTAGTTTAGGTAAATTACTAAATTCAATTTAATCCACCTTCCTCGTGGGATCGACCCGTACTTGACGTTGTCTACCAGTTAGACACCGTGCACTTGCGGTTATTACAAGTGGGTCAAATTAGCCTGTTTGTTTAGGCCAATTAAACCCGCAACAAGTTTTTGGCGCCGTTGCCGGGGAAGGTAGCGGTGTAATTGAATTTAAGATTTATTTTCAATAATTTAAAAAAAAATTCAGAAAAAAAAAATTTATTTTTATTTTGTTAAGTTCTTTTTACACTCATTTTGTGTTATTTGTTTGATTTTGCAGAATACACGCTTCTCGAGGAAATTGGACGATCCTGCAAACATCAAGCAAATTTTAATTTTAAAATTTTTTTATTTTGTGAGGAGAGTTTTAATTTTATTTTCACCTCGTTTTACGAGTGTGTGGTGTAATAATTTTTAAACTCTATTGTTTTCCATTTTTAATCACCTAAAAAAAACCCAAAATTTTCCAAGTCAAAAGAAATTATAGGGAAACAATTTTAATTGTTACCCAATAATTTTTTTATGATTTAGAAATCCGACTTCTAAGACCAAGACCGGTAATTTGATTGCATATGTTTGTGTGCTGATTGAAACGGATAAAAAGAAGTCGGACATTTTTTTTAATTGTGCAAAACGAAATACGCACACTGTAAGTACTTCTATCACACGCAATGTATTAGCGACCCGGGTGCTTTGTGTAATTGTTTGAAATTGTGTGATTGGTTGTTTAATTTCTGTAATTGTGAATGCTAAACTTTAGTAATTCATAATGCAGACCCAACTTTTAAATTGAAACTGGTGGGACTTGATATCTTCACCTCATCACTCCAGCCGTGTGCAACCAATAGCCAAACATAATTAAAATCAGTTAGCAAGTTAGATAGAACAATCTTTTAGGTACGGTGTTCATAGGACAACCAAGACCAAGGTGAATCCAATAATTTTTGTGTTGACCAAAGCTAAAAGTGACAATGGGTTTAATCATTCAATGAACTCTGAGAGGCCACTTCCACAAGGGTAATTTACCCGGTACGCCGAGTCATAAGTACTTCCTCAAGTGTACATTTAAGTACTTCCTCAAGTACTTAAATGTACATTTAACATCACATCGTTCTCACATCTATTGGCTTACAGAGCGGTAGCACAAGGAAGTACTTAATTGGACTATTGTGACCTCTTTCTCTTGTGCGATAATCCGGTTTCTTTGAAACAAAACTCCAACTTACTGATTTTGAACTTTGTGGTGTAAAGTATACACTCTTAGGATCATCTTGTAGCACCCATTGCTCTGATATAAAGATTACATAAGAAATAATTTGTCCCCCAAAGATAAAAAGATAATTAATCTAAAAAACACTGATTGCTTAGGGAGGCATTTTTTCTTGTGCATCAATTGGTTGCTGATTGTGTTTGAGTTTGTGCATGATTTTTTTTAAGGTTAGTAAACATTTCAAACCTCACTTGGTGTAGACATGTTTAAGCGTCTTTGGGAATGGGATTCGAGAGGTAGACTAATTCAAGAGGATCCTGTAGAGTTGTCTGAAGTCCTCATTGACCTTCTAGAATCGTTCTCCTTGTCGAGTGAGACCACTGAAATGGCTGGGGAGAGAGCATTTAAGGATTATTTCTTTCCACGTTCCAATAACACCCCATCTTGCATTGTCTTACCTGAGACCACTGCAAGTAGCTTTGAGCTAAAACCATCAATTATCCACCTTTTGCCTTCCTTTTATGGTCTAGAAAAAAAGGATCCCTATCTTCATGTCAAAGAGTTTCTTGACATTTGTGCTACTCTGAAATATCCCAATTTTTCTGATGATTCAGTTCGTCTTAGGTTGTTCCCCTTTTCTATAAAAGATAGGGCGAAATCATGGTTAAACTCCTTAGAAACTGGAACCATCGACACTTGGGATGCCCTATCAGGAAAAATTTTGACAAAATATTTTCCTATTCATAAAACAAATGCCATCCGAAGAGATATATCTAATTTTCAACTGAAAGAGGGTGAGCAATTCTATGAATGTTGGGAAAGATTCAATGAACTCATTGCTAGGTGTCCCCATCATGGCTTTGAAAAGTGGCGCTTGGTTCAATACTTTCAAGATGCGTTAACCCCTCAAAACCGTCGAATGATTGATGCCACTAGTGGTGGGTCACTTATGAAGATGAGTGCTAATGAGATTTGGGAATTCTTTGAAGCTATTTCTGAAAATTCTCAACAATGGGATTATTCAAGAAAAGACTCGGATAGGCGAAAGGGTGGTTTGTATGAAGTAAGGGATACATCATCTACTTCTCATCTTCCTCCTTCTTCAAGGTTGGAAGCAGTTGTAATGACAATGACACAGAAGATTGATGCATATCTGGAAAAGTCTTAGCCATCAGTCCAAACCAATGTTCCATCCGAGGTTTGTGCTGCATGTTCAAGTTCAAGTTCTAGTCATTCCACATCAGACTGTCACTTGAAAAATGAGTACCCTGCTTATTTTGCTGAGCAATTCAATGCATTCAATACCTTTAGGCAATCTGGTTATAATCCACACTCAAATTTTTACAATCCAGGTTTAGCCAAACACCCTAATCTTTCATGGGCCCATGGTCAACATCAAGAAGGCCCAGTTGTTATCCCTCAAGCTCCAATTCCTGCTAATAGGCCTCAATTCAATCAAGATGTACCTCCCTCTAACACTCAGAGTTTACAGGATACATTAAATCAATTTATGCATAGAACAAGAACCATGCTCGAACAAAACTCTCAGGCTATCACCGAACTAAGAGCTACTTTTCAACAACAATCTCAAGCCATCCAAAAGCTTGAGATGACTGTGAGTCAAATAGCAAAATCCTTTCCTGAAAGAGAAGTAGGAAGATTCCCTGGTCAACCCATTCAAAATCCTAAGGGCCAATTCAAAATAGGCAGTGCATCTCAACCACGCAATGAAGATGTCAAATCTATCATCACCCTTAGGAGTGGAAAACAAGTTGACAACCAAATTAGAATGCCTAATTTGATTAATCCTGAATCCCAATCCACGCCAAAGCAAGTCACACCTCCATCTGAGAAGGAGGCAAATAAAACCTCATTTTCTCAAGAGGATTATCATCTTGACTCTGATCCCACCAAGGCATCCTATATGCCTAGAGCACCATTTCCATCGCGGTTAGTTCCGGCGAAGAAAGGAACAAATGCCAACGATATAATGGAAAATTTTAAACAAATTCAAATCAATATTCCATTACTCGAGGCCATTAAGCAAGTTCCCTCTTATGCCAAGTTTTTGAAGGATTTGTGTACACAAAAGCGAAAACTGAATGTGCACAAAAGAGCCTTCCTAACTGAGCAAGTCAGCTCCATCCTTCAACACAAAACCCCACCTAAGTACAGAGATCCTGGTTGCCCGACTATTTCATGTGTGATTGGTGATCATATGATTGGGAATACACTGTTAGATTTAGGGGCAAGTGTTAATTTATTGCCATATTCAGTATATGAGCAATTAGGTCTTGGTGAGTTGAAACCAACTCAAGTGACACTGCAATTGGCAGACAAATTTGTCCGAGTCCCCCGCGGTGTGATAGAAGATGTGATCATTAAGGTTGACAAATTTTATTTCCCTGTGGACTTCATAGTCCTTGACACACAACTTGTTCACAATCCCTCTAGTTACATTCCAGTTATTTTTTGTCGTCCATTTTTGGCCACATCCAATGCTATCATTAACTGCCGAAATGAAATCATGAAATTATCATTTGGTAACATGACCGTCGAACTCAACGTATTCAATGTAAGTCAACAACCTCCCGAGTCTGAGGATTCCTTTGAAGTTAACATGATTGAGAGTTTGGCGGAACATTCATTTCCTCAGTTTAATGATCATTTAGAGGTTTGTTTGACTCATTTTAATTTAGGGGGGTGTATTGTATCTGAATTTTGTGGGCAATTTAATAAATTCCATGGATTCTGAAAATTCAGGTGTATTCAATTTGGATTTTAAAAAGTCCACAAAAGTCTAGGGGTATTCAATCAGGATTTTAAAAAGTCTTTTTGAAATCCACAAAGTCTAGGGGTATTCAATATGGATTTCAGAAAGTCCACAAAAGTTTTAGGGTATTCAAAATATCATTCATATTTATGGATTTGGAAAATCATGGATTCTCATGGACTTTGTAGTGTTAGGTATAAATAACAAAGTTCAATAATTTGCCAGCCTCCATATCAAAGATTTCAACGTGAAAAAAAATCTCCCAAAGTTCTTCCTTGTGCCAGCCACGAAGAGGTTGATTCCCATCCTCTTGTTTTCTCAATTCTTTTACAGCAAACAAACAAGCTTCGTCATCCTGCGTCGTCAGTCGATCAAAGAATCACCACTATGTATGTAGGGATAGAAGAGATTCCAAGACCAAGACCAAGACCATGTGAGTGAGTTGAAATGGGAAGAAATTATTCGCACGCACCGTACCATCGAATCCAACAGCAGTTTCACAGAATCCAGCAGCTGTTCCACCATGTGAGTGAGTTGAAATGGGAAGAAAAAATCTATCGACCAATTAGTGATCTTATTGATATGTGGTATGCAATCTTAAAATTGTGGCTTTCACAATCTCACAGGGATCCGAGTGCAGCAAATTATCTTTTCTTTGAAGATTAAGTTGTTATATTATTTTATCATCAATTAGAAGAACTGTTTACTTAATAAGTTGTCTAGTAAACAAATATTAAATTTTCTGCATTACGAGCATAAAATTTCACAAACCTGTAACCGGGGATTGAGCTCTAAAAAAAATATTCTCCAGTTTCCATGCTATATAGATACTCAACAGTAGCGGCCCCAACATAGTTCACACATTTAGCAAGCCTCCGAGTTTCACTTTTCATTTCGAGGTAAGCAGCAACCATAACCCTAGCCATAAACCATAAAACACCCCATAACATTGTATCATAACATCTACATCTCTATCTCTACTCGCTTCTTCTTCTTCGTGTATGTATTTGGAGGACAACAATCCGTCTCCTCCGATCTGATCTCTCTAACCGAAACGCAGCAAATCAAATTATTATTATTTGAGGAGAGGAAATAAGAATGAAATTTCAGTGTTTCCGAACTCTATTTGACTACTGCAAACTTCTGGCAATTGATAGAATATTTCAGATGAATTTCCTCCTGAACCAGAAAATGATCCGATAGAGAATGATGAAGATAATTTTGAATGGGATGATATTCAAACCCAAGAGCAGCAAAGATAAAATGCTAATAAATGGAGAATGAGTATTGCTAATCAGATGTGGGTAGTAGCTCAAGCAAACGTCAACGTTGCTAACAATGATAATGAAGAAAGTGACCATGATCATGAAGGAGAAGAATGATCATAATACAATTTTATGGACGTTTACTTCTTATTTTAAAGATGTTAATTAACGACCTTTTCTTTTTCTAGTTTTTTTAGCACATGTATCTCTCACTTTTGTTAATTATATGCGAACGTTTTTTTGTTTCATCACTATTTACCAACTTCTTTTTTATCTTGCAAATAATTAGAAATCTGTAAAAGTCGTTCATATAAAGTCCGTGAATTTTTATAAATCTCTAGAAAGTCTGTACCAAAAGTCTATGGATTTAAGAAATCAGCAGAAGTCCGTGGACAATTTAAAGAGTCCGTGGACTTTTCAAATTATTTATCAATTCCATAAGAATCCATATACAATACACCCCCCTTAGACTTCGATATTAATGATTCCATCAGGGAAGTCAATGCTTTGCTTGACTCTACCCCTATAATGGAAACCAGTTATAAATGGAAGCCTAGGGTGGAACCTCTTCCACTCAGTGAGTCAAAACAAGTCCCTTCCGTTGAAAAACCACCCAAGCTGGACCTAAAAGTATTACCTGACAACCTCAAGTATGCATTTTTAGGTGTTGACAATACCTTACCTGTTATTATTTCATCTGCATTGACTGAAGAACAGGAAGAAAAATTGTTAGATGTTTTAAAAGAACATAAAACAACACTTGGGTAGACTATCACAGATATTAAAGGAATAAGTCCAATCGTTTGCATGCATCGCATTCATATCGAAGATAATGCCAAAGTATCGCGTGAAATACAACGTAGACTTAATCCTAATCTAAAGGATGTTGTCCGAGCCGAAGTGCTCAAATTGTTGGACGTGGGTATAATCAACCCAATTTCGGATAGTCTTTGAGTAAGTCCTGTTCAAGTTGTCCCAAAGAAGTCAGGGGTAACGGTAATCAAGAATGAATTAGTACCAATTCGCATGACCACGGGGTGGCGAGTATGTATTGATTACCGTAAGTAGAACTTGGTCACAAGGAAGGATCACTTTCCTCTTCCTTTCATTGATCAGATGCTTGAAAGGTTAGCCGGACATGATTACTATTGTTTTCTTGATGGGTATTCCGGTTATAACCAAATCCCCATTGCACCCGAGGATCAAGAGATGACCACATTCACTTGTCCCTTTGGTACTTTCGCATATCGGAGAATGCCCTTTGGATTGTGTAACGCACCCGCTACTTTTCAGCAGTGCATGCTTAGTGTTTTTTTCGATATGGTTGAGAGGTTCCTCGAGGTGTTTATGGATGATTTCTCAGTATTTGGTAATTCATTTGATGAATGTCTACATCATTTAACTTTAGTGTAAAATAGATGTGTGGAGAAAAATCTTGTCTTGAATTGGGAGAAATGTCATTTTATGGTACGACAGGGCATTGTTCTTGGACATGTAATTTCACACAAGGGAATTGAAGTCGACAAAGCCAAAATTGATTTAATTTTGAGTCTTCCGCCTCCAAAGACGGTTAAGGAAATTAGATCTTTTCTAGGCCATGTTGAATTTTATCAGAGATTCATCAAAGACTTTAGCAAAATCGCTCGTCCTTTATGCAATTTACTTGCTAAAGACGCGGTTTTTGTTTTTGATGAAGATTGTTTGAAAACTTTTGAGAAGCTTAAACAATTATTGACTTCAGCTTCAATCATTCAATCTCCTAATTGGAACTTTCCCTTTGAGCTTATGTGTGATGCTTCCGACTTTGCACTCGGAGCTGTCCTAGGACAACGATTGGACAAAAAGCCACATGTCATTTATTACGCTAGTAGAACTCTACAAGACGCACAGCTTAATTACTCCACCACTGAGAAAGAGTTATTAGCTGTAGTCTTTGCTCTAGACAAATTTCGGTCTTACCTTATAAGATCCAAAGTAATTATTTTTACTGATCATGCGGCGTTAAAGTATCTTTTCTCTAAAAAAGATGCTAAACCTCGCTTAACTCGATGGGTCCTATTGCTACAAGAGTTTGATATTGAAATTCGGGACAAGAAATGTTCGAAAAACGTTGTAGCTGACCATTTACCTAGACTTCTGGTAGAGTCATCTAGCGAATATTTGCCATTGAATGGGTCATTTCCTGATGAGCAATTATTTGCTCTCTCCCAATTACCTTGGTATACAGATATCGTGAACTATCTTGTTACATGTCAACTTCCTTTTAAGTGGTCTAAACAAGATAGATCCAAATTTCTTGCTGAGGTTAGACATTTCTTCTGGGATGATCCATACTTGTTCAAGTATTGTCCTGATCAGATTATCATGAGATGTGTTCCTGAGAGTGAATTTCACAACATCATCTCATTTTGTCATGAGCAAGCTTGTGGTGGTCATTTTAACTCTAGAAAGACAGCTGCAAAAATTTTGCAGAGTGGTTTTTATTGGCCTACCCTTTTTCGAGATAATCATGCCTTTTGCACCACTTGTGATCGATGCCAACGAATGGGTTCCATTTCTCGTCGCAACATGATGCCCCTTACTAATATTCTTGTGGTTGAAATTTTTGATGTTTGGGGTATTGATTTCATGGGACCATTCCCGCCTTCGTTTGACAATCTTTTCATCCTTGTTGCTGTGGATTATGTGTCCAAATGGGTAGAAGTGATACCATATAAAACGAATGACCACAGGGTTGTGGTAAGATTCTTGAAAGATAATATCTTTTCTCGTTTCGGTGGTTCTCATTTTTGCAATAGACCGTTCGAGCTATTAGTAAAAAAATACCCCATCACTCATAAAGTTGGCACCCTCTATCATCCACAAACAAGTGGGCAAGTTGATATTTTCAATCGGGAGATTAAAAACATTCTAGAGAAGATAGTCAGACCAGATAAAGACTGGTCTCAACGTCTGAGTGATGCTCTTTGGGCTTATAGAACAACATTTAAGACTCATATTGGAATGTCTCCATATAGGCTTGTTTTTGGAAAAGCATGTCATTTGCCTGTGAAATTGGAACATCGTGCATATTGGGCCATCAAGACGTTCAATTTGGATATGGTCAAGGCTGGATCACTTCGTAAGCTTCAACTTAATGAGTTGGAAGAGATCCGAAATGATGCGTACCACAATGCCAAAATCTACAAAGAAGGAACGAAGATATTTCATGATAAATCCATTCTTCGTAAGTCCTTTGAACCGTCTCAAAAAAGTTCTGTTGTTCAACTCTCGGTTACGACTTTTTCCTGAAAAGTTGAGATCTGGGTGGTCTGGACCTTATATTGTGAAAGCAGTGTTCCCACATGGAGCTGTGGAGATTGTTAACCCTAAGGATGGCCATGTATTTAAGGTAAATGGTCAACGACTTAAGCCATTCTCAGAGTTACCTCGATTAGAAGTCGAGGTTGATGTGATTTTATTAGAGGACCCTGTGTATCAGAATTGAGGATCTTTTGGCTTTTGTCGAGCTGATGATGTTAAACCAAGCGCTATTGGGAGGCAGCCCACCTTTTGTTGTAAGAGTGCATGTTGAGTGTGTATTTTATCTATTTCTATTAACTAATCCACAATTTTTTTGTCTCTGAGCTCTCATCGGTGGATTACTTGTGAAAATTGGTAAAATCTTCACCACGGTAATACTGTTCTAACCTCCTCTCATGTACTTATTTCATTCATTTGTCAGAATTATGTTGTTAAACATTGAGGACAATGTTTGGATTAGGTTTGGGGGTAGGGTTCATGAGTTGGTGAATTTTTCGTAGTGTTTTCTTTTCTTATTCTTAAAAAATAAAAAATAAAAAAGTGATTTTCTGTCAAGAAAACTTGGTATTTTGCGATTATGAAAATGGATTTTAAATGTTTTATGCTCAAGAAAATGCAAGCCAACTTGACATATTGGTATATTGATAAAGACTGAAAGTTTAGTATGATCCTTAAGTTAGATATAGTTCATTAGATTTTTCAACTCGATTATCTTTGAACCATAAGCCATGTTAGCATAACTTGAAGTTGATGAGTGAAGTATATACTAGAAAACCTTAGAATAATAGTGGAGACTTAACCCTGAAAGTTTTGAACCTTTCTATTTTTCCGAGGGTTATACATAAACTCTGATTTTTCTTGAGTCCGTATTATCTCGTTGATGATCTCATTATTCTCATTTTTTTGATCAATTGCTTTGGGAATGACATCAAAATTGAATTATTACACTAGAACTTCTTGGCTTATTCAATTGAGATGTCATAATACTGACCCGAATTTAGGAAATGATCTAGGCATTTTTTTCTTTTCTTTCTTTAGACCATTAACTAGCCTTTTAACTTACCTATAACATTAACCTTTTTGTAGCCTTTTGAGCCTTAGAATAACTTTTATTTGTTAACCCATCAACCTTTACCCAACTTTTCTGGGAATGTGTATGGATGGATATACTTGGTGTAAAAATGGCATTAAAGAGCAAAATATGAGATATTTCATAAATCCTCTATGTGAAAAAAAAAAGATTCCTCAATGAGGATAAAGATGTGAGAATGAAGAAAAAATTGATAGTGCGCAACATTGGTTTATTCTTGACAACCCTAATTGTTCGTGAATGGGTGTATACATTCCTAGAAATTTTTGTTAGAATCCTTTGACATTCCTTATTAACCATTACCCAAGCCCCGTTACAACCCAACAAAGTCCTAGTTGATCTTAGGTAAAGGTTGGTTCCGTAGATGTGGAGATTTAATAACCAAGACCTATGGTGTTTGATTCAACATTCCCAAAAGTAATTGATATTCCTGTCCATGAGATCATGTTCATTCCATTCTTGAAAAGTCCGTTTTTCATAATACTATATGTGAGATGATTGTTTTCCATTATTTACTCTTTCCTCACATATAAACTAAGTGAAATACCAAATCTCTGAGTGCTTTATTGTGAGTGACATGAGTGGTTTGAAGTCAAAACAAACTTTCTACAGAAGATTTAGTCATTATTTTACTTTGAAATGAAAAATTATGTTGATAGTGTTTTTCACACACACACATTGAGTTGAGGATGATTATGAATTTTTTCTAACTTTTGGAGAATATTAAATTATTTGGAGATTTGTTGATCCACGAAAATGACACTGCTGGTTTTTTGCATATCTTGAAGTTTTAAAATAAACACTGTTTGACCAAGTTTTGTTGAGTCAGTAATGTTTGTGGGTAACATTTCTTAAAACCCTCACGAGACTATAACTCGTCCCCTAGAGGTAATCTAGGGGTTCAAAGCCTTGTTGCACATTTTCAAAAGTAAGTGCAATCGACGATGCCTGCGAAAGTGAGTTAGGATTTTCTTTTCGATTTTTTTCTTTGTTTTGCTCGAGGACTAGCAAAATATAGGTTTGGGGTATTTGATAATCACATAATTATAACATTTTTTACCTCCTATTATATTTTTGTTAATCCTTATTTTATTTTATTTTAAATTAATTATTAAATTTTTGTGTTTTTGTAGAATTCGGAGCAATAATGAAGAAATCAAAAAAAAATGCAATGAATAAATCACAGACGGTGACTTCAGAGGAAGTGGAGGTGAGAATAGTCTAAGCCCATAACCTAAACTCAAAACCAAATCCGTAAACCCAAACCCAAACCCAAACCCAAACCCAAACCCAATGCCAAACCCAATCAAACCCAAAGCATATTCTCTTAATTATCCAAGATTCTAGTTTGATTTAAGCCTTAAATCACTCATTGAACCCTCCCCTTAATTTGTCCAAGTTCATTTTCTTAATTCTCTATAAATACAATAGAAATGAATAAGAAAGGGGAAGAAGAGAAGGGAAAGAAAAAAATACAGAATACCAAAACCTCTTCTTCACAATTTGTGATTCTCATCACCATCCCAACCAAGCAAAATCACCACCCACAGCCTATCCAACTTTGTTTTCTCTCATTCACTCCACCGAAACAGGGGCGTGACAACCCTGTTTCACTTCATCTTCAACCACCGTCACCGGCTGCACCACGCATCACCACAAAGACTTAAATCAAGTTGACGCTACTAGCACCCAGTGGACCTTACTGAGAGCACCTCGACTGAGAAAGATCAGAACTATTTGCACCCACTGGGATCTGTTGAACCGCACTGGACCTGTTTTTGTTTGCACCCTGCTGAATGCTCTGTAACACCACAGTGAATTAAGTCTCAAACTCTAGAATTAATTTCATTTTACTTTATTATTCCATGATTAATATTAATTGATTCGTGATTTATAATATTTTACTTTCACCTAATATGTCATGCATCTTAGGTTGTTAGAAAAATATTATGTTATAAATCAAGCATGTTTTAATTGAATAATTAAACTTGTGATTAATTGTGCACTAACAAGACAATTAATGCTAGGAGTTTATACATTGCTAGAGTCATTTATTTGAAATTGGAATAATAAGAAAAATTGAATATAATTTTAGGAGCTTGAAAAATATTTTGCAAATTGTGGTTTCCCTCCAACTCTTTTCTTTTGTTTAACTCGGATTTTTAAACACTGTAACCCCCATTTTCTCCAAATTAGTTTAGGTAAATTACTAAATTCAATTTAATCCACATTCCTCGTGGGATCGACCCGTACTTGCCGTTGTCTACCAGTTAGACACCGTGCACTTGCGGTTATTACAAGTGGGTCAAATTAATTTGTTTATTTAGGCCAGTTAAACCCGCAACAACACATGAATCTCAAAAGAAAATTTATTGAAAGATAATGCTTGATCTGAGAGTTCTACAAATCTCCCGACTCTTAGTTTGCATCCAATTAGTTTTCTATTAATAGCTAGGCGGTAGCGGGTGGCGAACAAAGAACTAGTACCCATAGGCTTAGGCGGTTTTTTTGTATTGTAATTTATATTTTATAAACGCTAAGCGTAATAGCATATAAATTACTTCACATTCAATTCCAAGATTCATATGCAAAATGTAATAAAAAAAAAAAAAAAAAGGTTTTAATTTTTTTTTCAAACTGAAAATAAATAAATTCAAAAACCTGCCCTAGCGGCTGCCTAGGTCAATTTTTAGAACACTGCATCCAATAGAGTTTAAGGATAAACCCACGCAACTGATTTAAACCATTCTAATGTGTTATTTTGCCATTGCTAAACACTCGATCATTTTACTTAATGCCAAGATCCATCCATCATTAATTCACTATTGTATAATATTCCCATATTACTTTAATCAATCTCCTTATAGCATTTTACAGACAGACAAAACTTAAACAATGACATGTTTTGTGTGTGTGTGTGTGTGTGTTGGGGGGGGGGGGGATAGTTTTTGAAGAGTTGCTTACAGGGAGCAAGTCTTGAAAAGTGGGAGAGAGGACGAATAAGAAATAATTGAGGGAGGCCTTGTTATGGAGTGTCGATCTCATGAGCCCGAGAGATAGAAAGCTCCGGTTGAAGGGAGCTAAATTTTTTCTTGCAAATTTCTACTCCAAACATGGAAAAAAAAATACAAACTTTTAATTATTAGATCAGCGACTCCTTCCTTTTCCAACAAATCGTAGCTCTGATATGATGAACATCTACACCAAACAATTCGAAGTTCTAGTATTTTAGTAATTAACATAAAGAAGTTTGGAAGAATATGGGCGTGTTAAAAAACTATTATTTATTTTGACATGAAATAAAAATACCACCGTATGATTTTAATTTTTTAGGAAGGCCAGACTTGGGCTTTCAAGTGTGTGTACTAACTATTTGAGGAAATACTCAAACCACTTTCATTAGTGTCTTGTGAGAATACAAATGCTACATGCCTAAGACGTTTGAGAAAATATTGTCCAAACAAAAATGCATGTAAGGTGAAATAATTTTTTGTGGAGAAAATCTAGAAAAGTCTTCACACTTTTATGACCTTTAAGACAATGTTTGTTTGAGGGTTGTGAGTATGCAAGGAACCCATGTATGTATGCAAAGGATGCTTAACCAAGTGTGTTGATGGGATCAAGCTGCTTGAAGTAAGAACGTGCATCATATGTAAATTTTTAATTAAATTAAAAAATAACAGTTATTGATTGAATTTATAAAACCAATATAGGTTTAGTGTTGACTGAAATTGTGTAAGCGTGCATCCAACTTCTAAAGTCGTGATCATTCAAGTGCAATCAAAAAGATTCAACCAAGGGCGTCGTCTCAAGTGATCAAGTTAGAAATGCTAGTCAAAGTCAAATAAACACTAAAGTCAAATTCAATGGTCATAGATAGAAGACCCATTAAACGATGTCAAACTTCCTATAAAACTAAAAGTCTAATACGGTGAAAAATGTCCAAGAAGGTGGACCAAAAAGGGATGAAAAAAGACTAGCCAAAAATGCCCGAGGAATGACCAAATTTAAATAAATTGCCAAAGTACAAATGGGCGACTAATTTCAATATTCAAGGTCTAAACCATAGTATAGTCGACTACACTATGTGGTCCATATGATCCTTTTGATAAAATAGTTGTTATAACAAAAGGGACGTTCTGTGACTTTGATATGACGTAAGAATATTGATGTTAGTATTGTTGACTACACTCCTTTAGGACCAGTCTATAAATATGAGACTTTCTCATATGCTCGGCATAACTTGGAAATATTAAGAAATTTGAGAAAGTCACTCAAGAGAAAATTTGGGAGAGTTTCAAGCAAGAATAATAACAAGTCTTCTCTCTAAGTTAAATAAACTTTTCTCCAACTCTTTATCATCTATTTGAGTGAACTTTAAAAGTTTGTGGACTCATTTGTGAGCTTCATTTCGATCAAACATCTTCTTTGTTTGATATCTATGATATAGAGTCATGCCCTTTGTTTCACCCAAAATTTCATATTTGGAAGGGTGAAGGATTTCACTTCTAGATCTATAAAGAAGTGAGCTTTCAAGCTCAAACTTTCTCTAAAAAGTCTATTTGAAAGCACTTTAACTTAGACAAAACCCAAGTATTGTTTATCGCTTTCCAATGTCCTGTTGTGGACAAGTTTTGACCTTGAGAGGTAATAGTTGTAGTTTCAAAAAAAAAAAAATGCTTCGGTTAGAGCAAACTTTGCACTCAAGTTCATGGGAATATAGTAATAGAAGCATGTGGTGTGGTTTAACTCTTCTCAAGGGTGGAACCAATTATGGCCAATCAAACCCCAGTTTAAGTTTATGTCATTATATCTATGTGTTGGGTGGTGTTGTTTCTTACTTTATATTTACTTTCACTTATTCACGCTTAGTACTTCATTGCTTAAGATTAACTCTTAACCCTTTAAGTACCTTCATGTTTTGAAAGTGATAAATTTTTTCACTTTTCAAACTTATATTTTTCAAGCATTCACCAGCAAAAAATTTCAAAAAACAATTTTTTTTTCAAATAGAGATTATTTACACCCTCTATATCGATCATAATCTTAACGCAATTTTAGTGCATGATCAAATAAGTTGTTGTCAAGGTAAATGAGGAAAAACTTCTTTGAAGCAAACATTGTTTATGAAGTGAGGAGACAAGAGGTAGTGGTACCACATTGTGAAATAGTATACGGTTTTCTCTATGTGGATAGTCCTTGCCTTTAAGGTTGAAACAAAAGGTGAACCATGTTAAGTCTTTGTGTATGCCTCATTTGAGACTGTGGGGTATGCAAAAGGAATGAGATTTCGAGAAATCTCGGCGATAATTTGTTATTTTGAGTTCCGAAAAGAAAAATGGCGAAATGTAATTTTTAAGGGTTTTCTTAAAAAAAATTGAGTATTTTTTGTAAATTTCGAGTTTTTTTTCATATATTTTGTTATTTCGTAGAAATACATAAACTACCAAAAATTACATTCTTTCAAAATTTTTTGATCTTTTCGTAAATTTTGAGGTTTTTCTAATTATCATTCTTCTAATTATTTATTGATTCTTGAAACCACCATCTGATTTTCTAACTAGCATTTCTTCTACTTTTATACTAGTTTTTTAAACTACCCCTTGAATTTCTATTTATATATAGATATCATATATCTTTCATTTCTTGGTATTTAGGCTTCATTTAATGTATTTAATCGATTTGTTTACTTGCATCTTATTTTTTTCATATATTTCATATACCCTTGAAATTTATTATTTGTATTTCATTTATCCTTGAAATTTTTATGTTTTTTCTTTACACTCCGAAATATTTCTTAAAATCAAGAGACCGAAATTAACTCGAAAAACGAAATCACAATCCTTGGCTATGAACAGATACCTCACTAAGGTGTCTTAAGATATGATGAGCAAGACTAGAGGGGTGAGTAGTCTAGTTTGAAAATCTTTTATCTCTGAATTTTTTTGCTGAAAAATGCAAAGATAAGGAGGCTATATGAAAATATTTCGTTGTTATTCCGTGTTAAAAATAATCTCCTAGACCTAAGGACCAATAAAAATGTTCAAAGATAGATGAGGCTATGTAGAATATGAAATTATGCAACTCTGGGTCCAGTGGACTCACAAGTTTTGGGATCTAATGAAAGTGCAGTGGTAAATTTTAAACTATCACTCACAGGTTCTTTAAGATATGATGAACAAGACTAGATGAGTGAATAGTCTCTTTTTGAAAAAACATTTTTCTTTGAAAAACTTTTTCAAAGAATGCTTGGTCAGTAGGCTATTTGATCACTTTGTAAACACTTCGTACTCACATACTTCTAAGCCTTAGCACCAATAAAAAAGGTTCAAAGATAGGTATATAGATGAAATGATTCACGTCTAGGTTTGTGTGGTCTCACAAGTCTTGAGATCTAAAATATGATCTAAAAAAAATACTTTTGCAAAGTAGATCTTAGACTCGGTGCATAAATCAAGCGAGCTAACTATGATTTGTAAAAACAATATAACTTAAAACATGCATATGAGATATCAAAAAAAATAAGTGATAGGAGTATAATTATGTTATTTTAGTACCATATTTCTATATATAATTTTGGTTATTTCTTGTTAATTATGGTAGTAATTGTTATTTTTGTGTTTGTGTAGGTTTTCAATTTCAAGATTCCAAAATAGAAGCTAAGAAGTGCAAATTGGTTTGAATTAGGCAGACTTATTGCAAAAGGAAACTACACAAGGAAGGAACCTAAATAACACGATTATAAAAGGGACGATACCTGGCTTTGAAGAGATAACTCATCCACAGCCGCGCATCCCTCATCGCAATCACAACCTCCTCATCCTCACAGCAACAAACACCCATCCTTGCCTCCATTGCTCACCGTTTTCATCGTCCCAAGCTTGATCCCTCTCACACACAACCAACACACATCGATCACCGTTGCCAGATCACAACCCCCTTTTTCTTTCATCTCCTTCTCACATGATCTCACTCTCAGCTAGTCGCCTCCACCAGCCAAATACAAACCCTCCTCACCATCACAGACTACTGTCCCATCTCCTTCACTGTCACAGCCTCTTCGTCTTAGTCTCTCTCCCGTCACAAGCCATCGCCCCAATCGCACATACCACCAACAGTATACCATCGCACGCACGATGTCCATCTCCCTTTTTGCCTTTCGCCCTGCTTCATCTCTTTCAATCCCTTTTCATAGCAACAAGGAGAAGAGATTGAAGAGAAGGAGCAGATCGAAGGAGAATAGTCTCTTTCTCTTTACTATTTGCACCCCATCAGTCCACTCGTACCACCACAGATCAGGCGACAACATTTATTCTCACCCTCTCTCTTATTTTTAGTTTGATAATTAATTATATATTTCTATTCAAACATCATTAATATGTCTAGCTAAATTCTCTCTTACCTAGGGTGGATTCAAAGCCCCAAACATGTGCTTTATGAATTAATTTAATTTAATCTTCTTTATTATTAGTGATTGTGTTTTGCTTAACTGTTTTATAGAAAACTTTTCTTTGTATGTTTGTTAAGGTGGCCAACTCAGTAAGCATTCTAGGATCTGAGACTAGAGTATAGGAAAATTTCACCTAATCGTTATAATCTTATACTCACAAGTAGTAAATACTAAGGGACGTTGGTAAGGTTAAGTAAAAACCTAGGTAAGAACAATTGCCTAATCAATGTTCATATTTTCCATAGAACTTAATGATCTCGGATTGTTTATCTAACCTGTGATTTCTGATTAGATAGCACGATAAGAATAGTTTGAAAGCGACGCTAAGTTTAATTCAACGAACTTGGGAAAATAATAAGATTAATGCAGTGCGGTCACAGTTAATCTTGAGCATTGTCTTCCACGAGTCAGCAAGTGATTATTGAAGATTAATTTATGAGCATATGTTTGGTGTGTGGAGATAAACCCTTAGCTAATTTCTCATATTTGTCATCCCTTAGTTTTATTATCTTTACAGTAATTTTCGTAGTTATTTTCATAATTTAACTTAGAAAATTCAATCCCCCAATATTTACTTAATTAGATTGTTAGTTATCTCTTAGTTATCTTTAGTGCTAGTTAGCAAACCCTCTAGTCCCTGGTCCAGAAGGATCCCTACTTATTCTTTACTACAATTACAAAACAGAGTATTAAGTTATGTGCTAATAAAATAGTGCATCAATCAGATAAGCATGCATGAAAAGTATGTAAAGAAAGGGTAAGAGGCAATACCATACATAGATAAAACTTGGTTCATTTAAGACAGGATTTGATTGGCTCCGATCAATTACTTCTTCGGTGGAAAGGGCTCACAAGCCTCAAGCTTTTATTACTTGATTAAAAGGGAACTACACTCAAATAACATTCCACAACCTCGCAAGGTCAAATTGGTGCCCTCCAACGAGACTTACCGACACGAACCAAGAGCATTGCTCCGCGAGTCTTATGAAAACTTTGGTGGTCACGTGGGATGTAACTACAACCAAGTCTTCGGGACGTGAGCTTGGGATTATGGAGGCACTACTTGGTTTTATGTTGATACTCCGCCAGACTTATTAAATAACCAAGGATCACACCATTATGGAATACAACACAACCAAGTCTTACCACCTGATTGAGATCACCAATAACACTTACTCGTACAAATTCACTCCACAGATTCAAAAACCCACATGGGGTTGGTTGATTTGAAGAAAGCTAACACTAAAAGAGGTCGTTCCACTGATGTCTCTCAAATAGACGGATGAGAGAAAGTTCTCTCACTCTTTTATAGAATAGAAGTGAGGTTCACCCTTACAAGTATGAAAGTTTGGGGTGACAAATGAAGGTTTCTCTCTAGGGCCTTTAGATCTCAAACAAGGAAGTTGGTTGATCTATGTTGAGCTATCATCTCGAGCCCTCTCCTTTTCTTTTGAAGCTCACTCAAATATGATATGGAGAGATTAAGAAATTTCCTCTAGAACAATGGGAAGAAATTTGTTGTTCTTCTTGCTGGATCTACTATACTTGAATAGTTCTAGCAAGTTTATTTTGAATTTCCAAAGTTGATGAAGGAAAATGAGGATGCAACTATTTATAGAATTATCCTAGATGGGTGAAGTCAACTTCATTGTCTTCAAATCTGCTTTTCAGAACTGCTACTGTCAAAAAGTCTATTTTCTTTATTAGAAAGGTCATCTGACTGTGAAATTCCAGGGGTGAAGTTCTGAAAAACAAACTAGAAGATAGGGAAGTCGGCTTCACCCCTCTAGGATTAGTCTGTAAATAGTTTCATCCTCGTTTTTCTTCATCAACTTTGGAAATTCAAGAGAAAATTGTTAGACCTATTCAAGTGTTACAGATCCAACAAGAAGAAGAACAAGTTTCTTCACATTTTTTCATGAGGAAATCTCTTCATTTCTCCATATCATCTTTGAGTGAGCTTCAAAACAAAAAGAGAAAGCTCAAGTTTAGATCTTAACCTAGACCAAACAATTTGTTTGTTTGAGATATATAGGCAGTAGAGAGAAACTTTCCTTTGTCACCCCAAACCTTCATACTTGTAGGGTGAACCTCACTTCTATTCTATAAAGAAGTGTGAGAACTAAGCTTAAACTTTCTCTCATCCGTCTATTTGAGAGACATCACTGGAGAAACTTCTTTGAGTGTCAGCTTGTCTAAACTCAACCAACCCCACGTAGGTTCTTGAATCCATTGAGTGAATTTGTATGTGTAAGTGTCACAGGTGTTCCCAAGCAGGTGGTAAGACTTGGTTGTGTTGCATTCCATGATGGTGTGATCCTTGCCTATTCAATAAGTCTCGCAGAGTATGAACATAAAAACAAATGGTATCTCCATAATCCAAAGCACGGGTATCTAAGACCTAGTTGTAGTTGCATTCCACGTTACTACCAAGGTGTTCATAAGACTCGTGGAGCATTGCACTTGGTTAATGTTGGTAAGTCTTGATGGAATGTGGCGATTTAACCTTGCGAGGTTGTGGAACCTTATTTGAGAGTGTAGTTCCCTTTTAATCAAGTAATAAAAACTTGAGGCTTGTGAGCCATTTCCACCATGGAAGTAACTGGTCAGGGCTAATCAAATCCCAGCTTAAATGAACCACGTTTTATCAATGTGTGGTATTGCCTATTCCTCTCTCTCTTTCTTTACATACTTTGCATGTTTGTTTATCTTATTGTATTTGATATCTCATTTTGTATATTTTTAGTTATATTGTTTTTACAAATCATAGTTAGCTCACTTGATTTGTGCACCAAGTCTTGAATCTACTTTGCAAATTTATTTTTTTTAAATCGGGTTTTAGATCCTAAGACTTGTGAGACCACACAACCTATAGGTGAATTATTTCATTATCTACACCTATACTTTGAACCATTTTATTTGTGCTAAGGTCTAGGAGATTATTGTGAGCACGAAGTGTTTGCAAAATGCTAAAATAGCCTACTAACCTTGCATTCTTCCGCAAAAGTTTTTCAAAAAAAATGTTTTTCAAAAAGATACTATTCACCACCATCTAGTCTTGCTCTTTATATCTTAAGGCATCCATGAGTCGTACTTTAGAATTTAACACTGCACTTTTATTAAATCCCAAAACTTGTGAGACCATAGGACCTAGAGTTGAATCATTTCATACTCTACATAGCCTTACCTATTTTTGATCATTTTTATTGGATCTTAGGTCTAGGAAATTATTTTGAACATGGACTAACAATGAAGTGTTCGTCTAGCTTCATTGTCTTTGCATTTTTTCGCCAAAATAAGGTAAATATTTTCAAAAGATACTATTCACCCCTCTAGTCTTGCTTATCGTATCTTAAGGCACCTTAGTGAGGTATTTGTGCATACCCCACACTCTCAAATGAGGCATACACAGATTTAACATGGTTCACCTTTTGTTGCAAACTTAATGACAAGGACTATCCACATAAAGAAAACCATATACTATTTCACAATGTGGTACCTCTACCTTTTGCCTCCTCACTTCATAAATAAAGTTTGCTTCAATGATTTTTTTTTCATTTACTTTGATAACAACTTGATATTGCACTAAGATTGCGTTAAGATCTGATGACCAATAGTAATCTCTATTTGAAAAACTTTGCAAATGAATGCTTGAAAAATGTGGTCAATGGATAATGGTTATTCATTAAGGCTGTCAATGGATAGGGTTTTATTCAAAAATCGATCCAATCCAATAAAATAGGAGCTGGATTTCATTTTTCCAGATTTGGACCAGATCCAATTTTAACTTGAATTGTATAAGTGTCATACAGCTAATAATTTAATAAATTTTCATATATTATTTAGAAAATGGGGGGGGGGGGGGGGGGGGGTTAGTCATTTCAATTCTTTAATTGGTTTATTGTAAGGGAAAAATTTTCACTTTAAAGATTATTTACAAAAATTTAATGTAAAAGTTATCAAATTAAGTCATTCAATTTTCACTTAATAGACCCGCCATATCTGGTGGGGGTTCCAAGGCGAGGGAGTTGTAAAACTGACATCTTCGAAGGTTGGAGGTGAAAGCAGTTACCAAAGTTAGCAACTGTCGATCAAGGTCAGCTCATCATTGAAACGAATAGCGTACTCCTTGAGGGTCTCGCCATGCTTATGTTTGAGGCTCAACAGATAGTGGGGCCCTTTTCGAATCAGTTTGCTCCTGACGAACCTGGTGATAAATACTAGGGGTGGGCAATGTCGATTTTTGAGACCCAAACCAATTTCATTCGGTTTGCCCAAAACCCAAATCGAAACCGAATTTTTTATTTGTAAATCGATGAAATCGGTTGGACCGAATTTTAAATCAGTTCGGTTGGGCCAAAAGGTATCGAAGCAACAAACAAGAGATCAAAAGAGAGAAATTGAACCACAAACAAGCAGATCGAACCACAACAAGATAGATCCAACAACAAACAAGATAGATGAAATTGAAAAGAGATAAGAAGAAGAAGAAATCAAACCTGCAAACTGCAATTACCCTTAATGACGATCGCAAAGATAGTGATAGAGATCAGAAGAGGGTATATATCTTTAGTACAAAAAGTGTTGGAGTCTCGGATGATCAGATCGAAAGAAGAAGATTTAGGTTTAGGGTTTGGCGGCCATTTGGGTTTGAAAGTGAGAGAGAAACTGAGAGAGAAAGGGTTGTGTGCGTTTTGGATTTTTGTTTTTGGGCGTGATTCAGTGCAACATGGTGCACCGTAGGGCATTTGTTGCACCAATCAGGTATTGACATATATCTGTTTTTGTATTTATTTATATATCTAATTAATCAGTTGGTTCGGTTTTTAATCAGTTGGTTCAGAACCATAGACCGACTCCAAACCGTTTATAACCGTTTTCGTTCGGTTGAAATGATTTTCTTTCCATTCATATTTTGGTCGGTTACTGAACCGAAATTGAAAATCGGTTCGGTCGTTTAACCAAATTTAAATTGATTTTTGCCCACCCCTAATAAATACATTTGCCAAGACTGGAACAAATCAATAGATGCGTCCTCTTGGGTCTGAGATCTTCCTGGATTTTGGCCAGTCTCGATGCTGCTACGATCTAGAATGAGCATTTCCACCACTCATGTTAAGTGATCCAGGTGGAGCAGGATCTGACTCATGTGGGGGTTATCCTCTATCGCCTCAGTGGATGGACCGTGTTGTTGTTTGGCCTCCTAAATCGGATCGATTCGACCCTGTGGTTGGGCTTCCCTTGCTAGAGCATTGTTTGGCTCGACATCGTCGTTGAGTGTTTGAGATCTGGAACTGGTGACCATGTCTCAATGCTCTGCTTAGCTAGAAGGAAATTTGTATGTTTGTTTCAGGAAAAATTGGTCGTTTCTCCCCACAGACGACGCCAAATTGATGCGTCCAAAATTTTTCATGTTGATTTTGAGCCTGCAAAAATGAGCAGTGGATAGCCAGAGACCACCGTTGTGGTGGCCGAAGGCACTTCGATGATTAATTCAGATATCGATATAACGAAGAGTGAAGACTGGATGTAAATTGCAAAGTGTATGCGTACCTTTCTTCTTCCTTATTCTCACCTTAAGTAGCGAGTACTCCCTCCACAACTGTCCATGTTATTGAGGGCATGATGGATGGAGGAGATCTCGCTCAGGATCTTACCTAGGGGTGGGCAAACGAATTAAAGAACCGCGGATCCAAACCGTTTTGCTCCAAACGGTCCAATTTCTTTTATGTAAATTAGGAAACTGTCTGGATCGGTCGAAATCCGTTGCAGAACGAGTCAAGTCCGATTCCAAAATTTTAATTTCAAACGGTTCGGTTCCAACCCGTTTGTTTACAAAGATTTATTTTTTTATAATACTTTAATGAACCCTAAAATTTAAATCTCCCCATATCGAATCCATCATCTTTCGCCTCTTCTCTCCTTTCTTTTTCTTCTGCAGTAGACACAAACTCACTCACTCGAGTCATAGTCTCACAGCCACGGTCCTAGTTTATTAAATCTCATGGCCTGCCCTGCCTCCTTCCTTCTTGATTTAGTTGAAGATCTCCCATGGAACAAGAAATTCCTGCTTGATTCAGTTGAAGATCCCACAGCCTCACCCTCACTCACTCATCTCCTTCTCTCTTCTTTGTGGTTTACAAAGATACCCAGTTGATTCAGTTGAAGATCCCACATGGAACAAGAAATTCCAGAAAGTGTGTGTGTGAGACAACGAGAGAAGATATAAGAAGAAAGAAAGAAAGAAAGAGAAGGAAGCATGTTATAAATGGGGTTTCGATTTTTAATGGTTTCACAAGAAATGGGATAGATGGGTCATAGAATCGAGGGTGTTTATAGTCTTGGACAAACTAAAACCTCTCTCTCTCACATACACACAGAACAACACAAGCAACGGAGACCAAATCAGATGGAAGGATGTATAGGAAGACACAGAGAATGAAAAAGAGAAGGTTGCACTGAAGGTAGCAGGAGTAGAGCTTTTATCAGAAGAACAAAATGAGATTCGCATCATCAGCTGGGAGATTGAGTCACGCAACCGATCCATTCTCAAGTCACTCCAAGTTCAATAGTAAGCAAACAAACCATAAAATTGATGGTTCTTCATTCATTTGTTGGAGTAAACTTTGATGGAGTTTGAATGGGTATCCCTTGTCAATGTTGTAAGATGGGAGGAGAAACTTCAAACTAACCATTTACTCGAAATGGTATTTGGAGATAATAGTTTAGTTCTTAAACAAAAGTACTAAAATTTCTATCTAAATTTTTATAGCAAAAGTAATTTCCTGACTAGACAAGACATGGAATGTTTTTTTTATATGCACTCTAGAACTATTTTGAACCTTAGGAATCGGATTGTTTTAAACAGTTCGAGTTAGGTTCAGTCTCAATGTTTAAAATGAGGGAATTTGGACGGGCTGGATCTATTAAATTTAAACGGTTCGAATTAGGTTCTTAAAAATTTGGAACCGATTTAGATCGTGCCTATCCCTAATCTTATATGTGCGTGACCGAGTCAATTTCGCACTTGCCTTTGTTTAGGATCCAATGCTTGATTGGGCTAAGAGTTGATTTGTGAGAGTGGATCTGAGGCCTATGACAACTCTGAGAATCGTGTTTGGCCCTTATTGTCCTGGGCCAAGCCCCAAGACTCGTGCCTCATGGGATGGCATGACTTGGGCACCTGACATACGAGCTGAACATCAGTTTATGAATGGGTCTGTTTGGGACCGTGTTTAAGCCTTTCTCGTGTTATGGTTGACCCATGCCACATATACGGTTGTGATCGAGTGACTGTTTGATGTCTCATCTATTAATTCAATGAATGGGGATTGACACAGTTGTACTCGAAATCGTCGCCCCTTTCAGTCCCTGCGTAGCATTTAATGCCGACGTAACTGTTGGGTGACCTCCTTCTCTGAACACTGTGCATATATATAGGCTAGTTCTTATAGGGTCAGGTGTTACCATGTGTTTTGCAGAACTTGTTCCTGAGATGCACTCTTTTGGAGAGTGTGCTTCTGTTTTGGCCTCTACAGAGAACGAAAGGGAGCCTCCATTGGCAGAGTCTCTGAATGTTCTGACATTTGCAGCGATGAGTTTCAACAAGACATGCTATTGTTTAAAGCCACCTGGTTTGAGTTTGCTTCCAGTGGTTCCATGGGACCTTCGAATTTGTTCTTACATCGCGAAGAAAAAGAACGAACTTCCCCTTAGTGCCAAGTTTGCTTCCGTTTTCTAGTGTTCCCACGACTTCTTTCGCCATCATTTTTGGGAGACAACACCAGTAGCCAATTTTGGGTGGTTGTTCCAACTGCTTCTTCTTGGGCTTTACTCGTGATGCCCCATCCGAAAAGCAGATTAGTGGAGCAAAGTTCCAGTACGTATTCTGGCAGATCCTCTCTCACACCTCGCTTTCCACCGAGCTCAGATTCTTGTAATGTGTAAACCTTCAAATTGATCAGTCGGTCAAGTTTTGTAATAACTTTTTGATAATCAGTAAAGTCTATTTTTCTGAATTCTGTAATTTTTATGTATGTTCTAGATGAATGTGAGTGGTATCGGCTTTGTGCGGACAAATCTTCGACTGAGAAAGTCACGACTATCTGAGTAGACAAGACCTTGTGGTGCGAGACAGTCCAACTCTGACCAAAGAGTGAGCTAGCCCGGTCCTAAAGGGGGCCCATGCAGCCCTGGCTCAACTTGCATAGTTCCCTTAACGAAATAATTTGATTGTCAATAATGGTGAAATCACTAAAGAGTGATCTTTGTGTGAGCGGGTTGTCCCTCGTTGGCTGCTTCCTGAGTAGGTGTCTGTATGCCGAAGTGCTCCCACTTAATTGTGTATAGCTGAAGTGACAGAGAAATCACTGACTCGTTTTTTTAGTTGAGTCTTGGTGGTCGGGTCGTTGTCTTGGTCTACATGGATGGGAGTGATTGGGTGCGAGGAGTCGGTTATGCGGCAAGTTGTCGACATCATGAATAGGTTATCTCTAAAGCGGTGAGCTGTTCGTGGATTAGACTCGCCCGCTTGCGATGAACTGTCTGTGGACAGGGTTCGGATCGCATATTGGTTGCCTTGGCTCCTGAGGCGGACTAGGTCACTTATGCAACAAGTTGTTGATATTCTGAATAGGACTAGGCTCGGCCAATGTGCTCCATTATGGTCCCTGTAGTCGGATCATGTTATCTTAGGAGCGGTGAGCTCTCTGTGGACTGAACTCGCCCGCTTGCGGTGAACTGTCTGTGGACTGGGTTCAGTCTGCATGTGTGATACCTTAGCTCTTGAGGCGGACTAGGTCACTTATGCGGCAAGTTGTCGACATCATGAATAGGATTAGGCTAAGCCAATGTGCGCCATTATGGTCCCCGTAGTTGGCTCAATTTGCCTACCACTCCTCAATGTAATTGTTTTTGCGGTCTCAGACCCACCTTTCAGATTTGAAATGTTGGAATTAGGAAGTTTTCTTTGCTCACGAATTTGTCCCATGAACTATGTTATCTGTCCCATTTGTAGCTTCAAATCTGCTATATCCCTTGCTTGGTTCTGCTGAGAAATAGTTAACGATTTCAGAATCTCATCATAATTAAGGGACGTACTTGAATTGTGCTGAGGTGGTTCTGGCGACCCTTGAAAGAAATAAGATGGTGACCAATTCGAAGTTTGTTGTTGAAACTGTTCTAAATTTCACCATCCAAAGCTGGGATGATTTCTTTAACCTTCATTGTAAGTGTTAGAATAAGAGTTATTTCTATAGTGATTATGTCCTAAAAACTTATTGTACTAACATTCTCCCAACCGTCATTCTCAATCAGCTGAGTACATTGATCAGATAGATGTTCTGGCTTAGTGCACACGCCACAAACTTATGCAACTCCTAGCACATTTGGCTTCCCCAGAGCCTAAGTCACAAATAAAGTAAGGTTAGCCGTTTGAGCTTCCAAACTACAATTAATACTTACCTCGTGGACTTGGAGTGAAGGCTCTCCAATTCCTTCATATTGTTGGGTGGTCAAGGCTCGATTTGCAATCAAAGTCTTCGATGTTGCTGGAGTTTTATCAACTAAAGCTCATCCTGCCGCTGCATCTAACATCAGGAGTTTCTCCTTCATCTGGTGTTGCGGGCATGATGTTATGAGAGTTTTGAAGCGTTCATAGTATGTTGGATAAGATTCGTCTGGGCCTTGTTGAATACCACTGATTTTCTTTCTCAACAAGATGATTATGGAAATTGGGAAGAATTTCTCTAGAAACACATTCTTCATGCTATCCCAAGAGTATACCATTCCGGAAGGTAGTTCATAGAGCCAATCCTTAGCCCTGTCAGCCAGAGAAAAGGAAAATGCTCTCAACTTCAGAATCTTCCCATCCACAGTGATTGGCGTCATACTGAAGCATACAACTTCAAATTCCTTTAAATGTTTATTTGGATCCTCCATAAAATGTTTATTTGGATCCTCCATAGAAAGACCATGGTACTTCGGAATACGGTGAAGTAGGCTGAATTTCAGCTCGAATGACTTTGTTTTCCCCTGCGTTGTTGCTGGATACTGAATGCACAGGGTTGCGACATTGTCCAAGGTGGATGCTGAAAGTTCCTTAATAGGCTTATTGTCGGCCATGTCAAGCTCTTCTTATTCAGATTCAGAGCTAGACATTTGTGATTCTTCTGTTTCTCTCATTCGTCTCCTAAATGTTCTCTCGGGCTCCGGATCATACTCTAATAAGTTCTCGTTGGATCTCCTATTGCCCATGAACTAGTACCTGAGATAAAGAAAAAAAGGAAAAAATTAATAAAAATAAAAAAATTAATAAAATAAAAAATGAATTAAGTAATTAGTAATTTTACTAATCCATGACAACGACGCCAAAAATTGATGCACTATTTTAGTAGTACACAACTTAATACCCTGCTTTGTAGTTGTAGTAAAAAATAAGTAGGGATCGTTATAAACCGAATATTAGAGGGCTCGCTAAGTAACACTAAGAGTTTCTAAAAGATAATTAACAAGCTAAATAAGAAAATATTGGGGAATGGTTTTTCTAATTTTGAACTAAGAAAATAACTATGACGATTACTAATAAAAACTTGAGAAGTAGATGATGAAGAATTAGCTAAGTGTTTTATCTCCACACACCAAACATATACTCATAAATCAATATTTAATAATTCTTATTAACTCGTGAAAGACAATGCTCATGATTAACCGTAATCGCACTGCATTAACCTTATTATTTTTCAAGTTCATTGAATTAAACTAAGTGTCACTTTCAAACTATTCTTTTCATGCTATCTAATCACGAATGGCAAATTAGATAACTCATTAAGTTCTATGGAAAATATGAACATTGACCAAGAAATTAAAAGTATGATCAATTTTGTTCTTAGCCTAGATTTTTACTTAATCTTACCAACGTTCCTTGGTATTTACTACTTGTGAGTAAATGATTATAACGATTAAGTGAAATTCTTCTATACTCTAGCACCAAATTCTAGCATGCTTACTAAATTGGTCACCTTTACAAACATACACAGATAAGTTCTCTGTAAAGTAGATTAGCAAAACACAATTACTAATCATTAAGGAAAAATTGAATTAATTAATTCACAAAACACATGTTCGGGGCTTTGAATCCACCCCTAGGGGTTTAGCTAGGCATATTGATCATGTTCAAAGACTAATCCATAATTAAATATCCAACTATAAATAAGAAAAAAGGTAAGAAGAAACTTTGTCGCTGTGTGGTGGTGCTAAGTAGAATTTTGGAGTGCCGATAGAGCGAAGGAAAGAGATACAAATCTTTTCTTCTTCCTCACGATTTGATCTCTTCCTTCTTCTGATCTCCTCTGCTGCTGTGTTTGTGGTTGTTTAAAGGACTGCTGCTATATTTCTTCCCCACCAAATTCATTTTCAGTTTCCAGATTAGTTGCCAATCAATGCATTCAAAAAACAAATGAGAAAATTCTCACTGTCAAAAAAAAAAAAAAAAAAAAAACAATGATCGTTTCCCAGGAATTACCCTTGCATGAGTCTGTGTGCAAGCTGCAACATAATAAACTTGGATATGGGTTCCTACAACTCTTGGCAACAAGCTTTTACCAGTCAGCATTTTCCATGGATTATTGGCTAAATCTTGTATCGCTTCATTCAGGGCCAAGTTTCCACACAGTACTAGCTTACCTGCCTTACAAGAAAAGGATCAAGCACTTACTACGCTGCCCCACAGATCTGCAGAGACTAGCGTGTTAGTGTACCAAGTCACATTACTGATAAACTAGTATAATGTAGAAATATGCTTAGTAACCAAAAGAAGATGTGAAGTGAAGCTAAAGGATAAGATCAATTCAGAAGTGCTTTGGGTTATTTATAGCAGACAAAATTGCAATGGACAGCTTAAGACTCTCTGATGCATCTTTCCCCTTGATTTCCAAAAACAGAACATCTCAAGATAGTATCAAATCTATTCGTTACAATGTTCTCACAACCTAACAAAGAAAGGAACACTACATCAGCTACAGTCCTAGTTCATCATCTTCATCTTCTTCCTCTCTACTAACATCATAATCATCATCATTGGCATGGGCCTGGAGATTTTGAAACTGCTTGATCGCATCTCTTCCATTAGCAACAAGTGCATTTCTTGCAGCTGCCACATTCACGTTTTGCAAGTTGCCCCCTTCTTTGGCAGTGATGCTCCGTTTCTGTCCAGCCATTCTCCTAGCTTCTCGACAGTGCAGCTGATCAATGTATTTCTCATGCAACGCCTTGTTTTTAATTTGCTTTAGAACTGGGGGGCTTTCAAGTGCAGTTGTTAGATGAGATTCTCCAAATCTTGAAAGGGGCCTCTTTTTGTTGCTCGATGATGACCTCTCTTGATACTCTTGAATAGTGTCATTACTCTTCAGAGAGCACGGGGGAGTTAAGAGTAAGTTGGTCTTCAAAGGAGATTGTGAAGATGAATTCATGGCATGTTCATAAAGAGGGAAGACATCTGCTTCATAACCACGGTCCACTTGGTTATGTTTCTGCAGTAGATGTCTGACAGTCTTATGCGCATGACATTTCTTTTGTGCCTTTGGCCTCTCAGTGTTCTGATTGGCAGGTTCCAGCAGTTTACTCGCTGAGAGCGAGATTTGTCCCAAAGGAGATAGGTTGGTTCTTTTGGCTCTACACCGAGGCTGGGGCTGAGGGGGAGTTGTGGCTTCAGAATGGATCTTATCAAAACATTCTTGTGCCGACTTTCCTGGTACCTGCAACCAATTTCACATTGCAATGTAAGGCCACAGCTATAGCTATTAACTGGAAACTTTTGGACAGATAACTTCAAAAGGAAACAAGATCAACCTGCTCGTAACATTTGAATTTAGGCATTAATAACATATAAAGAATGGACAAAAATGTTAAGAAAAAAAACCCGGCAAACACGCGGAATCAGCTATTTTGCAACAACTGGAAATTATCATTCAAATGAGAAAACCAAAAGCTGTACTGATCTCAGTGACACAACCAATCATAAAAAAAACTAGGATACACATATGGCAATAAAGAATATTTATTTTCCTAGTTAACAGTATGAACATAGACATTAACAGATTAGTGTCTTGGTTCACATAATATAAACAAAAAGCAAAAGTTGTCGCTCATTGCACCTTTTAACCTTTGAGAAACACAACATAAGCACTGCTCAATCATTTAAATGAACTAAAACATAATTCTAAATTGATAAAAATGTAATTTTTAGATAGACAAATAAAAAATGATAACTTAAATACCAAATTAATACTCACGCTCATCCTTCAACTACATAATTAATTCATTGATGGCGTCAAAATATCACAATAAATGTATCCACCATCATTTGTGCAATTTATAAAATAATCACATGTTCTCTCTTTTTTTCAGTTTAAAAAATGGGAGCAAGAGATCTGGGAGGAGCACCATTCTCTGATTCTTTTTGTTCATCTTTCTAATCAATAATAAGAGACGTAAAAATGCTTTTGGAGAGATGTAACCCTCATACCTGACAAACCAATCTCATTAAAAATCTAACACGCAGAATTTTTTTTTCGAAAAACATCTAAGTGTCAGAGGAGAGTGTCTCAATTGCTCAAGAAGTATCCAATAAGGGTCTGAGTAGTGTTTGAGGCATGTAACCCCATGACACATGCAGAGCCATGTACGACAGATATCAGGATGTATCCCGCGAGTATCATGCCTGATACGGACATGCAACCTCATGGGGTGCCCATGATCATAGGGTAACATTTGAACATCAATAACAGTGAATAAGAGTGATTATGACAGAGATGATGGAATGCTGTAGCTTCAAGGGTTTTGGATTCAAAAGACAGATGCATGTAAAGTATTCACAAACGTATATGATTGATCACCAAGTGGGTTTCAGAAGGGAAACTCAATAGCTCTTCAACTTAGTTGATCCTCATACAACACCTGTTGAATGCAAAGTGCAAAGGTGCATCAGGTCACGGGAAATTGGGATAGTGACGCGCCAAAGTGGAAACATGAATCTTAGTGGTGAAACATAATCTGTCCTTTATAAACTAGATACTGTATCAATTTCATCAGTTAAGGCGGAGTTCTAATATTGTATTGGGGAATAATCATAACATCTCTAAATAAGAATTTGTTAACCGTATTGTAGGAAAAAAAAAAAGAAGGAAGTTTTGATATGGATGGCGCATATATATTAAAGAAAAAAAAATAGTAATTCTAATTTCTAACAATGATAATAGTATGAATAACACTTCATAAATAACATAGCAGTCTCTCAGTCTAACTCTCCACCCTTCAAAGCATCTTCTTTACAAGACAATTCCATGGCAGTGAGACCACCTACTCTTTTGAACCTAGCTTGTCCCAGAACAACGCCTAAATGCACCCAAACAGAAAATCTCATTATGATTAAAAATATTTGAATTTGACACATCATCTGAATCTCGAGAATTTTCCAACGTTGTTATCAGTAATTGCCTCTAAAATAAGTATGGTATTCAACCCCAACGTGATGGCCGACCCGGTCTCTTCTCACTCTGAAACTATATAGGTATGAGGATTATTAAAAATTACCAAAAAAATAATGAAAGAAGGGATAAAATATATATATATATATATATGGGCAGGATCCGAGGACAAACATTTATGACAAAGAAATTTACACGCAATATATATCGTCGGATAACATAAATCCAACAGTTTAGATTTAGGATGAGTTGTCACCTAATAACTAACTAATGGTGGAGCCGAGCCAAGCCAAGCCGAATAGAATTTAAAAGTTATAAGGAGACTAATAGCTTGTCAAACCCCAATACCTTCTCTCTCTCCCTATTTTCTCTCAAACGTTGTGATACGGTAAAAAAAAAATAACACAAAAAATAGAGTACGCCTAAATTCACAATAACACAACAAATAACCCTATTTTCTCTCAAACCATGTCTCCTCCCTATCAATTAAAAGTCATATTTTCTCTCGATTGTTGTTTGCTTCTTTCATCTCTAGTTCTTCTTCTTCACACTACACTTTTCACACCATTTTCCAATTTTTTAAGGTACTAGTAATTTTCATCATTCGATTGTTATCTTGATGAAGTACAAATTGTTGGCTTTATTTGAACTGTCAGTTTTTTTTGCTTTTTCTGCATAGCAGGTAAAGTTGGGATTCCATCTGGTCGAGCTCCAACAACATCCTTTTCCTTGGGAAAATTACATCCAGGTAGTGTGCAAGTAATAAATTTCAGCTCTTTGAAATCCCATACTCTTTAATTTATTCATTCATTCATTTATTACTATTGTTATTATTAGTGTATGGAAAATTGGAAATAAATTCCCAAAGCGGCTTTCCAGAAAGATTTAATAAAATATGTGAACTTGAATGTTTCAATTTGTGCAAAGTATAGATTGTTTCAAACCCAATTCTTAAGGTTTGACAAAAATTGTGTCTATGAAACATCCGACAACATTTTCTATCTCCATTATAATGATAACAAAAAAGGCTTGCACTTAGCTTTCCCCTTTTTGCACTAACCAATTCCCCAAAGATTCATAAGACAACTTCATTCTCTAACAAAAAACAAAGACTGTGCAGGGGGACCGTTATCATAATACCTTCCACATGCTCTTAAATAGAGAAAGGAATATACTACTCCAAATGGATAATCCTCTACATCCAGCACATAAATATGCCATGTATCCCTAATGTCATACATATATAGTTGATGTCAACCTGGTGAGTGAAAATTTTCTTATAAAAAAAAGAAAAAAAAGTGAAGAAATAAGCATTGTGAACTCCGAAGGGTGTCAAACATGTTAATCATTTATATGTTAGTGAACTACAAGAATACTTAGCTACTGATTTTTGGTGGAAAATTGTTTAAAATTTTGAGGTTTCTATTCAAATAAAGTAGTTCATCTTTACATAGTATTAGTCTGTTTATGTGCTTAGAAAATTTTAAATTTATTGGCAATCAAGTATGAATGAGTTTGTGAAATAGTGGTAGTGAAGATAATATATTAATATATGATTACATGTGCCGCACATTTACAGAAAATTTAGTCATCTTAAGGCAGATTTGGGCGGTTTCCACGACACATGGTTGAGGCACATTTGTCATATTGATCTTATAAAAATCAAATATTGTGGTGTTGCAGCCGTATCCTAGGTTTTTATGAGTTTGTCTTATTGTTGAGTCTATCAATCAATTGTATGATTATCCATGCTTGATGCAAAGAACCTCCAATTGCCATTGCTTCATAGTTCTTGAGTCACTAAACATACGTCCAACCAACTATACAAAAGATTAGCTTGGACATTAAGTCATTGCAAGAGAATCATGAGTTGTGTTGTTAATTAAAATATCATGTTTGAGTTCCCTTGATACACTGATTGAGAAAAAAATAAAATCTACAACAGCAGTAGAAATCAATATACAACCTTCACCAAATAGATAACACTTAATGTTGATCTCCCCATTTATGCCAATAAGAATATGGCCCAGTTGCAAATGCTTATGAGCAGGGCCACCAAGCACCTGTGAACCATGAACTTGTTATTGTGAATTTAAGCGTACTCTTGGACAAGTTGATAGGGAGGAGACACGGTTTGAGAGAAAATATGATTTTTTGTGTTATTTTAGGCGTACTCTATTTTTGTATTATTGTGAATTTAGAAAAGCAACAATCGAGAGAAAATAGGACTTTTAATTGATAGGGAGGAGACATGGTTTGAGAGAAAATAGGGTTATTTTTTTTGTATTATTGTGAATTTAGGCGTACTCTATTATTTGTGTTACTTTTCCCACCGTATCACAAAGTTTGAGAGAAAATAGGGGGAGAAAGTAGGTGGTGAGGTTTGACAAGTTATTAGTCTCCTTACAAGTTAAGACTTTTAAATTCTATCTCTCAAACTAATTTTTGACTGGAAGGCCAATTTGGTCATTCATGTGAGGGATTGTTGGATGTATGTTGACTTCGGGTCAACTTTGAGCCTAATTTCAGGTGGGACCCAAGCCTCGGTTCAGGCGGGTCTATGTTGGTATGTGTTTGCAGGGTACCCAAGTTTTGTGAAAAGTAGGGACCTACATTCATGTTGGTTGAACCAAATTATCACATGTACGTACATTGTTACTGCTTGATTGGTCGACTCGGTTTGGTTCGTGCATGTGTGCTTCAACAAGATATTAATATTTATTCCAAAATTTTATTAAGAATTAATGAAATAAAGATTAATTGAATTAAAAAAGTGATTTTCACTTTTCATCTTCCAAGATTAATTGAATCAATTAAAATGTGACTTTTCACTTTACATCTTCCAACAATTAATGAAGAGACTTTTCATATGATGCCTCTTCAACTATCCAACCTATGGCTATAAATAGGAGTGCAAAATGTCATTGTGGCATCGGATTTTCTGAACTCTCTTGCACTCGAAATTCCTCTCCCACAATTCGTATAGTTCCTTGATAGTGGTCTGTTCCTTTCGGATATCTCAAGGGGCAAGTGTTTCACCAGCTTGAGTGGTCAAAAGGAGTCCTGGGAAGCGACGCTCATACAATCCGTAAGCACCGAGAAAGGAGAAATCGCTTTAAGGAAATCGTATCAATGCGCGGGATCCTTCTGTGTTTATTAGCTACTGCAAACTAAACCGTTTTAACTTTTTCTCAATTTTTTGTTTCTAACAATAATTGCCTCTGAATTAAGTATGGTATTCAACCCCAATGTGATGGCCCAGTCTCTTATCACTCTCAAACTATCTAAGTTTATATTGACTTCCCCATAAAAGAATAATAAAGGAAAACAGCAGATGTAGATTACAAATCTTATGTACCCAAATATATAAGAGGATTATTAAAAATTACCAAAAAATAATTAAAGAAGGGATATAAGAAAAGGTAATATATATATATACATATACCATGGTGGACTTATTGTGGAAATGGGTGAAATTTTTTACAGAACATACATTGGAAAAAATTGCATGCCCTTGCTAACATGATTCTTCCACTTCATAAAGGAGCTAAAAAAACAACTAGCCTTGAAAGATGAGTCATCCATTGCAAGAAAAAGCCCCAACACTAAATGATGAATTACGCCTGTCTTTGCCTCCGACCAACCAGGAGAGAACACACAGTCAAGCCAAGCCCTTACCTGCCATAATGGAATTCATATCTCCTTCGTCTAGTCGAAAAGGTAGAATGCCCCGGGAACTGAACTGTGACTCTACTATTACATTACATTACATTACGGAGAAGTCCATTCTCGTCATGATTGATCCACGTCCTATCAAAGTGCCCGGAAAAGCAGACTTGCTTAGCTTACCAAGCTAGCTTCCTAAACTAAGCGTGAAGGTATTTTTTGTTGATTGCATGAGCCAGCCAGAAGGTAGCTTGCTTCTAGAAGGATTATCATAGATGCTGAACTTAAAAGCATAAAAGTATCGCACTTGATATGGTAAAGTGATGGTTTATTGGGCTTAGAAGAGTTCTCCTTTTATCATGTTCAAACCACATGAAATGGAGCGGCCAACCTTAGCAGTTGCATAAGCGGCAAACTAAACTAAGATGAAAGGGCCTTGAACATTTATAAGCTTATAAGGTTCTAGAATCTAACCCAGCAATTTGATTTATAACCCTATTTGCTAGATAACAATACTATAATAGGTATAAAGTTCTATAAGGTGATGCTTCCGTTAACCTATTTGCCTGCTAGAAAAGAGAAAAACAGGTTCAAGAATTAATTAGGAATATGTAAGACACAATGAGTTGTATTTAATTCATATAGCAATAACAAGTAATGCAACAAAGCTGAATTTCAGTTTCGTTCTCCCAGTTTACTACAAGGTTCACAGTGAAACTTGCAATGTTTCTAATAAAAGGGTAGATAAGAAGAAAGCGACGCTTAGTATACTATATAATGACAACACTAATAATAAATAAATGTCGAAGATTATAAAATTAACAAGTAATCAACTTAATTAATGTAGACTTAGAGTAGTGGAATACCATTTTTGACACTTTCTTCAAGAAATGCGGAGAAGGCTTTGCATTAAAGTAAGCTTTCTGCAATGCCAGTTCTTGATCTTTCGTCCATTTATTGCCAGATGGACTCTCTGCCCTCTTATCTCCAATTTCTTTCGTTTGCGTGTTGATGTTTCTACTTCTTCTCTGAACTCCACCTCCTTCAGGCATCATCACCGCTGGAAAAATTAGAGATTTCACATCCTTGTCGACCTTTATCTTCTCTTTATAATCCTTAGATGAAGTAGGACCTTGTACATTCCCTTTCTGGGATAAAATTTCTCCATCAAAAGAATTAGTCAGAGCTATAGACGTGAAGTGTTGTGGAGTGCTTTCCTTGTTCACCACCCCATCAAGCTCAAACCTTTCTTTGACCTCATCATGAATCTTAGCCATCGACTTACTCGAACCAACTTTGGGGGTTTGGGGGTAACCCTTTATGTCTGTTTTCTCTGTTGAAACATTTTGAATGGAAGTGAGAATTGAACTGAAATGGGTATTTTTTCTGGATTTCAATGATGTTTTGTTTAGGGGTAATTCAAGACCGAAACTTTCCTTGCACAACTGATGGGCACTATTATCTTCCTGAACAACTCCACACCTTTTACTCGTCTTCTGCTTCTTCTGCATGGGCGATGGTGGGGTGTATCGGGTTGCTGGTCTTCTCTTTCTTTTGGAGCTGGAGGAGGAGGTGGTGGTAAGAGAAGGAGTTGTTCTTCCATCGTTGTTGGGTGTGGGGGTGGTGTTTGATGGTGCGAACCTTGGAGATCGTCGTGGTCCGAGAGCTAGAAGTCCCTCCACAGCGGCCGCCCTCACATCATTCATTGCAATAGAAGGAGATTTTCCGCTGGTATTGAAGGGGTTGAGATTGGAAAGATAGAACCTTGGAGATCGTCGCGGTGGACGAAGAGCTAGAAGCCCATCTGCAGCGTCCGCCTTCATCGTTGTTGTTGTTGAATTAGATGATTTGGTAGAAGTAACTGGGATCGATTTCTTAGAGGAATCAGCAGCAGAAGAAGAAGGGATTTTCTTCCAAGGAGGGGAATGGAAATGGGGTTGGGGTTTTCTCTTTCTCTGCGAAGAAGAAGAAGAAGAAGAGGAGATTGGTGTTATCTGAGGCGGAGTTTGCATCTGGAGAATTCTATTGGATCGTATGATGGAAGAATTGGTGTCGCTGGACATTCTTCTCTTCTCTTCGGACAAGAGAGGGCGGGGCAAATCACAATTCAATTCAAATGTTCAGTAGGGAGTGACAGATGTGAGAGCGAGGCTGGGACTGGGATGGGTGGCACTAGGGATGGCAACGGGGCGGATTTGAGCAAATTCATCTCCGATCCGTCAGGAATAACGGATCACCAATCTGCCTCGCCAATCCATTTGCAATTTTTATTAAAAAACCGTAACCGTCCCGTGCGGATTGGCGGATATCTGCCCCGCCCCGCCAATCCGTTTACAATTACAATTATCCATCTAACTACAGAAATTATAACAAAATTTACAAAGATTCAAACATCCATACAAAAATTATAAAGAAATTACAGAAATTACAAAAAATCCATACGAAAATTAAAACAAAAATTAACAAAAAAAAAAAAAAATCGACTTGATCTGAAAATTTAAAAAAAAAAAAAATCGATCTCAGATCTGAGATCTCGATTTCAGATCTTGATCTGAAATGATTCTTCGAGTGTCGGCCTCAGATCTGTGAGAGAGAAGAAGGGAGGGTCGGCCTCCGCCACCCTTCACGGCCTTCGCTATGAGAGAGAAGAAGGGAGGCCGCCTTCGCTGTGAGTCGCTCGAAGGGAGGTCGCCTTCACTATGAGTCGCTCGAAGGGAGGTTGGTTGGTCGAAGGGAGGTCGCTTGCGGCCTTCGCTGTGAGTCACTCGAAGGCTCGAAGGGAGGTCGCTCTCGGCCTTCACTGTGAGTCGTTCGAAGGGAGGTCGCTCGCTGTTTTGAGGGAGAAGAAGGGACGAAGTCTCTGCTCTGGTTTTGTGAGAGCTGAAAAACAGAAGTGAAACTGTGAAAGTGATTGAGAGAGAGAGGTGAGAGGTAGGTTGTTTTTTTTTTTTTTTCCGGCATATAAAGGGTTGAGGGTATTTTTGTAATATCAACACTTAAACGGATATCCGTGGGGCGGATATGGCCAAATCTGTATCTGCCCCGAATATTTAATGGATGTTGTTTGGATATCCGTATCCGCCCCAAAATCCATTTGGGCATATCCAAAACTTCCCCAAACGGATTGGGTGGTTTGGGGCGAATATCCGTGAAAATCCGCCCCACTGCTATCCCTAGGTGGCACTCCACATAGTCACAATTTGGCTTTGGTTAATTAAATCAATGGTTCAAAGAGACAGGGGGGCTAAGTCAATGGTTGAAATTCTTGACACACATTGTGGGCAATTTTGACTTTGACTGTCAAATCAACCAAGGTTGACTGAATTTAGAAGGTTCGGGTTTGAGAATAGGCGAAAATGTCTTATATAGAGAGTGCGTGCAAGGCATGTGATCACCTAAATTGATTGAAAAGGTGAAAAAAATTAAAGGCCCCAGTTGTTTCACAGAAAATAAAATTTTAAGGAAATTGTTTTTCCCAAGAATGCTTATTTTCCTAAAAAGATTTTCATGTTGTTTGGTTGTTTCATGGAAAATAATATTTATTGATCAATATTTGAGTTGATTGTGGCGGCAACGATGGAGGTGGTGTGGTTGACTTTGTACATAGTTAAAGTGACAGTAAGAATGATGGTTGTGATGGTGATTGTAAGGGTAGGGTGGTTAGTGTTGGTGGACATTGAACAATTGAAATGGTGAGAATAAAAGTGGAAAATACTAAAAAATCAACATCCCATTAAAATTTGGGATTTGGGATGTTGATTTTCCTCCCATGAGGCTCTTTTGGAATAAAAAATTTCCAAAAAATTATAATTTTTCGTGATACAAATACAAGAAAATTTAAATTCAGGGAAATAAACACTCCAAAAAAGAATTTTCTATGAAACAAACGTAGCCGAAATTCATTTTTCATCATCGTTGCCTAATTTATCATCCTTGGGACTAAGGTGGTCGGTGAAAATGAAACAAAGTGGTGGTTGTTCTAAGGCTATTGGTGGACGTTATATTTTGTATTGGTGTTACTCAGTAAGAATGGTTGATATAAATAGTAATTGTCGTTGGAATTGGCATCGAAGCTAGTTTCAAGTGAGTGGTTTGGTGGATCTTATATAATATTGTAAGTTGGGGGGTGTATTTTGTAGGTCCAAAATCCTTTTGGAGCCCTTATATTGTTTGTTATCAGTGCAATTGGCTTAATGACACTTTTGAGATATTAATGCTAGTTTATGACGCATCCAATTTTCATATAATTAAGGGACATGCACGTGCTCATCGAACCAAAAAGCTACAAATAGAAATTCCTCTTTTTCTTGCTTTGTTTATCTGCAATAACTTCATTTTGGCAACCCACTCCAAAGTGCCAACACCACCTCTCTCATTTTCTTTTTTGATTATCTGTAAATCTCTCTTCTTGTTATTTAGCTCTCAATCTTTCTTTTCATCTCTTCAAGACTTCAAATTCATTTTATGTTGGATTTATGCTAGACACTCACTGAATGCACTTAAACTCACTTTCGGTGCCTACTAACCATTTATAAGTAGCCAGTATCATATGCACTCACTTAATGCACTTCGCCTACTGCCACCAATAATAGATTTTCGAAATTAGATTTGATTTTTATACATTAATGCTAAGAGATACTTTTATATCCCAAGAGTTAGGTCACATAGAATAACAAAAAGAGATTTGAGATAAACAACTTACTCTTGATAATCAAGATAAATAGATGATACAAAAATTTAGAGCGTGCCAGAGATAGAAACACGTGAGGGGTCATTTTAAGTAAATAAAATGATTATTATTTAGTGGACCCTTATTAGTTTATGTCGAATTTAGTTTAGTACTCATTTAAAAAACTAATTGAGTCTAACTCCCAAACTCATGTTGATTGTGTCCCAGTCAGCATCAGTCAAATAAGTTGACTTCCCTTGACTATTTTAATTCCCTTATAAAGCTTTATAAATTATAGATTATGTGTTTCAGGCATGACATCTACTGAACCCAAATTTTCCTGAGAAGCGTACATGCTAGAAGGGAAATCCAAACCTTTGATAGGCCAAAAGTTTGTATTAGATAATAAATTCATAAACGAGTTTGTTTCCACCATACACTACACCAAAATGAGTAATTAGTAACATTAATATTTTGTAATCTGTAACTCTTCATTGTGTTACAAGTCTTGTAACCCCAAATAAGTATTATTAATTATTGACTTAAGTTACTATTAGTAATTTTATAAATATATTATTTATAAAAATAACTAAGAAATAGAAAATATTTAATTAGATTACTAATTAGTAAAATGAGAAATAATAATTTAGAGTATTATTATTATTATTATTAGATTATTTAACAGTGTGATGTGGTTTGTTTGATTACAACCCATTAGCCCATAATGTAATTAGAAAAAAATTTGGTAACCATGATGTCCATCACGTACTAAAAAAAATTGATATTTTTTCTTCTTCTTTGCTTCGGTTTAGTTTTGGCGGGTCTAAACAAGCCGACAGAAACAGCCTCAAAAATCAAGAGAGAGAACATGAGAAAAAAAACAATAAAAAACCTTTTGTGCGTGAGAGAGGGGAGAGAGAGCGAACGAACGCAAAAACCAGATAGAGCTCTCTTTCGCTCAAACACTTGATCACTTCCCAAATATCATCGAAGCTTAGCAAATTCCAAACTCCATCAGACAAGAGACAGTTACAAAATATTTTTTTTGCAACTCAACATTCATTCTTCTCAAAAAATATTTACGGAGATCAATTCACCCAAATTTGTTTGGTAATCGATTCCAAACTCTAGATTCACTCCATCGATTCTCTATTTGAATCATATCAATCGTTTCTCTCTTTGTAACATATCAATCGATTATCTTTTTGTTCTTCATTTCAAACTCCATCGATTCACCCTCCATCGATCCACTCTCCATCAATCTCAGTTTTTCACTCTTCGATGCAAAAGCCCTAATCCGAAGACCTCTTCTTCAATTTAGATTAATCTCTTCATCGATTTCACTCTCGATTGATCCCTTTTGCTTGCTCATCTAGAACTCAGAACTCAATCGAAGGCAAGGAAGGTATCTCATCTAGAACTCAGTCTCAATCGAAGGCAAGGAAGGTATCCACCTCTATAATTTCTCCGTTTTTGTGTTTAAATATATTTTGTGCGCATATGAACATTATATGATCCAAACAACTATTTTGAACCTGCAAATGAAGATGTTGGAAATGATGGTTTAGATGAGTTTCTTGTTGGCTACTAAATTTGTGTTTATATTTGTTGACTAGTAATTTTTAGTTTGTGATACCTGGTGTGGTATTAAATTTCTAATGTTTTTGTGGTATAAATTTTTTGTTTGTGATACACAAACACTACTCTGTTCTTAGCGAGGTTCAAAGAAACTTTAGATTTTTACTCTTCTATGTTTGAATCCATTGATGTAACCATGCCAAGAGACAGCAAGGAGAGGATCAATACAAAGCATCATTGTCTGGCTAGGGACATAGTGAACATCATAGCCTGTGAAAATGAAGAGAGGGTGGAACGACATGAACTATTAGGGAAGTGGAAGTCTAGGTTCACCATGGCAGGGTTCACTTCTTTTCCACTCAGCTCCCACATTAATTTTGTGATACGAGATCTACCGAGGCATTATTCAAAACACTACACACTAGTGGAGAATGATGGGACCATGTTGTTGGGATGGAAGAATAGGAATTTGATTTCAGTTTCTGTGTGGCACTGAGAGGAATAAACACAATATGGGTTTAGAATTAGTAACACTATTGTTTTTCACGTCGTCCACTTTTTATAGCCTTCTTGTACTTGGATGCAGGGTGTAAACTTTCTTTCATGAATTTATGAAATTCAGTGTCTTATATTTTATATACCATTGTTTTGGATCCTAAACTCTCGCGCTATTATACTTGTTAGAAACTCCCACTCATCCATTCTTCAGTTTTCATTACATGTAAGAGTTATGCCTAAGATTCCTATCTTAGTTTCTACTTGTATGTTTACGTAGAATACTTTTCTTGAATTTGTTTTGAATGTTGATGCACTTCAATTAGCAGGGTTTAAAGTGATATCTGAAATGGTTTGTAGTGTTATTAGATTCAGTGTTCTCATTCAGTTTCGAGTCTATTGTATCACTATGCTTAAAAGACTTTGGAGGTTTGCACTGCAAGTTGTAAATATTTGGTCACTACTAATATTGGAACCCCAATCTTGAGACATGGCAATGGTTCTTTGTTTTTGGGTAGCTGGATAGAATATTAGGACTGATTTTTTAGTCCTCTTCATTTGAGTATTGAGTTCTCTTTATACATGTTTTATAACTATTTACAACCCATGTTTACTTGCTTCTCTGAATTAAAACTGAGATAATAAAAAAAGATTTTGTCCTTGTATTGTGATAATTCAAGATAGACATTTTGAAATAAAACTCAGATGTTGTGCCCCCTCAAAATTCCAGTCTGAGTGTCAAAATGTTGTCATTGAATGTTAGAGCAGAATTACTGTTCTTAATGTCTCCTTAGATATTTTACCAAAATATAAAAAAAGTGAATTACTGTTCTTAAATAGTTTTTATTTAAAATTGTTTGATCCTAACATCGATCTTTATTTCTGTTCTAGTCAATGACATTGCATTGTTTCAGTTCAAGTGTATTTTGTGGCTAATGATTTGATTTGCAAGTTATTGGTGCTAGGATAATTTATATAAATTAAAATAGACCAGTATGAGATACTGGATCAAATTGGGAAAGGGTCATTTGGTTATGCTATTCTTGACTTCTTCGCCTTTACCAGATGGCTCAAAGGAATGTCCTTGGTTAAGCCTACGAAATGTCCTTTAGGAGTTTGAGAACACATCAAGGGTCGAGACTCAATTGGATGGTTTTCAGAATGAGTTGACCGATGTCAAACAAGCATTGAATGTGAGTTTTCCATTAATATTTTGGCATGTGAAAGAGACAAATGTGAATATGACACGAGCTCTTATATGCATCATTTCTATATATTTTTTTGAAGAGCTTGAAATGTTATTTCCTATACATATATTCCTAGAAAGTGTTTTAGAATCTCAAATGCATGTTAATTTTGATAAGCCCATTTCTTGGGAATTGGTATTTGAATCATGTAGTATCTCGGATATCCTACAAATCTGACGGCCACATGTGTATATTTTGTGATGTTTTATATGTAAATTTTGTGAGGTTTTAGTGTCAGGGATTCATATTGTAGGTACTCCTTGAAGTTCAGAACTTGAAACCATCCATGTGATGTGTTACTAATATTTGTAATGCCTTAGCAACATTTGGCAACTGTTACGAAATTTGAAGGTTGTAATACATCGAGGTGTAGGTGTTACTAATATTTGTAATGCCATGATTTGCAAGATTTTTGTGGTGTTACAATTTTTTTTTAGTAACAAAGCTAGTGTGTTACAAATTGTCATTTATGGTTTAGTGATATTATCTGTGATGATACATCAACTTAGACCGATCATCACGATTGTACACGTGGCGTAGAGACTAATCACGAGGATATAGCGTCCGGTCTATTGTGTCAGCTCGTAAAGCCCAAGAAGAATAAATCTAACTACTGAGGCCCATACGAGGCATGCCAATGAGAAAACGTAAACAAGACCTAAATCAGAGCCCAAATCCCGGCCTGACACGAGTTCTCTCATAAAAAAGATGAACGTTGCACTAAAAAGAGCCGTGAAGGGAGTTACGCCTCCCTGAACGCATCTCTAAAGGAGGAGACTGTTATAAGAAACATTTCCTTCCGTTGCGCCTCATATGCTTAAGTCACGCTGAGAGTTGACCATGATCATTACAAAAGGTAAAGAGAATATTCGACACATGTATGCAACTTTAACTAAGTTTTGTCTAGATTTACATAATTCCTCCAACAAAGTTACTGACTTAAGTATCGGAGTGCCTTCGGCCACCATAAATGTGGTATTTGGCAGTCTAACAATTGTTTGGCAAGTCAAACTCACAGGAGGACGATTTTTTGAACGCATCAATTTGGCGTCGTCTGTGGTAAACGACGATTTTTCCTTTCAAAAATAAGATTCACAATAATAAAACTCATGCAACCAGATAGAAGATCAATGGAATACTCCAAAATCTTCAATCTGATGATGAAAGATACGACATGCTGCCTAATACCGATCCAAAGACGACCGTCGAAACAACCGTACCCACTGGAAGATAGCTTTGACAGGTAACGGTTTAGACATCTCTGACATAATGGGGAATCCCCTCGGATCCCTGAGTAGAGATGCTTATGGCTCAGATGAATCGCGTGATCAAGATGATAGACAGGATCGTCCGAGACTTGCAGGGCAACAACTCTCGAGAAGAAATCACCCAGCTTAAGAGACACCGGACTAAAAACAGTTCCAAGTGCAATCAGGGAACGTTCAAAAATCTACAACTAAAAAAGCCCAAATACGGGAGAACACTCTCGACTCTGATAGCGAGTTGGAACGAGATTTTTGAAGCTTTGGCAGGAAGAAAAGATGTCAAATGGCAGCCGAAGATGAGAGGAGATCCAGAGAAGCGGAGCAAGAGCAAACACTACTTCTTCCACAACGATTAGGATCACGATACCGAAGATTGTCGCAGCCTAAAGGATAAGATTGAACGACATATCAGAGAAGTAAGACTCAGAGAATTCGTCGAACTCGAGGGCTAAACAATCATTTCAAATGAGCAAGCAAAGGAAACAATCTATGTCTTGCACGGTACAGGCGGGCAAAAGGAGCAATCCAATTGATCAAGAAAGCGTATAGTAAGAGACTTACGCACAAAGATCAGATTCCAAGAACCATCGCACAACATGCAAAAACAATGCAAAGGACTCTAACATTCTCAAAGGAAGATGCTGATGGGGTTAATTTGTCACACAATGATGTTTTAGTGATTTCGGTAATGATAGCTAAAATGGGAAATCAAAAGAGTATTAGTTGACACCGGCAGCTCGACCAACCTCTTATACCTAACAGTTTTTTGAAGGATGTGGTTCACCACTGAGATGCTTTCACCAAACGATCAATCTATGGTAGGTTTTAGTGGGGAACAATGTCACCCATTAGGAATGATTTAATTACCAGTTAAAGCGGGAGAGCCAGGAAAGCAACGAGTATTAATGACATACTTTCTCGTCATCGACGCTCCTGTTGCATACAACATGCTAACATGCTACTCGATAAACCGTGGATACACAAGATGGGCGCAATTTCCTCCACTGTGCACCAGTGTGTGAAGTACTATACCGACAATGACATCGAAAGAATAAAATGAGACCAACCAGCGGCCAGGGAATGCCATTTTGCTGCAATAAAGACTCTCCATAAATAACAATTACCACAACAACTGGAAGAGTCTTTACAACAACTTGATGAAACGAGTTTGAACTCTTCGAACGACAATACAGCTCCAACCAGTCCACGAGATCAACCCAACACCGGGCAACCGAAAGAAGAAATGGTCAAGGTCATCTTAGACAACGAAGCAGAAAAAATAGTCCAAATCAGCACAAAGATCCAACTTGAACTTGCCAAAGAACTGATCCAACTGCTAAAAGATAACCAAGATGTTTTCATATGGCCAATGAAGGACATGGTGGGAACAGATCCATCCATCATCTCCCACAAATTGCAAGTGAATCCAGATAGGAAACCGATTAAAAAAAAAAAAGACTGGTAGCCCTAGAACGCAATCAGGCGATAAACGAAGAGGTGCACCGACTGCTCAGCACATGAATGATATGAGAACCTCATTATCTAGATTGATTGGCGAACACGGTACTAGTAAATAAGAAGAATGGGAAATGGAGGGAATGTGTTGATTACACCGACCTAAATAAAGCCTGCCCTAAAGACAACTTTTCACTTCCACGAATAAATCAAATAGTGGACGCAACTGCTGGACACGAAATGCTGAGCTTCATGGACACGTACTCCGGGTACAATCAGATACAAATGTACCCCCGACCAAGAAAAAACATTTTTCATAACAGAAAGGGGTACCACTGTTATCGAGTAATGTCGTTTGGATTAACGAATGCAGGAGCAACGTATCAACGACTAGTAAACATGATGTTTAAATATCAGATCGGGAAAACAATAGAGGTTTACATTGACGATATGCTCGTCAAAGGCTCGCAGAATAGACCACGTCACGGATCTCGAACATGTTTTCTCCCAGCTTTGAAAGTACAAGATGAAGCTGAACCCAGAGAAGTGCACCTTTGGAGTGGAGTCAGGGTAGTTCCTCGGGCACATGGTCAATCAACGAGGAATTGAAGCTGATCCAAAGCAGATACAAGCTCTTTTCAACATGCAAGTGCAGATAAACATAAAAGGGAGAATAACAGCTTTGAACAGATTTATCTCCAGATCATCAAACAAGTGTCTGCCTTTCTTCAAAATCTTGATGAGGAACAAGACATTCGAATGGAATGAAAAATGTGAGAGAGCCTTTCAAATCCTTAAGAATACCTGGGAAGCACGGAGCTACTAACAAAACCGAACACGGGATAAATATTGTATCTGTACCTATCTGTGTCCAACCATGCGGTGAGTTCAACACTGATACGAGAAGAAAAGGGGGAGGGTGCACAAACTAGTGTATTACATCAGCAAAACACTCACAAATGTAGATATCAACTATCTGGCCCTAGAAAAACTAGCACACGTTTTAATCGCGTCATCAAGAAAATTGTGACCATACTTCCAAGCACACCCGATCACGGTTATGATCGAATAGCTGCTTTTGTCGGTATTACACAAACCAGACCTGTTAGGAAGAATGGTAAAGTGGGCCATAGAGCTCGGACACTTTGACATCAACTATGCCCCTAGAATCGCTATCAAAGCTCAAGCATTAGCAGATTTCATCGCTGAGTTCACAAGAAGCAACAACCAACACGAGGATAAGGAAAACAAAACAGAACAGTCCGAATCGAACCCTGAAGGATGGACCCTCTGCTTTGATGAAGCGTCCAACGAGGCAGGAAAACCTACCATCAGAAAACTACAAGGCTAATAGAAGGCTTCCAAAATGCTACCATTCAACAATGCACATGAACAAATAACAAAATAGCTGGCCAACTAGCAAAAGAAGCCTCAACAACGAAGGATAATGACAACCCGCTCGTCATGACAAAAGGAAGCTCTATACTCGAAAATCAATCGAAAAAAGCATGCACCGAAACCAAGAAACCAACTGGACAACTCCAATCCTAACATATATATTAAATGGAGAACTCCCAACAGATAAGATGGAAGCCAAGAAACTACGGAATCGGGCAGCAAGATACACAATGATCAATGACAAATTGTATAGGAGGTCTGCCACGAGCCCATTACTGAGGTGCCTTGCACCAGGAGATGCTGAATACGTCCAACAGGAAATACACCACGGCACATGCAAAAATCATCCAGGAGGAAGAACATTGGCCCACAAAGCTATCACATTAGGTTATTATTGGCCAACGATGCAAGCGGATGCTCAGAAGCTAGTTCGTAAATGTGACAAGTGCCAAATATTCGCCCCATACACCCACATGCCGGGACAAAATCTGATCCCAAAGAGCAGCCCTTGGCCATTCACACAATGGGGAATGGACATCGTATGACCACTCCCAACGTCCGATAAAAAGAAGTTTCTCCTCGTCACAATAAAATACTTCACCAAATGGGTAGAAATAGAGCCCCTCACAAAGATAAGGGAAACACAAGTCGAGAAATTTCTCTCGAGAAACATCATATGCAGATTCGGGATCCCAAGAGTAATCGTCACGGAGAATGGGAGACAGTTTGAAGGCAAAAAGGTTAGGGAGTTATGTGAGAACCTGAATATCCAACAACATTTTTCTACGCCAGCTCATCCGCAAGCAAACAGACAAGCCGAGGTCAATAACAGGACAATCTTGGAAGCAATCAAAAGAAGACTCGAGGCAGCGAAAGGACTATGGACATCCAAGTTACCTGGTGTTCTTTGGACGTAGAGAACAACAAAACAAATTCCAACAGGAGAAACACCTTTCGCCGTTGCTTACGGGTCAAAAGCGATCCGTGGAGATCGGAATGCCAACATTCTGAACCGAAGAATTCCACGCAGAAGACAACGTCGAAGTATTAAAAGTCGGGTTGGATCTCCTCGACGAAAAATGAGAAGCAGCCTTGATTAAAACAACAGCCTACTAACAGCGCATGGCATGGTGTTACAACAAGAAGGTGCGAATCCAAACTTTTAATGTCGGAGACAGGGTGTTACAAAAAGTCCAACTAAACACGAAAGAGCCCAGCGCGTGCAAGCTTAACCCGAACTAGGAAGGACCATACCAGGTAACAAAAATCAATAGATTAGGAACATACTGGTTGGCAGACAAAGAGGGCGAAATGATACTTCGGCCACGAAATGTAGAGCACTTGAAAAGATATTATCAATAAAGTCTTTTGCTCTCAATTTCAAAACAACAAAAAATTTAATCAGGACAAAAAGTCCGATTAAAAAACCAACTCGAGAAAATATTCAGCATGTTTAGAGTATCGAGCAAAAACCAATACATGTGCTAGACTAACGAGTCAAACATAAAAAAATAACTTCTGGCCTGATCAACCACAAGTAATAAAGTACCAAGACATAAAAGTTGGACTCTTAAGTCGACTGTAATGTATGACATCGTAATCCGAATGAAAAAAGATTTTGTAAACTATAGCTTCTATACGACTAAAACGTTGAGTATTGAAGCTACTCATAAATACCCCGACAAACACGTCGAAAATCTCCCAGAAATATCATAAATAAAAGCTAACAAGCTAGACATACGAGACACAAAAATGCAAAATAATAAATTTTCCATTTATCTTCTAAAAAACGAGATTACAGAAAGAAAAAGAAAATAACCACTAAGAAGGGGAATCAGTGCCGTGGGCAGCGTTTTCAAGCAGCATAGGATCGAAGGCTCCTCGACATCTGGATCACCCATTGAATCCGGAACAACTTCCTCGACATCATCAAATTCCTACTCAGCAAAGCAACAGTATGGGGACATGTCCAAACCTTGTGTTTCCAAGAAATCCAAGAAATCATGGCATCCCTCGACCACTCTCTTAAGATTTGTCGCATCTGCTGCCTTCAGCTTCTTAGTAACAGTTGACAGCTCAGCTCGGGTTGACGCTAACTCTTTATCAACATCCGCAAGTTTTATAGAGACCGCTGATTTAGTCTCTACAAACTCAGAATTCCGCTGAGCTATGCGAATAGTAGGAGCCTTGAGCTTGGCAGAACATTCTTCGGCAGAACGAATAGCCACATCACGTTCGGCCTTTCAGTCGAACAACTCTTTCTCAACAACATCCAGACAGGAAAGCAACCTACCCAATTTCACCTCAGATGTCTCGAGGTCAGAAGCAAACGCATCACGCGTAGCCTCGAGTTCCCTCAACAACGCCCGCGTAGAATCCGCAGCCCTCTCATGCTCCGTGCACTGCGCCTTTAACAAATCCAATCGACGGAGAACATGGGAAAGGACCAAAATGTGTCCTGATAGTTTCCACTCGACGTGCGCAGCCTGATCACGAGGCTCCTTACAATCTGACCCCATGACGGCCGCATAAGTAAGATGCGTCATCCCCTCCATAAGATGTTGGAGGCCATCGTCAATATGACGACGTGGTTGTCACACGGGCATAGGAGCTCTATTAGCCAACCGCTCGTGACAGCTGCCAATGAGATTACGAGCACTGTCCTGCACATCAGCCTCGGAAGGTCAGAAGGTCTCACCAACGACAGTAGAAGCAGGGCGAGACGCAGAAGGAACAACAGGAGATCCTGAAGTCCCAGCCACAACAAAAGAATAAATAAGCTTGTGATCTCGAGCCCGGGTAGCAACTTGTGATCATACTTGAAGTCATCCAAGGTCTTAGTACCCTTCGGATTCTTCGACAGCCAAACACCTAGCTGAAGCAATTTGTTCTCAATAACACGCCAATCATCAATCGAAAGGCCGACAAAGTCCGGCAAGCCATAAGAAGCAACAAGCTTTTTCTTATGGTCATCCAGAGGACGAAAAACTTCCTTCTCACTTATCTCGAGAACTCGATTTACCTCATCATCCTCGCGGGCAGAAGAATAATCTCTTAGACAACGACCTCCTTTCTATAGAGAAGCAAGATGAGAGGGGGTCATAGCGGATTCAAGGACGGAGGAAACAAGTTTTTTCTCTTCGAGACACGACTAGAGTTGACGACCGACATCTTGGAGGCTAGGAGGCCTAGGAACTTTCCTTTTCGTAACAACTGAACCAATAATTCTGGGGCCTCAAGCAGAGACAGAAGCGGTGACTCCTACATCACCAACGCGTGCAAAAATAACATCTGAAGCGAGACCTGACCTACCCAGTGAAAGAAAACCACCACAAATAATGGCATCCATAGTGAGAAAATCTTCCACTGATACTTGGGGAAGATCACAAAACTAACGGCAGAACTCCTGTTCTTCCAAAGACAGTGACAACTCGACCTTATTAGGCTCCCAAAATGATCACATAATCTGATTTCCGCATAAACTAAAGTGATTGGAAGAAAGAGAGGCGTAGAACCAGGACCTCGACCAACCTATATACTCCTCTCACAGGTCCTCAAAGCAAGGAGGAGAACGCAAACGACAAGTGTGATTAGGGTTCACGCTGAACCCTACAAGAGAATGCAAAACCCTAACATTCATAGAAATACGAGTCCAGGTAGCTCTCGCGGTTGAAATTGTTATTTTCCAACCATTAGGGACCAGTTGAGCCGGAGCAATACCAACCAAATCCAAGTACTCCCAGACGATAGTAGGAGCCGGAAGCCTGAAACCATAGTGGAACATACCAGGATACAAAGCAATGTACCCTTGCTTAGGACAACAAGGACTGTTACCCTCTCTGGGGAGAACAATTTTCAAATCGGTTGGCAACGACTAGTCGTGACGAATGTTGTCTAGAGTCACGTGTGTTGCCCGCTTGGGCATAAAGAAAGCTTCGCAATCATCAAGAGCATCGCCATCCAAAACCCTGAAGTTAAACATGACTACAGAACAAATGCAAAGAATCAAAGGGTTAACAATTAGAAAATGAGGAAATGTAGAAGAAAACAGGGCATACACAAGCTTTTCCTTTTATAGGAATGGACAATGAAAGGACTACTCTTGGGAGAACGTGCAAGGTATGACAACCGCATGAAATCCTAGAAATTGCGCCAAAATGAATAGGCGGATGGAACACCGAAGAGATAACAACAACGACAGATAGCAAGAGCACTAAATAAGCCGTAACATTGTAATCAAAAGCAAAACCACCACACAGTTAGTTTATACACCAACATACCCACTAACTAAGGCAGGAGTAACTGATGATGCATCAAAATAGACCAGTCATCATGATCATACACATGGCATAGAGACTCATCACAAGGATACAATGTTCGGTCTATTGGGTCAGCACGTAAAGCCCAAGAAGAATAAAGCTAACTATTGAGGCCCAGACGAAGCCCTTCAATGAGGAAACGTAAACAGGACTTGAATCCAGGCCCAAACGAATCAGAGCCCGAATCACGACCCAACACGAGTTTTCTCATAAAGAAGAAGAACGCTGCACCAAAAAGAGACGTGGAGGGAGTTACGCCTCCCCGAATGCATCTCCATAAAGGATGAGACTGTTACAAGAAACATATTCTTTTGTTGCGCCTCACATACTTAAGTCACACAGAAAGTTAACCATGACCATTATAAAAGGTATAGAAAACATTCGACACAAGTATGCAACTTTAACTGGGTTTTATCCAGATTTACATCATTTTTTCAACAGAGTTACTGACTTGATCATCGGAGTGCCTTCGACCACCAAAATGGTGGTCTTTGGCAGTCTAAAAATTATTTTGCAAGTCAAACTCACAGGAGGACGATATTTGGATGCATCAATCTGCATCCGTGGAGTTTGGTTCATTTCGTTGTGAGCCCCAATCCTGAGGCAATGCAGATGGCCCATCGACAGATCTGTTTGAAGGTAGGAATACCATAACCAAATAAAATTTAATATATTTAACAAAATATTAATTAAAAAAAAACTCCGAGATGTACTACGTTGTCCAGACCTCAATGTCACCAACTCATTATGGAAATAACTATTATGTTATTTGAGTATTTAGATTTCTTATTTTTGCAAATACTTTTCATGCATTTGTTTTGTGATATCGAGAAAGTCACCTCTTTCTTTTTCAAACAAGTCTTGTATAAGCCACATAAAGTCTTTTATTAATTTTAAAACAAATAAATTATAAAACAACTAATAATAAGAAACCCTATATTTGGTAATAACATTTACTTAAACATCTATATACTTGATATTCTATTGAATATCAATATCTTCCATAGGCTCTGGATGTGTGGCATATGACTAAGGATTTGCATCTCTTGGTCCGGCCTCGGGTATTCGAAAGCATGGTTCATTAAACAAGCTCGTTGCTCCCATGAACTCCGCATTTGCTGGCTGTGAGTACCCAATATTTTCAAGACACGTGTCCTTAAACGTGCTCATAAACACTGTATCATTGTGATAGTAGACACAGTCCTTGAGATTCACACCCGAGCATCTGCATTGAGATACTATCTCATTCATTAACAATAGTTGTTTGCACCTAATTGTTACTTCAAGATCCACACTGATTCGCTATCGGCATCAAGTTTATTACTATGTAGCACACACTGGGTACACACCCCTAAATACTGCTCAAGACACCTCGACATCCAAAGATGGAACCAACACTCTAGATTATGATTAGAACACCTACAAAGGCTAAGTACATCGTAATTTCAGTCAAGGAACCCCTACACAGTGGGAAAGCATAATCACTAGAGTTCATATCGAGCTAAGACTAGAGTCACACAGGAGTATGCAAGTCCATATTAGCTCCGAACAAGAAGTTTACTCCTTGAGATCCAAAATGCTTAACTGAATCTATATTTAATCAAGTCTCTATACATACAGAATTTTCAGCACGAAATATGATATCGGGAATCCTAATCCCATTCAATCTGGTACCTACATATATATGTGTACCATGTATACAATTATAGGGAGGTAAGCAATTCAATATAATACTTGTAATTTCTATTTGCTTCGTTCTAACTTGAGTCAGAGTGGTTTGCAGGTACACCTCTCCCCTCCCGGTCTAGTTCAAATATGGTACATCCCAGAGCATAGTAGTGAATCTAGCAGCAACATATCTAGTCGGTGGATCTCCATCAAACCATCTCAAGGAAGGTCAGACAATAAATTTGCCTCAACACCGGCCAACATCCTTGTTCCCAAGGATTATGTTTTCGCGAAATTTCATTTTTTTAAATTACAAAAAAAGAAAAGGGAAAAAAATACATTTTTCGAGGGTTTTTTTTTTTTTTGAAAATTTTAGGATTTTTTTTCTAATTATCATTTCTTCTAATTACTTATTGATTTTTGAAACCACCCTTATTTTCTAATTATCATTTCTTCTACGTATATATTGATTTTTGAAACCACCCCCTAATTTTCTAATTATATATTGATTTCATGTTTGTTTCATTTATTGGTATTTAGGCTTCATTTGATGTGTTTAATAAATTTATTTACTTGCATCTTATTCTTTTTTCACATATTTCATATACCCCCAAAATTCATTATATATGTTTCATGTATCCTTGAAATTTTTACTTTTGTCTTTACATACTGAAATATCCTGAAAATCAGAACACCGAAAATTAACTCACAAAACGAAATCACAATCCTTGCTTGTTGCTTATAATAGTCATATATAGTCCTGAAAACAACATTTGCGCAGAAAAAAGGAGGATTGGTAGGTACTCCCATTTAACTGGTCACTTGTCCCCAACAACGATCTCCTAAATACCATACAACCTGAAATGTCCTCTTACCAATAAAAATATATGTAAATATTTAAATTAAATAATTGAAAAACATTAATGTAAAAGATAATTACCTTTTGCTTCTAGCACGAAATAATGATCCTTTTATAAGCAGAGAAATTCAATGCATCCCATCAAACTTCACTTTATTATATGACGGTTGAATCATGAAAATAGTCCATATTACCGAATTGAGGGTTTAAAGTTCCAATTGATTTCTTGCGAATTCGAACCTACGCGACAATGGTCCTACAAACGAAATTGACCGTTCAAAATCGCACCTCAAGAATCTTGGAAACACATCTTCATTGGGATTTGCCAACATCAGCGAAAGACGGGTAAAATGTTCTTAGAACCAACTCTACATTTAAATAATTATGTAAATACAAAAATGAGAGTAAAATGCATAATAAAATGCAATTGGGCTCATTGAAAGAGTCGGATTTCATTTACATGAAACGCTAAACAAATTTATTTTTAAATATATTTACATGAAAACTAACTAAGTTAAATTAACAGAAACATATGACATACTATTATGAAATAAAAATACATATATAAATCATAAATAAATAGGCCAGTGATTTGGGAATGGACAAACCTTGAACAATCATCCATCATTAAGTATAGTTTTGCGATGAAGACACTCATCAAATCGTGCTGACTGAGACTAATTCACCTGCGATCTTCCATTGGGAAACAACTTGGAAAATAATAGATACAATAAGCATCTAACAATCTCATCTTCCAATTATGCATTACCATTCACATTTGGATTTCTTCTACCCAAATGATCGACCAACTATTTATGTCTCATACCCCGACATTTGATGACTTGGATCATCATAAGAAGGAAATAACTTTCAAACTTCATTAAAGTCTTTGTACTTCTCTACATCAAATATAGCTAATGATACATCAAATAAAACTGCCATCAAAATCGCACACATGGCAGAGATCATCCATCGTGAGGATCAAATATTTCAAGACCAGGCCAACTCACAAAGCCCAAAAAGGGCGGATCCGGTCATGAAAATCCAAACAGGGCCCATCAGAATAAATCATAGTTAAAGGTCTAAATCCAGGCCTAACAAAGTTTACCTTAAAGAGGATGAACATTACAGAGAAAAAGAATCGTGGAAGGAGTTACACCCCTAAGGACATATCTTCATAAAGGAGGAAACTGTTACAGAGAACGTCTCCTCTCGTTGTGCCTCACAAGATTAAGTCACGTGGAGAATTAACAACGACCACTATATAAGGTAAAAAAAACATTCAACAAAGGTATGCAATTTTAACTGAGTTATGTCCAGATTTATCTCCATCTCTAACAGAGTTACTAACTTAAGCATCGGAGTGCCTTCGTCCACTACAAAGGTGGTCTTTGGCAATCTAACATTTGTTTTGTAGGTCAGACTTATAGGAGATCAGATTTTGGATGCATTAGTTTTGCGTCGTCTGTGGGGAACGACAGTTTCCTTACAAGGAGAGAGCTTGGAATATGAAACTTCCTCAGATCTGATCAGCGATTAAAAAGCTCTTAGAACGGATGGAACGCTCTACAAACCCTCAACCTAGCAACAATCCAAGCAATCCCTCCAATGGTGAAGTTGTGTCACGTACAGTGCATGTTGCAAACCCAGCAATAACCGAGCCAACCGTGCCTGGTGCCAGAGAGCCACAACATGGAGGAGCATCACATTCATCTCAAAATTTGGCGTCACTACCACGGATCCTCATGTGGATCAACTCAAGTCCTAAATGGATCTTTTGATCAAAGCGGTGGACAAACTCACCCAAGAACGCACTCAATCCGTCGACCCTGTCCAAACACCACCCCAAAAAAACTCTACCAACTGTGTCCGAGAGAGTAATGAAGTTCCTACTGAACCTCAACAAATGAATCTTGAAAGCAGTGAACCATCGACAGATGGCCCCCCTCAGAATGACAGGACTCCTGCATAAATTCCATTCAGGATCGTGGTCACATATCCTAACGTGCTATAAGAATTGGCCAGACCACCATTCTCTGACGTGCTCATGATAACTCCTCTACCAAAAAAGTTCACTCCACCAAAGTTCGAGACATACGATGGCACTACCGATCCGACAGACCACCTACGACATTTCCACCACATGATAACATTGAAGGAGAGAACAAAGTCCATCCTATGTCGAACATTTCCAATTAGTCTCAGCTCCACAACAATGAGTTGGTTCAACAGCTTGCCATCGTGGTCGATAGACTCCTTCCTAGCGCTAGCCACTGCCTTCATCACGAGGTTCATCCACAGTCAACGAATGAGAAAGGGCCCACACTACTTGCTTCACATTAGACAGAGCCCGATGAGACCATAAGGAGTATATAACTCGTTTTACTAACAAGTTGACAATGATTGACAATTGCAGTGACGACACGACCATTGCCACCTTCACCTCTAGACTATAAAGGAAACCATTTTATGAATATCTGAATCTAGACCCCCAAAGAACATGACGACTCTATTAAATATCGCCCAAAAACACATCACTCTCAAAGAGATGGTGGCTGCTAGGAAGAAGAATGAATCTGAAAATAGACAGCTTCTGCCAATCATGAGAGGAGAGAAGAAGAACGAAGGAACGACAGGCCTCAGGAGGAAAATGGCCAGTCGAAAATACACCAAACTAGTGGCAGATCTAAGTCTCATACAACCAAGACAAGATCCTGGAGAAATGGAACTCGTCAAGGGTCCACCTCCAATCAACAAGAACCTGGAAGGCTGCAACTCGGAATATTCAAATACAAACGATCGACAAACAAACTATTTACGAGTTTGAAAACAAGTCGAGTTGAGGTCCTGAAAACCATGGCGAAGTGGGAGGATGTTAAGTGGCCACTTAAAATGAGAGGAGATCCAAATGGGCGAAGTAAAAGCAAATGTTTCTCTTTCCACGAGGACTACGAACACGACACCGAGGACTACTACAACTTAAAGGGACAAGATCGAACACCTTACAAAAAAGAATGACTCGAAGAGTTCATTAGGTAAGGAGAGTCCAAAGGGAGAGAAACCAGATCAAATGAGTGATCAAGGGAGTCTTGCATGGCGTAATTGGAGAAAAGGAGTTAGCCAATCGATCTTAAAAGCGATCAATACGGGATTTATGAACAAGGATCAGATATGCAAAGCCTTCTGCACAATGCGCCAGAACGACGCAGTGAACTTTGACCTTCTCCAACGAGGACGCAAAGGGAGTCCATTTCCCTCACAATGATGCTCTGGTAATTTGAATACTAATAGGCAGGTAGGAGATCAATAAAGTATTGGTCGACACGGATGGCTCGGCCAACCTTCTGTACTTAATAGCGTTCTAAAATATGCAATTCACTGAAAAAATGTTCTCACCAAATGATCAGCCAATGGTAGGTTTCAACGGAGAATAGTGTCGTCCACTCGAAATGATCCAACTATCAGTTGAAGCGGGAGAACCAAGGAGACAACGAGTCCTGTTGATAGATTTCCTCGTTGTCGACGCTCCATCCGCATACAACATGCTTCTTGAAAGGCCTTGGATACATGAAATTGGTGTGGTATCCTCCACCATGCATCAATGCCTGAAGTACCATACCGATGATGACATCAGGATTATCAAAGGTGATCAGCCAGCTGCATGCGAATGACACTATGCAGCGTTGAAAGCTCCTCACAAATAGTAATTACTGCAACGACTAGAGGAGCCGTTGCAACAACCTGATTAAACAGATCCCAAAGAAGAAACGACATTACTCTACTTGGTTGACAAAAATGGAAAACAATAGTTTGGAATGGCACGAAAATCCACTCGGAACTCGCCATGAAAGTGGTCCAACTGCTAAAGGATAACTAGGACGTTTTTGCCTGGACAATGAAAGATATGTTGGGAATAGATTCGTATGTCATTACTCACAAACTGCAAGTCAATCTGGACAAGAAGCCGGTTTGACAAAAAAGAAGGTCAGTTGCCTCATAACGCAACCAAGGAATAAACGAGGAGGTGCACCGTTTGATAACGGTAGGAATGATTGGAAAATCTCACTAGTTGGACCGGTTAGCTAACACAGTTTTGGTAAAGCAGAAGAATGGCAACTGGAGAGTATGTGTAGATTACACTGATATGAACAAAGCTTGCTCGAAAGACAGTTTCCCACTTTCGCGTATAGACCAAATAGTGGATGCCCTTGCGGACACGAACTCTTGAGCTTCATGGATGCGTATTCTGGTTACAACCAAATAAAGATGCACCCTCTTGACCAAGAAAAACATATTTCATAACAGAAAAAGGTACATATTGTTACCGAGTAATGTCGTTCGGACTAAAAAACGTGGGAGCCACATACCAACGACTGTCAATAGAATGTTTAGATACCAGATCGGCAAGACAATGGAGGTGTATATCAATGAGATGTTGGTCAAAAGCTTACGTCGAACAGACCATATCAAAGATCTCGAACAAGCCTTCTCCCAACTCCGAAAATACAAAATGAAGTTGAACCTAGAAAAATGCACGTTTGGAGTAGAAACAAAAATTCCTTGGGTACATGGTCAACCAAAGAGAAATCAAAGTCGATCTGAAACAGATACAAACACTTCTCAACATGCAGTCTCCAATGAATATAAAGGGTGTGCAAACCCTCAATGGAAGGATAACGGCTTTAAACAGATTCATTTCGAAGTCGTCAGACAAATGTCTAGCTTTCTTCAAAATCTTGAAAGGAAACAAGACATTCAAGTGGAACGAAGAATGCAAGAAGGCTTTCCAAAGCTTGAAGGCCTACATTGGGAGCACAAAACTGCTATCAACTACCAGGCTTTGAAGAAATTGGCACCCGCCCTGATCATATCTTCGAGAAAGCTACAACCATACTTCAAATTTCACCCAATCATTGTCATGACCGAACAAACACTTCGATCAGTATTGCACAAACCATAACTATCTGAAAGAATGGTGAAATGGGAAATAGAACTCCAGCAGTTCGACAACAGCTACGCTCCCAAAACCGCAATGAAAGCTCAAACATTGGTGGATTTCCTTGCTGAATTTACAGGCAGCAATAACTGCCAACCAGACAGTAATCACAAAGAGGATCGGAAGGCATAACGTTAGAAAAGACGATAAAATTCAGTTTCAAAGCCTCAAACAACGAAGCCGAGTACAAAGCAGTACTAGCTAGGTTGCAGTTGACAAAACACTTGGGAATAAAATAAATCAGTGTTTTCACTAACTCCAAATTGGTGGTCAATCAGCTTAACGGCGAATTTCAAGTCACAAATGCTTGAATGAAAGCTTACCATTAAAAGATTACCGAGCTAATGGAAAGTTTTTAGGCTGCTAGGGCAGAGAATGAATGAGCTAACGAACTAGCTAAGGAAGCAACACAGAATAAGGAAAATGATAATCTGCTAGTCACAATATAGGAAAGTTCCATATTGGAAAATCAAGTGCTAGAAGCATGTGCAACGAGCAAGGAAAACAATTGGATGATTCCAATCCTCGCATACATAATGAACGGGGAGCTTCCAATGGACAAGATGGAGGCCTGAAAGCTGCAAAACCAAGCAGCATGGTACACGATGATCAACGACATACTCTACAGGAGATCTGTCACTAGCTCGTGACTAATATGCCTTTCACTCGACGATGCCGACTATGTTTTGCGTGAGATTCACCATGGCACATGTGAAAACCACCTAGGAGGAAGAACATTAGCCCACAAAACTCTGACATTGGGATACTATTGGCCGACAATGCAAGCGGATGCAAATAAACTCGTTTGCGTCTTGGACAAATGCCAAAGATTTGCCCCGTATACTCACATGCCAGGCCAAAATCTAATTCAGATGAGCATCCTTTGGTCGTTCGCACAATGGGGGATGGACACCGTAGGGCCGCTCCCAATGTCCGACAGAAAGAAATTTCTCCTTGTAGCGATAGATTACTTCACTAAGTGGGTAGAAGTGGAGCCGTTGGCAAATATAGGATAAGCTCAAGTCGAAAAGTTTTTCTAGGAGACATAATATGCAGATTCAGAGTCCCAAGAGTGATTGTCACAGATAACGGAAAGCAATTCGAAGGTAATAAGGTTAAGAAGTTGTGCAAAAACTTGAGCATCCAACAACATTTCTCGACACCCGCCCTCCACAGGCAAATGGACAAGTTGAGGTCACCAACATAACAATCCTAGAGGCGATCAAAAGGAAGCTCAAAGCATCGCTGGGATTGTGGACATCTAAGCTGCCATGCATCATTTGGGCTTACAAAATGATGCGCTATTTTAGTAGCACACAACTTAATACCCTGCTTTGTGATTTGTAGTATAGAATAAGTAGGGATCGTTCTAGACCGGGGATTAGAGGGCTTGTTAATTACACTAATAATAATTAAAAGACAACTAACAACCTAATTAATTAAATAAAAGGGGATTGGATTTTCTAAATTAAACTATGAAAATAACTACGAAAATTAATGTAAAGATAATAAACTAAAGAAATGGCAAAGATGAGAAATTAGCTAAGGGTTTTATCTCTACACACCAAACATATGCTTATAAATTGATCTTCAATAATCACTTGCTAACTCGTGAGAGACAATGCTTAAGACTAACCGTGACCGCACTGCATTAATCTTATTATTTTCCTAAGTTCGTTGAATTAAACTAAGCGTCGCTTTCAAACTATTCTTATCATGCTATCTAAACAGGACTCGCAAGTTAGACAACAATCTAAGATCATTAAGTTTTGTGGAAAATATGAACACTGACTAGGCAATTACAAGTATGATCAACATCTTGTTCTTGCCTAGGTTTTTACTTAACCTTACCAACGTCCCTTGGTATTTACTACTTGTGAATACAGGATCATAACAATTAGGTGAAACTCTTCTATACTCTAGCCCCAGATCCTAGCATGCTTACTAAGTTGGCCACCTTAACAAACATACAAAGAAAAGTTCTCTATAAAGCAGTTAAGCAAAACACAATCACTAATAGCAAGGAAGATTAAATTCAATTAACTTATAAGGCACATGTTCGGGGCTTCGAATCCACCCCTAACTAAAAGAAGTTTAGCTAGACATATTAATTATGTTCAAACAGTAATCCATAATCAATAATCAAACTAAAATAAGAGAAAGAGATGTTTAGAGATGAAAACAAAACACTGATCCGTGATGGTACTGAGTAGAAGCTGGGGTGCGAATAGCAGAAGATAATCCTCCTTCTCTTCGCGATCTGCTCCTTCACTTTCCTCTCGCGAATTGCTCCTTCCTCTTCACGGTCTGCTCCTTCTGTTTCCTTTCGATCTCTGTTTATGAAACAGAGTAAGAGAGATAAGGGGATGTCGAGGGACAACGAGAAAGAGAGAGGGGAATCAGGCGGGTGGCGATGATCAGGGAGGAGGTCGACTGGTTGAGTGAAGAGAGGACGACGAAGGGCTGTTGCGAGGAGGAGGGATCTGCGAGAATGGGGGTTCGATTGGGTTTGATGGAGGCTGTTTCTGGATGTGATGAGGAGGTTGTAGATCGGTGGATGATGAACTGAGGACGACGGCTGAGGTGAAGGAGGACGATGATGATGGGTTCAGGGCGATGGGCTTGCTGCGGCGGTGGATTAGGAGGATGTGGATGGGTTCTGGGTGATGGTGGCTAGGGTTTGTAAGCGTGGATGATGATGATGAGAAATTTGCGATGGTGGGTTAGGGCTTGGCAATGGATGAATGCTATTGCTGGATGGGCGGTCTCTCAAAGCCAGGTATCATCCCCTTTTTATTTTTGTTTTCTTCTTTCTGTGGTTTCCTTGTTGGTGTGGTTTCCTTGCTTGTGTGAATTCCTTGTGCAATTAGTATTCCTAAATTGCCAATTTGCTTCTATTTTAAAATATTGTAATTGAAAACCTACACAAACATGAAAATAGCAATTAGTACCATAATTAACAAGTAATAGCTAAATATATATATAGAAATATAGTACTAAAAATAGCCTAATTATGCCTCTATCACAAAACAATGAAAATGACTCCAACAGGGGAATTTCTTTTTGCCCTAGCATGCGGATCTGAAGCAATGATACCTATAGAAATTGGTATGCCAACATTCAGAGCCAAATAATTCCGAGCAGAGGACAACAATGAAACATTGAGAGTTGGATTGGAAATGCTTGAAGAAAAGCGAGAAAGTGGCTTTCATCAAAACAACGGCCTACCAACAACGGATGGCAAGCTACTATAACAAAAAAGTAAAGCCTCTCACATTCCAAGTCGGTGATTGGGTACTCTGTAAAATTCAACTCAACACAAAGGAACCAGGCGCGGGCAAACTGAATCCGAATTGGGAAGGACCATACAAATTGGGAAAAATCAACAGACTAGGAACATATTGGTTGAAAAATACTGAGGATGAACAACTACCACAACCGTGGAATGTAGAACATTTTAAAAAAATATTATCAATGAAACTTCAAGTTTATACCCTTCATTTTGCGTTCAAACGATAAAGTCTAGTTAGGACGACAATGTCAGACTTAAGAGCTTACTCGAAAAACAGATATCACAACCAATGTATCGAGCTACGAGTAAAGTCTAAATGTATGTATTAGGACAAACAAATCAAGCATAAACATGAAACTTCTGGTCTGATCAACCATGAAGTAATAAGTACTTGGACATATGAGCAAGACTTTTTTTTTTGTCAACTAAAACGTACGACATCAAAATACAATCGGGAGGTGTAAAGTCAGATTAGATAAAGAGCTTTTACATGACTAATATGTCGAACCACGAAGCACACTTGGGAAAATTTTGAAAAACAAAGTCAGAATTCAATCACGAATGTTGAAAGCAAAAAACAGGTAAGTCTAACAATTTAGACGAAAAGATATACTGAATATAAACGACAATGATAAATAAAACGAAAAATTTCATTGATTCTTCATCTCATTACATTGGGAGGAATTACATAAGTCGGAGCATTCAAGAAGAAGCATGAGATCGAGTATTCCTATCAGTGACAATATCACTTAATGGCACAGGTTCGAACAAACGAAGAGACGTCGGTTCCCTATCGACTGGATCACTCCGTATATCCAGAATGAGTTCCTCTTCATCCTCGAAGACTTGTTCAGCACAACAACGATACTTTGAAAAATCCAAGCCTTGCGACTCTATAAAGTCATGGAAGTCGTGACGACCATCGACTATTTTTTTCCAGTCTGTTGCTTATGCAGTTTTCAATTTATCAGTAACTGCTGCAAGCTCGGCCCGAGTCAATGTGAGTTCGCTCTCGCCAGCAGTAAGCCAAGCATAAGCTGCCAATTTGGCGATAGTAAACTTGATATTCAACTGAGCAACTCGCTCCATAGAAGCTTTCAGACTAGCGGAGTACTCTGTAGCAGAATGCTTGGCCTTGTCACAATATGCCCTTCCCTTGGACAACTCCTTCTCAATGATACTCAACTGAGAACGCGGCTTATTCAACTCCGTCTCGGAGGCCTAAAGTTCCGAAGCAAACTTATTTCGAACAGCCACGACTTATTTAGCGAAGTCTAAGCAGCTTTAGTAGCCTTCGCATGCTACGGACATTGCACTCTCAGCAGATCAAATTTACTTTGAACATGATAAAAAACCAAGGCATGCCCCGCCATCTTCCGCTCAATGAGAGCCATTTGATCACGGGTGACCTTATAATCTGACCCCATAACACCAGCATAAACGAGGTGACTCATCCTCTCTATGAGATGCTTGAGACCTTCATCGAGGTGATTACATGGCGGATGCACGGGCTAGGATTACGAGCACTATCTTGCACGTCAACCTCAGAATACCATTTGAACTTCTTAAAAGCAATAGCAGTAGGATGGATAGCAGGGAGAGTAGCAGAACACTCCAAGGTACCCGCGACAACAGAAGAAACAAAAGTCTTAGAACTCCAAACACGAGCAACAATTTGATCTCTCAACGAGGAGTCGAACTCGAAATCAGCCAAAGCCTTCGTGTTGTTCGAATTCTTAGAAAGTTTAACATCAAGATGGAACATTTTGTTGTTGATAACACGTGAATCATCAACCGACAAGTCAGCAAAGGCGGGCATGCCATATGAGGAAACAATACTTTTCTCACGATTATCCAGAAGACGAGAAACCTCTTTTATGATCCTCTCGAGAGTTTGATTTATCTCGTCAACCTCTTGAGCAATAGCATCAACAACATCGCCACCACCCTTTTCGGAAGATACCGGAGAAGGGGGAGCCCTGATAGCACCATGAACCAAAGTAACAAATTTCTTCTTCTAGACATGACCAAAACTGATTGCCAACAGCTTAGACAGACTAGCGAACCTAGGAACTTTCCTCTTTCTAATGCTCGAGACAACATTAACGACACCTTTAGCAATAACAGGAGCATTGTGATCCATAGACTTCTTAACGAAGCTAACTTCCCAATCAATGCTCGCATCGCCAACAACAACTAGGGGAGTAGGCTCTTGCCCCTCGTAAAAAATGATGACATTTCTGGCGTGCGCAACAATATCTTCTGAAGCACAAGCCGTTGTAAGCGCTGCATGACCCGCCTCGCTCATAGTGTACATACCACTGTGATCGATGTTATCCGTAGTAAGGAAAACTTCTATTGGAGATCGGGGCAGCTTATTAAATCGTTCACGAAATTCTTGCTCCTCCATAGACAAAAACAGTTTGTTCCTCTTGGGTTCTCGGAACGATCAACATTGCGTAACTTGAAATAATCAGAAGAAATTGACGTGTAAAACCAAGGCCTTGAAAAACTCCTATATTCATCCCTAAGATTATCAAAATAGCATGGACCACAGAGATAGCAAGTGTGGTTCGCATTTACACTAAACCCCACCACAGAGTGTAAAACCCTGATGTTCATAGGAATCACAGATAAACGACCCTTGCTAAGGTCGCGATCATTACCCTGCAGCCGTTAGGAACCATTTGCACATGAACGATGCCTAAGAAATCTAGATACTCTCAAAAGATTTCTGGAGCCAAAAGCCTAAGACCTACTTGGAACATGTTAGGGTAGAGCGCAATGTAGCCAGGCCTTGGACGAAAAGGACTGTCATCCTCTTCAGGCAGGATGATCTCGAGGTCAGCTGGAAATGAGTAGTCGTAACGAACACTGTCTAGAGTCGTTTGCATCACTTGCTTAGGTGATAAGTAAGCCTCACAAGCAGCGAGCACATCTCCACTTAGAACCCTGAAGCTAGACATCGTTATGAGACAAAAACAAAATAGAGAGAAATCAAAACTTGGGAATGAAGAAAACATAAAAAAAATGAATACAATATTCACTTCCTCCATTTTATAGGGTTGGGCAACGAAAGGACTGCCCATGGGAAAATGTTTGGGACGCAATGGCTGTGCGAAATCGAAAATCCAACCTTCGTACAGTTAGTGGCTACATCAACATACCTAATAAGGGGGAGTATCTGATGATACATCAAATAAAACTGCCATCACAACCATACACGTGGCAGAGATCGTCCATCGCGAGGATAAAATATTTTAAGACCAGATCAACTCAAAAAGCCCGAAAGGGCAGATCCGGTCATGAAAGCCCAAACAGGCCCATCAGAATAAATCATAGTCAGAGGCCCAAATCCTGGCGCAACAACCTTCTCCCTTAAAGAGGAGGAACATTAAAGAGACAAAAGTCGTGGAAGAAGTACACCCAGATGACGTATCTCCATAAAAAAGGAGTATGTTACAAAGAATGTCTCCTTTTATTGCGCCTCACATGCTTAAGTCACGCAGAAAATTAACAACGACCATTATATAAGGTAAAGGGAACATTCGACAAAGGTATGCAATTTTAACTGAGTTTTGTCCAGATTTGTCTCCATCTCCAATAGAGTTACTGACTTAAGCATCGGAGTGCTTTCGGCCATAAAAAACGTGGTATTTGGCAATCTAACATTTGTTTTGCAGGTCAGACTTACAAGAGACCAGATTTTGAACGCATCAATAACAATTGGATTCTTTCCTATCTCAAGACCTGTCAAACAACTAAAATGTGGTGAAACCTATCTCAAACTCTAAAAGTGAAGGGTGCGAGTCTAATCTCACTATCGCTCAAGCAATGTCATGAACAATTGTGCATTTGAAGATTTCATTAATAAAAGGTTCAAAATCAAAATTCCGAGTAATTATAAGCTTTTCTATGTATTCGCACAAGTTTACACGGGTTCTCCTTATAGGAGAAAATACAAGCACAAAATCAGGAAATTGATTACAATAGCTAGCTGGCCTAACCAATTTTCTAGTTTACATCATTAACTAATATTCTATTTACAGCAAATATTCACAACTAATAAAACTCCTAATATTAGATAATATTACTACCAAATCTTTCATTTTTCAACACTTTGTCATCACTTGTCAAGATTATATCATCCACATAGACAATTAAGATTGCAAGCTTGCCTTCTCTACTGTGATTGTAGAACTTGGTATGGTCAACTTGGCTCTGACAATAGCCACAACTCTTCACCGCTTTCCCAAATCTCTCAAACCAAGCTCTAGGGGACTGTTTGAGACCATATAAAGACTTTTTCAGTCTACAGACTTTGTTTGGTTTCAAATTGCCCTCAAATTCAGGTGGTAGACTAATAAAGACCTCCTTCTCAATATCTCCATTTAAAAAGGCATTTCTTACATCTAACTGGTGTAATGGCCTGCTGAAATTTACACCCAAAGATAGTAAAATTTTGATAGAGTTTATTTTGGCTAGAGGAGCAAATGTTTCTGATAATCAATCCCATGGGTAACCCTTTTGCTACTAGTCTGGCCTTGTACCTCTCTATGCTACCATCAACTTTACATTTCACAGTAAAGACCCACTTGCAGCCTACTATTCTTTTCTCCTTAGGTAAATCAACTATCTCCCAAGTACCACTTCTTCTAAGAGCATATATCTTTTCCATTACTGTTAATTTCCAATTTGAATCATCAAGAGCTTCCTAAATGTTTCTCGGGACAAGCAAGTGTGAGATTTTTGAGGTAAAAGCCCTATGAGTATGAGAGAGTTTTTCATAAGAAAGGTATTTGGCAATGAGATATTTAGTGCAAGTTCGGGCTCCTTTCCTAACAGCTATAGGAATATCAAGATCTAATGGTTCTTGGCTAGGATAAGTAACATGAATTGAAGATGAGTTAGGAACAAAACTACCTGTAATATCTGGAGGTCCAGTCCCCGAAGGTCGAGATTGATCATTTCCAAGAGGAATAGGCTGATTTTGACTCTTTTGATGAGGTCTTCTCTGAGTATAAACCAGAGGCTCAATATTGGACCCGGTTGTAGTGATTCTCCCCCTAGTTCAGATATAGTAATGTTCGACACTATATGACTAGGATTCCCTTCATTGTTGTCATTGGTTTTATCACATTGTTCCTGGCTTTGAATTTCGGGAGTAACAATAGGACGAGAAGAATGAGGTGAAATCATATTTGGTAAAGGAGTAGGAGATAAATCCCAAAAATTTTCTTCCATCGCCTCATTCTCCCCCTAAAGAAATTTTTTGTAAAGTACAATTTATTTTCAAAGAAATAGACATCCATATCACATAAATTTTTCTTGTTTGGGGTTTACATTACTTATATCCCTTTTATTAGAAACATACTATAAAAACACATTTTTCATCCCAAGGATCAAGTTTGGACAAAGTATTATTGGGTATATGAACAAAAACAATTCAGCAAAAAAACCTTTAGAGGTAAATTTGAGTACATCCTTGGTAAGGAAATTTTTTTTTGGAAACATTCTAAGGGCATGCTATATTTTAAAACATGTGTAGGCATTATGTTAATCAAATAAGAGGTTGTTAAAACATCCTTCCCCGCAAAGATATTTTGGAACATTCATTTAAAACATTAAAGTACGAGTCACTTCAAGTAAATGCTTATTTTTTCTTTTAGCAATTTCATTTTGTTGAGGGGTATCCACACATGTAGACTAATGATGTATTCCTTTTTTCTTCAAAAAAACTTTTCAAAAGTTCATTAAAATACTCGGTTCCATTATTGGTGTGAAGAATGCTAATTTTTGTTTGAAATTGAGTTTTAACCATCGTGTATAATTCCTTAAAAAAAAAATTTCAAGGGACTTTTCATTCATCAAATAAATCCAACACAAACGGGTATGATCATCAATAAGGTAACAAACTATGGTTTCCTAGAAATAGTAGTGACTCACAAGATCATTATGTATTATATAAAATGGTTTTGAAGAAGAGTAAGGTTTTGGCAAATAAGTAGTACGATGACTCTTAGATAAGCAACAACTTTCACAATAGAACGATATACAATCCAAATCCTTGAATAAAGTAGGAAACAAATGTTTAAGATATGGAAAGCTAGGATATATAAAATGGTTTTGAAGAAGAGTAAGGTTTTGGCAAATAAGTAGTACGATGACTCTTAGATAAGCAACAACTTTCACAATAGAACGATATACAATCCAAATCCTTAAATAAAGTAGGAAACAAATGTTTAAGATATGGAAAGCTAGGATGTCCTAGTCTTAAGTGCCAAAGCATTATTTATTCATAAACAAAATTAGAATTGACACTACTAAGGCCATGAGCCTTTTTATTACTGGAGGAGTTACCATCAAAGTAGTAAAGTCCATCTATCATCTTAGCACTGCCAATTTTCTTCCCTGAGCTCTGGTCCTGAAATTCATAGTAAGAATCACAAAAAATTACATGGAAATTAAATTATTTGGTTAGTTTACTCACAGAAAAAAGGTTACATGCTAGTTTAGGGACATGCATAATAGATTTAAGATCTATATTATTGTATAATTTTATCAAACCTTTTCCTGTAATGGGTGAGAAACTAGTATCTGCAATTCTAATTTTTTTCAAGGCCAGGACATGGTGAGTAAGTGCTAAAAATATTGGAAAGGCTGTCATATGATCAGAGGCTCTAGAATCAATGATCCATGGAGTAGAACTTGAACAATAAAAAAGGGCATTAGGTGCACTACCTGTTTGTGCAAGAGAAACACTAGGAATACCAAATAAGGAATTAGATTTTAGCAGCTTCAGAAGGTGATCCATCTGTTCCTTGCTGAAGGGACTTATCTCAGCTTCATTGGCAGTGGGAACCACACGATTGTTTCTGTCACCAGGCTTGCTACTTTTCCAGTTCGCTGGTTTTCCATGGATTTTCTAGCAAGTCTCTCGAGTATGGCGCGATTTGTTGTTGTAGTCACACCAGACCCGTGGCTTCTCTTCAGGTTTTTACTGAAAATTGGCTGCTTTATTAGCAGTAGCCTCGGCAACAACAAGGGAAGAACTCTCAACAGGCCCGCTAGTACTTATCTTCCCCAACATTACATGTCTGTGGCTCTCTTCTCTTCGAGCCTCAGCAAACACCTCACTAATTGGAGGAAGTGGAGTCCTACCAATGATTTGTCCTCGTACTTCATCAAATTCCACGTTGAGCCCAACAAGGAATTTGTAAATGCAATGAGCCTCCATGGTCTGTTTGTTGTGATTGGCATCTTCAGTGGATTTCCATTCATAATCACTGAGCAGATTCAAGTTCTGCTAAAGGCACTTCAATGAATTGAAACACTTGGTGACCGAGTCTTTTCCTTGCCAAATCTCATCAAGTTTCAAAGTCAATTCGTAGATCTGAGACTGATTCCCCAAATCAGAATGCATCTTATTCACATTGTCCCAGAGATCTTTAGTCGTTGAGTAGCACATATAGTTGGAGCCAATATCCTCACCCGCCAATGGTGTTATGGTCTAGTGGTTAGGGCTGTGTGGGTTTGTCCCCCATGTCCTAAGTTCGAGACCCACCTGCGGCATGGTTTCTTTCTTATGGTTGTTGACCTATAGGTCGCACCTTAACATTGAATTGTCTGCATCCCAGGTCGCATATGTTGGGTCCTCCGGTGTAAATCCGAACAGACTAGGACTACCGTAAATAATTGTCACCATTAAGGCGAATAGTGGTGATCTGAACAGAGTGAGAATCAATATTGAGGGCTTGGGTTGCAAAGTTGGTTGGCTGGGTTGCAAGAGACGGGATTGACTCGGAGGAAATGTCAGGCCATGCCTAATCAACAAAGAAATTATGCAGAGAACAAGGATTTTTTTTTTTTCGAATTTCTTAGGGAGGCTCTGATATGGTTTTTCTGTGTATTCACACAAGTTTACACGGGTTCTCTTTATAGGAGAGAATACAAGCACACAAAAAAAAAAAAAATTGATTACAATAGCTAGCTGGCCTAACTAATTTCCTAGTTTACAACATTGACTAATATTCTATTTACAACAAATATTCATAGTTAATAAAACTCCTAATATGCGGTAATATTACTACCAAATCTTTCCTTTTCAATAGTAATGGTTCTAAGACGAGTAATTTCTACCCACTTTTGATAGGCTCTACTCAAAGGGGCCCAACTCGCTTGTTATTGAATAGATTCATGATTTGACATCCATTGGTGATTCAACTTACTATTAAGCGGGGCAACAACAAGATTGAAAGAAGTATTGTCGTCGACATGATCATTAACAAAAATAGGAGGGTCGTCCATGAGCTTATCGTATGGAACAGAAACTCATTGACCAGACATTAGATCAGACTGTTGATAGAACTGTTGACCGGAGCTTTGACCAACCCCATCGTGGGGTGGTTACTACATTTTTCGAGTGATATTTTTCCTCAAAGGATTTGGAATCCACCTCTCCATTTTGAATCTACTCTGAGATGAGGCTAGGGTCTATTGAAAATAGGTTCAAATTTTATATAAGTCTACTAAATACAAACGACAATGATAAATAAAACAAAGACTTTCATTGATTCTTCATCTCGTTACATCGGGAGGAATTACCTAAGTTGGAGCGTTCAAGAAGAAGCATGAGGTCGAGTATTCGTATAAGTGACAATATCACGTAATGGCACAGGTTTGGACAAACGAAGGGATGACGGTTCCCCATAGACTGGATGACTCAGTATATCCAAAACGAGTTCCTTTTCATCCTCAAGATCTGTTCAGCATAACAACGATACTTCGACAAATCCAAGTCTTGCGACTCTATAAAGTCAAGGAAGTCATGACGACCATCGACTACTCTTTTCTAGTCCGTCGCTTCTGCAGTTTTCAATTTATCAGTAATCGTTGCAAGCTCAGCCCGAGTCAATGTGAGTTCGCTTTCAACAGCAGTAAGCCTAGCAGAAGCTGCCAATTTGGCGGTAGCAAACTCGGTATTCAACTGAGCAACTCGCTCCATAGAAACTTTCAAACTGGCATAGTACTCTGCAGCAGAACGCTTGGCCTTGTCACGATTAGCCCTTCCTTTGGACAACTCCTTCTCAGCGATACTCAATTGAGAACACAACTTATTCAATTCCATCTCGAAGGCCTCAAGTTCAGAAACAAACTTATTCAGAACAACCTTGACTTTCTTCAACGTAGTCTGAGCAGCTTCAGCAGCCTTCAGATGCTCCGTGCATTGCACTTTCAGCGTATCAAATTTACGGAGAACATGAGAAAGAACTAAAGCCTGCCCCACATCTTCTGCTCAATGAGCACCACCTGATCACACACAACCTTATAATCTGACCCCATAACGCCAACATAAATGAGGTGACTCATCCCCTCCATGAGGTGCTTGAGATCTTCATCAAGGTGATTACATTGCGAATGCACATGCATAGGATCCTTCTCGACCAACCGCCCATGCCAATTGACGATGAGATTACAGACACTATCTTGCACGTCAACCTCAGAAGACCAGTTGAACTTCTTAAAAGCAACAACAGTAGGATGAGTCTTAGAACTCGAACACGAGCAACGACTTGATCTTCCAATGAGGAGTCGAACTCGAAATCAACCAAAGTTTTCGTGTTGTTCTGATTCTTAGACACTTCAACACCAAGCTAGAACATCTTATTGTCGATAACGCGTGAATCATCAACCAACAAGTCAGCAAAGCTGAGCAAGCCATACAAGGAGACAAGACTCTTCTCACGCTCACGATTATCCAGAAGATGAAAAACTTTTTTTTGCTCCTCTCAAGAGTTTGATTTATCTTTTCATCTTCTTAGCAGTGGGATCAACAACATCGCCACAACCCTTTTCGAAAGATACCGGAGAAGGGGGAGCCCTGGTAGCACCATGAACTTAAGTAACAAGCTTCTTCTTCTTTGGGACACAACCAGGACTAATTGCCAACAACTTAGATTGACCAGCGCGCCTGTGAACTTTCCTATGTCTAATGCTCGAGCCAACATTAATGGCATCACTGGCAATAACAGGAGCATTGCAATCCGTAGGCTTCTTAACAGAGCTCACTTCCCAATTAATGCTCGCATCGCCAACGACAGTCGGGGGAGTACGCTTCTGCCCCTCGTCATAAATGATGACATTTTCGGTGCGCGCAACAGGGACTTCTGAAACACAAGTCGTCGTAAGCATTGCACGACTCGCCTCACTCATAGTGTATAGACCACTACGATCAATGATAGCCGTACTAAGGAAAGCTTATACTGGGGACCGAGGCAACTTATTAAATTGTTCACGGAATTCTTGCTCCTCCACAGACAAAAATAGTTCATTCCTCTTGGGTTCTCAAAATGATAGCAAAATATGTACATTGCAAAACTTGAAATAATTAGAAGAAATGGACGCGTAAAACCAGGGCCTCGACCATCCCCTATACTCCTCCCTAAGATTCTCAAAACAGGATGGACCATTGAGATAGCAAGTGCGGTTCACATTTACAATGAACCCCACCATGGAGTGCAAAACCCTGATGTTCATAGAAATCCCAGATAAAACGACCCTCGCTAAGGTCGCAATCATTACCCTCCAGCCATTAGGAACCATTTGCGCATGAGCGATGCCCAAGAAATCTTAATACTCCTAGAAGATTTTCTGGAGCTGGAAGCCTAAGACCCGCTTGGAACATGCCAGGGTACAACGCAATGTAGCCATGCCATGGACGACAAGGATTTTCATCCTCTTCAGGCAGGATGATCTTGAGGTCAGCTGGCAATGAGTAGTTGTAACAAACACTGTCTAGAGTCATTTGCGTCGCCCGCTTAGGCGAGAAGTAAGCCTTGCAAGCAGCGAGCACATCTCCAATTAGAACCCTGAAGCTAGACATTGTTATGAGACAAAAATTAAAAAGAGAGAAATCAAAACCTAGGAATGAAAAGAATATATATAAAAAAAATATATTGTATTCACTTCCTCCATTTTATAGGGTTGAGCAACAAAAGGACTACCCCTGGGAAAATGTATGGGACACAATGGCTGTGCAAAATTCCTAAATTCACGCCAAAACGAATACGAAAAACAAACGCAGTAACAACTGGTAATGACATTAAATGCGCCGCGATGGTGAAATCGAAAATCCAACCATCGTACAGTTAGTGGCCACATCAGCATACCTACTAACTAAGGGGGAGTAGCTGATGATACATCAAATAAAACTGTCATCACAACCATACATGTGGCAGAGATCGTCCATCGCAAGGATCAAATATTTGAAGACCAGGCCAACTTACAAAGCTAAAAAAGGGCGGATCCGGTCGTGAAAGCCCAAACAAGGCCCAACAAAATAAATCATAGTCAGAGGCCGAAATCCAGACCCAACAAAGTTCTCCCTTAAAAAGGAGGAACGTTACAGAGAAAAAGAATTGTGGAGGGAGTTACGCTCCCAATGACGTATCTTAATAAAGGAGGGTACTGGTACAGAGAACATTCCCTCTCGTTGCTCCTCACATGCTTAAGTCACGCAAAGAATTAACAACGACCACTATATAAGGTAAATGGGACATTCGACAAAAAGTATGCAATTTTAACTGAGTTTTGGACATTTATCGCCATCTTCAACATAGTTACCGACTTTAGTATCAGAGTGCCTTCGGCCACCAAAAATGTGGTTTTTTGGCAATCTAACATTTGTTTTGCAGATCAGACTTACAGGAGACCAGATTTTGGATGCATCAATAACAGTTGAATACTTTCCTTATCTCCAGACCTCTCAAACAACTAAAATGGGGTGAAACCTATCTCAAACTCTGAAAAGTGAAGGGTGTGAGTCTGATCTCACCATCGCTCAAGCAATGCCATGAACAATTGTCTATATGAAGATTTCATTAAAAAAAAGGTTCAAAATAATATTCTGAGTAATGGTTCTAAGACGAGTAACTTCTATCCACTTTTTATAGACCCTACTCAATGTGGCCCAACTTGCTTGTTATCGAATGGAGTCATGATTTGACATCCATTGGTGATTCAACTTATTATTAAGCGGGGCAACGAAAAGATTAAAATAAGTATTGTAGTCGACAAGGTCATTAACAAAAATAGAAGGGTTGTCCATTAGCTTATCGTATGGAACACGAACTGATTGACCAAACATTCGATTGGATCATTGATTAATCTGTTGATCGAAACTTTGACCAATCCCATTGTGGGGGTCGTTACTACATTGACCTAAACTAAACCCTTCACCGGAAGTTTAGGCGGAATGCATGGTTGTTTTTCGAGTGATCTTCCTCCTCAAAGGATTTGGAATCCACCTCTCCATTTTGAATCTACTTTGAGATGTGGCTAGGGTCTATTGAAAGTGGGTTCAAATTGTGGAGTGGAGGAGGTGAAACACGACCTGGTTTGGCCAGATTTTGAAGAAAGGGGGTAGGAGAGAGGGTGGTAGAGAGGCTATGTTGGTCGTTGTCAGAGAAGAAGAAGAAAAAGGATTGTTAATCTGTTGTGAGAAGTGAGAAAAAAAATAAGAAATGGAGGGACCAAATAAAAAAAATGGTCAAACCTTTATAATCACTATATATGTCTTTAATTAAATACTGAATTTAATCAAACCCAGGATTTGCATAACCGATGACTACAATTAACAAAAACTCTATCTAACTTTGGATGTTTTTCACAAACACATGACATGACTTGATCAACATGGACAACAACCTAACCACCCTTTTAGTTTTAAAACGCTTCGTACGAAGGGGATACAAACTCACACATAAGTAGCTCATTTATTCCCTCACTCAGGCGATGTGGGACTATAACACTTAGGTAGTCTGTCAGCCTTTACTCGCCCAATTAAGGTAGCCTATCAGCCCATGCCCGCCCACATAAGAGTTTTACAATCATCCTCATGAAGACCAACATTGTGGTTAGATAAAAGACGAGTTACTTTAGGAGAAAGGGTTGGTGCAAGTGCAAGAACCAAAGAAAGGTAGTAGGCAGGGAAATATCAAAATCAATGGTTGGGTTGAATGCACACGTAGAATGGATTGTGCATAGAGATGCCCATCACACAGCAGAGAATATCCAATGAAACATGCTCGTTGGAATTGGAAGAAGGAAGGAAAGAGAAAACGTGAAGCGAGGATCCAAACTCGGGTCCCCAAAAATAATCAATCCCTCGAATTAAAAATAGAAGAAAAGAAAGAAACCATGATCTCCTCCTCCCATCCGTCTCCGTCTCCATTATTTTCGTCTATTAATTCAACCTGTTGTCGCACGACAAATCCTTGTAATTTCTTCTTCTTCTTCACTTGTGGTCTCTCCTTTTCTTCTTCTTCCATCTCTGACACCACTATCCAAATCAGAAAAACAACGCATTCTTCTTCTTCTTCTTCGCGAGGCGGACGATTATCTGTTGTTCGTTGTTGTTCAAGTAATAATACATCATCATAATATTCTTATTCTTCTTCTTCTCCTTCTCCGTTGTTGTTTATCAGATATTTTGTTTTGTTTCATTTCGTTTGTAAAGATCGCCTTCCTTGCCACGTAGTTTCATTGTCTCTCAATTACATAAGATTTGATTGCAGCTTATGTGCGATTGCACAGATTTGATTCCTTGCAAGTTTAGTTGTTGTTCTAATGTTCAATGACTTGGATTTGGAATTAGTGAGATTGTTTGATGCAAGGCTCCAATCCAATCTGAGAGTTTTTGCTCACCGTCAGCAATGGACAATAGACCGACAATGTGACTCGTCAACACCTCACTCACTTTTTAAAACTAGTATTCCAATAATATCTCCACACCTTAGCTGCTTTTGGTTTAAGCGTCACTTCTTAAGCTTATTCTTATTACCAAGTTGCTTAGTCTTCTATAACTATATGTTGTTCGTTCTACTATGGTATTTGCTTATCACTTCTTACTTGTCTTGCAGCCTAATTTTTCTTTTTCTTTTTCTTTTCACTCTATTGCAGCAGCTATGGATGCCACTGCAAGTCCAACTCTATTCCCATTGCATCGTTGCAAAACTTTACATTTGGTTTGTGCTAAGTTTTGCTTTTCCAAACTTACATAAAGCATGTTCAAATTCTCATGTTTATGCACATTTTTCACATATATCCAAAATTAAAGAAACTGTATAATCCAGGTGAGGCATGCACAAGGTATCCACAATGTAGAAGGCGAGAAGGATCACAGTGCATACATGTCAGAAGATCTTTTTGATGCACACCTCACTCCTCTAGGCTGGGAGCAGGTAATAATAACATATGTCCTTCTATATGCTCACATCAATAACTTTTGAATTGAAGAACCTACCTTTCCGGTTTATTTCTTTCTTTATATTGGATGGTCATTAGGATTATTTTGTGGTAACGTAAACAGGTTGACAATTTGCATAAGCATGTTCGTAAAATTGGCCTTACAAAGAAGATTGATGTAGTCATAACATCTCCTTTGCTAAGGTATTATTCTGCTGGCAATTACTGAATTCCTTTTTTCCCTGCACCTACTTTTCATGTTTAGATTACAATTGGTTGAGTTGCATGTGGTTTGCTAGTCTGGTGTAGACAATACTACCATCTCATATGATGATCTTGTAAATTGGGTCCCCCCTATGGTTGACTATCTTCTGAATGCTAATGAATTAATAATATGTTGGTCTTATATGTATGCTGATAATTATTAATTATAGTCTTGATTATGATTAAAACTCAATTTTTCCAACAAAGCACAAAAAAATGAAAATAATAACATGGGAGTTAAAACAATTGTTAAATGTTCGACTTTTTGGTTGAATTGTCTGATTGAAGATAAAAGCTTAGCTTTTATTTTTTCCGGAAAGGGATCACTAGTTCGTAACGTCTTCATGATTATTCTTATCCTCAATTGCATTATAGGACAATGCAAACAGCAGTTGGAGTATTCGGTGGTGAGAGCAACATTGACGGGACAGACACAAGCCCCCCACTTATGGTGGCTAATGCAGGAAATAGCAATCGAACTGCGATTCCAAGTTCAGATAGTCCACCATTCATAGCACTGGAGCTCTGTAGGGAACATTTGGTATGTATTGTGACATGACATTTGCATACTTCCTTATATAATAGGCAATTGAATAAATAAATAAGTAATAGTTCCTTGGCCCTTCACTGTTTTCAGAATGCTGTGTGGACTTGGGAAACAAAAATTATACACATTGCGTAGTTAAGATTCCACTGGTTCACAACTTCACCTTGAAATTTTGGAACTGACTGATTTGCATAAATGATTATTTTTTTCGAATGTACTTCATATAGACTACCTCCACAAAAGATCAGCCTCTAGTTGCAAAATTCAAAATTAGTGGTGAATATGGGTCCTATAGACCACCTATCAAAATATCAGTCTCCAGTCTAATAGAATTCGACTCAAAATTATCAGTGATTGTGGACACTCCACAATTCCTCAAATTACAAACACTAATTTTATTATTTATATGTGCTAGAAATATCGAAATAGGCTGAACATTTCTGAGAGTCCTGAAGACATCATCCTCACAAAATATCCAACTTCCTAAGTTTCTAGATGGATCAATAGTCTGAATATCACTCTCACATATGTAAAACATTTATGCCAATGCTCTTATGCACTTGCTATCATCCTTCTCAATGAATCCAGTAGATAATCATTAAAAAGTAGAATAAAACTAAAAGGAAAGAAATCATTGTGATTCTTTGAACAGTAAAAAGTGAGGCTGAAAATTCGGTGTGTTGAATATCAGCAGCCAAAATGTTTTCTGTGGGTGCAAGATGAAACATTTTTCTGCACCCATCCAAATTGTTTTTGTTTTCTGTTGAAGAAATTCGCAGAGATAAGCAATCCTAATTATTAATAACAACTATTAAACTGAGATTCCATTCCTATTAAACACTAGCCCCACAGCTAGTGTTTTTGTATGAAGTTCTTAATTGTTGTTATTTTCAGTTTCTAAATGTCATGAGAAATTAAAGATTTCTTCATACATTCAGACACTGTCAAATGATTTCTCAGGAGTAAATGTGGTTTTATAGGCATTGTCTCGGAAAAAATTTGTTTCTAGCTTGAAAATGATATTTTTTACAACAATCAAACATGTCCTTCAAGTTTAAACTTTAAGGCAGATGTCCTGTATTTTATCAACTTGATCTTTAAAGAAATCAAAGTATATATAACACTTTTCTACTTATGCCTTGTCTTTACAGTCGATTTCTATCATTATCAATTAATCTACTTTTTTTTTTTTTTACAGGGAGTTCATCCATGTGATAAAAGGAGAAACATTACCGAATATCACCCTCTTTTCCCTGCAATTGATTTTTCATTGGCAAGTGTCTTACCGTATGCTCCATGTCTAGTATAAGATTATGCTTGAACTGTTGAACAAACCCTGCTTACAAGCAATTTGACATGATTGTCATATTTTGGCTGCTGAAGTGGGGTCCTACTTATATTTGAAGAATTGTGCTTGAATGATATTTCGAAATGTCTAGATTGAAAATGAGGACGACGTTTTATGGAAGCCGGACATTAGGGAGACCAATGAAGAAGTTGCAGCAAGGGGAAAAAAGTTCATTAACTGGTAAACACATTTCTAATCTAGTTTTGTTTGAAAATTTTAGCAACAAGGTTTTGCATTCTCCATTGTTGAAAGGATCAATTTCCAATAAATTTCTTAAACATGTATGTATTTTACCAGGCAGGCGTAGCATTATAGAATCTTGTTCCAACTTGGGTTTCTCTCAGCTAGCATCATTGATCTTCTTTATATTTTTTTTGCTTTATCATATGCTATTATTTTGTGTTTTTAATCATTTTTTCATATTGTATTTTTCCCTTAGGGATCACAGTGTCAGATTCACAATAGTCAAAGCGTTGAAGCAAAGACCCCGCTTACCGCTTTACGTTCCTAAAGTGAACGTAATAAAAAATAAATTTTATAAAATGCAAATAAATGCATTTTACTTATATTTAGCCATTTAAATAGAAGATTAATGTTTTAATGTTATATTAATGATAATTAGTATGTAATTCCCTAAATAATTTGCACTATAATAATGATTAATATTTCATCAAATAATCCTCAATCAATTCAATCACCTAATTAAAGTATGAAAATAAATTAATAAGTAAACAATTTTAAATTTATTTGAAGATATCTAAGTAACCAACAATTTTAATAGAAATTTTCTCATATTAGTATTCTATGTAGCAAATTAGAAATATAGTTGTATGCTGATACTTAATAACTATTAAAAAATAATAAATAAATAAAAAGACATGAAGATTTTGTGTGGACTTTAGAGTATTTGAAAACCGGAACCAATCACTATTGTAAAAATATGTAATCCTAATAATATATCTCATTACCAAAATTTCTATGTAAAAATAAAAAATAAATTTAAAAAATTAAAAAATCTCGCTTTTCCTTGTTTTTTCGCTTTGGGCCAAAAAAAATCGTGTTGTCACCGCTTCTCTTCGCTTCTCGCTTTAAGCGGTCGCTTTTACTACACTGGTCAGATTACCATTTTAGCTAAGTTATTAATGCGGCGGAAAATCGCTGATTAATCACAATTCGGGGTTTGACCGAACCAAATTTGGTGAAATCGGTTGGGTTTAGCAAACACCGATTAATCAGCGAGTCACTGATTAATCGACCGAACCGACTCGCCGATTTATCGCTATGTAAAAAAAAAAAAAAAAAAAAAAACCTAAAGTCAAGAAATATCTTCGATGCAAAGTAATATGATTTACCTTCATGGGTTAGTGGGATATGTAGGTTGGTTCGTCCTGTTAAGTCTACATGTATTTTTCTTCTGAATGTTTGTCTTGGTAGCTTGGTTGTTAAAACAAACTACAATTTTCTTTTAGTATGTTTTTAAGTAGCTTGGCAGATAATTAGTAAAGTTATATAATTACAAATTTACACCATTTTGATTAATTATTTATTTTTGTAATCTATGACTATGATTAAATTTTAAAAATATATACTTTGAAAATTTTACTGATTAATCGTAATTCGGTCCTAGACCGCGCTGCGACCGCTTTCGGATTTAACTGCATAGTTTTAGACATCTTACTACTTTTATCTTTTTATACGGTTGTCGTTGTTGATATATTGGAGCTTTGTGAATGAGACCACCGCATCAACCTAATACCTTTGTTTCCTATTGTCTAGGTTGTGGACAAGGAAAGAGAAGGAGATTGCCATTGTCACTCATAGTGGATTCTTGTTTCATACCTTAAGTGCATTTGGAGATGAACTGCATCCATTGATGAAGAAAGAAATCTGCACACAGTAAGTTTTTCTGTATTGTATTATTATCTTGTAGTACTTGAAGTTTTCATTTGAGGTTGGGGATTCTTGGAAAGATAATTAGGTAATCTGCATATATACTTGGGTTTTGGTAGGTCCCTTGAGTTCCAATGCTTTTAATTTTATTTTCTTTTCCACAACAAAACGAAATGTTGCAGGTTACTGTTTTGAAGACTATGCATCTCTTCCTGATAAATCCCTTTCCAAGTTTAAAGGGCGTGATTAGAATAAGATTTAGGGTGTGTTTATTTGGTGTTTAAATTTACAATGCATTGTAGTTATGTTGGAAAATCTCTGAGAAATTGACATTTACCTGTTCTCAATGTCGAAAAAATTTCTTATTATTTGATCTTTTGAACTGAAGTCAATTTAATTGCTATACTAATTGACTTTTCTAAATAAAAAATTTACCTGGTAGGTGGCCTGACCTCAAATACCAGGGGAGTCTTGATATTTTATCAAGAAATTATGTTGTGCTCTCTTTCGAAAAGCTTTGTAGGGTTGTTAGCTGTCTTAATGGTTTGGATACATTAAATCACATTATGTGATTTTACTTTTTTTTTTTTTTTTTTTTTTTTTTTTTTTTCTTAATCATTAAAACAAGAGAATTTCAGTTGGAAAATGAGGATAGTGAAATATGAAGCACCGAGCCCAACAAAAAAAAATACATCATGAAACACTATTATGTACGATATTGTCCCAATGGAACATACAAGATCAAAATGGAATATCCATAAATATCCCCCGAGTGTTGTTTCACATCTAGAGGGTGACTTTAGTGTCTGTCAAAAGTGTCTACATGTGAATTTTCTGAAGATTCTATTGTTCGTTTCGCTCCAAACGACCCAAACCATGGCTGGGAGAAGCTTTCACAAGCCTATTGACCTGTGCGGGTGAGATGAAGATGGAAAATATGAGAGGAACTCCACAGACTCCACAGTCAGAGCATTTATGAGAAATTCAACCAGTGCTTTGCTCCAAAGTTCTCTAGAAAGGGCACAGGACAGTATGTCAATTAATTCCTATTCCCTTTTGCAGAGAACACATTGCTTTTGGACGCTCAACCCCCTTTTGATGATATTGTCAATACTGAGGATTCTATCTTGGAGAACTGTCCAGAACAGAAATGAAGCTATGGGTTTGGGGGCAATATCTTTGATCCTGGAGTTGGTGAAGTCTCTGATCAGACAGGGAAGGAACATACCTGGGAGCAAGAGAGTGATAGCACTCTTTGATGGAGAATTGTTCGTCTTTTATTCCCCATAACCATTTATTCATCCAGTTGGATGTTTGCAGTGATGGTGATGAGAAGATTTAATCCTCTGATCTACTTCGAATCATTCAGTCTTTTCTGAGGTGAAAATTCTATTCTTGGATTTGTGTTGTTGACAGACCGACATCCCTTATTTTGCTTTGCTTACTCCTAGGGATGTCTGGGGTGGAGTTCTTGAGAGTATCTTCTTCCACCCGTTTGTGATTCCAGAATTGAATTCTTTTCCCATTCCGAGCTTCAAAGGGAATCCAGTCCTCCAGACAATTGTTCACATTTATGATTTTCTTCTACCCATATTGTTTATTTGAGTTTTGGTGAACCAATCTTGGGAGGAAGCCCCATACTTGGCTGCGATACTTCATCTCCAAAGAGCATTTGTTTCGACTCCAAACCTCTTTGTCGACACACAACAAAAAAAAAAAAAAAAAAAAAAACCTGACTTATTATGTAGATTTGGGGATTCTTAGAAATGATTACGTTTCTATCTTAGTGGAAAGACTTTTGGTGGGTGTCATCACAAGTCCGTTTGAACCTTCCAAGGCGTTTAATTATTCTAGGATCCAAAACCTTACCATCAAATACATATACAAGCATGGGGTTGAAGGTCCTCACCCCTTTCATCAAATCAGAACCCAGTCACAATTACATTTAGGGGTGGGCATCCTGTCCCGATTTTTTTGGGTCATTTTGGGATTGATCAAACCCATATTGATCCCGTCCGGTCATGATATAGAGTGGAATGGGATCGGGATGTAGATTTTCAATATGGCCCATCCCGTCCCGTCCCGAATTTGTTATTTAATATTTATTATTAGTTTTAATCAAACTACTCTTCTAAAGGAAAGTTTAGGATGTGTTGAAATTAAATAAAAACATCTACTGTTTGAAAATTTACTTGCTTGATTTAATACTCATTGGTTAGGTAGAAACTTCAATTTGGATATTTTAGGTTAAATAGGACCCATGCAAATTTATGCTTTTTCACATTTTTGATTAGTTATAGAAATTTTTTCTCGTAAAAAATAAAGGCAAATGATGGTTTGGTTTAGTTTTGCACTATGAGTTATGTAGTTGGAGAACATTGCTCATAATCGTGTCTTGTATGAATGGTATTTCAACTCTTGCGAAAATATGCAAGACGGATCTATGGAGGGGTTCCTTCCATCTCCTATCATTCACTTGACAAACTTAATTCCATTGTAAGTAACCCTCCACAAATTTTATATGACATTTGATATTGTTATGATGAAAATTATTTGTACATAAATTTTACATTATTGGTGTGTGAGCAATGTGAGATGAAATTCTTTTGTTATTTTTCATTGGAGGACTATTTAGATGAAATTCAATGTGGGATGGGACAAGGTCGGGATGAGGTCTATCCCGTCTCGATCATGTTCTGGTCCCAAACGGGATGGGATAGGGATGAGGTCTATCCCGTCCCGTGCCCACCCCTAATTACATTTTGGAGGGGTTGTACCCCTACCTCCATTTTCTCTACCCAATTTAACTATGTACTACTATATTCAAAGCCTACCTACAAAACAAGTGCAAGACACATGCATAAGTATAAATGAATAAAATCGATTCTCATAATTCTGTCTTACTCAATTTTATGAAACAGATAGTATAAATACATTAGGTATTATGCATTGTTTCTGGCAGTTGTTTCTGCATATTTTATACTTACATTCCTTTTTCTGATTGGCATTTGTGCCTTGCTCATTTTTCAATTTTTTCCCTGATTTATATCCTTGTCCCTGTTCTAAAATTATTAAGTATTCAAACTTTCAAAGATGTTCATATAAATCATATGAACCTTGAAAATAAGTAGTTAAAGTATGGCACTGCTTGATAAACAAATAGAAGATCAATTGCTTCTATTGCATATATATAGCCATGAAAGCAATAATGTGATTCCATCGAAAAGAAAATTTATTAGTGTCTATCTGACTACTGAATGATTTCATCCTGCTAGTTGAACCCATGTTAATTAGAAAGTGGACATATTTGGGTTTGGTATTCTATGTGGCATTTTTTTCTAGAGTATTTGAAAAGTTAAAGAGTAACTACGTGGCCCTGGGTCATTTCAAGAACCATGCAGACCGCTTTAGCTACTTTTGTTGTTGTGACTAAGCGAATAATGGAGTTTGTACTCTTTGACTGCAGCTTTGCTAATTGCGAGCTCCGCTCAGTGGTGATTGTTGACAAAAGGTGAGAATGTATTTGTAGGAGGATTTTTGTAGGTTCTATGTTTCATGGAGAGATGCAAAATTTGATTTCTCTTTTTGTAGCATGGCAGGGTCGGATACTTCAACAACCAACTATCCAGGAAAGATCCCTTCTGGGCTTGATCTCCCCAGTGACGCTGCTCCTGATAAGCTCCCAGAGGTAGAAGTTCCATCATCAGCATAGGAAGGTTGTTGCAATACCCCACAGGAGGAAAAATAGGGTTTCTTGTCCAGATCTGGATTATTTTCATTTTGAGAGTGGGTACCCGCTTCAACTTATATTGAGTTCTAGAGTGATTGTTTTAAGGATACCATGATTCGTTTACTAGAAGGAGAGGGTGATATGCACGAATCAGAGAGATTAGGCAGGGATTCTTTCTGGGATGAAGACGATAAGACTATTACATTGGCCCTATCATAGGATGTAATTGAAAAAAAAAAAAATCCTAATAGCAAAAAGACAAGTAAGTTGCATCATTCATAACAAAAGACGAATAAGTTGTATCTTTCTCTTCCTTTTTTTTCCCCTTAACCCACCAGTTTGTATTTCTGCATCTCTGACATTGAAGGTGTCTAAAACATTTTAGCAGCTATTTATCCAAGTTTGAAAGTTAAACATTTGCAATTTACAGGTTCCACTTTTAGTTTATATTGCGTTCGAGGAAACAGGGGATTAATAAGCGCATTCAGAAATGACAGGACAATGAACTTTGTGGTATGTATCGGATGACATGAATGTTCCATTTCCAAGGCCCTTGTGATGTAGCTATTTTCTTACTGAGAACAAAATTTCAAACCACTCATAAAATACTGTATTGCAATATTTTGCACATCAGCTAAAATAAAGTAAATACCATGTGGTGTTGACCTGTAGGTCGCACTATGGTTACTTTCCTATGGTGTTGACCTGTAGGTCGCACCTTGTTCATAGGTTATGGGATCCTATAAAAACTCAGCTCGCTTTCCAAAAAAATAAAAATAAAAAATAAGTAAATACCATGTTTTTTAGACACCAACTATGGGAATGGACCGAAAATTTTATGAGAGTAATCTATTATGAAAAGACCAATGCACAAAAAAAAGCCATTTGAACGTTAAACAAGCCCATAATGAAGTTACACTTGAAAGCAAGTAAATTCAATCTAGAAATTTGTAATGGGGGTCGTGTATCCTCGGTTGATGCAGCCTCATTAAATTAGATAATGTAACTTTTTTGTTGTTTCATGGTAAATTTTGTTCTACAATCTACATCCAATGGACAATCTCATTTTCAAATGATTTTAGAATTGCTGCCCGAACCTTGGTTGCCCATGCCCCCAATCATTTATCGCTATGACACATATTGACTGACGCATATCATTTACTAACAACCAATTGCAATTCCCTTCCCTTCCATTCCTTCTTGTATTATGTTTGTAAAACACTCTTGAAGTGCGCAAATTCATCCTTTGCAAATTCGTCCTCCTTGACTTTGACCTACAAAATAAGCACTGGTGAACCAAAGACCACCTTGTGCCGGCCGAAGGCACTCCGATAGTAAAGTCAGGCTCTGAACAAGAAGGTAGTTTTGGCCGATAGAATTAGGGTTTCTTACCTCGGTCATCTTTCTTGTTCAACTTATATAATGAGAGAATTCATTTCTGTCCTTGACTCTACCTCTATTGTACAATGGGGGAGGAGATCTTGTTCAGAAACTCCCCCTAACAAGTTATGTCCTTGCAAGGTTTTCACCCGTCCATAACTTAAGCTTCGTTGGCCTTTGTTTCCCTTTTGAATTCAACGTCCTTAATTTGATTATGGGTGGTCCAAACGGGCTTTGGTCTTATTCTAGCCCAAGGGCTTGTGTTCTGGCATTTCTGTCCTAGGCCAAGCTCCTAGATCGTTGCCACACTGGGCTTGATCTCTTGACTTATAGGCTGGATTTGGCCTGATTGAGACATGCCTTAGGACCACCTAGGGCCTAGTCCATCCATGTCATCTTCCATTAGGGTTGTTTGTGCCACGTGTACGTCTGCGATTAGATCATTGTTCAATGTTGAATTTCTGCCAGCCTTTACTTCTTTAGGGTGTAGTTGATGATGGAGGCAGACCTGGTTGATTTCCATCAACAAGACCATATTCCTGATGATCTAGAACTCATCCTCATGGGGCCTGGTGACTTCCCTTCCCAACCGAGTAAGGGTTATGTCTGTCTTTACAAGGCCATGTTTAGGGCGGGCCTTCGTTTTCCCACTTCGGCCGGATGCCATCTAGCGTTTCCTAACATACCATGACATCCCTCCAGCCCAATTGGCACCCAATGGGTGGAGGGCTCTGATAGCAATTCTGATCAGGCAAATGAGTCTAGGCTTCGTTTGTCAACGAGGGTGTTGATCATTAACATCCATTTGGATGAATCCTAATGGGATCTGTTCTCTGAGGAAGTCTGCTTGTCTGGACAAACTCCCAGACTATTTTAAGAATTGGCAAAAGTATTGTTTTCTTGTTTCTATCGACTCTGGGTACTTTACGTTCGATGACCAATCCGTTATTCGCACCTTCAGGAATCTAATTAAGCTCTTATTTCCTTTGATTCATTTTTTGTTTTGTCACAGTTGTTGTTGTTGGTTGATTGAATTGTCATTTGTTTTGTACTCAAGAGACTTGCCCTCTCCAACTTTCAGCAATGAAAATGAAGATGTGATGGCTCAGTTTCTCAAGCTGCCGGTGAGGTCCATTCTGGATGTCCTCAGTTCATAGACCATCAGGCAAAGTGGCCTATTTTCTGCCATGGCCGGTGGTCTACTGTAGACTGTAATCGCTCCTAAAGATTCACCTTCAGGGGCAAAGAGTCGTGCTGCAGAACCAATCAAGAAGAAGCTCCGGGTAGTGAAAATACCTAGCCCTTTGAAGAGAAAGGCTTTGGAAGGGTTAGTTTCTCCAGTCCATTTGCTCAAGAAGGCCAAGTATGGCACTACTCCAACTGATCTTCCAGCTTTGTTGACTTTCTAGGAAAGGGAACTTGTGCAATTTGCTGGGATAAATGATCCCAGTCGGGCTGGTGAAGAAGCTGATATTGATTCAAACAACCTGCACCGAAAGGTGCTGGAGTCTTTTGCTTTACTTCCTCCATCTCCTCGTGTTCCACTATCTACTTTGGAAAATAAGTTTGTGTAGTTTGTGGGGATTATGACCCAGTAAGATGAGCGAGGAGGAGGCTGATATGGTGTCGAATAGGATACTCCAAGTTTCCTTGAGGCACTCTGCCAACCCTGAGGGAGAGCAACCTTCTTTGGAAGACTTCACCTATGATCCGTCAGTTGATTCTGAGGCTGGTGGTCGAGGGCAAAGTTTGGGGGCCCTGACTCTAAGGATGGTTGATCAACAGACTGACTGGTTGCCTAAATTCCCATCTATCAATCCTGATGCGCGAGACATGCCTATCTCAAATCCTCTATTGTTTGCTGCAAGACAAGGGAAAAGGTGTTGTTTAGTTTTCCTTCTTCCGACATTGCACGAGAAGGGCGGATCTGATTCCTAACCCCAAGGTCCTTCATTCAGACGCTCGAGTTAGTCCTTTTGCTTTGGGAGCTCTCCACCTTGGTACTGATGGCAACCACTTTTGGCATCATGAAGTGGACTACTGAGAGAGCTTTTGCCAGCACATCAAGGATTGGTACCACTGGCTGACCAACCATGAGCCTCCGCCTGAGAGGATTGTGGGAGATCACTTTGATCAGGGACAGAAGCACCTGATGGTGGTACGTTTGCAACTAGTGTTTTTATATTTGTTCTGATTGCTGTTTTGCTTCCTACTTATAGCTTTGCATATGTTTTATGACTAGGGATGGCCCACTTGAACTATGTTGGCATGGTGGGGACTGAGGTGGAGGATGCTCGGTATAAAGTATATGCCTTATAGAGGGTGTTTGCTGAGAAGCAATTAAGGCTCTCAAAAGCCCTTTTTGAGTTGGATGCTCTGAAAGGGCAGTTAACTACCAAGTCCGGTGTGGTTTAGCTGCTGAAGGAGGCCCAGGAGAGCTTGGATAGGGTGGCTGCTGATAAGACTGTCATGGCTGATGAGTTGGAGTTTGCTTAGAGGGCTGCTGCTGACGCTCAGAGGGCTCTGGTAGAGGAATGGACTGAGTATGCTTATCAGCGAAATTTCCATGAGAATGCTGAGTTGCAGCAATTCTATTCTGATCAGGAGTTGGTCCACGTGAAAGAACAACTGGATTTTGAGCGGACCAAGAGTGACGAGGCTGCCCGTAGGATGGCAGACTATGAAGGAAAACTGGCTCAGTCCAAATAGGAACTTACCATCTCAAAGGCTCAGTGGGAAGCCATATAGAAAAATCTTCACGAGGCTACAAAAATTGTTCAGTTCAGCCGGGTTGTCGAAGGGTGGCATGAGATGCTTGATCTGATCAATGAGGAACATGAAGACTGGGACATATCTGCTTATAGGACGCTGACTTACGAGTACTTCGAAGAGGTGAATGAATCCCTTCCTTTCTCGCCTTCTTTGTATGAGGCTACTCCAGATGTCCTAGAGTTTGTTATTGTCGATTCAAGACCTATTCCGGCTTCTTCCCTGACATATCTGCACCAGTTCTGATACTCCTCCTGGAATGGAGCTTGTTGTATACTTCAGATGTTTATCTGATCAATAAATTGTATATTTTCTTCTTTCATGTCTTCTTTGTATCTGTGTTTGTGATTGAATCTTCGAACTCCAAATTTAGCTAAGTCCTCAGTCTCTATTTAGACTAGGTTGCGTAGGTAAGTTGTCAAAACCATTTAGTCCTAAGTGCACTTAAACGACTTAGATCGTCTTGATCCTTAACTGGATTAGGCTGCAAGGAAGTCGTCTTAGTCTGAAATGACTAAGCTTAAATAATTTGGGCCATCTTGTTCCTCATTCAGACTAGGTAAAAAAATGTCATCTTAGTTAGAACACTGACTAGACTTAAATAATTTAAGCCCTTTTGGTCCTTAACTAGACTAGGCTGCAAAGAGGTCGTCTTTGTCTAAAAGGACTAGACTTAAATAATGTACGCCGTGTTAATCCTTAATCGGACTAAGATGCTTAGAAATCGTCTAAGTCTGAAATGACTAGTTAAATCATGTAAGCCATGTTAATCTTAATCAAACTAGGCTACTTAGAAGTCATCTTGATCGGACTTCCTGAGCTCTGACTAGACTTAGATATTGTACGCCATGTGAATCCTTAATCGGACTAGGCTACTTAGAAGTCAACTTGATAAGGCTTCCTGGGCCCTAAATAGACATAGATATTGTACGCCATGTTAATCCTTAATCGGACTAGGCTATTTAAAATTCATCTTGATCAGGCTTCCTGAGTTTTGACTATACTTAATTATTATACGTCATGTTAATCCTTAATCGCACTAGGCTACTTAGAAGTCATCTTGATTAGGCTTCCCGAGCTCTGACTAGACTTAAATACTTCAAGTTATCTTAATCCTCAATTGAAGTAGGCTTGGACACTCTGAGCCATCTTGGGTTTAATTTGGACTAGGCTGCAAAGTGGGGCAACACATAAACTTGATTAGGCTTCCTGAACTATGACTAGACTTTGTTCTTTCAAGCCATATTAATCCTCATTTGGACACCCTGAGCCATCTTGATCCTCATTTGGACTAGGCTACAAAATGGGGCGACAAGTCATCTTAATCAAGCTTCTTGAGCTCTGACTAGACTTCTCGTTTTAAGCCATCTTGGACCTTAGTTGGACTAGGCTATAATGGAAGGCGACAAGTCATCTTGACCAGACTTTATGAGCTTCTAACTAGACCATCATTTTAAGCCATCTTGATCCTTAGTCGGACTAGGTTTTTCTTGTTGTACGCTTTTGCACGTTCACGTGGAGTTGGAAATGGACTTTTATAGAAGATACCTATGTTTTATTGATGATATTTCTTCAAGTATTCCACATTCCAAAGTCTTTTACAAGACCTTCTCCACTCAGGCTCTCTACCAGTAGGTTCCTGACCTGTTGATCTCTGTCACCTTGTAGGGTCCTTCCCAGTTTGGACTTAGCTTGCTCCTCCTAGTTCTTTCATGTTCTATTGGTTTTTAGTACCCAAACTTCAACTTCGAACTCTCGGGGCTTGATTTTCTCATTATAGTACTAAGCCATTTTCTGTTGGTAGGCCGGTATTTTGATGGAAGATCTTTCTTCTTTCTTCAAGAATGTCTAGTCCGACCATCAAAGCTTTTTCATTGTCTTCCCACCTGAACTCCTCCGTTATGAAGGTTGGCATCCTCAATTCTACTAGGATCATTGCTTCGGACCCATAGGTGAAGTAAATGGTATTTCCCCTGTCATGGTCTTTTTTGTGGTATGGTAAGCCAAGAGTATTCCTAACAATTTCGATACCCAGAGTCCTTTAGCTGCTTCGAGATTTTTCTTGATTGCATCCAATATGGTTCGGTTGGTGACTTTCGCTTGTCCGTTGGCTTGGGGATGCCCTGGCGTTGAGTAGTGGTGATTGATGTGCAAATTAGCACACAACTTCTTCACTTTTTTGCCTTCGAATTGGGTCTTATTGTCACTGACCAACTTTTTAGAATACTGAACCCGTAGATGATGGACTCTCAGAAGAAGTTCTTGATTTGATTCTCTCCTATTTTGGACAACGACTCAACCACTACCCATTTGGTGACGTAGTCCACAACAACAAGGAGGAATATCTTCTTATCGGAGAGTAGGAGTATGCCTATTATGTTTAATTTCCACTGTGCAAAGGGCCATGGGCTGGTCATTAGGACCAGGTTTTGAGTAGGCATGTGTGTGTTGAGGCATGCTTTTGACAATTATCATTTTTCCGGACCAAGTCCTTCTACTCCTGCTGCATCTTGGGCCAATGTACCCTAGGGTAAAGGCTTTATGTGCCAACGTTCTTCCTCTCAGATGATTCCTACAGATTCCTTTATGAATTTCTCTTAGGACGTAGTTTGCCTCCCTAGGAGCCAAGTATCTGAGTAGTGGCCCGCCGCTGATTTTCAGTACAACTTGTCGTTGAGGACTGTATATTGCACTGCCCTATTTTTTCAGCTTACGAGCTTCCAGTTTTTCTGCTAGGAGGACTTCATCCTTGATGTGCCCGATGATAGGGCTCATCCAGCTAGCCTTTTTGCTCGTGCACATGCCTCGTGGAGTTCCTCTTCTACCAGAGTTGAATTTTCTTGGATTTCTATAAGTCTGTCGGGGTTGTCTTTTGCGGATGAGGCCATGTTGGCCAAAGTATCTGGTATCTCATTCTCTGTTACGGGATAGCATCGGAGTAGGACCTTCTTGAATCCCTTCATGATGCTAATATTTTTCAAAATAAGCCAGCATCCATGGGTCCTTAGCTTTGAATTCTCCATTCACTTGGTTGACTACCAGTTGAAAATCGATGTACACTATGATCTTTTCTACTTCGATTACTTTTGCTAGCTTTAGTTCGAATATGAAGGCTTCGTACTCAGCTTCATTATTGGAGGCATAGTGGATATTAAGCTGTCCCGACTCTATTGACCATCTGACCATCTTTCATGACAGCTATGACGTGTGCAATACTAATTGGAGTGGATATTCAGTAAGGATTGTTATTGAATGAGGTTGGAAGTAAGATCTCAGATTTCTGGAGGAGGTAACTAATGCCAAGGCCAATTTATCTAAGCTGAGGTAGTTAGCCTCTGCCTCAGCAAATGTTGTAGACTGGCTCCTGTTTCCCCATGTCTTCTCGGATCAGGGCATATTTGACTTCATGTTCTGAGGCTGAGAGGTACAAATAAAATGTTTCTTCTGAAATGGACATTGAGAGCATCTGGGTGCTCCCCATGTACACTTTCAGACTTTGGAAGGCATGTTCGCACCCTTCATCCCATTTGAATTCCTTGTTCCCCTTCAAAATTTTGAATAAGGGAAAGCACTTGTCCGAAGATTTGAAAATGAACCTTTTAAGGGATGCGACCCTTCCAGTCAGGCTCTAAACTCTTTTGATATTCATAGGTGATCTCATGTCGAAAAGAACCTGAATTTGCTTTGGGTCAGCTTCTATTCCTATTTGGTTGACTATGTAACCCAGGAACTTTCTAGATTCTACTCCGAATGTGCACTTATGTAGATTCAACTTCATTCAGTACTTGCGCAAGTTGGGAGAATGAGTATTTCAGGTCTGCATGTGGTCAGAGCTTGGAGGCTCTTTATGAGCATATCATCAATGTAGACCTTTATTGTCTTCCCAATCTGTTATTTGAACATGCGATTGATTTGCCTTTGATACGTTGCTCCTACATTTTTTAGCCCAAATGGAATCACCCGGTAACAGTATGTACTTCTCTATGTTATGGAAGAGGCATTCTCTTGGTTCGTTAAGTGCATTTTGATCTGATTGTATCTGTAGTAAGCATCCATGAAGCTTAGGAGGTTGTGTCCGGAAGTGGCGTCAACGATCTGATCTATGTGGGGAAGTGGAAAGTTTTCTTTAGGGCAAGCCATTGAGGTCAGTGTAGTCCACTCATACTCACCACTTCCTGTTCTTTTTTCACCAGGACCGTGTTTGTCAACCACTCTGGATAGTGTGACTCTTTGATCATGCTGGCGCTCAGTAGCCTCTGCACCTCTTCATGAATTGCCTGATTGCACTCAGAAGACATGGACCTTCTCTTTTGTTTGACTGGCTTCATTTGGATTGACCTCCATTCGTTGTGAGAGTATGGAGGTGTCAATTCCCACCATATCATTCATTGTCCAGGCGAACACATTCTGGCTTTCCTTTATCAGTTTTATCAACTAGTCTACCAGTCCCTCATTGAGCTTAGAGCCTATTTGAACATCTCTAGTGTTGCAGTTGTCTAGATAGACATTGTTCAACTCTTCTTCTAGTTGTCCGACATTTGGTGTTCATCTCGAACTAAGCAGTGCTTTACTGACTGAGTATGGAGACTGGTTTTTTGGTCCTGAGCTTGGGGTTTCCATAGTAACTTTTTCAGCCCGGACTGTGATTGATATTTGTTTGATAGCTTCAATGCTACATAATGGTAGTCTTTAGTAGTGGGTCGATCTCTCTTGATGGTCCCTACCTCATTATTGGAAGGGTACTTGAGACATTGGTGTTGCATGGAGACCACTGGTCCCATGTGATGAAGCCACGACCTGCCCAGAATTATGTTGTACGTAGAAAGAGCGTCCACAACCATAAACTTCGTCAACATGACCTTCTGTAAGTTCGACTCCATTGCCACTACTGGCAATCTAATCTTTCCGATCGGGAAACATTTTTCTCTGCTGAAGCTGATCATGGCGTGGCTATCTGGTGTCAGCTCATCTTTGTTCAGTTTCATTCTGTGGAATACTTCTAGAAACAAAACATTGATTGAACTCTCTGTGTCCACAAACGAGCTTCTCACGTTCCACTTTGCTATCCTGATCGAGATAATCAGAGCGTCATCTTAGGGGAAGTGGACTCGTTGCATGACTTGTTCCGTGAATGTCAGATTCGGAACTTGGTGTTCTATACGAGCATGCTAAACAGGGCAGTCTTCGTAGTTAGATCTGGCATGCAGCTCCTGGGCCGATCTTTTCCTTGATCGGTTGGATTGTCCCTGATATTCGCATACACCATGCAGAATGTATATGACATCCAAAGTCTTTCCTTCAATCTCCCTCACTGACTATTCTTTTTCTTTCCCTTGGGATTGCTTTTCTCTCAAGTCCATGAATTCCATGAGTCTCATTCTCTAGACCCAGTATTTGATTTTGTTCCTGAGGTTCTTGCAGTCCTCAGTATCGTGGCCATTATCCTTGTGGAAGGAACAATACTTGTTCCTATCATGCTTTGAAGGATCTCCCTTGAGCTTGAAAGGACACTTGATATCCTCTTAGTGCTTCATGGCAGCGAGGACTTTAAACAATCTGGTGTTGATCAGAGTGTAGGGTGGTACCTAAAGTTGAAGAAGTTGTGGATTTTTCTTTCACTTTGCCAAACTAAGGCTTAGTGTCACTTAGTTTCCTCTTGGGCTCGTCTTCATCTCCCAATTCCTTCTCTTCTCTCCTGTCATGAGTTTTAGAGTAAGGCTTGGTCTCACTCTCATCCCCTTTCATGACCATCCACATCTCGTTTAGGGTGATGTACTTTTGCGCACTTTTCAGCAAGTTCACCATGTCTCTTGGGTGTTCCAAGGTCAGAAATTATAAAACTGACATCCTCTGAGGCCGGAAGTGAAAGCAATGATAAATGTGTCATTGTTGCAACCATCGATCAAGGTCTGCTCCTCGTTGAACTGCGTCATGTACTCTCTGAGAGTCTCGTTGGGTTTCTGTTTGAAGCTGAGCAAAAAGTGTGGACCCAATCTAAGCCACTGGCTTCCCACAAATCGGGAGATGAAAGCATTTTCCAACATCTGGAACGAATCGATTGATCTTGACTGGAGGTTGTGGAACCAAGTCAAGGCTGCCTTTTTCAGGCTGGTGGGAAAGGTCCTACTCATGATTGCCTCGGACCCTTCCTTCAACGCCATCACGTGGTTGTAATGGCGCAAGTGGTCATATGGATATGTCGTTCCATCATAGAGCTCTAGCTTTGGGAGGGTGAACTTCCTGGCCAGAGGTGCGTTCAGGATCTATTTAGAGAATGGAGGGACTGTGAGGACAAGACCTTGGATCTGTAGCTCCGAGTATAGTGGATTCTGGGTGACAGGTTTGTCGGCCCTTGATGTATTGTCTCTTCGAACTCCCTCGTCCCTCTGGCTTCTTTCAGAGTTAGCCTTTTGGTCCTCAGTAGTTGCATTTTTGCATTCATGAACGCGTTCTCCATTATCTTGCTGCTTCTTAGCACTTTCTTGGTCTCCATCGTTTTCTAATGGTGGAGGACACTCTTGGGCTAGTATTTCTACTGCTCGTGTAAGCTGATCTATTCAAATCAATATCTGGTCTACACGAGGGTCCATTGTGGTTGCTTCTGTGACATGTCCATGTTGTTGTCCTGTTCCATCAGCCGGAGTAGGTTGAACCGGTGATGGGACCTTGTCGGTTGGAGCATTGGCTAGATCTGCATTCCCGCCGGTTAGCATGAGACCTCGTGATGGTTACCATATTTTAGGGCTTTTTGTCTTGGCAGGTTGTGTGCTTACTATTTAAAGTTTGGGTAAACTGTATTATCGTTCCCCACAAAAGACGCCAAACTTATGTGGGCAAATATGTCCTCCTTGACTTTGACCTGCAAAATGAACAACTTTGTGGCGGCCAAAGGCACTCCGATGGTAAAGTCAGTTTGTGAACAAGAAGATAAAAATTTGGCCAATAGAATTAGAGTTTCTTACCTCGATCATTTTTCTTGTTCAACTTATATAATGAGATCATTCATTTCCGTCCTTGACTCTACCTCTGATTGCATAATGGGGGTAAAAGATCTTGTTTAGAATCTCCCCTATCAAGTTATGTCCTTATAGGGTTTTCACCCGTCAATGACTTAAATCTTCTTTGGCCTTTGTTTCCCTTTTGGACTCGACATCCTTAATTGGATTATGTGTGTTCAAACATGCCTTGGGCTTATTCTAGCCCAAGTGTTTGTGTTTTGACCTTTATGTCCCGGGACAAGCTCTTAGATCGTTGCCACATTGGGCTTGTGCGATTTAGGTTTGATCTCTTGACTTATAGGTTGGGTTGGGCCTGACTTGGGTCTGACTAGGGACTGGTTTAGGCCTGGTCCGTCCATGCCATCTTCTATTAGGATTGTTCGTGGCATGTGTATGGCTGCGATTATATGATTGTTCGAGGTCTCATCTATATAACAAATTAGAATGGAATTTGGGGTTTGAGATAAAAGATGGTCAAATTGAAAGTTGGGGAGGATGTTGACGGTGGAGATTCACAATCAACAATGACATGTTTGTAATTAAGTTGCAAGTAGATTGACAAAGAAAATGAACAAAAATGTGAAAAAGTTTTGCGGAATACATGTGGTAGAGAGAATTTTTTTTTAAAAGAAAATCATTATAACTATCTGTCGGATTTTAGTAAACTTGGTATGGTTGAAATGTATTTTTGAAGATCTTTCCAATGAGACCAATCATTAATACAAACATTTAAAAATTTTAGATATGCATTTCACGCCGTATGCATTTTTCGAAAAAAAAATAACTGTGATCTAATGCACTTCACATCGTAAATATTTTCAATATTGAGACGCATTCAAGCAAAAGACCATGAGCTCCATATTTTGGAAAAATAAAGTTTTGGGAGGATTAATTGTGGCAGTTTTAAAATGTGTTTTTTCATAATTGTTTAAAATTTTAACCGAGTTTAACCTATTGTCATGACCCACCTTCTATTGTGCCAACGGCATGGGCAATACACTAGTAAACTCCAATTCATATTGAATTCAAATCGTTCAAATTCTCACCCTTCAAGACTGAAAAGTAAGAGCAGCTCCATGATGAGACTCAACCTTTCTTCTTCAAATTCATCTCCTTTTACTCTCTAATTTCACATCCCCATGTGAGAACAAAAATAAAAATAAAAATAGACTACCCTTGCAAGTCTCCACATCATAATGCCTACCAATTCTGCAACACTTCACTACCACTCCCAACCAAAGGCCAATCACTTGTATTCCATTTTATCCTCTCTGAGAAGATCACTCAGCTCTCCAACAATGCCTCTGTTATCCAAAGATTGGGCATCCCTTCTTATCAATGGTGGTATGAATCCCTCCATGGAATTTCCACCAATGTCCCTGGGGTGTCCTTCAATGGTACTATTTATGCTGTCACTAGCTTCCCTCAAGTACTCACAGTTGCTTCTTTCAACACTAGCACTACACCAAATTGACATATTTGTAACAACCCCAAGAAAAATATCACTGTTGTTTTTTAACAGGTCACCAAACAGCTTCTATCACAGTTTCACAAATGAAGTGATACAATAATTGGATCACCATCAATAGTATGGTATTGTAAGTGATACTATTCATGGTGATCCAATTTATTGTATTACGTTATTTGTAAAATTGTTTTTCAAAATTTTTGCATGAATTTAATTTTGACTTGAAATTGTTTGGTGGACTATTACATCACAAAATTGATAATGTTTACAAAACTGGCCATTTGGTGTAGTGTAGTCTTTGGTTCTCAATTGCTTCTGCCATTGCCATTGAAGCCCGGGCCATGTACAATGTGGGGTAGGCTGGCTTGACCTTCTGGGCAAGGAATGTATTTTCGCGAAATCTTGCTAAATTTCGATAAAATTTTCATTTTTTTTAATTACGAAACGAAAAAATGGCGAAATGCAAAATTACATATTTTTGACGAATTTTTTCGTAAATTTTGTTTTTGTCGATAAAAACATAAAAAAAACATTTAAGAAATACGAAATTTTTCGACCAAAATCTTCCTCCCTAGTCTTTCTCTTCGACCTTTGATTAACATAGTGTTTTTGTCTTCCTTTCCCATTGACGCAGTGCTCCGATCTATGCTATTCTTCTCCGATTGCCAATCTTCTCCCTGTTGGCTCCGTCTCCTTCATCTGTGGGTTGGCTTGGTCGCTTGGATGTCCCAAATCTAGAACTAGAGTTGTCTGTTCATTTGGAGTTGTAGAGAGTCTAGAAGAGAGACCACTTAGACCCTTGAGCATATCAATGAATTTGACCTTTGAAATGAAAGTAAAAGTAGGGCGTGGGTCCCTTAAATATTCAGTACCCCTGAACCATCTAGTACTTGTGTATGACCAAAGGTTTGTTGAAGTAAAAAAATAGAAGATTTGTTTAGAGATATCAATAAGTTTGAAAAAAGTGAAAATGAGGTGTTCTTAGCTTGAGGAGGATGTCATCCATCCTTGTGAGGCATGCGTATCATGCCCTCCTATCCTCCTTTCGAAATTATTATATATGTTTTATGTATTCTCGATTTTTTTTACGTTTTTTCTTTACACATTGAAATATTTCTTAAAATTATAAGACCAAAATTAACTTAAAAAACGAAATCACAATCCTTGCCTCGGGCTCCTAATATCAATATTTTGAGAGATCGCAGATATGGTAGAGACCAAGAGACCCATGGTGTAGATCCCTTGTTGGATTCTACTTATGCTATATGTAAGGGGTTCCGTGGAGACATTAAATATTATAATTGATGCAGTCGATTTCGCTCCCTGCTTTGACCTTAACCTACTAACATGCTGATCTGCACAAGGAACGCACGTGAGCCACGGACCACCGTTGTAGTGGTCCTGACACTTTGATGCTAAAGTCAGACAGAGATCTGAGGGAGGCGTAATGTTGTAAACATGGAATTTGTCGCGTACCTTAGCTGACCACCCTCATGTCTTATTTATAGTGCTGAAGTTCCGGTTCGACCAGGCCATCGGTGGCATAGTTTAGATAAGAAGATCTTCGTGGAGATCCTTCTCTAATTAGGAGTTGTGCTATGAAAGGAAGTTTTCCTGTTAGACTTGTGCTCCTAGATATGCGAGAGATAGTTTCCAATCAGAGTGTTGTCCATAGATAGAAGTTTGCATGTGCAACATATACTCTGGTATTTGCTTCCTAGTTGGAAGCAAAGTGTTGTTGTCTTGCCTGTCTGAAACTAATCCCTGAGTTACTTACCTTAGTAGGGCTTACGAGTATTGGGGATAGCAGTGAGACGCATGGGCTTAGCAGGCTGTAATGATTTGGGTCCATCTAGCGGATCACATTGTGCAGGCTTGAATCTTCTTGGGTCGGATCAATGTTGGGCTGACGCTTGGTCCTGTTATTTCTCAAGATCATCATGACACGTGTACGATGTAGAAGAAAGGCAGTTGTAGTGTATCATCAACTACTCCCTTGAGTTAGTGGTCCATCACATCGGTTCACTAAGTCACTTCTTGAAAAGATACGCCGCTCATGATGATTGAGTCTGAATCGTTGATTGAGTCGTGCGCTTCATTAATTGAGTGTGTGTCGGTTCAGTGGAGAAGAGGCGGGAAACCAATCCCTAATTAGATCTTCCTTTTTGCAGAAATTGACTCTTCCATTTCTTTACTTTTAGAGACTCCGTTCTGTTCGTCTTTTGATTGAAAGTTTGTTCACCTTTTTCATGGCTCACCAAAACCATCTTGATGATGAGATTCTAGCCAAGGGCCTCCAGTTATTTGAAGATAGGTTGGTTTTCTAATCGGGCCTTGCTGAAATTCGAAGGACGTTAGGGGTCCCCGAGGACCTGCCATTCTATGCCCTGAATGATGATCAGACGACGATGTTTTTGTAACACCCATACTTTTCCAATGGCAATAAAAATTTATGCACCTAACAGTTCAATTGAAATTTGTATTTAAATTTTTTTTTTCGTTTAACAAGTTGTATTTTTTTCAAAATTCGCTTAACTTTCTTTCTTTCTGAATCTCGGGACGAGATTCCATTTAATGTGTGTATAATGTAACATCCCTAAATTTCATAAAGATAATTTATTTTATTTTGAATTAAATAAAATAGAGTTACATTTAATTGAATTTAAATTTCAAAATTTTAGGGCTTTATTAAATTTGAAATTGAGCCATATAATAACTAAATAAATAAAAAAAGGGGGTGTCACTATAACCTTGTGCAAACCCTAACCTTGCAGGGTTTTGTCTTTAGGTTGGTTAAATAGAGGTTTGGTTCTTCCCAACCGCATAAATTTTTTTTTTTAATAAAATCTGTAGAAAAAAGGGAGAAGAAGAAAAAGAACAAAGGTATAAAGAAAAAGGGAAAGGAAGAGAAAAGTAAAAGGTGAGTTCTTTACTTCATTCTCTTTATAAAAATTCTATTAGTTTTCTTCATTCTCTTTATTATAAAGATTTAGTATATACTCTTTGGATATAATTGAAGTTTAGTTTCTATGAATATGATTTTTTTCTTTAAAACAAAAAAAAAGTAGTGAATGTTCTCACTCTTATATTATATTTTGTTAGATATGCATGGGTAGAATTATTGAATATTTGTAGAAGTAAGTGTTCTTGATATTCTAGTTTTCTTTAGATATATAAATTCATGAATTTCGGGTTAGATTTTAATACATAAATAAATCTATAAATTCATGTAGTATTGTATTATAATTTTCGTGAAAAGTAGTTGAATTAAAAGAGAACAAAGATTTTGTTAAATTTAGTAATAGAAAACAGCTTTGCGCAGTATAAAGTTTTGCAGTGGATCAAGATCTTTCCGTAGTCAAAATGATTTCAAATTTAATCCGTAATTTGAAAGCATCCATAGAAAAATTATTGTTTTATTTAGAGTTCATCCAACGGTTGGATTTACCTCGAGGCATGGAAAACCACCACTGATCAGATTGTAGAACATCCGATTTGAAGATTGATAACTTGAGGTATAACTGCAAGAGAGTTGAGTCTTAATCTTCCCCAAGCTTACAAGTTAGCAATTTCTTAAGAAAGTTAGGGCTCATGATAGGTGAGACCACATAGTTTTTGAAAAATAAAACCTGAGGAATGTTCGAGGATATGCAACCGAGACATATTCATAGGTGCCCACAGTCCAAAGGGATCAAGCTTATTGGTCTCAAGTCTTCAACCTATTGGCATTCAGTCTTCCAAAAATCCTCAAGCATTGAAGGCTAACACCACAGCCAAAACATCATCTCCTACCACACTCGAAACTTTGGTAAAGAAGCTACTGGGTATCCATCAATTCCAGGGGCAACATCTGATTTGAGCTGATTCATGGCTGAAATCTTCAGCAGGAGAAACTCATGATAGTGCTATAGTAAAAGAAAAAAAGCTTGTTGAAAATGAGGAACTAACTCTGAAGAGGAAACGACAAATCAATGAGGATGAAGTTTTGGCAAGAACCCTGCAGGTGAGAGAATGATGGGACGATTGCGTTGGCTGTGCAAATCCTTTGCGATTTACAATTTTGGTGAGTTTTCTTCATACTATTTCATATTTTTGTTTTAAATTATTCTAGGAATCATAGTTAGATTTTTAGTACGCAATCTTCTTCTTTCACCATTTTCTGTCCCGAGTTATTCTTTTTCTTTTTAGTATTTTGGGTGTGTTTGCATATTAGCAAATATAATTGTAAGATGGATGTTGGAATGATTTGGATTTATGGGGTTTTATCTGTGAGTTTTCAATCTCTGTATTTCTCGACCTCTGTTTTCAAATTTTTTTGATAGATCGAATCGATGTTAGGTTCGGTTTATTTCACCAAACCCTAGATAAGGTGTCGACTTTGTGAATCTGGTTTTTTTTTCGAGTGATTGGGGTTCTGATCTTTTTGTGAAATTAATCGATCCAGATGACTTGTGGATTTGAATATATGGATTTGTGGAAGGTTTGGATCTTAAAGAGATTTGCAGTGAGAGAGCCAGGGACCCCTCTCTCTTTTTGTGTGTGTTTGATCTAGTGGATATATGTGAATCACTGGACATGAAAGGCAAACTTTATCAGAGGGCTACATGAAGAAACATCAAGCCATGTACTTAATACCTGCTCCTGTGATCAGGATATATGGAGTGTATTTTTGGCTGAATTTAGAGTCTCCAAGAACATCTGAGGAAAATTGGTGCTGGGATGGAAAGTTGGGTAATCATTCTTTCTTGGGGAGTAGAGGTTGTTTAGAGGTCTGATGTGGGTCAAAAGGAGAGGAATTGGTGGATTTTGATGATAATGATATAAGCAGGCCTGAGTAGCAATTCCTATGTCTATCATGTAAGTTTTCAGAGATGGGAACCTCAATTCAGAGAATCAAGGATGTATCCTTTGACAACTTGATGTTTGATTGGTTCTCTATGAATTGTTTTTATTTGATGAAAGAAGCACAATGTGAACCAGATAGGTCAACATTTAGAATCTTGATAAACGGGTTGGAGTCAAAGGGAGAAACATCATTTTCATATATGCTAAGACAAGAAGCTGAGAAATATTTTGGGTTGACTCTTGGATTTTCTAGAAGAGACGGAACAATCAATAAGCTGTGACTGACAATATTGGGAGAATCTAAATTGAATTTAGGCTAGATTCAGTTGGAGCTTTTGATGGCTTTGGCTGGAAGGAGGCATTTGGCGGGAAGATCAATGTGAGTTTCTTGTTTCCCAATCTAAATTTCTGTTGGTGATTTCTACTTGTTTGGTTTGATTTTATTTAGGAGATTTTTGTTGATTTCAAACTACCACTTTTGATTAATGTGGTGTTTGCGTAATATGGACTTGGATGTTAGTTGATCCTTATGTGATTGGTTTTCTAAAAATAACGACACGTAATCTTCTTCACTGTGATGGGTGAGCGTGGTCGGGAGTCATATTGTGAGTTTTCTTCATTCTCTCTTTTATATACATTTTGTATGAATTTAACAATGTTGGGTTGTTGATTAGATATATAATTTGCGAGTATCTTTCTGAGTAATGGGTTTGGTTTAATTTTTATAATATGTGGGGGGTTTGATGTTTACTGTGGTATGATCGTATTGTGTTTTTATGGTAGCCTTAATTGAGGGTGTAGTCTTAGCTCTAATTTTGATTAGTTCAGAAAATTGGTTCAATGGGGGTGTGATTAGTTGTGAATCTATTGTTTGACTTTATGCTCATTTCAGTTGGACTCTTACTTGTGCATCTGTTTGTGTGAATTCTGTCATCTTTTGTATGTAAATTTCATTGCATACCACTGTCTTGTTTAAAATTCCCCTTGTACATCCTAATCTATTGTTTTGTTAAGTCATACTAATCTATTGGTTAATATTTTAGTTATGCTGTTATAGGATGGTGAGTGTGTGGCTAATGTTGTTGCCAACACTGAATGTATGCATCTGAAATGGTTACATTTCCCCATAATAGTGGGTGGATTGATTTACTTATGAATGACAAAATGTCATTGTGGAGGAATTTTGAAATATCAAAAATAAATGATATTGGTAAATTTTGATACCTGAAAATTTAATCACTTGAAATTGTATCACTTAGAACTACCACACCTCTTTTTGTTTATTATTTCCACTCTCTTATAGAGAAACTAAATAACCTGCGGGTTGTCTTGCGGAGGTGGGGCGCCTATTTCTTATAGAGAAACTAAAATAACCTTTGGCCTAGTCTTGCGGAAATGAGGTGGATTTTTATGCCTAAGATAGGCTTTGATAATTATTCGTAAAAAAATGTGACGTGACTTTATGCGCATTGATAGCCCAAGCGTGACTTTTTGTTACTCATATAGTTAGGAGTATCCGGTGATGCATGCCTATATGTGATGTGTCCCCACTTGGGCATGGATGACGGAGTAGTCCTCCTTTATATGAGAGAAGCATACGGGCATGTATGTTAGGCGCGGAGGTGGTGCGAATGTGGTATCGTCTAAGTGATCAATTCGTTAAAAATGAATAAGATGCTTAAGTCAAATATAGTACGAAGACAACTGTTTAATTAATAAATTACGTTTATATTATTTCTAACCTTTTTCATGTAGGATGGCAAGTCCAATAATATTTCTGCAGGTCAGACTTGCCATAGTTAATTTCTACAGTGTAAGTACAAGTCAATGCATATTTACTTAATTGGGATGATGACATGATTGCCTCGTTGAGGAATTAAATTCTTTGAACTGTGTTTTCTTGCATGACACCTTTGCCACATTGAGGAACTATTTGTTGGTGTGGTTGTTTATTGTTTGTGCTTAGTTTGATATTATCACGTGCGAATTTATTGATTTTGGGATGAAGATTACTCACACCAGCTTTATTGTTGACCCAAGTGAGCTTTTTGCTTCTTGGATACATTCCTTTGGGAATGTAGCCAATTAGCCTTTCAGGTTTAGAGACTTTTGAGCAGCGTTACTGGAGTTCCGCTAGTGGCCAGCAACGTCAGTCTTTTCCTGGTTAGAGTTTTTTTGTTTCAATAATTAAATCATGTTTAAGTTGTTGTTGCTGCTAAATGTTTCTATTGTTATTGACTTTCACGTCCCGAGTTTTGGGGAAATGGATAATCCTACGTGGATTTTAGGATTTTCGTTTTCTTCGAAAATCGTGGCGTGACAGTTTCCTCCGAAAGGATTCGTTTGTTTACACAGTAGGATACTTAAAATTGGAGTCTATTTTGCTATTCTTGACCAAATCCGGGGCTTCTTGGTTTGATGCACTATTTTACTAGCACATAACTTAATTCCCTGTTTTGTGATTGTAGTAAAGAATAAGTAGAAATTGTTCTGGACCGGGGATTAGAGGGTTTGCCAACTAGCACTAAAAATAAGTAAGAGACAACTAACAACCTAATTAAGAAAATATTGGGGGACTAGATTTTTCTAATTTAAACTAAGAAAATAACTACGAACAAAATATAAAACTTAAGAAATTAGATGGTGGGAAATTAGCTAAGGGTTTATCTCCACACACCAAACATATGCTCATAAATCAATCTCTAATAATCACTTGCTAACTCGTGAAAAACAATGCTCAAGATTAACTGTGATTGCACTACATTAATCTTATTATTTTCCAAAATTCGTTGAATTAAACTTAGCGTCGCTTTCAAACTATTCTTATCATGCTATCTAATCAGGAATCACAAGTTAGATAAACAATCCAAAATCATTAAGTTTTGTAAAAAATGTGAACACTGACTAGGCAATTACAAGCATGATCAACATCTTGTTCTTACCTAGGTTTTACTTAACTTTACCAACGGTTCTTGGTATTTACTACTTGTGAGTAAATGATTACAACGATTAGGTGAAATTCTCCTATACTCTAGCCCCAAAACCTAACATGCTTACTAAGTTGGCCACCTTAACAAACATATAAAGAAAAGTTCTCGATAAAGCAGTTAAGCAAAAGACAATCACAAATCAACAAGGAAGATTAAATTCAATTAATTCATAAAGCACATGTTCGGGGCTTCGAATCCACCCCTAGCTAAGAGGAGTTTAGCTATACATATTAATTATGTTTAAACAATATTCCATAATCAAATATCAAACTAAATAAGAAAAAAATGTGAAAGAAACAAAACACCGTCGCCAACTGCGTGGTGGTACTGAGTGGAACTGGTAGTGCAAATAGCGCAAAGAAAAAAGATAAAAATCTCTTATGGTCTCCTCATCTTCTTATTTCCTTATTATTTGGTTCTATTCTTCAGATTTTACTCTCTTTGTGCATTTGGGATGATGACCGGCGATTGTTGGGTTGCGAAGAGAGAGATGATGGGCTATTAATAGCTATAGGTTGTTGGTGGGTGTGTGATGGATTATGTATGGGTGGCTGTGGCAAGAGAGGAGATGATGAAGGTGACAAATACGACGGGATGCAATGGAGGGTAGGGTTACTTGTGACAGAGGAGAGACGACAAGATGGAGGGAAGAAGATAGTTGCGATGGGATTGTGTATGATTGCAAAGGATTGATGGTGATAGTTTGTGGCGTTGGCTGGATTGCGAGGAGCGGGGCTGTGATCAGTAGAGCGTTGGTGACAGGGGATCAGCGATAGAGAGACTGGGTGGCTTTGTGAGTGAGGCTTGTTGCGGCTGTGGATGGGTGATCTCTCCAAAGTCAGGTATCGTCCCTTTTATAATCGCGTTCTTTAGGTTTCCTTCATTGTGTAGTTTCCTTTTGCAACAAGTCTTCCTAATTCAAACCAATTTGCACTTCTTAGCTTCTATTTTGAAATATTATAATTGAAAACTTATACAAACACGAAAATAATAATTACTACCATAATTAACAAGAAATAGCCAAAATTATATATATAAATATGGTACTAAAATAGCATAATTATGCTCCTATCGAATTCCTCTACACTTATCTTTTGCTAGTCCTCGAGAAAATGAAAAAAACAAAAATAAAAGATTCTAATGACTAATCTATACTTTCCAACATTTGTCTCGAGAATGATACACTATTTTACTAGCACACAATTTAATACATTGCTTCGTGATTGTAGTAAAGAATAAGTAGGGATCGTTCTGGACCGGGGCTTAGAGGGCTTGCCAACTAGCACTAAAAATAACTAAGAGACAACTAACAACATAATTAAGAAAATATTGGAGGATTGGATTTTTCTAATTTAAACTAAGAAAATAATATAAAATTGAAGAGATGTAGATGGTGAGAAATTAGCTAAGGGTTTATCTCCACACACCAAACATATGCTCATAAATCAATCTCTAATAATCACTTGCTAACTTGTGAAAGACAATGCTCAAGCTGTTGCATTAATCTTATTATTTTCCCAAATTCGTTGAATTAAACAACGTCGTTTTCAAACTATTCTTATCATGTTATCTAATCAAGAATCACAAGTTAGATAAACAATTCAAGATCATTAAGTTTTGTGGAAAATATGAACACTAACTAGGCAATTACAAGTATGATCAACATCTTGTTCTTACCAAGATTTTACTTAACCTTACCAATGTTCCTTGGTATTTACTACTTTTGAGTAAAGGATTATAACGATTAGGTGAAATTATCCTATACTCTAGCCTCAAATCCTAGCATGCTTACTAAGTTGGCCACCTTAACGAACATATAAAGAAAAGTTTTTTATAAAACAATTAAGCAAAACACAATCACCAATTAACAAGGAAGATTAAATTCAATTAATTCATAAAGCACATGTTCGGGGCTTCGAATCCACCTTTAGCCAAGAGGAGTTTACCTAGACATTAATTATGTTCAGAAAATATTCCATAATCAAATATCAAACTAAGTAATAAAAAAAAGGTGAAAGAAACACAACATTGTCGCCAACTGAGTGGTGGTACTGAGTGGAACTGGTGGTGCGGATAGCGCAAGGAAATAGATAAAAAATCTTTTTGATCTCCTCGTCTTCTCATTTCCTTCTATTTTGATTCTCTTCTTCAGATTCTGCTCTCTGTGTGCGTGTGTGCGTTTGGGATGATGACAGTCGATTGTTGGGCTGCGAAAAGAAAAATGATGGACTGTTAATAGTTGAAGGTTATTGGTGGGTGAGTGATGGATTGTGTACAGGTGGCTGTGGTGAGAGAAGAGGTGATGGAGGTGACAAAGATGGAGGGATGCTATGGAGGCTAGGGTTACTTGCGATAGAGGAGAGACGATAAGATGGAGGGAAGAAGATGGTGGCGATGGGACTGTGTGTGATTGTGAAGGGCTGATGGTGATAGTCTATGGCGTTGGCTGGATTGTGAGGAGCGGGGTTGTGATTAGGCGAGTGTTGGCGACAGGGGATCAGCGAAAGAGATACTGGCTGGCTTCGTGAGTGAGGCTTGTTGCGGTTGTGGATGGGTGATCTCTCCAAAGTAAGGTATCGTCCCTTTATAATCGTGTTGTTTAAGTTTCCTTCCTTATGCAGTTTCTTTTTGCAATAATTCTTCCTAATTCAAACCAATTTGGACTTCTTAGCTTCTATTTTGGAATCTTGTAATTGGAAACCTACACAAACACGAAAATAGCAATTACTACCATAATTAACAAGAAATAGCCAAAATTATTTAGAAATATGGTACTAAAATAGCATAATTATGCTCCTATCATGGTTTCCTTGGCCCTCCTGCTCAGTTGGTACCCAATGGGTACATGATTATCCTTTTTATTTTGATCAGAACGAAGGATGCTGGCGTCCGCGTGACTCCGTGGGTGATCCAGTTACTGACTTCTCCTTGGCTGAATGATCACGTCGTTTGCAAGAAGACGTCGCCGGCTTGCTTCAGGAAGTTGCCAGATGACTTCAAGTTCTAGCAAAAAATACTGCTTCTTGGCTCCTTTTGATTCGAAGTACTTCAAGTTCAAGTGTCGTCTTCTTGAGCGAGAGTTCAAGCCACTTCATAAGTATAGCTTCACCCTTTGATTTCATTGCGTCGATTGTATGATAATCATCTCATGTGTTTCTCTATAGGGAGGTTCCCCACCACTTTTTTTTTCCAGAGGAACAAAACACTATGAAGGCATTCCGCGACATGCCGAGGATGCATGTGGAGGACGTTATCTGTCCTACTAACTTCAGCCGCAGTGGGTTGTGGCCAACTGGCACGTGGCCCCCACTATTTACCTAACGCCGAAGGTTAAGTCTGAAGGTGGAGCCATTTCTAGAAAGAGGAGGGATTCCAAAGTTAAGGCTCTCGCTTTTTCCGACACGGAGGGGTTTTCTGAGACGCTCGCCTCCTTTGTAAGTTCGAAGAAGTCTCGCTCTGGGATTGAGCTGGCTCCCAAACGGTCTGCTCTAGTGAGGGAGGAGCGTGATCCTGACCAGCTTGCCAGGGCGGAAGCCGAAGTATCTTGTTGGGAGAAGGACCACTTGCGATTAGCAAGGGTTGAGGATGCGTCGAAGATGAGTACTGGGTAGGCTGAAGCTTTCAGCGAGAAGCTGATGTTGGCTGCTGTAGCGGCTTCTAATGGTGCTGACCATTCCAGAACTATTTTATTGGAAGGTTCTGATGAGGATTAGCCTAAGGTCCCAGAGTTCAATTGTTTCACTGGTGATCATCCGACACTGGCCGCAGTAGTGCGGGTCATCCTTCTGTAGTCTGCATTGTCCCCCATCTCGTTTCAGGCCGTATATCAGGGTGATGGTGGGTCCGTTGGACAATTCGCTTCCTTATCTTCCTTTGGATTCCGTCTAACCGTTTCGCAATAAAGGGTCGACTGTTGGTAACAAAGGGAAGACCGTGGATGAGTGTCTGGGTGCAGTGGCAACTACAAGGGTGGTGTTGGCGTAATTCCCCATCCGAGAGAGCTCCATCGGTTGCGCCAATAAGTTTGTTTACTCCGGACGTAGTGAAGATGAGCGACTAGGCTTGGCACCCGGAGGTTGTCGTTGACTATGCTTCGAGGAAGAACATAAGTAAACGCTATTGTTTGCTGATGGACCACTCTCTGAAGCCCGAGAAGGATATGCTGAAAGGGCGTATGGATAAGGGTTTGAAGCACCTTATGCTGGGGATGTCTCATTTGAGTTAGGTGGTCATCGCTGGGTCGGAGGTTGAGGCGGCTCGTGAGAGGGTGTACACCATGGAGTGTGTCTTCTCGACTATGCAGAAGCTGTATTCTGATGCACTTTTCGAGATTGAGTTGCTAAAGAAGCAGATTGAGGAGATAAGGCTGGAACGGTCAGCCATTGTCGCCGAGACTCAGAAGGTTTGTCTTGAAGCCCTTGAATCTGATTTAGCAAAAGTGGTGTCCGCGAGGGACAGATTCAGGCAAGAGTTGGTCCTGGTCCGCTGTGATCTAGAAGTTGTGCAGGAAGCTGCGGCTAAGATGTGCTCTGAGTTGCCGTCTTTTGCTGAGGAGAACACCATGAAGGAGGATGAATGGGTTGCCCAGAGACAGTAGTAAGATACCAACGTGGAATTCAATGCTCAAGAAGCAAGGAAAGCTGGAGACAAACTTCGTCTGGAGCAACATTAGCTCAGCGCCGTTAAGAATAGCCTGGCTACAAAGCAATTTCAAGTTGATGCGCTGACTGGCAAGTTGGAACTGTTGGAGCGTGAACTTGCTGAAGCAAAGGCGCGCGAGTATGAATTCCGCTGGGTCGTGCATGGGAGATTAGAGCTGCCGGCGTTGATGAAGGAAGAGCATCTGGAGTGAGACCTTGCTTATTATAAGATGATGTCTTACACAGACTTTGGAGTGGTCTCTGCATCATCAGAAGAGGGCGATTCAGATCATGACGCTTAGATCGGGGCACGTACAGATGCAACTCCTACTCCTTCCCCTGCTAAGCTTAGTTCTCCTGTATCTATACCCCTCCTAATGAGGAGTAAATTTTGTGCACTTGTACTTTTCTGCTTCAACTGTTAATGAAAACATGTTTATTTTTAGTACGCCTTGTACCCGCATTGTGTTCTATCTCCTAGTCGCGTGCTTTCCATTTTACCTTGTCGTTTTACTTTGACACAAGTGTGGTTGGGTTAGCAGGAAGCCGAGTGGTCTGTCTTCTGTTGAGAGTTTGACCATTTATGTTGCAAGTGATTCTGACATGTTCTCCTGTGAGGTCTCAGAGTCACTATCGCTCGGTTACATCCAATACTGGGTGTTCTGCGGATGGTTTGGCAGTGGGCTACGCCACCCAGGCCGTAGCTCATCCTCACGATAATCCATTGGAGACTTAAGTTGCATATCTGACTGTTGGTTGCGGCTGTTGGTATGAGTGAATTGTGGTGGCAGAGCACATACGTTTTCGTTGAGCTAAAGCGCTTGTCCCGAGTCAGGTTTCGTGAGCTCGGACTGACATCCCGTGTAGCATTCATCCACATGTCAGTGGGTTGATTTTTGAGTTGGCTTGAGTGGCCACAACGAATAATAGAATGTCAACCTGTGTGAGCGTAAAGACACTGCTTGAGATGTAATTTATCTCGGCGATCGCTATTTTTAGAGGGAGCGGTGATCGCGTTGCGAGCCATTGACATCAGTCGGGGTTGACTGGGCTCCCACCTTCTGCACCATCTATACCCGCACAGAGCGGATTACAGGTTTGGGATGTGAAAATTTGGTGATCATGGTCTGTTAAAGAACGATGATGTCGTGGCAAGCCGTCGACATCAGTTTGGGACTGACTAGGTTCCCACCTTCAAAATCATCTACACCCGTGTGCATCGAGCTACAAATTTGAGAGTTTTAGGCGACCATAGTTTGTAGAAAAACAGTAGTCCCGTGGCAAACCGTTGGCATCAGTTCGGGACTGAATAGGCTCCCACCTTCCAAACCATCTAAACCCGCGCTGAACGAGCTACAAGTCTAGGAATTGGTAATTCGGCGACCATTGTCTGTAGAAGAGTAGTGGTCCCATGTGAACCATCGACATCAGTCGGAACTGACTAGGCTCCCACTTTCCAAACCATCAAGTCTGGGCTTTGACCAGAAGCTATCATTGTCAGTCGTCACTGGCTAGGCTTACCTGATCGGGTTCAATGACTGTTGTCTGCGAAGGCGGCAACGGTCCATGGCGAGTCGTTGTCATCAGGAGTAAGAACGCTGATTAAACTTCCACTTCCTAAGCCATTGACATCCGTGCGGGCGAACTAGGCGTTGGGATGAACCAGAAGCCATCATCATCAGCTGAAACTGACTAAGCTTGTCTGGTTAGGCAGGGGCTCCGCCTGTTATAGGTGTACGAGCCTACATCCGCAGGTAGAGTGCATCGTGCATATTAGTTTTATTTTGAAGAGACGAGAGTACCTTAAATCAGCTGATGATATGCAGGTGTGATCTGTGTGTCAAAAGGAACTAGGGTTTCTACTGCTTGTGTCAGGCACGTGGTAGGATACCACTTGAATAGTGGGTTGAGCCCATGGGCCCGTAGAAGAAGAGCTAGGGCCTTTGTCGTAGGATCAATACGCTATGTGTACAACGTAAAATTGCATGGTGACGCGTATTGCGTAGATCGTGAGACAGTTGAGTATCGATTACTCCCCCCCAATTAATGGGGTTGTGTGTGTCATCATTAATTGGATGAACGTTGTCCTGTGTGGTTTCCTTGGGAATTGTCGTATCTTTGTTTCCCATACGGTATTCAATGCTGACAATTAATGTTGAAGCACCTGTTTGGTGAACCACTATGTTTATATAATGGTGTTTCTTCATCGTTGTAGGCATTATCTTCTACAGAGTGCACCTCTTCAGATGTTCTTACTCAAAGAATATGTTTTGGATTTTCCAAAGGCTGAAAGGAGATCTTCAACGCTGGAGTCTTCGAATGTTCTGACATTTGCGCCTATGAATCATGATAAGACTTGCTGTTATGCGTGCTCACCTGTTTTGGGTGAGCACCAATTGGTTAGCTGAGACCTTGTACTTTCTTCTCGTATTGCAAATAAGAAGTACAGACTTCCTTCCAAGGGATGAGTCTGTCGTTTATGTGTGGTGCCATGTCGGTGTTACGAACAGTCTAGTTTCAGAGATAATACCAGCAGCCAACCTTGGAGCGGTTGTTTTCCTCCCTTCCCAGCTAGCTCCATCATGTCGCTGCGATGGTGTTCATAATTGTGGGGTGGAGTGAAGTTGGACATGGCCTGTCGGAGTGGATCATTGACTCTTAGATGCCCCTCTCATCCCTCCATGGAAGGGTGTACTCGATCTGTTTCAACCTGATACTTGTCCCAAGTTCGTATGGTTGACCGAATCGAGCTTGTGAGTTGGCCATAGCTTCGGCTGGCATTTTGCGGGACCTCCAGTTGCTGATTTTGTACCACCTCATAGCATACTTTAGGGGTGTGTTCATAGAGGCATTGATTTGAATGCGCTCTTTCATCCTGCTGTCGCTTCTTAGTCTTCTTCTGGAGTCGGACTGTTTAAGCGAGTCTTCACTGTATGTCGGATCAAATCCAGATGCTTGTAATTTGTAGTATTTTGTACCCGCTTCTGGGCGATCGTTGTTACATCTTTCCAGTAATCAATAGAATGTGTTTGCATAATTCTATTTTATTTCTTAAATGATTGCGAATCACATAAGCTCCTAAGAATTAAAACTCTACATTGACTATGGAAAGGAAACTAAACAACTGAATAGACTGACTGTCTGGTGGAAAGAGGTCGACCAGGCCCTGAAGTGAATTCGCATGGCCCTTACTGGATCGATAGTACCTTCAGCGAGCTGCCAAGTTTCGCTGTCGTCGTTTAGGTTACTGAAAATTAAACTTGCGTGGGAGTTTCCTACCGCGCCGACTAATAGTGGGGTCGTGCTCCCGTTTGTAATGACCTCTTCATTTTGTTGGGTTGAAGAGCGGATTTCTCATGTGATGCTTGAATGTTCTTCGCTACTAAGTTGAGCCACCGCTGTTGGGATTTTGTCTTCGTGTGGGTGGAGTGACTCTTCCACAGTTACTGGGTCTAATTTCTGTTCAACTTGCCCTGTGGGCTCCAATTGGATATGGGAACATTCTATCTACTTCAGTGCAGCATAATTGACACCTCATGCTGTTGGTTGGTCACCGCAAATTGTCCCCTATGAGTGGTTAGCGGTATACTTGACGCACTGGTGAAGGTTGGGGGCTACTGCTTCCATCTAGTGAAGCCACGGTCTTTCCAGGATGAGGTTATAGGTAGACAGCGCATCCATCACCATGAAGTCCAAGAACATGACATTTCTTAGTTGTGGCTCTCCTGCTACCACTACTAACCTTATCTTCTCGATCGAAAAGCATTTCTTTCTGTTGAATCCAATCAGCGGGTAATCAGAGGATGTCAGGTTCTCCTCCTTGAGGTCCATACTGCGGAACGCGTTGTAGAACAGGACGTTGAGGGAGCTTCCCGTGTCTACCAGGGCCCTCTTCACCTCCCACCTTGCGATAAAGATCAAAATGATAAGAGTGTCATTGTGCAGTGAGCGAACGCCTTCGAGGTTCTTGTCTATGAAGGTCAAGGTGGGGATGGGGCACCCTCAAGTAGTATACGCGACCGTCCTCATGTGCGGGCTGTGTTTGCATCCCCAGTAGAGTCTGCTTCTGGGACCTATTTGATTGGTCTTCGTCTGATCCGACTCCATGGAGGACATATATTGTGCCTGGAGTCTCCTTCTCAATCTCCTTGACTGCTTCTCCCCTTTCCTTGGGTCGGTCTTGTCGTTTATCTGAACCCAAGAATTCCTTTATCTTGCCCTTGCGAATCCAATATTCGATTTCATACCTTAGACTATTGCAATCGTTAGTGTCATGGACCTCTTCTTTGTAGTATGGGCAATACTTGTTTTTGTCACGTTTGGAGGAGTCTTCGTGCTGTTTTGGGGGTCCAACTTGTTGTCGTGGATCTGGATCCAACATAGTTGGAAGCTTTCTCTGGCTTGGCTTGGCCAGGGTCCAACTTGTTGTCGTTGCGCTTTCGCTTGTTCTTTTCTTTGTCTTCTCACCTTTTTCCCTCCTTTTTGTCCCTAGAAACGGAGGGTTTATTCTCTACCTCAATTTCCTTCTTTGTTGTTCTCATCTCTTCCAGGGTGATGTTCTTATGGACAACCTTCAAGAGTTCTGCCATATCCAGGAGGTTCCAAGGTGAGGAAGTCGTAAAACTTTCCCTCTCTTAGGCCAGTGGTAAAAGCCGTCACGGCTGTGTCGTCACTGCATCCGTCAATGAGCGTCAGCTCGTCATTGAGGCGCATGACATACTCTCTTAGCATTTCATTAGATTTATGCCTCAGAGAGTGTGTAGTGTGGGCCTTTTTCCAGTGTCTTGAATGAGTCGATCGACTTTGGCGGGAGGTTGTGGAACCATGTTAGTGTTGACTTTCTTTAAACTGGTAGGGAACGTTCTGCACATTACCGACTCGGAACCTTCTTTGAGCACCATTACGTGCTGGTAATGGCGCAAGTGATCGAATGAGTTAGTGGTCCCATCATAGAAATCGAGTTTTGGGGGCGTGAACTTTTTTAAAAGAGCCTCGTTTATGATACGGTCCACGAACGGTGGAACAGAGAGGTGGTATAACACGTCTGGGTCGTGAGCCCCTCGGTGGAGGGGGTTCTGCAGGGCGAGCTTGTCTACCCGAAAGGTCGAGTCCGCGTTAACTGCACCGCCTCTTCTAGTCCAATGAGAACTAGCAAGGGCTTGACTCTCCTATGCATGCTCTCTGTTGCCTTCTAGAGATTGGGGCATGTGTTGCTCTTGATTTCCAATGGCAGGTGGAGGGTTCTGCTGTATGAGAGCCTCCACTGCTTTGGCGATATGTTGTATTTGTGACGACAACAAATCTATCCTGGGGTCTGTCGTTGCTGTTGCTGGTGCGGGGGTGTGAGCTTGCTACCCGTGTGTTACCGACACCGCTGGGAGCGGTGGTATAGCGCCAGTCTGAGCGTTTGACGCATCCCCTTGTTATCCATTGTTGTGTGATCTGGTGGTCACCATCTTCTTGTATTTAGAAGAGAGACGATGCTAGTGAATGGTTAGGAACTTTGTCGTCTCCATGGACGGCGCCAAACAAAAGCAATCAATTTTTGCTCTTTGCTTTGACCTTGACCTGCTAACTTGCTGACCTGCACAAGGAACGCACTTGAGCCACGGACCACCATTGTGGTAGCCGATGGCACTCCAATGCTAAAGTCAGACAGGGATCTGAGGAATGCGTAATGTTGTAAACGGAAAATTTGTCGTGTACCTTAGCTTACCAACCTCATGTCTTATTTATAGTGCTAGAGTCCTGGTTCGACCAGGCCATTGATGGCGTAGTTTAGGGAAGAAGATCATCGTGAAGATCCTTCTCTAATCAGGAGTTGTGCTGTGAAGGAAAATTTTCATGTTAGACTTGTGCTCCTAGATACACGGGAGATAGTTCACAATCAAGTGTTGTCCATAGATAGAAGTTTTCATGTGCGACGTATACTCTGGTATTTGCTTCCTAGTTGGAAGCAAAGTGCTGTTGTGTTGCCTTTCCGAAGGTGATATCTGAGATACTTGCCTTAGTAGGGCTTACGGGTATTAGGAATATATATGAGACGTGTGGGCTTAGTAGGCTGTAATGATTTGGGTCCGTCTGGCGGACTGCATTGTGCAGGCTTGAATCCTCTTGGGCCGGATCAGTGCTGGGCTGATGCTTGGGTCTGCTATTTCTCAAGATCATCATGACACTTGTACAGTGTAAGAAGAGAGATTGTTATGGTGTATCATCAATAATGATAGAGGAGGAGAAGGATACGTGGGAAAGAAGAGATCATTGAAAGGGAGTGTCATCGACTACCACAATGGTGGTTTGGAGAAGATGATGTTTTCTGCTTGTTGGAAGCACTTCACAGCTTATGATTTGGAGAATTGGAATAACTATAGTACATATACCTTCAATGCTATGGTAACTGATTAGACCTTCTTTGTTTCTCTCTTTTCGAGAATTTTATTTTTGTTCATACTTATGTTTAGAATGTAAAAACACTTTCAGGTTTCAGCACAAGATTTGCAGGACACATATCAGCTACCATTTAAAAGTTGTATTGAACAAGGAAATGCAAGCTGTCTGATGTGTGGCTACAATGAGGTGAATGGCGTTCCTGCGTGTGCCATCAAAGATCTCTTGCAGCAAGGTCGAACTGAATGAGGATTTAAAGGTTGAGTTTCTGAATATGCTACTTTAGTTTACTCCATTGGATTATTGAAGTTAAACACCCAAATGAGTATGTTATTAGATGATGTGATGCAATCGTACACAACTTACGAATGCCTGATCTTAGACACCGACTAAGATTTTAATTTATCGTTAGTTCATGATAGTATTTACGAAAATCTTTTATTCTTGATAATTGGATGGATATGCAAACAGATGTATCGCGTCTGACTGTGATGCTGTAGCAACAATATATGAATATCAACATTACATGAACTCCCCTGAAGATGCAGTAGCAGTTTCACTTAAAGCAGGTTTGTATTTGATGCTTGAAAGATACCTGGAAATCTAACTTTTATACTCGTTATCACACTACTAACGTTTCAATAGGAAAGAAGATGAGCAAATCCCAGTATGAGTAGAGGAAAATTTGTATTCCTATCTTCTTTTTATGCCACCAAGGAAAACATGGAAAGGAGATCCTATCAACTTGTTGCTTTAGCATAAGTATTATAGTTGTGATGGTGGCTTACTACTCTATAGGAATGGATACGAACTGTGGAACCTATCTGCTTCGCCATACTCAATCTACCATTGACCAAGGAAAAGTTCAAGAATGAGACATCAATGGAGCTCTTTTCAATTTGTTTTCAGTTCAACTTCGCCTTGGACTTTTTGATGGAAACCCTGCAAAAGGACAGTTTGGAAAGCTTGGACCTTAGGATGTGTGCACAAAAAAACACAAGAAGCTTGACCTCAGCTGGTACACCTTTGGCTGTCTGTCATTGTGGTTGCTGGGCTGGATTGTCTCACGAAACTGAAGATCTTGACCGTGTGAGCTTACTGTTGCCAGGCAAACAGATGGAGCTGATATCTGCTGTTTCCTATGCAAGCAACACTCCTTTGGTACTGATTCTTACAGGTGGAGGTCCCCTTGATGTTTCATTCATCAAAGATGACCCACGAGTAGCTAGCATTCTCTGGGTAGGGTACCCAGGTGAGGCTGGGGGAGAAGCAGTTGCTCAATCTTTGGGGAACACAACCCAGGTCAGTAATCCAAGTCTAGATAGTACTTAAAATCATTCTTGCAGAAATATTTGATTTAATACTTGAAAGGAAACAGGAGGGCGGCTTCCCATGACTTGGTATCCTGAATTATTCACCAGTGTACCAATGAACGATATGCGGATGCGATCTGATATTTCACATGGTTATCCTGGACGGACCTATCGATTTTACACCGGAGATAGGGTTTACGGATTTGGACAGGGCTTGAGCTACACTATATATGTCTTTAAATTCATATCAGTGCCCAACAAAATAAGGTTGCTAGGTTTTTTTATAAATACTGATTCCAGTAGCAAACTTTATCAGAGAAGAAAGGAGCTGCAGTATATTCACATTGATGAAGTAGCATCATGTGATGCACTGAATTTTCACGCACATGTCTCTGTGAAGAACAATGGGAACATGGATGGGAGCCATGTCAAGATTCTCTTTGCTAGACAGCATAAGAAACTTGAGGGTGCTCCACAAAAGCAGATTATTGGATTTGCTCGTGTGCACACCATGTCCAACAGAGCTACTGAAGCCAGTATCTTAATAGAACCATGCAAACATCTTAGCATTGCAAATGAGCTCGGGATCAGAATGTTATCCATAGGTGTACATATTCTAGTGCTAGAAGACTTGGAGCATTCTATCCATATGTCTAGCAGGCCAAGAAGTCTAGAGTCGTATTTTTTTGTCTGTCATCATCATCATCATCATCATCATCAAAGCCCATTCCCGAGATTTTCGGGGTCGGCTACATGGATTTTGGTTCTCCAAGCAATGCGATCTTCCCACATTTCCTCACCTAATCCAAGCTCAATGATATCTTCATTCACCGTCTTCATCCAAGTTTTCAACGGTCGTCCCCTCCGTCTACACCCTCCATTAACTTGCCAATCTAAACATTTTCTAATTGGCGCCGTGCTTGGTCTCCTCCGCACATGACCAAACCAAGTTAAACGTCTTTATCTAATTTTTTCCTCTATGGGCGCTACACCTAAGTATCTCCTAATTCTTTCATTTCTAATTTTATCCTTACGAGTTTTACCACACATCCACCTTAACATACGCATTTCTGCTATTGCCATCCTATGCGTATGTTGTCCCGTAGTAGCCCAACATTCTGAACCGTATAGCATGGTTGGTCGAACAATTGTCTTATAACATTTCCCTTTTAGCCTTGCAGGCATCCTTCTATCGCATAATACTCCTGACGCCATTCGCCATTTCAACCAACCAGCTTTAATCCTATGGTCTACATCTGCTCCAATAGCCCCATTCTTTTGAATTATAGACCCTAGATATCGAAAAGCCTCACACTCCGGGACCTCGACGCCTTCGATCTCAATTGCATTACTTCTCCCTCTTGGTTCACACCCAAAGTTGCACACTAGATACTCCGTCTTCGAACGGCCAATTCTAAAACCTTTACTCTCTAAAGCGTCTCACCACTTAACTAATTTCTGACCTAAACCTGCACTAGTCTCATCCATTAAGACAATATCATCTGCAAACAACATGTACCAAGGTACATCTTCTTGCAGATGTCTCGTCAACTCATCCATGACCAAAGCAAAGAGATATGTATCTTTACTCCGTATTTTTTTGTCTGTCATCCAAGAACACCAGGGTTGCCAGGACTGAGGATAGGAACAACCGGACAACAGATAGATCATTGAAAGAAGTTGTTTCAACAGATTTCTTTGCAGCATTCCTTTAAAGTGGGGAATAGATCCAAAGTCGCATTGTCTGATTATGGTGACATTTCAATATGATTCTGCCTTAAAGTGGTAATTCTGATAGTTTTGAAGGGTTATGTGGGAGGTCTCACATACATCACTCCCTCCCACAAGACAGGGAACGGTATATATATTATGATAATTAATATTGTGGTGAATGCGAGTCGTTCTGCAAAAATACTCTGTCCTCTTCCTGCAGATTTCCGAAATACTTTGTCTGCTTCTTGAACTATCAGTTTAAGCAAGGAAGAAAGGTTTTACCTTTCATTTACTTGTCCATTTATCATCCTTGCAGCACTTAAAAGTGTCCATCATTTTGAGATACTGTCTGGTCAATCATAGTGCTTGTTCTAGTGCTTGGTATCATACCTGACATCATAGCTTTGAAAATAACTGCATATACGTTTTATTTATCTGACAGTCTGGCATGTGGAGATTTCAAGTGTTGTCTGTGAATTGGATGACTCTCGGTTTCAGATAGCTTGGCGGACATAACTTTGTAATACACTAGTATGCACAACAGTTTAAAAAGAGATAAAATTACCACATGTCTACAAGAAATTATGTCTTTGCTTAGGATAGTGGTTGGGAAGTATTCACTTTACGATGACAGTGCTAGTGATGCAATTGGTTTTCACTCTTCACTGTGCAACTATCTGTGTAGTGTAAAGAAACATTTGAACATGATCAACAATTTCCTCAGTGCTGGATGAAGTAGGTAGTTTGGGACTTTTAATCCCCATTTAACCTTTTGCATTGATAGGACGCTAGACAGGGCATTCCATATTTTTCCTCACCTCGTAGGAGCTAAAACATTTGAAATAAATCTTCTCAAAATGAAATGAAACTGGCACTAAGAGAAAGGGAGAGTGTTGTTCCCAAAAAAAGGGAGTGGGGTGATCCCTTTTTCCCACTCCCTTATTTTGTATTTGGCTATTGCTAAATAACACCACCATTTTCGCTGAAGGACATCACCGCCGCCAGACGTCCCTCCCAACCTTTGCCTGCTTCTCTTATGTTATTTTCTTCTTCTCTTTTCCGTTTTTTTTTCCTTCTTTTTCTGGTTTTTTTCTTCTCTTCCGTTTCTTTTCTTATTTTTCTCCTCATTTCTTCTTCTTTTTCTCCTCCTCTCTTCTTCTCTGTTTTTCTCCTTCACCCTCGCGGAGGTTCCTGTGAGTAGAACCCCCACTCGCATTAGTGAGGGACACAGAGCTTTGTGCGAGTGTGGGTTCCCCACTCGTAGGAACCTCCGCGAAAGTGAAGGATAAAAATAACTGAAAAGATAAAAGTAGGGCAAAAAGAAAAAAAAAAGTGAGAAAAAGGGAAGAAAATAACATAAAAGAGAAGAGAAGAAAAGGAAAAAAAAAACAGAGAAGCAAAGAGAAGATGAAGAAGAAAAAATAAATCAGAGAAGAAGAAAAAAAAGAGAAGAAAAATAGAGAAGAAAAAAGCTTGGTGATGTCTGGTGGCGGCTTGGTGAGGCTGACGGTACAGGGGAGAGTCAGTGCAATCGACGGTGGCAAGGTGGTGGTATGCTTGATGGTCAGAATTCCCAAGCACAAAAGGTGGAGAAAGGGTTGCAAAAAAGCTTATCAGCATCCACACAAAGCTGTGTAAATCTACAGAAGCCAGCATCTTAGTAAAGAATGCATGCAGTTGATGATGAACAAGCAAAGCTCAACCAAGCAATTAACAATCTAAATGAGGCAGGCCAAGAAATCTACCATTACATTTCAAGTGTGGTCAATATACACTTGTGTTCATAAAAGAAACTTCCATAAAAAGGATGTTGCATCATTTGTTTAATATCTCAGGGTTACTCATGGCTTACAACATGCATGAAGGCTGAGATTATTTTCCTTTTTTCTGATCAAGAATAAATAACACTAGTCCCATCATGATTGCTACCACTAGGACGGTAATAGCAGCTACAACACTGAAAGAAGACGACTGGGCGGATTTTGTGCTGCTTTGCTTTTGTATGACATCCTTTTCACTGTTTGTCACCGAGTTGGGAACAGATCCAGAAGTTGAATAGCTGGAGGCTATGACGTCCCAGAAAGATTTTGTTGTCAAAGTGATGGAATCAGTTTCAGGTTCTAATAGCTTTGATTTGTCCGCTGGAGGTTCCATAGACATCAACTCCTTACAATGATCTTGCAAAATCTAAAGAGCATAAGAAGCATTAGTCATCTCCACATAAACAGATACTTTCGGTCATCTCTTTATGATGGGGTCATGACATAAATAGAATTTTTTACATTCATCTCTTATGCTTGTAATTTGTGAAGGGGCTTCTGATAGCTTTTCATAGCTCATTTTATGCATTTAAATTTCAGATGCACATGAGGCATGATAAAGTTTCACTTAGGATGTGTTTGATTGCAAAAAACTATTTCCAAGAAAATTTTCTTCGCCCTGCAATAATTTTAAATAGAAAATATTCTCTAGAGATATAAATCTCCCTGTTTGCTTGCACGGTGGCAAATTTTATTTATGAAAAGGAATTCGAGAGAGGAGAAGAGATCGAGAGAGGAGTCTTACCTTTCTCACGCGGCACGCTGTAGTTGGGGATTGAATTGCCCAAAGTGTTGAGAACACCAATATTTTGGGAGAAATTTTCTCAATTTTTCTGACCTTTTTGCCCAAAGAAAATATATATTCAAGGGGACTCTTAGTAACTATTTTCCCATCTTAATAGGAAAAATTGCAACTTGGGAAAATTATCCCACTTCAAAATTTGCAAATCAAACACATGGCAAATCCTATTTGCCATGGGAAAAGGTGAAAATTTTCTTTAACCATGGCAAATGGTGTAATCTCAAACACATCCTTAGTGTCGAATTCGATGAATAGTAGTTCGAACATGAATATGGATTGTAAGTTGAAGAGTCCTTAGAAGAATAAACAGGTTGAGTTGAAAATCCAATAACCTACGAATCATAAACGAAGGAACACAAAATTCTTACTTCATCCGACCATAACAACAAAATGTAAGTATAAAGAATCACTTTTTAGAGAAATGATTAGAGTAACAAGTCCAGACAACTCTTCCAAAGTCAAACATCTTGCTTGTTATCCTCATTTAAATGAAGGCCATGGCCCCTAGAATTGTACTGGTCAATGACTCCAATTTTTAAAATAAGGTTGGTAGGGATTCTAAGCAGATTCGGGGTCTAACTAAGTGGAACCGATAGAAATGCCTTAAAGGGAGGAAATCTCAAATAGGGTCACGGTATTCACTTGGGTTATTGATAAAAAAAAAGGGAAACTTGCATGGGTTTTTAATAACTTTTTCTGCTATACCATTCAATCCTCCAAAAGGTTGAGCACATGGGTTCTGTTAGTTTCTCCTAGAACCCTGGAACACTTTACCAGATAGTTCTTAGGGCTATTATCAACTAGATGGGTTCTGCCCCTTTGGGCTATTTTAGAGTTTTAACTCTGTTATGAACTATGTTATCAGAGGGCCCTCAAGGCGCTTTTTCTTTTTTCTTTTTCCAAAAGGCACCCCACCTTGGGCTTGCCTCGCCTCAAAACGTTGTTGCGCCTTAGAGAGCCGCGGTGCTCCTCGCCTCAAAACGTTGTTGCGCCTTAGAGAGCCGCGGTGCTCCGCCTCATGTGGAGCGCTAGGTATTGCGCGCTTGGGCAACAATATCACTTTAAAAAACATAAAACTGACTAAAAAATTATATATTTAAACAACTTGAGTTAGCTTAAAATGTTAATTAGTTTATTTAATAACTACGTTATCAATCAAAGTTATCCGCAACCCTGAGTAGGGGTGTTAAGTATTTCTTGAAAACCTACCGAACCGGCCGAACCAAAATGAATCGAAGAAACTTGAACCAAAATTGAAACCAAACAGTAAAAACCGAACCGAGCCGCCTTTTTTTAACTCCGTTTCTCTCCTCTGTACCCCAGCCAACCCACCTTCTCTTTCTTTATTTTTTTAATCATCCTAACCAACCCACCAACTCTCTCTCTCTCTCTCTTTAACCCCCCAACCAACCCACCTTCTCTTTCTTTTTTTAATCCCCCAACCAAATCACCTTCTCTCTTTTCTTTAATCCCCACAGCCAACCTACTTTTTCTCGCCCCCACCCTTTTAACCTCCTCCTCCACCTCTTTATAGATGAAAACCAGAGTGTATCAGACCCTCCTGCTTTGCTTTTGAGAATGAATTTGAATGTCAGGCGCAAATTACATAAACACCCTCACTTGTAGGATGGAGACGAGTAGCGTGGATCGTGTGTCGACGATGGGCACACTGCTGCCAACTCCGTATGCGAGGAGCCCGCTGGTGGAGCAATCGGTGGCTCCTCCGTTGTTTGGGCTTGGTGGGGCCAGCCGCATCGCATACCATGTGTCATGCACCAGCCAGGGGCTCGTTGACATCGCGATGGTGCTGGTGGTGGAATTGGGTTTTATGAATTGGGAGGGTCGTTGACTGAAGTGAGAAGGTGAAGGGGTGTGTGTGAGGAGTGATTTTGGTTAGTGAGATGGAAATAAAGGTGAAGGAGGCAGTGGAAGAGGGAGGAGAAAAAAAAAGAAAATCGACAGTTCGATTTTTGTTTTTTGTTTGAAAATTATTGAAATCGAACCGAAAACCGAATCCCTAGTTTGTTTCAGTTCAGTTCTGGTCCAGTTTTGAGCCGACCGGACCGATTAACGCCCCTAACGCCCTAAGTGTTGCAGACTATCCTGAAGTGCCTTTGGGGATCAATGATACTGCTTTCTTATTCATGGCTCAGCCCATGATGTGAATTAAATATGCTTTTAATTCCCATGGAGTACCTTTGGAAACTAGATCATTTCCAACATTCTGTTATAAAATAATTACATATATGGTGGCCATAGGAGGTTTATGACTTGGTCAATAACGAGGAACAATGCAAATTAATAACTTGTTAATAACAAATAAGCACATGATAATACCCTAGCACTGCACAAGTTCCTTTCACCAAGTTCTTCCAAACGTGAAAAATGATTGTGTTTTTATTATTAGTATTGTTTTTTGAAGGTAAAATATGAATATGAAGCATCAAACCACACGATAAACTGCATACCTCAAATGTGTCTGACAGTTGTAGATAGTCACAAATGAAGGCATCCGCCAACCAAGGAACAAGAACTCTTCGAGGAAATGGGAGAGTGCAGGGTTTTCTGTAGACCAAGCATCAGGTAAGTACCTCTGAATATAAATGCTATTGCATGTTGTAAGTGTGTTATATCCAAAAAGATCATGATAAGTACAGCAGTTGTACAAGTTCATTTCATTTGTATTTCTATTCCTTTTAAGATATTAAGGAAAGTTAGAGGCATGATGGGACCATAACTCTAAACAGCATATTACTTTTCCTAGGATATGTTTTTCCTTTTGATTTCTCATCATGTTTGAGAGTATAAGAAAAATTTTGAGCTATCTTAGGAGGTAGTGGTGTTTTTGAAAGGGCTATGTTGATATCGATCCCTAGTACCGAAACCAAACCGCTACCTTCATTTACCGAGTCCAACTCAGTGAACTCAGTTGGTTCGGTTTTCTTGGTTTTACTTAATAAAAATAAAGTAAAAATAAATCTTGTCTGCAGACAATCAGAAAGAAAGAGATAGCAACTTCTAAAAGCATAATAGCAAATAACGAACTTAACCTTGACAGTCTCTTCACTGGAAAATGAACAAAAAAAAAAAACTCATCTTCTAAATCAACTGATTGAACAACTTGTTGCCTTGAACCCCTAGAAATTACATGAAGAAGAAAAAAACCACCTCACGAATCTCTCCCTTTAAACGATGTCCTGAGGTAGATGCGTCAATCTACATGGAGAGAAATCACCTCCATCTAAACCTTGATATTTTGCACCTTCAAATCTCTCTTGATCTTCCTTGAAAATGAATGAGTTGCTAGAGAATCTATTGATATCTTAGAATTTGGAAAGAAATACTCTGGGATTGGTGAAAGAACTAATAAAAAAACAAATGAAAGTAGAGCACTGAGAAGAAATACCAGCTAGATGTTCGATATCTGTTACAACAATTAGAAGGGCATAAGCCCCCAACCCAATGTTACTAATGCAAATCTGAATGCTCATGAATTGTTCCTACTCTAACAACTCTTAACATCAAGGATGCATGGAAACGGACACGCGCGTCGTGTCGAACACGGACACAACACGCCGACTCGACAATTTTCCAGAATCTAGGACTCGGGACACATCGACATGTCATACTATTTCTTTTTAACAAAGTCATATAAAACATAAACAATAATCTAATAAAGTATCTTCCTATAGTGTCTTCATCTTTATTGTAAGTAGAAAAAAACACAGAAAAAAAAACGTAGATAAGATGTGCAAAAGTAGAAAGGAAGATGACACTCTGTTGTAAGAAAAAAACAAGTAAAGCAAAAATATAGTAGAAAAGAAGTAGAGCAGAAAAGCACGTGAGAGAAGAAAAAAAGCAAAGATTAAGAAGCATAGAATATCTCTATGCTTTAGTGGCTCTTTCCCTATTTATTTTGAATCTCAATTGAAAGAATCATTCACTTCAGATGGATCAATAAACATTAAATTAGGTGATTATTTGCACACATTTAAAGGTAAAAAATAAAACGAAGTCGGTTGTCGAGTCTTGACTATGTTCTGACCAAGTTTTGGATGTATCGGAGACATGTCCGACACATTGACCATGTGTCTAACCACGTGTTTGACGTGTGTTGCAGGCGTGTCGAGCGAGTGTCAAGATCGGATACATGTCGGACACGGGTACGCCAAGTTTTCCGAAGAGTCCGCGCTTCCTTGTTTAACATCAACAAAACATAACTAACACCCTCATGGATGTCTTGCACTTTTATACTTAAAACAGAACAAAGATGAAGGAACAAGTTGTGCCAATTATGACAAATGCCATAATGTTTTGACCAAACATGTATTATGATAAATAAAGGGCCAATTTTTAATAGGTTAAATCGGTGCCTCCTTTGCCTTGCCAACGGCATATTCATTGATAAACTTCTATCTTGCATCGGCAAGGCATATCCATTTTTAATGAAACATTATTATGAAAGAGAACAAAACACTATTAGAGAGACTAAGATAACTTTGTAGTACTGGAGTTTGCCTTGGGTGTTGTAAAGAACCAAAACTTTTTGTTTTTATTTTCAAATCTATAATTTGTGATCATTTTCTTTTCGGGTCTGTTTGGTTAATTTTCCTTGGGAAATGGAATCCATTTCCTTGTTATGCATTTCCGTTGTTTGGTTGTCTATTTACTGATAGGAAATCGATTCTTCATAAGATTGTTTTCCCACTACTCATGGGAATTCAAGTCCGAGAGGGAGGCCTTAAAATCGGATTCACAGAAACGGTTTCAATTTCCATGTCTATTTTCCGTGCAACCAAACAAACCCTTCATGTATTTATTTTCCCTGTACCCCTGTGAGTTCCTCACTCTTTGAGGAGCCCTTGCAATAAATTGGATTGTGTTTTTAATTGTATTTGCGGCGGAAATTTACATAAATGATTGAATTTGGGTCCAAACCACTTATTTGAATACGATAAAATATAAGTAATTATCAATATCCATCACTCCCTCCACTTGGTCCTTGAGCTTAGTCCTCCATCAAGAAACAAGGAAATGTTCTCCTCCATGTCTTTCTGCCACCTCCAAAATATTTTCGTCTAGATCAGTTTAGGGTTGGCAATTTTATTTGATTTCTTAGATCCCTGCCCTGATCCGCCTCCAATAGGGCGAATTGTGGATCACTAAATGGATATGGGGGCCGGGCGAGGATGTAAACCAAACCAGACCTAGTTTTCTAGGAGGGGGCGGGGATGAGTTTATACTCCATCGGATCTCCGATTACCTTGCTTACTCAAGTTTAAAATTAAACAGCCCAATACAGGTCAAGGCAATGAAGCCCAGCTTGCGCTACAAGGTTCAACTTCTACATATTGTTTTTACATGACTGAAAACTTATACATATTGTTTCTTAGAAGATGTGGGATTGTTTCTTAGAAGATGTGGGAGGACACTTAATTCTTACACTCACATTACCTAAGTTAGCACTACCATGATTATGCATTCAATTTTCATGTCAAATTATTTGCTAATCCATTTCTTTAGTGTTATACAATAAAATGGCTATTGTTATTTTATGTTTTGTTGTCACCACCATAGTGTACCCAACATACCATAATCATCAACACCTTCACGGCCAATGCCACCGCCATAACACAATCACTGCCTTCTTCAGAACACTCACCACATCCACATTACCACAATAACATAAGTGTGTAACTACCTTCATGGCCATAACCCCAACACCAATAGAAAAATCACCGACACCTTCACATTCACCACTTCCATCATAGCATAACCACCTTCGCAGCCATAACCACCATCACCCAAGCATAATCACCACCACCTTCACACTCACCGCAACCACCATAACATAACCATCACCAACACCTTCATACCCATAGCTACCATCATTAGCATAATCGCCCCTAACACCACAACCCCCACAATCATAATAAGCGCCACCACCACCATCATACCAAAACCACAACTGCCATCATCTCCATCACCTACAACCATACCATAGCCACAACAATTGCTATCGTCATCGCCACCCACAACAACAAGCCCCACCACCAGCATCATCACCACCACCAACATTATCATCATCACCACCACCATTATACCACAACATTACCGCCACCCACAACCACAACCACCGTCATCACCATCACCACCACCATACCATAATCATAACCACCATCATACCACAACCATTGCCATCATCTCCACCACTCAAAATCACCAAGGAATCTCCAAGCCAAATACCAAATGTAACCTAAGTTAAGCTTCCTACCTTTAAGTTCATTTACAAATTATAGTATCACATAATTTGAAAGCCAACTTTCATGTTACTCACCTAAATTGCAAGCAAAGTGACCAAATTGGCCACGTGTTGCAACGAAAGTTGTTGAATGGGGTAAGTCGCACCATAGATACCCGATTCATCAACTCCACCACAAATTTCGAATTTGGTCGCATACCGATTCGCGGTACATTCTTGACCTAAATCGGTAGATTTCAACAAACACCTTTGGTTAAGAAGAGAACAAGAAGAATAAAAGGAACAATACGTGAGCAAATGAACAACAAGGAGGAGAATAAAGGAGAGAGGTTTCACATGATAAGAATAAAGAATCTCTTGCACAATTCTAGGGTGTCTCATCTCACCATCAACTTTTTCTTCAAAAATTTGATCCTCAACAAGGTCCCACAAGCCTGATCACACATCAAAAGGTTTTTGTCCTCGATTGTTCAGACACAAGGCTCAAAAGGCTTCTTGGGGTTCGTTCTTCATCTTTTGATATTGTGGTTGATTTCCTCAGGTTTGTCAAGTTTAGATAAGATAGATTGAAACGAGGGTGGTTGGGTCCTTTTAGACTTGCATATTAATCATAATTACATCAATCCCTACCGATGCACATCCATATATTCATCCATTCTTTTTTTTTATATTTATATATTTAAAAATATATTGATATATTTTATAAGTATCGTACCAAATTAAAATAATACACGAATTGTGACCCCAAATACCGTACCGACTATGCCGACCCCCCTTCGAATTTTGTAAACCCAGCATACCTCAAATTTGTTCCGTTCCACATACCCTCTTGTTCCCCATACCAGGTAACTATGGTCGTACAAAAGTGGCAGTGGGTGGTGGAAAATTCTTGGAACCTCCAGAAACAACGGATGGCGACGAGACAGCCTTGCCCACTTTGGTTTCAGCCCGCTTTGCAAATTTTTGTGTTTTTTATTTGGTTTTTAGGTTCAACAAAGCAAGCTCCTTTTGAAGATCTAGGAGTGAATGATCGATATGTTTTATGTTCCCTTGTATAAAAAATGACTACATAGCAAATAAAATTCTTCCATTAGTCGACAACAAAAGAAGATCCTTATTTCAAATCATGTTAACCCACTCAACAAAGCTTGTGTGTCTGTCCTAATTTATCCATCCTTTAACAAATGCTTTATATCATTTTTTTTTGTTGCTCTCCCATATTTGCATCAAACTGTGTGGGTTTTGATTTCACTGAGCAATTATTATCAAACTTTATTTTTCTTGAACAATCAAGTGAAAATACATTCTCCAATAGCACTTCCTTTGGAGCAAATGCTTTGTGATGGGGATCTAAACAGTCGGGTGGCATCGTGACAGTGTTGATTGATGGTGGTTAGGAGACAAACAGAAGAAGTGACGTGGGTTGGTTGTAGAATTAAGGGATGTTTGGGTGGGTGTAATGGGTTGGTGGAAGAATTATATGGGTTGAAAACCAAGCTTCGAATGAGGAAAAACCCAAAAAGAAGTCATTGGAAATGGCACGTGAGCCCCCCACCTCCCCCCCCCCCCCCCCCCCCATAAGCATCAAAGGGTTGAAGGAGTTGTTCCACGCCGCCGCCAGCTTGGTCCTAAGGATGGTACACCTAGTTGGCTTTGTACCCGCTTGAGTTTTTGGTGTAGAGAAATTATTATCTCATAATTTGTAACTACCCTAATTATGACAATTATAATGTTTTAGGGCATTATTTATTTTGAGATTGAGTTATATAATAAATAAATAAATAAATCAAAAAAGGGGTGCCAATATAATTGTGTAAACCCTAATCTTGTAGGGTTTTAATTTTGGGTTAAATAGAGATTTGATTGTTCTCAGCCGCATAGAAAGTTTGTAAAAAAAAAAAAAAACAAACAAACAAACAAAATGAGCGGGAGTAAAGCAAGTGAGTTTTCTTTTCCCTTTATATTAGTTTAAAACTTAGCTTTCATCCTTCTTTTAGTAGTTGATTTTAATTGTCTGTTGGAGTCTAATTGGAGTTTCCTCCCTTTGTATTTTGACTACTTTTGTTTAAAACCATGGTGGTTGTCATTTTTAACTTTTACCTTTAATTGTTGAGATGATGGGAAGTTGAAAATAAATTAACCAATGGCATCTTGACACTACATGTACATATTTTCACTTTTAAAAGCATGAATCATCTTTATGTACTCATAAATTGTACGGTGACTCGCTTCATGTTTCATTTTTGTTGGTAAATCAATAGGACTTCTTTGGTTGTTTAATCAACAAAAAGGGGTGGGAGTTGGGTTTTGTGTACACTTCTTTGGTTTTTTAATCATAAATTGCACAGTGACATCATTGGTTTTTTACTTATGTTTTATTTTTGGTTGTTTAACCAACAAAAAGGTGAGACTTGGGTTTTCTTGAAAATAAATTAACCAATGGCATATATAGTGGTTTTGTGTCAATGGGTGTGACCCACTAATGAGATACTTGAATAAATTTTGTCTTAGTAGGTGAACATGTTTGATTGAGGAGTTAGGATGACTCACCTGTGAGATAGTATGTTGCCATTTGTTATGAATTTACTATCGCTGAATTGTTACGTGTGGAATATTTATTGATGTGATATTTTTATTTTATTTTATACATTGATTGATAAAATTAATACTCTAGGGCTAGCTAGAAATTTCTTAGCTAAAAACCACACTTTTATTTGGAAGACTAATGTTTATTAAATAACTTGTGATTCGTTAAATTGTTTAAATAAAGATGGGTCTGATCCCTTCTTTAATATAGAAAAGTTGGATAAAAAATGTGATATTCCCCAAAAAATGGTTGGATTGGTTTGTGATTGACAAAATGTCAAGCGATATGAATAACTTTGAATTCATATCTTTAAATAATATGGAATTGTATCACTTAGAACTACCACACCTCTTTTTGTTTATGATTTTCCCTCTCTTATAGAAAAACTAAATAACCTTCGGGTTGTCTTGCGAATGTGGGGCACCTATTTTCTATAGAGAAACTAAAATAATTTTCGGGTTAGTCTTGTGGAAAGGTGGTGATTTTGAAATACCTAAAATAGGCTTGAATATTTATCCGTACAAATGTGAAGTGATTTATGTGCATTGTTAGCCCAATAGTGGTTTTTATTGTACTCATATAGTTGGGGGTATCCGGTAATGCATGAATGTGATGTGTCCCCACTTGGGCATGGATGACGGAAAAGTCCTTTATATAAGAGAGGCATACGGGCATGTATGTTCGGCACAGAAGTGGTGCGAATGTGGTATAGTCTAAGTGATCAATTCATTATAAACGGATAACTAGGTTAAGAAAAATAATTTATTGGTTGATAAATTCTGATTAAATAGAATATTTCAATCACTTAGTGCATGATGGCAAATATGCTAACATTTTCTGTAGGTCAAACTTTCCATGGTTAATTTCTACAGGGTAAGTACAAGTAAGGTAAGTAGTTACTAAAACATAATAGAAACTGTAATTAGCTTTATACATTTGCCTCGTGGAGGAACTACTTGTTTTGTTTGGGCTATTTTTGTCGTATTTTATTTCCTTTCATTCTATATTATTTTATTGATTTTGGGGAGTTGCACGCTACTCGAGAGTCTGTCATTTTGTTTGCTAGGTGACAATTTAATCTTTTGTAGTAGAACTTGAAGTTGCATTTTTATTGGGAGAGTTTATGTTCATGTTCAGTTGAACTTGTTAGAGTTAGCTCTACGAGATTTAATATTAGTTTCCTTTATTTTGATGAGCTATTTAGATCAATTGTTTTATTTTTCTCCATTCTGGTAAATTGTGCATTTTATTATTTCTCGTGGATGCCAACTATTACTTTTAGTAAATGAATTTCATTCCCGAATTTGGAGAAAACGGATAATCCGATGTGGATACTAGAATTTCGTTTTCTCAAAAATCGAGGCGTCACAGTTTGGTATCAGAGCACAGTTTACCCTAGGCTAGGGAAAGTCTAGGGGATCCTCGGAATGTGGTTATGGGTAAGAAGTTTAGTGTTTTGTGGATCTTATGGAGTATCTAATCATTGCTATTTTCTTTGAAGGAAATGGCTGAAAGACTTACTCAGAATCCAAATGGGAACTGTCGCAGTAGCAATGAGAATGTTGTTCCAAATAGAAACGACAATGGAAGTGAGAATGGACATGGCGAGAATACGATTCAGATGAGTCAGACTATGATGATGTAGTTGCTACAAGGATTGCAGCAGAATAGTAATCAAGGTGACCCTTTTGCTAGAAGGGTTAAGGAGTTCGGGACTTTGGGTGGTAAGAGGTTCATGGGAGATAATCCGAGAGATGTAGATGTATGAGTTCAAAGCTGTGAGACTGTTTTCGGAAGGATGCAGTTCACTGAGGTCCAAAAACAGGAGTTAGCTGCACATCACCTGGATGGTGCTGCCAGTAACTTGTGGGAGGCTTTAATACCCTCCATTGATGTTGCTGGTATGACATGGGACGACTTCAAAGATTGATTTGAGAGTAGATTTGTGACTAATGCAGTTAAGGCACAATGAGCCACTGAGTTTAATATGTTGAAGCAGACTACGAATGACTGTGGAGCAGTATGTCACAAAGTTTAACAAGTGGTCGCGTTCTGCTCCTTATTTGGTGGACACGCCAGAAAAGAAAAATGTCAAATTTATTGGGGGTTGCATCATTATCTATCGAGGGCTCTCCTTACCGCTGACAGGGAGAGTTTTGACAGAGTTTTGGATTTGACATTGAAGCACGAGGAACAAAACAAGTTGTATCATGAGAGTTTGGAGAAAGGCAAAATGAAGTTGGGCGAGGCGTCAGGAAACACCCGTCACCAAGGTGCGTCACATGATTATCATAGTGACTGTAACCGTTTTCATCCTTATGATCAAGGGCAAAGGGGTCAACAGTTTCAAAGCTAGAGGTCTCAAGGTGGTTACCAGAACCAACAGCAGGAAGGAAACCAGTTTCACCGTCAGGATAAATAGAGACAGGGTTATCAGGGTCAGTAGAACCAAACTACCCAAGCAGTGTCAGGGGGACAGGCAGTGACTTGTTTCACGTGTGGGTGATCAGGCCATCTGATGCGAGACTGTCCTAATCATAAAAACACGCCACAGAATAGGCAAGGTCAACCCGCCAAAGGGCGTGTATTTGCCGCACTACCAGATCAGGAAATTTTCCAAGGTATTTTTTATTTTCCTATCTCTAATGTTAAGGTTTTATTTGATACTGATGCATCATACTCTTTTATATCTCGACGTTTGGTTAATCGAGAAATGTTGAAAACCTTGCCACTTGTTATATCGTTATGTGTTACAACCCCTTTAGGAGGCTCAACAATATTAAATGAACTATGTAAAAAATTTAAGATTTCATTCCTCAATAAAGTGTTCCTTGTCGACTTGATGGTGCTTGACTTTGAGGGTTTGGATCTGATTTTGGGAATAGATTGGTTGCTTAAGAACCTAGTCACGCTTGATTGTGCAAAGAGGATAGTTTTCATTCATGCTCCAGGCATGCCCCCTGTTTCTCACACTTGTGGAAATAGTGAAGAATCAGTGATGTCTAGTTTTCTTTACTCGGTGAGGACGTCGGAGAGAGAAATCCAAGATGTAGAAGTAGTAAGAGATTATGAGGATGTCTGATTCCTGGCTTGCCACCTACACAATATGTTGAGTTTTGAATTGATTTAATACCTGGAACCGCTCCTATCTCTAAAGCGGTGTACCGAATGGCACCGAAGAAGTTGAACGAGATGAAAGCTGAGATGTTGCAAAAAGGGTAATTTTAGTGTTTTTGTTTTGATTTATTTGATTATACTTATTGACATGTTTATTCATGTTATGTATATATGTGTAATCCTTTTGAGGTGTGTATGAACTAGGTTCATACATCCCAGTAATTCTCCGTGGGAAGCACCCGCAATTTTCGTTTCGAAAAAGGATGGTACTTCAAGATGTGCATCGATTATAGAGAATTGAACAAAGTGACTATCAAGAACAAGTACTCGTTGCCTCGTATTGATGATTTTCTTGATCAGTTGAGGGAGCAGTTGTGTTTTCTCGGTTTGACTTGCGAACTGGATATCATCAGATGGGTGTTGAAGAAGATAGTATCATTTTCACGACTTTTCTGTCAAGCCTTTTGGGTTAACAAATGCCCCAGCCTTTTTCATGGATCTAATGAACCGGATCTTTCGGCCATACCTGAACAACTTTCTTATTATTTTTATTGATGACATTTTGGTTTATTCTCGTAGTGAAGCAGAACACAGAGAGTGTATCAGGATAGTTTTGCAAACATTGAGAGATCAGAAATTGTATGTGAAATTCAGCAAGTGTCATTTTTGGGAGAAAAATATGAAACTCTTGGGGCATGTTGTTTCTAGTCAGTGTATAGCAGTAGACCCGGATAAGGTGAAGGCAGTGGGGCTGGAAACAACCTAATAATGCAACTGAGGTGAGAAGCTTCTTAGGTTTAGCTGGTTATTACAAAAGAATCATCGAGAAGTTTTCTCTTATTGTTGTCTCTTTGACTAAGTTGACCCGCAAGAATGTTCAGTTTATTTGGAACAATGAGTGTGAAAAGGCTTTTCAGGAGTTGAAGCACCGACTAACTACCGTGCCCATTTTGACTATCCAGTGCAAGGTGGAAAGTTGGTGGTTTTCACTGATGCTAGTGGCACAAGCTTGGGTTGTGTATTGATGCAGAACCAGAAGGTTGTGTCATACGCCTCACGACAGTTGAAGCCTCATGAGAGATGATATCCTACCCATGATTTGGAATTAACAGCAGTTGTGTTTGCTTTGAAGATGTGGCGACACTACCTTTATGGGGAACATTTGGAGTTGTTCACAGATTATAAGAGTCTCAAGTATTTGTTTTCACAGGAGCTGAAAATGAGACAACAAAGGTAGGTGGAATTCATTAGCAGTTATGATTTTGAGATTCTCTACCACCCAGGCAAGGGAAATGTAGTAGCCGGTGTGCTTTCGGCAACACACTGTTATGGCTTCACTCATGGTGGAATGGAAGTCTCTTGAGGCTATTTCTTTTTACGACGTTCAGTTTGTCATGAGGACAAACATGGCTTATTTTGGTAATTTATCTATTCGACCTTCTTTGATCAACAAGGTCATAGAGCAAACTGAAGGACTTGGTGTTTAGTAACTTAAATGATTGCCCTTCAGAGTGGTCAGTTGGGTCTGATGGTGGTTTGAGATTTCACGGGAGACTTTGCGTGCTCGAGATTGATGGGTTGAAGAAAGAAATTATGGATGAGGCTCATAAGTCACGCTTTACCATTTACCCGGAAGACACTAAAATGTGTCATGATCCGAAGCGAACTTTCTGGTGGGAAGGTGTGAAGAGGGATGTGAGAGTTTATGTATCATGTTGTTTCACTTGTCAACAAATGAAGGTCGAGCATCAGCACTTCGGGTTTGTTGCAGCCTTGGGAGATTCCTATCTAGAAATGGAAGAATATTTCCATGGACTTTGTAGATGGCTTACCGAAGACTCGACAAGGTAATGAGTTGATTTGGGTCATAATTGACCGTTTGACTAAGTCCGTGCATTTTGTTCTTGTTGGTGTGCATCGTATTATCGATCAGTTAGCCAGACGATACATTGTGAAGTAGTTAGGCTCCATGGGGTACCAGTGTCCATTGTGTCGGACAGGGATCCTCTGTTTGCATCTGAGTTCTGGGAGAGTTTTTAGCAAGCTATGGGCGCAAGGCTAGATTTGAGTACTGCTTATCATCCTCAAACTGATGGTCAGACTAAGTGGGTGAATCATGTTCTAGAGGATATGCTTCGGGCATGTGTGCTCGATTTTGGTGGAAGTTGGGAGCTTATAATAACAGTTACCATTCTAGTATTGGCATGACCCCGTTTGAGGTTTTATATGGGAGGCCTTGTCGATCACCATCATGTTGGGCGGAGGTTGGTGATTCGGTTTTACTTGGACCAGAAGTTGTCCGTGAGACATCAGAGAATGTGCAAGTTATTAGAGAGCAGATAAAAACTGCTCAAAGTCGACAGAAGAGTTACGCTGACCGAAAGCATAAGGGTATAGAATTTCAGGTTGGGGACCTTGTCTTTCTCATGGTTTCACCTATGCGCGGTGTATTGAAGTTTGGTAGGAAAGGGAAATTCAGTTCTAGATTAGTGGGACCGTTTGAGATCACTGCTCGAGTGGGAAGTTTAGCCTATAGGCTCGCCTTGCCACCAAGTCTATCAGTCGTTCATGATGTGTTTCACATTTCCATGTTGAGGAAGTGTGTGAAGGATCCTGCTCAGATTGTCCAAACCATAGAAATCGAGATTAATGATGACTTTACTCAAATAATACGACCGATCAAGATTGTGGATCGTGATGTGAAACAACTCCGTAGAAGGATAGTGAACTTGGTCGGTGGAGTGAAGAAGAGAATGATGTAACTTGGGAGCTAGAGGACAAGGTGAAACGGATGCACCCGGAGCTGTTCATCCAGTGAATCTCGGGACGAGATTCCTTTTGAGTTGTGTATAAAGTAACGACTCCAATTATAACAATTATAATGTTTTAGGGCATTATTTATTTTGAGATTGAGTTGTATAATAAATAAAAAAATTAAGTGGGTGCCAATATAATTGTGTGTAAACCCTACTATTGTATGGTTTTAACTTTGGGTTAAATAGGGATTTGATTCTTCCCAACCGCATAGAAAGTCTGGAAAAAAAAAAAAAAAAAAAACAAGCGAGTTTTCTTTACCCTTTATATTAGTTTAAAACTTAGCTTTCATCTTTATTTTGGTAGTTGATTTTAATTGTCTGTTGGAGTTTTCTCCCTTTGTATTTTGACTACTTTTGTTTAAAACTATGGTGGTTGTCATTTTCAACTTTTACCTTTAATTGTTGAGAAGATGGAATTGTATCACTTAGAACTATCACACATCTTTTTGTTTATAATCTCTCTTCTCTTACAGATAAACTAAATAACCTTCGGGTTGTCTTGCGGATGTGGGGCACCTTTTTCCTATAGAGAAACTAAAATAACTTTCGGGTTAGTCTTGTGAAAAGGTGGTGATTTTGAAATGCCTAAAACAGACTTGATTATTTATCCGTAAAAAATGTGACGTGATCTATGCACATTGTTAGCACAAGAATGGTTTTTATTGCACTCATATAGTTAGGGGCATCTGGTGTGCATATGTGATGTGACCCCACTTGGGCATGGATGATGGATAAATCTTCATTTATGAGAGAGGCATATGGGCATATGTATGTTCGACACGGAAGTGATGCGAATGTGGTATAGTCTAAGTGATCAATTCATTATAAACGGATAACTGGGTTAAGAAAAATAATTTATTGGTTGATAAATTCTGATTAAATAGAATATTTCAATTATTGTCTTCTAATCACTTAGTGCAGGATGGCAAGTCTGCTAACATTTTCTGCAGGTCCGACTTGCCATAATTAATTTCCACTGGATAAGTATATGTAATGTAAATAATTACTAAAACATGCTAGAAACTGTAATTAGCTTTATACATTTGCCTATGGAGGAACTACTTGTTTTGTTTGGGCTATTTTTGCCGTATTTTTTTGTGATTCCATAGTATTTTATTGATTTTGGGAACGGAGAACTTCACACTAGCTTAATTGCTGACCCAAGTGAGTTTTGGCTTCTTGGTACATTCCTTTGGGAATGTAGCCGACTAGATTTGTTTCAAAATTAGTAGTTTGGGCGAGGTTAGAGAAGTGTATTTCATGAAGAGCATTGTTGGGGAGTTGCACGCTACTCGAGTGTCTCTGTCCTTTTGTTTGCTAGGTGACAATTTAATCCTTTGTAGCAGAACTTGGAATTGCATTTTTGTTGGGAGAGTTATGTTCATGTTTAGTCGAACTTGTTAGAGTTGGCTTTACGAGATTTAATATTAGTTTCCTTCATTTTGATGGTATTTAGGTCAATTATTTTATTTATCTCCATTCTGGTAATTGTTCATTTGATTATTTCTCGTGGATGCCAACTGTTACTTTTAGTGAAGAAATTTTGTCCCGAATTTTGGGAAAACGGATAATCCTAAGCGGATATTAGGATTTCGTTTTCTCAAAAATCGGAGCGTGACATAATTTTTCTATATGTTCGACTTGACCCAAGATGTGCTCCAGCTTCTTCATCACCTTTGTAACACCCCTACTTTCTATAATTAATTAAAAATTTATGTCCGGATTTTCCAAAAATTCGTGGTGTGACAGTTTGGTATCAAAACATTAAGTTAGCCTAGTATGGGGCATAGTGTAGGTGATTCTTTGAAATATTTAATGTCGTTTCTTTTTCTCCATTGAATCTTGTGACGAGATTCCTTTGACTTTGTGTGTGCAGTAGTAACCCAGCTTATTTTATATGTCGATATTGGTGTCATTCTTTCATTTAAGTGGTTTTGTTATCATTAGGGTTTACTTAGTCATCTCTTTCAACGAATCTTGGGATGAGATTCCTTTTGAGGTGTATATATTGTAATACCCCTAATTCTATAATTAATTAAAATTTTATATGTCCGACTTTTACAAAAAATTGGGGCGCGACAAACTTCTCTGTCATTTCTACCATTTTTTTCATTCTCATCCCTTACCTGCATTTGACCGATGACAATATTGAGTGTTGTTCGCAAGGTTGTCAATTCACCTTGCAACTCATTGATTTCCCTTGTGGCTTTCTTCTTTTCTTTCTTAGTCTTTGTAGTCACAATATCTTCCAAGATCAAATAATGATCCCAATTAATGGTATTTTGTGGCGGAAATAACACTAAATTAACATAAAAGCTTGAATTTGCAAAGCTTATGAGAAGCTGAATTAATTTGGTAGACAATTTTGCCTTTCTTTGATTTACATATACAATATTTATAACAAAAGGAAGTTTGCTCTAAAAGAAACCAAATTCTAAATCTAAGTGAGTTGAAAGCCTAATTCTAATAACAAAACCAAAACCAAACCCCAAATCTACTAAGGTTGTATTTAACCCACTTATTTCACTAATATAAATAATATTACATATCTAATATCCATAGTTTTGCATATAAAAAAAATGAAGGTGTCACTTTTAGTGGAGCTATAAAATCTTCAGTATACTTTGTTGAGAATGGAAAAGAAAAGGGATATAATACATCAATCAATGAAGAAATTTTCAAACAAGAAAAAGGAAAATGTTTTATAGTAAACAATAAAGATCATCTTCTAGCAAATCGTAATAAATTTCTTTTGACCAAAAATTAAAAGAAAAATAATAAGTAAATTTGAAGTCTTAACATAGACCCATGATAAATATAGGATGCCTATACAATAGTTATGATTAATGGAAATATCTTGCTTCAAAGCAATGCCATATTGTTAGTTATAAAGAGATTGCTAGTCTTTTAGCATCGTTCAAAATTCAGTTAAATTAAAGTACATGAGATTATAGTACCTACCTCAACAACTGCAAGACAAGTTGGGGAGTGGACTTTTCAAATGTTGCCTCAATACTTGCTTCCTTGCCACTATCAATAGTTGAATTGATTTCTTCATCTACCTCATCGTAAATTATATTCAATCTACTATGCAAACTCGTGATTATGTCCTCCTAAACAATGAAACTAGAAAATAAATAAAGTAGTAAACCACTTAAGAAGGAAAATCTTCATATATTTTTCACATTTTCAAATATAAATGAAGGCATCATAAAGAGAATCACCTATTTGCTGCGGAATTGGTGAGTTGTCAGAGAACAATAAATATCTATTTATACAATAATTAGTATGAGTATACGCATAGTAATCTTTTCTGAATATTCTATACAGTATGTTAGAAAACCACTATGAAAACTCAATCTCTCTGAATTGCGAACACTTCTCAGGCGCTTATCAGACACCCCTCGGGCACGCATTGGGGTAACCCAAATACTTCTCTTTAGCAGAGGCAGGAGGGATTTTTAGAATTCTAGCAATAAGCTTTTTATGTAAATATGGGACTTTACGACTAAAAAGAATGCTAGATTTCTGATAGTTGATGAGTTGTCCAGAGTGTGCCAAATTCTCGAAGAACATCTCAAATGGCCAAAACTAGAGCAACTCAAATGGCCAAAACATTACTAACAGTACTAAATAGGAAACTGTCAGCAGCTTTTTGAGCCCGCCATTATTCATTAATATGAAGGTTCATGAGCAACATTTGTAACCGATTTTCTTCATTCATAGGACTACCTTCATCTAAACTATGATTAATTTTATTTTTAAGGTCCCCAAATGTCTCTTTGTGCCAAAATTTAAAACGAGCTTTAAGAATGTTAAGTTTTGCAAAGAAATTCTATCATGGAGAATATCATAAAAGATAGGATGATCAGTCCAAAAACTTAAGAACTAAGAGGGGATGAAAATATGAGTTACCTTCTGTAGAGAGAATGATTGGAAAACGATCGGACCACATATAAGGAAGATTTTCCACGTGCGTATTAGGGATTGATTAGATTCATTCATCGTTAGCCAAGTGAAGTGGGTACCTCCTTGTTGTTTGTTAAACCAGGTTTTTGGGTGGGGGGGAGGCAAGAACTGATCAAATAAGTCAAGTTGCAATCTCTGGCCACCTCAAGAAGTTCATTAATATCAACATGCATTAAAGGATTCCCTACTCATCTTTCGGTTCAGATCACCTCCAACAAGGTGGGGACGGTTCACAGAGTTACAAACATGTCGACGACCATCCCAGACAAATAGCTTGGCGTTTATTTGCTTGTGGTGGGGCATAAACTCCAGTGAAGAAGCTATAGGATTGGGTTAAAAGTGATAAGGTATGGTTTTCACAACCAGAAAGAGTCGATGCGGATATCACGTGCAACTTCCCTCCAAAGCAGCCACATGCTGCCACTCGTCCTTGTGCGACAAAGACCGAGTTACCACAAGTTTCTTGATGCTATGTTGGAATTTTGTGTTTCAGAAAGTCGAGTTTCCATAAGAAGAACAATAAGAGGTTTGTACTTCTTAACTAGATAATCTAACGATTCATGGAAAAAAGGTCGGCTCGCACCGCTACAGCATGTGAGCTATCTAAATTTCGTTGTATAATGCCAACTTTTATGTGTTCGAACACATCTCTAATGGAGGGATTATAGCATGGGTACTTGGGATGTTCAGTGGAACATTAGAGCCAAAACTAGGTCGTTTGTCAAGGTTAAGAGTTGAATTACATGAACTGTCATTGGGTTTCGTAGCGGATGACATGTTGTTTGTCCACTCGAGGTCTAATATTTTGGACAAATGGCTTGATGGGGACAAGTAGAGGGTTGTCGAGATCGAGGAATGTTCTTACTGTTATGATGGGATAGGGACTAGGACTGATAGGGATGATGCTTGGTTCAAATGCTTCGACTCACGGTGTGATCGGTGGTGGTTGAGCGTAGCAAATGTCGTTGTGGAAGGGAAGTAAACCGTTCTTTGGGGAGGCTTGTGGAGTGCCACTATGCTTGTTGTAGAAGCGTTCGCTCGAGCTCCATATTGGCATGTAAGGGTACCAAATCCCTTTCTATAATTCTCTTATAGGCTTATAGCGTCGCCCTGGCTTATTAGGATCCAAATGTGACAAATAGATGGTTGTCTAGGTGAGGATCTTTCGAAATGTTGTGAGTTGGGTGGCGAGTTCATCTCCGTCTAGGTGGACATAGGCCCAGAGCTGGGTTATTTATGCGACGATTAATCAGTGATTTAGTGTAAATCATGGATAGACTGATCCGAACTAGGTATTGTGGTTGGGTTTAGCAGTCACTGATTAATCGGTGAGTCACCAAAAAATCAGTGATAAATCGAGATTGTTCTGTTGGGTGGTGGTTGTCGTCCTATTGTATGGTGGTGGTTGTTGCTCTATAATGTGTGATGTTTTGGACATGATTACATAATTTTCTTTATAATATGACTTTTGTTGCTCTATAATACTTGTCATATTAATCTTTATTGTCAAGATATGTTATTTATTATAATTTACATTATTAAAAATGTATACTTTAAAAAAAGTAGACCGATTATATTCAACTAATCCGCTTAATCTTAAATTAGTACATCGAGATTGTCATTACGTGGTTGGGTGGCCATCTGGCGTTGGATGGGAGTGGTTGTCTCCTCGTGTTATGTGCGCCAGATTTTGTTTGATTTTTTCAATGAAAGGTTCTATGGTAGGATTCTGAGAAGGTTTGTCTCTCTGACAAGCCATTTGCAGCTCATGTTTGGTTTTACAAGTTAAGCTCATCATCGTGATGTAAAGTAGATTTTACGAAGACATTCTTGTCTTTTCACTTGCATGTCTTTTTTAATTACGTAGCCTAATTACTAGCCATAATATCAGGGGCAAATCTAGATCCATTTGAGAGAATGCTAAAAGTTATGTTTTTTGTGCCCAGTGTTTGAATTGCCTCCTGCTGACTTTGGTGTGCCACGTGGCCAGTCAGAGTCGGTCTTCTACAATGTGTTGTCTATGTCGGCTAACTGTTCTAGAGCATGGAATCGGGACTCAGTAAGTTGGTTCACCCTTGAATTCCTGGGCTAGGTGATTTGGTGTAATCCTTGGTTGTTTTTGTTGCTCTGTCGTTATTGTTGTTTTAGGCGTTGTCTATATGCCCATGAGTTTTGGTTATGAGAAACTGTCCATGGGCCTAAGAATGCTTGCTCTGGTGGAGAAACTATTACACCATTTCTATGTTGGCTCGGGGGTGCGTTGGTAATTTGATCGCAGTTGTGTGAGACGTACAAGCAAGAGTTGCACCGATGTTCGATTTGACCATAGGTAAAGCAAATAATTTCTAATTTTCATGTCCCAGTTGCCATTTTTTGTTTATTGTCACTTTTGCAGTTAAAACGGATAACAGACCCATGACGGTCCAAGAGCATTATAGGTTATAATGAGATATAACGGTATATAATGGAATATTTTGTTAAATATATTTTTAATACCCCCATAAAGTATTGATGTATTATAACGACAAAAATTAAATCATGTTCATAACATTAAATTCAAAAACATCAAAACATTAATAAAAAAAATATTCCCTTCGTATGAGAGTGAGATCGCAATAGAGAGTCCGATCGACTCTTCATTTTCTTTCCTTCTCTCGTTTTCTGTCAACCGGCGGAGTCTGGTTCTCTATCGATCAGTAACGGCGAGCTCTGGTCCTTCTTCAATCAAGAATGAAATGGGTATTTTTTATATATTTGAACAAAAAGTTAAAATGGTGTTATTGAAAAAAAATTGTTATCTCAATAACGACCATATAACGGCATTATATCGGAGCCATGATACAAAAATGTGAATCTCATCACGTAACGGCTCATTCTCGTTAAGCATTATATCAGAGTTATTACAGTGTTTTAATTACACAGATTGTCACATGAGATGAGAAGGATTCGGCAAGGTCAACCTCAACACAAATCCTAGCAAATCTTCCCCTATTTGTATCGTGAGTATAAGGATAAATTTTGATTGGATTTAGCAATGAGGAATAACACATCTAGAATATACCATTCAATGGGAAGGTTGGGTAGTTGTCTCTAGATAAAAGTTTCTAATGGTTGGGTAGACGTCAGCCAAAATTCTTCTTGTCATTGTGATATGAACTGAAGGAAGAAAAGAAGAATCACTCAGATAGGATATGAACTGATATGAAGGAAAAGAAAGATTTTATTGATGTGTAACGGCATTCTCTGCAATAGAACTGTACAACAGGTATTCGAGAGACCTGCTACTCTCCTGAGAGCAATTGCTCTGTTCAACAACAAGAAAAAGAATCCCCCCTAGCCACTACTCTCTACTTCTATTTATAAAGGTCGCACCATCTTGGCAGCTCAGTTGCCAGCCCTCCACAATGTATTAACCAATTTCATAATCTGTTTGCTCATTACATCAATTGTAGCTCTATTTCAATTTATATCTCCTCCTTGCATAAGTGAACCTTATAGGAGGCCTATCATTACCCCCGCCCCAAAGACGCACCTTGTCCTCAAGGTGGAAAGAGGGAAACTGTTGTTGTAACAGACTAAACTCTTCCCAAGTAGCCTCATAAGCCAGTATACCCTTCCATTTGATTAAAATGTCCAACGCACCTGGTCCGCCCTTAGTAGCCGGACGGACATCCAACACCAATTCAGGTTGCACCACCAATTCAATTTCATCGTTTAACTGAGGAGGGAGGGGAGTCATATGAGAGCAAGGTCCTTTAGCTCGGCGTAACTGAGATACATGGAACACTGGGTGAATCTGGGTAGAAGTAGGTAAATCCAATCTATAAACCACAGAGCCGACTTTGGCTAAGATCTTATAAGGCCCATAAAACCTGGGTGACAATTTCTTATTAGCACGCCTAGCCAATGTCCTTTGGCGGTAAGGCCAGATTTTTAAAAACACATTGTCTCCCACTTCAAAAACTTCATCTCTCCTGGACTTATCAGCAAACAATTTCATACGTTGTTGTGCTCGCTGTAAATTCATTCTTAAAGTCTCCAAAATATTGTCCCTATATGAGAGCAACTGTTCTACGGATGATACAGCTGTGCTTCCTATTGTATAACGCAATAATGGTGGAGGATCTCGCCCATATAGTATCTTAAAAAGAGTATACCCTGTTGTCGAATGCCTGGAAGTATTGTACCAATACTCGGCCCAAGGTAACCATTTGGACCACTGCTTGGGTCTTTCAGAAGTGAAGCATCGTAGATAGGTTTCCAGGCAACGATTGAGCACTTCGGATTGGCCATCCGTTTGAGGATGATAGGTTGTACTATGCTTCAACTTAGTGTCTTGCAAACGGAACAATTCACGCCAAAAATGACTCAGAAACACTCTGTCTCTATCAGAAATGATCGACTTTGGTGTCCCATGAAGTCGGATAATATCCTTAGAGAATATATTTGCTACCCCCTCAGCAGTAAATGGGTGCTTTAACCCGGAAAAATGGACATACTGACTGAGACGATCCACAACAACCAATATGGTATCCATCATTCCTGAAGTCAGCAACCCTTCTATAAAGTCCATTGTCACCTCATCCCAAACTTGAGTAGGCAGTGGAATGGGCTGGAGGAGACCGGCTGGACTGGTGGCCAATGTTTTGTTGCGTTTGACACACTTCGCATTCACTGACTATCTTACGAATATCAGCTTTCATCCCAATCCAGTAAATTTCCTTGGCTATCCTCTGGTATGTCTTGGTCTCTCCAGAATGCCCTCCCACTAATGATTCATGGAATTCTTGAAAGAAAGTAGGAATGAAAGAAGAAGATTGTGGGATGACTAACCTGTCTTTGTAATGTAACAAGTCTTGTATAATCTGAAATCTAGGACGACCCGACCCACAACTAACTGTTTGTTTCAGCCGTTGTAAAGTGGAGTCACCCAAAATTTCAGACTTTAATACCTCCCAATCAGGCCATGAGGGCAAACTAAATTGGGAACAAGATGGGAGAGAAGAAATTCTCGATAGGGCATCTGCGGCCTTGTTGGAGGACCCCGTTTTATATTGGATCTCAAATTGATAACCCAATAGCTTACTTACCCATTTCTGGTACTCCGGCTCAATCACTCTCTGTTCCATTAGGAATCTCAGACTTTTTTGATCCGTCCGAATAATGAACTTGTGCCCCAACAAATAAGCTCGCCACCTCATCACGACCAACACTATCGCCATGAGCTCTTTCTCATATATGGGCTTGAGTCTGGCTTTTTGCCCCAAAACTTGACCAAAGAAGGCTATAGGTCGCTGCAACTGCATTAGAACCGCACCCACTACAAACCCTGAAGCATCCGTTTCTATAATAAACTCCTTAGAAAAATCAGGCATGGCCAATACCGGTGCATTAGTCATGATTTGCTTCAACTGCTGAAACGCCATCTCAGCCTCTTGATTCCATGCAAAACTATCCTTCTTCAATTGTGATATCAGAGGCCAAGCAACTTGACTATATTCTTGTATGAACTTTCGGTAGTACCCAGTGAGTCCCAAAAATCCCCTTAACTCAATGATAGTCCTAGGTTGTGACCAATCCAACATACCCTGAATTTTGGATTGATCCACAGAGACCCCCTCAGTCGAGATCACATGTCCCAAATAACTCAACCTTGAGCACCCGAACTCACACTTCTTGTGATTCGCATATAAGTCATGTTTCTGTAATTCACCCAATACAATCTCAAGATGCTCCACATGTGCTTCAAGCCCCTTACTGTAAACTAAGATATTATCGAAGAAAACGAGCACAAACTTACGCAAATAGGGGCGGAATATTGAATTCATCAACGCCTGAAAAGTCGTCGGCGCATTAGTGAGCCCAAAAGGCATCACTAAGAACTCGTAGTGCCCCTCATGAGTGCGAAAAGCAGTTTTTGGTGCATCCCCTTCCCTTAGTTGAATCTGATGGTAACCCGACTTGAGATCCAATTTTGAAAAGATCACTGCCCCATAAAGCTCATCTAAGAGCTCATCTATAATTGGAATAGGGAATCGGTCTGGTACCGTTTGTTTGTTCAGTGCTATGTAATCCACACAGAATCGCCATCCCCCATCTTTCTTCTTGACTAGCAAAATCGGTCTTGAAAAAGGACTCACGCTATGCCTTATGATCTCCGCTTCCAACATTTCAACTATCAATCATTCGATTTCATTCTTCTGAAACTGAGGGTAGCGGTACGGCCTAACATTAACTGGACCGGATCCTTCATGTAGGACGATGGAGTGTTCATATCCCCTACGTGGAGGCAGTCCTGATGGTGCTTGGAACACATTTTTATACCTACCCAGAACCTCAGACACTCCCGATGGTACTTCTGAAACCTTCTCCTCAAGTGTTGTTATATTTCCCAGCTCTAAAAACCCATTGCCCTCCTACTTGATGGTACGAAGCATCGTCTTCAATGAGACCAAACTTCGCCCTAGCAAAGGATCCCCCTTGAGAATACAAGCCTCTGATCCCAGCCTGAATCGTAATACTTGATCTTTCCAATTAATGGAAGTTGTTCCCAAAGTCTCCAGGAATGCCTAAGATGACATCAAAGCTCCCAAGCCCTAATGGAAGAAAATCCTCCAAGATCTCTACCCCTTGCATCATCAAAAGCACACCCCGATAGATCCCACTTCCCTGAACAGAATCTCATGAACCCATGGTCATCCCATATACTCCCATTGCAGTCACTGGTAACTTCACCTATTCAACCAACTTTCGGGAAACGAAGTTATGAGTCGCCCCACTGTCGATCAAGATCACGACTGATTGACCCGAAATCTCACCCTCGATCTTCATGGTCTTGGGATTTGTCAGACCCATTACCGAGCTTAAGGATACTTCTATTACTTGGCTTATCTCAGCCCCATCCAACTCCTTCTGCTCTTCCCATTCTTGAACTCCTTCATCCCCTTCACCCTCCTCCTGAGCGATGAGAACACTGACCTCTTTCTTCTTGCACCGATGACTTGGCGACAACTTCTCGTCGCACCTAAAGCACAACCCCTTCTCCCGTTTAGCTTGATAATTGGCATCAGACAGCCGTCTGGTTTCGCCTCTCGCTACTGGGTTTCTCTTGAAGTCTTTGGAGAATGAAGAGTGGTTGAAAGAATGGTCTTTCGCTAGAGACTTATCGAAGTCTCTAGAGGAACCCAACGAATGTTGCCCTAATGGACCATTGCCATATGATCTTGGTCCTCCCACGAGTCGGTTGTGATAATTTTGCAAGCCCGTTTTGACCAAGCCCAGCTAAGTCTGTTTTTCCTCTACCCGTTGGGCCAAGTCCATGGCTCGACTCAATTGATCCGGGTCGAGCATCCGCACTTCCGCCCGTATTGAGGGCTTCAAACCATTGATGAACTTACTCAGATATACATCTTCAGTGAGGGTCTCTAATGGAGCAGCATGCAAAACAAACCTCCGGCGATAATCCACCACTGAACCATCTTGCCTAAGAGCAAGAAATTGCTCACACAAAGATCCTACTTGGGTTGCTCAAAATTGTTTCAACAATAAACCCTTGAGTTCTTCCCAAAACATAATTGGGCGTCGTTTACTCTCCCACTGATACCAGAGAAGAGCATCTGCTCAAAGGAGATGACCGCTGCTTCAATTTTCTCTTCGTTGATGTATCTTTGTAACGAAAAAAATCTTTCGGCCTTCAAGATCCAGCCATCTGGATTCGACCCTTCAAAGGTTGGCATTTCCAACCTTCTAGGTTACCGATCGAACTGGTACCCTTGCGAAGAAGACCCTCCCCCTACCACATCATTCAGACTTTGTGCCTCAACATTGGTTGGAGGTATTTGATCCTTCTGTGTTGTAGAAGCAGTTTTTAGGGCTTCTTCTTGCATCTTCATCATCTGTTCCATCCTTCGCATCATTTCTTGAAACCCTCCTCTCAACAATCCTACTTGCTCCTAAACAGTTCCCACAATTTCTTCCATGGCCTCAATTCTTGCATTAGCACTTGTTCCTGCACCTTTTCCAGCCATCTCTCCCTAGGATCGTAGTGCTCTGATACCAGATTTGATGTGAACTGAAGGAAGAAAAGAAGAATCACTCAGAGATATGAAGGAAAAGAAAGATTTTATTGAAGTGTAACTGTAAGAGAACTGTACAACAGGTATTCGAGAGACCTGCTACTCTCCTGAGAGCAATTGCTTTGTTCAACAACAAGAAAAAGAATCCCCCTAGCCACTACTCTCTACTTCTATTTATAAAGGTCGCACCATATTGCCAGCTCAGTTGCCAGCCCTCTACAATGTACTAACCAATTTCATAATCTGTTTGCTCATTACATCAATTGTAGCTCTATTTCAATTTGTATCTCCTCCTTGCATAAGTGAACCTTATAGGAGGCCTATCACATTGCTGGAACGAGATGTAGTAGCCAAAGGTCATCCATGGCCCACCTATAAGAGTTCGAATTACATCTTCAGCTTCGAAAAATTTAAGGATAAAGAAGCCACTTCCCAAGTCAATAACTTGCGGAGTTGTCAAGGCCTTAAGCATCTTAAGAATTCTCTCCTTAAACTAAGCATACAAAACTTTTTCTCCCACCAAGTTTAGCTACAAGACAGAAGGCCCAAGAAGCTTTGATTGTCTTTTTTAAGGCATCACTATTCGTGAGAGTCTTTTTTAAGGCATCCCTATTCATGATAGAAGGAACTACCGCACTTGAAGTGATATAATTCTCAGCTTTAGCATTCACTTTGTAATAACCAAATGTTTTTGTATGGCCCCGTATACAAAAGATGGGATCGTTACAACGAGCATCATTGTATGGATGCCCTGAAGGTTCATTCGCCGATGTTGACGAATAATATTGTGATTCATAAGCGGAATGATGGAATCCGGTGGTCTTGGTGTGGTGGTTCCACATCAATGCGGTTGTCGTCGGTTCAAGTCGCAACATTCTGGGTTCCTTGAAATTATGTTTTTTTTTTTTATAAACTACAACCACAATTACAATGTATGTTATTCTTTTCGATTAAGTGTTGAATAAACCTCATAAAAACATTCTTCTTTTTGTGGATAGAAAACTAAAATAAATGAATACTATACTAGATAAAACATCAAGATGCATTTCCGAGATTGACCATCTTTTCATCATTTAGATTTAACACATTTGTGGTATAGAATGATTAGGAAATGTCTTAGAGAATATGAAATTTTGTTAGCGCTTGCTTTTTAGGGTTTAAACCAAGTTTAGGTTATAAATAAGGTTGTTGTTAGTCAAGGGAGTGCGGTCATTGATGTTTATTCAAAATTTTCTAAATGAAATTTTTATGGTGTTTATGTACACCCAATGGATGATATTAGTTTCTTCGCCTTAATCACCTGATGTTCATCTCAGTTATGCTTCCGCATCAAGTTTGCATAGACCAACTTTGGATTTTTTATTTTCACCCCCACCCAATTCCTCAATGGCTAAACCCACTGTTCATGTTTTTGCTCTCTAAGATCACAAGCCTCTATCTCAGAATTTCCTTTTTATCTTTGACGTTGCAATCTACCCCAGCTATTTTGGATCTGAAATTGTATTCCAAATCTCTCTCTACTCTTGAGTGGATTCAACGAAAAATAAACCACAACAGATTGGCTAGTTTCTATTCTTCCCTTGCGGTGACCTTTCCCAACATTCACGCTACCCAAATTTGCCTCCTCTATTTGGCAGCTAGGAAACCAATTGTGATTCTCTCTTTTGTGTGACCTGTACACATTTTCTCCTCTGATTTCAACTCTCTCTAAAAAAAATAGTAAAGTCCCCATATCGCAATTGAGAATGATGTTTGAAGAGAGGCAGATGAGATGCATGCATGACTTGCTAGCCTGCTCATGGTTCAGCAGCTGCCCTTATGCTGGAGTAGCTTTGACAAAGAAGAAACCACAATCAGATCCGATGGTGTCCGTTGTTCATGCAGTACACCCACTTCTCCTTGCAGGTTATTTGCACCTCTGTACATTACTTACTTTTTAAATTTTATAATATTTCATTATTTGAGTTTAGCTTTAAATAAGGCTGATGTTAGTCAAGGGAGTGATGTTATGAGAGTTTATTATCTTAATGAAATTTAAATCAAAAAAATTTTAATTTAATGAAAACATTCACAAATTTTAAATAAAAAATGTAAAACCAAAAGATAGGCATCATGTACCTTTATATGTGCTACAGCTTGTGGAATGGATTCCCTTGGATTCAAGTATGCAAAAGAACAAACAGATCCACTGAAGACTAAAACACCAACAACTTCCTTTTCACTGCATGCTTTATAGAAATATTAAATCGTTAGCATTTTTTATTTAATGAAAACATTTAAACACACAGAGTGTTAGACATAATTTGTTTGATATAGAAGTGATAAGACACCTTCAGCAGGTGAGTCTTTCATAAATGGTAAAAGCAACTCGACTTCATGTAAACCATCTGAAGTGCATAACTGATCTTCGGCAACCTAACAAAGCATATAAAAGATGCAAGCGAAGCATAAATAACTCCCAGATATGATACTTGAAAGCCTCAATCATATTTATGAAACTTCTAACATACATTATAGAGATTTATACTCATTAGTCCATATATTTCATTCCATAGTGTGCAAACCACATAGGTTGATTGTGCACTACATTTCCAAAATAATTGTCATATGTGCAGTTAAAACAACGTTATAACGATGATATAACTCCGATATAATGTTTAACGGGTGTGAGCCCTTACGTTATGAGATTATCACGTTTTTGTATCACACATCCGATATAACGCCGTTATTGAGATAACGTTTTTTTTTCAATAACTCCGTTATAACTTTTTGTTCTAATATATATAAAAAATATTCATTTCATTCTCAATCGAAGAAGGACCAAACATCGCCATCGTTGATTGACAGAGAATCAGACCTCGCTGGTTGACAGAGAACGAGAGAAGAAGGGAAGAAGACAAAGATTCAATCGCACTCTCTATTGCGACCTCACTCTCATATAAAGTGAATATGTTTTTTATTTATGTTTTGATGTTTTTGAATTTAATGTTATAAACATGATTTATTTTTTTCTCTATAATACATTAAAACTTTGTGGGGGTATTAAAAATATATTTAACAAAATATTTCGTTATATACCATTGTATCGCGTTATATCCCGTTATAACCTATAATGCTCCTGGAAAAACTGTGGGGGTATTAAAAATATATTTAACAAAATATTTCGTTATATACCGTTATATCCCGTTATAACCTATAATGCTCCTGGACCGTTATGGGTCCATTATCCGTTTTAACTGCATAGATTGTCATGAAAAATCAAGGATCAAGTTTTTGTGTTACAATAATGTAAGATTGACCCTAGATAGATGAATAATTTCTCAATAGAGCAACATTTATAAAAAAAATAAATAAATAAATAAAATCTGCAAAAAAGACATTTATTTTCCATGTCAGACCACAATGCAGTACCCGTGTCAGACAAATGCCAACACGCAACATACTTAGGGTCTGCTCAACAGGTGCAAAGGGGTCAGTCAGTCAAAAAACATACTTACCAACAGGTGCAAAGGGTCTACTCAACAAATGCCAACACGCAACATACTTAGGGTCTACTCAACAGGTGCAAAGGGGACTCAACATACTTACCAGTGCCAGAAAACACCACGACTAGAGAATTGATACGTGTACCCGACTATTTGGCTCGGTTGCACCAATTCTTTGTTACACCGATGTTTTGGGATGTTTAGATTTTCTTTCAGCAACTTAAAGTATGTAACACCAACTTATCATAAAAATCATTTGGTGATGAAAATTTTCTTGTTTAGGAACATTAATTGACTATTGAATGAAATAACAAAATTACAAAATATCTACTAAACTAAAATTCATTTATGTATTCGTTAATTTCAATGTGTTGATCAACTATAGAGGGCTTGACAAAACCAAATATGTATTTAATATAAATTAATTTAAAATTTTTAAATTAATACATAAATTTCAAAATTATTGCAACTATTATATCACATTTGAAAAGATTGCATTTAAAACCTTAAAAAATCCTACATCGAAAATTTCATATTATGAATCATTTATACAAAGTCACTTATAGCAACATGAGTAATTGTCATCTCCCTGTATTTGGGTACACCAAGCAATTTTTAAAAATTAAATCTAAAAGATAAAGTTGGGGGCATCGAGCAAAACAGTCGGGTACACATAGCAACTTCCCATGAATATCTGTATTATATTACAATGGCAACATTCCTAAACTAAGGGGTCGTCATGAATGTAAAAATGACCTTCATAACTTCATTTGTAGGAGAATTTTTTTGTTACCAAATTTCCGTCGACTATGGCTCTTGCCAGTTTCAGCTCTTTAGCATGAGAAGAAATTCCATTGTTGAGAATGTCCCTTAACGTACTCCCCTTTGAATCATGAAATACGGGCAATCTGAGAAAAGATAACTACAAAATGTAAGATCCAACAAGAACATTTTTCATCTCAGAAAGGAGAATATATTACTTTCTTTTCCATTATATAAATAATCAAGTTTCTTGAAGAATGTATTAATTGCCTAAAAGGTCAATGGGCAAAATTTTCAAAACTCAAGGAACTTGATCTTCCAACATATCAGCATAGGTTTTGGTTCTGCGTCCAAAGGTTCCTATTAATAAGGCGGTCCAAGAGTGTGAAAAGGTTTATAAATCAACTCTTGGGATGGAAGTGGGCTGTGAAAGAGACCAAAGTGTGTGACCAAAGTACGGTCAAATAGGGATATAGGCCCAAGATTAAAGGGTGTAAATATGGACTCTATAATGCTTGACCTAAGGTGTATGCTATGAGTAGTAGTATGGATCCAGGCTGGGCCATATCCACAAAAAGTAAAAGTTCGGATCTGGTACTAAAGTCTTCATAAGCACAGTGCGGAGCATTTGGTTTTGAAAAACGAATTTTGGGAAAGGGAGGAAGGTAGCAAGGAATAGGATGAAGGAAGCAATTCAAACTCAGACAAGATGGAAGTGGTAAACACAACAAAGAAAAGCAAGGAAGACTCAGCTACAGAACTGCCTTTAGGACAGTAGAAGTGTTTTTTTAGGTATTGTTGAGGTTCTTCATGCCATCGAATTCCTAGATGTAATCACGTGGGTGAAGATGGCCATGGATTATGGGCTAACGCTTGTATAAAAGGGGATGGGAGGGACCATTTGGATCTCAAGGTAGGATGTAAGAGGCGCTTCTAGCTGTTCACAAATCCATGAGTGGCCGAAGTTCAGTTTCTCATATCTCTTGTATCTGTGTTGTTCTCATCGCATTCTTTTCCCTTTCAATGAAATTGTTACCTTTAGTCAAAATATAAAGTAAAATAAATAAATAAAACTAAGAATACTCGGACACTTCACACAGCAAATTTAATGAAAGCATAGATAAATGAGTCTACACATTGGAATAACAATTATAGTTTAGATGTCAAGGCTACCTTAAATTGAAGTTGTACAAGCATCTAAAAGTTTGAAGGGAACTTAATACTCTCGCCATCTTGAAATCGCAGGGCCGTAGACTTGTAGATGTAAAATTCGAACCCAGCATGCAATTTCGGCAAGTCAACCTTCACAAACACTTCACTTCAGTATTTCTACAAAGATAAGAATTTCATCTATTGGCACCAACTGGGAAAAGATTTGAAATGTGGATACAGTCTAAAAATGCTATAAAGAAACTTCTGAAATACTGAGAACCATCACAAACTAAATGATTAAAACTGCAAATAATATAAGACTGTTATAATCCCATCGGTTTAAAGCACAATGGTTTAGATTTAGAAAATGGTTTGAAAAATAAGTAGTCATTACTTTATGCATATTTTAAAATCTTCAAATTTCAACACCAAGTTCAAATTGCATTTTGCATGAAATAGCATGATGAACACGGTATTTGTTAAGGATTTTATTTTAACCAATCAAACAAGCAAGAATATATTGATAAAAACAGCCAATGCAACTGAAGGGGTCACAATGCTAAAGACAAACTTACAAATAGTTACATGCTAAACAGACTACTCCAAGCAACAACGTGTTAATTGTTGAGGATTATAATGGTGAAAGAATAAAAGAAAATATCTCCTTCTCAGAGAAATCTCGGGAATGGGCTTTGATGATGATGATGATCTCCTTCTCAGAGACATGAAGATGCTGACAGTTTGGAAACTGATCTATCTAAATCTTGGCATCGTTGAATGATCGTGCTCATTCACAAAAAAAGAAAGCTAAAACTCAGTTTTTCTCGTAGTGGTCCCAAGTTTTAAACTCTATCTATTGTGCTTTACCTCTGGATTATCTCTACATGTCCTTGACCAGCACACACGTCCTAACTAGCACACAGGAGGCCCAATTGGACTTATTTTGGTGCTTCCCAACCTTTGGTCCGTTGGGGTTAGGCTTTAAATTTTTCGGCGAGGCCCTGGTTTAAGATAGTGAATTCGGGATCTGATCTCTCCTCCTCATTGATAGTCCACTGCAACCAGAAATTGGAACCTCTAACGTTGCCAATCCCTTGCCTTTGCAACAGATACGAAATCCACTCTCATCTCTATGAGATCCCCCCATTCGAGAAGGCCTGATGCTTTTCCTTTAATTTTCCTTTGGATGACAGTAATTAGGACGAAGAGATCTCTTTGTAGGCCCCACTTTGGAGATCTCTCTGACCTGCTGTATCCATTAAATTACCTGTCTTTATGGCAGTTCGATTAATGTTGCCTGAATCACGATTTATGTTGTTAGGGGCGAGGTGACACGCCAAGGTTCACACTTAGAGCCTTGGACAGGGAGAGGTAGTGTTACGGTGAACCCTTTCTTAAAAGAAAGAAATTTTAGTGTGGCAGCCGCCACTTTGAATATGTATGGCCTTGCCGCCCTCAAGGCTAGTGTGAGATGTTTTGAAGAAAAAATAGAGCCTTTCGAGATTTGGCAGAGCTTGAATGACAATGAATCGGAAGTCAAGGCTTGAAGGATGAAATCTGGACAAATAGTTGAAACGTGATATGAAATGTTATAATGACCAGGCACCCTTTTGGTTTCATCGTTTTGGGTCTCAAGATGAGCACCTACATTCTCTAGGATCCCTTTAGACTTCCACTCCACCTTTTTAGACTTTCTATTCGTACAAGTATGCCAGTTTTATTTCTTTGTGTTAATACCAACAGCTGCTTGTTTTGGTAAGTTTTCTATCTCTGCCATCTCTAGTTTTCCTAGTGACACCATGGTTGCCATAGTAGCTTTTTTAGATGACTGCAATTCTAGGTTCTTAGCAACCTTTGTGGCATGGAGGATCATAAAACAAAGCACAACCGTAGACCACTCAAAGGCTTGGCAGAGATTCTAACCATCATCCACTCTACTACATGGTCCATGTATGTCATCAATCAAAGTTGTTGACCACATATGAGCGATAAAATGTTGTTGAGGCCAAGGGGTAGAGATTTGGTAAGAGGTATGGAGTTATGTGATTGATGTTTAGAAAGAGCTGGGTGGTTGAGACGGGTTGGCTTGAAAGTGATGAGTTGTGTACATTTGGGAACACGGCTGATTTCTACCCACCAAACATTTGAATATCTACCCTACTCCCAACCAATCTTCATTGTTTCTTCCTCCAGGGAAGATCAAGAGTTAGTAGTCCGAGCCCCAGTAGAACCAGGTCATTGCACAAAGGCCAATCTTGTTTTTGGCAATCTTTACGATAGACCATCTGGTTCCATTTCCCAGTGGTTGGTTGCTAACTAATTTTTTGTTTGCGCAACATGCAAAAGCGCTTCGCTCAACCAAAACACCTCATCCTCCTTCAAGCAAAACTTCTTTTGCAGGTATCGAGTTCTCTCTATTGCTTTGTACCAATTGTGCTTGCAACTTACCATGTTCGAAAAGCCTCCTTTCAGCTTTAAATGATCCATTAAACAAACAAAAATGGGATAGGAAGAGCTTCCTGTTGAACTGTGGGAGATAAGTCAACAAGGAATTTTCTTAACTACAATTAGGCTGTGTGATTGGAGACATTTCTGCTGCAGAACCTCACCACTAAGTTTCACTACACAGACATGAGGTAGATTGCTGTGCAGATGCACTACTTGCTAGTAGAAACTAGAAAGCACAGGGGAAATTGGTTTTTGAAAGGGACTAAGGTTGCAGGTGAAGGGAAAGAAAAGAAAGTGTGTTCAAAGTTTTTTGCTGTAAACGGAAAGGGTTTGAAAGTTTTTTGATATTTTGGTTTTTCTGAAAATTGTGAAGGAAGGGCAGTGAAGGAAATTTGGTGCAAACCTGGTAGTAAAAATCTACATATCCAGCCGGATTTTGAAAAGGATTTGAACACTAACTTGCATGGCTAACCGATTAACCAAATCAAACCTCAATCTCTTCTATTAAGACTTGATACAAACTGGAAGAGACACTCAGAACTCCAGCAAGGCAGCAAACTTAGGGAAGGCAGTGCAGGGGGGGCCTACCCCTCATGTGGCTCTGATTGTGTCATGCTGAAGAGTGAAGAATTCCTAACAGTTCCCCTTTTGTTCAAACCCTAAGCTAAACGGAGAACATGAAGAAAATATCTAAGCACGTTAGGAAAAAAAGCTTTTGCTAATGGAGATGTGGCATTACAATATTAATAAATCATACAAAAGGAACAAAATATGGATATCAAAACTTACTTCCTCGGGCTATAAGAAATTTGAACAAGTAATCCTTTATCCAAATTTCTTTCAAAAACAGATGTTGCTTCTGCAACCCCTTTGACAACCTGCAAAATAGTTTAGTTAAATAAGAAAAGGTGGCTTTCACAAGTATGTTAACCATAGACCAACTTTGTAAGAGAAAATGTTACTATGACAACAGAAAATTTTGAAAGTTTTATGGAATTTCATTTACATTTACCTAAATTCCTAAATTACCTTTACCAAGTCCACAACTCAACTAAGTTTGAGATGGCACAGACCAGATACTCTTGGGAGGAACTTTCCACACTTGATGAGGTGCACTCCTCAATGAAGATAGTTGTGCGTTGGTAATTCCTCCTCCATATATTATCATATCTTTCTCTCTTTTCCAAAATAATCATATCACCCTCCTATTTATCATACTGGCCCTACTATCACATTCTAATTCCCTAGCTCCTAAAGCTACACGAATTATCTTCCACTTCAGGAACTCTCGAATTGGATTTTCCATGACAATAGAACTTGGCAGTGTGTCATTGTGGCAAGCAAGAAAGGTAATATAATATCAAGCATAAGTTCCAGAACTTGATTAAGCTTGGTATTCTTAAGTCTTATAAAAGGAGTTCTCGGGTGACAAGAGTTCGCCTACATGCTATTTACCTAAACTCTGTTACTAGGCCAGATTATAAGAAGCTTCAACCCCTGCTGGCACATCCAGATAGTTGTTCAACTTCGTCCTTATTCTGTATAGGCCAGACAGTGAAACAGGTACTTCGGCATTCATTCTTTCCCTTTTGACTCTAACGTTGTTACTCAAGAACCACTTATAACTGATTGACACTTAGTGAATTTATCGTCTTTACAGTCTTTCTTCGAACACAGAGATGAAATTTCAATAACTTCCCACTATAAGTATTACAACGGTCAGGATAATCAACTAAGCACCAGCAAATTTTTTTTGTATGAATAATTTTTCACAGTGATGACATTTCAAAGTTTCTCGTCTTTCTGTGGAATCTTCTTATGCCCAGCCCTATTTTTTCTTTTGGGATGCATACCTTCTCCCAAGAGCGTAATTGAATGGCTTTCTTATCAGCTGAGGAGCCCCACAAGAATATCCTTCATTATCCTCCATCCTTCTAGCAATAGACACAGGGATAGCCTGAACTATAAATTATTTGTTATCTATCGATTATATTTTCGTCTATGGAAAAACAAGGTTTTATAGATCCCTGAACCATAAATATGTTACGGCAGGGTTGAACCCTGGACCGATGATACCCTCCTCCACAAACTAAGTTAGTTGGAATTAATAAATTTTTATTTTGTGAGTCAAAATTTTATTTATTTGTCCTGAACTTTTTGTTTTTGATCCATCTCTGAGTAGTAAGATGATTGTGGGTTCAAGTCCTTTTTTATATTCATGGTTCAAAAAACATATTAGTTAATGGAAAATATGACAATCCAATGATTTAAATCATAATTCAAGATCATAGGTCACATTATATTAGTTGTATGTTCATCCATCAACTACATCATTTGTCATACTGAAATCCCATTTTCTGTTAACGACGTTCATCAATGTAAGAGATATGTGAGTAGCCCTAGTGATGCAAACCCGAGACAGAAGCATAATCGACTAATCAAGTGAACATTATTTGATTAAGGTGAATAAACAAACATTCTCAATCGCCGTTTACATCAAAACAATAGCACAAACTGCAAGCATTAACAAACTATATTTAATTAAAAGAGAATGTGAAATAACACCTGCCAAAGTGCTGTGGTAGAAGCTTTGAATGCGTTCTCTGTGGCCCATATATAGATCCCAAGCACTGCCATACCACCGAGTAACATTGGAGAGACCTGAAAAGTAAGTTTATAGTGAATTCAAGTACAAAATAAAGTATTTAAGAATCAAAACATGAAACAAAAGCAGAGCGTAATTCATGGAATTTGTACCTGGCGAGCATGTTCAGAGACCCAATCAGAGTCGATTGCGAGAGAGTGTGAGGATTCTGCAAACAGATTTTTCCCTTTAGAAGAAGAAGCCTTTTTGGCTTCGGGTGAGACTAGGGAACAAGGTGGTTCACTAGCATCGTTGGATGGAGTTGGGATCAAATCGAAGACATACCCTCGATCTAAAGAGGAACTGAGCTTCCCTATAACTAGACCCACTTCAGCAGGCCGGCTACATCTGAAGAGACGCTCCTCTGCTAATTTGAGTCGTATTTCGTCTCCAACTACTGATTTCACCATTTCTTTGATCCAACTGGTGTCGTCTCTCACTGGTAGTGTCTCTCTATGCCGTTTATTGTACTAGCGCCGAAGAAAACTCATGAGGGCGGGGGATATTGCCACCACTCTTTTAAAGCGTCTGCACCGCATTTTTAACGAAAAGGAAAGAATAATATTAACTGGGTGTGATCCGATCACAATTTTTTTTGAGTAATTTTATGCTACCTTGTTTGGATGCAATTTTTTTGTGCATCTTTGGATTTTTTACACTTTTTATCCTTCTCTTTAAAATACAACTACAAACACCATCTACAGAAGAGGTAGAAGTGTCAAAAAAAACCTAAAGAGACACCCAAACAAGGCAGTGTAGAATTTTTCAATTTTTTAACAAAGAAAGTTATACGCCACTTCATCCACCTACAAATTTTAAAATTCATTGACATTTAGTCGGCAAAGTAGGCACGTGTAACTTTCTTTGTCAAAAATCTTTATCCACGAATCTCATCTGAATGTTAATAGGAAGTTATCAAACACATTTTCATAGCAACGTCATTCATATTATTGATATCTGGAGACATGTTCTTTTTTTATAGAGAAAGTTGCAAGCACCATTTGACCCACCTAGAAATTTCAAAATAATTGATTTTTCTGTAGAAATTATTTCATCGTCGTGTAGAGTTAACATAAAGTTTTTTCATCCCAGACTAAATCATAAACAAATTAGCTACTTTTGTTTTTCCTCTCTTCTGGCGCTCCTCCTCATGAACACAAACTACAGTAAGCTCATTCAGATCCCAAACCATTTCCTGATTCTGACAATTAACCTGAAGCATTCCAAAACTCTTTTATAATGAGAAAATTGCCAAGTGCACCATCAATGTATCATCAAGTGTGAAATTGAGCTCTCTAAGAGTGAGGACAAACTTAGAAACTTTGAGGATGTGTGTTCACACATTTTCACTACCATCATATTTTAGAGGGAGAAGTTAGGTCAAATTTTGATATTGTCTAGTTTTGATGGACCTTTGTTGTTCTATGACATCAAACAAAACTTTTGTGGTATTTTTTTTTTTCAGGAATAATGCCCCACATGATTGAATTAATAGAGGAACGAATGATTAGTATCACCATCTTATTAGCATTAACCCATTTATCATGGGCAGCCTTAGCTTTTGCATATGACTCTAAATGGTAGCGGGTTTGGTTTCAGTGAGCACAAAATCGTACTCAATGCAATCTACAACAATTTAAAAATTCATCTTCCAAGTTGAATAGTTTGAGTCCATCAAAGTCTCGATACCAGTCAAATGTTTTTAGATCATAAAAGGGTTGATAAATGCATGAAGCAATACGACATCAAAAACATTAATTAAAGCAATAATAGATGTAATTAATATTATTCATCGATCAATATGATCTAGTGTGTATGATTGTGTTTTGGTCAATGTACTTCCACTGTGAGGGTTTAGCAATGCACTATCTAAACCCACATTTAGGTAGTGAATAAACATGCAATTGCTTCTTCTTCTTCTTTTTTCTTTTTTAGCTGAGTTTTTATAAGATCTCATAACCATCAAATACCATAATTATCCACAACATTAATATTAAATACAATAAACATCAAATGTCGCCAATTGGGTTCAAACCCATGACCTGTGCTTCAATCTGCTACACCTATATCAACTCAGCTAGTACACCATTGGCATGTTGCAAGTAATTCACCAACATGTGAAGCACAAACTAAATCTAAATGGCAGTAAATAAATCATATGAGGCCCAAACTAAATCTAAATAAATTTAGACTATGCAAATTTAAACTCCAACTATCCCAAATGAAAAATAGTAAGTGAAGATCATTATGGAATAAATCAAAATCACAAGGTTAACATTAATTACAATAATTGATTAACAAAATAAGCCAAATAATGCTAGTTTAAATTAGCTAAGATGTATAGAATGTGTTAATGCAGGAATGATCTACAGAAATATATACACAACCTACAAGTTGTCAATTAATTGAACCTTATCAATTGATTGTACACAACAAATTACTAGAACCTTAGTTATCATTGTCGACATACTGTAGAAATGGAATGACAATTTGTAACTAATTTAATTCAACTAATGTATACAAAAGAGGTAATTTAATTCATTTTCTGTATACAAAAAACATGAAGTAGCAGTTTCGTAATTTGCTAACTTCTTCATACAAAAGGACAAGAAATTGTAGTTTCCTAATTAGTTTTCCTTTGACATTTTAAACAAACAAAAGTGTGCATCTGGATTTATTATACTATTCACTTTCTTTTCCCTCTCTTATCATATTCTAAGCATTAAAGTAAAGGAAACCGAAAAACAAGGTGGTGTGCGAATCAATAGACATATTTCTTATAAAACCGGATTCACATAATCTGATTCTTGGGACCATTTGATAGCCAATTTATTGTAAGATTCTACTAATCTTCAACAACAAGATTTGACGTTTTTTTAGAAAACAAATTGGGGTTCTCTTTAGGTTTTTGAGATTTTCAATAGAATCTTAATACAAACGTACGTTGTCGCATTAATACAATCTTCCAACAGATTTTTCGTGAACAAAAGCAACATACAAATGTACGGTAAAGTCGTACGTATTATAATACCAGGCCTCAACCAACCTTGGGTTATGTGCATAGTTGGACAACCCAATTTTAGGCTATGATACCTATTATAATGACCAACTCTCAGACCACTAATATTGTTGCTACTTAATTAGGCTCTAATACCAACTCTTAGACCACTTATATTGTCCTACTTAACCACATTCGCAGAGCTGTGAGGTTATAGATAAATCGTCAATAAATTGGATCCAGTATGGATCGAACTCCCTACCTAATGAATTATCGAACTCCCAACCTCTGTTACCATCGGCCAAAGCTCTTGCCATTGAGTTGAAAAACTCTTAGTGTTAGAAGTGTGAATGTTAACACTTAACAACCTCCCTTCAGACGGTTATCTAAGCATAAGGGACACCATTGGCACAACCATCATCCCTACTCGAGTTAGACACATTTTCAACACACCTTCTTATGTAACCATTATCACTCAACGAGTTAGGCACCTTTCCAGCAAGGTATCATAGTTTGCTTCCATGCCACCTCAAAAAAAAAAATGAAGGCTTTGTTTCTCAAAATGTATTTGACTTTGTTGTCATGCTTACTTTTCATTTGTTAATGAAGAAGAATGTCAAAAGCAAAGCCTTCGCTATCATCGCTATTCGATCTTTAGCTTATAAAAATTTCCTATGCAGAGCTCTTGAAAACAACTAAAGGTTTTTCTATTGATAACTTGATTGGTATTCGAAGTTATGGTTTGGTATATAAAGGAGTTCTTAATCATGTTAACAATCACTAAGGTCAAGGTTTTCGATCTAAAAAAATGAGGAGATGCAAATAGTTTTTTGTGTGAATGTAAGCCTTGAGAAATCTGGGACACCAAAATCTTATGAAGATAATAACATCTTGTTCCAACATTGACTTTCAAGGCATGACTTCAAAACACGTGTTTTCAAATACATGGCCAATGGAAGTCTAGAAGACTGGTTACATTAAAGTGCAAGGTGGAAGTGGAGAAAAAAATGAAAGAGGCGAACCAAGTTTTGGAGTGGGAGCTACAACCCCTTTGCCTCTGATAAATGCAGGTGAATTTGACGTTTGTAGGTACCGCTGGAGCCGAAGGAAAAAGGTTTTAAATCTCAGGGGTTAAAGGGCATTTGCAGTGGAATATATGGAAAGGGAAGCGTGAGAAATGGATTGATGGAAATATGACTGAAGATTGTGATCTGGACAATCAAAATAGTGTGATATGTGGCCTTGTTGATGCACCATCAGATCTAATTATGCCTTTGCTGAGGTACCAAAAGGAGTGGTCGGCATGGGCAGTGAAGCATGAAGATTCTAAAGCTAGAGGAGGAAACCTTGCAGATGAGATGGGAATGGAAAAGACAATACAAGCAATTGCGCTAATATTGGCCAAACGACAGCTCAATTGCTCACTTGGAATCTAAGCCATTGTCATAGTTTGTCATGTGGCTGCTGTGAGCCAGTGGGGAGTAAGATAGAACGATTTACTTCAAAATGAAGCACAATGGTTCTTGTTTATCATGGGGCCAATAAGGAGAAGAGTGCCAAAAAAAATTTGAACTATGATTTTGTTATTACTACATACTCCATTGTTGAGGCTGATTCCAAAACGAATGTGTTGCCTCCCAAATAAACTATATTATGATTCAAATTAAACTTAAAATCTATATATTAATCTGGCATAACCAAATAAATAAATAATCAAAGAAATACGACATATCAAGACCTCACAAAGCATTGTCATTGATATAATTGTCAAAAATCAATGAAAATTATGATCATATGACATCAAATGATTTGCTACTTAATGACATCAATGAAAATCATGGGTGCATTATATATCAAAAATATGATAAAAAAAAAATTTCATGAAGTTTTGTTGCATTTTCATGGGTGCATTATAAGGTTGCTTACCTTCAATCATTTTCATGTTACGATTGAAGTTTTGTTGCATTTTCATCATAGCATGTTTCATTTGTTGCCTATCCAACCGCGTCTCAATCAAGATACCATTGATCTAACCAACCAATGCACAACATCTTCTGCCTGTCAGTCTTGCATTTATTGCAAGTCATGAAACCTTTCATTATTTACCTCTTTTGATTGTTTTTGTTCGAAATGTTTTATCGTGCACAAACAGTTAACCGACATGATGGCATTTTTATTCTCAGTCGTAACCACAACTTTCAAATTTTCAACAATTTCGGAAAAGTGCTTTGACTTAGAATTTTCAACAATATTTAATGGTAATTTGCTAATTTTTTTATGGTATAAATAATGGAACTTACGGGCGAAGTGATCGGGATACAATTTTTACTAAATTTTGAGGGCATGAGGAATGGAATCAAGAACAACCAGAGCATTCCTGCAGATTCTGGAAAATAAATTACTAATGAAAAATTTTATGGTATAAAGAAGGGAACCTACGCCTTCTCAGTGAGCTGGAAGATTCTCCACCGAGATGTCATCTCAAGAAGTCGAAAGCTTTTATAGAAGAAACTTATTTTCATACAAGCCATTATTTTTGTTGCTAATGGTTGTTGTTGAAAATAATTTGTACACGGCAGGAGGTTCAATTTTTATCTTAATGGGAGTTCCAAGTATGCGATAGGAGGCACTGTAAAGATCCATTAGCAAGGTTTTTGGCCGATACAACAAGATTTGCTTACTTATCGCATGATATGGCCTCAATGGGAAATAAATGGAGCACCTAACAACGCATCTTCACAAGCCAAGAACTATGAGAACTGGCAACAAATTTTTAACACCACAACTTCTACTGTCCCACACCACCAATTTATTTTTTACCTGCTAACCCACACCACCACAAAAAACACAAACAATCGTCTCTCTCCTTCGCACACGTATCTCTCCCTCCCATTGTCTTCTCTCTCCTACCAAGCTCGCCTAATTTTTCATTGTCGCCTGAACTTGCCATTGTCCCCTCTCGAATCAGTCGACTGCTTCATCCCTTCCCCACTCAATCGACTGCTCTCTCTATCTTTTGTAGTTCCTTAAATTTGTTTGAAATGAGTTTGGTTGAATTTTTTATGTCGAAATGGATGGGTTTAGTGAACTTGATGATTGTAGACTTGTAGATTACAACGGTGGATGTGAGGGTGAAAAAGATGGACAATTTGAAGAGGAAGAGCAAATCACTCCACTCGAGGTAGCACTCTCAACTTGAAATGAACTTGCATTTGTATTTTTTTTTCTTGTTGTGATATTGTTGTTGTTGCTATTGTTTGTCGATTTTACTTATAAGTTCATTATTTTATTTTGTGTGTACTCCCTTCTCATGGGTGTAATAAAACTCGACATACCTACTAACAATCATGTTGATGGCATTGTTCATAGTAATGATGACATGAACAATGAGGAATGGAAGAGGCGCATGACGATAGTGACTTATTTCTTACAAAAAAGGTTAGGTTAATTCGTGTATAACTATTCTTACAAGTTTATTGTTTATTGGTTACAAGTTTATTGGTGTTCCTAACATGGTTTTGTATTTTGTAAGTATGCACATCGAGGTCGGCTTTGATAGTTTGGTGCCAAGGCATTGGTAAAGATAATAACATAGTTGTTGTTATCCCTAAATAGGAACCGGCTGATCACAACCATAAGGGAAGGATCCATTTTAAATGTGAGAGGCAAGGAATAAGATTTCACGAAATTTCTCATTTTTTCAAAAACTTTTGAGGTTTTTTTAAAAAAAAAAAAATTTCGTAAAAATACAAAAATTAAAATTTTTCGAGGGTTTTTTCTAAAAAGAATTCGGGGTTTTTTCGTAAATTTTGGTGTTTTACGTATTATCATTTCTTCTAATTATTTATTGATTTTTGAAACCAACCCCCTGATTTTCTAATTATCATTTATTCTGCTTATATATTGATTTTTGAAACTGTCCCCTGATCTTCTAATTATATATTGATATCATGTTTGTTTCATTTCTTGTTATTTAGGTTTCATTTAATGTTTTTATTTACTTGCATCTTATTTTTTTCACATATTTCATATACCCTCGAAATTCATTATATATATTTTATATATCCTCAAATTTTTTACGTTTTTCCTTTACACACCGAAATATTTCTTACAATCAAGATCTTAAAATTAACTCAAAAAACAAATCACAATCCTTGGTGAGAGGGAAGGAAGTGAGGCAATAGGCAAAATAATGTCATTCGATCAAGTAGTACAAAAAAGTGTAGCTGCAATTTTAGTTGGGAGATATCCCACAAGGTAATGACTATTAGAAATTACATGTGACATGTAGAACCCAAAACCATCCTCGAGCAAAATCACTTTTTAGTCATTCGTTTGCTGGCAAAATAATGTCCTTCGATCAAATAGTACAAAAAAGTGTGGCTGCAATTTCAGTTGAAAGATATCCCACAAGGTAATGACTATTAGAAATTACATGTGACATGTAGAACCCAAAATCATCCCTGAGAAAAATCACTTGTTAGTCATTCGTTTGCTGGCAAATTGAATGAATATGAGATCATATATGTGCAAAATATGTCAAAGTCGGGTGTCAACGCTCGTCCCATCTTGGCCGATTTTAAAGAGACGTATCCCAATAATTTGTTGATTTTGAAGAATATTTGCAATGTCATTTCTCGGATAAAGACAGTCCTACTAAAAGGTAGAATGACTTTGCAACACACTATGTACTTGTTGAACAACAATAAAGACATTGAATGACATACTATGGATGAGGACAATCGATGCGTCCAAATATGTTATGCTCGAGATCTGACCTGCAAAACATGGTTAGATTGCCAAAAATACTTTGTTGGTGGTCGAAGGCGCTCCGATGCAAAACTAAGGAAGAAAATGAACTAGGACAGAGTATAGTTGTAGGGTTTTTCGTTCCTCATTCTTCTTATCTCTCATTTACCTTATATAATAAGAGTAGTTAACTCTATATGTGACTTAAGCATGCATGGCGCAATGAAGGGGGATGTTTTTCATAACAGTCTCCTCCTACATTGAGATACGTCATTGGAGGAGAGATTCCCATCATGACTTGTTTCCTTCGTAATGTTTCTATCCTCTGGGGAAAGGTTTGTTGGGCCTGAGGTTCTGGTCTTTAACCTGGGTCGTAGTAATGCCTCTTTGGGCTTTAGTGGTCAGACCTGTTACTGATTTTTGCTTTGAACCAAGTGTCCCTAATGAGAAATGATTTGTGCCACGTGTTCGGCTATGATCGAGTGGTTGTTTGATGTATCATCAACTATTCCCCCTAATTAGTAGGCTCGCTAGCATGGCTACTAACTGGACGACAGTAGGTTATCAAGGTTCGTCATCAATGTTGTGTGCAACATTTAATGTTGATAACAGTTGTGATCGAGGTGTCGTCGACTCAATGACCACAATTTAACTGCTACTCCGCTACACTACCAATTAGCCCATTTTGGCGTGATTTTAGGGTTTCGTGCAACTATCATTTTCTACGCGATCTCCCATTGGTTGTCTAGTCCTATATAAGGGTGTCAGAAAGGGGTGTTATCTTTTTTATGCCTTCTTTCATTTGCAAAGATTGTTTGTGTCATTTTCCTTTTATTTTCTAGTTAACAAACTTTTCACCATGAATCCCAAGAGATCTCTCAGTGTCGTTCAAATGACCACCTGTGGGGAGTTTTTCGACTGCTCCGCAGACAAATAGAAAATGATCACGTAGGTGTTCAGCTGGTGGAATACTCTCGTGTTTTATTTATATATTAAGTCTACTTGACTACTCTGTTTTCTCTCCGCGCTTCCTCTCAAACGCACGCTGCCGATTATCTTTGTCATCTTCCGGTATTAACTAATTTTTAGTTTACTTTTTTGTTGCATTTGTCTCCGATGCTTGATTTTTTAGGGTTTATTTCAACATTATTGGTTGAATTGTTAACCATTTGAATGAAGTTCATGATCATGAAATTTTTCTTTGTTTTGTGTTGAGGCATTATTTATATTTATATGAAACTGTATGTTTATAATAGTTAGTGTGAAGGGACATTCTTGAAATTTTTCTTTGTGTTGAGGATAAGATGTATTTTGATATGCAGAATGGCGAGTAGCAACACCAACAATAGTGGCGCTAAAAAAATTAACCATCGGGGGAAAGCTTGTGATGGTGTTGGTATGGAGTTTAAAATATCCAAATCACTAGACGATGATCCCAATTGTTTGTATTGGAAATGCACTAGTTGTGGACGGTATACTAATTGGGTATATGGAGCTGAGATCAATTTGTTGGTGAAGGAACATGAAAATTTAGTTTCAGAATTCAAGGATTTGTCCATTAAACTTGAAGCAATTGTTGAAGATGTTCGAAGGTGCTTGATGTCACGTATGGACAAATTCGAATGGATCAAGAAGAAGAAATGGAAGAAGATGGACTGAATTGAAGAAAGAACAAATGCTTATCAAGTTCTTAAACTCAAGTCTTCTATTACAATAAAACTTCTCTGTTTTTCATTGCTACAAGTCATTGCTATTTAAAGAAGAAGCTCTAACAAAATTCTCAATTTTATCCACTGTCTTCGTGACACGTGATTTTACAAGTGGTCCTAACTACTTTTTGAAACAAAATAAAAATTGAAAACATTTCAACTTTCCGCTTCACTTTGAACTCAATTTTTTAGCTGTAACACATTTCACTTCCCGCCTAAATTTGAACTTAATCTTTTAGCTGTGACATTACCCTCCTCTCTTCACCACATCATTGTCCTCAAGGATGAAAATTTGGGAAATGATGGGAGATAAGGGACCAATCCTCCCACGTTGCTTCACTGGCTGAAGAGTTCGAACTATGAATGAGGACTTGGGTAACAACCTTGTTATGGCGAGTAATCAACCGACAACCAATAGTTGCAATAGGTTCCACTGCGTAGTCGCCTTTATTATCCACCATGGGCAAAGTAGGGAGTACTGAAGCAGTGGAGCTTAACTTCTTCTTGAGCTGCGAGACGTAAAATACAAGATGTATTTTTTACTGAGCAGGAGTTGAAGACGGTTATGCAACAAAAGCCAATACGCTCAGTGACTAAGAACAGACCATAGAACCAAGAAGAAAGCTTCAAGTTCTTGCAAATTTCAACTGATGTTTGTCGATACGGTTGCAAATTTAGGTAGACCCAATCATCAATTTGGAAGGAGCGTTCAACTCTATTTTTTATCAGCATACAACTTCGTTTGCTCTTGGGCTTTATGCAGCCGTTCCTTGAGTATATTAAGCATGTTGTTGCGTGTATTGAGGTATTGTTGAACTTCTGGGTTTGATAGAGAATCAATTGGTGGTAGGGCAAGCGAAGGAGGTGAATACCCATATAATGCTTGAAAATGAGTAAGTTGCAGATTTGAATGGAAGTTCGTGTTGAAACCAGTGCTCCACCAAATACAACCAGTGAGACCATTTTTTGGGAGCATGGCCGGTCATACATCGGAGGTATGTCTCCAAACATGCATTCGTGCGCTTCGTTTGTCCGTTTGATTGGGGGTGATAGGTTGTGCTCATTGCCAAAGATGTACCCAAAGCTTCAAAAAGTTGTTTCCAAAAGGAACTGAGAAATACTTTATCTCTATCTGATACGATGGATTGGGGCAGACTGTGGAATTTATATATGTTATGAAGAAAGCACTTAGCTACCATGGATGCAGTAAATGGATGTGATAAAGCCATGAAATGGCTAAATTGGTGAGTGGATCCACCACCACAAATATAACATTCTAGCCATGTGAGAGAGGTAATCCTTAGATGAAATCCATCGTGATATGTTGCCAAGCGTGATCAGGGACAAGTAGTGGTTGAAGCAATCCACCATAACCAGATTGTTCATTCTTGTTCTTTTGGCAAGTGTCACAATAGGTAATGAAGTGGATGAGTTTGGTTTTCATGCCATGCCAGTAAAAGTATTGCTTCAAGTGTTGGTAAGTAGCATTTATACCTGAATGACCACCAAAAGCAGAGCAATGCAGAATAAAAATAATTTGTAGTCTGAGGTCACCAATAGATCCGATGTATATGCATTGTTTGTATTTTAGTATACCTTGATGTAATGAGTAAGGAGGGACTGAATTAGGATGAACAAGTAACTTGGTGATGATAGCTTGAGCATTGGCATCAGAGGTGTAAATTTGTATACATCTGTCAGCCATTAGGGACCGACATGGGAGATGGCTAGACGTGTAATAGTAAAAGCATCTCTTCATGATAAGGCGTCGATCACTTTGTTCTCTGAGTCCTGTTTGTAACTGATGGAATAGTCATAGCCAAGCAATCTTGTTAGCCATCGTTGTTGCAAAATGGTCATGATTTTTCTGATCAAGAAAATGCTTTATGCTCTGGTAATCGGTAAGGATATAGAATTTGGAGCCTAATAGGTAGGACTTCCATTTATGAACAACCATAACAATGGCGAGTATTTCTTTTTCGTATGTTGATAAGCCCAAGTTCCTGGTGCTCAAAGCCTTACTAAAGTATGCGATGGAATGATTTTGCTGTGACAGAACAACGCCAATAACCATGGAACACGCGTCTGCTTCTATATAGAAAGGGAGTGAAAAATCTGGTAGATGCGAAACTGGGCTGGAACACATTGCCAATTTAAGTTCATGAAATGCTTTGGCAGTCAATTCACTCCAATTGAAAGAGTCTTTCTTCAAGAGATATGTCAATGGATTGGCTATAATCCCATAATTCTTAACAAACTTTCAATAATATTCGGTGAGGCCAAGAAAGCCAAGCAAATCTTTTATAGTGGTAGGGATTGACCAATCCATCATGGCCTCAATCTTGGAGTAATCTGCAGCCACGCTTTGAGGAGTAATAATGTCGCCGAGATACTCTAATTTGGTTTGTCCAAATGAAGATTTGGATAGCTTACCATATAGACAATGTTATCTGAGAGTGGATAAGGCAATGTGGAGATAATGTAAATGTTGCTCCATAGACTTACTGTATATAAGAATATCATCGAAGAAGACAAGAATAAACTTGCGCAGAAATGGCTAAAATATATGGTTCATAAAAGCCTAGAAGGTTGTTGGAGCATTTGTTAACCCAAACGACATCACTTTGAATTCGAAGTTGTCATGATGAGTTTTAAATGCAGTCTTGTAAACGTCGAAAGGATGAACCAAGACCTGATGATAGCCAAAACGAAGATCAATCTTGGAAAATAGTTGAGCACCATGCAATTCATCCAGAAGTTCATCCATCAATTAAAGTCATTAGAAACTTATCTTTGACAGTCATGTCATTAAGCCTGCGATAATCTACACAAAAGTGCCATGATTGATCCTTCTTTTTACCAATAAATTTGGAGCAGCGAACGGGCTGTGTGAGTGTTGAATTAGCCTTGAAGAGAGCATTTTCTGTACCAGTTTCTCTACTTCGCCTTTATGCATATATGGAAATTTATATGGAGCTTGTGAAGAAGGGAAGGTGTTTGGTTTGAGGGAAATTTTGTGGTCTAATCAGGGGCGAACCTACTAAGAGGCGAGGGGGGGGGGGGGGGGGGGGGCAGCTTCTCCCCCCCAACTTTTACAATATTTTTATTATGGCTATTCATTATACATTTTGATGGTTATTGATAATTACAATTTTTATCATTGTTACTCGCCTAATTTTATATTTTCAATACGATTTTATAGTAATTGCAAACATTAAAAAAATTATTTAGTTTAATAAAAATTTATTTTTGGTCCTCTCGGAGCATATGATTTCTTTATGTCTATACAATTTTGTCATTGTGACATTCCCCTACTTTTTTGTTTTCAACTCAATTTTATATGTAATTGCAAACATTAAAGCAATGAATTGCTTGTTCACAAGTGGCGTAAAACCTTCAACCAAAAAAATATTTGAAATTAACAACTAAAGAATTCAATGAAAATATATGCCACTAGCCAACTCGTACAAAATTTGAGCCTCATATAAACATTTTTCAATGAAATGTATCAGGATCTTATTATGTTCGTAAATTTTCGATTTTTTTAAAAGCTTCAATTAGATATTTATCCTAATTATTTTGTAATTTTAGTTATATATTCTAGTTATTACGCTCGTTTGCCCCTTGCTAAGGTTATTGATATTGTAACTTTATTTGCTTAAAATTGGATTACACTTAATTCAATTTGATATATACAATGTATTTTAATAGTTGTATTTTTCTTATTTTACTAAATTGGATAGAATTTTTTTTTGCTTGCCATTTCGCCCCCTCGACTAAAATTCTGGATCCGCCACTGGGTCTAATGAGTGTGTAGGTGGAAGAGTAGTTGGTGATTGGAAGACGTTTTGATAGTTGCCCAAAAGAGAAGCAATAGGAGCAGGTGGAGGGACAGGTGTATCAACTAAAATGATGGGAAAAAATTGGCCAAGAAAGCAAGTTGTGTGTTTGGTGAGAAATTTTTGGAATTTGGTGCAGTGTAGAAGACATAAAGAGGTTGTGTTTGTAGTACCTTGTAGTGTAATTTTCTCGCCTTTATAGACAATGGTAAGTTGCAGAGTGTGCAAGTTTATGATGGTGTTGCCAAATGGCTTTAGCCAATCTCCGCCTAAAACCATGTCGTATCCACTCAAAGGGAGAACCCTTATCAAACCATGTCGTATCCACCCAAACTGAGTTTCTTGCTAGTCCATCGAAGAGGTTGACAAATGGTTGTACTAATTAGATGCTCTCCATTGGCAACTTTTACAACCATTTGTGGTGTAAAATTTGTAGGCCATTTAGTATCTGAAACAACCTTTGGGTCAATGAAGGAGTGTGTACTACCCGTATCGATCAATATAGAAATAGATTGTTTCCTTACTAACCCATGAAAAAGAATGGTATTAGAAGCATGACTCATATGTAATGCATGAATAGAAAGCTCCATGTCCGGCTAGATTTCTTGGGTAAAATTTATTGTTTCATCAATAAGAGGCATGGGATCAGGTTGTTGGTCATCTTCAAAGATTAGTAAGAAGAGTTGCCGCTGTTTGCAAAGATGACCAGGGGTGTACGTTCATCGCAGTTGTAACATAGTCTTTTGTCATGTCGTAGTTTCATTTGGATAGGTGTGAGTCGTTTGATGATAGGTGAGTTGGAGGGAAAACGTGGATTATATGGCATAGTTGTAGGATTTGATTTAGGGGAATTGATAGGAGCAGGAGTAATGGTAGGAGGACTTGGTTTTGTCCAATTGGGATTATAAGTAGTAGAATGATATGGTTTCCTACTACTGGTGGATTGGAAATGGAGCTGGTGAAGAAGTCAGACAAGCTTTTTGCTTTCTGGCAAGAGAGAATGCTTGTGAAACCGAAGATGGTTTAAACATTTGTATGATGGACTTGATCTCAGGCTTCAAACCACTTAGAAAAATCATAATGAAATAAGGTTTAGTAAGAGTTGGGTTGTGAAGAAGCATTAGCGATTTGAGTTCTTCAAATTTTTCATAATAAGTTTCAACTGATTGATCTTAGCACAACTTGTTAAAGGAGTCTACAAAGTTATTAGATACAGGGTCTTCAAATCGTTGGTAGAGATCATGAATGAGAGTAGGCGAAGGAGTATTAGGTTTGCCAATTTGATAGTCCAAAAACCATGTATCGACCTTGCCATCAAGGTGAATAGCAGCGATGGAAACTTTGTTGTCATCAGCAATATTGTGTAGAAAAAAAATCGTTCGCACTTTTAATCCAATATCTAGGTTGAACACTATCGAAATGAGGAAAATCAATTTTGGGAGAACGAAAAAATTACCTCCAACATCAGAGAGTGGGAGGAAGGGAGCTCTCCATTGATTGCTATTCACTCTGGTCAATAGAAAAGAACTTGCTTCTGCTCCCACGGGTGGTAATCGATTGTTCTGCATCATCTGAATGAGCTGGTCTATTTTTTTAATCTAATCGTTTCTCTTGTGCTTCTCCTGCTTGTGCAATTCGATTCAGTTCCTTCTTTATTAGATCTAATTGGTTTGAAGTATCTATCTGATATTTTTTGGTTTCTTTCATGAATGATTCAATTTCTCTAGCTCTGGTTTCCATGGTGTGAGGGGATCAAAACTCTCTAATACCAAATGCCACGTATGGACAAATTTGAATGCATCAAGAAGAAGAAATGGAGGAAGATAGATTGAAATTGAAGAAAGAACAAATGCTTATTAAGTTCTTAAATACAAGCCTTATATTACAATAAAACTCTTCTGCTTTTCATTGCTACAAGTCATTGCTATTTAAAGAAGACAAGTGGTCCTAACTACTTTTTGAAACAAAATACAAATTGAAAACATTTCAACTTCCCGCCAGTTTTCCCGCTTCACTTTGAACTCAATTTTTCAGCTGTAACACATTTCACTTCCCACCTAAATTTGAACTTAATCCTTCAGCTGTGACACTTATGATCACAATGAAGTTCCAATACAATTAACAAGAGTCATCAATGTAACTTTGTAATTTTTTTTTTTTCATTTGTAATGGCAATGTTTGTGTTTATTTTAGGGCTTATATTTGCCCTTGTAATTTCAAAAGAACAAGAACTGCTTGCCTTGCTCAATTGAACAATCACTAATTCTAGAAAGCCAGGCCCACGCCCCTCTTTGATCACACACCCACGTAGAAAAATATTTAATAAAATTAAAATAAATAAATAAATAAGTAAAGAAGATTTTCATAAAACTTCAACAATGTTGTTGTCTTATGATAGCCGAAAATTAACGCATGTGTTTAAAGTCTGGATCACATGTTCTATGGATTAGGGACGGACTTCTATGCTTCAAGTGAAACCAGACCACCTCAGCTTTTAACAGAAGGTCATGATAATGCTAACAAAAATTCTAACTGTCAAGGGAAATGGCGAGGAAAACAGCGAGGGGTGGGGGGGGGGGGGGGGGGGGGGGGCGTCCATCCCCCCGGGATGCGTGCATTGAAAAGTCAAGCGCGCATCCCGGGGGGATGGACGGTCCCCCCTACCCCCCTACCCCACCACCCCTACCTGTGGGGTCCCTCGCAGTTTTCCTCGACACTTAGACGGGAGTTCTATACTACTATTAATTAATTGAAGATTAATATGATGATCCTACTCTAAGGAAACTTAACCAAATTAATTTGCATATTGTTGTCTATTTTCTTCCTGCACAATAATCCAACAACCATTGATCATGGCTACTCAAGAGCAAATTCTGCAGACAACAACATGCACGTGCCTGCTTGATTTTCTGTAGTACAAAAAAGGTCTTGGGACTGATCAACCAAAAATTCAGGAAATGTAGTAAGGGTTTAGCTTGATGGTTTAACATTATTCGAAATTTCAAATTTGGATTAGTTTAATGCAGTTTTTCGTTGTTGTTGTAGAGTTTTCTTTTCGTATATGAATCCGTAGATTGTGTGTGAGAATGCAAGTGAAAGGATCAGTTCATGCCCTTTGGTTAGATCTGTTGGAGATTGCAGAAGGCTTAAGCTTTTTTCACTCTCCAGATGAAAGTGAAACTATAGCTTTTGATGCCTATTTTTTTTTAACCAGATGAGTTCTCAAAATCTAAGAGATATCATCAAAATGCTTGTGGGCATATTTTGAGTGGAGGCGTCGTTTTAAACGCTTATCTTGAAGTGCAACTTTGTTATGGCCAGATTAATGGAGGAAGGTGGATGAGGAAGAAAATGGAAACTTTTTTATGTGAAGAAAAGTGAGGGACATAATAAACAATGTGTAAGTTTCCAAAATAAACGGGATTTCATTTATTTTTAATTTATTAATCAAAACCTCCTTAATGCTCATAGATGACAAAATAAATATGGCGTCAATTAGAAAATGTCTAGATTGACAAGTTAATTGAGGGTGTAGACAGATGGGACGACCGTTGAAAACTTGGATGAAGGCGGTGAAGGAAGATATCATTGAGTTTGGATCAGGCAAGGATATGTGGGAAGACTGCATTGCTTGGAGAATCAAAGTCCGTGTAGCCGACATTGAAAGTATCGAAAATGGACTTTGATGATGATTGATGATACACCAAAACATAATATGTTCTACACCGTACACGTATCATGATCTCAAGGAATAATTGGACCAAGCGTCAGCCCAACACTGATCCGGCCCAACTGGCTTCAAGCCCGCATAGCGCAATCTGCCAGACGGATCCAAATTACTACGTCCTGCTAAGCCCACACGTCTCATAGCTATCCCCAATACCCGTAAGACCTGTTAAGACAAGTATCTCTGGGATCAACTTCGGAGGGACAAGCCAGCTACACCTTGTTTTCAACTAGGAAGCAAATACCAGAGTATACGTCGCACATGAAAACTTTCATCTATGGACAAAACTATAATTGGAAACTATTTAACGCGTGTCTAGGAGCACGAGTCTAATAGGGAAACTTCCCTTCACAACACAACTCCTAATTAGATAAGGATCTCGAAGAAGATCGCATTCCCTAAACTCTGCCATCGATGGTCTGGTCGAACCAAATATCCAACATTATAAATAAGACATGAGGTTGGTGAACAAAGGTACGCTGAAAATTCCTTGTTTACAACATTAAGCATTCCTCAGGTCAATGTCAAGCAGGGAGCGAAAATCAACTGCATAAGTTTGGCGTTGTTCGTGGGGACGACAGAGTTCCTAGCAAAATACTAACATCATCCCTCTTCAGATTTCAAGAAGATGGTGACCACTAGATCCCACAACAATGGAGAACAGGGGGACAAGTCAAACGCTCAGACTGGCGGTATACCACCACTTTCAGCGGTGCCGGTAACACAAGGGCAGTAGGCTCACACCCCCGCTCCAGCAACAATGACGGACCCCTGGATGGATTTGCTATCATCACAGATAGAAAAGATCGCTAAAGCAGTGGAGATTCTCATTCAGCAGAACCATCCGCTTGCCGATGGAGATCAGGAGCAGCAAATACCTCAATCTCTGGATGACAGCAGAAAGTAGGCACATGAGAGTCAAGCACAAGAAATTCTCATTCAGCAGAACCATCCGCTTGCCGATGGAGATCAGGAGCAGCACAGACCTCAATCTCTGGATGACAGCAAAAAGTAGGCACATGAGAGTCAAGCCCCTGCTAGTTCTCATTAGACTAGAGGTGGCGGCGCGGTCAACGCAGATCCAACTTTCAGGGTAGACAAACTTGCCGCGCATAACCCTTTCGGCCGAGGGGCTCACGACCCAGACATTTTGTACCGCCTTTCTGTTCCCGCGTTCGTAGATCCCATCATGAATGAAACTCTGCCAAAGAAGTTCAGCCCTCCGAAGCTTGAGTTATATGACGGGACTATGACCCGTTCGATCACTTGTGTCATTATCAACATGTAATAACACTTAAAGAACATTCTGAATCGGTGATGTGCAAAACGTTCCCTACCAACTTGAAGAAGTCAACACTAACGTGGTTCCACGGCCTCCCTTCAAAGTCAATTGTCTCATTCAAGACGCTGGCCAATGAATTCTCGACACGCTTTGTCGGAAGCCAGTGGATCAGGAAAGGCTTGCATTACATACTCTTCCTGAGGCAAAAGTCAAACGAAACACTAAGGGAATACTTCACGCGCTTCAATGACAAGCTGACGCTCATTGACGGCTGCAGCGACGATACCGCCGTTAGCGGTCTAAGAGAGGGAAAGTTTTATGACTTCCTCACCTTGGAACCACCCCTGGATATGGTAGAACTCTTGAAGGGTGCCCAGAGGTACATCACCTTGGAGGAAATGAGAACAACAAAGAAAGAAACTGTAATAGAAAAGAAACCTTATGTTTCTAGAGACATAAAGAAGGGAAAGAGGCAAAAAAATGAAGATAGAAACAAACAGAAGCGCAATGATGGCAGGTTGGACTTTGGTCGCGCCAAGCTAGATAAATCTTCCAACTATGTCGGATCCAGAACCATGACCCCCTCAACTCTAGCTTGTCGGACGTCCTTAATTACATGAAAAACTAGGAAGATCTGAAATGGCCCCTACAGCAGCGCAGAGACCCTCCAAATGCGACAACAACAAGTATTGCTCATACCACAAGGAGTGTGGCCATGAAACCAATGACTGCAATAATCTAAGGTACAAGATTGAGTACTGGATTCGCAAGGGAAAACTGAAGGAATTTCTGGGTTAAGAGAAAAGGCAGGACCGAACCAGGGAATAGGAAGAGGCAGTCAAAGAAATCAAGGAGACTCCGGGCATAATATACGTTTTTCACGAAGTCGGGTCTGAAGAAGAACAATCAAACAAGTCCCACAAGCGGACATTGTTGAGATGCAAACACAACCCACCAACGAGGACAAATGTGTGTATTACTCGAGAGTGCGAAACCCCATCCCGACCTTGATCTTCACAGATAAGGACCTCGAAGGTGTTTGCGCACCGCACAATGACGCTCTTGTCATTTCGGTCTCTATTGCAAGGTGGGAAGTGAATATGGCTCTGGTGGACACAGGAAACTCTCTCAACATCCTATTTAACAAACACATTCTGCAGTATGGACCTCAAAGAAAAAAACCTGACACCTTATGGCTGCCCTCTGATTGGGTTCAGCGGATAGAAATGCTTTCCGATCGGGAAGATAAGGCTAGCAGTGGTGGCAGGAGAGCCACAACTAAGGAAGGTCCTGCTCCTAAACTTCATGGTAGTAGACACACCGTCTACCTATAACCTCATCTTGGAGAGACCTTGGCTTCACCAAATGGAGGCAGTAGTCTCCACCCTTTATCAGTGCATCAAATATACCGCCAACCACTCGGATGGAACAATTCGCGGGCACCAACCACGTTGGCCACTTGAGCTGACTAAAAAACCAACCCGCTAAGCGCGGATGAATGCTGCATGGGATACCAGCCCGATCTTACGAAATTTGACTCGGGCCAAACACTCTTGCTCAACTACAAATTACAACGCATGTGCTCAACTACAACAGTTCACTCATGCCAACGACCGCAACTGACGGTCAGGTACATAACTTAAGCCTGCAATGACTTACCCCAAGGATGAGATGCTACCTGGGTAGAGTAACCCGCTGCCAAACCATCCGCAGAATGTTCATTATTGGACGCAACCACACAGTAGCAACTCTGAGACCTCACGAAAGAACATGTTAGAATCATTCGCGGCATAAACGGTTGAACTCTCAACAGTAGACAAACCATTCGGCTCCTACTAACCCAACCAGACCCGCAAAATGTAAAGCGTGCGACAGGGAGATCGTACAGAATCTGGGTACAAAACATACTCAAAAGAAACTTGTTTTCATTAACAGTCTAGATGAGAAGTACAAATGTACAAATCCTATTCCTCATTAGAAGGAGGTACAATTACAGAGGAACTAAGCTTAATAGGAGAAGAAGCAGGAGTTGCGTCTGCGCGTGCCTTAGCTTGAGCGTCATGATTCGGATCACCCTCTTCCTCTGACAGCTAAGAGATCACTCCGAAGTCTGCAAAGGACACCTTCTTGTAGTAAGAAAGGTCCCATTCTGGATGCTCTTCTTTCATCAAAGCCAATAGTTCTAGCCTCCCATGCATGATCCTGCGAAATTCAAACATGCCTTGCGCCTTGAGAAGCCCTTTCTCGCGCGCCTTTACTTCAGCAAGCTCACGCTCCAACAACTCCAGCTTGCCCATCAATGCATCAATCTGAGACTGCTAAGTAATTAGGCTACTTTTAACTGAGCTAAGTTCACGCTGTTCCAGGAGAAAGTGGTCCCCAGCTTTCCTTGCTTCCCGAGCGTTGAATTCCACATAAGCCTTTAATTGTTGTCTCTGGACGACCCACTCAGATTCTTTTCTAGTATTCTACTCAGCAAGAGACTGCAACTCAGAAAGCATTTTAGCCGCAGCTTCTTGCGCAACTTCTAAATCATGGCAGACCTGGTTCTTGCTGCCTCAAAGCATAATCAATGTCAACCTCCTAATGCCAGACCTGGTTGCTCATTTTCACGACGTCCGGAGCAAACAAACTCATCTACGCGTCCGGATGAAGCTTTCCCGGATGCGAAATTACGCCAGCACGACCCTTTACAGCCTCCACCGCACCTGGGCCCTCATCTACAACCTTCCCTTTCTCACTAGCAGCCGACCTTTATTACGAGTCGGCTCAGTGGAATCCTAAGGGAGAGTAGTAGACCCTTCATTACCTTGATATACAACCTATAGCGAGATAGAGGGCAATGCGGACTGCAGGAGGAATGATCCACGGTGCAACGACCATTGTCAGACGATCCACCAGTAGGATGACTGACCTCCGGGACCATAGACAAATCCTCGTTAGAGCCTTCCAATAAAACATGTCTGGATTAGTCAGCACCAGTAGAAGCCGCCACAGTAGCCAGCATCAACTAATTATTCAAAGCTTTAGCTTGCTCGGTACTCAACTTCGACGCATCATCAACCCCTGCTAATTGCAGGTGGTCATTTTCATGCTACAACATCCGCTGCACACTCCTCCCTCAACGAAGCGGGGCGTTTGGAAGTCGACTCGGCCCCAGCGCGAGACATCTTCGAGCCTATGAATGAAGCAAGTGTATCTGAAAGCCCCTCCGTGTCTGGAAGGGTGGGAGCCTTAATTTTAGATGCCTTCCTTTTCTTGGAAGGGTTCCACCTTCGGACTTAACCTTCAGCACCCTAAAAATAGTGGGAGCCACGTGCCAGTGGGCACACAACCCACTGTTACTGAAATTGGAAGGACAAATAACTTCCTCCACACTCATTCGAGGCATGTCACATAATGCCTCCATAGTGGTTTCCTCCTCCGGAGAAAGAATAGTAGTGGGGAACCTCCCTACAAAGAACACACACAACGATCAGCATACAATTAGCACAACGAAATTGAAGGGCGAAACTATACTTACAAAGTGGCTTAAACTCCTGCTCAAGCGGATGACCATTGAACTCAAAGTACTACGAATCCGAAAGAGCCAAGAAGCATAACTTCTTCTAGGATTTAAAGTCATCCGACAATTTCCCAAAGCAAGCCAGCGACTTCATCTAACACACGCCGTGATTGTTCAGTCGAGGGGAAGTCAATAACTGAATAACCCTGTGAGTCACGTGGACACCAGCATCCTTTGCCCTATCCATATAAGAAGAATAATCATGTACCCATTCGGTACCAACTGGGCAAGAGGGATTCCAAGAAATTCCAGAAGGCCCCAGATCTCGTCAAACATAGAAAACGGACACCAGTTTGAAGCATGCCGCAGTGCAAATAGAAGAATCCTTCTGGAAGAAACATTGGCGTATGATAATCACTCAAAGTATAGAGTGGCAGGTGTTCAGGAACCCCATATGTCTTCTGAATCTTAGCTAGGTTCGATTCGAAAACCGACTTATCTTCGAAGAACTGGAGGCCCTTAGCAAAAAGCTCATCGTCAAGGTGATTTTGGCGAGCCATGAAAAAAATGAATAAGCTTTCAATAAAAAACTGAACAGACGGAGTCTCTAAAAATGAAGAAATGAAAGAGTCAATCTCTGCAGAAAGGGAGATCTAAATAGGGAATGATTTCCCGCATTTTCTCCACTAAACTAACGCATGCTTAATTAATGGAGCGTGCCGCTCAAGTAATGGTTCATACTTAATCATCACGAGCGACGTATATTTTCAAGAAGGAACTTAGTGAACCAATACAATAGGTCACTAACTTGGGGGGAGCGGCCGATGATACACTAAAATGTCCTCTCTTCTACACCGTACATGTGTTATGATGATCTCAAGGAATAACAGGCCCAAACGTCATCTCAACACTGATCCGCCCCAAACAGCTTACATAGCGCAATCCGCCAGATAGACCCAAATTACTATGTCCTGCTAAGCCCACATGTCTCACAACCATCCCCAATATCCATAAGACCTGTTAAGGCATGTATCTCGAGGATCAACTTCGGACGGGCAAACCAGCAGCACCTTGTTTCCAACTAGGAATCAAATACCAGAGTATACGTCGTACACGAAAAATTTCATCTATGGACAACACTCCAATTGGGAACTATCTCCCACATATCTAGGAACACGAGTTTAATAGATAAATTCCCTCCAGATCACAACTCCTAATTAGAAAAAAAATCTCCAAGAAGATCTCATTCCCTAAACTACGCCATCGATGGCCTGGTCGAACCAGAACTCCAACATTATAAATAAGACATGAGGTTGGTGAACAAAAATACGCACAAAATTTCCTGTTTACAACATTAAGCCTTCCTCAGATCCTTGTCTGACTTTAGCATCGGAGTGCCATCGGCTGCAACAACGATGGTCTGTGGCTCACGTGCGTTCCTTGTGCAGGTTAGCAGATCAAGGTCAAGCAAAGAGTGAAAACCGAATGCATCAATGATGACGACGAATCAAAACCTCCTTAATGTTCAGAATGACAAGATTACTATAATTATTTCAAAAACTGAAATATAAATGTTTTGGATAAACTGAAAACTCGTTTATGGAACCAACTCATCTCCCTTATATTGTCTAAAAAGAATGGGGAACATGTGGCTAGCTTAAAAGGATTTATGGTATTCTAATTCATCTTTTGAATATCATAAAATTGAGAGGGTCTTTTCCTAGAGTTGGCACAAAGTTCCTGAAACCAAAAAAAAAAAAAAAATGTTGGTTTAGTCGTGCATGTCTCAAAATCCAATACAAACCATGTTATTCTCGTTCTTTTAAAATCGTACCTCTATAAGTGTTGCCAAGTGCAAGACTGAGGCTTCGCCCCATGGAGGCGCAATCAGTTGCAAACCTATAGGAAGACCTTGCTTATTGTGACCAACCTGAAAATAAACATTGCTAGTAAGGAAGTATGGTTTGCTCAGAATCTACAAACCAAACCAAGCACATTGTAGGGAAAAAGTTGCAACATATCAACCAACAGTTTTACAGGAATGGATTACACTCCAAGTTTGGTGATGATATTATACAGACTCCTTAGAATTCTTTCAGATTAAGATACAAGCATAAGCAACAAAAGCTTCATATGTCATTATTTTTATCAGTATTTTCTTTTAGAGAAATTAAGAATTTTTAATAAACCATAAAACAGAATATTGAAGAAGAAAAATATGATAAATGACAAATTTTGAACGGCTTGGGAGTGAGCTTCTTAATGAGCCTCAAGCGGTCAAAGTGGCAGCGTTTTGGAAACTGCATCATCCTCACTCATCCATTCAGCATATATATCAACATTTTCATAAGAGAACACTAATTCCTAGATTTAATGTCTGAAAGCATAATTTCTTTGCTGACATTTCTGCATATTGACGATTTTAAAACGAAAATTCTAAATGGCGAGGAAAGGGGCGAGGGGGCGGGTGTGACCGCTCACCCCCTCGAGATGCGCGCTTGCACCCTCGAGATGTGCAGCTTCGTGAATCTCGAGAGAGATGAATGGTAAAACCCACCCCCTCACCCGTTTCCTCGACGCCTAGAAGGGATGATTTTAAAAATATAGACAACTTCTAGCTCATGTACAGACTTAGTTGCTGACAGTAAGGACCAATCTTACAAGAATAAAGGATACTCTATTTTTTTAATAAAACTTTTGAAGAGAACACCATAGGAATTTTAATTTCCTTTTCCCTTTATATGTATAGAACTCATTGGGATGGACAAATTGTGATGGTCTTTCTTCCCTCTTTAAATTCTTGATCAGCCTTCTAGTTCACATGTATCATTCCACAAGAAGGCCAAATTCCAAGCATGACCAGTATCTTAGCAAGATCAGCTCAGGAGTCTTGGGGAGGTCATATAGCCTCTGCTCTCAATCACATCAAAGATGCATGCATTTATCAGACAGTGAATCACAGAAGAAAGTATACTGATGTGGAAGCCTGTGTCTTAAACAGGATCTACTCTGTCTTTTTACAAACTGTTAAATGTCAAAGGCCTCCAACGTGTGGCATCTAGTAACAAAATTCACTTTTTTTTTACTTTTCATAACCGTCCAGTTCTCTATCCTGTTCTTACTCTAGATCCGAACTTTTCTTTTTTCAATAATGCACGAGCAAGTATTCATTGAAAAATATGAACTTTGTGCAAAAGGGACTCGCACAAAATCTTTACAGCTAAACTATATATCACATACCTGCAGGATTTAAGAGCAGGTTGGACGAACGATAAGGAACGTTGTTTAAAATACCCCAGCTAATACCCTAAATCCATAATAAGAACTTAATGTGCCTATAGATGATCATTCTTTCCCTAAACTTATTTTTGAATATCCTTTTGTTTCTCTCTCCACAGATGACCCACGTATTAGCCACTGGAAGCGTTTCCCATAACCAATTGCTTAGATAGGAAAATCTTAGCAGTCCCATTGAGCTGACTATCGCTGCAAGTTCTGAAATGAATCCGAGATCTGCTCCATTCGTTAGCCAATCTAGTCCAAAACTCTTTAGAGATGTGACAATCAAAGAATAGGTGATTAATGGATTGACAATGGCTCTTACAAAGAATGCATAAGGGATGATGAAACCTCTAATTGCCAATTTATCAATGGCAAGAATCCCACCCCAATGCTCCACACCAGAAAATTAGCTCTAGGAGCCACTTGCTTTTCCAAAGATTTTTTGAACTAAGACTTATGTTGATAGGGGTTCCGTCAAGGCTCCAAAGGCACTATTTTTTCTATAAATGCCTTGCTCCAACCTTGGAGCGCCATAGTCAAGGTGGTAGGCAACCAAGGATCATAAGACGCCTTCGGTAGGTTTTGAAAAATAACTCGCCACGAGATAAAAGATAAAGAAAAATCCCTATATGAGCTAAACTTCAAAAAAAAAAAAAAAAAAAAAAAAATTGACACTTCAACCTTATCAAAAGTCGTGAACATGGAATACTCAAACAAATGTTCTTCAACAATTATTTGCGGTTCCATAATTGGACATGGTCGTGTAACTGCACACTAGCTTATTGGATTGAAAAAGGCACCTGAGTCCCTTAAACTCTTGGATTTACTTGTCCATATTACTAATGAATCTTGATTTCCTCACAGGAAATGTCAAGGGCCTCGAGAATGATAGAATCCCAAGCTATGTTCGCTCTATTGTTAAGAAAATGAAACCGTATATAGCATTTCCTGGTGAACGAAGCCTTGAAAGTCTCGCAAATCTTTGATGGTTGTGGGGAAGAGGGCAAATGGAATGGTGGCATGTTCCATCTATTGGGAGTATGTTGTTTATGTGAGACCTGTAGGTGATGACGAAGGATAATCTCCTGGGAGCGTATTCTATATCTCTTGTTTTCCATATGTGTTGTGTGGCAGAGATAGATTTCTACCAGGGTTTGTGATCCAACTCGTAGTTCCAAGCGAGGGGCCTTTTGGGATGAGTTATATGTCATTAGAGGGTCGTAAGATCTTCCTTTGGTTATCCGCAGGGACCTCAATGCGTTCCGTTCCATGGAGGAGAAGACAAATAACCACATGTATTTCAAGAAGTATGAGGGACTTGCAGAGCTTGTGCACCAATGTGAGTTGGTGGACATCAATATCCGTGGTTCTGGTTTTAATTGGTCCAATAACGAAGTTCTGCCGACATGTTGCCAATTTTGTTGGGAAATAGGTTGTGAATAGGAAGAGGGGGATTTCAGGTTTGACATGGCTTGGTTTGACGAAGGAAGTTTCCCCCAATTTCTAAAGTAATGGCTGGAAGAGGCGAAATCAATGTTTTAAAAAGCGTTTTTCAGTACGAAGGCAATTAGGCTTTTCTTAATGCGAAGTGGTGCATTGATGGGTAACAAGGTGTGACGAGGCGTATGCCTTGACTTTTTAGGAAAAAGAAAAATGATAAAAAAATATAAAATTTTCATAAACAAATTGAAAAAATATATCAAACAATCATCAAAGAAAAGATAACATGAACCAATAATAAAAGTAATAGTGGTGTTAAGGAATAAGAACAATCATCGTGTACATTATAGCCAACATTCAACTCGTATGCAATGAAATGATTTTTAGCCGCTTCGCATCAATTGCCTTTTCAAAAAGTGGGCGGAGTGCATGGGGTCGGATAGCTATGTGGCATAGCTCATCATTAGGAGAAACTCATTCAGTGAAGAAACGATTAGTTTGGGAAGTTAGAGGCTAAAGTAGCACGCTTGATGGAAGAATTGAGACCACTTCTATTGAACCAGGGTTCATCCAGAAGATGAGTAACTTCTACCACGAGCTTAAAAAATGAAGAACTTGATAGCATTCTAAAAGTAGAGGAAAGATGACGCTCATGTTTTGGTCTTTATTTGGTACATGTGTTCCTCCCATTTTAGTTTGATATCCATTTCCAAGAGACTATAAATTGGTAGAATATGTTTGAGGCTCAACAATTTTGTTGTTGTCCCAAGAGCCATGTGCTTTGTATTTATAGTTCAATTTAATGAATTGTGAATCTTTCTCATAAATTAATTGAAGCTATGAGGTACCTAACTATGATAAGTGAGACCACTATCAGATTGTTGCACATAAACATTGCGTATTCATGGAATTTATAAGCAAATAGAAGGACAAGGTAACATTTTGTCTGAGAGATTTTGAATGACAAACATCAATCCAAATAGCAGCTAAAGATTAAAAAAAAAAAAGACTCACCTGCAACCTATAAATTTGTTTCCCGAAGCTTATCTTGAGAGAACTTGTAGGTATTTTAGGTGTCGTCATACTGTATGGAAAAGGAAAAGACACTATTATTTTACCACATAGACACTATTATTTTACCACATACTTGTTCCAAAAAATAATTCATATGGCCAATAACATGACAGCACAACGGTTAGAGTTTGGCGGATGGTATCATTAGGTCATGGGTTTGAACCCCAACTTGCGGCATCTTTAGTGGGTTCTGGGATCCTATATAAAAAAAAATCATATAAATGATTGATTCATAGCAATGTTTCACTTGCATAACGGAACTCACGCCATTTCTTTCTTTTTTCAAATGTTAAATTCATTGGTTGTAAGATGTAATACTCTGAACACTGAACAAGAACTTATACAAATGTTTTCTCATGAAAATTAAATACTAGTGGGATATACAAATTCCAATGCTGATAAAAGAATGAAAGACTAATCCCTTATACAAATCTTTTTCATAAGAGAGAATTTGAAAGTGGCTGATAATAATAACAAGTGATTGTGTTTCTTTATTTTTATAGAGTAATACTACAGTGCACTGGTATCTTGCCTGGTGCTACCAGGCACCGTAGGATTGCATCGAGATAAGTGTTATTACTTATCTCGATGCAATCCTACGGTCTGGTAGCCACCAGGCAAGATACCAGGCACTTTACCGATGCACTTAAGAAAAAGCCATTTTTATATACACACGAGGTTATTTGACACACACTTCTTTGAGGCCCACAGAGACCGAAAATTTGGGCTGATATTTTGTACAAATGAGCTCCCACCACGAAAATCATCCTCACCAGAAAGGGAAAAAAAAACATCTCGCTAAAACTCCCTTTCATTCTGACATTATCAGCCTTGTCAAATATAAATATTTGGTTGAGATTTGTATAAAAATTGATTGCTTAAAATGATTGCATTCTTCAATTTTGATATCATTGTTTGTTGGGGCTAGAAAAAGTTGAAATGCTGATATTTGGTGAGGATGATCTCCACAGAAAACAAGCTCATAATATTATATTCAACATATATAACTTGGTAAATAAGATATTGAGTTCTAATGAATCATAAAGATATTAACATAAACTTTCTTCTGGTCTCACTCTCACAGATCATTACCCATGACATTTAAGTTTTTAACAAATACTGGAACGACATACCTGATAGTGGGGTTACTATAAAGTCAACCTTCTTGAAAATGCCAAAAGGTGTGATGGCTTAGTGGTTGAACAATGGCGGATGGTACACTAGGTCATAGGGTCGAATCTAAAAAAAAAAAAAAAAAACCTTTTTGAAAATCTCCATGTGATAATACATTATCCTTCTGCATCTGATATCCAGATCATGCTTAGAAAATAAATAGATAAATAAACGAAGATATGCAGAACTTTATATTGAGACAACTATATAGTTTATTTACTAGAGCAGTTGATGCGTGTAGCCCAATAATTATAAGATTTATCTTAAATTACAATCCAATTATTCTAAAATCTTATAATTGGATAATGGATATTCGTTATTAGAATAATGGATATTCAAGGATGTAATAAGAAAACTGATCCATTTGAGTACCTCTACAGGAGCAACGAAAAAATTTAAGAGAAACGGCAGCAAGTGATTGAGTTCAGTAGTTCCTCATTGTATTTATTGAACTCTGAACATACAATAACATGGAGAAGACAAAATTGTTAATGGATAAGAAAAACAACTCCATATACTCATTACTCCTGAATCTTAAACTTTGCCAGCTAAACATGAATGACCAACATGCTCATGCACAACACCAAAGATTATCAACCATGTGCTCAGTATTAAAGCACTAGCATTCGTAATAGGACAGACCCTATGTAGCAAGGAAACTCCATTGTCGAAAAAATCCTCTGGTGGCCTATGTTCGGACACTTTCAGGACATTCCTTCAGACACTCGTTGCATAGATCATCAATTTTCTCACATAGGTTCCAATTTTATAAATGTTATACTATATTGAGCAAGAGTGTCCAGGTATTGGTGGGTCTTTTTTACGCGTCTGACGCCTTGTATCCATGCAAAGATGTCCAACAGTACCAGTGTCATTACATAGGATATACCACTTCACTTTTATCACCCCCCTTGTGAAACCTCGAAAAGATCAAAACATTTTGAAAAGATATTGTGGATTTTGACTTTGAAAAAGAGTTGTAGTTTTTATTTAACGTCAACATCTATATCACAACAACAATGGAAATTTCGTATAGTGAAATCCAAAATCAATGATCAAGCAAATCTGACATATTTTCTAGCAAATAAAATACAATGAACTATGTAAGTATGCATTATATCACCATTATGCACAAAGTCATTTAAAAAAATAGATACCACATCTCATCCAAAGACCCTAGCAACTAAATCCAATCTCCATGATCCATTATTTTACTAGCACACAACTTAATATCTTGCTTTGTAATTGTAGTAAAGAATAAGTAGGGATCGTTCTGGATTGGGGATTAGAGGGCTTGCTAACTAGCACTAAGGATAACTAAGAGACAATTAACTAAGTAAATAGGAAAATATTGGGGGTTGGATTCACTACAACAAAAGTCCTCTTTTATAGCATTTCTTAATAGCGTTTTTCATTCATTTGCTATAAAAGGCAATTTTTAGTTCCTATTGAAATCAGAAAACGCTATTAAAATTGGGCGGGATTTGAAAACGCTGAAGGCGCTCGCCCAAATATTGACATCTCGCGATTCTCCACTCCCTCCAACCTACAAACCTGCATCGACATCCTTCTCACGTCTCTATCTCCTGCAAATCTCCTGCTCTATGTCTCCCTCTCATGTTGACATCCTTCTCATGTCTCTCTTTCCCTCTCATGTTGACATCTTACATCGACATCCTTCTCATGTCTCCCTCTCCTGCAATTCCTGTGTTGCTCTGGAGAGAACGAAATGAAGCAAGAACGACAATAGCAACCGTCTATCTGTTGCTCTCTGTTGCAGATATGGTTTGGTTTGAGTGTTTGAAGTAAATGTACCTCTCTCTCTACTCCTTTCATCATCTTACTCTTCTTGTTCATTTCGATCACTTTTTCTCTAAAACCCAAGCTCCAAAAACGTGCACAGACAGATTTTAACTTAGGGTTTCTATTGATTGTAGAAGATTTGGGTTTGATCAAGCATGAATTTGTGACACGGATGATGAATTTGAGGATGGAGAGTTGGAGCTAATGTTTCATAGGTAGGTAACACATCTGATTCTTAGTTGTCATTTTTCATTTTATCATTCTGAACTGATTACTCTTCATTTCTATCCCAATGAAGATTGATTAAGTCAACAAATTGATTATGTAGTGCAGATTGATTAAGTCAACAAATGAATAGGTTTCAGGTCTTAAGTTCAAAAGGAAGGGGTGATTTTCTTTATCCTGTTTGGCCTCTATAGCACAATATTAATCTGCAGTTTCTCATGTAGTTTGCTTAGACGAGGAATGAAGCAGATAATTATCCGATTGGAGACACCAGAAATTCAAGCATTGGAAAAAGAGGGTAACAAGTCCGAAATCAGGATGAAGTAAATTAAGTCAGTCTAATTTATCTCGCTAAAGTACAAACATTCCAGATGTAAGTGATATGTGTACTGAGCAGCGTAAGAGGCTAACCATCGCAGTAGAGCTTGTCTCCAATCCGTCGATAATATTCATGGATGAACCAACATCAGGTTTAGATGCTCGAACGACAACTATTCTTATGCTGCAGTAAAGAATGTTGTTGGCACATGAAGGACAATAGTTCTTTTTTACTTAGTTTTTGGTAGATACTTTCAAGGAAAGTTGTATGAGACTAAGCTTATGTTTGCTTTCTTCAGGAACAATTTGAACCAGGTGGAACATTCTTACATTTGATAAGTCAATATCTTTTCTGGGAGGCGCCGGTTTCACTCTCTGTATAAAGATAAGCTGAAGTTATGCTATGCAGGTATGGGAAATTTACGGGATTAGTATCTTTTACTAGACATGTTTTGGATGTTTCAGTTCCTCCTTCAATAGTCTGTCAATGATTGCTACTGCTGCTATCCTCACTTGACTAACGTTAGAAAATAAGATTTTGGAATGTACTTGAATGGTACCAATAGGATTGTTCCAAGAATTATGTATTTGGTATTGCTTCGTTGATTACTTGACAAATGTAAGGTTTATTTATTTATTTTTTTGGTTAAATTTTAAATCCTCATTGGAATTTTCATGATTTTACATGAAGTGGTGGCTTTTCAGACTCCAATATGATGAGAACATCAAGTAAGAATGAAACATATCAAATATACTTTTGTTGATTGTTGTGATGATCTAGTATGTAAAATTGCAATAATCTATGTGCATTAGCAAATGTTTTCTTTGCCAAAACTGAGCAAGTTAGGTGATTCTATAAACATATTCATTCTCTAGATTGGATGTAGCATTGGTATTATGTTCTTAGGAAAGCTGGTTGATTTCCTGAATATCCTTGTATCTCGACATATTGGACATTTTCGTTAGAAGTTTGCTATATAGATGTGTCTTATGGTCAGTCTTCCAATATACACAATTCTAGAGTTTACCTTTTCAATTTTACACTACAGTGACATTTGTGTTTAATGTGTTTTGATCAGGAGGAAGATTTTTGACCCACCAGGTCCATTTCTTCAAAAATGGAATAAGATTTTGCAATATCATGTCTGTTTGCCGTTTCCATTGATCCCTTATTCTTTTACATCCCAATAGTTGACAAGAAGAAAAATTCCTTGGGTTGGGATAAGAAGTTGGAGTTTGCAGCTTGTGTTCTGCGTTTTTCTACTGATATGTTTTACATACTTCACATAATATTATAATTCCAGACCGGTTTTATTGCTCCATCTTCTCGAGTATTTGGAAGAGGTGTAGTGGTTGAAGATCCTCTTGCTATAGCCAGAATTCAAAAGATAAAACCTTTGTCACTGAAAGTTACATATTAAATCTCACATAAACAATGTCATTTTCAATTGAATGTGCATACCCTAGTCTGAAAATCAGGAACTTCGGGCATTGAAATTATAAGTTTGCTTGAATTTTCATGAAGTGCTCTTCTCTCCTTGGTAATTTGTTGTGGCTTGGGAACTAGCATTGGATTGATGGGTTCCAAGCTTGTGTTTTGGCTATTTTATCAAAAGTGACTTTGTTTTTATATATTAGTTACACATATGTCATATGTTGTCTCTTTTTTTGTTTTCATTATATGATTAAGGTTATTAATGCATTACATATACTGAAATGATCAACTTTTTTTTTTCTTAAACAAATGAACAACAATGGTTGCTAAAGCCAAGAAGAACGGCATATCTCACAAAATAAAAGTTGGAGAATATCCCAAGGTCCAAGAGACATTTGCAAGGATATCAGGTTACTGTGAGCAGACAGACATACATTCTCCACAAATTACGGTAGAAGAATCACTAGTGTTCTCAGCTTGGCTGCGGTTGCCACATCAGATTGATCGGAAAACAAAATCAGTAAGATGTCCTCTTGAATACATTACTTTAATAGCATTCCACTATGAAGAAAAGGAATAAAATTGATGCACAATCTTCCGTAATAGCTTAAAAAGGAGAACTATACTTAGGAACTCACTACACCAGCATGTCCAGTCAAAGACATGGTAAATGAAAACCTGATCCCCTGTTTGATAAGCAAGAGCTGTGTTTTCCTTACAAGTCTTGCTAGGTTATTGTTGGGAACTTAAATGGTTCAAGGTTGTATCAGTAAGTTTTGTGTTGCCTGTTTAAGCTTGTCAACTCAACTCCTTTTGTGATGTTTTGGGTCATTGAAGGATTGCTGTAGCTTAATCTTAATGGAAATTTTGTTATTTTTCCTCTTTTCGGGAACTCAGATGGTCAAAATTCATTTTCTTTGTTTGATGTCTAGGCTTCTAATTTCAGGGAGGTAAGTGGTAGTAGCCTAGTAGGTGTCTTAAAGTGGGTTTCTTTTTAATCAATATAAACTCAATTTTGTGTGTAATTTATAGATTAATGCAGGAGACGCATGACAATGATTCATCTTTTTATTGAGTTTCTCTGGAAAACACTTGTTTATACCCAGATACTGCCGGTAAGCACTACTGCCCATTCAAATGACATACCATCGCATGCTGCTTCAATGATGGGTGTTTCAGCTCAATTTTCACATGGGACAGGGTGTGTATATCTCTGTTTTACCGTAGATTTTAACTTGTACAGTTGTTTGATCTTCTCCTCCCCATTTCACTTGATCCACTAGCAGATCAGTACAATTGGCAAACTCGGACTCATCTCTTCGTGAACAAATGCTAGAGAATGGACCACGACCGGTATGCTTCCAATTCCAAATGTGAATCCCCTTTTGAAGGGAACTGATTATAATCTGAAATGGTTGGCTTGGTGTGTTTTGCTTTGCAGGTTGTGAATGCACTCGAAAAAGAGGTGCATCACTCCATCAATGGGAAAAAGGAACAACCTACGTTGCGTGCACATGGAGAAGGTAGGTCTTTCTAAAAGAGATACTTTACAATCCAAGAACCTTGTAATATGAACATTTGTAAAGTCGTCTTTATTATCAATTAGTTGATCATGTCCTGTTATTCTGCTTCTTGCATTGCAGGTCCATCCTTGTTGCCAGGAATGTTAAGTTGGTGAAATCAGAGCAGACATACTCTGTTTTAATACATATATAAAGTTTTGATATACTCTGTTTTAATCTGAATGACTCTCTGACTGCATCATTTTAGAAACTTGATAGTAGACATATATAGTAGTATATATGAAGTAACAGGATGCAGACATATATAGTAGTATCCAGAGCACATAAATACATAATAAAGTTTTGATATACTCTGTTTTAATCTGAATATACTCTCTGACAGCATCATTTTAGAAACTTGATAGGGATTATTTAACAATGATTTTCATATCTACATACAAGCTCAAGTCTTTCATTGACTGAGCTGGCGAATTAATTAAAGTTCTCCAATAAAAGTGTGCTTTGAGGGGCATAATGTTGGGTCTAGTGTTATGAATTGCAAAGGCCCTCCTAATAGGACAGTAGCAGTGTTCTAAAAATCAGTCTAGGCGGCCGCCTAGGCGCTAGAAGGTGGAAAACCGCCGAGATTAATGCCTGGGCAGGCAGTCTGGGCGGTCTGGGCGGGTCTAGGCGGGTCTGGGCGGGGTCTAGGCGGCCTAGGCGGGCTAGGCGGTCTAGGCGGGCTAGGCGGTCTAGGCGGCCTAGGCGGGGTCTAGGCCGACTCTAGGCGGGGTCTAGGCGGTCTGGGAGATTTTTATTTTATTTTTATTTTTTTATTTTTTTATTTTTTTATTTTTTTATTTTTTTATTTTTTTATTTTTTTATTTTTTATTTTTTAATAAGGTTGATTGTGTTCTTATTTTATTTTTCTTTCCTATTTTTTTAGAAATAAACTATTTAATTGCTTTTTTAGAAAATCTCGGGAATGGGCTTTGATGATGATGATGATGATATGTCTAAATGTAGCGAATGATGATTACTTAATGGAATTCTCAAAGGATCTGCCGGTACCAATTTTACTAATGTAGATTTTATCAAACATAACTGAGGTTATTCATGCAATTTGAAGAAAAATAAAAGATTACACAAATTCAAATTTATATAAAGTACCCATCATGACCAACTTCAGTCATTTGAGTTTTAATAAATTTTGCTCACGATTGTTAATTTTTCATGTTTTTAAATTTTGCATATGTATATTGACATTAAATTGGATGTAATTGATAAGGTATTATGCTTAACTTTTGTAAATTATTAAAGTTATAATACAAAACCTAAGACCGCCTAGGCACCCGCCTAGGCACCTGCTCGCCGCCCGCCCAGCGCCTAGCGATTTTTAGAACACTGGACAGTAGCGTGTAGGTGTAATTCTAATATTGTTAATGGCATATGTTGAAAAATTCTTTTTTAGGGGGTTTCATGCTCATTACTTAATACTCTTTCATGAAAAGCAAAATTTTGATTGGCTGGTAACTTAAGCAATCATCAGTGTAAAAGGGGCACGGTCAGACATTTTTTTCAATGATATCTTAGTTAATCAGTATTGGCTCTTTATGAATGCGGCCCTTAGCTATTTACATACCTTTCCTTCTTTGCACAAAGTGTCATTATCTCACATGCCACTAGGTAGCAGGCCTTGCAATGGAAGATATGATAGCCTGGATGCAAGAAGGTGGTCAGGTAAGATATTCATATTTTAGCTAGTTTTAGTTGCAGCTTTCCTTTTTTTCCCCTCAAAAATTTTCTTATGGCTGTCCTTTCATCATTGGTTGGAATATTTGATGCCACAAACAGCACCAGAAAGCGAAGGAATATGCTTATGCAAATGGCTGAAGGAAAATGCAAGGTAGCACGCGAAACTCAACTGCCACCCCCCATTTCCCCTTCTTTTACTTTTTAATATTTAGGCTATTAAAATGAAGATTCTTTTAATTGATAATTGTCATTGTTTGATTTGGAGTCTGTTCCATAAATTATGTTGGTTTATGGAGGCTGAATTGGGTGAGGAGATTAGGAGGCTGCATGATGTGGTAGGGAATGCCGTGACTGACAATCGTCATATCATCGTAGGGACTGGATCATCCCAACTATTTCAGGCTGCACTTTTTGCACTCTCTACTGCTGATGCTGATGCTGAACAAGAGCAGCCCATGAATGTTGTTTCTGCTATCCCTCACTACTCTGTAAGCCCCCTCATTACTTTTCTTTCTTTTTTTGTTTTTCAATCTAATTTTCTTGGATTGGTTTAGTCTGATTATTTTGGAATTGGATGGTTATTATGGAAATTCTTTGTTAGAGCATATGAATACAACGAAAGATGGATCAGACTATCTTTGGTACATTACAAGGTAAGCAAATATAGTTGAAGAAATACTCAAAACTATTAATGCTTATCAGGATTGTTATGATATCTTTTTTTTTTCCTTCTCATTAATGGTTTTGTTTTTTCCTTTGTTATTAGGTTGTTCTTGGAATCAGTTCTTTTCTTATTGAACCAATGTGTCAACGGATGGGTTCAAGACAAGTATGGGCACCGAGCAATTTCACAGTTTTTGCTTGCATGGCATCCATTGCCATCATTAGTTTGTTTTCAGTTGAGGGATATTCTGCAGGAATTCAACATGCGATGTCTCAGAACAAGGCAATCAAGATTGCTGCATTAGCTGTATTTTCAATTCTTGGCTTCCCTCTTGCTGTAAGTCTCAAGAATCCTTTTGCTATCTCCATTTTAAATCACTTTGACCTGCAAAAGGTTTGCTGATATCACCTGCACTAAATGTTTGCTACTGCAGATCACCTACAGTGTTCCTTTCTCGGTGACGTCAGAGTTAACTGCTGATTCGGGAGGCGGCCAAGGTTTCTTTCAGATTTCGTGCTATTTCATTCGGTTATCTCATTCTGTAATTTCATACTGCCGCGACAGTAAAAATTTGCTGTTATTAACATTTTTTTTTTCTATAGGATTGGCTATTGGGGTTTTGAATCTTGCAATTGTTGTTCCTCAGGTACTGTTAGACGTTTCTTTTTTGCCTAACAATTCCTTTCCTATTGATATTGCAAGTATAGTTGAAAAGCAATGCTATAAATGATAAAACAAAAACAGAGCAAAAAATTATAAATTGATGTTTATGGTTTTGCAGTAGAGTATTTCTTTCAGTGGCTATCAAGTAACTTTTGTTAATAATACTTACTACTTGACATATAGATCTGTCTTTTTGAGGATTTTTTAAATGTTACATGCCCGAAAAATATGTAAAAGCATTTGTAAAATAAATTTGTTGATGTGCATAACTCTCTTTGCCTCCTCTCTGCTCTTAATCTTGTTTGTGTTCTGATTCTTGTACAGCTGATTATATCACTTGGGGCAGGTCCATAGGATGCTCTTTTTGGTGGAGGAAACACCAGCCTTTGTTTTGGCATCCATTTGTGCCTTTGTAGGAGGTGTTGTTGCTGTATTAAAACTGCCAAAACTTTCAAGTGTTTTTAACCCATTTGGAAGTTTAGAACATAAGTGTTGTTACATTGTCCAATAAAGGCTTGCTTGCAATACCCATGTACTTTTGAGTTGATTGGAACACAAATATATATGTAAACAATTGATGTGTTACTTGTAGGAACAATAATACTACTGATTTTTCAATCCATTTATTGATTTGCCTCCATTCATGAAAATGTTTAAGTTTGGCACATTTAAATTTTTATTTTTTAGAAATAAAGCTTATAAGATGTAATAAAAAGTCATTTGATAGCCAAAAAATTTTTTTTTTTTTTTTTTTTTTGCTATGTATACTTATCATAGCGTTTTTAAAACGCTATGGTAGAGTCTACCATAGCAGTTTTAAAACGCTATCGTATACTCTACCATAGCGTTTTTTAAACGCTATAAAAGGCCAACTTTCTATAGCGTTTTAAAAACGCTATAATAGACCCTGGGTCTATTATAGCGCCGGCAGACATAGCGTTTATTAAATCGCTATGGTATCCTACCATAGCGTTTTTGAAACGCTATTAATGGCCTTTTTTCTTGTAGTGATTTTTCTAATTTAAACTAAGAAAATAACTAAGAAGAAAATAATAAAACTTATGAGATGGCAAATATGAGAAATTAGGTAAGGTTTTATCTCAACACACCAAACATATGCTCATAAATCAATATTTAATAATCACTTGCTAACTCGTGAAAGACAATGTTCAAGATTAACCGTGACCGCATTGCATTAACCTTATTATTTTTCCAAGTTCGTTGAATTAAACTTAGCGTCGCTTTCAAACTAAACTTATCATGCTATCTAACCAGGAATCGCAAGTTAGATAAATAATCCAAGATCGTTAAGTTCTATGGAAAATATGAACGCTGACTAGGCAATTACAAGTAAGATCAACATCTTGTTCTTACCTAGGTTTTTACTTAACCTTACCAACGTTCTTTGGTATTTACTACTTGTGAATAAAGGATTATAACGATTAGTTGAAATTCTCCTATACTCTAGCCCCAAATCTTAGCATGCTTACTAAGTTGGTCACCTTAATAAACATACAAAGAAATTTTTTCTATAAACAATTAAGCAAAACACAATCACTAATCAGCAAGGAAGATTAAATTCAATTAATTCATAAAGTACTTGTTTGGGGCTTCAAATCCACCCCTAGCTAAAAGAGAATTTAGCTAGACATATTAATTATGTTCAAACAATATTCCATAATCAAATATCAAACTAAAATAAGAGAAAGTAAGAGATGAAACACTGTCGCCTGATCAGTGGTGGTGCGGAGGGTACTGAGGGTGCGAGTAGCAAAGTGAATTTTTTTTTATCTTCCTTCTTCCTTTCACAATCTGCTCTTGTTCTCCATGAGAAAATATTTCAGACAGGGGAGAGGGATGGACGGCAGTGGCGAGCGGACGAGAGGGGCTGCGCTCGGGCGACCGGTGACAGTGAGGTTGCAGGTGGTGAAATGTTTCAAGAGAGAGGGTCTGAGATGTTGACTCTGTGGTGGGGCTGCAATATGATTGTCAGCGAGGGTTTCGATTGGGTTTAGGGTTGTGTGATTGCGATGACAGTGGAAGAGATGGACGATGGATGTTGGTGGTGGTGTAGGTGATGTCGCGAGGATGGTTGACGATGGGTCTGTGCGAGGTTGTGATTGTGATGAGGGATATGGCCGACAAAAGAAGGGCTGGACAAAGGGACTATGTGTGATTGCGAGGAGGAGGAGGCTTGCGACTGCGAGGAGGGTTGCGTGGACGTGAATTGGTGATTTCTTCGAAATAGGTACTGTCCCTTTTATAATTTTTTTAAAAATTGGGTCGTTGACCCTTTTTTTTATTTATTAATCAATGCCCGAAGGCTACAATATTGTTGCCACTTAATATCCTCGTCGTCTCCATCTCGCATAGAGACTTGCTTTCGCTCCGATCCATCGCTCCGATTTAGTCCATCTAAGCAGATGCATTCAATACCCGAAGGCTTATCAACGGTGGAGCACATGTGCTCATAGTAATCGGGCGAAAACTCACAAATCCTAACTGGTAAGTTTCGAACCCGCGACCTCTCACAAAGATAGTGGATGTCCAACCAACTGAGCTACAATTGGTGGACCTGTCCCTTTTATAATTGTTTTCTTCTCTACTTCCTTCTTTGCGCAGTTTTCTTTTGCAATCAGTATTTCTATATTGCCAATTTGCTTTACTTAGTTTCTATTTTGGAATCTTGTTATTGGAAACTTATACAAACATGAAAATAACAATTAGTACCATTATTAACAAGTAATAGCCAAAATTATATATAGAAATATGGTACTAAAATAGCATAATTATGCTCTTATCAAATTTCCTCACACTTATCTTTTACTAGTCCTCAAGCAAATCAAAGAAACAGAAATAAATGACTCAATCTATATTTTCCAACATTTGTCTCAGAGATTTTCAACGGATCATGACATGTTAAGATTCTTTATAAATACACGATTAAATCCACATCTTTTGAAAATTAATAAACGTTCATAACAATGATATAAAAATTCACAATTAAATCAATCCATGCAACGGGTGAAACTCAGACACATGCCAAAAAGAATTAACCAAAAAATCTCACTAGATGTTTTTTTTTTTACTGATTGTTTGATAAAATAACTCTTCCTATTCTAGTTATATGTGAGAGGATTGATGTAAAAGGGAAACAAATAACTCACATATGATTTAACAAGAAAGAAAAGCATTTTCTGACATATTTATTTATTTTTTCTTTTCAGATATATGATCTCATGGAAGGAATGCCACTACTTGAATGCAAGAACTAGTGACATTATATGCTCATACCTCATTCGAATCTCCACATCGTGACATTGCAAGACACACTCAATCAAAATGTCTTAATTCAAGTTGTAATGAGACCAATGGGTCAAGGGAAAAAAATGAATAGATAAGAAAATTACAAAGGGCTTAAAGAAATGGTGAAAGCATGCAATAACATTAGAGACATTAGCAAAGAATCACATGGTTCAAGACATAAGTAGGAAAAGGAAAAGGTGGCTTACTGATAATGAAGAGTTTCAATCATTATTTTATATGTACTGATAATGAAAAGAACTGGACTATCTGTATAATAATGAAATACTGAATGAATATAGACAAAGATTTGTATCCCTTCTGTAACTTTATACCAATTTTTTTTTTACAACTCTTCTTCTTGAACTATCCACCATAAGGGCTTTTCCCCACACTTGCTTTTCAACATACCTTGAACCACAATATAGTTTCTACAAATCAAATTATGTTTCACTCTTCTGATTAGGTTAGAGATGGAAAATGAGGGTAATGAAATAAAAAGGCTTAATAACAGGCTCTACGGGGGTTAACCTAAAGGAAATATATCATAGATCACGCTTATTTGGCAATGGTGGAAACTAGGTGTCTTTATCATGTCAAACATGTCGTGCAATTCAATATAATGCTTTGAACAAAATTAATACAAGTTCTAGTGTTTAGTTCTAAATATGAAAACAATCCAAGTAGAAACCAAAGCAAACAAAATTGAGATCATGCAACGAATTATTATTGACAAAAGAAATTAAAGATGAACTAACTAAAAACTCTCAAAATAAAAAACAATTGGCTCAAAACTCATATATGGGTTATAATGATTTAAATTCGATTAAGCATGCTAGGAGTACCGATTACTCAGTTGATTACATGTGAATTTGCATATGATAACCATGAATAAGTATCAACTAAAGAATAATATTAGACCTTAAATCATGTTTATAAATCACCTTAAAGTCATGCAATTAAAAACCAAATCTCATCATTGTGTTGGAAAGTATCCTAAGACTCAAAACAACTTTAAATTTTTTTTGTTGACTCTGATACCAACAAAGAAAACAAAAACCAATTTTTTTGTTTAATGGACTGACACTTTTAAAATTTTTTTTTTCAAAATAAAAACAACGTTGTTCCCCCCACACTTAAATCTAACATTGTTCTCAATATTAATAGATTATAGCACATGCAATGAAAAATTTAAAAGAGGAAAAACAAACTACTAACAAACAAAGAAAAAATAAAGAAAATAAATAAAGGGATAAATAAAGCAAATCTGATTGGGTTGTCTCTTAAGAAACATTTGTTTTAACGTCATGCAGCCTAACAATATTTCTAATTAAATTACTCATAATAAGGCTTAAGTCAATGATGTTTCACCTTAAACTCCTTACCGATTGTGACACTCTTAATCTGTAAAGCACCATGGGGAAAACATTAGTAACAATAAAAGGACCAATTCATTCAGAACGTAACTTACCAGTTCTAAGACATGATTGGAAAAACAAGACTTTCTTTCCAACGACAAAAGTATTTCGACAGATCATCTGATCATGAAAAACTATGGTGTTCTCTTTGTAATTACTTTTACTTTCATAAACCTCATCCTGAATCTTTTCGAGCTCATTCAACTACAATTTCTTCCGCTTCTTTGTGTCATAGGGAAATCTATTGCTTTCATATCCAATGACATTAGTGATGGTGGTCTCAAGTTCATCCTCCTTTCTGATGTCAGACAATTTCTGGGCCAAATTGTCAACCACATTAATAGAAAAACAAGGATGATTTTTAGTAGGATACCTCGTGGCTTCAAAGATGTTGAAGCCAATCCATCACCATCAAATTCCATGGTCAGTTTTCCCGCATGCACATCAATATTTGTCCTTGCAGTTTTCATGAAGGGGCGCCCTAAAAGAAGAGGCAAAAGTGCTGAAAATGCCGAATCTTCCATCTCAATCACATAGAAATCTGCTGGAAAGATCAAATAGTTAACCTGGACCAACACATCTTCCAACAAACCTCGAGGATATGCATTAGAACGGTCAGCCAATTGAATAATAACACCATACTTTTTTAGTTCCCTGAGATTCAAAGAGGATAAACATAATATGGCATAGCATTAATTGAAACACCTAAGTATAACATTGCATTTTCAATTTTAGTATTACCGATAACACAAGGATAGTGAAACTACCTGAATCCTTACACTTCGGCAACAATTTCCTCTGAAAAACTCCATAAACATTTTCACTCACCTTAACCATCTCTCCGTCTTGAAGTCTCTTATTTGTGGTGCAAAGCTCCTTAAAAAAATTATGCATACTTAGGCACTTGCTTAATAGCATCAAGAAACGAAATGTTAACCTGAACTTTTTGGAAGGTTTCCAAGATTTCCTTATCTTGTTCATCTTTCCTAGACTTGGCAAACATGCTTGGAAAAGGCACAAAAGGTGGAGAAAGATTAGCAGAAACTAAACTTGGAACACTCACCTTCTTAACTTGGGGCTTTGGTGTCTCAACGGTGGCTGGATCATCCTCTTGTAACTCAACTTTCATATTTCGGCTTTGTTTGGGGATTATTGGCTCAGACTCAATTTGCCTACCACTCCTAAATGTAATGGCCTTTGCGGTTTCAAACTTGCCTTTCGGATTTGGAATGGTAGAACTACAGAGTTTTATTTGCTTGCGAATTTGTCCCATAAACTTAGCTATCTGTCCCATTTGTAGCTTCAAATTTGCTATATCTTTTGCTTGGTTCTGCTTAGAAATAGTTAACGATTTCAGAATCTCACCATAATTAAAGGACGTACCTTTATTATGTTGTGGTGGTTTTGGCGGCCCTTGAAAGAAACAAGGGGGTGGCCGACTCGACGTTTGTTGTTGAGGTTGTTCTGAATTTCTCCATCCAAAGTTGGGATGATTTCTCCAACCTTCATTGTAAGTGTTCGAATAAGGGTTATTCCTGTAGTAATTTTGCCCCTGAAAACCTACTGCATTGACATTCTCCCAATCGCCATTCTCAATCAGTTGAGGACATTGATCAGATGGATGTCCTGGCTTAGTTCACACGCCACAAACTTGTACAACTCTTAGCACATTCGGCTTCCCCAGAACCCGAGTCACAAGTGAAGTAAGATTAACCATTTGAGCTTCCAAACTAGAATTAGTACTTACCTCATGGACTTGGCGTGAATGCTCTCCAATTCCTTCATACTGTTGGGCGTTTAAGGCTCGGTTTGCAATCAAAGTCTTCCCTGCTACTAAAGTTTTATCAACCAAAGCTCCTCCTGCTGCTGCATTGAATATTTGTCATTCAAGAGGAAGCAATCCCTCATAAAAGTACTAAATCAGGAGCTCCTCCTTCATCTGATGTTGCGGACATGAACCTATGAAAGTTTTGAAGCGCTCACAGTATGCTGGGTATGATTTTCCTGGACTCTACTAAATGCCACTGATTTTCTTTCTCAACAAGATGATTTTTGAAGTTGGGAAGAATTTATCTATAAACACATTCTTCATGCTATCCCAAGAGTATACTGTTCCGGAAGGTAGTTCATAGAGTCAATCCTTAGCCTTATCAGCAAGAGAAAAGAGAAATGCTCTTAGCTTCAGGATGTTCTCATCCACAGTGACCAACGTCATACTAGAGCATACAACTTCAAATTCCTTTAAATGCTTATTTGGATCCTCCATAGAAAAGACCATCATACTTTGGAATATGATAAAGTAGGGTAGATTTCAGCTCGAATGACTATGTCTTGCCTTGCGCTACTGTTGGATACTGAATGCACATGGGTGCGACATTGTCCAAGGCGGATGCCAAAAGTTCTTTAATAGATCTGTTATCTGCCATGTCAAGCTCTTCTGATTTAGAGCTAGACGTTTGTGACTCTTTTGTTCCTCACATTCGTCTTCTAAATGTTTTCTCAGGCTCCGAATCGTACTCTAATAAGTTCTCGTTGGATTTCCTATTGCACATGAACTAGTACTTGAGATAAAGAAAGGAAAAAAATCAATAAAAAGAAAATGAAAAATTAATTAAAAAACTAATAAAGTAGTTAGCAATTTTACTAATCCCCGGCAATGGCGCCAAAAATTGATGCACTCTTTTACTAGCACACAACTTAATCCCTGTTTTGTAATTGTAATAAAGAATAAGTAGGGATCGTTCTGGACCGGGGATTAGAGGGCTTGCTAACTAACACTAAGGATAACTAAGAAACAATTAACTAAGTAAATAGGAAAATATTGGGGGTTGGAATTTTCTAATTTAAAATAAGAAGAAAATAATAAAACTTAAGAGATGGCAAATGTGATAAATTAGCTAAGGGGTTATCTCCACACACCAAACATATGCTCATAAATCAATCTTCAATAATCACTTGCTAACTCGTGAATGATAATGCTCAAGATTAACCGTGATCGCACTACATTAACCTTATTATTTTCCAAAGTTTGTTGAATTAAGCTTAGCGTCGCTTTCAAACTATTCTTATCATGCTATTTAATCAGGAATCGCAAGTTAGATAAACAATCCAAGATCATTAAGTTCTATGGAAAATGATGCAGTCAATTTTCGCTCCCAACTTTGACCCTGCTCCTGCTGACCGGCACAAGTAATGCACGTGAGCCACAGACCACCGTGGGGTGAACGATGACACTCCGATGCTAAAGTCAGAAAGGGATATGAAGAAGGTGTAATGTTGTAATAGGGATTTTGTAGCGTACCTTAACTTACCAGTCTCATGTCTTATTTAAAGCGCAAGAAGTCCTGGTTTAACCAGGCCATCGTAAGCGTAGTTTAGGGAGGAAATCTTCGTGGAGATCCCTTTATAATTAAGAGTTGTGTTATAGGAGGGAATTTCTTGTTAGCTCTGTACTCCTAGTTACGCGGGAGATAGTTCCCAATCCAAGAGCAATCCATAGAAGGGAGTTTCCCTGTGTGAAAGATACTCTGGTGTTTGCTTCCTAGTTGGAAGCAGAGAACAGTTGTAATTGTCCGTCCAAAGCTGATCCTCGAGATACTTGCCTGAAGAGGGCTTATGGGTATTGAGGATGGTTGTGAGACGTGTGGGCATAGCATGCTGTGAGAGTCTGGGTCCGCTTGGTTGGACTGAAGTTGAACGGGCTTAGATCCGCTTGGGCTGGATCTGTGTTGGGCTGATGCTTGAAAACGTAGTTCCTCGAGATCATCATGACACGTGTTCGGCTCAAGAGTGTGACCATTTTTATGTATCATCAGCTATTCCCCCCGAGTTAGTGGGCCATCACATCGGTTCGCTAAGTCACCTCTTGAAGGGATGCGACACTCATGTTGATTGAGTCTGAATCGTTGTTTGAGTCGTACGCTGCATTAATTGGGCATGCGTTGGTTCAACGAAAAAGAGGCGGGAACTTGTCCTCTATATAAATCATCCGTAGTGTTGAGGCTGACCTTTCTGGGACCCAATGGATACATGATCATTCTCATGATTCTGCTAAGTGCTAAGGAGGTTGGTGTTAGCGTGACTCAGCGGGTGATCCAGTTGCTGACATCTCCTTGGCTGAAGAGCAATGTTGTCGGTAAGATGAAGTCGCCAAAGTGATTCGGTAAACTTCCTGATGATTTCAAGTTCTAGCAGAAGTACTGCTTCTTGGCTCCTACGAAATCGAAGTATTTCCTTTGCAAGGGTCGTTGCTTGAGCGACAGTTCAGGCCGCTTTGTAAGTTCAACACATTTCCTGTGACTTTGATGTGCTTGATAGCGGGCTGAGTGATCATTGCTTGTGTCCTTTTGAAAGAAGGTTTCTCACTGCTCCCCTTACCTTAGAGGAGCAAACCACCATGGAAACATTCCGCATCATGGCAAAAAGGGAGGTGCTTGATATCATAAGAATTTAAAATTTTGTTCGTAGTGGGCTGTGGAACAATTGGCACGTCGCCCCCAACTCTGTATTGAGAGTTACGCATTAAGCTAGAAAAAGGGGCCCCTTCCAGGAAAAGGAAGGCTGCTAGGGCCAAGACTTTTGTTCTGTCTGATGCGGAGGATCCATCTTCGGCACGACCCGCTCTGTTGAGAGAGGAGCATGAGTCTGCTAGGCCTATTGAGGTGGAGACTAATGTTCCTGGCTTGGAGAAATATTATCTGCGGTTGGCGGGAGTCGCTGATGGGTCGAACCTTAGTGATGCGCAGGTTGAGGTTCTGAATGACCGTTTGGTACTAGTTGCAATGGCGGATTCTTCTGGCGCTGATTCGTGTGGGGCCCTCGGGCTTTGTTGAAGATTTGCCTGAAGTGGTGGAATCTGATCACCCCACCGTTGACTCGCCTGAAAGTGGTTGGGGTACCGGCCATGTCTTATGTAGTCTACATTGCTCACCGTCCCGTTCTAGGCCATAGTTAGAACTATTGGAAGGTCCTTTGGATACTTCGGCCCCTCATTTGTCTCCGAATCCTACTGGGTCGTCTCGTAATAAAAAGTCGATTGTTCTTGACAAGGGAAAAGCCACAGAGAAGAGTCTGAGGACGGTGGCGACGGTAAAGGGAGGCTTTGGAATAGTTCTTGATCAGGGGAAACTTCATCCTGATGTACGGATAAGTCAGTTAGCACCGAACTTAGTGAAAATGAGCTCACATGTCTGGCACCAAGAGGTGAATGTTGAGTATGCTTCGAGGAAGCATATAAGCAGGCGTCACAATTGGCTGATGGACCACGCTCCGAAACCTGAGAAGGATACGCTGGAAGAGCGTGTGGAGAAGGGTTTGAAGTATCTTATGCTTGGTATGTCTCATATGAGCCAGCGGCCGTTGCTGGGACAGAAGTAGAAGCGGCTCGCGAGAGAGTATATACCTTGGAGCGTGTCTTCTCGCAAGTGTAGACAATGTATTCTGATGCGCTCCATGAAATTGAGCGGCTTATGAAGCAGGCCGAAGAGATGCAGTCGGATCAATCAACTGTGGTCGCTGAGGCTCAGAAAGCTCGTCTATAGGACCTTGAGTGTAATCTAACCGAGGCAGTGTCCGAGAGGGACGGACTTAAGCAGAAGTTGAGCCGGCTCCGCCTAGAAATCGAGGTTGCGCAGGAAGCAATGGCTAAGGCACATTCTGAGCTGTCGTCTTTTGCAGAGGAGAACGCTTCGAAGGGAGTTGATTGGGATGCTGAGAAGCAACAGTTGGAATCTGATGTGGAGTTCTATGCTCGAGAAGCGAGGAAGGCCGAGGATCAACTCAAACTGGGATGACATGAACTCAGTGATGTGAAGAGCAATCTGACCACAGAGCAGTCTCAGGTCGATGCACTAACTGACAAGTTGGAGATACTGGAGCGTGACCTTATTGATGCAAAGGTGCGAGAGGAAGAGCTTCTCCAGAAACAAGGCAAATGTGAGTTCCGCTGGGTTGTTCATGGTCGGCTAGAGCTGTTGGTGTTGATGAAGAAGGAGCATCCGGAGTGGGATCTTAGCCATTACAAGAAGATGTCATATGTGGACTTGTCAGTTACCTCTGAGTCGTCGGGCAATGAGGACAGTTCGATCGCTAACATCTAGGTTGAAGCGCGTACAAATGCAACTTCTGCCCTTGTTCCTCCTAGGCTTAGCTCTTTTGTTTCTATACCTTCTCCTGATTAGGAGCAAACTTTGTGTGTTTGTATACTTTTTGTCTTGACCATTAATGAAAACAATATTTTTCATTTTATACTTGGTGTCTCTATTGTATGTTTTTCATTTTGCATTGTCGTACTTTGGCATAGGCTAGTTCAATCAATAGAACGTTGCCTGGTCTGTCTGTGGCAGAGAGCTTGACCACTTTGTATTGTGAATGACTTGGGGTCATTGTTGCGTAGTTATGTCCGATAGCAGGCATATTGCGAACAGTTAAACTGGGGGTTGAATCACCCGAATTGTGTCCTGTCCCATAGGTAAGTTGTTTGAGTTTTTTCTTGTTTGTTTGATTGGTCGGCTGTAGCCGTTGCCGCGGGTAGGCTGTGGTAGCCGAAAGTACGTGTCAGAGTGTTAACACCGAGTCAAGCACCGTAAGTTCGGGTTGGCGTCCTAATTAGCTTTAATCTGGGCACCGATTGTACTATCCTTGTATCAACACGAGTGGTCCTTTTCTAATGTTAGAATGTCAATCCGTTTGAGAGTGAAGGCACTGACTCAGCTAAGCTCATATTTGCGTTCGCAATCCTGAGGAAGAACGGAGGTCGTGTGGATAGCTGTTTGAGATTCCCACATTTCAAATCATTTATGACTGAGTAGAGCGGTCGATAGATTCAGGGAGTAAAGGTTTGGTGGCCACGCTGAAGAGCAGTGGTCCTGTGGAAAACCGTCGAAATCAGTTCAAGACTGACTAGGCTTCCACCTTCCGAATTATTTATGACCGAGCAAAGCGGTCGACAAATTCGGGGAGTAAAGGTTTGGCAACCAGACTGAAGAGCAGTGGTCCCGTGACAAGCCGTCAGTCCCGTGACAAGCCGTCGGTCCCGTGACAAGCCGTCGGAATCAGTTTGGGATTGACTAGGCTTCCACCTTTCGAACTATCGACACCCTCCCGCATGGTGGGGTCTACGTGTTCGAGAGGGGTTTGGCGGCCACTCTGAAGAGTAGTGGTCCCGTAGCGAGCCATCAAAATCAGTTCGGGACTGACTAGGCTCCCACCATCCAAATTATCTGCATTTGAGTGCACCAAGCTACAAATTTGGGAGGGTTCGGCTGCCACGTTGAAAAGCAGTGGTCCTGTGGCAAACCATCGAAATTAGGTCATTGCTGACTGGGTTCCCACCTTCTAGACTATCTACAGACTACACCTTCACGGCCACGCTAAAAAATAGTGGTCCCGTAGCGAGGCATGGAATCAGTTCGGGACTGACTAGGCTCCCACCTTCCGAACTATTTACTCCCTCGCAGTGGGGGACTACAAGTCCAGGTTTTGATTAAAAGCTTTCGTTGCTGGTCGTTACCAGCTAGGCTTACCTGATTAGGTTCGGCGAACACTGACCGTGAATGGGGTAGTGATCCCTGGCAAGTCGTCGTCACCAGGCGTGGCAATGCTGATTAGAGTCCCACTTCCTAAACCGTCGATGCCTGCACTAAGCAGACTAGGCGTCGGGGTGAACCAAAAGCTATCATCATCAGTGTTGGCTGACTAAGCTTGCTCGGTTTGACCAGAGGTTCCACCTGTTGAGGGGCGTGCGAACCTAATGGTTCAGGGTGTGGACAAAGTTACCTTAACTCGGCGAATGGTAAAGTCCGTAAGACAAAGTTGACTGGGATCCTCGAGTGCTTGTGCCAAGCATGCGACACGGTATTGTTTGGATAACAGGCTGAGCCCATGGGCCTGCAGAGGAAGGGCTAGGGTTTCCAGCATGGTGCGTTACATGTACGGCGTAGATCACGCGGTGACACGTGTATGGTGTAGGCTGTGTGATGTTTGAGTATATCGGTCACTCCCCATCAATTGATGGGGTTGCGTGCAATGCCATTAATTTATTGACGTGATCTACGCAATTTCCTTGGGAACGGTCGTCTTCCATTTTCTCATACGACATTCAATGCTTGGCAGTTAATGCTGGAGTGCCCGTTTGGTGAACCACTATGTCTATATAATGGTATTTTCCAATCGTTGTAGGCACCATCTTTTGCTAAGTTTATTTCCTGTAATGTTCTTGTCTAGAGAAGGTGTTTTAGGTTTTCCAATGGCTGAGGGAAATGCTTTGGGTTTTCCAAAGGCTTAAGTTGGATCTCCATCATTGGAGTTTTCGAAAGTTTTGATGTTTACCTCGACCAGGCATGGTGATAGTTGTTGTTATGCGTGGTCACCTGTTGTGGGTGGGTATGTAGTTAATCTGCCGAGGTCTCGTAATCTCTTTTCATACCACGGAGAAGTAGTGGGGATTTTCTACCAAGGGAGATGCCTTGGTGTTACACCGTACCACTTGTGTCTTCGTGTGCTCAGATCCCGCTTCTAACCAATGGCTGATCGAAGTGTTAGTCGATGTGCGATGTCTCTTGGTGTAGTAGTTCTCAGTCACACCTGCCATCGCATATGGGAAAAGTGGTATCTCTTGATAACATTATGGGACCGTAACTGCGTCGCTACTTGTGGCCATCCTCATCTGTCTTCTTCTAAATCCTTTAAGGAGGTTGGATAGACGGTGAAACTTCTCTTGAAGAAATCAGTAGCTTGTCGTGAGGTCCTCGATGCTGTAAGGAGACCACTTTCCTGGAGTGATTTGACGGAGCAGTCTGACCACTCTGTCCTTTCAATCCCCTCTTACACTTTGTCTTTATCTTGGGAAGGGGTCGAGCATCTCCCATTCTCTTAACTCCGCTGTCGTCTTCGGAAGGGGTCGAGCAACGTTTTATATTTGCTTTCACATGCAAGTTACTCATATCGGAGGGTTTGCAGGTTTTCGTCGGACTCTGTCTGTTGTAGAATTGTCTAAGCGAGCCTTTTATTCCAATTCGCATTGTATCCAGATGCTTGTAGTGCTCAGTCTTTTGTATCTGCCTCAAGGTGTTTGTTTTACATCTTTCAAATAATCAATAAAGTTTGTTTATTAAATTTTTGTTTCATTTCTTAAATGATTGCGAATCATTTCTTAAGAACTCTAAACTCAATATTGACTACAGAAAGGTAAACAAACAACTTAAAACAAACTAACTGTTGATGGAGATAAACTGATCTTGACCTCGAAGCGAATTCAGATAGCTTTCGCGGATCATTTAGCGGACTGTCAAGGCGTTACATAGGTCACTGAAGAGCAAACCTTGCAGAGGGACAGATCTCCGCACTGACGGAATGTCGGGGGATGTGTTCTCGCTTGCCATTGCCATAATGACTCGCTGGGCGGGAAAGTTGACTGCTCCTGTACCGCTCGAAAATGGCGTCTCTTCCATTTTTTGGCCTTGTTGAGTCAGACTGCCCTGCATGATTTAGCTGGATTTGGGAGCACTCTATTTGTTTCAGTGCAGCGTAATGGCAACCTTGTGCCATAGGTTGGTCTCCACATATTGTCTCTTCTGAGTTGTTAGCAGTATACTTAACACACTGGTGAAGGGTGAAGACCACTGCTTCCATTTGGTGTAGCCACGGTCTTCCCAGGATGAGGTTGTAGGACGATGGTGTATCTACCACCATGAAGTCCAGAAATAAGACCTTCTTCAGCCGCGGTTCGCTAGCTACAGAGGCTAATCTTATCTTTCCGATGGGAAAACATTTCTCCCCGCTGAATCCGATCAGCGGGTGCTCTGATAGCACTAGGTCTTCCTCCTTGAGGTCCATGATGCGAAAAACATTGTAGAACATAACATTGAGCGAGCTTCCTATGTCAACGAGAGCTCTCGTCACTTTTCACTTTGCGATGGAAACGATGATGATCAAGGCGTCGTTGTGAGATGCTCGGACTCCATCGAGGTCATTGTCCGTGAAAGTCAAACTGGGAATGGGGTTCCGAATTTTCGAATAGCAAACATGTTTGTCTTCATCCGCGGGTCGTGTCCGCATATCCAATAGAGTCCACTTGTGGGACTTGTGCGATTGGTCTTCATTCGATCCGACTCCGTAAAGGACATATATTATCCTAGGAGTCTCCTTCTCTATCTCTTTGACTGACTCCCCCTTGTCCCTGGTCCGTTCTGGCTGCTTCTCAGACTTCAGGAAGTCTTTCAGTTTGCCCTTACAGATCCAGTGCTCTACTTCATATCTCAGACTTTTGTAGTCATTGGTGTTGTGGTCGCCTTCCTTGTGGTACGCACAATACTTGCTGTTGTCCCTTCTGGCAATGTCTTCGCGTGTCTTCGGGGGCCACTTCAATTCCTCCCAATTTTTCATGGAGTTGAATACATCCGACAGACTAGCATTTAGGGGTGTCACGGCTCTGGATCCAACGTAGTTGGACGTTTTCTCTGGCCTGGGACGATCAGGATCCAGTCTGTTGTAAGTGCGCTTCCTCTTGCTCCGCTCCTCATCCTCGTGTCTCTTTCCCTCATTGTCCTTAGAAGCTAAAGGATTTTTGTTGCCTACGATTTCCTTCTTAGCGGTCCTTGACTCCTCCAGGGTGATGTGTCTCTAGACGCTCTTAAGGAGCTCTGCCATGTCCAGAGGGGGCTCCAATGTGAGGTCCTCGAGAGTTTTCTCTCTTTGAGGCCCACAATGAACGCCGTCACAGCTGTATCGTCGTTGCACCCATCAATGAGGGTCAGCTTGTTGTTGAAGCGTGTGACATACTCTCGAAGCGTCTTGCCGAACATCTGCCTTCGAGAGAGTATGTAATGCGGGTTTTTTTCTTAAACGCGATCTTCCAACGAAACATGTCAAGAATTCCTCCGCCAATGTTTTGAAGGAGTCAATTGACTTTGGTGGAAGGCTGTGGAACCATGTCAATGCACGACCTTTAAGACTGGTGGGAAATGTTCTGCACATGATAGATTCAGATCCTTCCTTGAGCGTCATTACATGCTGGTAATGGCATAGATGATCGAAAGGATCGGTGGTTCCGTCATAGGAATAGAGCTTCAGGGGTGTGAACTTTCTCGAAAGTGTTTCACTCATGATCTGGTCCACAAAGGGTGGGATGGAAAGGCGATATAGTACATCCGGGTCGTGCACTCCTCTGCAGAGAGGGTTCCCAAGACCGAGCCTCTTTGTCCTGGTAGTTGGATTAGCGTTAGTCGTACATCCTCCCTTAGTCCAATGGGAACTAGCGGGGGCCTGACTCTCCTGTGTTTGCTCCCTATCGTCCATTGGAAGTGGAGGTCCGTGTTGTTCCTAGTTTTCATTAGCAGCGGGTGGATTCTGTCGTGTGAATGTCTTCATCGCCTTGATAACCTACTGTATTTGAGATGTCAGCACCTCGATTTTGGGGTCTGTCGTTGCCGCCGTTGGTGCAGGGGCATGAGTAGGCTGCCCGTGCATGGCGGGAACTGGTATAGGGACAGCCAGAGCGTTGGACGTGTCCCCTGGTTCGTTGTTGCGTAACCTAGTGGTCACCATTTCTCTGGAATTTCTAGGAGATGACGCTTAGTGTAAAGTTAAGAACTATGTCGTCCCCACGAACGGTGCCAAACTGATGCAGTCGATTTTCACTCCTTGTTTTGACACTGTTCCTGTTGACTTTCTGACCTACTCAAGTAACACACATGAGCCACAGACCATCGTGGGGTGGCCGATGACACTCCGATGCTAAAGACAAACAGGGATCTGAGGAAGGTGTAATGTTGTAACATGAATTTTATAGCGTACCTTAGCTTACCAACCTCATGTCTTATTTATAGTGCATGGAGTCATGGTTTAATCAAGCCATCGTAGGCGTAGTTTAGGGAGGAGATCATCGTGGAAATCCCTCTCTAATTAAGAGTCGAGCTGTAGGAGGGAAGTTCCTTGTTAGCTCTGCATTTCTAGATATGCGGGAGATAGTTCCCAATCCAAAAGCAATCCGTAGAAGGGAGTTTCCCTGTGTGGAAGATACTCTGGTGTTTGCTTCCTAGTTGGAAGCAGAGAGCAGCTGTAGTTGCCTGTCTGAAGTTGATCCTCGAGATACTTGCCTGAAGAGGGCTTATGGGTATTGAGGATGGCTGTGAAACGTGTGGGTCTAGCATGCTGTGAGAGTCCGGGTCCGCTTGGTCGGACTGAAGTTGAGCGGGGGTAGATCCGCTTGGGCTGGATCTATGTTGGGCTGATGCTTGAGCTCTTAGTTCGTTGAGATCATCATGACACGTGTTCGGCTCAGAAATGCGACAATTTTTATATATCATCATAAAATATGAACACTGACTAGGCTATTACAAGTATGATCAACATCTTGTTCTTACTTAAGTATTTACTTAACCTTATCAACGTTTCTTAGTATTTAATACTTGTGAGTAAATGATTATAACGATTAGGTGAAATTCTCCTATACTCTAACCTCAAATCCTAGGATACTTACTAAGTTGGCCACCTTAACAAACATACAAAGAAAAGTTCTCTATAAAGCAGTTAAGCAAAACACAATCACTAATCAGCAAAGAAGATTAAATTCAATTAATTCATAAAACACATGTTTGGGGCTTCGAATCCACCCCTAGCTAAAAGAGAATTTAGCTAGACATATTAATTATGTTCAAACAATATTCCATAATCACATATCAAACTAAAATAAAAGAAAGTAAGAGATGAAACACAGTCGCTTGAACTGTGGTGTGTGGAGGGTACTGGGGGTGCAAGTAGCAAAGTGAAAAATAAATTTCTCTTCCTTCTTCCTCTCACGATCTGCTCCTTTTCTATGAGAAAAGAATTGAGATAGGGAGAGGTGGACGACAATAGCGAGCGGACGAGAGGGTCTGCGATCAGGCGACCGGTGACAAAGAGGTTGTAGGCGGCTGGCGGTGAAAGGTTTCAAGAGAGAGAGAGGGTCTAAGATGTTGACTCTGTGGTGGGGCTGTAATCTGATTGTGAGTGAGGGTTTCAATTGGGTTTAGGGTTGTGTGATTGCGATGAACAGTGGAAGAGATGGACGATGGATGTTGGTAATGGTGTAGCTAATGTCGCGAGGATGGTTGATGATGGGTCTGTGTGAGGCTGTGATTGTGATGAGGGATATGGCCGGCAAAAGAAGGGTTGGACGAAGGGACTGTGTGTGATTGCGAGGAGGAGGAGGGTTGCGTGGATGTGAATTGGTGATCTTTCCGAAGCAGGTACTGTCCCTTTTATAATTGTTTTCTTTTTGACTTCCTTTTTTGCGCAGTTTTCTTTTGCAATCAGTATTTCTAAATTGCCAATTTGCTTTACTTAGCTTCCATTTTGGAATCTTGTTATTGGAAACCTATACAAACACAAAAATAGCAATTAGTACCATAATTAACAAGTAATAGCCAAAATTATATATAGAAATATGGTACTAAAATAGCATAACTATGCTCCTATCACTCCACCATGCAACCTAGATCTGACCTCTATCATAGGTTTCTAAAGAATCGAGTTTATTTCGACTGACCCATAAAATTCCTGCTAAATGTCATTGCTCAGGAGTGGAACCTTCATTACTGTTTTGCCAAAGATATAATAGTCCAATGTATCCAAAGGTCGTCAATAAAAGGCTTATATTTCTTTGTGTCACCTCCGAGCATCGATTTCCTCACAATGAAAACATTAATTTTCCTCCCAAACATACCGGGTAAAAGACTTTAGTTCTTGTAGCACTCCTCAATGAGAAGCCAAAGAGATCTCACTTATCAACACATCAACGATGTTGCTAGGAAAGATCCAAGTAACCCCACAAGGCCAAAAAGACGTAGACAATGGTCCCAGATCAGTTGGGGCCAAGGCATACCAAAGGAAGAGATTACCCTTCATTTTGAGCTCTAAACTGCACCCAATACATCTCCCATTAATGGTTAATCCAATTCTAATCGCTGCATCTCATTGGGTAGACGATTGAATGCAACTTCCATATGATAAAGCACAACTTCCGCCTTGGTGGGATCCATTCCTCCACAACACCCATTGTGGACAAGAACTACCTCTACGAACCCACACCATTACATTTAGGGTGTGTTTGGTTGCATGGAATCCTATGCCATGGGAATCCATGAAGAGACCCCTATATTTTAGGCTAATGTGAGGTATAACTCCACATGCACTGTTTGATTTTGTTATCAATGGTGATAATAGAAGTCTCATGAACATGAGAATCACATGCCTTGGGGGACCAAGGAGTGGGTGATTCCCATGTTCATGGGACTTTTATTCCCACAATTGATCACAAATTCAAATGGTGGATGTGGAGTGATATATCAATTTAGCCTAAAATATAGGGGTCCCCTCATGGATTCCCATGACATAGGATTCCATGCAACCAAACACACCCTTACATTCAGGAATGCCACTGAAAACCTTTATCAATCCCCACTTTAAAAATTCACTTCTTCCTTAAAAGATAAACCTGCCAAGCAAGGAAATATTTTCTTCAATATCATCTTCGAGTGCTCTTCTAAAGTGAAGATCCCACTCCATTTGTGTTGTCCACTGCCTTCCAAAATCTTTCATGGCACCATCCTGGCATCCTTGAATAAGCTTTCCTTGAAAACGGGGTAATACTTTAAAGTGGCATTCGCATTCGGAAAGTTAATCGTGTCTCCCTTGCCAAGAAAGAAACGTTGTCTTTCCAAAAGGAGTGAATAATACTTAACAAAACTGGAAACACTCTTCGTGAGATCAGCCTAGGAATACAGTGATACTCCTTTAACCTCCTTATATGGAGATATAAGCCTTGGGAGAATCCAACACACAGAAGCCCCTCATAATATTACAAAAATTTTAAAATTTTAAAAAGTTAGAAACCCCTATATAAGATTGCTGGAAAGAGGATGAAACTTCACATTCATGAGCTCAATAATAGAAAAAAGTTGCTTACACATTTAAACTAATAGAAAAAAGGCTTGTATTTTTTTTTTTTATATCTACTCATAAATAAATGTATCAAAATGTGAAGATCCTAGAACAAAGAAAACATGGGACTAAGAACAGAACAAGGATACCAGTTTTTATCATCGTTAAACCTCACCTAAGACGTTGGGCAACAACATAGTCCGATGCAGAATGGGACCGAAATGACGCCAAATTGGTGCGAGTGTCATGGGTACACCGTACCCCTTACCTGCAAGAAATACCAAAAAAGATAACGGATAAGAAAGTCTACCTTATATCCTTTACATCCAAACGAAAATTATGAATTAATTCCACTTATTAGTTAAAGATATCCTATTCCCTCAAAGAAACTTACCCTTCTTGACAATTAGGATTCAACGCAAACAAACTCAGAACCAATTGAAGCAAGATGAGCAACACGCATTTCAGGCAGCTCATGAATTATAATCTCTACTATCCTGAAGCGATAAAAAGTTGAAGAAAAAAGTAAAAATTGAATCAAACTAAATTAAATTGAAAAATGTAAGGGTCTTTTGAGACTTTTCAGCCTCGAAATAGTTACTACTTTTATCCTTTAACTGAAAATTTAAGGTTTTATTCCTGTAAAAATAAAATCATCTCCAATATAGTATCCCAAAAACAAACTTACTTCGTACCCATGATTTTTGGAGAGCAGATTAAGAACATCCTCACACCTATCGAAAAATCAGTTGAGGACACGTCATTAAACCACTGCAATGGAGGACCATTATTAATCAAAATGTTCATTAGAACCCAAGATTAGAAATTTATTGTGGTAACTGAACTCTATTATATGTACCTCTGTATACTTCCCCAGTCGCAATGATCTTAAAGGATTTGAGCTTTGATAAAGAGATATATCCGGCAGATGATCAACAACTATTTGAAACATAGCTTCTAAGATAAGCATCCATTAGATATAACATTTGGAACTTCCATAGATAACTTTTACTGTTAAAGTATGTGATAAGCTACACTTTGGATACACCAAGAATACACTTAAACATGATAAAAACTACAATAAAGGTTGAAAAGGGACAGAAAGGTAAGAATAATAGTGTGAGACAATATCTTGGTCAATATGGAATCAAAAGATATAACAGTGTCAAACAGAGAGCCAAAATGATTAAGAAGCATAAAGAGTTCTGATGTAGTCGAATCATGCTCTCCTTGACCTTAATCTGCACAGGGAACGCAGTGAGCCAAGGACCATCGTTGCAATGGTCGATGGCACTCCGATGCTAAAGTCAGACAAGGCTTGAGAAAGGCTTAAAGTTGTAAATTGGGTTCTGTAGCGTACTTTTGTTCATCAACCCTACGTCTTATTTATAATGCGAGATTCCTTGTTCGACTAGGCCTTTGGTGGCGTAGTTTAGGGAAAGAAATCTAGCTAGAGATCTTTTCCTAGTTGGGAGTCGTGTATGTGGGAGAGTTTCCCTACATGGCTTATGCTCCTAGATCTGCAGGAGAGGTTTTTCTTTTAGAGTGTTGTTCATGAAAGGAAGTTTCCATGCATGACTTATACTCCGATATTTGTCTTCTAGTCGGAACCAATGTATTGCTGGCCTACCCATCTTAGGTGATCCCCTAGATATTTGCCTGATTAGGCCTTACAGGTATTGGGCTTACCATATGACGTGTGGGCTTAGTAGGGCGCTGAATTTGGTCCAACCTTCTGAATTCTGCCAAGATGGGCTTAGTGTTGGCTGGGCTTTGCTAGATTGGGTGGGCAATCGGGTCCACTTTATTCTGCCGACTAGATTATCATGACACGCATACGACGCAAATTAAAGGACGATTTTGTGTATCATCAGCTACTCCCCCCGAGTTGGTGGGCCAGCTCATCGATCCATCAAGTCATGTCGTGGAGGACCTGAGCAGTCATGATTGGTTTGAGTCTGAACCGTTTTCTTAAGCGACGCGCTTCATTAAATGGTCCTGCTTCTGCTTGAAGAAAAAGGCGAGAATTTTGTTTTCTATATAGATCCCCTTCTCTGCAGAGTTTATTTTCTTTATTCTTCGATCTTGGAGACTTTTCTTTGTTGTTTCGCTTTACGGGATTTTGACTTTACCCCACCTCCGTGATTGAAAGTTTGCACGTTTTTCAATGGAAGGCCAAAATCAACTTTGTGATGAACTGTTTGCTTAGACCGTAAGTTCTTCGAGGAGAGGTCACTTTTTTAGTCGAATCTCGAAAGCCTTCGTGAGACGTATAGGATCCCTGATGATCTGGTGTTCTTCACATTGGGTGTCGGTCATACGCCGTTGTTTCCTCCAGAAGGATTTATCTATTTGCGTCAAGGTATGCTCCAATCGGGTGTCTGTTTTCCTATCATCAAGGAAATTTGGAGCTTTTTGGTTTACCTCGGCATTGCACCCGCTTAACTGGTGCCGAACGGGTATAGGACTGTGATCGCCATTCTGATTAGGGCAAAGGACGTTGGTGTCCGAGTGTCTCCGAGGGTGATCCAACTACTCACTTCTCCTCGGATAAACGAGTGTGCCGTGTGTGTGTTGACATCATCGAACTGTTTTGGTAATTTGCATGATGACTTCAAGTTCTGTCAGAAATATTGTTTTATGGCCTCTGCAGACTCGAAGTATTTTGAGCTCGCTAGTCGTCCGATCGAGCGAGAGTTATGGCAACTGAGTAAGTTTAATTACACTATTGATTCTGCAGTGTTAATTACATACTGAATTGTTATCTTTGCTTTCTGTAGGGAGTTTCCGACTACGCCCTTTCTTCTGAGGATAAAGCAGCTTCCCGACATGCCTCGAATGCGGGTAGAGGATGTTGTTCAGTCTTTTAATATCAAGCGCAGCGGACTATGGGCCCATTGGCATGAGACTCCCACTCTTTTTAGAGTTTCAAAGCCGAAGTCAGAAGGCGAACCCTCTTTGAAGAATAGGAAGCTCCCGAAGGTTAAGATTCTGAGCCCGTCGAGGAGGGCGGAGCTGAATGAGGCGACTTCTTTTTCAACGCGCTCCAAGAGGCCTCGTGCTGCAACCAAGCACGGTTGTAAGCGTTTGGCCCTTTCAGAGGGACACCAAGCTATGGGTCAGGTTCCTGATTCATTCGCTGGAGCAAAAACTGTTGTGCTCGAGGGGCAAGATGCTCATGCAAGGGCCCCTATTTTTCTTCCTGACTTGGAGAAGGAATATCTATAGATGGTGGGAGTTGAAAGTGTAACGAAGCTGAGCACCGATTAGGTGTAGGTTATGAACAACATGTTGTTGCAAGCGGGCATGGCGGATTCGTTTGATATGGTTCTGACTCGTCCTTTCTGATTGAAGAATTTTAAGTACGACCCCTCTTTGGATAGCGAGTCTCCCTGGCTTAGTGAATAGTCATCTAACTGTCGCCCCTACGGCGAGAAGTCTCCTCTGCGTCACCCATATTGTCTTCCATCTTGATCTTGTCCCCATATTGAGGTGATGACGGGTCCAAGAGATAACTCACTTCCTTCTTCCCCGGCAATTGCTTCCGAGTCAGCTCGTGAGAGACAGTCGATCGTTGTGAGCAAGGGGAAAGTGGTGGACGAGGGCCCTGATGCAGTGAAGACAATGAAGAGCGGTGCTGGAGTAATTTCGATCCGTCAAGACATCCATCCGGATGCACGGATCAATTTGTTCGCTTCGGATGTGTTAAAGATGAGCAACCAAGCCTGAGAGAGCGTATGGACAAAGGGCAGAAATATCAATAGGTGGAATGATTGGCTGACAAATTGAGCTTCGATGCTAGCATTCAATACGCTGAGAGAGCGTATGGACAAAGGGCAGAAATATCAAGAGCATAAATATCTCATTTTGAGGATGTCATATCTGAACCAAGTTGCCATCGCTGGGAAGGTTAAGGTTGCCCGTGAGAAAGTGTATACCATAGAACTAGTCTTTGCGAACTTGCAGAAGTCGTACTTCAATGCTCTTCGTGAAATTGAATCACTAAAAAAACAGTTTAAGGAAGGGAGGCTTGCTCAATCAGTTGTTGACCATGAGGCCTCACCTTCTTACCTTTGAGCTCTGGTGTTTATACGATGGCTGGATCATTCTTTTGTAACTTAGCTTCCCTATTTCGACTATGTTTAGGGACTGATGGCTCATTCTAAATATGTCTACCACTCCTCAATGTAATTGCTTTTACGGTTTCAAACCCGCCTTTCGAATTTGGAATGGTAGAACTGGGAAGTTTTCATTGCTCGCAAATTTGTCCAATAAACTCAGCTATATGTCCCATTTGTAGCTTCAAATCTGTTATATATTTTGATTGATTCTGTTGAGAAATAGTTAACGATATCAAAATCTCATCATAATTAAGGGGTATACTTGAGTTGTGTCGAGGTGGTTTTGGCGGCCTTTGGAAGAAACCAGAGGGTGGCCGATTCGAAGGTTGTTTTGAATTTCTTCATCCAAAGCTGGGATGATTTCTCCAACCTTCATTGTAAGTATTCGAATAAGGGTTATTCTTATAGTGATTTTGTCCCTGAAAACCTAATGCGTTAACATTCTCCCAACTGCCATACTCAATCAGTTGAGGACATTGATCAGATGGATGTCCTGAGTGAGTGCACACGCCACAAACTTGTGCAACTCCTAGCACGTTTGGCTTCCCTAGAGCTTGAGTCACAAGTGAAGTAAGATCAGCCATTTGAGGTTCTAAACTAGAATTAATACTTACCTCATTGACTTGGCGTGAATGCTCTCCAATTCCTTCATACTACTGGGCATTTAAGGCTCGGCTTGAGTCACAAGTCTTTGCTGCTGTTTGAGTTTTATCAACCAAAGCTCCTCCTGCCGCTGCATCTAATATTTGTCGCTCAAGAGGAAGCAATCCCTCATAAAAGTATTGAATCAGGAGCTTCTGTTTGATCTGATGCTGCGGACATGATGCTATGAGAGTTTTGAAGAGCTCATAGTAAGTTGGATATGATTCTCCTGGACCTTGCTGTATACCACTGAATTTCTTCATCAACAAGATAATTTTGGAAGTTGGGAAGAATTTATCTAGAAACACCTTCTTCATGTTATCCCAAGAATATACTATTCCGAAAGGTAGTTCATAGAGTCAATCCTTAGCCCTATCAGCCAGATAAAAGGGAAATGCTCTCAGCTTCAGGATGTTCCCATCCACAATCATTGGCGTCATACTGGAGCATACAACTTCAATTCCTTTAAATGTTTATTTGGATCCTCCATAGAAAGACCGTGATACTTCAGAATATGATGAAATAGGATGGATTTCAGCTCGAATGATTCTGTCTTGCCCTGCGCTGTTGTTGGATACTGAATGCACAGAGGTGCGGCATTGGCCAAGGTGGATGCCGAAAGTTCTTTAATAAATCTATTGTCTCCCATGTCGAACTCTTCAGATTCAGAGCTAAACGTTTGTGACTCTTTTGTTTCTCTTCTTCGTCTTGTAAATGTTCTCTCAGGCTCTAAATCGTACTCTAATAAGTTTTCGCTGGATCTCTTATTGCACATAAACTAGTACCTGAGATAAATAAATTAAAAAATAACAAAAAGAAAAATAAATAAATGAATAAACTACTGAAGTAATTAACAATTTTACTAATCCTCGGTAACGGTGCCAAAAGTTGATGCGCTATTTTAGTAGCACACAACTTAATACTTGCTTTGTGATTGTAGTATAGAATAAGTAGGGATCGTTCTGTACCGGGGATTAGAGGGCATGCCAATTAGCACTAAGAATAACTAAAAGACAACTAATTAACTAAAGGGATAACAAAGATGAAAAATTAACTAAGGTTTTATCTCCACACACTAAACATATGCTTATAAATCAATATTCAATAATCACTTGCTAACTTGTGAGAGACAATGCTCAAGATTAACCGTGATCAGCATTGCATTAATCTTATTATTTTCTCAAGTTCGTTGAATTAAACTTAGCGCCGCTTTCAAACTATTCTTATCATGCTATCTAATCAGGAATCGCAAGTCAGATAACAATCTAAGATCATTAAGTTTTGTGAAAAATATGAACACTGATTAGACAATTAAAAATATGATCAGAATCTTGTTCTTACCTAAGCAAAACACAATCACTAATAGCAATGAAGATTAAATTCAATTAATTCATAAAACACATATTCGGGATTTCGAATCAACCCCTAACTAAGAGGAGTTTAGCTAGACATATTAATTATGTTTGAATAACAATGCATAATTAATTATCCAACTATAAATAAGAAAAAGATAAGGTGAAAGAAACAAAACACTGTCGCCAACTGTATGGTGGTAGAGAGTGGGTGTATGGGGTGCGGATAGTAGAGAGAAAGAGATAAGCCAATATCTTCCTTTCTTCTTCGATTTGCTCCTTCTTCAATCTTTGCTCCTTGTTGCAATGAAAAGGGACTGAAAGAGATGACACTGGATGAAAGGCAATGAGGGAGATGGAACGGTAGCCTGTGATGACGATGAGGGTTTTATCTAGCTGGTGGAGGCGATCGACTGAGAGAAAGATCAGGTGATAATGAGATGAAGAGAGAAAAGGGATTTTTGGCCGGCAATGGCGAGATGTTTCGAGATAGAGAGTCGTCGAGATTTGATTGGTTTGTTGTGTGATGTGAAAGGGTTTGTAGTTGGTGTGCGAATGAGATAATGGTGATGGTTTGTTGGCTGTGATTTGAAGGGCGGAATTGCGAGACGGTCTTGCGGCTGCGATGAGGGATGCGTGGATGGGTTAGGTTTCCTGATTTGCGATTGATGGGTTTGATGGTGATGATGGAAGAAGGGTTGTGTCTGGGTGTTATGAAGGAGGACAACGGGATGAGGAAAGAAGATGGAAGAAGGGACTGTGTGATTGTGATGAGGATGGGGTTTTGCGAGGATGAGGAGGCTATGGATGGGTGGAAGAGAAGGCTGTGGTTGCAAAAGTGATTGCTTCAGGGCAGGTATTGTCCCTTTTATAATTGTTTTCTTCTCAGTTTCCTTACTTGCGTAGTTTCCTTTTGCAATCAGTATTCTAAATTGCTAATTTGCTTCACTTAGCTTCTATTTTGGAATCTTGTAATTGAAAACGTATACAAACACGAAAATAACAATTAGTACCATAATTAACAAGTAATAGCCAAAAATACATATAGAAAAATGGTACTAAAAATAGCCTAATTATGCTCCTATCAAATTCCCCCATACTTATTGTAAGTCCTCGAGCAAATTCAAGAAACAAAAATAAAAAAACTCAAATGACTTAGTCTATACTTTTCAACATTTGTCTCAGAGATTTTCAATGAATCATGACATATTAAGAATCTTTGTAAACACAAGATTAAATCCACGACATTCGAAAATTAATACACGTTCATAGCAATGATATAAAATTCACAATTAAATCAATCTAAGTAATTGTGATACTCAAGGGCATGCCAAGAAGAATTAACCCAAAATCTCACTGGGTGCATTCTTTTCTTTTTCACTGATTGTTTGGTAAAATCACTCTTCATATTCTAGTTATATGTGAGAGGATTGATGTAAAAAGGAAACAAATAGCTCACATATGATATAACAAGAAAGAAAAACATTTTCTTACATTTTTTTTCAAATATATGATCTCATGGAATGAACGCTACTACTTGAATGCAAGAACTAGTGACACCATATGCTTATACCACATTCGAATCTCCACATCGTGACATTGCAAGACACACTCAATCAAAATGTCTTAATTCAAGTTGTAATGAGGCCAATGGGTCAAGGGAAAAGAAAGAACAGATAGAAAATTTTCAAAGGGCTTAAAGAAATGGTGAAAGCATGCAATAAGATTAGAGACATTAGCAAGGAATCACATGGTTCAAGACATAAGTAGGAAAATGAAAAGAAAAAGGAAGATGTGGCTTACTGATAATGAAGAGTTTCAACCATTATTTTGTATCTACTGAATGAAAAGAGTTGGACTATCTGTATGTTACTGAAATACTGAATGAATATAGACAAGGACCTGTGTCCCTTCTGTAATTTTGTTTTTTTTTTCAACTCTTTCTTCTTGAACTGTCTACCATAAGGGTCTTCCTCTACACTTGTTTTTCAACATACCTTGAACCACAATAAAGTCTATGCAAATCAAACTATGCTCCACTTTTCTGATTAGGTTAGGGATATAAAATGAGGGTAATGAAACAAAATGCTTAATAACAGTCTCAATGGGGTTAACCTAAAGGACATATATCATGGATCAAACTTATTTGGCAATGGTAGAACTAGGTGCCTTTATCATGTCATACATGTTATGCAATTCAATATGATGTTTTGAACAAATTAATACAGGTTCTAGTGTTTAATCCTTAATTATGAAAGCAATCCAAGTAGCAACCAAAGCAAACAAAATTGAGATCATGCAACGAATTATTATTGACAAATGAAATGAAAAATGACCTAACTAAAAACTCTCAAAATCGACGGAACAATAGCCTCAAAACTCACATATAGGTTATAATGAATTAAATTCAATTAAGCATGCTATGAGTACCAATTACTAAGTTTTTTTTTTTTTGAAAGACAAGTTGGGTTTTTATAGGATCCCAGAACCCATAAAGATGTCGCAAGCTGGGTTTGAACCCATTACCTAGTGGTATTATCCGTCAAGCTCTAACCGTTGAGCTGTCATGCCATTGGCTACCAATTACTAAGTTGATTACATGTGAATTTGCATATGATAACCATGAATAAGCATTAACCAAATAATAATATTAGGTCTTAACTCATGCTTATAAATCACCTTAAAGTCATGTAATTAAAAACCAAATCTCATAATTGTATTGGAAAATATCTTAAGACTCAAAACAACTATAATTTTTTTTTAATGACACTAATACCAACAATGAAAATAAAAACCAACATTTTTTTAATAGGCTGACACTTTATTTTTTAAATTATTTTTTTTTCAATATAAAAACAACGTTTGTTTCTCCCACACTTAAACCTAACATTGTCCTCAATGTTAATAGATTATAGCACATGCAATAAAAGATTTAAAAGAGAAAAAACAAACTATTAACAAACAAAAATAACGAAAAGAAAATAAAAGGAATAGAGAAAACAAATCTGATTGGGTTGCCTCTCAAGAAGTGCTTGTTTTAACGTCGTGCAGTTTGACGGTATCTCCAATCAATCCTCATGGAGTGATACATCATCCACGTCATGCTCCCCAAATGACTCATAATAGGGCTTAAGTCGATGCCCATTCACCTTGAACTCATTTCCAGTTGTGACACTCTTCACCTGTATAGCACCTTGAGAAAACACATTAGTAACAATGAAAGGGCCAACCCATCTAGAACGTAACTTACCAGAAAAAAGTTTAAGGTGTGACTGAAAAGCAAGACTTTCTGGCCCACAACAAAAATCTTTCCACGGATCATGCGATCATGAAAAGCTTTAGTTTTCTTGTTATAAATCTTTGCACTCTCATATGAGTCATTCTGAATATCTTTAAGCTCGTTCAGCTGCAATTTTCTATGAAAGCCAGCATCATCAATGTTCATATTGAAAGTCTTAATTGCCCAATGTGTCTTATGTTCTAGCTCAACCAGTAAATGACACGATTTCCCATATACAATCCGAAAGGGAGACATCCCTATAGGTGTTTTATGTGCTGTCCGATATGCCCATAAAGCATCATCAAGTCGCATGCTCCAGTTTTTGCGAGTGGGCTTTACTGCCTTCTCAAGTATTCCCTTGATTTCACGATTTGAAATTTCGGTCTGTCCACTTGTTTGGGGATGATAAAGTGTCGAAACCTTATGTGTGATATTAGCAAAGCTTCAATTGTACGGTTGCAAAAGTGTGAACCTCCATCATTTATAATTACTCGCGACATTCCAAACCTTACAAAAATGTTAGAACAAATAAGCTTCTACAACAACTTTGGAATCATCAGTACGGGTGGCTTTTGCTTCCACCCACTTTGAAACATAATCCACAACAAACATTATATAAATGAATTCATTAGAAGAAGGAAATGGATCCATGAAATCAATACTCCATACATCGAAAATTTCCACACTATATATAGGATGTTGTGGCATTTGATCTCTAGGGCCTAAGTTACATGTTCTTTGACATCGGTCACAAGTCATGCAAAATAATCTGGCATCCTTAAATAAAGTGGGCTAATAAAATCCACATTCTAAAACCTTATGAGTTGTTCTTTGAGTTCCAAAGTGTCCCCCACAAGCATAGGAATGACAATATGTCAATATCGAATTAAATTCAGAATCGGGCACGCACCTTCTAATCAATTGATCGACACAATGCTTCCATAGATAGGGAGCATCCCATACAAACTGTCTCGCCACTTTCTTGAGCTTATCCTTCTGAACTCGAGTCAAAGTGTTCGGAATCTGTTTAGATACAAGGTAATTCACAATATCAGCATACCATGGTTCATTTACCTTGACAAAAAATAGTTGCTCATCAGGAAAAGTCTCAAGAATCGGTAGGGGCTCCTCATTGTGCACAAAACGGTTCATGTGGTCAGCTACCACGTTTTCAGTCCCTTTTTTTTATCCCTGATCTCCATATCAAACTCTTGAAGAAGTATCCACCATATAAGTCTCAGTTTCGCCTCTTTCTTCGTAAGCATGTATTTTAAAGCTGCATGATCAGAGAAAATTATAACTTTAGTTCCAATTAAATAAGATCGAAATTTCTCTAAAGCAAATACAATAGCAAAAAGTTCTTTTTCAGTAGTGGAATAATTCAATTGAACATCATTCAAAGTTCGGGAGGCATAGTAGATGACGTGAAAATGTTTGTCCCTCCGTTTGCCTAGAACTGTTCTTAAGGCATAATCTGATGCGTCACACATAAGCTCAAATGGAAGACTCCAATCCGGTGGCGCAATGATAGGTGCTGATGTCATCAACTCCTTAAGCTTGTCAAACGCTGTCTGACAATCATTATTGAACTCAAATGGCACATCTTTTTGTAGGAGTCGACATAGTGGTCCAGAAATCTTAGAAAAGTCTTTGATAAATCGCCGATAGAATCCTGCATGTCCAAGAAAATAACGAACCTCCCTCATCGGACTAGGAGAGGATAAGTAACGTACAATATCTATTTTAGCTTTATCAACCTCAATACCCCTAGCTGAAACTACATGACCTAAAACAATACCTTGATTAACCATAAAGTGACATTTTTCTCAATTTAATACAAGGTTAACCTCAATGCATCGCTTCAGAATCAATGCAAGATTATCTAGACAATGGTCAAAAGAATCACCGAAAATACTAAAATCATCCATAAAAACCTCAATGATTTTTTCAATAAAGTCTGAAAATATACTTACCATGCATCTCTGGAAGGTAGCCAGGACATTACACAAACCGAATGACATTCTTCTATATGTGAAAGTGTCGAATGGACATGTGAATGTTGTCTTTTCTTGATCCTCTGGAGCGATGACAATCTGATTATATCCTGAATAACCATAAAAAAAATAATTAAAAACACGACCGACCAACCTTTCAAGCAATTGATCAATAAAGGGAAGAGGAAAATGATATTTCCTTGTAGTTGTATTCAGTTTTCCATAGTCAATAGAAACCCGCCACTCAGTTTGCATTCGCGTGGGAACCAACTCATTTTTCTCGTTCTTTACCACAGTTATGCCAGACTTCTTCAGCACTACTTGCACTGGTGAAACCCATTTGCTATCTGAAATAAGGTAGATCACGCCACAATCAAGGAGTTTAATGATTTCTTTCTTCACAACTTCCATGATAGGGGGGTTTATGCGGCGCTAAGCTTCTCTAGTGGATTTTGCACCTTCCTCAAGAAGTATATCCTTAATGTCGGTCAATGTCCACCCAATTGCAGTTTTGTATTCCTTTAAAACTCGAATAAGTTTTTCCTCTAAAATTGTGAGTAATGATGATATGATGACAGACAATGTCTCATCATCTCCCAAATACACGTACTTTAAGTGATCCGGTAACGGTTTAAGCTCAAGTGTAGGTGCCTGAATCACAGAAGGTAAAAGTTTATTAGTAGATGAAGGAATAATAATTGGGGGAGGTAACTCACAAACAATTCGTGACATTGACTCCAAGGTTGCCATAGTCTCAATGATATCCTCCCTCATGTTATCGGCCGAGGCCTTCTTATTGTCACAAAGAACTCCATTTCTCTCATATCTAGCAACAGTAGTAATGGTGATTTCAAGTTCACCCGCATTCATGACATCAAGACATTTCTGGGACAAAATATCCACTACGTTAATAGAAAAACAAGAATGATTATCAACAGGATACCTCATGGCTTTAAAGGTGTTGAAGCCAATCACATCACCATAAAATTCCATGGTCAGTTTCCCCGCATGCATATCAAAAATTTGTCCTTGCAGTTTTCATGAAGGGGCGCTCTAAAATAAGAGGCAAAGACGCTGACAATGTCGAATCTTCCATTTCAAGCACATAGAAATCTGCTGGGAAGATCAAATGATTAACCTACACCAACACATCTTCCAACAAACCTCGAGGATATGTAATAGAACGGCCAGCCAATTGAATAATTACACCATCATTTTTTAGCTCCCTGAGATTCATAGAAAGATAAACAGAATACGGCATAACATTAATTGAAGCACCTAAGTCTAACATTCCATTTTCAATTTTAATATTATCGATAACACAAGGGATAGTGAAACTACTCGGATCTTTACACTTCGGTGACAATTTTCTTTGAAGAACTGCGGAGACATTCTCACTTACATTAACTACCTCTCCGTCTTGAAGTTATTTCTTTGTTGTGTAAAGATCCTTCAAAACTTTTGCATACTTAGGCACTTGCATAATAGCATCAAGAAGCGGAATATTGACTTGGACTTTTCGGAAGATTTTCAAAGTTTCCTTATTTTGCTCATTTTTACTAGATTTGGCAAACCGACCTGGAAAATGCACAAAAGGTGAAAAAAGATTAGCAGAAACTAAATTTAGAATGTTTGATGCAGATTTAACTAACCTAAATAAATAGGTTAATTTAACCTAATTTTAATAACTGCAAGTGCACAGTGTCTAACTGGTAGACAAGGGCAAGTACAGGTCGATACCACAAGGACTGTGGTTGCAATTAAATTTCAGAGTTGATTTAAGCTAATTTAAATTGGGGTTACAACAATTAAAATATCTAAACTAATAATCAAATTAAAAAACAAAATAAAAAGTTTTAAAGAATATGAGAAAGGAAACCAAGGCATTGAATCCACCACAGGTTCTTTGAGATTTGTGTAACCAAAAATATAGTTTTCAAGATTTAACATGACTAACCTAAAGATTAATCTAAGTTCACAATTGATTTCAGCATAGGTATAAACCCCTAGCATTGCGTGTCTTCTTACGGCACACACAATCACAAGTTTATTTTAACTAATCCTAAACCCCTAGCATTGCGTGTCTTCTTACGGCACACACAATCACAGATTCGGATTAATTGATTAAATCAGGCTTTGAATTTCAACAAAGGGTATTTCTAACTACCGACTAGTCTAGATAATTAATCAGGATATAATCGGTGAAAGCAAATTATTGAGAATCAGAAATCAAATGTGTTTAACGTTCAAGCATAAAGAAAACAATAAATTTAAATACAACAAACTCTAGGAAACCCTATGGTTTCATCGTAGCCTTGGCGAAGGGTTTAGCTAATCATGGTAGCGGTGGTCACAGCATCATTGGAGGTGGAAGTCATCTCTGCACGGATGCGAATCCCGAGAAAAAGGACTACACAAGCTCTGTGGTGGCTCAGAGAGAACTCGGGGGTGCCAATAGGGAAAACTGTTTTTCAGTTTTGAAAAACGGTTTTCTCCCACCCGAATTCGCGCGACGCTTCAGAGCTTCGTCTCCAGCGCGACAGCGTCTGCTCCGCTCCTCGCGAGCTTCCTCTCCTGCTCCTACCTGGTTCTGAACCTGCAAAAGAGAGAGAGGATGAAGAAAGAATGAGATAACACAAAGAACACGAAGGAGGATGCGAAACAGGGAGCGCCTCTGTCGCGAGCTCTGTTTCGCGGCCGTGACGGCGGTGGTTGCGTGGTCGGGTTGTGACGGTGGTCGTGAGAGAGAGAGAAGTGGATGAGGGAGAAACCGTGGAGAAGAGAGAATGAGGAAGGAGGGCCGAGAGAGGGGAGGCACAGGGATGGCGGCGAGCGAGGAGAAACAGGGTATGTTCTCCTCTGTTCTGTTTCGCGGCGGCTGATGGTGGTGGTGCTCGGGTGCTAGTGGCTGTGAGAGAGAGAGAGAGAGACGACGGTGGTGTTCGGGTGATGGCGGAGAAGGTGGTCTGGTGAGGTTTGTAACGTGAAACAGGGTTAGGAGGTGGCGGCTGATGGTAGAGGACGAGGAGGAGGTGGCGATGGCGGGATTATCGCGCTGCCGGCTCTCCTATCGAGCGAGGATTGCCGGCAGGGTGGATTGGCGTGGTGGCTGGAAAAGAGATCAGGGGAGAGGGGCTGTGGAAGAAGAGAGAAATAAGAGATTTGTTTTCTCTAAGATGAGGCGAGCTAAATAGGGTTCTATTATCTTGGGCTTGAGTTTTTAGGTTAGCATTTTTGGATTTGGGCTTAGGTTAAATTAGGTGGATCTAGGTTTACTAGGGTTAGGTTTAGATATGTGACTCTCTGCTTTGTACCACCACTAGAATCGACCAATTGTTATTTCTTAAATTGTCGCCTTAATATGATTTCATCGTTCACGCTCAAATTCCTGCTAAGACATGAAAATGAAATAATTATTATAAATTATAATAATCGAAACACTAACATATATAAATTAAGGGATATATTATGTAATAATTATGTGAATATCAATGTTCACCTTCTTACCTTGGAGCTCTGGTGTTTCAACGATGAATTGATCATTCTTCTGTAACTCAGCTTCCCTATTTCGACTCTGTTTAGGGACTATTGACTCATAGAGTTGATGAACAAAGGTACGCTACAGAACCCAATTTACATCTTTAAGCCTTTTTCAAACCTTGTTTGACTTTAGCATCAGAGTGCCATCGGCCACCACAACGGTAGTCATTGGCTCACGTGCGTTTCCTGTGCAGGTCAAGGTTGAGGAGAGCAGGATTCGACTACATCAGTTTGGTGTCGTCCGTGGGGAACGACGAAGTTCCTTAAAATACATTAGTATAGAGAGATGGTGGCCACGAGATCTCGCAACAATGGAGACATTCCTGAACCCTCGAATGTTCATACTGGAGGAACGCCACTAGTTGTTGCGGCCCCGGCACTGTGAGGGGGACAAAATCAAACCCTCGCATAGGTAACAACCATGGCGGACCCCGGGGTGGATCTATTATCAACTCATATGCAACAAATTGCACGAGCGATGGAGAGGCTCACTCAGCAGAACCCTCCACCTGCAAAAGGAGACTGAGAGTAGTGAAGAGCCTCGTTCCCAGAAGACACCAGAAAACACGTTAGGAGAATCGTGCTGCCCCTGCGACCTCCTAGTGGACCAGAGGCGAAAGAGTAGCCAACGAAGACCCAACGTCTAGGGCCGATAAACCCGCCTCGCAAAACCCTATTCGGCTAGGGGCCACCAATCTTGACGTGTTGTTCAACGAAGACTCCAGCTACGTCGACTCCCAATCCTTCACTCCCCTCAACTCCAACATGTTCGACGTCCTCAAAGCCATTAAGGATTGGAGAGAAGTAAAATGGCCCGCAAAACTCTGAGGAAACCCCTCGCAATGGAACATATATCGGAAACTATTGCTCCTTTCACAAGGACAACGACCACGATACTGAAGATTGCAAGAATCTCAGGTATGAGATTAAACACTGGATCAAGAGAGGCAAACTCAAGAAATTCCTGAGCCCAAACGTCACACATGACTAGGCGAAGGAAAATGAGCAAGCTGTCATCGAAACTAGAGGCAAGGCGGCAGATGTTGCTTACGTCCTGCATGGAGTATGCTCGCAAGCTGAACAATCCAATAGGTCTAAAAAAAGCGTTTTGGGAGATACGGACCTAGTCAACCTACGAGGACCAACAGGTGCGGCACGCTTGTGCCCAGAGCCCGATTTTGTCATTGAATTTCATAGATAAAGACCTCCAAAACGTCCAATCTCCGCATGATTACGCCCTGGTAATTTCGATCTTCATAGCAAATTGGGAAGTGATTAGATCTTTGGTAGACACCAGGATCTCCTTGAATGTTCTATTCCTCAATGCGTTCCACAACATGCAGCTGAAGAAAGATAACCTAATGCCTATCAGTCACCCCATGGTCGATTTCAGCGGTATGAAATGCTTCCCTATTGGGAAGATCAAATTGATAGTAGTGGCGAGAGAGCCACAACTTAAGAAAGTCCTATTCCAGGAGTTTGTGGTAGTAGATACCCTGTCCACCTATAACATCATCCTGGGAAGGCCTTGGCTCAACCAGATGGAGGCGACGGTTTCTACTTTGCACCAGTGTACCAATTACCCTACCAATCAAGCAGCAGACACCATACGAAGAAACCAGCCGAAAGCCAGAATCTGCTACTACGCAGTCCTGAAGCAACTGGACAACTATCAACTACATTTTGGCCCTGTAACTATGACTTCTCAGAGCCCGACCCTGTAAATCAAAGAAGAATCTTTCAACATAGATGATGAGATTTTAGTTAGCCCAAGCTGAAGACCTAATGTCGGTTAGCCAGAGGAGGAATCTATCATGATCTACCTCGACATCATAGCCATCCAGATAGGTTCTCGCCTAAGAAAAAAACTGGCAGAAATACCGATAAATCTGTTACGAGAAAATCATGATGCCTTCGCCTGGACGATGCGGGACATCGTGGGAATCGACCACTCCGTGATCACTCATCGATTCGAAGTTGACCCCGCGTGGAGAACTATCAGGCAGAAGAAGAGACCCATGGCTCCTGAAAGGAACTAGATCATAAATGAAGAGGTACATAGACTATTCAACAGTGACACGGTCAAAGAGGCATGGTACCCAGACTGGTTAGCAAACACCGTCTTGGTAAGAAAGAAAAATGAGAAGTTGAGAGTTTGCGTAGACTACACAGACTTGAACAAGGCGTGTCAGAAAGACAGTTTTTTGCTTCCCCGCATTGATCAAATCGTGGACGCCACATTCAGACTCAGCCTCCTGAGTTTCATGGATGCCTATTCCGGGTATAACTAGATACAGATGCACCCCTAGCTCAAGAAAAAACTTCTTTCATAATCGAAAGAGGGATATATTGTTATTAGGTGATGTCGTTCGGCTTAAAGAACGTATGAGCAACGTATCAATGAATGGTGAACCGAATTTTCAAGGAACAAATCATCAGGAACATGGAGGTCTACATAGAAAATATGCAGATCAAAAGCCTCCTCAGTCCAGATCACATCGTCGGTCTCACCGAAGCATTCAATCAGCTCTACAAGTATCGGATGAAGCTCAACCCGCAAAAATGCACATTTGGGGTTGAGTCAGCCAAATTTCTCGGTTACATAGTGAATCGAAGAGGGATAGAGGCTGATCCAAATCAGATTTAGATTTTTCTTGATATGAAGTCCCCGACCACCATCAGTGAAGTTCAGAGCCTGACTAGGAGGGTGGCAACACTCAAAAAGTTTATCTCCAAAGTTTGACAAGTGTCTATCTTTTTCAAAATTTTGAAAGGAAACAAGAAGATTCAGATGGGATGAAGAGTACGAGTAGGCATTCCAGAGTCTGAAAGCATACGTGGGAAGTTTAAATTTCCTTTTGAATCTGGCGCCAAGAGAAATACTTCACTTATATCTGTCTATCTCAAAACACGCTGTCAGCTCAGCTCTCATGTGGAACAATAAAGGAGTACAAATATCAGTGTACTACGCCAGCAAAACTTTCATAAAAGTAAAGGCAAACTACCCAGACTAAACATCCACTTCGCACAGTGCTGCATAAGCCAGAATGGTCAAGTAGGATGGTTAAATGGTCAGTAGAATTATGGCAATTTGATATCAACTATGCTCAAAGAACCACCGTCAATGATCAAGCATTAGTGGACTTCATCGCTGAATTTACAAGTGGTATGGAAAAAGTCCAGTGACAACGAACAAAGGTTTGTCGACCAAGGCTGGATCTTGCGTTTTGACGGGTTATCCACAATAAAAGGAAGCAAAACAGAGATCACACTTCGCTCTCCGGGTGGTTTCACCCTGGAAAACGTTGTCGGGTTCGGCTTCCCGGCCTCGAACAATGAAACAAAATATTAGGCACTCTTATTCAGTCTGAAGCTCGCCAAGGGGATCTGGATAGATGAGCTAACCGCGTACAATGACTCACGTCTGGTAGTTAACCAGGTCAATGGGGAGTTCAACAACAAAGATCCTAGGATGATAGCTTATTGTGATAAGGTACTTAACGTTATAAGCGGATTTGAAATGTTCAAACTCCTATAGTGTCCCCGAGACGACAACCAAAGAGCCGACGCACTGGCCAAACAAGCCTCAGCTATGAGCCTACGGTCGAAATTTTCGATGGGCTCATTGAATTCAAAGAACAATCAAGTATGGAAAAAATAAAAATCAAACGAAGTCCACGCGACAGATGTAGAGTCAAGCTAGATGAATCCCATCATTGAGTATGTCAAGAATGGACTCCTCCCAGCTAAAAAGACGGAGGTCAGAAAGCTGAAAAATAGAGCAGCACGATACACCCTCCTAAATGACATGTTGTAAAGAAGGCCAGCCACGAGACCGCTCCTCAGATGCCTCACTCCCTCAGAAGCGAACCGTGTTCTTAGAAAGATTCATGATGGCACCTATGGGAACCACCCAGGCGAAAGAACTCTGACCCACAAAGCCCTAACCTTAGGGTATTATTGGTCAAAGATGCAGCAGGATGCCAAGGATACTGTCGCAAATGTGACAAATGTCAAAGGTTCACGCCATATACACACATGCCCGCTCAGCCCTTGACTCCGATGACTAGCCCATGGTCGTTTGCGTAATGGGGAATGGACATCGTCGAACAACTCCCGGCCTCAGCCAATAAGAAGTTCCTCCTTGTAGCTGTAGACTACTTCACCAAATGGGTCGAAGTCGAGCCCCTGTCCAAGATAGACCAAAATCAAATTGAGAAAATCGTATGGGCCTTCATCGTCTGCAGGTTCGGCCTTCCATGGAAGCTAGTCAGTGACAACGAAACCCAATTCGAAGGTAGTAAGGTTGAAAAGCTATGCAAAGATCTTAGCATCAACCATCATTTCTCCTTACCAGAGCATCCGCAAGCCAACAATCAGGTGGAAGTCACCAACAAAACAATCTTGGAAGTGCTAAAAAAAAACTTGATGCAACTAAGGGAAAGTGAGTCTCAGTGCTACCAGGAATACTTTGGGCATACCGAACCACCAAAAGAACCCTCATTGAAGAAATACCCTTTGCCCTAGCTTACAAGACGAAAGCAAAGGTCCCGGTAGAACTAGAAATATCGACTTTTCGAACAAAAGAATTTGGGCCGGAAGACAATGACGAAGCTTTACGAGCCAGGTTAGACCTCCTCGAAGAAAGGAGGGATCAGGCTTCCACCAAGATAGCCTCCTACCAACAAAAAATGACTCAGTACAACCACATGAGATTGCTCTTCTGTCAGTTGCTATCTTAGCAGATTTAGCTCAGACAACGCAGAACCAGCCCGATCCTTCGCTTCATGGATACGACGACGCCCGTCAGCCACCTTAGATTCAAACTTATGGCGCGAGGCAGTCCACTCGGACTCAACTCGCTCCTGTTCAACAACTCAGGCTTGCAAATCAGACTGCGCCTTTCCTGCCACCTCTTCCACGCACTTCAACTCTTCTCGAGTGTGCCTCAACTCCGCTTCAGCGGACACCAAGCCGGCCTTGGTCAGATTCAACTTAGCCAACAAGGCCTCCAACTTGGCCTCAAGATCAGTCTGAGTGCCTCGCACCAATTCGCAGTTCGTCCCACCACCATACTCCTCCAACTACTTGCTTAAGGAATTTTTCCGATAGAGCGCATCCGAATATGACTTTTGCGGTTTAGCAAAAGCCTTTTCCAAAACATGTACTCTACTGCGAGCGTCGGGATGCAGCTCACTCCGATCCGATAACACGTCCACCTCGCACTTGGATGTCGACATTATCCTAAGGGGACCCTTCGAAGACACCGGCTCCGCAGTTAAGGCCTTCTCAACTGGAGGCTCAGCCTGATGCTCAGCATCAGGGTCTAAGGACAGGAGAAAGAGAAAAGACCCATTCCCAAAGGTGGCAGCTTCAGCAGAACAAGGATCACCAGTAGATTCGGTGGCAGGGTTCATATCCGAAGATCCAACAAGACACAAAGCCTTGACCTCGTTGAGGTCCGCCACCTCCGTACGATCCCTCTCCAGGACAATGGCGAAAATAGGAAGTTCAAGCACAATACCCTGCTCTCCCAGAACTATTTCTGGGGTGGATTGGTTAAGTCCAAACTCCTCAATGGTCACTTCCTTCTCCAACAGCATTAGCGGATCAGAAGAGGAATCAGTTTTGTGACCAACCCACTTCCTCTTGGGCCGACCGATGGGTGGCAAGGTCGCCTCCAATTCAGTCTGCCTCATAGGGCTAGGCATCATGAGCTTTTTCTTTTTTGAACGATTGCTGCCAGCCTCTTTTGGCAATGACCTAAATAAAATAGGACCTACATGGAAGTGCTCAAACAACCTGCTATGCACGATGTTGCTCGAAGCCATAACTTTTTCGTTGGTTATAAAAGAAAGCTTATTGGACACCTTCTTCATCAACTCCTCCTCTTCTGTAAGAGTTGGAGTTACAAATTTCTCTACAAAAAAAATGACACGTCAATATCTGCAAAGATTAGACAAGAAAGAAGAGGAGGGATACTACGCTCACTGCGATCAAATTTGAAGTATTTGACAATCAGATGCCCTTCCAGCTTAAAGTACGGAGAGTCCGAAGAAGCTAGAAAACAATACTTCTGCTAGAACTTGAAGTCGTTTGATAGTAAACCCAAGCAATCCGGTGTACTCATCTGACAGACTCCATGAGAGTTCAGCCGAGGAGAAGTCATCAAATGGATCACCTGAGGAGTTAACTGAAGGCCAGCATCCTTCGCCCCGATAAGGACAAAAATCAAAGTCATGAACCCATTAGGTACCATCTGAATGGGAGGAATGCGAAGATACCTCAAGAAGCGCCAAATATCCTCCGAAATTGGAAAACGAAACTCGGATAGAAACATGCCTTCATGCAAGACGATGAACCCTTGCGGAGGCGTTAACGGACTATGGTCAGTGCTCAAGGGGGTAAGTTTCAAGTCTTCGAGAATTCGATATTCATCTTGGAGCTTAGCCAAATCAGATTCGCCAACCTTCTTATCCCAGTAAAAGTCAAGGCAAACATAGGACAGCTCCTGTCCAGGGGTGAGTTCGACATTGTCCGCCATGAAAGAAAGTGTGAGCTTTTGAATGCACTTGCAGCAAGAAAGCAAAAAAAAAGTTTCAGAAAAGTCACAGAAGTAAATAAACTCTCCTTTGGAGAGACGACAACTTATATGCAGCCAGGGATTCGCGCCCCCTTTCGAACAGTCACAAACTCATTTAATGACGTGTGCCGCTCGAGACGACGTTTTGAGCTCAATCATCACGACTGTACAATTCCTTTTGAAGTGACTTAGTGAATCGACGTTATGGCTCACTAACTCAGGGGATCAGCTAATGATACACCAAACCGTCTTTGAATCTGCATCTTTCGCGTGTCATGATGATCCCGTTAGTAGAGTAAAGCGAGCCCGATTGCCCACTAAATCTGGAAAAGCCCAGACCGCACAAAGCCTATCTTGGCAGAATCCAAAAGGCTGGGTCCAAATTGCAACACCCTACTAAGCCCACATGTCGCACGATAAAGTCTAATACATATAAGGCCTAATCATGCAAGTATCTGAGGGATCACCTAAGACGGGTAGGCCAGCAATACATTGGTTTCGACTAGGAAATAAATACAGGAGTGTAAGTCGTGCATGAAAACTTTCTTGCATGGACAACACTCCAAAAGGGAAACCTCACCCGCATATTTAGGAGCATAAGCCGTATAAGGAAACTATCCTACATGGACGACTCCCAACTAGGAAATAATCTCCAGCTAGATCTCTTTCCCTAAACTACGCAACCAAAGGCCTAGTTGAACAATGACTCTCGCATTATAAATAAGACATAGGGTTGATGAACAAATGTACGCTACAAAACCCAATTTACAGCTTTAAGCCTTTCTCAAGCCTTGTCTAACTTTAGCATCGGAGTGCCATCGGCCACCACAACGGTGGTCCTTGGCTCATGTGTTTACTGTGCAGGTCAAGGTCAAGAAGAGCAGGATCCGACTACATTAGTGTACTACTTTCACCTTTTCTTTGTTGGGGCTTAACTCCCTGTCCTAACTACCTCAGCTCAATAAAGTATGTTATTTCTAGAGGATAAAAAATGCTTATTTTGATTTAATAAGATGATCAAACTCAAAATTTTGATTGCTATTGGATATTTTTCTTCATTGGGGCAAAGTATGCCCATATGTAAGATTGGGTGGAACTGGCTTATAAGGGAAAATTGGGGCATTCTTGAAAAACAAAAGTTTTGACACGTTTAGATACATTGAGACACCAACAGGGTGAGTTACTGATTGTTGTAAATAAGCGTAAGTGTAAATGAAATTTTTGGGATGTTGGAAAATGGGGAAGGGCACTTTTGTAATTTGGTGACACACATACACCGACATTTTCAATTGTCGTTACAAATAGAGATCAAACCTCAACGATCATACACTTTTCACATAGCATGTACCCGTGACACCCTGGTCCTTGGTCTCTCCTTGTCTTATACACACAACTTGTTGTCCTCTTCACACACCCTATCACATATTCCCAAGCAATGTACGTGACCCTAAAGTTTATCATTCAAAGCACCCACATGGGTATTTCTGAACTAAAAATTTTGATTGTTTTCCAAAACTGTCGAAATTCAAGATGAGTGTGATCACATTTCTCAAGGGAATTTTGATCATTCAAATTTAAGGTTCTTACCTGAACACAAAATAAGGGGCAACTGTGGAATTTCACGATACACGGACACCGACATTACCAGTTTTCGTTATAGATAGAGATTCAAGGTTAAAGACACCATTTCCTCATTTTTAGTCCTCCAAAGCCAGTGCCATCCATCGGCCAGTTGTTCTCCCTTTTCACATTGTCACCACCACTACGCACCAATATCTCCACCCCTTCTCAGTTCACTCCTCATATCATATCCGACCCTACTTGTTAAATCATCACGGATCAGCCACCAAACATATCCACAAGCAGTGACAACATCAAGATTGATCAAGTGAGAACAAGGATGAATGATAAATGATCGAATATGAGACTGACTGAGTGAGCGAGCTTTATGATTTGAAATGTCAATACAAATTTGGTGTTGGTTTATATCATATCATCAACACACCTCTCAAAACCATTAGACACGAACTAGGGCACATTTTTTTTTGATAAAAGCTTATAGCATATAGATTAATAATTATGGTTAAAATATTGTTGTCCTGCCGCAGTAGCTAAGTTATGAGCCTCAAGTTGAGGTTTTTATTAATAAATCTACAACTCCAAGAACTATGAAGAGTAAGAAGACGCCGAATGCTTCCAATAAGAGGATGCCATATCCAACACATGGTCGTCACAAGCTCCTGCTATTCTTCTTGCAAAATGAATTGGAGTGTCCCGAAGTCTCTCAGAAGGAGTCTTGTCCCCTATTGTCTAGTTTGGATCAGCAAAAGGGTTGCCTTAGCATCGTGGCATTCCGCCATAGTGTTATTCATCACTTTCCCTGAGATTGGACAGGCCACCCGAGCAAGTACCATACCAAGAACATTCACCACCAATACCCCTATCGCTCCTTGTTTATACGAGTCAAAGAAACTAGCATCATAAGTAACAATAATCGTGTCTGGGTCCAAAGTAGGAGGAATGAGTCTAAACTGAAAAGATCTGGACTTAAGCTTGTGATGTCTAGCTGACTGTAATTGGGCTTGAATCAACTCCATTCTAGTAGTTTTCGCCTCAGTATTGGGAATAAAAGTAGTAGCGGGTTCCGCCCTGAATGGAACCGATCAACTCTCAGTTAAAGCTGTTTCCAGAATGTGGTGAATGGATACTATCCTCTCTGTATCCAAACTGCTATGGAGCTAGAGTGATATGAAGGGTTCAAATTTTTTTGTGAACCATTGATTTTACCAAGAGGTCCAACTAGGGCACATTATTATGTTATCTAACTAATTGAAATTGAAAATGTGATCAATACTGTCAAGCCTCCGGCCAGGGCGTTAATTTAGAGAAATCATCCGTCTTCTTTAGCTCCAATGTCCACCCCAAACATGCCAAAATGATTACTAAGATTTTGGATTCTAAGCTAATAATCCTAAAGACAAATACTTGGGGCCTCCTCTTCTCTTTTCTAAACGTAAGGTTACGTATTTCCAATTTTTAATGGATAAACTCCATTCTAGACTTTTTGGGTGGAAATATAAAGTTCTTTCTTAGGCAGGTCGCACAGTCATGATCAAGGCGGTGCTTAATTCTATCCCTGTCTATACCATGCACACCTTTGTTCTTCCGTCTTCTCCCTCAAACAAAATTGACTCTCTTGCTTATAATTTCTGGTGGAATGGCCAAGAGACAGTCACGACTAAACACCTTTGCACTTGGAAGCGCTTTTCTCCGCGCCGACACCTTGGGGGCTTTAATATTCATTTTTTTAGGAACATAAACCTCGTTCTTTGGGTGAAAATTTTGTGGACCACCCTCTCTTCCCCACACACTTTATGAGCTTTTAATCTAAAGGCGATCTATTTTCACTCCAAAAGTTTGTGCCAACTCTCGAAATCTCCCTCACAAGCCTATTTTGCCTGGCGAGGTTCCCTTCAGGCCTTATCCTGTATGAAACCTTTCCTTCTCTGGCAAGTGCTTTTGGGAGATCTGGTGGATCTTTGGAACGATGCCTGGGTCAAACCCGATCTGGTATTATCTGATTGTGAGTTGAACCCTCAAGCTTTAGGTAGGCCTACTTCCATCTCTCACATTTGGTCTATTTCCCCGTCTGATGACATCCACCGGAACGTGGATCTTATCCGGGCCTGCATCCCAGCTCCTGTGGCCCAGAATATCTTAGACGTTTGTCTCTATCGTACGACCTATTCAGACAAATTTATCTGGCTAGGAGACAAAAAATGCATTTTTTCTGTCTGAAATGCTACCCAAGTTTTCTCCAAGAACTTAATAGGCAGTTCCTCTTCGAGGCACCATGGCTCCATGCTGAAACCAAAACTTCTACATCAACTTTGGCGGGTTCAAGCCCCCCATTGTTGTTTTATTCCTTTGGAAAGTCAGTCAAGACATTTTCCCAACTATAACTAATCTGGTTAGGGTTCACGTTTCTATTGATAACATTTGTGGTTTTTGTCATAATCACTTCGAATAGGCCTTACACCTTTTCTTCCTCTACCTGTGATTACCAGACTTTGGTTGCTGTTTTTTTTGCCTATTGACTAACACAATCCCTCCCTTAGCCCGCCTTCCATAATCAATTTCTTCCGCTTCTTGTGGAAGTTAGCCAAGGCGCAACCTACCTCCACAGATGAGATTCTAGCCCAATTCACGACTGTTCTTTTGAGCATCTGACACCTCCACAATGATATGATTTTTAACAAGGTCAAATTCCATCCAGACACCTTCTTCCGTCTCAACTCTTCTTGGTTTACCTGGTCTTCTCTTCGGCATACCTCTGCCTTGTATAACCCTATTAGCCCTTACAATCCATTCCCCATATCTGTGGCTCGACTAGGAAGGACACCCCTCCCTACTCCTATCTTTCGCCCCAACCCCACCTGACTTTACGCTCCTCCAAACCACCTGTAGCTACTTGCAAAGACCTTTTCTAGACACAGATTGAGTTCGTCAGTACCCATGCCCTTAACTTGCGTCTGTCCCCCTCCTGTGTCCCATTTCTTCATGGATTTTGATATGGTTATTATTAACTTTGATGCTTGTTTTCTTGACATTACTAAGCAGGGAGCGGTTGGTGTTATTGCCAAGGATCTAGATGGGAACATTTTGGCCATAGTCTCTAGTATGATCCATGGGAATGTCCTAGACAACACCATGGCCGAACTTTATGCAGGGGAGGCAGCTTGTTTGTTGATTCAGGCCCAACGATGGCGGACTATTTTGTGACTCTGCAAACTTTTTGGAGATACTATATTTGGATGATAACAACTCAGTTTTTGCTTTGGACTGAGTCTGGAGTTTTTGTTTTGGATTGGGTCTGGCGTCCGTTTTGGTGGAGTATTAGGCATTTATTTAGTTTGTTTTCTGGTTGGCATTGTAAATATATTAGTAGATCTCTAAACTTTGAAGCTCATCGGTTGGCAGCTTTAGCTAACCTAAATATATACTATTCCTCTAATTAATATATGCGATATGCTTTATCAAAATAAAAATTAAAAATCAAAGATATATTTAAAGATATAAGAAGATGAAAATTCCAAAAATTAAAGATATATTTAAATGGAAATGGATAAGTAATAAGTAGAAGATTTTTAATATACTTGGAAAGTTACATTAAATGCTATTACATTAAATTTTTAAAGGGTAATGTTGGCAGAGCAGGCGTGCCACTCTCTCCAATCAAATTCCATAGCCAAAAGCAAGGATTTTAATTTAATTTTTTTGAGTTAATTTCGGTTCATTGATTTTAAGAAATATTTCGTTTTGTTTAGAAAATAAAATGTAAAAGTTTATATTGTAATTTCAAATTTAATAAAAACTCTTAAATATTAAATAAATAATCTGACACGACTTATAATGTCATAAAGACTACATATTTACATAAGAATCACTCACACAACAAAATTTACATAAGAATCACTCGTATAACAAAATTATAATACTAAAATAATATTATGACAGGTTACAATGCATGGGGATTAGAAAAAAAATTCTCAAAAATAAATACTTTAAATTTAAAAATATATTTCGATAACTTTAAAATAAAAAAATATTTTATAACATTTCGAAATAGTTTGAGAAATGAGATTCCTTGACCAAAAGTAACAGCAACTGGCAGCAAAGTAATAGCATAGCTGGAGGACCCACTTGCTCATCTTATTCAAAATTCGTCCCTTCTCCTTCCTCATCCCATCTCTAATCCCTCTACGCTACCCCCACACCACCTCAATCATCCCCCATTTAAATATCGACAACACCACCAATTTGTTTGTTATGCTGCGGTTTCCACCCTCTATTTGCAATTTCAATTAAAAAAAAAATAAAAAAAAATCATCATCATTTATACTCATTTTTCCACTGTTTGTTTGTTTGTTTGATTGTTTTTCCTTCCAGTCTCAGTAAACGTAAACTACCACCAACATATCAATCCATACCATACCATACCATACCATACCATAATGGCCTCTTTTGAAAACCCTAGCTAGCAACCCTAAGTTCCTCTTCTTCCTCCTCTCTTTGAAAAAGTTATCGATCAATCAGGAGGTTAAGAAAAAGAAGAAGAAGAGATGGAGAATTACTCATACTCGTCGTACCCAGATTCGCACGATTCATCACCGAGATCTCGAGAAATCGATTGCGAGAATGCTTCATGGGACGAGCCACCACCTCCGCCATCCAACGCCAACTACAAGGTCAAGTTCATGTGCAGCTACGGCGGCAAAATACATCCAAGGCCGCACGACAACCAGCTCGCCTACTTCGGCGGCGAAACAAAGATCCTAGCCGTCGATCGCAACATCAGGTTCTCAACCATCATCTCCAAGCTCTCTACCCTCTGCGACTACTCCGACGGTCTCTGCTTCAAGTACCAATTACCTGGTGAGGATCTCGATGCCCTCATCTCCGTCACCAACGATGAAGATCTCGAACACATGATGTTGGAATACGATCGCCTTCATCGTTCTTCAAAGCCTGCTCGCCTTCGCCTTTTTTTGTTCCTTCCTCCTCCGAGTAATACTTCTTCCATCGATGAACCGCAGGCGAAGCCGAATCAACAATGGTTTGTCGATGTTTTAAATTCGGTGCCTTCCATTCAATCCAATCTCGATTCAAATTCTTCTTCGCCTCCACCCACAGTTGCCAATTCGGATTTTCTGTTCGGATTGGAGAAAGGAGGATTAGGGGTTGGAGTTCCGATAGCCGGTCCGCATCATATTGTTGCTCCTCCTCCGCCACCGCCTGTCGCGACAGTGGTGTTGGATTCATCTGTTCAGAAACTTCCTATTGGATCTGTTGAACCGGTTGATATCCAGAGGCAGATCCATGAGTTGCAGAGATTACAGATCGCGAATGAGCAGCAACAACCACCACCACCAGTGATGTTTCAGCAGAGAAAGAACGAAGAAAACCTAGGTAGGGCTTTCGCTGCTGGTGCAGGAGATTATTACATGCAAAAGCCTCCAGAGAAGCCTTTACCACCACCGCAAATGGCGACTTCTGCTCCTGTGGTGTGCATGCCAGCACCGGCTTATTGGCAGCAGCAGGATAACAGACACATGATGGTTGGAGGCTATCCAGCTCCTCCGCCACCGTCATCCGCTGCTGACCAGCAAGTTTACCTGATCCCGTCTCCCGCTGGTATGTATCACCATCAAATTCCAACTACAACCGTTCGACAACCGGTTACCGGACAGGTTGGTCAAGGTTACTACGGAATGCAACCTCAGCAGCAGCAGCAGCAACAGCAACAACAGCAGAGAATTATATCGGATGTTTACAGGGAATCGCCTCCACCTGTCTACAACATGGCTCAACCACAACCACAACTACAGGCGACGAAAATGATGGGTGGTGGTGGAATGCAGATGTCAATGGCAGAGGCGAACCCGAACCCGACTGGAGGTGTTAGCGGTGGTGGTGTATATGCACAAGTGGCCTACGATAGCGCAGGGAGACAAGTTTACTATGCAACAAGTGCAGCACCAGCAACGATAGTGCCATTGTCGACAGCGGCTGCATATCCGACGGTGATGGCTGTAGATGGGAGACAATCAGGGCCACTGAATCCTCCTCCTCCGGAGGGTAAGGTGGTAGTCCAGTCTCCTTCACATAAACAGCAGCAACAACAATCTCTGTGAAGGAAATTATTTTAAGAAATTAATTAATTAACTAATATAAAGAAAGAATGTGCTTAGTGGAAAGGTAGAAGGTTGATAATATATATATATATATATAGGGCAGTACGACGGTGCCTGGTGCACCAGGGCACCGCAGATGTGCCTTGAGCACCAGTGCACGTTAGAATTTCACATATATATATATATACAGTGGGGGTGTTGGAATCTTGTTTGATTTGATTGCTCTCGCTGTAATCAAACGCTGTGTTTGTTTGTTTGGTTGTTTTTTCCATTCTGGTCCTGTTATTGTTGCTGTTGAGTTGTCTTGTAAACTAGGCTTTTTGAATATTTATCAGTTATATGTTGATGATGATGATGATGAGGACCAAGAATAGCAGCATCTTTGAAACATAGCAAGTAAGTTTTTAAATAGAATCCTTGATCCTAAATTTAATTCGAGTTGAAAGAAAACATATTTGGTGCCAGGTGAGTTTTAGAGCTAGCAAGTTGACTACTTGTTTTACTTGGTAAATGAGAATTTATTAGTGAAAGTGAGCTAGTGTCTTCTATCAAAGTCGTAGGTTTCCCATCCCTGTAATAGATAAAACTGAGCTAGTATCTTCTATCTATCAGGTAGCAGTGATAAGGAATAAGGCCCATAACATGATTTTGGGGCTATTTTGGTGAGTGTTAATGTCATATTTGCAGGTATATTTGGGATGGATGGATGGGGCATGCCTGATACTCTCAGCAGATTTTTTGTTTTTAAGCAACAAACAAACACTACTGCTTCTTTCATAGTATGGAATGTTTAAACTGGGAATATAGTTTGGAAAGGTGGTTAGGCTTCCCTCTTTAGTTAAACAAATTCTCATCAAGGGTCTTCCTGATTCTGAAGAAAAGGTGCAGTCATTTTCTTTACTCTCATTTTCTTTACTCTTGCTAACTAAACCATTACTTATATCTTACTCATCAACTATCTCTGAAAGCGCTTGAGAGATGTCTACAATTAAGGATTATAAAGATGGAAGGAACGCTTGAGAGATGTCTACGATTAAGGATTATAAAGATGGAAGGAAGATACATCACAACTTTCATCAGACACTTGTACAAGAGCTCACTTCCAATTCTAGTTCTGTTAGAAGAGTCTGATGATCACAGGAGCAAAGATTATATCTAATATCAGTGTTAAAATATCTCTGATAGAGATTCATTTTCATAATAGGAGATTTCTAAAGCTTAATTTTAATGACTCGAGATAGGTATGAGTGATTTTGAGTAGTTTAGGAATATTAGAGATAGTAGATACGTAATATGGTTTAGATAAATCTTTGCTCCTGCATCAGTCTGCCCAATGAACTCGGCATTTACCTTTCCTTTCCTTGGTTTGGCCTTTTGGGAAACACGAGAGTACTTGTGAAGCTATTTCTTTCCATTATACATTTTGTTTTCACAATCTCACCAATCACATTGAACAAAAAGTGATGCTACTCGTGTAATTACTAGTCAAATTAACAGTTCCACAGGGAGGGTCTTTTTGAGATTGTAGTCTAATAGAAGCCACGAAACGAATACTTGCACTGGTAAATTTGACTGCTGCTGCTGCTGCTGCATTGCGTAATCGTGTGTTTGTATTTTTGCTGTTATAAGGGTTTCATCCCCTCTGAATGTTTTCATTAATAGGGTAATTTGCAGTATGTCTCCTATAATAAATAGCTAATTCAGATTTACCTTCATAATAAATTCGTATTGCATTTTCTCCCTAAAGACTAACAGTCAACGTGCCTTGACTGTCAAATACCTCACGTGCCATCATTCCGCCTATTTTGGATGATGAAAATACCCTTCATGTGCTTATCACGCCTAATGTGATGGCATATTAATCCCAACCGTCTGTTACCTAAACCAGGCACGTGTACGGCCAAGGATTACACCTGATCGTACCATTGAAGAGACAGACAATGGAGGGAAAACTCTCTCCATTTTCACTCTCTCTGGTTCGTTCTCCTCTCTCCCTTTTCAACTATTTGTTGTGTGCGATTTCGAACCAAAATGAAGAAGGGGAAAACCAAAACGAAGAATGGAAAAAAGGTTGTATTAGGCGTCCAAGTCACTATCAATAGCAGTGATGATGATGGGAGCACTGCTTTGAGCATACACTGGGACAATTGCAGTTCGTTCAATGATTTTAGTGACTTCTTCAGTCAAATTCCAAGTGATAAGGAACCGGATCTGAGGTGAGATTTCACTCATTCGGACACTGATGATAACAGTTACAAGAAGGCTCATTCTTTTTTCATGGAGTTGTTGACAACAAACCCTGGAAGCATTGCCACATGCTCAAGAAATAATGACGATGATAAGTTCACAGGCCTTTGTTTGGCATTCTCTGCTAGTATCCTTGCTTGGTAGCATGGTTGTAGACCCTTGGTGGGATTGGATGACTGCTTTCTTAAGATCAAATATGGGGGTTGTTGTTTGTCGATTACAGTTTTGGATGACAACAATGACCTGTTTCCATTGGCCATCTACATTTGCCAGTCTAAATGCTACCAAGCTTGGTATACCTTGAGTATAATTGAGATGCAGTTGAAGATGCATGTAGGGAAGATGACCTTTATCTCTAACCAGTAGAAAGACTTGATTGAAGCAGTGGAATAACTCTTTTCAGATTCAAATTATAGATTTTGTTTTAGGCATATGTACAATAACTTCAAGAAGGTTGTTTTAGGCATATGTAATCTTGTTCCCATAATTATTTCCATTTGATGCAGGTACTATAGCCACTATCATTCTGTGAAGGCATATGTGGAAGCATATTCTAGGGGCATTGTCAGCAAAAGAAATATGTGTGATTGAGATGCAGTAAGTTTTATCTTCATTGCTTGTGTATATTACAATCCTTTACTTGTTTCCATATCTGATTAGGGTTTTGATGTGGCAGCCACGATACTTGGTGATGTAGTCATTTTTCGCTCCCTGCTTTGACCTAGTTCCCGCTGACCTACACAAGTAATGCATGTGAGCCATGGACCGCCATTGTGGTAGCCGATGACACTTCGATGCTAAAGTCAGACATGGATCTGATGAAGGTGTAGCGTACCTTAGCTTACCAACATTACGTCTTATTTATAGTGCAAAGAGTCTTGGTTCTACCAGGCCATCGTAGGCGTAGTTTAGGAAGGAGATCTTCGTGAAGATCATTCTCTAATTAGGAGTCGTACTGTAGGAAAGAAGTTCCTTGTTAGTCTTGTGCTCCTAGATACGCAGGAGATAGTTCCCAATCCAAGAGCAATCCGTAGAAATGAGTTTTCTTGTGTGGAATGTATTCTGATATTTGCTTTCTGGTTGGAAGCAGAGAGCAGCTGTAGTTGCCCGTCCGAAGCTGATCCTCGAGATACTTGCCTTAGTAGGACTTATGGGTATTGAGGATACCTGTGAGACGAGTGGGCCTAGCATGCTGTGAGAGTTCGGTCTGCCTGACGGACTGAATTAAGCGCGCTTAGAACCGCTTGGGCCGGATCAGTGTTGGGCTGATGCTAGGGCCCGTATTTTCTCGAGATCATAATGACACGTGTGTGGCTCAGAGGTGTGACCGTCTTTATGTATCATCAGCTACCCCCCCTCGAGTTAGTGGGGCGTGAAATCGGTCCATTGACTCTTTGAAAAGACAACTGTACCATCATGATGATTGGACTCGAAGCGTTCGTCTCGAGCGACACATGACATTAATGGAAACGTGACTGTTCAATGAGGGAAAGTGTGGTTTGCCTTCCCTATAAATATTTACTGTCTTGAGGAGGATTTCCCCCATTGTTATCTGCGCTATCTTTTCGAGCCATAATATTTGTTCTTTCTTCTAATGGCTGACAACATTAAACTTTCTTCCAAGGATTTGTTATCCCTTGCTTGTATCAATGTTTTCGAAGGTAGTCTGGTCGACGAGCCTAAGTTGATCAGGCTCCGTAGTTTGTACCGCATCCCAAGAGATTTGTAAATTGTTTTCGCGTTTGGAGTTTTAGGTCCGACTGTAACTCCTTATGGGTTCATAGGCTTGCACCGAGCAAGTTCGAGTTCGGGCTCCGATTTCCAGTGCCAGATGATGTCCGACGCTTCTTTATCAATTTTCGTATGCCTCCCGCTCAAATGGTGTCGAGCAGGTTCAAGATACTGCTCGTAATTCTCCTGAGGGCTCATGACGCTGGCCTCCGTTTGATTTCGCTGGTGATCCACCATCTAACCAAGTCTTGAATGGATTCCAGGGGTATCTGTGCGCAGAAATGTCATTTTTTTCCTGCAACTGGCGACGGACAACACTGAATCTTGGGAGAAGCAATGGTTTTTGCTTCGGCGGATTCTAGTACTTCAAGCTCAGGAGTCGTAAAGTGTCTCGATACTTTCAGTTGATCTTGACGAGTCTCTTGGTTGTCGGTGCATGCATATTTTTGTATGATCCTTCTTCGATACTGGTTTTGTCGTTGTCCCTTTGTTTCAGAGAGGTTTGTTATTCTATCTCTCAAAGAGGAAGATAAGCGGATAGATAGGGGTTTCTCAAGCTCTTTATGACTTTCGTTGAGGAGGTCATAATGCCAGGCAATGTCGCATGTTGCGGGCTTCTGTGGTGTTCTTACGGTGTTCGCCCCGTGTCAGGTTTACCGGCTGAGGGGGTGGTCGCTCGTCGCACGAGGAAGAGAAGTTTGGCCTTGCCTAGCCCTTCTGGGCTTGCTCAATTGGAGGCAAATGTACCTCTCGTCGTCGTCTTGAGGAAGATACAAACTTTTGTCATGGCGGCTTCTCCCCTTAGTATCTTGTGGTTTGTACAGGCGACACCCTTGGGGGTTGCAGCCTTTCTCCAGATGCTCCGACTTCCCCCACTGACTTGGCGAGGGAGGAAGTTGGGTCGCATTTCGCGTCATCGTGGTCTCGAGACAACTACTCATGCCCTAGAGTCTTATAATCCTGTCATGTTGCACCCCGAAGCCCGTGGGAGGGTTCTTGATTTGGAGAAGGCCTTCGTGGATTTGTGAATGTCATATTCGGATGCTTTCTATTGGACGAACTCCCTGGATGGTCGATTGCAGAATTCTGGCATTGCCGCGAACCGCGAGGGCATGGAGGCCATGACCTTTGTTATTGAAACAGAAGTTGCTGGTGTGAGAGCTCATCTGAGGGCCACCGAGTTCAATTTGGCATCAACTCGTGCTGAACTGAGGCGAACCAGAGCCGAACTAGAGCACCTGGATGCGGCTGTGGACAGGTGGTCTTCTGAATGGGATGCTCAGGAAGCCGAAAGGAAGCGGACGGAGGCAAAATGGGCCGTTGAAAAGCAGCAGCTGAAAGCTGCAGTTGATGAGGGGCTTCGCTATGTCCTTGAGGCGAAATGGTTGCTGGCGAAGAAGCGGTTGCACTATGAGGCTCTGTTGGGCGCGGTGGACTTTGACGTGTTAGGCAGGAGGCTGTTAATCTCGTTCGAGGTCCTTCGGGGTAGACTGGAGCTCCTGGAGCTGATTAGATGAGAACATTCCGATATTGGCCTTGATTTCGCTCGCTACGGGAAGGCTCCTTTCAGACCGATTAATCGAGGGGAGGGCTCTGGCACCGCGAGGCTTACTGATAAGGAGGATGCTTCTCCTTAGAGTGATTGTAATGCCCTTTCTTGGACGGATAATATATATATTTGAATGAAAGTACTGTTTTACCCATCATTGTCATGTTTACTTTAGTTGCTTCGTAGACCGTAGAGTTTGCACTGCTAGGCGGAATGCTTGTCTTCATCAGTCAAAATATACTACTACTTTGGATTGCTCTTGTGACAGATTAGATGTTAACTAACAGAAGTCGTTGTTGGTCAGGGGTTGACCAGGCTCCTTCAGTCCTTGTCTGTAATGACTTCTTAAGCGTTGGCGAACTAGTGTTGAATTGTGCTCCTATTCCATCGACCATTGTGATCCACGCGGAGCGAATTAGACTTTGTGTAACAGAGGCCATCGTTATCAGTCGAGGACTGTCTGAGCTTTCTTGGTAAATTTGGCACTCATTGTCTGCATTGAGAGCAATGATCCTTTGGCGAGTCGTTGTATTAGTGGACAAGCGCTGCTGACTAACTCCCACTTCCTTAGCCGTCGTGATCCGCACGGAGCGGACTAGGCACCAGAAGCCGTCGTCATCAGTCACGAACTAATTGGGCTTACCTGGTAAGTTCGACGACCATTGTTTGTATTGAGAGCAATGATCTCTTGGTGAGTCATCATCATCAGTGGACAAACATTGACTAGACTCCCACTTCATTAGCCGTCGTGATCCGCGCGAAGCGGATTTGGCTTTGGGCACCAGAAGACATCGTCATCAGTAGCAAAGTGATTAGGCTTACCTGGTAAGTTCGGCGATCATTGTCTGTATTGAGAGCAATGATCCCTTGGCGAGTCATCGTCATCAGCGAACAAGCGATGACTAGACTTCCACTTCCTCAATCGTCATGATCCACGCGAAGCAGATTAGGCTTTGGGATGATATTCGAGTCTGGCCATAGCCAGGCTGGTCGAGGGTTGTAACGGACAGCAGTGGAAATTTTGGTAAAAGCAAAATATTTTATTGATAATATTTTTTGAGGTGTTCTACATTCCATGGTCGTTTAAGCCCGTCGCCGCCTGCGTCTTCCAGCCAGTACGTTCCCGTCCTGTTGACCTTGGCAACGTTGTAAGGTCCTTCCCAATTCAGATTTAGCTTTCCCACTCCAGCTTCTTTGGTGTTCTGTTGGGTTTTCCTAAGTACCCAATCTCCCATCTTGAATTCACGTGGCTTAACTTTTATGTTGTAGTATTGCGCCATCTAATGTTGGTAGGTGGCTATCTTGGTGGAGGCTAGATCCCTTTTTTTGTCGAGGAGGTCTAGTCCCACGCGCAAGGCTTTGTTGCTATCGTTTGGCCTGAACTCTTTCGTCCGGAAGGTTGGTACCTCGAGTTCTATCAAGGTTCCGACCTTTTCGATAGGGACTCTTTTAGTTGTTTGATATGCCCAGAGTATCCTTGGTAGCTCTTTTAGTTGTTTGGATGCGTCGAACTTTCTTTTGATGGCTTCTAGGATCGTTCGGTTGGGGTGCCCTGGTGTAGAGAAGTGGTGTTTGATGCCCAGACTCTTGCACAATTTTTTGACCTTGCTACCTTCGAACTGAGTTCCGTTGTCACTAACCAATACTCCGGGGATGCCAAATCTACAAACATTGGTGGTCAATATGAATTTTTCGATCTAGATCTGCACGATTTTGGATAGGGGCTCAACCTTGACCCACTTGGTGAAGTAGTTGATGGCCACAAGAAGGATCTTTTTACCAGCCGATGTAGGGATCTTTGCTATTGAAATCTCCTTTGACCTGGTTGACTACTAGTCTTTAGTCGCTGCATGCCATTAGACGATCTATATCGATTCCTAAAGCTAGTTTTACGCTGGAAATGAGGGCTTCGTACTCGGCCTTGTTATTTGAAGTGGGGAAGCCGAATTTGACTGCCTTTTCGAGGGTGAAGCCGCTGGGGGAGCGAAGTGTGATCCCTTCTCCGCTCGCCTTACCAGTTGAAGATCCGTCGCAGCGCAAGGTCCTTGTTTGGACATATGATTCCGAGAGCTGTTAGTCTACCTTCGGCTCCTCTCTGCTGGTAAACTTAGCTATGAAATCTGCTAGTGTCTGTTCTTTTATGGCGATTCTTGGAGCGTAATTTATGTCAAATTGTCCAAGCTCTACTGACCATTTCACCATCATGTCAGATAGCTCGGGTTTATGCAACACCGAGCGAAGTGGATGCTTGGTCAGGACCATTATGGAGTAAGCCTGAAAATAAAGCCTCAATTTTCTGTAGGATATGACCAGCGCTAGAGCCAACTTTTTCAGGTTTGAATAATGTGCTTCCGCTTCTACGAAGGTTTTGCTGGTGTAGTATACTGGTTTCTGGGTCCCTCTGTTGTCTCATACGAGGGCTGAACTGATAGCGTGTTTGGAAATAGATAAGTGCAAATAGAGTGTTTCTCATATCGCGGTCTTCGAGAGTAACTCTGGGCTTCCCATGTATGCTTTCAGGCTCTGAAAGGCTTGTTCGCACTCGTCGTCCCACGAAAATCCTTTGCTTCCTCTTAGTATTTTAAAGAATGTGAGGCATTTGTCGGATGACTTTGATATGAATCTGTTTAGTGCTGCTACCTTCCCAGTCAGGCTCTGAATGTCTTTGACGTTGGTCGGGGCTTTCATGTCGAAAAGGGATTGAATCTATTTTGGGTAGGCCTCAATTCCCTTTTTGTTCACTACATAGCCTAGGAATATCCCAGACTCGACTCCGAATGTGCACTTTTGTGGGTTGAGATTCATTCGGTATTTCCTGAGTTGGTTGAATGCTTCGGCGAGATCTTGTATGTGGTTGGGGATGCGAATGCTCTTGACCAGCATGTCATCTATGTATACTTCTATATTTCTACCGATCTGTTCTTTGAACATTTGGTTGACCAATCATTGGTAAGTAGCGCCTACATTCTTCAAGCCGAATGGCATCATCTTATACTAGTATATTCCTCTTTTCGTCACAAAAGAGATTTTCTCTTGATCTAGGAGGTGCATCAATATTTGATTGTAGCCTGAATAGGCGTCCATGAAGCTGAGTAGGCTATGCCCTGAAGTGGCGTCTACGATCTGATCGATGCGTGGGAGTGGGAAGCTGTCCTTTGGGCAGGCTTTGTTTAGGTCGGTGTAGTCTACACACACTCTCCATTTTTCATTTTTTTACAAGAACGATGTTTATCAGCCAGTCGGGGTATCACGCTTCCTTATCATGCCCACGTCGAGTAAACATTGTAACTCCTCGTTTATGACCGCGTTTCTTTCGGGCGCCACAACTATTTTCTTCTGCCTAATGATTTTCTTCGAGGGGTCCACCTCGAGGTGATGGGTGATAATTGACAAATCGGTCCCCACCATGTCCTGTATGGTTCAGGCGAAGATGTCCTGGCTACACTACAGCAGCTCTGTAAGTTGCTCTGCCACTGCCTTGCTCAAGAGGGAACCAATATGAATGGCCCTGTTATTTTGTAACAGTCTCTTCTTCTAGCTGTCTGACATTGGGTCTGTCCTGAGGGCTTACTGGTGCCTTGTTATCTAGTGTTGGTTGTTCTTCTTCTACACTTCGGATTGAACGGAGGATTGTCTTAGCCATCGGGTTAGCTGCTTGTTGAGAATTGTCGGGTGGCAAGGCTGTCATATATTTGCATTCCCTGGCAGCTAATTGATCTCTTCTCAATGTATCGACCACTCGGCTCATTGGATACTTGACGCATTGGTGCAGAGTGGTGACCGCCGCTTTCACCTGGTGTATCCAGGGTCTTCTCAAGATCGCGTTGTACGTCGAGGGCGTGTAAATCACTAAAAACTCTTGAAACATGGTTTTTTGAGCTAGCTTCTCTCTCGCTGTTATGGCCAGCTGTATTTTTCCCACGAGGAAATGTTTTTCGCTACTGAAGTCGTTCACTAGACGATTGTTTGGGGTCAACGCTGCCTCGTCGAGTTGCATGCTGCGGAGCGTACAGAAGAACATGACGTTCATCGAGCTCCCAGTATCTACTAAGGACCTTCTTATCTCTCAGCCCGCCAAGGAAATTATCACCATTTGGGCGTCATTGTGCGGGAGTTGTATGCCCTAGAGATCTCTTTTTGTAAATATTAGCGTCGCCGATGAACCTCTCTTTCGACCATGCTGCATCGGTTGCTCGCCACGTATCACTAAGATCCTCATACCTCGTAAAGCCCTTTTCCTGGACCTGTTGGATAGTTCGAACTCGGAATGTGTTCTATGAAGCACATGTATTCCGTTGATTGATGGCTCATTAGGTTTGGTTCTTCCTTGGACGATGAATCCCTTTATTTCTTTTGTCGGGTTAGTTGTGCTTGCCGAAGAATCCAGCGTCAGAAGGTTGTAGAATTTTCCATTTCACAGCCTGTCGATGAAAACAAAGATGGCTGCTGCGAGAGTGCCAACTCGGTGCTCATGCGTTACCCACGTCATGGAGGGTGGTGAAGCAACGTTAGGCTGAGTGTTAAACGTTCCGCCACTCTCCGTTATCGCGGGACCTGGTGGTCACCATCTATCTGTATTTCAGAGGGAGATGATGTCGGTAAATAAGCTAGAAACTTTGTCGTCCCCACGGACGACTCCAAACTAATGCAGTCGTTTTTCACTCCCTACTTTGACTTAGTTCTTGTTGACCTGCACAAGTAATGCACGTGAGCCATGGACCACCGTTGTGGTGACCAATGGCACTCCGATGCTAAAGTTAGATATTGATATGAGAAAGGTGTAATGTTGTAACAGGGAATTTGTAGCATACCTTAGCTTACCAACCTCACGTCTTATTTATAGTGCAAGAAGTCCTGGTTTTATCAGGCCATCGTACGCGTAGTTTTGGAAGGAGATCTTCGTAGAAATCTTTCTCTAATTAGGAGTCGTGCTGTAGGAAATTTCCTGTTAGCCTTGTGCTCCTAGATACGCAGGAGATAGTTCCCAATCCAAGAGCAATCTGTAGAAGGGAGTTTCCCTGTGTGGAATGTACTCTCTTATTTGCTTCTTGGTTGGAAGCAGAGAGCAGCTGTAATTGCCCGTCCGAAGTTGATCCTCAAGATATTTACCTTAATAGGACTTATGAGTATTGAGGATAGCTGTGAGACCTGTGGGCCTAGCATGCTGTGAGAGTTCGGATCAGCTTGGCGGACTGAATTGAGCGGGCTTAGAACCGCTTGGGCCAGATCAATGTTGGGCTGATGCTAAGACCTGTATTTACTCGAGACCATCATGACGTGTGTGGCTTAAAAGTGTGACCTTCTGTCTGTATCATCACTTGGTGTTGCCACCTCTAGTGAAAAGAGCTCTAAGGAGACCTAGGGCAGAAAGGAAAAGAGATGAGGATGAAGATGAAGCTATTCAGAAGGAACCCAGGAGTTGCAAAAGGTGTGGAATGGAGGGTCCACAACAGTAGAACCTATAAAAACCCTCATAGGGAGCAGATTGCTAAGGATGGATAGACATCTGAGAAGTCTAAGGGCCCTAAATTCACGAGAGAAAGAAACAACAAGCCAAGGGGGTGCAAGGGTTGGTAGTGGTTTTGGAAGAGGAAGAAGTAAACCTCCAAATGAAATGCCCACATGTCTTCCACAACAACCAAATTTTCAGCCTAAGATGCCTACAGCTCCACCTATGTACAACATTCAGAAAACCATCTTCACAACTCAACCCTTTGCATAAGGAGTTAGACCCTCACCAATGAGGCTACCAGTTAATCCAGTGTTCCAGCCTGGGAATGGTAGGGGCAGGAGGGGACAAACTCAATTTGCATGGGGACAGATCACTTTGAGTAACAAACCTAAGGGGCCCTGGAGATGACCTGCATATAAGTTAGTGGATGACTGTTTTTTTTGTTTGTTTATGACATTCTAATTTTGTGTTGTCTGATGGAATGTTATGTCATACTTATGTCAGACTTATTGGTATGGTACAGTTAATGATACACTTGTGTTATGTCAAACTTATTGGTATAGCATGTTAATGATACACTTGTTGGTTGCAAATTATGTTAAATAGATTGCATTCAGGTTGGTATGGTATTGAATGCTTATAACTTCAAGTTGTTAGGTATTGAATGCTTGTAAATTCAAGTTGGTTTTGTGCTATGTTAGTATGCATGGATTTTAAGGCATTTGAAAATGGCATTGCTATGTCAGATTTTGCAAGGATGTTGTGTCATTTGAATGACCATCATGTATGTCAGGTTTTGGCAAAGATGTTATGACATTTGATTACAATGTGCTATGTCAAACTTTGTTGCAAGAACATCCAATGAACATCAAATGTATTTACATTGTGCTTTATAGGTACATCCAATGAACTTGGCTTATCAAGAACATATAATGTATTTACATTGTGCTTTACATGCACTCCTTTAAAATCTTGTATACTTCAAATCTCCCATTCACTTGTTTGATTGTGCTTGTGACAACATGAGATCTGCAAGAAAATCAATTAAGTGTTGTTAAACTTCACGTTTACAAATTACTAGAAGTAACTTATCCCCATATAATAAATTTGAATGTAAGGTTGCCCCCTGAAATAAAACAGATCCGCGAGAGGATGAAAATGACTTACAACTCAAGCTTAACAGCAAAACTTGGGTTTGCACAAGCTTTTCCACTCTAAATATTTAATCTACAATGAAATAACATGTAGATGTAGTAGTAGAAGCAAAAGCGAGTGTTAGTGGCGGTGAAGTGGAGAGTGTGGTGGTGAAGGAGGATGAGGTGGATTATCTTAACGGCTAATGGGAAGTTTGAATCTCAACCCTCAGATTATGAGATTTTAATTGCATCTGGCTACTTTAACTTTGAATTTCAGCTTTCAGATCATTAAAGGGTATTTTCGACAGTAAAATGTGGCATTTTTGAAACTAGCATGTGCCTTGACAGTCAAGGCACATTGATTGCTAGTCTTGGGGAGGAAATGCAATACGAATTTATTATGGGAATAAACCCGAATTAGCTATTTATTATAAGGGGCATACTGCAAATTACCCTTATTAATATAAATATAATTATTATCAATTGAGCTCTTCATGTTCAAAATGGACCTATTTATAAAAGTCTTTTGCTGTTGTGCAAACATTTCCATTCTAGTTTCTGGCCTAGTTCTTGCATATGGGCTTGTATTTGTGAAGTTGAACTTGAAACAATTTTTTTTTGTTAAAGCATACTGCATTAATAAAACTAAATATGATTACAATAATAGCGACCAACAGAAGTAGCCAAATCATGTGCATCTCCATTGAGATCACGGGGAATAAAGTTACAATACTAATTAGAAAGATTCAATATAAGTGTCTTAATACTACTAATAATAGGTTTCCATATCCATCCCAGGTCAGTTTGGCAATCCGTCATCGTCTCCTATAGAATAGAATGTAACATCCCACAGTCTCCTAGAAGAAAGCCAGTCTTCCATTGTCTGGCCTGGATAAGTAGTAGAGCGGCTTCGGCTGCAAAACATTCCACCATGGTACTATAAAAAACTTGGTCAAAAATACTGCTAGCTATATGAGCACATACCCTACCAAATGCATCCACTGCACAAACGCTCCCTGCTGAGAAGAGGCTAAAAAGTAAGCATCATAAAAAACCACTACCATCTTAGGATCAAGTGTGCGAGGGAAAGGGTGGTGGCTTCTGTAAGAGGAATTTAGCCGGTGATGTTGGGCAGCTCGGAGTTGCAATTGGATAGTTTGCATTCTTGCCAATTGAATATCTAGCAGAGGTCCTAAGAGATTGTCATGAATAGAAGGTTGTCTGTGGAGAGAATGATGAATTTATGTAACTACTGTTTCAAGGACCTGGAGCAAGGAGACATGATTATTGTTCTCTCTGGCTTGGTGAGGGGGAGTGAACCATCGTTTTTGCTAGGTGGACCAAGTTTGATTGATGGTTTGTGTAAAATATTGTGTTGGCCTAGTGGTTAGGGCTGTGTGGGTTTGACCCCCACGTCCTAGCTTCGAATCCCGCCGGCGGTATGGTTTGTTTCTAATGGGTGTTGACCTATAGGTCGCCCAGTTGATAGGTTATGGGATCCTTAAAAACCCAGCTTGCCTTTCAAAAAAAAAAAAAAAAAAAAAAAAAAAAAGTTTTGAAAAAATGATGCGATTACGTAGGCTCCAGATCTTCTGAATGACTGTCATAAATTGTGAAAGCATTTCCTCTTTGAGAAGGGGATGAGCCATGGCAGAATCCCAAATGAATTGGAAGACCCGTTGTCGATTGCCCAGAGATATTGGTGTTATGGGTAGAGACGCCGAATCACTGGGTAAAAAAAAAACAAATGTGCAATTCCTTCATTATGATTTTGGCAGAACACACAACAAACCTCAATCGACCTGTGAATCCTGTTCAGATTAGTCATTATGGGTAAGATGTTTTGGGAGACTTTCTAGAGCAGGAGAATTGCCAAAGTAGAGGCTTTTATCGGCACAAATCTAGAGATTTTGACTAAAAGTTGAGTGCCAATTGGAAATGACGTGGAGGTCTCAAGATCTTCAAGTATGAAGGCCTTAGTTTCACTTTTAACCGAGAGAAGACCCTTCTTGTCAAAATTTCATATAAGAGCATCCGAGTAGAAGGTTGGTCGGATAGCAATATCCAGAATGTTTTTGGCTACAAGCTGGGGAAACAAGGACATGATGAGTTCAACGTTTCAATGTACAGGTTGCCCATCAGAGTGACTCCAATAGTCGGGGATTTTGCTGATAGAATTGGAGAGGGTTGGCTGTGTAGTGCAGTCAGCTAAAATACACCTGGTTTGACCCAACAATTATTCCACAGATCAATTTCATACAAGAAAGAATTTTCCCAAAGATGTGGCGTTTCATTTTAGCAAGGCAAAAGACGTCCGGATTGAAGATTTCAGGAGTTGAAAGATGCTCTTGTTTCTAAAGTAAATTGCTTTAAGTTGTAAAGTACAAGGGTTTGATGGCATCGAGATCGCCTGCCATATGTGTTTCGCTTTCAGGGCTAGGTTCTTATGTCTAGTTGAAGGAATGTTCAAACCATCCAGGTGCCGAGGGAGAACAATACGGTCCCAAGTACAAAGATGTTTGGCATTATCCTCCTCTGTCCCATTCTACCAAAAATCTTCAGCCATGGAGTTGAGTTTGGTAGTAACGGAACACAGGAGAAGAAAAGATTGCATGGTAATGGTATAGACAGGGATGGAATTGATGATCGCCTTGATCATTACCGTTCTACCAACTTGGGATAACACTTTGGATTTCAGTGAAGAGGGCTTATTGTTTATCTTATCCACCACAAATTGAAAGTCTGACGCTTTCTTCTTGGAGAGAAACAGAGGTGTGCCAAAATATTTATCCTTCGAGTTGTACATCTTAGACCCAAGAATCATGTTAATCATTTTGTCGTGTTTCAGGAGAACTTTTCATAGTTTACTGTTTGGCCAGAGGCGTTGCAATATTTAGATAACAAGTCCTTTATAGAGTGGGCCTTAGTTAGCGAGGCTCGACAAAAAAACATCAAATCATCTACATAAAGTAGATGACTGAGTGAAGGGGAGTGACGCCGAATATGAATACCTTTGATAAGATTGGTCATTTCACCCCTGGCAAGCAATTGTGAAAACGCCTCAGTGACCAATATGAAAAAATATGGAGAAATATCTCATTGACGGATTCCTCTAGAAGGTTGGATACTGGTAAGAAGCAAACCATTGAGCAGGACCCTAAGTGAGGTAGTGGAAATGAATTGGTTGACCATTTGAATACAACCTTTCGCAAATCCTAATTGTCTTAGGATTTGGAGGAGAAAAGACTACTCCACTATATTATATGTTTTGGCCATATCAATCTTGATAGTCATCCAACCTTGTTTCTTTTTGCGACATTGTTTCATTTGGTAGAATGTTTCATGGGCAAGAGAGTCAATATCCAATATGGAATGCCCTTGAAGGAAGGTGTCTTGGTTCGAGGAAATGATATATTCAAGATGTGGTTTTAGTCTATTAGCAAGAATCTTAGAAATGGTTTTGTAGATGACATTGCAAAGACTGTTTGGCCGAAACTTATCAGCAGTTGGATTAGAGACCTTGGGAATCAAAGCTAAAAAAAGTCATTGAGTTTTGGGTCTAATTTATGAGTGGTGAAGAAATTGCCCACCACCTCAATCACATCATGTTTAACAATGTCCCAGTAGTGTTGAAAGAAGAAAACATGAAAACCATCCGATCCAGGGGCCTTATGGTTGCCCATGCTGAAGATGGCTGTCCTGATTTGTTTTCCCTTCGGAATGGTGATAAGAGCCTCATTGTCCAGATCAAAGATAAATGATGAGAACAAAGAGATAATATTATGATTCGGGTCCGGATGCGCTGATTGAAAAATGTTTTCAAAATACCCATGGAGGACCTGACCAACCGAAGCATGGGTTGAATGCCAACTGTTTGATGCATCGCGAAAGGTGGATGATGAGATTCCTCTTGCGCCGAAGCAAAGTATAGAAGTAGAAGAATTTGATATTTTTGTTACCATCTTTAAGCAAGGATTCTCCCGATTTATTCCTCTAGAAATTTTTTTCCCATAGATAGAGTCTTGAGAGGCGGTACTCTAGAGCAGAGATGGCAGAGGCATTTTTTAGGGATTGGGCAACATTCTGGAGATTGCCCAAGGCTGCAAGGGTTTCCTTAATATTTTGATCGATATTGTGAAAAACATGTTTGTTCCATTGGGTTAATTTATGACTAAGTTTTTTCATTTTTAAGTGGAAATTGTGAGAAGGAATGGCATGATGTTGAAGAGACCAACATGAATGAATAAGTTGTCTACAACTGGGATCTCTAGTCCACATGTGGAAGAATATGAACGGTTTAGGGCGGGAGGTGCTATCAGAGATCAGTTGAAGGGATAATGCCCTATGGTCAGAAGTGGAGGTGTGAATACTCCTAACTAAGGATGTGGGGAAAAATCCATCCATTCAGTGGGCACCAGGATGCAATCGAGTTTTGACTTAATACCATGGTGATCCTTTCTTTTGTTGTTCCAGGTGAATTGAGAACCATTGAGGGGGAAATCAAACAGATTATGGTTTGTCAAAAAGTTCTGGAGGTGTTCACATTGGTAGCAATGACTTTTCTACCTCTTAGTTTATCTTCTGGTGTTGAAATGGCATTAAGGTTCCCTATGATTATGCTAGGGTTATCTTGAAGTGCATATACTTGAGAGAGAGTGTTCCAGAATGGAGCACGGAGACATGGGTTTAGTTCTCCATAAGCAAAAATAATAGACCATGTATCCTGAGCATAGTAACTAGCAACATTGCAGCAAAAATAATATATACAAGAAGAAATGATAGTGAGATCAATACCTTCTCTCCAGAACAAAACAAGACCACCTGATAGACCGCTAGCTGGTACTGAAGCTCCATATTTGTACCCCATCCTGTTGCGTATGTGATCCACTTTGGATGAAGATGCCTTGGTTTCGAAGATGAATATAATGTTTGAATTATGACGAGAGAGGGTCTTCAAGGTTTTGAATGCGCAGGGTGACCCTATGCCCTTGCGTTCCATGAAAAAATCATGGTAATTGTGGCAACCCTACAATGGCGGTCGCCGGTTCCTTGGTGCCAATGTTTGGATAAGTGGATGACTAACTAGATGACTTTTTGGAACTCGACTGAGGGATGTAGACTGTCAAGCTTTGATAAACCTTTGTACTAATATGTGTAAGAAAATCTGGTGGTGGCGGTTGAGGGTGCTCAATATCTCTTGGGGCTATAATCATAGTAGCCTGGAAGGACCCTGTTGTCCGTGACTGATTGTCTGAGGTCAGTACTTGAATTTGATCCATTCCAAGTTCCTGGGCATTCATTTATGATATTGGCCGTTTACCAGTGGCACTGACCTCAACATTGTCCACCAAGTCTAGTTTTCTTTTTCCTTTCTGAGATGATGCTTGATTTGAATTGCTTGAGTGAATTGAAATGGTACCACTGTGATTATGTCAAGTAGGAGAAATAAAAGCTACATTATGATACTTAGTTCTCATTCTCAAGACCGTTCTTCTCCTAGCCTCTCGCATATGATCTGCATGGGTCACTTCATGTGGTAAACTGTCATCACGCTGTGCCAAAGGTGACTGGGGATGAACCGGAACACTCATAAAACCATAAGAAGATGGGTATTGAGAATTGGAAAGATCTCCCATTGTGGCATTATCTTGCATCATAGGAGTATTATAAAAATCCATGGAGGGGGCTACATTGTAAAGGAGTCCAAGATAGCATTGACTGTAGGAGATTAAGGGCCAAAAATCTGCTCTGTAACTGACTTGGTAGAGCTCAACAAAAAATGTATTGGAGTGAAGTGTATGCATAGGTTGTTGAAGCACACAGGTTGAAGGTGAAGAGGACCATGGAGCTTGTTGATTTGCTCGAAATTCTTGTCGCCTTAAATTCCAAGCAAATCAACATTTGTTTTTTGTTTTTTTGGTTCCCTACTTATCAATTACATGCAAAATTCTAAGAAAAATACAAGTAAAGTAGTTTGTAGGGATTATCGTCCTACTCACAAAGTTAAAAGGATTCAAGTTCAAAATTTTTGGAAACACTTTAGAAGATCAAATAAAATAAAGAATTGGTGGAAATAAGGGAAATAATGATCCAATAAATTTGAGTCATCAGGTGACTCGGAATTATGTAAAAACCCTCTGAATAAATGAAAGGTCTGATAGCTCACACTCTATTATTCCTCTAGATTCTTAGGAAATTACTTACTTTTTTTATTCCAATTTACATCTGTGGCCATTATGCAAAAATGTTTGTTCCTAAATGCTCAAATGCAATGTTTACTCTAGTAATAAACTTCCAACATCTCTTTGCTTAAATGTAACGAATCAAGTAATCCAATATCATAATAGCTAGGATACCACACCTTTTTTTTTTTTTTTTTTTTTTTTTTATGGAAAGGATTTTCAAAAGAGGTACGAGTTTTGATAAATTTTCCCACCCCAAAAAAATAAAACATTATCCCCCAGTGTTAAACAAATGAAATAGAAAGCGATAAATAAAAATTGTAACTTATTATCTCGGGTGATTTGTTGAAGGTTTATACCGTCCCATTAATGAAATAGATCAAGTTGGTGGGGTGATGTATTAACAAAAAAATGCACCAACCCCAAGCAGGCATTGGCGGTATTGTTAATCTTTGTTTTTTATTTTAAACAAATGAATGCATAAACTGATTGGGCTGCCTCCCAGTAGCGCTAAGTTTAATATCATTGGTCGGGTGCATTGGGGTATCATCACCCCCAAACAGGCTTAGTGGAGTAGGAATTGGTGGTCATGACTAATCCTCATAATTAGGATCAATCAACTGAATGGTTTCCACTGACCTTGTGGGAAGTTCATGGTATGGCTTCAGTCGTTGTCCATTTACTTGAAAGAAATTGTCATTAGTAGGGTTTTCTATGGTGATGGCACCGTAGTTTTTAACATCACGAATAATGAATGGACCAGACCAACGAGTTTTTAACTTACTTGGAAAGAGGTGAAGACGAGAGTTGTAGTGTATGAATTTTTGACCAAGATGGAACTCTTTTCTCATGATGTTTTTGTCATGTATCCACTTCATTTTATCTTTGTAGTTTTTGGATAAGTCATAAGCATCACACCTCAACTCTCCAGTTCATCAAGCTGAAGCTTTCGTTGTTGACCAGCCATATCGAGGTCAAAGTTTAAACTCTTTGTAGCCCAATAAGCTCTATGTTGGAGTTCGAAAGGAAGGTGACAAGGTTTACCAAAGACCAATCTATAGGGAGGCATCCCTAAAGGAGTTTTGAATGCAGTTAGATACGCCCACAAGGCATCCAAAAGGCGTAAAGACTAATATTTCCGATTTGGATTGATAGTCTTTTCGAGGATGTTCTTGATTTGACGATTTGACACTTCAACTTGACCGCTTGTTTGAGGATGGTAGGAAATGACAACTTTGTGAGTAACCCCATACTTTTTAACAAGATGCTAAAAGACGCGGTTACAGAAATGCTTACCCCCATAATTAATGATACCCTTGGGGTGCCAAATCTACTAAAGATAAACTCCCTTATGAATGAAACAACATTTTTTTGATCATTGGTCTTAGTGGCAATTGTCTTTATCCATTTAGAGACATAATCCACTGTAAAAAGAATGTATTGATACCTAACGAAAGATGGAAACGGTCCCATAAAATCGATTCCCCAAACATAAAAAGCTTCAACCACTATAATAGGATTCAGAGGCATCATGTGTCGACGATTTATTCGCCCAAGTTGTTGACATCGGTGACAGACTTTACAATACTCATGGACATCTCGAAAAAGGGTAGGCCAATAAAAAATGGATTGGATAACCTTCTTCGCGGTTTTCTTTGAACTGAAATGCCCACCGCAAACTTGATCATGGTAAAATTAGAGGATGCTCAACTGCTCACGTTCTGGAACACATCTTCTAATAAGTTGGTCAGGGCAGTATTTGTACAAATATGGCTCATCCCAAGAATAATACTTGACCCTAGACAAAAACTTGTCATGATCTAGCTTAGACCAGTGTGAAGGGAGTTCCTCTGTTCCTAAAAAATTGACAATGTCAGCATACCAAGGAAGCTCTTGCTCAGCCAAGATAAGTTGTTCATCTGGGAAGTTCTCTTGAATGGGCAAGAAGCTAATAGATGACTCTGATATTAGCCTGGACAGGTGGTCGGCGACTGCATTTTCTATACCTGACTTATCTCGTATTTCAAGTTCAAATTCTTGCAGCAAAAGACCCATCGGATCAAGCGAGGCTTGATGTCCTTCTTATTGAGAAGGTATCTAAGGGCCACATGGTCGGTGTACACAATGACTTTAGCTCCAATGAGATAGGAATGAAATTTTTTTAAGTCAAACAATGGCCAACATCTCTTTATCAGTGGTTGTAATTGAGTTGAGCCTCATTCATAGTCTTGCTAGCATAGTAAATGAGATGAGGGAGCTTGTTAACACTCTGATCTGAAACTACACCTAGAGGATAGTCAAATGCATCACACATAATCTCAAAGGGTAGTGTCCAATCTAGAGCTCGAATGATAGGAGCTGAGACTAGTTCAGACTTAAGACACATAAATGTAGAACTGCAGTTGTCGTAAAAAAGAAAGGGAACATCCTTAGCTAATAGACTACTCAAAGGGTGTGCTATCTCGGAGAAATCCTTGATGAAACGACATAAAACCCAACATGCGTTACGAAAGATCTCACATCTTTAATAGATTTGGGAATCAAAAGAGTTGAAATGACATCGATCTTAGCTTTGTCCACTACATTGCCTTTTGAAGACAAGGCATTTTTCTTCACAACGTTTAAGACAAGTGAGAAGTGATTTAGGCATTGGTCAAAAGACGAGCCGAATACTAAAAAATCATCCACAAATATCTCAAGAAATTTTTTCACCATATCACTAAATATGCTAGTCATGCACCTTTGAAATGTTGCGGGTGCATTGCATAGCCCAAAAGGCATGCGCCGATAATCGTAGGTACCCAAGGGACAAGTGAATGTGGTCTTTTCTTGATCCTCACATGCAATGGGTATCCGATTGTATCCAGAATACCCATCCAAGAAACAATAATATGGATGACATGCTAACCTCTCAAGCATCTGATTAATAAAAGGGAGGGGAAAGTGATCATTTCAAGTATTAGAGTTTAACTTGCGATAATCAATACATTCTCTCCTTCCCTTTTTCACTATTTGTAGCGCAAATTCATTGTTCTCATTTTCAACAACTATAATTCCTGATTTCTTAGGAATCACATGGATTGGGCTAACCCATTTGCTATCAGATATAGTATAAATGATGTTTGCATCCAGAAGTTTCAATACTTGTTCCTTTACTACATCTTTCAAAATGGGATTTAGATGTCGTTGGGGTTCTCTGGAGGTTTTGGTTTCATATTCCATATAGATATGATGCTTACAGACAGTAGGGTCAACACCATTGATGTCATGAATACTCCAAGCAATGGCTGACTGGTGAGCTTTAAGGACTCCCAACAACATGTCGCTTTGTTGCTCAGTGAGATATGATGCAATAATTACTGGATAACTTTCCTCAGGACTGAGAAATGCATATCTTAATTCATTTGGAAAAGGCTTAAGTTCTAATGATTGAGAAGAGCTTGTAGATGACTCATTTTCTAGGGAATGAGTTGGAAAGGAAGACGAGGAATACAACTCTTCCTCATATTGACAAAGTGATATCGACTCAGACTCAGGTATATGCAGTATAGGAACATTATCCAACATATTGTCGACTTCTTCAACAACTTCGTCAATATCTTGGACCATACCAAAATGTGAAAGACAACGAAGTAATGCATCATCTGCTGATGATTGAGTTAAAGACTCACAAGATTGAATCACACACACTTCTTCATCTTTTTCCTCGCCCTCAATCATATCAAGTTCATATCTCTGTTGCATAGCCTTAAAAATTCAACTAAGCTTTAAGGCTTCCAAAGGAAACAAACATGCTACCGCTTCTACAGTTGATGTTGGTCTCCACAGTTGCTAGGAAAGGTCACCCTAAGATTACAGGAATTTGATTATCTGGGCTCGGGCTAGTGTCTAGGATGATGAATTCAATTGGATAATAGAAATCTGCAACTTGTACAATCACATCCACAAATATTCCTCTTAGGTACCGTTTTGACTCATCTACTAGCTTAAGAACTATCTTTGTTGGTCGCATCTCTTTCAACCCAAGTTCCAAATAGATATGATAAGGTAAGAGGTTCACACTAGCTCCTAAGTCAATCAAGACACAACTTTAAAAGTCTTTTTCCAATAAAACATGTTAAAGTAGGGGTTCCTGGATCCCTGTATTTAACCAGTCCATTTTATTGAGTAAGCAATGTGGCATCGCTTGCAAGGCATGTAATTTCAGGTACTTTTGTTTTGTTTTTTTTTTTTTTTGTGCACATGTCCTTGATTTTTTTTTGCATAAATTGGTACTTGTTGGATAGCTGACAAAAGAGGAATGTTGATCTACACTCCTTTGAAAACCTCGAGGATTTCTTGAAATTGTTTATCTTTTTCGCTACCTAAAAGGGCTCAGGGAAAAGGTGCCTTAGGTATATATATTTTTTTGCTCTAAGGGAGGCTGAGAGAGTGGGTCTAAATTGGTTGTAGAAGAACTTCTAGCTTTCTCAGTAGGTTTAGGAATACTCTATCTGGAAATCACATCAAGTTTCTTAGGTTGCTCTACACCATTATCAATTTCTTGCCCCGAACGAAGGGTGGTAACTGCTTTAATTTCTCCATGTGAGACGGAACTACTTCCAATTTCATTGATATGGGCATGGGTAGCACCCTTTGGATTAGGGATGGGTTGGCTTGGAAATTTTCATTTTTCCCTTCCCGCAGTCAAATGTTGCAACTGTTGTTGAAGCTGATGGATGGCTTGGGAATTAGCAGCATTGGTGGTCATTAATTGGTGCATCATATCTTCTAATGATGGTTTTGGTAATGGTACATGAGCACCATATTGAGTTTGAGGTACCAAGTCATGCGAGTTGCTATGATGAGGTTGACCATAAGAATTATGAGAGACGAGAACTATAGAGATGGGCATAGGCTGATGCTGCTTGTATGGGAGTTGTCCTCCCTGAGGTGGATACTGATTTTGATGCCACTGGTTAGATTGATATCCATGTTGACCGTGCCTAGGATAAGTGTGTGAGTTGTGGGCTGTCACTAGGTTGCCTAGGGTGTTGAAAATCAGTAGGATTCCCTGAACTCCTGGGTACTTGCTCATAATAGTCACGACCATAGGAAAGGTTAGAGTGATTTCGATTTACAGATGTGTAGGTTTGACCGAATGTGTTGGATTTACGTTCACTGTTAAACACACACCTCCTTTTGAGGTTCATTGGCACCAGATATAGAAGACAATCAACATCAATATGATCTACTTTGAGGCAAAAAGGTACAAGGGTTGGAAGTTTGCTCTTTGGTTTGGGAGACAGACTTCATAACAATAGATTTAATTTCCTTAGAAAAGTCCTTGAATAAGGTTTTGATGTCTGGTTCTGAATCCTCCTTTGTTTCAAATAGGTGTGATTTTCTAGAAGTACTAGGTTTCAAGTCTCTATGGACAGTCCATTGTTTAGAATCATCAGCAAGTTCACCTAGAAAGGTATAAGCATCAGTACCGGTCTTACACAAGAATTTTCCTTGGTGCATGGACTCAATCATATTTCGAGACTTGACACTTAATCCATTGTAAAAACTCTGTACTAAAACTCGTTTTTCAAAGCCATGATGAGGACACTTGATGAGTGAATCTTGAAAGCGGTCCCATGCTTCATAAAAAAGTTGCATCACGTGTTTGATAAAACTCCTCAATGTCTTTTCTAATTTCAAGGGTCCTTCTCATGGAAGTATTTTTCTAAGAACTTGCTGACTAAATCTTCCCATGATTTGATGGAATTGGCAGGAAGAGAGTTTAACCACGAAGTGGCCCAATCCTCAAGGGAAAAAGGAAACAAGCGAAGCCTGAGATTTTCCACATCTATGTTTGTTCTTAAAAGTACAACAAACTTCAAGAAACTTTCCAAGATGAACATATGGGCTTTCTCGATCAAGCCCATCGAATTTTAGCAACATATTGATAATAGCTGGCCGAATCTCTAATTGAAATGTCGTGATAGGGGCCAACTCAATGCATCTGTGCTCATTAGCAGCAAGGGGAACATTATATTCCCAAATCAGATGTTTTGTCGTTTCAATGTTGATTTGGCAGTGTGGGGAGACAGGTGTAGAGGAGGGTGAGAAAATCGATGGAGTAGAGTGTGGTAAAGAGGTAAAGAGTGGGTCAGGGTGGCTAGAAAATTTTTGGGAACAAACCAAGCGCTTGCTGGGCCATCCTCTATCTTTCATAAAAGAAGAAGAGTGTGATGGAAAAATGACAGTGACAAAACGCACAAAGTGCTTATCCATATACGATTGCTACGAAGGCATACACAAGCAACAATCACCGCTTAACCACACAAATGCCTAATCTAAGCAAACTACGTTTTAAAAGGATGTTATCTTGTGAATCTGTGAGGGACAAGATTGATTAAAACCAGCAGACACACACTATTATATTTTATCATCTGATTAGATAGGGTGCTAAAGGATTATCCTAAAAGCTTGTATCCAACAGTACAAAGTCCAAAATCAAGAAGTCAGAGTTACGCTTGCAAGAAGCCGGATTATTGCACAAGTGACAGGAGATCACGTGGTCTAATTAAGAACTGTACTTGTGATACCGCTCTGTAGACCAATTGATATGGAACGATGTGTGTCAAATATGCACTTAGGGTGTGTGTTCCTAACAAAAGCTGTTAGTTGCACCCAGTGTTCTAAAAAGCGCTAGGCGGTGGGTGGGCGGCGAGCAGGTGCCTAGCGTCCAGGCGGTACCTAAGCAGTTTTAGGTTTTGTATTAGAAATTTAATAATTTACAAAAGTTAAGCATAATACTTTATCAATTACATCCAATTTAATGCCAAGATACATATGCAAAATTTATAAACATGAAAAATTAACAATCATGAACAAATTTTATTAAAACTCAAATGACTGAAGTTGGTCATGATGAGTACTTTATACAAAGTTGAATTTGTGGACAAATATCCAAACCTACTATTTTATTTTTCTTCAAATTGCATGAATGACCTCAGTCATGTTTGATAAAATCTACATTACTAAAATTGATACCGGCAGATCCTTTGAGAATTCCATTAAGTAATCATCAATTGCTACATTTAGACATATACTGAATAAAAAACAATTAAATTTTTTCTTTCCGAAAAAGGGGAAAGAAAAATAAAATAAGAACACAATCAGCCTTATTAAAAAAAACCGCCCAAATCCTCCTAGACCCGCCTAGGTGCCTACCCTATTTTTCACCCCGCCCAGCCATTAATCTGGGCGTTTCTCTTACGCCTAGCACCTAGGCGCTGCCCAGGCGGCCACCTAGGCCATTTTTTAGAACACTGGTTGCTACACGTCCTTCTGTGGTCCATAGCTTATTGGTGACTTTGCGTATCGAGTGAGTTACCCATGTGGCAGCAACTTCCTAGATTTCATTGAATGATTAGATCCAACGTCACGTTTAGCTTTGGTCAACACAAAATTTAGCAGATTCACCTTGGTCTTGGTTGTCCTATGAACACTGTTCTAATTGGCTCTAATCTTAGTTTATTTTATTACGTTCCTTGGTTTCACACAGTTGGAGTGATGAGGTGGATGATGAAATCCCACCAGTTTCAAAAATAGTGCTAGGTCTGCCCTCTCTGTTTATGGTAGTTTATTAACGTATGCAACCACACAGTTCATTAAGATGCATAAACATAAACAAACACCAAGCAAAATTCAATCAAATTTCATTCTGCACCCAAGCCACTAAAACAATGTGTCTGAAACGGATACTTACTAACTTATGAGCTCAGACACAAGGTCTCCCCCGTGGGGGTAGATAGAAGTGTTATTTGAGAGCTATTTCTCCTTGGTTCAAGCAATTGTTCTCTCCCCCACAACACCACTGGTTGTCCACTATAAAAAGAAAACTTAGTCTTTCTCAAAGAACAATCCTACATTTTTTTGATTTTTGATTTTTTTTTTTTTTTTTACTTTGGTATATGTCTAAGTAAATAAACACACAATCAAGCAATAACAGATGCAAAGATAGTTTACTGGTCTTGGTCAATAAGTCAGATTGTTTTTTTATAAATCAATTAAAAATAATGTGCAAGCAGTATATCAAATATATACGACTTCCAATATATTTTTAATTGATTTTTTTTTGGTGCAAATGAATTAATTGTATCCTAAAACTAACAATCTACAAAAAAAAAATTGATCTTCTTTGTGCTTTTAATGTCTAGAGTTTTCCTTTCATCACTTGATGATATGCAAATGCGCCATTTGATTTAGTCAAATTTCTTGTTGCCTAAAATTCCAAGCAAATCAACATTTGTTTTTTGTTTCTTTTATTTTTTGTTCCCTTCTTATTAATTACCTACAGAATTCTAAGAAAAATACAAGTAAAGTGGTTTTTAGGGGTTATCGTCCTACTCACCAAGTTAAAAGGATTCAAGCTCAAAACTTTAGAAACACTTTAGAAGATCAAACAAAATTAAGAATTGGTGGAAATAAGGGAAATAAGATTTGGAGAATAGAAAATGATTTTTTTTATTTTTTTAAAACAAACTTTTATTCAAAATTGAGGATGAAAATTATTAAACAAATTTACCAATTAAAAGAAAGGTCTCAAGGATTGGAGAATCCACCTCTCAGTTTTGTTGAGATTAATTAAACACATTTTTGTAAATATTATTTTTGATTACTTGCACAAATCCTTTTAATTTTTAATTCAAGAGCAATGCTCAAAAGAAAATTATTTTGAATGATAGAATTTCACTTACCTTTTTCGATGATAAAAGAAACTCCTTAACAATCATTAATCCACCCCTATTTTGATAGCGATTTTTCAATGAATGGTTATAATTTATGAAGAATTGAAGAACTACAAAAAATAAATATAATTCTTGTTTCCAAGTCCATATCTTCATTTCGCATAATCTTTTGTTGTCCATATTTCGATTTGACAACTTTGATTCATTGGTTGAATATTGGATTAATAGAAATAATATAAACTTTATTATTATTTTTTTGTGTTAAAAAAATCTCGACATCACTCAAGTGGATTTCATCTCCTCTCCGTGAGAGGAGTGGTTTAGCTTACCATTGTCAATGTGATGAAATAATCTAAAAGTGGAACTAGAAAGGAAACTAATTAAATTAAAAGATAACTAATGCATAAAAAAATATTAACTTCTATTAAATTCAAAACTAAAAACTTACATGTAACTTGAACGAAAGATCCAACAAAATAAAGAAAACTAATCTAAGCTATGCAAGAGATAAAATAATGATGTATGAAAAAAGGACTAGAACTATTTGATGTATTGGATTTTTTTTTCTCCAAGAGTTTGAGAGCCTATTTATAGTGTTCCCCTCCAAGCTAGAAATGGGAAAAATCCTACAAATCATATCATATAAAATCAAGAGAGACATAATTAGGGATAGATACATCAAGATAATCCTAATTGGAGGTAGATACATGAGACAAAACTCAAGGTAATCGAATATTTTTTTCATTTGATCCTTGGAATATGCTTTGGGTTGATGTTTTATTCGCCTTTATGATTGTTTGCTCCACACTTGAAGTTCTTATCTTGAAACTTGCCACATGTCTCCATGAACGTGGCTCAATTGCCTCAAATTTCGTACTTTTTTAATAGATTTCACATTTTCTCCAATTGCTCATGGTTATGCAAATTTATGGTAGAATTGTCTTGAATTTTGCACATTTCTCGATTTCCTGCAAAAATTATAATAATAATCAAATTCAAGAAAATAAAGACATTTAATTAATTTTAAGCACAACTATAGACTAATAAATAACTAAATGAGGCATAAAAATCAATGTTTTGAGTGCTTATCATTTGTGCTAGTGGTACGAATACAGTAGCCTGCTAAAACCCCGGAGGAGATGATACAAGGGGTTCTTGATTGAGATGTACAAGAATTGGAGTCTATTCCATTGTGTCGCAAGCATGAAGATATTCAGCTTGAAGGAGAACTTGGGAGGGATGATGTTTTGTTGATATGTTGTCATGGTGGTACATAGTGGCAGTGTAGTGTGTCAAGGACGCAGCAGGGGATCAGATGGTGACATCATGAGCTCATTGGTGGTCGTTGGACCGTTAACAGGATCAACACTGCAGTTGAAGCTGATGTGTCGCATGGAGAGCAACCATATCCGTTGCAGTAGGAAGGAGTGGAGTGTGGCCACGTGGTGATTGCAGAAGGAAGGAAGAGGATACATGCAGTGGTTGCAAAGTCATTGACTTCGAATGAAATGACGGAAAATGTGGAGGTGTAAAAGAATTTAATGCCAGTGGTGATTGGAAAGAGAGAATTGCATTAATTGGAGCCCTAATTCTAGGGGGCGAGGAAAAACACGAGGGAAGAGGGGTGAAGGATGGGTGTAACATCCATCGCCCTCGGAGTAAAGATATTTGATCTTTTTGAACTGAGTTCGATGCTTGAGACAGTATGGGACATGCATTGCCAACTTTATGTCCAACCATTCTGCAACAAAAGCAAAAGTTGGGCATATCTTCATAGCCAAACTTGACCAAGTATTTGCACCCATTGCTAATACCAAATGCCCTGTTCATCATATTCGGTAGGGGTTTTGTAATGTCAAGCCGCACTTTGAACCTAATACATGGAATGGAAACATCGTTGATGGACGAAAGATCTACCTCCATGAGTTGGCCAATGCGTTTCGCCAATACTTTCACCTTGGACATGGGAATTTTATTGTAAAGGAAACTCATGGATACGTATCCAACAAGGGATGACATCAAAGTTGACAGAGAGAATATTAGGCTCCCAATTTTTAACTGAAACAAGCCACCCAAATATTGACCAAGGACTTGCCATAAGCACATTTTGCTTGTCTTCTAAACTGGTAAACTGAACCAGATAGTACATGTTTTTTTCCATCAAGGACACTATAAAGATACTCAATATGAACTGGTTGAGAAGGCTCCCATTGAGTCATTATGCGTCTCACAAACATGGCAGGACTTAGGTAGTGGGAGTGGAAATACTTGGCAACCAAATGAAGCTTTAGATCTTCCAAAGTATTAGCTTCAGTGGCCTCAAAAGCCGTTTCAGGTATGGTAAGATGCATGGGCGGACCTACTAAGGGGCGAGGTGGGGCCCTCAATTTTTAATTTTTTTTTAGTATATATACTTTAGTCTTAAAAAAATCGATTATATAATGTAAAATACAATATGATAACTGTGTATACAAATTTTTCAACATATCTTTGTTGGTGTAGTGGTTTAAGGTTTATCATTTTTAGTAAAAGACCCGAGTTCGATACTCTTTCAGTGTATTTTTATTTTATTTTCAATGCAATTTTTTTTAGTAATTGCAAACATTAAAAAATGTTTAGTTTAATAAAAATTTATTAACATTAAAGAAATGAATTGTTTTTCACAAGTGGTATAAAACCTCCAACAAAAAAATATTTTAAATTAATATCTAAAATAATAACTATAGAATTCAATGAAAATATACATTAGCCAACTTGTACAAAATTTGAGCCTCATATAAACATATTTTTCTATAAAATTGTATTATGATCATATTAGGTTCGCAAATTTCAAATTTTTTTTAGCTACACCTAGATACTTATCCTAATTATTTTGTGAGATATTAGTTATATATTCTAGTTATTATGCTCGTTTGTTGCTTGCTAAGGTTATTGATAGTGATCTTATTTTGGCATAAAATTGAACCACACTGAATTCAATTTGGTATATGCAATGCATTTATTATAGCTGTATTTTTTTATTAGTTACTAGCTTAGATAGAAAAAAAATTTAGCTTTATCATTGATAACTACTATTATCATCTAATAAGTATTTTCCATTTTGCCCCCCTTCAACTAAAATCCTGGGTCCACCCCTGGTAAGATGGCTAGCAAACTGCTATCCCAGTTGAGAGATCAAAAATTCATGAGACAGACAAGGTTCTACCTGAGTGTTTTGTAGTGGAGAGGACGTCAAATGTAGTGATGATGAGTGGTGGGGATCTGATAAGTGCTCGCCGTGTTCAGATGGGGAGATGTTGGGATGTTGAGAGTTACGGTGGTGCATGTTACTGAAACTTGAGGTGGCCGGAGATGAAGGTGTGAACGGGAAGGAAAGAACAGAACGTGGACTGATGTTGGTTGGAACTTGAGTGACGTTGTGAAATTGTATAAGAGGTTGAAAGTTCAAATGATGTGGGGGAGGAGATATTTGAGCTATGAGAGACAAGTCTCGAGATGGAGAGGTTGAATGAGAATAGAGGAGTAAATTTGGAGTTGATGTGTATATGGGAAGTGGTTTTTGGTGGTTGCTTGGAAACTCCATGATCAATGCTCTATAGCAATGATGGGCTTGGAAAAGAAGTGTGTGTGTTTTAGTATTATGAATATGGATGGATCTTTCATAAGATCTGATGAGTAAATATGAAGATCTTGTGTTTGGGCTATGGCGGGAAGCAGGCGACTTTACTATGCATATGAATAGTAAATATTATGAATATGAATATGAATGATTACTCATTTGACTGAGATATAGTGATGTGATACGTTGATGGGATTCCGATGGTTTGAAATGTATTCAAGATGGTGGGGATGGAGCTCGTCAGAATTAAGTTATGAAATGATGTGTATCTTTTGCTGGGATCGCAGTGCGCCGGAAACCTGCAACAGAACGAACATAAAGAGACAACACAATAGATAGTTAAACGATCAAAGTGGTCAGTACTATATTACAGAGTGAAGATATGAAGGGGTGAGAGAGGGTATGGAAGAATAGAAATGGTGCTCAGAGACAAACAACTAAAAGGAAAAGGGTATGGAAGGATTCATGGTCGAGTTTACTATGCAATCAAAACTCAGAAAGTCACTCTCCTAGCTTCCCTGTTCTCTAAAAGTAGTTGAATTAGCAAGTGATACAAAACAACTTGAAACAATCTCAAACCTTGCTCTCTAACCACATTGTGAGTCGCCCACAGGTGTACTATATGTGTTGTACAATGTAAATATTAATAATCACCTACTCACAAACAATCTTTTAATATCCTTGTTCAGTCTTTATCTTGACTTTTTATTTGTGTACGTTTATCTTTGTGCTAGAGTAAGAAACTCTAGAGATAGAATACCTAAAATAGGTTTAGGTAGAAAGAGTGTGAAGGATGCTTCTTGGAGATAGAGAGAGAAGCATGAGAAAAGAAAATGAAAGGTTCACACATGAAAGATTCATGATATCTTAATTTACTGGTTTGCATATATTCACATTGAAATTGCTATGAGGCAAACGCCGTGCTACAATTACAGACCATGTTTATAATGCGCTGTTAAAATACAAATATTTCCCATGGAATAAACACTCACTGAATATAGAACTTGCCGTGCTAACTGAATCTAGAAGGGGTGTGAAGCATGTTATAGTGTAGTAGGGAGACACCATTTTAGGTTTAGATTTATTGTTTTTCCTCAAAAAAAAGTAAAACTAAATAGCAAGGCCCATTGATGATACATCAAATTTCCTCTGATCACGACCATACAAGTGACAAAGATCATCCATCACAAGGAACATGCACGTCACTCTAAACACTGACAATAGGCCTGGTCTTAAAAGCCTAAAGAGGCAAGCCCGATCATTAAATCCCAAAATGGTCTTAAATAATAGACCATGAACAAAGTTAAAAGCCCAACAAATCTCTTCCCTTAGAGAAGAGGGACGTTACGAAGGAAACAAGTTGTGGCAGGAATCACTCGCCCAAGGACATATCTCAATGAAAGAGGAGACCGTTGTGAGAAACGCCCCCCTTCATCGTGCCTTGCATGCTTAAGTCATGTAGAGAGTTAATTGTGCACATTATGTATGGTAAAGGAGAGATTCACGAAAAAGGTACGCAAACACGACACAACTACTCTCTGTCCAAATTCATTCTCTCTCACAGTTAACTGACTTAAGCATCGGAGTGCCTCCGACCACCAAACAAGTGATCTTTGGCAATCTAACCTTGTTTTGCATGTCAGATCTCTAAGAGGACGGATTTGAATGCATTTGTTTGGCATCATCTATTAGAAACGAAAGTTTCCTTTTTTTTTTTTAAGTTTTGTTGGTAGTTTCTTTAGCACAAATCAGTAACAAAAAGATTTAGTGCAAATATGAACCTCCTACAAATTCTCAGCTTAACAACAATCAAGGCAATCCGTCCACCAGTGAATCTCAATTACCAAGTGGGCACATCCCATATCCAACATTGGGAGAACCGATTGTACAAAGTAGTGTAGTACCACCACAAGATATGGTGGCCCAACAAGCCCATGCATTTAGGAGAACAATGAAAAATCCTCGTGTGGATCAGCTTTTGGCCTAGATGGCTAATCTAGCTAAAATGGTTGAAAAAACTTACTCAAAAACATGTTTCACTTGTCGAACATGCCACTTCAAAAAAATTTCGCCAACCATTTCCAAGAGAACCAAGAAGCTCTTGCAGAGCTACGGAGATCGAAAGTCGAAGGAAATGAACCTCAAGGAGATGGATCCTAGACTGATGGAGTTTTTCCACAGATCCCATTAAGGATCGAGGTCACAGATCCCAATATGCTTTATGAGCTAGCCAGGTCGCCCTTCTTTGACGCAATAACTCCGCCAAAGTTTGAAACTTATGATGACAAAACTGATCCATTAGACCATTTACGTCACTTCCACCATATGATGGCACTGAAAGAAAGCACGAAGTCCATCATGTGCAGAACTTTTCCGACTAGCCTCACGTCCACGGCGATGAGTTGGTTCAATAGCCTTCCACCTAGGTCAATAGACTATTTCCAAGCATTGGCTACGACCTTCATCACAAGGTTAAATGGCAATCAACGGATTGAAATGGTCACAATTATTTGCTTCACATCAAGCAAAAACCCGCCTAGATTCTCAAGGAATACAATACACATTTCAATGATGAACTAACCATGAACGATGGATGCAGTGACGACACGACTGTGACCACTTTCACCTCTAGACTCAAGGGAGGACCATTTTACAACTCCCTGAATCTTGATCCTCCAAGGAGCATGGTGGCCTTGTCGAAAAGTACTAAAAAATACATCACTCTTGAGGAAATGTAGGCCGCCAAGAAGAAAAATGAGTTTGACAAAAAGTCTTTCCCAACGAATCAGGAAAAAAGAGAGGAAACAAGATGGGATGATAGACCGCGGGAGGACAACGATCAATCCAGAAGACACCAGACCAACAGTAGGTTCGAATTTGGCAAATAGGAATTCGGGAAGCTACAATTCGGAGGACCCAGACACAAACGATCGACCCACTCGATTACCATGAAGTACAAACTGTTCACTGTTCTAAAAACGAATCTGGCAGCTATCCTGAAATCCATGGCAAACTGGGAGGACATCAAATGGCCATTCAAACTAAGGGGAGACTCGACCGAACAAGATAAAAACAAATATTGTTCTTGCCACAAGGACCATGAACACAATACTGAAGACTACTACAATTTGAATAATGAAATCCAGTTCTGAGTCCCGAGATGATGACTCGGTGAATTTGTTGAACTGAAAGACACAATCCAAAGGAAAAGAGAAAGCGGACGCCACTGCAAGGCCAAATGAATAGGCCAGAAAACTGATATACATCTTACATGGCATAGCTGGAGATATGGAACAATCTAACTGATTAAGGAAGCGATCCATCAAGGATTTACGAACAAGAAAAGGACACCCAAACATTCTCGCTCAACGCGCCAGAATTAAACATCCAACTCTGGCTTTTTCAGAAAAAAAATGATGCACAGGGAGTTCATTTCCCCCATGATGATGCCCTGGTGATTTCAGTATCGATAGCCAAGTAGGAAGTCAAAAGAGTGCTCATCGACATGGGTAGCTCGACCAACATCCTGTTCCTAATGGCATTTCGCAAAATGCAATTCAACGAGGGACTTACACCCACTGACCAACCTATGGTGGGTTTCATTGGTGAATAATGCCACCTACTCGAACTAATCTGATTACTAGTTGTGGCAGGAGCACCAGGTAAACAATGAGTCCTATTAACTGAATATTTCATTGTCGGCGCATCATCAGCATACAACATGCTTTTAGGAAGACATTGGCTACATGAAATGGGTGCAGTATCTTCCACCATGTACCAATGTCTGAAGTATCACCTTGGTGACGACGTTGGATCATCAAAGGAGATCAGCCAGATGCACATGAATGCCATTACACAACAATGAAAGCCCCTAACAAATAGAAATCACAGTCAAGACCAGAGGAGCCATCAAAGCGACCCGATCAACCACATATGGATCACGGCCTCCCAGAGGATAATGCAGCTCCAGCTAGTTCAAGGGGACGATTGAACACTAGCCAACCGGAAGAAGAGACAATACCAATCCATCTCAAAAGTAAAGAAGGGAACAAAACAGTTCGGATCGGCACAAAAATTCACCCGGAGCTGACTAAACAACTTATCCAGCTGCTGAAAGATAATCAGGATGTCTTTGCCTGGACAATGAAGGAAATAGTAGGCACTGACCCCTCCGTCATCACTCACAGGTTGCAGGTAAACCCGGATAAGAAGCCAGTCCGATAGAAAAGAAAACTAGTTGCCCAAGAATGTAGTCAAGCCATCAACAATGAGGTGCATCGTTTACTAAATGCAGAGATGATCAGGGAATCCCACTACCAAGACTAGATAGCCAATACAGTTCTGTCAAAAAGAAGAATGGAAAATGGAGAGTATGCATGGACTACATGGACCTCAACAAAGCCTGCCCGAAAGATAGATTTCCACTTCTATCTATAGATCAGATAGTGGACGCCACCTTTAGACACAGACTCTTAAGCTTCATGGACGCATATTCTGGTTACAACCAGATACAAATGCATCCACCAAATCAGGAGAAAACATCTTTCATAACAGAAAGAGGTACGTACTGCTACCAAGTGATGCCATTCGGATTAAAGAATGCAGGACCAACGTACCAACGCCTTGTGAATAGAATGTTCAAAAATCAGATTGGCAAGACCATAGAGGTGTACATTGATGACATGTTAGTCAAGAGCCTACATATAGATGACCGCATCAAAGACCTTCAGCAAGTCCTCCCAACTCTGCAAGTATAAAATGAAGCTAAACCCAGAAAAAATGTACGTTCAGAGTAGAATCAGGAAAGTTCCTTGGGTACATGGTCAATCAGAGAGGAACCGAAGCTTATCCGAAATAGATAAAACCTCTTATTAATATGCAATCGCCTACCAACATCAAAGGTGTACAAAGCCTCAATGATAGGATATCAGTCTTGAACATGTTCATCTCCAGATCATCGAACAAATGCCTTCCTTTCTTCAAAATCTTGAAAAGGAACAAACCATTCAAGTGGAATGAAGAATGTGAATAGGCTTTCCAAAACATGAAGAAATACATGGGGAATACTAAACTATTATTAAAACCGAAGCTAGGCGAGACACTATACTTGTACCTGTCAGTACCCGAACTCGCAATCAGCTCATCACTGATATGTGAGAAGAGCGACATACAAAAATTAGTATACTGCGTCAGCAAGACATGTGAAGGCTAAAGTTAACTACCCAGCTCTGGATAAACTAGCATTGACCCTGGTCATATCTTCCAGAAAGATGTGGCCATACTTCCAGGCCCACCCCATCACTATCATGACTGAACACCCACTTTAGTCGGTACTACATAAACTAGATTTGTCTGAACGAATGGTGAAGTGGGCAATAGAAGTCGGCCAGTTTGACATTAGTTATGCTCCTAAAACTGCAATAAAATCTCAGGCATTAGCAGACTTTATCTTGAATTCACAGGTAGTAACGAGCATCAACCGAACAACATTAAGGAGCAGGAAACTGTTGAACCCAATACTCAATGATGGATCATCCGCTATGGCAGAGCATCCAACGAGAAAGAAAGCAGAATTGGAATAACTTTGTACAACTCGGAAGGAGTGGCGTTTGAAAATTCTATAAAATTTAGTATCAACAACGAAGCTGAGTATGAAGCAGTAATAGTCGGATTACAACCGACTAAACACCTTGGATAAATCCTTGCATCAGTCTACCCAATGAACTCGACATTAACCATTCCTTTCCTTTGTTTGGCCTTTTGGGTAAACACGAGCTTACTTGTTGATTATACACCAAACCGTCTTTTAATCCACGTCATACGTGTGTCATGATATTCTCATCAGCAGATCAAAGCGAGCATGATTGCCCATCCAATCTGGCAAGAATCAAGAAGGTTGGATCCAAATTGCAGTGCCCTATTAAGCCCAATCGTCACATGGTAAAGTCCAATACCTGTAAGGTCTAATCAGGCAAATATCTGGAGGGGCAGGCCATCAATACATTGTTCTGACTAGGAAACATATACCAGAGTATAGTCGTGCATGGAAACTTCCTTGCATGGATAACACTCCAAAAGGGAATCCTCTCATGTAGATCTAGGAGCACAAGTCGCATAGGGAAACTCTATTACATGGACGACTCCCAACTAGGAAAGGATCTCCAACAATATCTCTTTTCCTAAACTATGCCACTAAAGTCCTAGCTGAACAAGGACTCTCGCATTATAAATAAGACACTGAGGTTACGAGGAAACGTACACTACATAACCCAATTTACAGCTTTAAGCCTTTTTCAAGCCTTGTCTGACTTTAGCATCGGAGTGCCATCGACCACCACAACAGTGGTCCTTGGCTCACGTGCATTCCCTCAAGGTCAAGGAGAGTAGGATTCGACGACATCAGTTTGACACCGTCTATGGGGAACAACGAAGTTCCTTGAAAAAATAGTGATATCACCCCGCCTCACAGAATAGAGATATGGTGACCACGAGATCTCACAACAATGTAGACATCCCTGAGCCCTTGAACGCTTGTACTGGAAGAGTGCCACCAGCAGCCACGGCGAACACTAGCGTGGGTCTACCATCAACCCAGATGCAGCAAATTGCACGAGCGGTATAAATGTTTACTAAGCAGAACCCTCGACCCGCAGAAAGAGACCAGGAGCAGGGAAAATCCATGTACTTAGAAAATACTAGAGAACACGTTCATGAGAGCCGCGTTGCCCCTGTAAGCTCTCAATGGACCAGAGGCAGAGAAGCAGCCAACGGAGACCCAATGTCTAGAGCAGACAGACAGGTCTTGTAGAACCCCCTCCGGCTGGGGGCCACCAATCCTGATGTACTGTTCAACCTCAATGTCCCTTTGTTCATGGATCATATCATGAACGAGCCTCTACCAAAAAAATTCACTCCGCAAAGCTGGAGTTCTACAACGGGACGACAGACTCATCTGTGCGCCACTTCCAGCATGTAATGGCGCTCAAAGAAGAATCTGACGCAATAATATGCCGGTCATTCCCTACCAGCCTGAAGAAGTCAGCGCTGACCTAGTTCCACAACCTCCCTTTGAGGTCCATCCACTCATTTCAAACACTGGCAACAACATTCCTTACACGCTTTGTTGGCTGCCAACGAATCAAGAAGGGCCCGCATTTTCTATTCACCCTCAGACAAAAGCCTAGCGAGATGTTAAGGGAATATGTCACATGCTTTAACGATGAGTTGACTATCATCGATGACTGCAGTAGCGACACCGCGGTCACAGCCTTCTCCTTGGGTCTAAGGAGAGGCAAGTTCTATGATTTCCTTACTCTGGACCCTCCAACAAATATGGTGGATTTACTGAAGAGTGCCTAGAGATACATCGCTTTCGATGAAATGCTGGCAGCCAAGAAGGAGGTGGAGTCCAAAAAGATACCCTCTAGATCTAGAGACAAGAAAAAGGTGAAGAAATAGAATGACAATGACAGAAAGAGGAAACGCAATGATAGCAAGACCGACTCTGGCCGTGCCAGGCAAGATAAAGCCTCCAATTACGTTGGGTCTAAATCCATCACTCCCTTCAACTCCAGTCTGTTTGACATCCTCTAATCTATCAAGAATTAGGAAGAGAAAAAGTGGCTTGCCAAACAGCAAGGAGACCCTTTTGGGCGCAATAATAACAAATACTGCTCCTTTCACAAGAAGGGCGGCCACGACACTGAGGATTGCAAGAGTCTCAGGAACGAGATAGAGTACAGGATCAGAAAGGGGAAGCTCAAGAAGTTCCTGAGCTCGGACAAAAGGCAGGACCGGGCGAAGGAAAGGGAAGATTCTGTTAAGGAGATATAAAAAGAAGTTTCAGGCATCATATATGTGCTTCATGGAATCGGCTCCGAAGGCAAGCAATCTAACAAGTCCCACAAGAGGATGCTTTTAAAAATGCTGACGCAACCCACCTGCGAAGACACACAAGTGCAGTATGCACGTATTCAGAGCCCCATCCCACCACTGATGTTCACGAACCTTCAAGGCATTCGTTCTCCTCACAATGACGTCCTGGTCATCTTAGCCCTAGTCTCAAAGTGGGAAGTGAAAAGAGCCTTGGTAGACATAAGAAGCTTTTGAAACTTCATGTTTCTCAACGCTATCCGCAATATCCAACTCAAGGAGGAAGACTTAACGCCCACCAACCACCCCATGGTCGGGTTTAGCGGAGAGAGATGCTTCCCTATTGGGAGGATCAGCTTAATGGTCCGAGTGAGTGGCATTGCTCCCCACTGAAACCTAACATAGGTTGGTCAGTAGGTGTGAGTCCTTCATCGTCGAACTACATCTTGCGGAATGCCGTCAGGAATAAGAGGTTGGTTGAGCTACCCGTGTTGACGAGTACTCTTTTGACTTCCCACTTGGCTATAGAAACTGAAATCACCAGGGCGTCATTGTCGGGGAAATGAACTCCCTGTGCATCCTTACTCCCTGTGCATCCTTCTCGGAAAAGGTCAGAGTTGGGTGGTCGATTCTGGAACGTTGAACAAAAAAGGTCTGGATGTCGTATCCTCGTCTGTAAGTCTCGGATTGATCGCTTTTGTGATTAGTTATGATGATACACTGAAATGTTATCTCTTATACACTGTAAACGTGTCATGATGATCTCAAGGAATAATAGGCCCAAGCGTCAATCTAGTATTGATCCGGCCCAAGTGGCATCAGACCACGAAGTACAGTCCGCCAGATGGACCCAAATTACTACAGCCTGCCAAGCCGACAGGTCTCACAACCATCCCCAATACTCGTAAGACATATTAAGGCAAGTATCTCGGGGATCAGCTTCTAACTGGCAAGCCAGTGGCACCTTGTTTCCAACTAGGAAGCAAATACCAGATTATAAGTCGTACATGGAAACTTTCATCTATGGACAACACTCCAATTGGGAACTATCTCTCGTATATCTAGGAGCACAAATCTAACAGGGAAACTTCCCTCAAGACGATTAATTAAATAATGATCTCCTAGAAGATCTCATTCCCTAAACTACACCATCGATGGCCTAGTCGAACCAGGACTCTAACACTATAAATACGACATGAGGTTGGTGAACAAAGGTACGTTACAGATTTACTATTTACAACATTACACCTTCCTCAGATCCTTGTCTGACTTTAGCATTAGAGTGCCATCGGCCATCACAACAATGGTCCATGGCTCACGTGAGTTCCTTGTGCGGGTCAGCAAGTCAAGGTCAAACAGGGAGCGAAAATTGAGTGCATCAGTTTGGCGTCGTCTGTGGGGAACGACAGAGTTCCTGGCAAAACACTATCATCATTTCTTTTCAGAGTTCAAGAAGATGGTGACCACCAGATCCCACAACAATGGAGACCGGGGGACACGTCAAATGCTCAGACTGGCGTATACCACTGCTTCAAGCGGTGTTGACAACACACGGATAGTAGACTCTCCCCCACGCCATCAATAGCGGCGACATACCCTAGGATAGATCTGTTATCATTGCATATACAGAAGATCGCTAAAGCAGGGGAGATTCTCACTCAGCAGAACCCTCCACCCGCCGATGGAGATTAGGAGCACCGCAGACCTCAATCTCCAGACGACAACAAAGAGTCGAGTCCCCGCCAGTTCTCAATGGACTAGAGGTGGAAGCGCGGTCAACGAAGATCCAACTTTCAGGGTAGACAGACCCGCTATGCACCCTCTCTGCCGAGGGGCTCACGACCCAGACGTGTTGTACCGCCTTTGTTTTCCCCCGTTCATGGACCACATCATGAACGAGGCCTTACCAAAAAAGTTCAGCCCTCCAAAACTTGAGTTCTATGACGGGACTGGTGACCCATTCGATCACTTGCATCACTATCAACATGCGATGGCGCTCAAAGAAGGTTTTGAATCGGTGATGTGCATAACGTTTCTTACCAGCCTTAAGAAGTCAGAGTTGACATGGTTTCATAACCTCCCGCCAAAGTCAATCGACTCATTCAAGACACCGACCAAAGAATTCTTGACACGCTTTGTCAGCAACCATCATATCAGGAAGGGCCAGTACTATATACTCTCGCTGAGGCAGGAGTCACATGAAACGAATATGTCATATGCTTCAATGATGAGCTGACGCTCATTAACGGCTACAACGATGGTACCGTCGTTACGAATTTTACTATGAGTCTAAGAGAGGGAAAGTTTTATGACTTCCTCACCTTGGAACCCCCCTTTGATATGGAAAAACTCTTGAAAAGTGCCAAGAGGTACATCACCTTGGAGGAGATGAGAACATCAAAGAAGGAGACTGAAGTAGAGAAGAAACCCTCCAATTCTAAGGACAAGAAGAAGGGAAAAAAGCGAGAAGATGAAGATAGAAGCAAGCGAAAGCGCAATGACAGCAGGTCAGACTCTGGCCACACCAGGCTAGAAAAGTCTTCCAACTATGTCGGATCCGGAACCATGACCCCTTCAACTCTAGCTTGTCGGACATCCTTAATTCCATGAAATATTGGGAGGATTTGAAATGACCCTCGAAGCAGCGCGGAGACCCTTCCAAGCATGATAATAGAAAATATTGCTCATACCACACGGGGGTGGCCACGACACAAACGACTGTAAGAGCTTAAGGCACGAGATCAAATGCTAGATCCGAAAGGGCAAGCTGAAGGAATTCCTGGGTTTGGAGAAAATACAAGACCTGAAATGGGAGAGGTGGTCAAAGAAATCAAGAAGGAAGCTCCGAAAATTATATATGTACTTCACGGTGTTAGACCAGAAGAAGAACAATCAAATAAGTCCCGAAAGCGGACACTCAATGAGATGCGCACAATGCCCAACAGCAAGGGAAAACGCATGTATTACTTGCGAGTGCAGAGCCCCATCCCGACCTTGACTTTCACAGATAAAGACCTCGAAGGCGTCCGCGCATCGCACAATGACGCTCTAGGCATTTTGGTCTCTATTGCAAGGTGGGAGGTAAAGAAGGCCCTGGTGGACACGGGAAGCTCCCTCAACGTCTTATTCTACAATGCATTCCGCAGGATGGACCTCAAGAAGGAAAACTTAACATCTTCCGACTACCCGCTGATTGGGTTTAGCGGAGAAAAATGCTTCCCAATCGGGAAGATAAGGCTACCAGTGGTGGCAGGAGAGCAACAACTGAGGAAGGTCATGTTCTTGGACTTCATGGTGGTAGATGCACCGTCTACCTATAACCTCATCTCGGGGAGGCCCTGACTTCATCAGATGGAAGCAGTAGTCTCCACCCTTCAACAGTGTGTCAAGTATACCGCCAACCACTCAGAATGGACAATTCGCGGGGACCAACCAACGAAACGGAGCTGCCACTATGTGGTGCTAAAACAGATAGAATGTTATCAGATTCAGCTAAAGCCCGCCAGGCAAGTTGAACAGAAGCCAAACTAAAAACTTGGGGACAAAGACCTAGCAGCAGTGGCTCAACTTCGCAACAAAGGACAAAACAACATTACAGGGGCGGTCCACCCTATAGCATGACAGGATGTCAGGCCCAGTGGAGAGGTCATTGCAAATGGGAACACAAACCCACAACTATTAGTGGGTGCAGAATGACCCTCCCACGCAAAGTTTACTCTTCAATAACCTCAATGGTGTTGGCAAAACTTGACATTTTGCCGAAGGTACTTACGATCCAAGCAAGGGCCATACAAATTTACTTTAGGGCCGGATTAACCTCTCTCCACCAACAGTCAATCTATCCAGTTGTTTAGCTTTCTTTTAGTAGTCAGTATAGAGTTTTAATTCTTAGGAACTTATGTGATTTGCACTTATTTGAGAAATAAAAGAGAATTACTCACACTATATACGATAAGAAATTACAAGGTCTCAACGAACAAATCAAGTGCTCACCTGGAGCAGGTGACCACGCATAATAGCAAGTCTTATCAAAACTCATCGGCAGAAATGTCAGAACATTTGAAGACTCTAGTGGGGGTGATCTTCCTTTAGCTTTTGGAAAACCCAAAGCATATCCTTTGAGTAAGAGCATATGAAGAGTACACTATGTACAAGATAATGCCTACAATGGTGAAGGAACACCATTATAAAGACGAAATGGCTCACCAAACAGGTGCGTCAGCATTGAATACCATATGGGAAACGAGGAGGTGACGGATCCCAAGGAAACCGCATAGGTCCACATTCAATCAATTAATAATGTTGCACACAACCCCATTAAGTGGGGGGAATAACCGATACTCTACCGTCTCGCAATCTACACCATAAGCGTGGCACCATGAATCCTACGTTGTACACGTGGCACCATGATCATCCGACAAGACTTAGTTTTTCTTATATTGGCCCTTCGGCTCGACCCACTATCCGAATGACACTCTACCACGTGCACTGACGCAAGCAGTAGAAGCCCTAGTCACTCTTGACACACGGAGCACACCTACATATCACTAGTTGATTGAAGGTACCCCTTTTTAAAACTTTTATTGAAATTAGTGGAAACTAATCTTCACAATGCAATCCGACTTCGGAAGTAGGCTCGCACCCTCGTAACAAACAAAGCCCCAACAAAGCCAGACAAGCTTAGTCAGTTTTGACTGATGACGACGACTTCTGGTTCACCCTGGCGCCTAGTTCACTACGCACAAATATCGATGATTTAGGAAGTAGGAGTCTAGTCAGTGCTCTCATGCCTGATGATGATGACTCGCCAGTGATCATCACCTCTTCTGCAGATGATGGCCACCGAACCCGATTAAGTAATCCTAGTCACTAACGGCCGACGACGATAGCTTTTGGTCAACTCCCAAACCTGTAGCTCGCTCCGCGTGGGTGTAGATGGTTTGGAAGGTTGGAGCCTAGTCAGTTCCTACTGATGCCGACGGTTTGCCACAGGACCACAGCTCTTCTACAAACCATGGTCGCCGAATTTCAAAATCCCAAACCTGTAGCTCGCTCCGCGAGGGTGTAGATGGTTTGGAAGGTAGGAGCCTAGTTAGTTCCGACTGATGTCGACGGCTTGCCACGGGACCACTGCTATTCTACATACCATGGTTTCCGAAACTCCCAAATCTGTAGCTTGACGCATACGGGTGTAGATGATTTGGAAGGTAGGAGCCTAGTCAGTTTCAACTGATGTCGATGGCTCGTCACGGGACCACTGCTCTTCTATAGACCATGAATTTTCTCTTCCCAAATTTGTAGCCCGCTCCATGCAGGTGTAGATGATTTGGAAGGTAGGAGCCTAGTCAGCTCCAACTAATGTTAATGGCTCACCACGGGACCACTGCTCTTTCTTATGACAATGGTCGCCGAATCTGATTACTGCTCAAATAGCGTCTTCACGACCACATAGGCTGACATCCCGTTATCAGCAATGGCCACTTGAGTTGATTAGAAACTAACCTGCTAAGTGTGAACGAAGGCTACACGGGAGATCGGATCAATTTTACGAAACTTGAGTCGGGCCAAGCGTTCTTGCTCTACTACAAACAACAATGCATGTGCTCGACTAAAAAAATTCACTCATGCCAACGACCGTAACCGACGGTCAAATACATAACTTGAGCCTCCAACAATTTACCTCAAGAATGAGTTGTAGCCTGGGTAGAGTAACCCACTGCCAACCCATCCGCAGAATGTTTACTATTGGACATAACCACGCGATAGCAACTCTGAGACCTCATTGAAGTACAGGTCAGAATTACTTGCGGCATAAACGGTCGAGCTCTCAACAACAGACAGACCACTCGGCTCCCTGCTAACCCAACAAGACCTACGTCAAAATAAAATGACAAGACAAAATGGAAAGCATGCAACAGGAGATCGAACAAAATATGAGTACAAAACATACTCAAAGGAAACATGTTTTCATTAACAGTCTAGACAAAAGGTACAATTACAGGGGGACTAAGCTTAACAGGAGAAGAAACAGGAATTGCATCCACGCGTGCCTTAGCTTGATCATCATGATTCGGATCACCCTCTTCCTCTGACAGCTTAGAGATCACTCCAAAGTCTACAACGGACACCTTTCTGTAGTAAGAAAGGTCCCATTCTGGATGCTCTTCTTCATCAAAATCAACAGTTCTAACCTCCCATGCACGATCCTGCGGAATTCAAACGTGCATTGTGCCTTGAGAAACCCTTCCTCGCGCACCTTTACTTCAGCAAGCTCACGCAGCTCTAGCTTGCCTGCCAGTGCATCAGTCTGAGATTGCTCAGTAATCAGGCTACTTTTAATTGCACTAAGTTCGTGCTGTTCCAGGAGAAATTGGTCCCCAGCTTTCCTTGCTTCCCGAGCGTTGAATTCCACATCAGCCTTTAACTGTTGTCTCTGGACAACCCACTTAGATTCTTTCCTGGTATTCTACTCAACAAAAGACTGCAACTCAGAGCGCATCTTAGTTGTAGCTTCCTGTGCAACTTCTAAATCATGGCGGACCAGGTTCAACTCTTTTCTAGATTTGTCCCTTGCGGACACCACATATGCTAAATTAGACTCAAGGGCTTCTAAATGAACCCTTTGGGTCTTCGCGTCAATGGCTGATTGTTCTAGCCTCCTATCTTCAATCTGTTTTCTCAGCGATTCAACCTCAAATAGTGCATCAGAATACGACTTCTGCATATCTGAGAAGACACACTCCATGGTGTACACCCTCTCACAAGCCGCCACAACTTCCGTCCCAGCGATGGCCACTTGGCTCAAATGTGACATGGCATAAGACGTTTCAGCCTATTATCTATATGTTCTTCTAGCGCATCCTTCTCTGGCTTCGGAGCACAGTTCGCCAGCTAGCTATAACGTCTGCTTATATGATTCCTTGAAGCATAATCAATGTCAACCTCCTGGTGCCAATCCTGGTTGCTCATTTTCACTACGTCCGGAGAAAACAAACTCATTTGCGCATCTGGATGAAGCTCTACTGGATGCGAAATTACGCCAGCACTGCCCTTTGCAGTCTCCACTACACCTGGGCCCTCGTCTACAACCATCCCTTTGTCACCAGTAGCCGACCCTTTATTGCGAGCTAGCTCAGAAGAATCCAAAAGGAGATAAGGAGGCGAATTGTCAATCGGACCTTCCATTACCTTGATATACGGCCTGGTGTGAGATAGAGGGCAATCTGAACTAAAAGAATGGCAGTCCACACTGCGACGACCACTGTCAGACGATCCACCAGCAGGACGATTGACCTCCAGAACCATAGACAAATATTTATCGAGACCTTCCAGCATAACAGGTCTGGATTGGTCAGTATTAGTAGAAGCCGCCACAATAGCCAACATTAGCTTCTTATTCAAAGCTTCAACCTGCTCGATACTTATGCATCATCAACCCCTGCTAGTTGTAAGTGGTCATTCTCCAAATCAGATGCTACAATCTCTTCCTCTGCGGACAGGTCTGAATCACATTCCTCCCTCGATGGAGCATACTGTTTGGAAGCAGACTCAGCCTCAGTGCGAGAACTCTTCAAATCTATGAAGGAAACAAGCGTCTCGAAAAGCCCCTCTCTGTCTAAAAGGCTAGAAGCCTTAACTTTAGAAGCCTTCTTCTTCTTGGAAGGAGCTCCACTTCAGACTTAACCTTCGACACTCTGAAAAGAGTGGGAGCCACATGCCAGTGGGCCCATAACCCACTGCAACTAAAATTGGATGGGCAGATAACATCCTTTATACTCATTCGAGGATGTCACGTAATGCCTTCATAGCAGCTTCCTCCTCCGAGGAAATAACAGTAGTGAAGAACCTCCCTACAAAGAACATATGCAACATTAGCATATAATCAGTACAATGAAAACAAAAGGACTAAATTATACTTACGAAGTGGCCTGAACTCCCACTCAAGCAAACGACCATTGAACTTGAAATACTTAGAATTCGAAGGAGCCAGGAAGCAGAATTTGTGCAAAAATTTAAAGTCATCCAGCAGTTTCCCAAAGCAAGCCGACGACTTCATCTTACACACGACCTGATCGTTTAGTTGAGGAGAAGTCAATAACTAAATCACCCTCGGAGTCACACAGACATCAGCGTTTTTTGCCTTGATCAATATAAGAGGAATATTCTTGTACCCATTCAGTACCAACTGGGCAAGAGGGATACCAAGAAATTCTAGAAAGCCTCAGATCTCGTCGAGCATAGGAAAACGAACGCCAGTTTGAAGCATACCGCGGTGCAAACTAACAAATCCTTTTGGAGGAAACATTGGCGTCTGATCATTACTCAAGGTGTAGAGTAGCAGATCTTCAGGGACCCCATATGTCTTCTGAATCTCAACCAGACTCGATTCAAAGGCCGACCTATCTTCAAATAACTAAAGGCCCTTGGCAAGAAGTTCATCATCAAGTTGATTTTTGTGAGCCATGGAAGAAATGAACAAACAATCAATTAAAAGTGGAACAGAGTGAAGAAATGGAAGAGTTGATTTCTGCAGAATGGGTGATCTAAATAGGGATTGATTTCTTGCCTTTTCTCCATTGAACTGACGCACGCTTAATTAATGAAGCACGCCACTCAATTAACCGTTCAAACTCAATCATCATGGGCGGCGTATCTTTTTGAATTGACTTAGTGGACCGATATGATGACTCACTAACTCGGGGGAGAAGTTGATGATATGTCGAAACATCATCTCTTCTACACCGTACACGTGTCATGATGATCTCAAGGAATAACAGGCCTAAGTGTCAGTCTGACACTCATCCATCCCAAGTGGCATCAAGCCCACGAAGTGCAGTCCGCTAGAAGGACCCAAATTACTACAGCTTTCTAAGCCCGCACGTCTCACAACCATCTTGAATACTTGTAAAAACAATTAAACCAAGTATCTCGGGGATCAGTTTCGGACGGACAAGCCAGCGGCACCTTGTTTCCAACTAGGAAGCATATACCAAAGTATATGTCGTACATGGAAACTTCCATCTATGGACAACACTCTAATTAGGAACTATCTTCTGTGTATCTAGGAGCACAGATCTAACAGGGAAACTTCCCTCCTCAAGACGACTCCTAATTAGAGAAGGATCTCCTATAAGATATCCTTCCCTAAACTACGCCACCGATGGCCTGGTCGAACCAAGACTCCAGCACTATAAATGAGACATGAGGTTGGTGAACAAAGCTACACTACAAATTCCTTGTTTACAACATTAAGCCTTCCTCAGATCCTTGTCTGACTTTAGCATCTAAGTTCCATCAGCCACCACAACGATGGTCCGTGGCTCACGTGCGTTCCTTGTGCAGGTCAGCAGGTCAAGGTCAAGCAGAGAGCAAAAATTGAATGCATCAGGTTAGATTGTTCTTTTTCTCCAGCTGCGCCATGTAAGACGTATATCAGTTCCCTGGACTGTTTATTTGACCCTACGGTAGCGTCAGCTTTCTCTTTCCTTTTGGACTACTTATCTTTCAACCCAATAAATTCCCGGAGTCATCATTTCTAGATCTAGTACTCAATTTCATTCTTTAGGTTATAGTAGTCTTCCGTGTCGTGCCCGTGGTCCTTGTGGAAAGAACATTTTTTGTTCTTATATTGTCTGTCCGGATCTCCCCTTAGTTTGAGTTGCCACTTGACGTCCTCCCAGTTTTCCATGGACTTCAGAATAGTTTCCAGATTTGGTTTTAGAGTAGTGAATGGTTTGTACTTCATGTTGACCGAGTGTGTTTACCGTTCATGTCTGGCTATTTTAGATTGTAGCTTTTCAGATTCCTATTTGCTGAATTCAGACTTGTCGTTGGTTCGATGTCTTTTGGATTGTCCGCCTTCCTCTTGTGGCCTATCATATCTCATTATCTCCTCTCTCCTGTCTTGATACGTTGGGAATGAGCTTTTCTCGGACTCGTTTTTCTTCTTAGGAGCCTACATCTCCTCAAGAGTGATGTACTTTTGAGCATTTTCAGCAAGGTTGCCATGCTTATTGGAGGATCCAAGTTCAAAGAGTTGTAAAATGGTCATCCTTTTAGTCTAGAGGTGAAGGTGGCTATGGCCGTGTCATCACTACATCCGTCAATCATGGTTAACTCATCAGTGAAATGAGTTATGTACTCCCTGAGAGTCTCATCAGACTTTTGCTTATTGTGAAGCAAGTAGTGAATGCCCTTTCTAATCCGTTGACTACTGATGAATCTTGTGATGAAGGTTGTGGCCAATGCTTGGAAAGAATCTAATCGACCTAGGCGGAAAGCTATTGAACCAACTCATTACTGTAGATGTGAGACTAGTCGGAAAGGTTCTGCACATAATGGACTCTGTGCTTTCTTTTAGTGTCATCATATGGTGGAAATGACGTAAATGGTCTAATGGATCAGTAATACCATCATAAGTTTCAAACTTTGGGGAGTAAGCTTTTTCAGCAGAGGGATTTTCATTATTGCATCAGCGGATGGTGGCCTAACCAACTCATAAGGCACATTGGGGTCTGTAACTATGATCATGAATGGAACCTGTGGGAAAATTCCATTAGTCTGGGATCCATCTCTCTATGATTTGCTTCCCTCAAAATTTGTTCTTTGAAGCTCTGCAGGAGCTTCGTGACTATCTCGAACATGATTGGAAGAATTTTGCTGAAGTGGTGTTCGGACATGTTCGACAGCTGGAACACATTCCTGAGTGATCTTTTCGACCACTTTGGCTAGATAATCCATATGGCCCAAAAGTTAGTCCTTACGAAGATCTGTCATAATACCACCAAACGTCTGGGCTTGTTGGGCCACCATACCGTGTTGTGGTACTACATTACCTTGTATAACTGGTTCTCCTAGTGTTGGATCACTACACCAAAAATCCCCATTAGCAACGGTTTTAAACCGTGGGGGTAACCCATTGTCACGGCTAAGAGCCGTGGGCTACAGAGGCGTCGCGAAATTCCTTTTAACGGCTATAAACCGTGGCTAAAATTTTAGCAACGGTTTTATATTCAGGACGGTTGATGCTTTAGCCACGGTTTTAAACCGTTGCTAAAAGTTTAGCAACGGTTCTAAGCCGTGGCAAGTATTAGCAACGGCTTAAAACCGTGGCCAGACTTGCCACGGCTTAAAACCGTTGCTAAAATTTTAGCCACGGTTTTAAGCCATGGCTAGTAAAAAAAATTCAATTTTTTTTTTTTTTTTTTTGTCACGGTGTTAAGTGACAGTGATGCAATACAGGCAATGAAGAGAAATTACAAATTAAAGAACTTGTAATTGTAATTCTAGATTGATGACAGTAAATGGACTGGATTGTATTCAATAAGAAAGCTAATTTTCTTACAAATCAAATGAATCCTTTTTTCTCTCTTATCCATATACACAACAACATCCACCAAACTAATAGCACCATCTCTATTGTCGAATCACAACAACACAATAAACTACAGCAAGAGGGAAGCCAAGAATTGAAAATACAGCTAATGCAGCAATCTTGATTGCCTTGTTCTGAGACATCGCATGTTGAATTCCTGCAGAATATCCCTCAACTGAAAACAACCTAATGATGGCAACTAGATCCCCCTTCTTTAATTCACTGGAGTTGAATCAAGAAGCCCAATCCATTGGGAACTGATCCTTGAAGCTTTATTGTCATGGGGTTCCCTTGGCTTTCTCTCTTCTGTTTTTGTTATTTCTTCAGAGTTAGGATAAAGAGCCAAACATATGAAGTTAAATAAATGATGAAACAAAGAGAAGTTATATGAAGAGCTTACCAGATGCTTGTGGGGTAGCCGGAACTTTCCAAATACATACATAGAAAAATATTATTGGAAAGAACATAAGTTGTTGACGCCACATTGATTGAGAAGCCTTTGTCTCTGGTCTTCCACATCCCATAAGAGATTTTCATTATCCTGAAATGGATATCTTGTGAAAGTTAGCATATGGGTTTCTCATCACATTTTCCTGAAATGGATATCTTGTGAAAGCTGTCATACCAGTTTTAGAAACTCACAGCGCAAGAAACCTGAAGGCGAAGGGGTGACTTGAGGGATGGGAAGCTTCTCCTTTGAAACGAGAGTGAAACAGACTTTAGACCGGAAAACCTGGTTGTTGCCTGCTAAACATGAACCAGATGATTTCAAAAATCATCAATAAAATACCTACTACTACTATCTGCATTGCAACTTAAAATATGCAGTCAAGTTATTAGAATATTCAGCCAAGTTCACAGCAACCAGCCATATTTAACATGAAACAAAAACAATTACAAATGTCCAATTATACTGGAAATTCTTCCAATCTTAAAGACCAACAATATATTGAAATCCAACGCATATTACTGACAGTCAAACATAAACAATGCAGAATGTCAATTCAGGTGAAGCAAATCAGACATATCTGACATATCTTGTATAAGGAGATGAAAGCTCCACATTGTAATCCACACTATCAGACTCATCAGAAATGGAAACGAACTGGAACAATTCAGATGAAATTTCCTACTCAATTCATGTGAATCCAAGTCATGAAAATCGATGTTGAATATTTATAAACTGAATGTACCAATTGAGAGAGGATTAACCGAGGCTAACTAAAAATTAGAAAATAAACACCAAAATTTATCAATCTGAATCAGCTTTTACCCTCCAATTTTTTAGCTCTTCAGTTCCGGGAAGGAGGTTTCACCATAGATGATGGCCTTCCTTCCTTCAACAATACTTGAACCCATCAAACTAAATTTGACTCAATTTTGCTAACAAAACAATAAAAACCCAAACTTGTTCAAGAAACAGCGCAATTGAACAATCAAACTCAACACAAAACCTAAATCAGAGGTGTAGAACTAAAAACCATCAAACTAAATCAAGTTGTGCTGTGATTATACCCGAGTGAAGCAGGATAAGAGATTTTCATTATCCTGAAATGGATATCTTGTGAAAGTTAGCATATGGGTTTCTCATCACATTTTCTAGAGTAAGTACAGGGAGCCAAGTTTGGGAGGGAACCAAAATTTGGCTTAAAGTAACTTGAAAAGATAAAAATGAGTATTATTATTTTATTTCCATTAAAATACCTGAGATAAGGCATTGAGCATCTCAAGCTTCCCTTGTTGTAATAGAAAAGATGATAATGCATTGTCCTGAACAGAGTAGTTATTATTTCTAGTGGTGAGGGTTGCTATTGTGTCAGCAAAAGGTGTGGGTTGGGTAGGGTTTGCTTGATGAATAGTTGGTATTGGTGATGATCCCAAACTTCTCACTTTCTGCAAAACAAAAATTGCAATAAACAAAGACAACATAAACAAAATGACAAGAACCAAGCAAACAAAAAAGATTTTAAGTGTGGATGATAGTTGCATTGAAAGCATGATCTGATGTAGCACGAGCAAAGACCCTTTTGTATATTGAATAATACCTCTCAGTGTATATTGAATTAACATGAGCAAAGAAAAGGCGGAAAATATCAACCCTTTTGTATTTATAGTTCTGAAAGAGAAATCTTATATAGTGAACGTACCAGTAGAGCTGACAATGTAGACTTGCCGCACCCGCTTGTACCGCACAACAACACTGTCACAGATTCCTTCTTTTCTCGGATTCTAAAAATGAGGAAATAAAGTATTTCAGAAGCAAATAGGAAACAAATAAAGCCATTAGAATGGTTTCATGGTTATGCTCAAACATAACAAAAGAAAGTGATGGATGAATACTCACAGATACTGAAGAACTTCATTCCAATAGAAAAAAGATTCTGCATAATGAGGAAGTCAGGAAGTCCCACAGTCAATGAACAAAAAAGATTCTGCCATAATGATCGCTGATAACCATAAGACCCATACAAACGAAAAAGTCCACCTGCTCGACGCGCAGCCTCGCTCCTGCAGCGCCAACGGCACCGTGCAAACAATGACATGCACTAGCAGCTCCCTGCTCGACGCGTCTCCTCGCTCCTGCAGTGCCAAGGGCACCGTGCAAAACAGGGGAGAACCCATGCTGAAAGCTCCTATCAGCTTCTATGTGCTCAGTGCACATGCAGTCCAGCCAGCCTCGCAAATGGAAACTGACAGAAACCAGGCTGAGTGCACCTCGTTCCTGCGCGCATTGTGATCCTCGCAGCTGAATCGCCTACACCGCCCCTGCAGGCCAAACAGAGCCGCAAAGCAGAGCCGTTCCGGAGTTATCACCATACCAACTGTAGAAGTTATCACCATACAAGTAAAAACATGACTCAACTCAGCTTCACGTCAGAGGGGGTTCTCATTATATTCCCATCATTCCCATGGAGTGTCAATCTGGCCATTAAGGATGTCAACATCTGCTTGGGAGACAAACTGAACTCATGTTCTACTGGCAAGCACGTTATCAACATCAAAGAGCCCCAGTTAGACAGCTTGGAGTTCAATAGCCAAAATGTTTTTAAGCGAAGTACCTGCACTAAACATCAACCCTCTTTATTGTTTCTGATAAGTCCACATCCAGCTAGAGAATTAGAAAGACATGCATCCATACTTGTAATTGTCCAATATGCATGAATTAGAGAAGTCAGTGGGTTTGTCCACCATTGTTGTTGTTGTGCTTTCTTTTAATGGTACAAGTGAGGGAGGATTTATGTGGTTGTTCTGACGACTTGGGGCTTTCTTTTTTCAGACACCAATTGCAGGCTCTGTATGATTCAGCTCTTGGATACAAATTGCTGCAATATCTGCAAAACACACACATGTTCAAATATTCAATAGACTTGTTTAATATTCTCATAACACACTCATCAGTTTTTTTTTTTTTTTTGGATAGTAACATTTATTAGTCTTCAACATTGGAGTGCAATTGAAATCAAATAGAGAATTTATTTTTCTATTTTCTTGTAAGGTGTTCCAATGCCAGTTATCACTTGGATGAGATAGCCTATATGGCGCGACTTGGAATGAATGCCTACATTTACGCACAATACTGTATAGGATGGAAAAGGACCAAAACACTTGGATATTTCCATCTCTACCAAATATATAGTGGGGAAAAAAATTACATTGTTCATTCAATTGTGATAAAGGCTTTGGGGATAAAAATGACTCTTTTTTTTTTTTTTTTTTCATTTCCATGCCATTGTGTACCTTCCGTCCATTTGCCAGCAATGAAAAGATAGTGGTAAACACAAGGCACAAAATGCTTAAGATTAACATGAAGAGTAAAGCCACAGTTTCGTTCACTTTAACATGTTGCATAAGGGATACTTTGTATTTAACCTGTGATTCACATAAATGCATCAGATTCTGATAATTAGATTATCCACAAACAAATGCATATATCAGTTTTGAAGAAGATAACTTTAATAGAAAGTGTGATGAAGCTTGCCAAACAATCAATATTCAAGGAACAAAGAACAAAGAAGAAACAAAAAAGGTTTCTTGCCATTAGAGAAATGTGGTCTAAACTGAAATAAAGAGTATCCCACAAACAAGATACTATGAATCTACTTATCCACGTATGAAACGAACACTCACAATAAGATGTAACAGATTTGAAAATTCCAACTAACCTCCAGAATTTGGCGCCACTCCTTTCCAGTTAACTGTGTAAGAAAGAGTAATACAAACTTCATCAGATACTGATGACAGTTAGTCTCCTCCAAATATGAATACGCATGATCAAATTAAGAATACGCAGAACGGTGAAAGATATTAGATGAAACACATAGAAAAGGCATGAATAATTGAGTAAGACTATAAGAGAAACTAAAATTTCATCAAATACTGATGAACATTCAATGTCCAAATAAATTATACAATCTCTTTTTGGTTTTGCTTTGTGACTTGTGCATCCTAGCTTCAACCCTTTAGCAGGAACACATGTTCAAAGTTCATACTTTCAAGAAAAAGAAGAAGAAATCTGTGTATGTCAGGAAGAAAAGTAAATAACTAACATTCAAACTCAAATCATTAACATTCTATTTGTTATGATTCAAGTCATTAGCACAGAACAAGTACCAAAAAACAAGGCATAAATGATAAAGTGAAATGTATTCAAAATAATCAAATGATTGATATTATGTATTCAAAATCAAATGATTGACATTATGTATTCAAAATCAAATTATATATATACTTAGGAAGCTGATCAAAAAGGTTCATAGAAACCTGGGTATGGTAGGCTTGAAGCTTTGCATGAAAAGCTATCAATGGACCATGTAATAGATGTCCAACACAGGAAAGAAATGACAAGTTGGCAATGTAAAACATGTCATAGAAAATTAAAAAAAGGAGGTAACTCCAACAATTGATGAAGCATATGTCAAGCTCAATAACTTGAGCTTGCGGAATATCCAACATGGATAAAAGGCTATTGGGCATTGAAATGTGATGTCACGTTGATTATCTCATGGAATTAAGTCCGTGTTCACAAAGGAAACACATATAAGAATGAAACTAAAGGGCCGCGCCCAAGTAAGAAGGGAAAATCAAGAGAAAAAGAAATATATGTCACAAATTAACAATTTGGGTAGGCAACTGAACTTTCTGTACTAGGATAAATATTTGAACCACAAATTAACGAAGATTTCATGAAGCTTCTACACATATTTTCAATACCAAACAATGCTACATACAAGCTATCATTTAGAACAGTGGCAAAGACAAAGCATTCTATCCTGAATAAACAAAATGCAAAAATTCAATACCCAGATTTAGCGCAGCATGCTGAAACGTAGCAGAGTGTCGCAACAGCGTGTTCGCATGAAGGCCACTGCATCGCAGCAGCTCAGAACACAGCACAGCAACAGGACGCTCTGCGACGCAACAGCGTCCATCAGCCTAACGCGTATCCACCATCTCGCCACGGCCTTACCACCAGTCCAGGCCGCAGCACAGTCCGCAGCCCTTATCATCTGTTCATCTAAGTGGACATTTAGAAGTATTGTAATATATTGACAAAAAACACAATAGGCTAACCAGAAAATGGTTCGATAGAACTAACATCTTACACAGACCTTATCATCTGGTTTCATAGAGAATTTTTTTTTCATATATCCACCATAAGTTTTTCAGTAATACAAAGGAATTTGTATGAGGATAATACATATGTCTAAAGGTGATACAGTTGGTTGAGGGGGTGCAATTGATATATAAAACAGTGCTATATTGATGTTTGTGGGACCCACATCAACATGAAATCCACAACAGAACCAAACAGAAGTACATTAAAAACCCCCCACCCCCCATTTCATTCCATTTAATCAAACAATGGAAATTTAAAAAAAAAAAAAAGGATAAAGAACATTCATTAGTTTACCTTCTTCCCCCTCTCAATGAATACCAGAGATAACATTAGATAGAAGGGTTAATCAGGAATACCAGAGATGCTATTCAGAATGAGAAAATGCTATCTGAACTTGTGGGTCAGAATGAGAAGATCTATAACATGAAATCCACAACACTTTCGGCACAAATATAAAAACATTGGTTATTCTTTTACATGGTAATCATGATGTACAACTTAACTAGTTTATTGTTCATTCAGAAAATATAAATTTTTTTTAGTCAATGCATTAGGTAAGGAACATATACGACTTAAATAGATGCCATGCACACATGCATCACTAGTAAGTAATGATAGGAAGCATTCAACAAGTTTCTGACATAAAAGGAAATACCTTAGAAAGAACCAAAGGAGGAGGAAGTAAAACATATCTTATCTTCAGAAAGCATCTTTCTGCCATATCCCTTTCAAATTAACAAACACGGGGGAGCATAGATATCAGAGGAAAGTTCATATTTGTATTCAAATTAAAGGGTTTTTGATACATAGAAATTAGTAAAAACCTCGTTACTCCTCGGTATATTGAGGCACCTCTCGAAAACTTGCTAATTTTCCTACAAGACAAAATAATAACACATTCATTATATTCACCAAAATGCAGTGAAATACAAGTAAGCCATAAAAAAACAAAAAGAAATTAAATTATACCTTCTCAAGTGAGAAACATATTCCTGCCTACTCATGTTCTCCATGCTTTCGAGTTCCTCTTGGTAATTCTCCAACTGTTAAAACAACAAAGGACTTACCAATCAGTAACCTTAAGTTCCATAACATATAAATAAACGATATATCAGCATGTTAATTCGAACAGTATATATTGTTACCGAGAAATTGATGTAGGTCGAGGGACCCCAATACTTCAGTGCTGTTAAATCATAAGCTCTTGCAGCTTTCTCCTCCATATCATAACCCCCTAATCAACAATGGAGAATGATTTTATTTAATTAATTAATACAAAACACAATAGATAAAAGTTGTAATCAAACATTAAGTGAATGGTTAGAGATTTTACCAAGATAAACTGTATAGTGTGATTTGATTTGAATGACATCCAGAACAAGGGAAGAACGTGACAAACAATAATTAGTGAGTACTAGTCAGAAACTTACAAGACAGAGAAAGACAAAAATACAACATTGAAAATGAAAAAAAAAAACTCCAAATAGTTGCTCCAAGTTTCTTTCTAATTTCATGAACAACCAACCTTGCCTCCCTTTTCCTGGTTTGACCTTCCTTCTTGCAGCTGTTATCCCAAAGATGTGCCTCATATCTACCAGTCCATCTATGTTTGATTGTGATGAAGAAAAAATGGATCAAAACAAAGCAAAATTCAAACCAAAAATTTTAACCCAACAAGGAGACATGAAAATAGTAAGGTAAGGTAAAATCATACAACAAAATAACACAAAAAAAAACATCATGGAAGAATGAATGAATGAATGAATGAAATGATGATAGGAACCCCAAAAATACAAAAAACAGAAGGTAAAATAAATTAAAGACACCAGGTTTGAACACAGACCTTGTAACACCTATACACTGTGATGTCCTCTGACCAAATGTGTCTATGGACTTCCTGTGAACTGGTTGTTTCTGTCCCACCACCTTCCTTCCTGACCCTCTCTTCTTTGTTGTCTCCATAGCCACCACACATTCATTTCCTCCTCCTCCAGTTGGGGAAATTTGCTGGGGTGGGGGTGCTGTAATACAACTTGATTGAGATCCAGGACTCATTGACAAGCTAAGTGACTGCAAATCTCCATACCCCATTGCACAGACTGACCCAGAACCTCCTCCTTCATCACCACCCACCATGAACCCCCCATCCAACTTTTGCTCCATTTCTTGACAATAATTCCTTGAAACCCAGTTCCTAAAACCTCCTACCCCATCTTCAGACACTTGAGGGAGTGAGGGATTGCAAGCAACAAGATGATTTTCCTTGGTGCTGTTGTGGTTATCTAGTTGTGCTTGGTACATTTCATGGTTGGTGAGAGTTGAGAAATAAGGGTGGTGGTGGTGGTGGTGTTGGACCTTAATCTGATAATGTGCAAGACAATTTTTTGTGTGAATGGAAACAACTCTCACCAATTCAAAGAAGCAAATAACTAAGTGGAACTGAACCATATTTATTTATTTATTTATTTAAGGATAGAGGATTCAACCTGCAAACTCCACATCCATCACAGTGAAATTGCTTCTTTGAAACCTGAAACCCAAACCAGATTGTCAGCTATGTAAATTGTTCATTCCTGAAAAACTAATACTGCTTCTAAGTGAATGTCTTAAAACCAAATGTTGCCTAAAGAGTTGCAAGGTGAGTAGAAAGGCAGATTCTACAGTTTTCACAGGAGGAACAAATCTAGATTACAGAAACATAAGAGCAATCATGAGAGAAACTACACACACATTATAGAGACTTGTATAATTAATTATTAACATGTACTAAAAGAGAGGACTTTTGCTTGCCATAAAATTATATGCACTGTCCAAATTTTCATAGTTAAAATGAATTTTAAATCTTAAGAGTAGTCCACTTTTCATATTAAAATCGAAGTCTAAAGCTTAAATTTTCCCAACCCATGGATACAGCATATTGCTATTGAGGCCAATTGAGTATATGTTTCTTTGTTTCATTACCTCTTTTGCAATTAAGCTAAAAAACATTTAAACCAATTAAGCTAGAATACCCAAATGATCATGCTCATAACAATACAAACACACAGACATGGCTAAAGAAGACTATTGAGTAAATCATGTTGATGGTCTATACATAGTAGCAGACTCAAATCCCTCCAATTGAAATGTTCCCTTGTACATAATAAACATTAGTGCTTAACAAAAGTCTCAAAAAATTAAAGAAGACCCTATACTCACCAAGTAGTTCTTCTACCGCTTCTTCAATAGCAAAGGACCAACATTATCTCCAGTGTCTTTGTTGTGCTTCACATGAGTTCCATCACATAGAGGAAATGTACCTAACCTCCAACAGCTGCCAAACACCCCAACACCCCAATTAGAATCTCACCCATATGTTTCACAATCCAATGAGGCAATGAACAAAGACAGGAAATGAGAGAATGTTGAGTAGCTTACCTGTTGTTTTGAGTGTTATCTTAGTCTTCTTCTTCTCCTCTTCAGAAATCGAGCTCGAGAAAAGAAGAAAGTGAGTTCTAGGGTTTGCTTTGCTGAAAGAAGAAAAAAAAATAAGAAGAAGAGATCAACAAAAAAAAAATCAAACTGTTTTGTTTTGCAGTGGAATTTCAACACTATCCTCAAAAAGTATATTTACTAAATTACATTTTTTAATAAAACTAATAACCAGTCATGAACATCATCCTCATTGTACTCATCTTCCTTTATATATTTCACATAAATCTTACCTGAACATCATCCTCATAGTTTCATTTTTACGTGGGTATTCCAACTTTTGTATCGTAAATTTTCTTTCTCCTTGCTCATGACATATTTGAATTGTATATTCTGAACATGAACAAATCTGAATATTTCGACATTACTGAAGAGTCTCTAAGGACAAAAATTAAAGTTTTCCAGCATATACATTCTAATCTTAGAATAGCTTAAACCATCCAAGTAGCTAAACCCAGTAAATGAAGTTGTAAATTCCCAAACTACTACTCTAAATATATTCACTTTCCAAGAAAGGAAACACCTCATATACAATATTTTAATACTGAGACTAACTAGAACCCTAAACGGATGACAACCTAATTCAATTCAAGCAAAAGTAAGGATCCTCAAATAAAAATAACTTTCCAAGACATCAAAATTTCCCAAGTTGAAAACCCACTCACAAGAATCATGATTGAAGTTGAACAACAGAAGAAAAAAATCAACTTGATTGTAATGAAATAACCGAAGATAAAGCCAAGAATGAAAAAGAAGCTACCTTGTGATCTCCTCCACCAGTTGCAAACCTGATGCCACTAGGTTGAATATCAATGGAGAAAATATGCATTCCTTCATGCCTAACCCAACCTGGCTTCTCTGCAATCATCTTTGCTTCTGGGTATCTAAAATCCCACTTATTTTTCACTCTCCCTGCACACAAAGAACAAAAGGGTACTCAAATCCCATGGTTTGGGATCAAAATAGGAAATGGGGTCATCAGAAAAAAATTTTAAAGGACAAATTTTGTGTGGGTTCTTGAAGGATTTTGTTCTCTTGAAACAGATCTGAAGAAAAAGAAGAGATCTAAAGAATAAGAAGGATCTTACCTGGAAGGAGATCTGAACCAATTTGATGTTCTTCTTCAGCTCGATTCTCTCAAGATCTAAAGAAGAAGAAGGAGAAGAAAAGTTTGAGAATCTGCTTCGGTTCTTCATCTTCTTCTTCAGTTCGTCCTTCTTCTCCTCTGCGCCAAACCTCTCTCTGATTTAGGTCGAAATTTTTTTCGCAATGACCGCGCAAACTGATCTAGGTCGAAATAGCAAAAAAATATTCGCCAATTTTTCGCAATGACAGCGCCAAATTTTTTTCCCCAATTTTTTTCGCCAAAGCGCGACAGAGCGCGAAATCCACTCTCCCCCCATTTTCGCCAGAGCGCGAAATCACTCTCCAAATCACTCACTCGCAGGAGCGCGGCACGTGCAAAACAGTTTAGTTTAGCAACGGTTTTTGGCCGTTGCACAATATAGCAACGGTTTTTTGCCGTGGCTAACTATTTTTGTAGCCATGGTTTTAGGCCGTTGGCCACGCTATCCACGGTTTATAGCCGTGGCAAATAAACCAACGGCTTAGAGCCGTGGCCACCTCCCCGTAGCTAAACAAGCATTTTGGTGTAGTGGATGTGGGTTGTGCCTGCTAGGTATTTCAGTTTCGCTAGTGGAAGGGTTTCCTTGATTGTTGCTAATCTGAGAATTTTTAGGAGGTTTCATTTGCACTAAATCTTTGTGCTACTGATTCGTGCTAAAGAAACTACCAACAAAAGATTTTCTTTAAGAAAGGAAATTGTCGTTTCCCACAGATGGCGCCAAACTGATACGTCCAAATCTGTCCTCCTAGAGATCTAACCTGCAAAACAGGGTTAGATTGCTAGAGACTACCTATTTGGTAGCCAAAGGCACTCCGATGCTTAAGTCAGCTAATTTGTGAGAGAGAATAAATTTGGACAGAGTATAATTCAATTGTGTTTGCATACCTTTTGTCAAATGTTCTCTTTACTTTATATAATGTATGTAATTAACTTTCTGCGTGACTTAAGCATGTAGGGCGTGATGAGAGCAAACGTTTTTCACAATTGTCTCTTCCTTCATTGAGATACGTCTTTGGGAGAGTGATTCCCGCCATAACTTGTGTCATTTGTAACGTCTCTCTTCTCTAAGGGAAGAGATCCGTTGGGCCTGGACTTGGGCCTTTGATTATGGTATGTTATTAAAGACCCATTTGGGGTCTTTAATGATTGTGCCTACCTTTTTTCGGCTTCCGGGATCCGGCCTGTTATCCGTGTTAAGATTGGAGTGTTTGATCCTCGTGATGGATGATCTATGCCACATATACGGTCATGATTAGAGGATTATTTGATGTATCATCAACCGCTATTAGGAATATGTTCCCCTGAAGTCGAGAATGACCAATTTTTCCATTGTTTTGCCCACCCTTTGGTTGAGCTAGCTAATTCCATCCTTCCTCCACCCCCGCCATTCTAAATGTAATGGCAACCCTAATTATCTAGGAAATGGACACTTGAAGGAAAAGTCATCTATGATTACGAGGTTCCTATCACACATCTGGCACTTATTGCAATAATCAGACCTCTTCTAGCCATATTGTCGACTCTTATTGTTCAAGCATGGAAACTTGTCCAAATCAGCAAATTTGTTTGAGGTCAGACGTGTCCAAGTCATCATTTCCATGTTGTCCTTGAGAGGAATTCTAAATGTCGAGGGAGTGGGCGAGGAAATCAGCGAGGGGGGGGACCGTCCATCCCCCCGGGATGCGTGCCGTCAAATTTCATGCGCGCATCCCGGGGGGATGGACGGTCCCCCCCCCACCCCCCTCGCTGGTTTCCTCGCTGGCTAGAATCACTCTGTCCTTAAAGATAGACCAATGCGAACAGTTCTTGAGAGAGAAAAAAGCCTTGGTTTGTTGATCCCATCTCCACCCATCTGGAAGTGGATGCATCTGATAATTTTCCAGCAGTTCTGCTACCCTATCAACTTCCCAGTCATTTCAAGCTCTTATTGAGGCTAAATCCCAAGAAATTTGACCTATCAAAACCACTACAAATCATCAGATGGGCCCTGACTTTTTATTACACAACTCTGAAAAAATCTCCAAAAACCAAGGTAACGACACTTCATCTAAAAAAAAACTGTGTTGGAGTCATACTGGACACTCGTAGGATATTCCATGCCAAGATCCTCAACTTTCTCCACATATCTTTCAAAAATTTCAGTTCATTAATGGTAATGGTAAGTAGTAGTACATGTTTAGCAATAATGACCTACAATGAATAATAGCTAATAATATAAAAGCATAAAAAACATTTTTGAAACAGACAACAGTATGTCGATAACTTGATATTATACAGGCATGTGTTTTTTTTTTACTTGTTGGATAATGGCGCCCTTTCAGTGTTATTGTTTACATAGCCAAAAACTTGTTGAAGTGGTTTGTTCTACTAGCCATTTATACTCCCAACAACTGATCGTATCATCCCTATTTGCCTAAAACGGTGTATGATAGCTGAATCATGTCTTTTAAGTTCATTGTTCTCCAAGCTGCACAACCGTATGGTGTCACTCTCGCATTAGTGCATTCTCGTACTGAGCAAATCTCCACATCCATTTTACAAGCAAGGCTTGGTTGAAATCTTTCACCGTCCTGATGCCAAGACCTCTTTTTCTTTTGGTCTACATACCCAATCCCATCGAACCAGATTGTACTTCTTAGATGAAGAATAGGTACCCCGAAGAATCCCTAAAGATCCTCCCAATCTCATTTTCTATCGAGACTGGCGCACTGGTTGTTGAAATTATGAAGACTGGTATACTAGAGACTCGACAATGTACTCTCGATGAGCATCAACCTACCCGCTTCGGAAATATTGTTCTCAAACCGACAGTCCACTACGGATGCCACTACTTGGTCCCATGCCCGGCGTTCATTATATTTATGGCCAAGGGGGAGACCCAGATATTTGGTTGCACGGGTAGTGAACCTGTCTGTCTGACACTGAAGGACTCATTTATAACTCCCATTTCCTTTATTAATGCTGCATGTTTTATCGATTAAAAATGGATCTTCAACTTTTAAGAAAATATGAACCAAGAAGACATCTGAAATCTAGTTAAGATCTAAAACAAGGTTAATAAAAGATAGTAACACTGAGGGATGCTTTAAGCCTCCTTTTAATTGTTCTAAGTTGTACTACATAACAGATCGACTTTTTCCCCCTAATTTATTTGTGTCAACACACTATATCTTATTATCAACTGAAAAGAAAATGTTTTCTGTCTGTTTGACACATAGAATTCACTAGTATTATGCAATCTTTTGTTACTATCGAAAGTATACTTTCATTACATTAAATTAGCATTTTTGTAACAATCTAAAAAACAGTAACACTTTTGAGCTATAACAGTCCATCAAACAATTTTATACATTTTCACAAACAAAGTCATATAATAATTGTATCGCCATGAAAAGTATGGTGCTACAAGTGATACTATGCATGGTGATCCAATTTATTGTAACTGCTTATCATTTTTTTTTAACTAAATTTAATTTTGACTTGAAATTTTTTGGTGGATTGTTATAGCTCATAAGCATTATTGTTTTGGGAGTTGTTACAAAAATATCAATTTAATATAGTGTTTATTTCTTCAGTCAATTAGATTATATAAATTTTCTCGGCCACTCTATTTTTCTGAGAGTATTTCCCGCATTCTAAAGTAAGGTGCTACTCGTTACTCACTCCTCTAGTACTCTACAAAGAAACAAGTTGGCACTTGGCATTGACGCATTGTCAAGCATGCCCATACATACCTATATATACCGAGCAATTCTACATGGCCCGTGGTCATGGCCCGTCCCATGGGACGGACCCTCCCAGGCATGTGCCTTTGGGAGGGCGTCTCGCACGTGGAGGAGGAGAAGGGTTTGCTTGCCAAAAAATTTTCGATTTTTTGTTCTTCACTTCAGCTTCTCCACAGAGCAAGAGAAACCATTTTCCCTTCTTCATCGACTCCTCCTCGCCAACTTCTCGCCTCCTCACTGCTCCTCCTCGCCAACTTCTCGCCTCCTCACTGCTCCTCCTCGCCAACTTCTCGCCTCCTCACTGCTCATCGACACTCCTCATCGACTCCTCCACTCCTCCTCGCCAACTTCTCGCCTCCTCACTGCTCATCGACACTCCTCATCGACTCCTCCACTCCTCAAGATCTACGATTTCGACTGGGTTTCATCGCCTAGGGTTGCTTCTCTGTCCCAACCCTCTCCGGTAACAGCCTTCTCCTCCCCATCGCAGGAAGGACTGACTGACATTACTGATGAATGCAAGGAAGGACTGACTGACATTACTGATGGATGCAAAAATGCTGGTTGCTATTGATGAAGTAATACTATGATTAAGAGATGCAAGTGGATGCTGTTATGGAGTAAATGCTGATAGGGGCAAGTGCTATGGGGACCAAGTGCTATTACAAGTGGATGTTGTTAATAAGAAATGCTGATGGGGATCAAGTGCTATGACTAAATACAATAGAATGTTGTAACAGAATAATATGTGCAGTAGGGACTATAAATAAGAGGAGAATAGAAGAGAGAATTGATTCATTGATTTGTAATCTCTTTGTACAGATAGCATTAGCTGTCTAGGAGTTTCTTGAGCTTCTCGAATAGCTCTACAAGGAGATTGGCACTCTCTAAGTTGCTATGTACATTGTTTGTGTCCTACTTCTATCTTTCTAATACAAAATCATTTTTCTCCTTCTGCTACACTTCTCTGCATTTCCACATCAGTTCATTCTAAACAGTCTGTTCATATATCATTTTCCCTGCTTCTCTTTGTGAATCACCATTTGACAAAAGATGTTCTCTGAAGTATAGTTGATTCTGATCAATTGAATTTACATTCAAGCTCCAAATCTGCAAACAAGAATCAAAATAAAGGTCAGTGTCTATCACCAACCAACAGTTCAAACCATAGGAACACTAGTAAATCTCAACCTCACCAAGCAAATCACCTCCCCAACCTCTGACATGTTATATAGGATAATCAGTGCATGCAAGCATCAAACAAACCACAGAATACATCAGCAACAAAAATATAAAGTCACATATATTTATTCAATGTGAATGTCTACAGAATGAAGCATTGAGCTTCAAAATTTCCAGAAACTAATGCTAAATATCTGACTGCTAATAGCAAAACAGTAGCAACTCTGAACAAAATGGAAACCTAAATCTATTCATAAGTAAAAAAAACATAATCTGAGCAAACCTAAATCTATTCATAAGTACATTACAAAATGGAAGTTCCTAATCCCCAATTCCTACTCACTGTTGAACTCTTTTCCTACTCACAGTTGTAATCTTTTCCTACTATACAAAATTGCTATACAAAATTGCTCTATCAAAATTGCACAATCAGTTCCTATTTCCCAAAATTGCTATACAAAATTGCTCAATCAATTCCTACTACCCCAAATTGCCATACAATAGTGCTCAATCAATTTCTACTTCCCAAAATTGCTAAACAAAATTACCCCAAAATTGCTATACAAAATTGCCCCAAAATTGCTATACTAAAAATATGCAAAGAAGATGAAGCAAAAAATATGAAGCAAAGAAGATGAGATGGGGAGGAGAAGGCTGTTACCGGAGAGGGTTGGGACAGAGAAGCAACCCTAGGCGATGAAACCCAGTCGAAATCGTAGATCTGGAGGAGTGGAGGAGTCGATGAGGAGTGTCGATGAGCAGTGAGGAGGCGAGAAGTTGGCGAGGAGGAGTGGAGGAGTCGATGAGGAGTGTCGATGAGCAGTGAGGAGGCGAGAAGTTGGCGAGGAGGAGCAGTGAGGAGGCGAGAAGTTGGCGAGGAGGAGTCGATGAAGAAGGGAAAATGGTTTCTCTTGCTCTGTGAAGAAGCTGAAGTGAAGAACAAAAAATCGAAAATTCTTTGGCAAGCAAACCCTTCTCCTCCTCCACGTGCGAGACGCTCTCCCAAAGGCACGTGCCTGGGAGGGTCCGTCCCATGGGACAGGCCATGACCACGGGCCAGCTAGAATTTCTCATATATACCTGAGGGATATATAAGAAATGATGAATGAAACTGAATGGAAACAAAAAAAAATTAATAATGAAAAATTAAAAAAATAATGAGGATGAATCAGGCCTGCCCTGGCCATAGGTCCAAGAGGCCTACGCCTTGGGCCCCAGCCTAAAAGGGCACCAAATAAAAAAGATAAGTTATTTAGTAATACTTTTGATCTTCTAAACTTATGTTGTTTGTATTTTGGATGTGTCGGTTAAGCTTTGTCTATTCATTAAAAGGTCTTAGGATCAAACCCATATAACCCTACCCTTTATGTATTTTTAATTATTTTCCCATCAATTAACCCATGTCTTTGATAGGTTGAATATACATATAACCCCATTATATATACATTTAATTATTTTTTCGACCAATTAACCCACTTTTTAGTTCTAGCCTTGTGCCCTAGATAGGTCCAACATACATACAACCCCATTATATGTATATAAATTATTTTGTTCGATCAATTAACCCACTTTTTAGTTCTAGCTTTGTGCACTTGATAGGTCCAGCTGGAAAGTTGATGGTCGACGTTAACCATTTTAGCCTTGTTCTGAAAATCTTTTTCAGATTATTAATTTTCTATTTTATTCTTCAAAATTTATGAATGAATGCTATAATCAAGAATAAATGTAAACACAATTATTGGTGTTAATCCACAAAAAAAAAAGGTTTTTACTAATGTTGAACAAAAAATCAGTATAGGCACTATTTGACGAGTTCACCTTGGGCAACCAAATTCTCAGGGTCGGCCCTGAGATGAATACTCAATATAGTGCAGCATTCGGAGTGAACCAAAGGAGAAGCATTGCATCAAATAATAGGTTTAAGTGAATGCCTTGTGTGTGATCATCTGTACCAATGACCTTAGAGTCTAATAATATTATGATTTTAATTAAGGTAGATATCTACTACATTAGGTAAGGTAACTCATGAGAAGATAATTGTAGAAGAAGTTGACGAGCTGATAAACTATACCCATAGTCTATTATGTTCCTTTTAAGAGATCACAAAAGATAACCAACCAACCATATTCTTTAATTCCCAAATATATTTTTTTCAACAATTTTAACCAGCCAAGTTTGCTAGCCATTTTTTTTGTCAAGTTTGGGTTTTTTTACACTTCTACCCCTTCTATAGATGGTGTTTGTGGTTGTGTTTTAAAGAGAATGGGTAAAAAGTGTAAAAACACCAAAACTTGGCCAAAAATAGCTAGAAAACCTGGTTGGCTAGACTTACTCTTTCTTTTTCTTTCACTTTCCAGTTGATTTATGCTCCATGCGCCTTCTTCAGATGGGGCACAAATTGTGGCAACAAATTATCAAAACCAACAGCATGCCAGCATCACATTACTGACATATCGTCAACTGAATGAGTTAAGTTTGGAAGTGTGTTTGGTTTCAAACAAATTAAATGGGCATTGATTCGATTTTGTTCTCTAAAACTTTCCCAAAGTAATGATCTATTGAAAACAAAAGACCCCTAGCTAGCTATCTCACCAGTTACTTTGGTTTTATCTCTAAAAATTAACCGAACCTATATGTAGGAGTCGAGTTGCAGAGGAATCATTATTGCAGGAGAAGACCGAAACCCGTTAGCTAAATGGTTGTGAGAGAGAATAACAAAAATCACCATTCAATGGGTAATTAAAGTGAGGTACTATTCACACCCACATCTTCTTTTCGCACCACATAAAAAGTTTCTCACATATTTCGCTTTTCACACTCGTTATAAAATGTCAAAACCCTATTTCTTTTCATAATTTTCAATGGAGGAGAAATATAGTTTCAGAGTAGGATTTCTCCGAAAATCCTAAAATAAATCATCTTCCTTGCTCCAATTGTTGTCTATCTTTATCTCTCGCTCTCTAAAGGGTTCCTCCGGCAACGCTCTTTCTATGCTAGAGTAAATTTAATTTAGGGTTTTTACGCCGAGAAACCCCATAACAGAAGCAGTCTACTCGTTTTCCTCTACTTTCTCCTCCATTCTTCGATTTCTTCCTCTAAATCTCTCCGTTGAAGATTTCTACCTTATCCATTCTTGTCATGGAAGGTTTTCCTGACCAGAAACTCATATGAACTTAGCTTAGCGAAGAAGACGACCCATAAGCCATGCTTATGGGCATCGAAAAGGACCTAAACAACAATGTTTTTTTTAAATTTCTTGGACTTAAACACATTCAAAATTTTTGCAAATAAATAATGATACTCACATGAAAATTTTCATGTGAAACAATGATACTCATGCGAAATTTCCACGTCTAGGCCTTCGCCCCTCAAAAATTGACAAACACACAAGCTCAAAAAATTTCGTGAGTACAGGGTTTTCTCAATTTTTTTTGGAAAGTGAGAACCTAGATAAGGAAATTTCCGTGCGAGTATCATTGTTTACTCACTGGAATTTTGGCCTGTACATGTTTATGGTAAGTTTCAGAGACATTTTGCACTTTGAACGTGTTTAAGTCCAAGAAATTGAAGAAAAAATTGATTTTTATTTGGGTCCTTATCGACAACAGCGACTCCACCACTTGCACTCACCCACACCACCCATCTAATTTTTATTTTTCCACACCATGCGCTTTCTCCCCCACACCAATGTTCTCTTCCACACTACTCATATAAGGAAAACTAACTCTCCTCCCAACTTCAGACCATCGAAAGAAACCTCCCTCTCCTCCCAACTTCCTCTTCTCTTATTCAATCTTCCATGTTTTCTTGTACGATCGAATGCTCCCATTGCATCTCCCTTCCCAACTGAACCTCTCCCCTCCTAAGTGAATCGTCACTCTCTCCCCCAATCTCTCCCATTCTGCTTCCATTCGACTCACCCAAAAGGGTTCATCAATCAAGTGTCCGACAACGAGAGATAGAGGAGATGGGCCAGTGATGGTTGCAATCACAACAGCTGCACCGCAGTCCTCCTCGATTCTCCTCTCCTCCAAAAAAACCCTAGCACTAAGTCATTCAAAACATAAAAACATGGTACTGTCTCTAACATTCGACCAACTTTGACCCTCGATTGAGAATGATTCTCAAGCTCATCGAAACATAAAAAAACGTAAAACTCTGAGTTATCTAATGATCACAATTTTAATCACTTAAAAATGCTTTGAAATGAGAAAGTTATGGTCATTTTACTAAAGTCACTCAAATCTGTCCGGTAAAGAAAACGTGGTACTGTCTTTGATTTTCGACCAAATTTGACACTCGATTAAGACCGATTCTCAAGCTCATCAAGCACAAAATATGTATTACTATGAATTATCAAATGAAAACAATTTGAATCACCTGAAAATGTTTTGAAATGAGCAAGTTATGGTCATTTTACTACAGTCACTAAAAATTGTCGAACAACAACCAAGTTGCAAAGGATCATGCGAATGTAAGTTTCTCACTCGCATGATCCACTGCGAATGTAAGTATATCACTCGCATTATCTACAAAAAATGTGAGTGGGATACTCAAACTCGCATCGGATCATGCGAGTGAGAGACTTACATTCACATGATCCTTTGCGACTTGGTCGTTGCTGGACAGTTTTGATTGACTGTAGTAAAATGACCATAACTTTCTCCTTTCAAAACATTTTTAGGTGATTCAAATTGTGTTTATTAGATAAATCAGAGTAATATATTTTTCATGTTTTGAAGAGATTGAGAATTGGTCTCAACCGAGCGTCAAAGTTGGTCTAAAGTCAGGAACAATACCATATTTTCTTTACCGAACATATTTGAGTGACTTTAGTAAAATGACCATAACTTACTCATTTCAAAACATTTTTAGGTGATTCAAATTGTGCTCATTAGATAACTCAGAGTACTACGGTTTTTGTGTTTGTATGATCTTGATAATCAATTTAAATCGAGCGTAAAAGTTGGTCAAAATCCAATGATAGAGTTTGAAAGTGAAATGGGCCAATCGCAGCGGCACATGCGTGTGGCAGAACCCCAGTCACAGCGGCTCATGCAAGTATGGGAACTGCATTTGCATGTGCCGCTGCGACTGGGGCTCTCCTACTTGCACGGGCCACTGCGATTGGCCCATTTTCTATCATTTGCAGTGTTTCCTTTATTATTTTATTGCAGTGATTGTACGTTTTCAAATTGTTGGTAATCCTTCCTTCCTCATTTTTTCTATTAATTGTATTTCTCATGTGTTTGTTGTTGATTGATTTCAAATGAGTATTTCTAAAATTTCAATTCGTGTTTGTTAATTTATGACAGAAAATGAGAGGGGAAGGAAAATAATGAGAGCGAGAAGGGGGATGGCCTATGCGAGAAAAAGATAGAGTGGGAGAAAAATAGAGAGGAACTGAGAAAGAGTGGGAGAAGAAGAGATTGTTGGAGAACTGATAGAGGGGAAGGAGAAGAAGATGATGAAGAAGGGAAGGAGAATAAGAAGATAGAGAAGGGGCAACCGTTGTTGTGGCTTCATCTTCTCTATCTCTCGCCATCGCCGATCGTCTCTCACCGTCCCTTGCAACAGATCACCCCCTTCCTCGTTACCCCCTTCCATGTTGTTTATGTTGTTCTTGTTATTGAGAAAATAGGGTGAGAGAAGAAGAAGATGAATAGTGGTTTTATGGGTGGTATAGGAGACCATGTAAAATTCTTTTAAAAAAAAAATGGGTGGTGCGGGTGAGTGCAAGTTGTGGTGCCAACTAGTTGTTGCCTTATCGATGCCCACATGGTAAAATTCTTTTAAAAAAAATGGGTAGTACGGGTGAGTGCAAGTTGTGGTGCCAAATAGTCGCTGCCTTATCGATGCCCATACCCATGCCGTATGGGTTTTCTTCTTTGTTGAGCTAAGCTCAGACGAGTTTCAACTCAACAAAATTGATTTTCAGACATAATAGATGAATTTTAAGTTTAAAAATTGAAAATGGACTACTAAATAAGTAGATTGACACTGGGAGTGGTCGGCAAGATGTTGTTTGACCCTTGCTAACTCAATATGACAAAAAGGATTGTATTTACAGTCAGAAGAGCCCTTCAGAGAGAACAGTTGGATGAGTCCTACAGAGAGAAAGAGCAGTCGGAGGAGCCCTTAAGAGAGATAGAGAGTAGTTCGAGAATGGGCAGTGAGAGAGTGCAATCGGAACAATCGGGGGAACCCATCATGGAGAGAGAACGCAGTTGGTGAAGAATAAGAGTTTTGATAAGAAAAGCCTAGTCAGAGTAGGTGGTGAAAAATAAGGGTTTTAGAAACTCTCTCTTCTATGAAAAGAATGAAATTTTTTGTGTTTTAACCATTTTTTATGTGGGTACGTTGAGTATGTGGGTTGATCGATCTCAAAACTTACTGCAAGTACCTGATTGTCTATTGGTTAAAGATCGGCTACAAGTCAAATCCCACAAGGACGGCTAATATTTGAAAACCAATTTTGTAAATCAACTTAAAATACTTAACCTAGTTAGAACAAAGATTTTTGATGAAATCTCCTACATAGAAAAAGAATGTAAATTTAGCTAAGATGAGAATTTATGAGAAGATCTTAGGGCTTTAGGGATCACCACCATGGATTGATAGCTCCCTTTGGCCACTCTTGAGTTCAATCTTTTCTATTTCACTAGCACATCCTAAAGTAGACTCTAGTCTCACCTTAGGATGAGATATATAACAGTCTAAGCAACTTATTCCAAGCCTAAGTTATACTACTAAGCTAAGCATCAAATAAAAGTTAAAAGCATAAAAGGAATTCATCTAGCTAGATGAAACACTTAATATCTAACAAATCATAGTGAAACTTAGACTAATAATGTACAAACACAAAAGCTTATGGCGTGTTAGAGAATGCAAGCCTACCTAAAAGGGATTTTCTATCAATTGATAAGCATGGGTAGGCAAATCAAATAAAGTACTCATACCCGGATGAGTTGTGGGGCATAAACACCCCAAACTCCGGGAGCAACACCATCCGGAATATTTGCTATTACCCTAGTGGATATTGCGCAGGGTGGATCCGTGTAGAATAACTTTCAATGGTTGGTGAGAAGCACAAGAGAGATAGGTATATTGGCAACTGTTACGATCCTTGTTATGGACTTTCCCCTCCTGAACAGCTCGGGCTTTTGGGAGAATTGGTTGGTTCATAACAATTGGTATCAGAGCCAAACCCCACATCCAAGGTTCGAATCCCGGCAGGGGCGACCTATAGGCTAGATTAAAATAATTTAGCATTATGTATGGACATAGTGCTAAGTTGTTGAATACTGGTAGCTGAGAGAAGGCTCACTGGGCCAGTGTCGATAGAGTGGGCCGACGAGGACGTCGGCTTTGGAAACGTGGGGCAATGTTACGATCCTTGTTATGGACTTTCCCCTCCTGAACAGCTCGGGCTTTTGGGAGAATTGGTTGGTTCATAACAGCAACCTGAGTAGAAGTAGGTATTTCCCGTCTAGCCGGAGCTTCATATGGAGGTTTAGATCCAGTCAATACAAATAGGTGTTCCCTCTCCTATCAGGAAGAGTGTTGGTAGTGTGAATCGAGCAATATAGATATATATCTATATTAGAATAACGTCCTTATGAATAGAAAATTGTATAACTTTGAGCTTAAAAAATAGAAGAAGAAATCATGAATTGAATTCAAATATGAAACACAAGATATCTAACTTACTTCATTGATTCATTACATAACCAACTTCCAAAGTCAATCTAACTATTTTTTTTAATACATGGAAATGGGAGATATCACTCAAAAGAACCATTTTGGGATCATCCTCCCATGGGGCTCACCCACACCCTAAGGTGTAGTTTAGTTACTCATGGTAGACACTAAGAGAAACTAAAAAATACAAGATCTAAATCTCAAAAAAAAAATTTCTCTTTTCTAAAAATGTGTATCATGAATTTCAAGCATGAGGTAATTATAGGTGAAAAATGGTGAGACTATTACATAGATAATGTGATGTGTACGGTTAATGGGGTGATTTGTATTTTGAGTATACACATGGGCTTGATGAAATTATGGGGAGTTGTTCATGAATGAGAATAAAAAAATGTGCATGTGGATGGTGGAGTAAAATATGGAAAAAAAAAAAAGGGTAAAAGTGATTGAGTGAAATAAGGAAAAGTGACTTGGATGTGAATTATGCAAATAAGGGAATTGGTAAAAATGTGAGAATGTGTAGTGAAGTTTGACTTAACACTTTTGGAGTTTGTAAAGATTTTTTTGCTATGATAGCCATGTGGATGTCCAAATCTTTATGTTGATTACCTCGAGATATGTAGATGGCGGTGCTTTGTGAGTTTGACTTCATGGGTTTTAAACTTGAAAGTCTTTGGTCTTTGTTAATGCATGTGTGAACTTTCAATGAGCTTTCTAGTTTTTTTATCTTAACCTTATTGTGCCACTTTGTGTAAGATTTGAGATTAGTGCTTCAATTTCTATAAAATACACAAAGTACACAAAATGAAATAGTTTTATTAAATAATTGGACTTAGCAATTATATATTTAGGGGCATAAATGTCTCATTTATATGCTTATCATGGATATGGAAAAAGGAAAATTTGCGTGGGAATAGTCATCATCATCAAAGGCCATTCCCGATATTTTCGGGGTCAGCTACATAGATTTTGGTTCTCCAAGCAATGCGGTCTTCCCACATATCCTCGCCTAATCCAAGCTCAATGATATCTTCATTCACCACCTTTAATGATAGTAGCTCTCATAATTCAAATGGGCTTTTAAACATATCCCCTCATTACTAAAAATGTTGTTGTGAATTAGAGCAAAAACATTATTGATTAAGCTTGTAAAACCAATATAGGTTGAACGGAGCGTTATTGTAGAAATGTATGATTGGATTATTACAAAGTTGCGCATATTATATTGTGAGTAACCAATGAAGTTAAATCGTTCCAATGTGACTGTGAAGACTCAACCAAAGGCGCCAATGCAAGAACATGAATTGAAGACATGTTTCAATCTAAGTCAAAGTCAAAGTCAAAGTCAACCATGATTAAGTCAACTCAAGAGATTGAAATAAAAATATGAAAACTGGTCAAACAATGTCAAAGCTTCAAGAAGCAAAATCCAAGATGGTTTAAGTCCAAGAACGTGGATCAAGACATGTGGCATATGAAGACAAGGAAAAAATAGCTTATGGATGGCCAAATTCAAATAAATAGCCAAAAGCTATTTGGAGGCAAAAATGTGTGGCAACCAAAAATAAAAATTTGAATTCGGGTTATCATCCCAAATCAGAATGGACATTTTCTTGAGGATGGATATTCTCTCAAAAAACATGCTCATGTGCTTAAAAGAGATGTCCATGTTAAGTACAATGGCATGTGACAAAAGAGAAACTTCTGTTATAAAAAAAATAAATTTATGGCCATGGAAAAGTCAACTTCACTCTTAAAATATCATTGTTAACAAAAGGCCTTTCTGAAAAGGCAAAGAGACATTTTGAATCTAGACATTCTAAAAGGCACAACCTGAGGTCAGCGAAGTCGACTTCATCCCTCCAAGATCAATCTATATATAGCTGCATCCTCATTTGTTTTTTTCATTAACTTTAGGAGTTCAAGAGAAACTTGTAGATGATTCAAGAGCAATAGGTCCAACAAGAATAATAACAAGCTTCTCCCCAGTGTTCAAGATGAAATATCTTAATCTCTCCATATTATTTTTGAGTGGGTTTCAAAAGAAAAGAATAAGATCTAGGGCTTGAAAAGTGAGCTTAACCTAGACGAAACAACTTCATTGTTTGAGATCTAAAGGCCCTCGAGAGAAAACCTTCTTTGACATTACCCTAAACCTTCATAGTTGTAAAGGTGAACCTAGCTTCTACTTTATAAAGAAGTGAGAGATTTGAGCTTATACGTTCTCCCCTTCTATTTGAGAGACACTACTGGAGAAACTTATTTGAGTGTTAGCTTGTCTAAACTCAACTTATCCATATAGCTTCTTGAATCTGTGTAGAGTATTCGTATAAGGTCACTTGGAGATCCCACACACGTGGTAACATTTGGTTGTGTCGCATTCCATGATGGTGTGATCCTTGGCTATTCGATAAGTCTCACGAAACACGAACATGAGACCAAGTTGTATCTCCAAAATCCCAAACACATGTCCGTAACACTTGGTTGTGTTGTATCTCAGTGTGACCGCCAAGGTGTTCATAAGACTCACAAAATATAACACTTAGTTTGTGTCGATAAGTTTTGCTGGAGAACTATTTGACATTGTGAGGTTTTGGAATGTTATTTGAGAGTGTAGTTTGAAAGTGCAGTGATAACTCTAAAGTACCAGTCACATGTGGCCTAAGATATGATGAGCAAGACTAGAGAGGGGTGAATAGTATTTTTTTTTTTAAATTTTTTTTTTTTAAAGTTGTGGAAGAATGCAAATGTTAGTAGACTATTTGAACATTTTGTACACACTCTGTGTTCAAAATAATCTCATAGACTTTAGCACCAATAAAACAATCAAAAGATAGGGGAAAATGAAATGATTCACTTCTTGTTCTGTGTGGTCACTCAAGTCTTTGAATCTTGATGCGTCCAAATCTGTCCTCGTAGGGATTTGACCTGCAAAACAAGGTTAGATTGCCAAATACCACCTATTCGGTGGCCTTGTGTTGTGTTTTTGCATACCTCCTTCATGGATTTCTCCTTTACCTTATATAATGTGCGTAATTAAATCTCTTCGTGACTTAAGCATGTAGGGCGTGATGAAGGGAAACGTTTCTCTCAACGTTCTCCTCTTTCATTGATATACGTTGTTTGAAGGGGAGTGATTCCTGCCATGACTTTTCTCTTTCATAACATCTCTTTTTTCTAAGGGAACAGATCCATTGGGCCTAGGGCTTGGGCCTTTGACTTTGTTCATGCTTTATTATTAAAGGCCTTTTTAGGCTTTAATGACCGGACCTGCCTCTTTATGCTTCTAGGACCGAACCTGTTATCCGTGTTGACACTGAAGTGCATGTTCCTTGTGATGGATGATCTTTGCCACGTACACGGTCGTAATTAGAGGACTATTTGATGTATCATCAGCTAGTTCCCCTAGTTAGTGGGCATGTTTGCGTGGCCACTAACTCTTCGACAGTTGACTTTTTGAATTCTTCATTATTTTTCGCACCGCGTTAAATGCCAACAGCTGTCGATTTGGTTTCTATTATATCGTTCCATTAGTTTGTTTCTTTTGCCATAATTTTTGGGATTTGGTGCATTCATCATGTCCTACACGACTTTCCATTAGTTTTTTTTTTCATTTCCCAACCCTATAAAAGGGTGGCGTAGATGTGTTATCTTTTTTACGTTATCTCTATTTTCAAATTTCATTTGTTCTTCTTTATTTCATTTTATGTATTCTTCAACTCTATGTCTTTCAACTCTTTGTCATGGCTTCCAACAGAACCTTAAGTGACAATAAACTGACTATCTGTGAGGCATTTTTCAAGCCTAGGCAGGCAACGCAAGAAAGTTTGGATTATGTTCTTCGGATGTTTTCTATTCCGTCGAGCTTGGAGCTTGTTCTGCCCAGAATTGATGATAGCCCTGCTTGTCCGAGGCCTAGATACATTACACTTTACCCTGAAATGTTTAAGTCTGGTTTTTGATGTCTAGTTCTAGAGATCTTCTGGGCTTATTTGGATTTCGTCGATATTCCCCTTGCTCAAATGGGTCCCAACGGCTGGAGGGTAATAGTTGAAACCATGGTGAGAGCCATGCAGTCCGATATTTCTTTAAAGAAAAGATTGTACTCTGCGGTGACGTTTAAGGTTAACACGAATCGTGTTTGCTTTCTTTATTCGCCTATTTGTTTGGGGAAGCCAAAGGATAATTATAGGTTCTGGGCAAGGCCCTGGTTTTATGCTTCCAATAAGTCTGGGTATTTCATGTTTAACAACATGCCCATTTTGAGGTTGTTCAGGGAACCCAGAAAATGGAATGATCTGTATCTGATTGACGCGGAGACGAAGTGAAGAAGCAATTTATCTTGTTTCCTTGAATTCCTTTGGAAGAATTCCTCAAGCCAAATGTCGTTGATCGGAGTGGTTTGTACAGTCTAAACGCTTTGGAGCGTTATTTGGTTCATGAAAATCGTAACTCTGAAATCACTGTTGCACGTGCTGGCTCTCTTGTTGTTTCCAAGTGGCGGAGGGGCGTACTGTTTCTGCTAGCATTGATGGGAAAGTAAGCTCCGCTAAGAAATTTATAGATCTCACTGCTCCTATTGTCATTGGTGGTGTTGATCTGACCATCAGGAAAAGGAAGGCTCCTAGGCCTGCTAGCCTATCGAAGAGGTCGGTTATTACCGAGATTGTTAGTTTTGGCTACAATTTAAAGCGAAAGAGGTCTGTTGGTTATGCTCGGAGAACTCTTTGGATTGCTCCTCATCCACCTTCTTTTGGAAAGGATGACGAAAACGATGCTCATCTGATATGTTTTTTTTTTTTCCGTTATGCTGATTAAAGAAGGAGATTTGTAAGTAAGTCTTACTTGAATGTCCTGACTAATTTGGTACACTCCGTGATCCGACATGGTGATCCGTGGTACACATTTCTTGTGCTTGGTTCTCCATAATTGAGTTTTCTATGCTGTAATGAATGGATTTTCAGTTTCCACAGCACGTGATGCTTCTTTGCCAAGTTGTATGCTCTCTGGTTTTTCGTTCTTGCGCATTGTTGAATAGTGATTGTTTTGAAGCTTTCAATCAATTCGTTTGTCTTTTGATGCTATGCTTTCATCCGCACATCTTTCACCTGGAATTTGCCGCTCAATTGGTTGACCACCAATTTGGAGTCAGTGAAAATGTTGACTTCTTATATTCCAAGGTGTTTAGCTAACTATAATTTGGCTATTACTGCTTCGTACTCAGCTTCGTTGTTTGAGGCTTTCAAACTAAAATTTATGGCCTTGTCCAACATTACTCCTTTTGAGTTGTGCAAAGTTATTCCAACTTTGTTCCCCTTCTCGTCGGATGCTCCGTCACAGCGCAGGATCCACCCTTGAGTATTCGGTTCAGTAGTTTCTTGCTCCGATTTAGCAGTTTCTTGCTCCTTATTGTTGTTCGGCTGATGCTCTTACTACCCGTGAATTCAGTAATGAAGTCTGCTAATGCCTGAGTTTTTATCACGGTCTTGGGAACATAGCTGATGTCGAACTGGCCGTGCTCTTTTGCCCATTTCATCATTCTTCCAGACAACTCTGATTTATGTAGTACCGACTGAAGTGGGTATTCGGTCATGACAGTGATGGGGTGGGCCTTGAAGTACATCCGCAATTTTCTCGAAGATACGACCAGAGCCAATGCTAGGTTCTCTAGAGATGGAGTTAACTTCTGCATCCGCAAATGTTTTGCTGACATAGTATATTGGTTTTTGTGTGTCGTTCTCCTCGAGTATCGATGCTAAGCTGACTGCGTAATCGGATACTAACAGATACAAGTATAGTGTCTCGTGTTGTTTTGACTTTGATAATAGTTCGGTGCATGTATGCTATTAGGCTTTAAAAAAACCGTTCACGTTCTTCATTCCATTTGAAAGTTTTGTTCCCTTCCAAGATTTTGAAGAAGGGAATGCATTTGTCTGGAGATGAACTTGTTCAAGGCTGTTATCCTACTATTGAGGCTTTGTACACCTTTGATGTTGGCAGGCGATTGCATGTTGATGAGCGTTTGTATCTGTTTAGGATCAGCTTCAATCCCTCTCTGGTTGACGATGTATCCTAGGAACTTCCCTAATTCTACCCCTAACGTACAATTTTCTGGGTTCAACTTCATTTTGTACTTGCGGAGCTGGGAGAAGGCTCGCGAAGGTTTTTTATATGGACATCTTTATGTAGGATCTTGACTAGCATGTCATCAATGTACACTTCCATGGTCATATTTGAACATTCTGTTAATAAGTTGTTGTTATAGTTTTCAAATTCTTTAATCCGAATGGTATCACTCGGTAGCAGTGCGTACCTCTTTCTGTTATGAAACATGTTTTCTCCTGATCCGTTTGATGCATTTGTATCTGGTTGTAACCAGAATATGTGTCCATGAAGCTTAAGAGTCTGTGTCCGGAGGTGGCGTCCACTCTCTGATCTATATGTGGAAGTGGAAAGCTATTTTTCGGGCAGACTTTGTTGAGGTCCGTGTAGTCCATGCATACTCTCCATTTTTCATTTTTTTTTTACCAGAATTGTATTGGCGAGCCAGTCTAGATAGTGGGATTCCATGATCATCCTTACATTTAGTAAGCGATGCACCTCATTGTTGATGGCTTGATTATTCTTTGGGGCAACTGGCTTTCTTTTTTGTCCTGCAACCTATGAGTGATGACAGAGGGATCAATGCCCACCATGTCCTTCATTGTCCAAGTGAAGGCATCTTGGTTATCCTTTAGCAGCTGGATCAATTGTTTGGCTAGCTTCGAGTGAAGTTTTGTGCCAATCCAAACTGTCTTACTCCCTTCTTCACCATCAAGATGGATTGATATTGACTCTTCTTTCGATTGGCCAGTATTCGATCGTCCTCTTGGACTAGTTGGAACAACATTATCCTCTGGGAGGCCGTGATCCATCTCTGGTTGACCAGGCCGCTGTGATGGCTCTTCTGATCTTGATTGTGATTGCTATTTGTTAGGGGCTTTCATTCCTGCGTAATGGCATTCATGTGCAACCGGCTGATCTCCTTTGATGACCTCAATGTCGTCAACAATGTGATACTTCAGACATTGGTGCATGGGGGAAGATATTGCACCCATTTCATATAGCCAAGGTCTTCCTAGGAGAATATTGTATGCTGAAGTCACGTTGACAATGAAGAAGTTCGTTAGCAGGACTCATTATTTACCTGGCGCTCCTGTCACGACTGGTAATCAGATTAGTCCGAGAGGGTGGCATTCTTCACCACTGAAACCCACCATAGGTTGGTCAGTGGGTGTAAATCCCTCTTTGTTGAACTACATTTTAAGAAATGTCGTCAGGAACAAGAGGTTGGCCGAGCTACTCGTGTCGATGAGCACTCTGTTGACTTCCCACTTGGTTATATACACTGAAATCACCAGGGCGTCATTAAGGGGGAAATCAATTCTCTGTGCATATTTCTCTAAAAAAGTCAGAGTTGGGTGGTCAATTCTGACGCATTGAGCGGGAAGGTCCGGGTGTCGTATTCTTGTCCGTAAATCCTTGATAGATCGCTTCCGTGAACGATTAGATTGTTCCATTTCTCCGGCTACACCATGTATGATGTATATCAGTTCTCTATGTTCATTTGACTATGTGGTGGTGTCCGCTTTCTCTTTTCCTTTGGACTGTTTGTCTTTGAACCCAACGAATTCACTAAGTCATCCCCTCTGGATACAATATTAGATTTCATTATTTAAGTTGTAGCAGTCTTTAGTATCATGTCTTTGGTTTTTGTGGAAAGAACAATATTTGTTTTTATCTCGTCCGGCTGGATTTCCCATTAGTTTGAGTGGCCATTTAACGTTCTCTTAGTTTGCCATGGACTTCAGGATAGTTGCTCGATTCATTTTAAGAGCAGTGAAAGGTTTGTACATCATGTTGACCGCTCATGTCTAGCTCTTTCGGATTGCAGCTTTCCGAGTTCCTGTTTGCTGAATTCGGACCTGTTGTTGGTTCGATGCCTTTTGGATTGGCCATTGTCCTCCTGTGGCCTATCATCCCTCCTCATTTCTTCTCTTCTTCCCGATTCGTTGGGAAAAACCTTTTCTCGGACTCATTTTTTCTATTGGCGGCCAACATCTCTTCAAGGGTGATGTATTTTTTAGCACTTTTCAGTAAGGTTGTCATGCTCCATGGAGGATCCAGGTTAAGATAGTTGTAAAATGGTCCTTCTTTTAGTCTGGAGGTGAAAGTGGTTACAACTGTGTCATCGCTGCATCCATCGATCATTGTTAGCTCATCAATGAAACGCGTAACGTATTCCCTGAGAGTCTGTAAAACAAATAATGAGGGCTATTTCTTATCCGTTGACTGCCAATGAACCTTGTGATGAAGGTTGTAGCCAATGCTTGAAAATAATCTATTGATCTAGGCGGAAAGCTATTGAACCAACTCATTGTCGTGGACATGAAGCTAGTCGAAAATGTTATGCACGTGACGGACTCTGTGCTTTCTTTCAGTGTAATCATATAGTGGAAATGATGCAGATGGTCAGATGGATCTGTAGTGCCATCATAAGTTTCAAACTTTGGCGGAGTGAACTTTTTCGGCAAAGGATTCTTCACGACGTCGTCGGAGAATGATGGCCTGGCCAACTCATGAAGCATATTGGGATTTGTAACTCTAATCATGAATGGAATGTGTGGAAGAATTCCAACAGTCTGGGATCCATCTCCTTGAGGTTTACTTCCTTCGAAGTTCGTTCTTCGAAGCTCAGTAGGAGGTTATTGGTTTTCTTGAACGTGGTTGGCGAAATTTTGCTGAACCAGCGTTCTAACGTGTTTGACAGGTGGAACACGTTCTTGGGTAAGTTTTTTGACCATTTTAGCTAGATAAGCCATCTAAGCCAAAAGTTTGTCCACACGAGGATCTGTCATTGTACCCCCAAATGCATGGGCTTGTTGGGCCACCATATCTTGTGGTGGTACTGCACTACCTTGTATAATCGTTTATCCTAATGTTGGACTTGGGATATGCCTATTCGGTAATTCATTTTCACCGGTGGAAGGATTGCCTTGATTGTTGCTAAGTTGAGAATTTGTAGGATGTTCCATTTGCACTAAATCTTTTTGTCACTGATCTATGCTAAAGAAACTACCAACAAAACTCTTTTTTTAAGGAAACGGTCATTTCCCATAGATAGCGCCAAACTGATGCATCCAAATCGTCCTCCTAGGGATCTAACCTGCAAAACAATGTTAGATTGCCAAAGACCACCTATTTGGTGGCCGAAGGCACTCCGATGCTTAAGTCAGATAACTGTGGAAGAGAATGAATTTGAACAGAGTGTAGTTGTGTTGTGTTTTTGGATACCTCCTTCATGGATCTCTCAGTTACCTTATATAATGTGCGTAATTAACTCTCTGCGTGACTTAAGCATGTAGGTCGCGATGAGGGGAGATGTTTCTCACAACGGTCTTCTCCTTCATTGAGATACGTCATTTGAGGAGTAATTTCTGCCATGACTTGTCTCATTCTTAATGTCTCTCTTCTCTAAGGGAAGAGATCCGTTGGGCCTGGGGCTTGGGCCTTTGACTTTGTTCATGGTTTATTTTTAAATGACTTTTTGGTCTTTAATGACTAGGCATGTTTCTTTGGGCTTCTAGGATCAGACTTGTTATCCGTGTTGAAAAGAAGTGCATGTTCCTCGTGATAGATGATCTTTGTCACGTGCATGATCGTGATTAGAAGACTATTTGTTGTATCATCAAATGTAAAACATGATTATAAGAAAATACTTTTGCAAAATAGATCCAAGATTTGATGCACAAATCAAGCGAGCTAAACTATGATTTGTAAAAACAATACAACTTAAAATATGCAAGATGTGATATCAAAGTCACTAAGATAAAAATAAAAAAAATAATAATAATAAAAATCTGTAAAGAGAGGAAAAAGACAAATACCGTACATATATAATGAGGTTCACTTAAGTCGGGATTTGATTTGACCCCGACCAATTACTTCCTCGGTGGAAAGGGTTCACAAGACTCAAGTTCCTATTTTTTTTTTTTTTTGAAGGCGAGTTGGATTTTCAAGGATCCCATAACTTATGCCGCAGGTGAGACTCGAACTTAGGACATGGGGTACAAATTCACACAGCCCTAACCACTAGACCATAATAGCATTGGCCTCAAGTTCCTATTATGTTTAAAGAGAACTACAAAAATCTAAACCCAAACAGAATCAATTTAGTTCCTTCCATCACGACCTAGACCCAAATCGGAGCTGATAGTCAGTTATAGGCCCAACCCATTGGATACGGGTCCAGGCAAATTGCCATGCGAAGTTAACATTGACCCAATACTTTCAAAACTTGGAGGGTGTATTAAACTACTCAAAAGCAATTAGTTGAATTATAATTTGTGAGGAAAGGTGAAGTTTCAATGTTGTTGGCCTCCATGGCAAGAGACAAGAAGAGGAACGAATATGAAGGGTTGCTCCAGGAGATACCAACAACACCAATTTAATCTTCTAAATAATTAACAACTTCTGACCTGTCTCTTCTAAATAAGTAACAACTTCTGACCTGTCTCTCTTCATCTTCTTCCTTTGTTTCTGCAATTCCCACATTACAAGTCAACGACTTCTCCTTCCCTCCCTTTTATGTTGCCGACCAAACAATCTCAATTAGACACCACCCCTTTTTTTGATAAAGCAACTAAGCATCATTTCATATAAAATACAAAAATATATTTCTAGTAAAGTTGATATTCATCTATCTATCTGAGACTTGTCAGAAGATAAGTTTTTGTTGGATTTGAGAAGTTGGAGGGGTGGTTTCAATAATCTGGCATACTAGAACTTGGGCTTAGAAATGATGTTGTGGATAGTGGTAGCTAAGAAATTGATTGATTATTACATCACATAGACATTCATATTTTCATAATGATCATCAATTTCAAATGAGGAGGATTTTTATGATAAGAGGAGGAGAAGGATGAAGATGATAGGATCTCTTCTGCTCAGCTTCTACTTGTTCACAACCACAACAACAAGAAGGTAAGTGTTTTCCATCCTCCTCTTATTACTTTTCAAAAGCATGGACCTTTTTTCTTTTTTTTTTGGGTGGGTGGGGGGCTAAACATAGTACTAAGCATGGATGACTCATGTGCTCATGCTAACCATGCCCTGCAACCATACATGCCAATCTAGGAAGCACGGATTCGCGGTACAACCCTTCAAATCCCCTAAATACGCGAGTCGGATACGGATACGCGTGCGATTCGCGTTCGATACGTATCCGACACGCAGTCAATGTATCGGTCAACGTGACTTGGTTAGGATACGGCTTGACCCGGTCCGGATACGGTCTGGACACGGTCAGGATTCGGTTGCCAATAATTTTTTTTTTTTCAGATCCTGATAAAATCAGACGGCTGAAATCTTCCCGAAGATCGAGCACAGAGATCATCGATCAGGGAGATCAGATCTATCATCGATCAGAGAGATCAGATCGATCGATCAGGGAGGTCGACCGAGCAGGAAGGGGAGATCGACCGAGCTGGGAGGGGAGATCGATCGATCGGGAAGATCAGGTCGACCGAGCAGGGAGGGGAGATCGGGGAGGTCGACCGAGCAGGGAGGGGAGATCAGGGGAGATCGATCGATCGATCGAGGAGATCAGGTCGATCGATCGATCGCTGAGATCAGGTCAACCAAGCAGGGAGGGGAGATCGGGGAGGTGGACCGAGCAGGGAGGGGAGATCAGGGGAGATCGATCAATCGATTGAGGAGATCAGGTCGATCGATCGCTGAGATCAGGTCAACCGAGTAGGGAGGGGAGATCGGGGAGGTGGACCGAGCAGGGAGGGGAGATCAGGGGAGATCATGGGAGATCGATCTAGCGGAGGTGAGTTCGAGCTGCTTCTTCAACCTCCTGCGCCTCTCCCATCTTCAACCTCCTGCGCCTCCCATCGAAATGGCGAGGAAAACAGGGAAATGGCGAGGAAAACAGAGGGAGGATGTTATTTATATGGATTAGTTGGGTAGGGTCCAAATTAGGCCCAGCCCATATTAGAATTCATTACCCTAAGGGTCCAAATTCATTAGAATTCATTACCCTAATTCATTACCATATAAAATAAAAACCTTATTTGGATCTTATTGGGACCCTACCCTACCCTAATAAAATATAAAAATAAAAATAAGATTTGACGTGTCGTCGAGTCCCCGAATCCTAGTTTTTTGAAAATTGCCGAGTCGCCGTATCGTATCCGTGTCTGATACGATACACGTATCCGAGTCCGTGCATCCTAGATGCCAATCTAAGGGCATGCCTAGATTGGGGGTTTCCCTTTCTATTTGTATCACTTTGAGGGCTTTGGGAGTTTTGATAGATAATCCAAACATGGAGTCAATAGATGATTTGTTTTTATCATAGTTATGTTTAGGACTTCGAGGGTTTGCCTAAATTATTTGCTAGTTCTAGTAAAAAATTACCTGGACATGTGAACATCATTATCAATAAAGGATAGTGCATATATATATATACTTGGCAATTTAGCTTAGGGATCGACTAAAGGGGTGGTGTTTTTGCCTCTTGGTTCCAACGAAAGTTTTTCCAAGAAAAAATTGGGAAGAGTGAGAAGGGAGAGGAGAGAAAGAGGAAGAGAATAGAGAACATGAATATCATGATGATCCCTATCCTCTTGGTTTTTCCAAAAATTGGGGAAATTGTTTTCTTTGAGGGAGCAAAGAATATTTCCCATAGTATATGGACATCTTCAAGCTTAAGGTGAAAATATTCAAGTTTTCCCATGGAAAATTTTATGTAGATCAAACATAGCCTTAATCTAGTTAGGATGTTAAAACGTGCATATTTTGTGAAATTCAGGCCTAGATTAACAAACATTTACCCTCTTAATTTGTGTATAAAATCAACGGACTAGATTGGTTAACTAGACATATGGTATTGGTCAATAATGGTTTATTGATTTCTTATCATCCAAGAGATACATGTTCTGGCTGGAACGAAATTGCTAGTGGTGACAACTGATCACTGGCTGAAGCTGTTGCCCATATGATAAAACTATCAAAGTAACCTTGATTGATTTATTTCATGAATTCCTGCAGGTTTTGTGAGTTTGCGTTGTTGTGCTCCATCAAATATTACCGATCCAGACACAAAGTTAAGATGGATATCAGATCTTGGTTTGTTCCGAAATACAGGAAAATGCCAAAACATCTCTATGGCAGTGGTGAATGATTCTAGCTATAATCATGCTCGATTATTTGGGAACAATTTAGAAAACAAATGTTGCTACAATTTGACGACAACTAAGGGACTCAATTACTTAATAAGAGGAACATTCCTGCATGGCCTGATTCTGCGCACTACTTCAGACACATTCTTCGACGTTTCCATCAATGCCACAACGATAGGCACAGTTAACCCATCAGTGGATTCTACAGAGATAGAAACTGTTTTTAGAGCTCCTAAAGACCATATAAACATCTGCCTCGTGAGGAGAAAGGGCAATGCCTATATATCAATGCTTGAACTGAGGCCTCTGAATCAACAATTGGCTTACTCAAATCTATCTGAAACTAGCATTTTCAGTGTGGTCAAAAGGGTGGACATTGGAAACACTCTGGATGTAATTAGGTAATGAATATTTTGTAAATTTTTTTGAATCAATCATCTGGCTTTAAAAGTCATAAATACAGAATACAAGTAATTTAAATTGGTGTATGGGTTCTCTGTCTCAGGTACCTGTATGATCTAAATGATCGAATCTGGAATGTAAGTGGGGGTCTAAGGGGAAATGCTTATACCCCAATATCCAACTTTGACATGGCTGTTGAGGGAGCTAATGCAACTGTACCATTGCGAAATCGGCACAATTCCCCCTTCATGTATGGTTACCCGATGCTATGGAAGGGCCTACTCCTATTTCAGCTCTTATCCACGCTGCTACTATGGTAGCAGCGGGAATTTTTCTTGTAGCTCGATTTCTTCCTCTTTTTACCACTCTACCTTACGTAATGAATTTGATTTCATTGCAAGTGCTACAGACTGCTATCTATGATCCAGAAAGGTTGGAGTTGTTATTAGATGACCTTGAAGACGGAGACAACAAGTATTTGGTTTACCTCTATTTTCTAGAGCTGAATAGCTCTGTTACATTTGGGCAAAGGGTGTTTGATATATATGCAAATGGAGTACTGAAATTCAAAGACTTCAGCATTACACAGCAGGGCAATGGCACAACAACAAATTATAGAGAAGCAGCGTTGAATGTTACTGCAAATCGAGTTCTTAATGTGTCTTTAATCAGATTGTCAAATACTGGTCTTGAATTGGGACCTATCTGCAATGCTTACGAGGTCTTTCAAGTCCAGAATTGGACAGTAGGAACTTGGCAAATGGATGGTAAACTTTTTTTTTCTTATTTGTCAATAGTACTGTCAATATGTCCTTGCTATAATTCTGTTTCTTGTCCATTTATCATCTAGGGGATTCAGAGTAGAAAGTTGTTAATTGAAAGACTATCATCACAACATAGCTGTGAAATTCGTGATCCTTTACCATCCCGAGCTGCATTTCTTGGTGGTTTATGTCCCATTTGCAAGCTATATATGAGGCACTTGGGGTTGGAGCATGAATGTCATCATGGGTGTGGTTTCTAGGGCTTTCATAATGCTTAAACTAAGTTTAAATCTCACGGCTCAGTATCATAACTAAAGTGATATTTAGATCAATGGACTTATAGTAGAGTATACCATATGGTTTGCAAACACAACTACCATTTGTTAGTTCACAAACCAACTAGCGGAAGTACAAGAAATCATTCATTGCTACATTTCTAGAGTTTTGTAGCTAGCGAAACTATATTTGGCTTTTCTGCAACTCTTGTTGGCTAGTGCATAAGTGGTTGTGCCATGTTTTTTGTTTTAGTTGATGCTATAGTAGAATTCAGAGATCAGTTGGTGGCTGTGAACCCAAAAAATTAAGTATTGCAAGGTTGGTCTTGAGACCCATGTCTTCCTCTGCCTTGGCAAGGCCTCCTCTGTGAGCCCAGTCGTGTTGGATCTTCTGTCATTACTCAAGTGTAACCTCTCTCTCTCTCTTTCAGTCACTGTCTCTCTTTTTCTCTCATATTATTGAATCTTGTATAAGATATAATTTGCATAATAGTTGAAAGTGATTATTCCAATAGTAAACATACTTATTTGTATTACATTATATAAACAGATGTTGAATCCCATATCTTTTGTATCAAAAACATGTTAATATAAGTGCCGAAGTTGTATCAAAACCATAGTCGCAGAGGTATGAACCACCCTAGTTGAAAGAATATAAACGACACAGTAGATATTTTAAAAAAAAAAACCAAGACATGTCAGAACCACTGTGTACGTGAGTATATGCTCAATGGAGAAAATGCAAGAAGCAATGGATACAATTAGTGGGATGTCATGCTCCATTTTGTCCTATCAAGAGTTATCCTGTAAAATTATCAATTTATTAATTCTTTTTATCAAAAAATCCAACAGTACTCATTACCAGCTGCAATGTAAACTTACCAGCTTATGAGCTCATAGCCTTGTAAGGAATCTTTGATCCACTGTGTAAATGATTTTATTTCTTGCTTTTGCTCCTGTTAATCCAGTATCCTGGATTTAATTAGAAAGTAGTCAGTTTAACTGGTGAAAATGGACATAGATTTCTTATAGCAGTTGCTGTATAAACTTTTTTCAGGGATCTCTCCTTCACTGATCTTCAAGGGTCACTTCCTCCAATTATCACTGAGCTGATCCACCTGAAGAACATGTATGATTCACACTTCTTTTTCTTTCCTTTAAAAATTCTACTTATTTCAGATAGTCTAACTTTCCATGTCTTTGCAGGAATCTAAGCTACAATCGCCTCACAGGGACAATCCCATCATTCCCACGGGCTTCTGCATTGACGTCAATGTAATTTCTTTATCTGGCTAAATTTCATAATTTAAGTCGGGTTTTATATTAACTCAACTGTGTGAGAGACTCTCAATAATTTAAGTCTGGTTAATAATTTAAGTCGGGTTTTTTCTATAAAATACAAAATATAAGAATAGGAGTTTGAATCTTCTTGAAAGTGTGAGTGTCAAGTACTGTGAGAAACAAACCAATGATACTCAAAAGCACAATATATAGGTATACCAGCAAGAGCCAAACATTGAGACTTGTCATGTGAGTGCTACAAGATTTGCAATCGGGCATACTACTATGGCGAAGGAAATCTAAAGTATACTTTGTCTGAGATGCATAAAAATCAGGACTTAGAGAAAACACCTCAAGGGGAAGGAGATGTAAAGCATGGAGAAAGGATTGCTTATCAAAAAGTGTTAAACTACAGATCACTGAAATGAGCATGCAGAAACTAACAATTAAAACTAGTTGATTGTTGGAAATGCGACCCTATTTTTTTCAACATATTGGGTGGTATTTTGAGTTGGCAATTATGTACTGGGAGGTATATAAAAAAATCTCTATAAGAATTTGAATCTTCTGACTTTCTATTCTTCCTTCTTGGGGTATACACAGAGGTCAACAGCAGATGCATGTCAGCTGATATAAAATAATCTTATTCTATAATACACCAAAGGGTTGATTTAACACAAACCTAAAAATTTAGAATAATTTTATAAGGCATTGCTGGCGCAACATCATCTAAGCTGTCATCCAAAACTGAGATATGGGATCATAAAACTTGATCTGCTACCTAATGGGCAAGAATTTAAGCAAAAATGGAATGAAATGAAAATTTGTAGTTTTAGGTGGCATGTGGACGTCAAAAGACCCTCTTTGTTAGAAATGTGAATGCCTATTCTTAGTTTTTTTAAAAAAAAAAAAAAAGCAAAAGTATAATTTTCTTTCTGAATCTCAACAACGAAAACCTATGCTTGAACATAAAATTAAACAATGAATCTAGGTCCAATACATATGTTTTATCATATATATTTGTTTCTCTAGTAGACTGAAGTTTTTTGTAAGTCTATTTTGAGAATCTATTAAGTGTTACTTATAACCATGAGTTGGACCAGTCCAATAGTTTGATAGTGTGAACCAGGCCATGACATTACAAATTAATCTGCCACATCTTTGAACTGCAGAGACCTAAGGCATAATGACCTCTTGGGGCCATTTCCAGAATCTCTCGTCTCTGTTCCACATTTGACAAGATTGTAAGTTCTCATCTCATGTCTCTGCCGTCTTGTTTCTAGCTATGTATGAAAATTAAAAGAAATTAATCTGACTCGTTTAAAATGTGTGCATATATTCTTTTAGGTATTATGGACGCAACCCTCACTTCGGAGATGGCATTCCACCCCCCTTGTTGAACCGATCAAATTTTACTACGGAGTATGGATAGCTTGAATATGTCCAGAAGCAAAAAGTTTAAAGTGAAACTTGAATTCGTCTTCCTAGTAACCTATATAACCCGATCCTCTTACTTTCATATTTCAGCTTTGGGATGTGTGATGATCAAGGCTCTTCACATTCATCAAAGAAAACCATTATAGGAGGTGTTGTAGGTGGGTCTCTCTTATTCGCTGTTGCAGTTGGAGTCATCTTTCTGTGTGGTTTCAGGAGAAGATCATTAACTCAGAGGAAACTGTTTGATAATGACCACACAATCACAAAGAGTAAGTTCACGTATCATTTATCGTTCTATTGAACTTCTACAGAAGAATATATGTATCTTGTCCATTTGATTGTATCCTAAAGCTTTGAAATAATATTTATATATGACCCCTAGCCTCCATTTACTCTCCATTACCGTGACTTGTGGGTTGAAATATTATTTTTGCTAGTTCCAACCTTGTAAGCTTCTAGATGTTGATTCCCAGTTCATCCTCAACTAATCCACCCATAAAATGCAGATGCAGTTTTCTCGGTGCCCAGCATGGATGATCTTGGTTTCAAGTCGATTTCCATACAGGCTTTTACTCTTGAATCCATTGAAATTGCCACCAATAAATACAAAGCTTTGATAGGTGAAGGGGGCTTTGGGTCTGTCTATCGTGGTACTCTACCAGTTGGTCAAGAAGTGGCAGTGAATGTTCGCTCAGCAACTTCATCTCAAGGAACTCGTGAATTTGAGAACGAGGTAATGTATTTTAGATGTCACATAATATCTTGTGGTCTCATCTCAGTTTTCTATACAATTCAAAATGAAGAACTGCTAATGTCAACATGAACACTGATATGTTCTGTTCTAGCTAGGTGTGTTTCATAATGACTTGTCAACTTCCATGTGATGTCAGACAAGTCATAACAAATCATCTGTCTCATCTAATCTTTTATTTTGCGGTCATGAATAAAATGAAACATTAAAGTCTACACCTCAATCTCTTTGAGAATGACACTTCTTAATTCTACAGCTAAACCTTCTGTCACCTATGCGGAATGACAATTTGGTTCCTCTTCTTGGATAATGTTTTGAATTTGACCAACAAATTCTTGTGTATCCATTCATGTCCAATGGCTCTCTACAAGATCGTCTCTACGGTAATCTCTATTCTCAAGATCTTCAGCTGATAGTTGTGTTATTGTTCCATTTTTTTTTTTTTTTTTGCATGTATAGGGGAAGCATCAAAAAGAAAAGTTCTAGACTGGCCCACTATACTCTCCATTGCGCTTGCTGCCGCAAGAGGCAAGCACATCAAAATCTTCACTTTCTTGTTTTGGTTATCTTGTTATTAAGAGAACAAAAGAAATATAATTAATGACAGACAACATCAAAGTTTAAGTTCAAATATATACTTTGTTGAACCATTACTCGAACTATATTTCATATTTGTCGAGTATACAGAATGTCATAATCTACAGACCAACTTGTTAACTATAGTTTTGACTTAAGGCTAAAAGTTGGAAAAGGTTAGACCTGTGCATGATCGACCTCTTCTTTGGACACTTTATTTATTATCCATATCATGCCTTCAAATTATATAAAGTCTAAAACTCCTGAGTTGGTCAGGTTTGTCAACCTGGTTAATCGGTTTGGTCATCCTACTGGTTAGTGCATGACCAAACAAACTTCTTGGATTTTGATAAATTGCTTCCCATGAACAACCCAAGCTAGGCTTGCCATCCCATAAGAATCATGGCCATGCATGGGTGGACGAGTTCAACCTGCCCAAGTTGCAGCCCTAATTTGACTGAATCATTCTGTTCATTAGTATATGAATTTCATTGTTGAACTCCACTGGAGAATAATCAAACTTGGAGGTCTTCATCATCTGAGATGTAACTAATGATTTTTTTTTTTTTTTTTAGGACTGTTGTATCTCCACACTTTTGCTGGGAGATGTATCATACATAGAGATGTAAAGTCGAGCAACATTCTTTTGGATCAATGTATGACTGCGAAGGTGGCAGACTTTGGGTTTTCAAAATACGCTCCTCAAGAAGGAGACAGTGGTGCTTCACTGGAAATGAGAGGAACTGCTGGCTACCTGGATCCAGAGTAAGTTTGAGTCTTCATTTGGCATGCAAGCATTGTTATTTCTGAACTGGATAAGATATTGTTCACATGTTTTATATATTGTGACTAGTGACACGACTTAATAGCAACCACAAGTAATCCTTGTCATTAATTCTTGGGTTTTATTTGTGTCATAATTTTGAGGCAAAGAGTTCAAAACTTTTTGCAGCTGTTAACAATGAAAATTTTATAATCCAACTAATACTTTCATTTCCTGTAACAGAGATGAGATCAGGAACTTTAAACCTGCCTGAAGCGTTGAATTGTTCACTGCAGGTACTATTCAACCCAGCATTTATCTGTAAAAAGTGATGTTTTTAGCTTTGGGGTGGTACTTCTAGAAATTATAAGTGGTCGTGAGCCTCTCAACATACATAGACCACGCAGTGAGTGGAGCTTAGTTGAATGGGTATGATCCTAATCCTTTTTGTAGTCTATACCTCATAAAATAACTTCTAGTTATTATTTACTTCTTGACCAGACTAAGTGTTAATGATTTATGTTAATCCGAGAGATGTAGGCCTTTTACTGGATAAATTTTCAAAGTACTTGGGGGTCAGGTTTGGTAATCAAACCAATTTTTCAATAGCTATGTGGAAAAGGTTTGGATGACTGCACGTATCTCTCAAACTATGCCAATGTCGCTTAACAAGAAGGAATTTTTTTCATGCAAATTCAGGAACTAGAATTTCATTCTAAGATCACCAGAAAAATCAGCACTCTCTCAAAAGATAATACTCAAAGAGTGCTCTCCGAGAAAAAAAACTCTTTCAAAGGACACTAAGGGTTTTGCGGTTAACTATGAGATTGCATAGAGTTTTCACCAACCTTATTTCTTTAGTCGTAAACGTTCTTTGGCAGCAAGCACCCTGGGTTTCTTACCTTCATGTACAAAAGATGAAGTTTATCTGAATTAGTTGTCTTATTTAAATCTTAAAAGCTCTAGGGAACCAGTCAGTAGACTCTCACTCAGATTTGTCACATACATGTATTTGAACGAAGACTCAAAACAGATAACTTTTATACTGTAATTTTTTTTTAACTTTAACTCACAAATATACTAATGAAATGCTATTGAGATGCAATGATATCAATTAGAAAATAGAAAAGAAGCAAAGAAATTGGATAAACAATGTTGTGCCACAATTGCTAATGAGCTAGTTCTTTGGTTAGACTTGTGGCAGATGGTATCATGTCTAGTGTTCGAACCGCGACACAACATAAATATGGTTTTGGGGTCCATAAAAGATCCCCGCCAAAAACCAAAATGGTGTGAAAAAATCAGGCAGATCCGGAAGACAAAACCACTCCTGAATTATTCCTGCAGTTGAGTTCAACTGGTTGAACAACCTTGCTTTAGTGCTCCTTGCTGAATATGTTAACCATATAAATTTTAAGAGTTGCGTATATCTTCTCATGTATAATAGTAATTTTTTATTATCTTGTCTGTCTGGTTGAGTTTTTGTCAAAGTCTCGCGTCTTGTTACAAAGGATGATCTCCTGATTACAAACACCAATTTCAATTCATTCCTTTTACTTCAATTGTGTATTATATATGCTAGTATCTTAGTAAACTACGGTTTATGTAGATAGCTCTACATATGTACTGTGTACAGTATTATTTACATTCTTAAGAAACAGACATGATATTCTTGTATTCTTGGAGATTTTGGCAAATGCTGAGTGCTTTTGTTTCAAGGTATTTAGAAGATCTTACATATCTGTCGGATTTTCAATGTGCAGGCAAAACCATTCATCCGTGAATCCAGAATAGATGAAATTGTAGATCCAAGCATAAAGGCTGGGTATCATGCAGAAGCAATGTGGAGGGTAGTTGAGGTGGCTTTGGCATGCATCGAACCCTTCTCTGCCTACCGGCCATGCATGGTAGACATTGTAAGGGAGCTAGAGGATGCACTGATCATAGAGAACAATGCATCTGAATACATGAAATCTATTGACAGCTTTGGAGGTTCCAATCGCTTCTCCAAATAGAAGAAAGTTATTCTTCCAGTAATTCCCACTCCAACGGAACCGTCTCCCATTATCTCTCAAGCCTTGGCTCCACCACAGCCACGATAGTTAGAAACTTTTGTTGAACATTTTGCCAAACTTGACTGTCCTAATTATGAAAATGAGGTGAACTCTTCCAATTCCATTTGCCATGGAAACTGTATAATACATTTTTGTTTGGCAACATTTAACTATGAATAATAGCAAGACGACTTTGTTGCTACATATGGTGGCAATCTCTTTGATCCTATTTGCCTAAAGCTGACATGAGTGGTCAAACCCCTTTTATCTCATTTTATGAGGAGATGTGTGAGACCATGGAGTGGGCTGACCTGAGGGTGAGGGTTGGAGTTCAATAGACCCAACATGCCCAATAGGCTCGAGAAAGGTTTGACGAGCTACAAAGGGGTACATAGCCCCACATCGCCTGGGTGCAGAAGGGGGATGTGTTATATATGTGTGAGGTTGGATCCCCATAGTAAGAGGCTTGTGGAGCCCCAGTAGATGGGTGGAAGCAACAAAACCTTGAGGGGGAGGGTGAGGGTGAGGGTGAGGGTTGGTGCCCAATAGCCTGGGGATCCCAAAGAGGACAATATCTGGATGAGTAGGGCCAGAGAGGGGCCCAGTGTCCGCTGTGCATACTCTGAAAGAGGCTTTTTAAAGCCGTGCTGGCTGTTGGGCCCAAAGCAGACAATATTTTACTGTGCGGATTGGGTCGTTACAGAATGATATCAGAACCTGACCCAGCCGGAAGTGTGCCGACGTGAACGTTTGGCATGTGTGGCCAACGAGGACATTGGGCCCTAAGAGGGGTAGACTGTGAGACCCTAGAGTGGGCGGACTTGAGGGTGAGGGTGATGGTTGGAGCCCAATAGGCCCAACAGGCCCAATAGGCCTGAGAAAAGTTGGACGAGCTACAAAGGGGTACATAGCCCCACATCGCCTAGGTGCGGAAGATGGATGTGTTATATATGTGTGAGGTTGGATCCCCATAGTAAGAGGCCTGTGGAGCCTCAGTAGGTGGGTGGAAGCAACAAAACTTTGAGGGGGAGGGTGAGGGTTGGTGTCCAATAGCCTGCAGATCCCAAAGAGGACAATATCTGGATGAGTAGGGCCAGAGAGGGGCCTAGTGTCCGTTGTGCATACTCTGAAAGAGGCATTTTAAAGTCGTGCGGGCCGGTTGGGCCCAAAACGAACAATATCTTACTGTGCGGATCGGGTCCTTACAGAATGATATCAGAACCTGACCCAGCCAAAAGTGTACCGACGTGGACGTTGGGCCTGTGTGGCCAATGAGGACGTTGGGCCCTAAGAGGGGTAGACTGTGAAACCCTAGAGTGGGCGGACTTGAGGGTGAGGGTTGGAGCCCAATAGGCCCAATAGGCCCGAGAAAGGTTGGACGAGCTACAAAGGGGTACATAATCCCACATCGCCTGGGTGCGAAAGGGGGATGTGTTATATATGTGCGAGGTTGGATTCTCATAGTAAGAGGCCTGTGGAGCCCCAGTAGGTGGGTGAAAGCAACAAAACCTTGAGGAGGAGGGTGAGGGTTGGTGCCCAATAGCCTGCGGATCCCAAAGAGGACAATATCTGGATGAGTAGGGCCAGAGAGGGGCCCAGTGTCCGTTGTGCATACTCTGAAAGAGGCCTTTTAAAGCCGTGCGGGCCGGTTGGGCCCAAAGCGGACAATATCTTACTGTGCGGATCGGATCGTTACAAGATGTGTCAGATAAAAGCTATGAAAATCTAATCCAAAACCGTGGTTGTTATCAACAATTAAGTCTGTTGTTTTGTATCCAGTTCATCGACTTTCTCCAACAATTTAATTTTGTTGTTTCTATTACTTACTCACATTGATGTACAACAACCATGTTAGAATTCAATCAATGTTCATATTCTGCTTATTTTATCTTTTCTTAATTTCCATTGGTCTTTCTTCATGTCATTTTCGTCGAACAAACAGACTCATGTGTCGTGATTGCCGAGTTAGCATTACTTTTTTTTATCAGATGGCCATTATAAATTGCAGTGAATTTGCAGTGTGCTAGACTTATGTCTTATTAATGCATCTCAAAATTCTCAGGATTCAAACATGAACCTTGAGAACTTTTAACTGAAAATTTGACACCTCTGTTAATGACATAAATTGCGATGCTATCTTGTCGGCTAACAATCCACTTACCAAGTAGAGTGTTGGGCTAAAGAAACATTCTAGCTACCCTATCTTTTACCATATGTTATGTGTGCACCTCTCTTTGACATGGCATTGATGTTCAAAACGCTGTCAGCTTCTAATGAAATTGTAAAATTTGGCTAGTCCTCCATATTCAATGGTAGAACGGTTTGTCATCATAAATACTTGGAGGAATCGGCTCGCATCTATGAGACTCTCTACAAGTGATCCTATTTCTATTGTGGAACAATGCTGATAAGATCTTAAACATGGAAAACTAGTTACTCATATCAGAAGAACAAAATTCGATAATATCCTTAATTAGTTCTCACCTACTTGATTCTAGAGCACAACTCTATTTCTCAGTATTATTTGCAAAACTTCACATTTACATATAAAAATGGAACAATTTGAGAAAAAGCTATTTTGCGAATTATGTGAAACCCCAAATTTAAAATTTCAACACTTAGATATTGGAATAGAGTTAGCCAAGAATTCGTGTAAAGTAGAATTTTAATAGGAATCTGACATCTAAAACCAAACTATGAATTTTAATGCCACGACTTTTTCATGTTGTGTCACACTAAAACTGTGAATGAGGTGAAAAACAACAAAAGATAAATTACAAAAAAAAAAAAAATTAAAGTGCAAATAATGTAAAGGAAATGAAATGCAAACCTTGAAATAAATTGCAGGAATTATAAATTACAGAAATTTAAAGAATTAAAGGCAGAAATAAATCATTTCTGATTTGAACTAAATATTTTGTTGAGACGTGACATTTTTAGTTTGTATAAATGAACTCTCAGTCATACTTATATAGACTCAAGGTATAGTTATCCTAAATTCAAATCATATAACTAAATGGCTCCCACATCTACGCTTTGGATCTTTTTTTGTTTTTTTGGAAAGCAAGCGGGGTTATTTAGGATTCCCTAACCTGAAAATAAAATTGTTACATCCAAACATAATCCTTGCCTATTTTATCCTCATACACAATGTCTTTCATATCCTGCGCAAAGGAACTAGGTAAAATTTCCATGAACTTAGTGTTAGGTACCAGACTCGCAAGTTTGTCTGCAATCCTATTCGTTTCTCTGTAGTCATGAGCTATTTTGTAATCTTCTAGCAATCCTAGCATTCTCATTATGCGTCTGATAATCTGTCTTAAGTCCCATGTTGTATTCCTTCCTGCAGTTAGGTATTGGAGTACACTCGTAGAGTCAGTGCATATTTCCAGTTTCTGAATATGGTGTAGACTAGCCAATTTTAAACCAGCCTCTATTCCTTGTAATTCATGCTTTACTACTGTCTGTCCGGTATCTGACCCTGTGCATGCAACTATTACTTCACCATCAGCATCTCTAATGACTGCCCCATAGCCACCCCTATCACCTCTCAGTGAACCATCGGTATTCAATTTGTGCCATCCATAGGGAGGTTTCTTCCATCTACAAATTATTAGGTTTTGAATTCTATATGTAGCGTCCAAGCTCCATCTTCCAAAAAATTGCCTACTAGTTGCACTGTCTTCTACAATGAGCTTATCCACACTGAATTTTAGTCTAATATCATTGTATATCCGTTTCACTAGCTCACTGCCTATGCAATATTGTTGTTCATGAATTCTCTTGTTCCTTTCAAAAAAAAAAACGCTTTGGATCTTTGAAATAGGGAAGTCCAAATGTCATAGATTTGGGCCTAACAATGATAAGCCCACTAGTCCATCGAACAGGTTATGGGTACCCAACTTGAATCCAGTCAAAATTTAGCCCAAACATTCCGCTCACTCTTACCTCATAGTTGTGAGAAAATAGATTTGAGAGTGTATAATCATCAAAATCTCTCATTCTTTTTTCCCAATTACAACCATTACCATTATATTTTCAAACAACAACTCACCTTCTTTTATGTGCACATTTAATGCAGATGTCGTGCACACTCTACTCAACCAACTCTATAAAGCTACATAACCAATTTGATCAACTCAGATAAGTATTTTGGTCTATCTCAACTTCCTTCAAATTCTCAGCAATTTGCTATCTTTTTAGAAACATATTCCCTGCAAATTTATTTTCTCTCAACATAAACATTATCTTTTTTTTGAATTTGTCTCCCTTCCTTTCAAATCAATGAAAGCTTCTTTTAATTTAACCCCTTCACCTACGGAGACACCAACTTCACTTCTTAATGGTGAATCTCTCCTTCTTTGGGTCCAAGAGTACCATATTGTCCCTCCGCTTGATTTTCTTTCGCAAGAAGTTGGCATTTATACACTTGAAGTTACCCTTTACACCACCAAACACTATGCAGATGAGGAAAAAGGATAACAGGATCTGATAATGCTCATTTTCATGCATGATATGTGTTCTTAAATTAAGCATTATCAAAATATGGTCTTCATTTTTAAACATAATGTCATGCAAATATTTATTTGGTTGCTTTTAGTACAAAATGATTTGTGCTTAAATTGTGTGAGTTATTCATGTTTCATTTTATTGTAGGAAATGGAACATACATGGATGAGAAAGAATACAACACATTTGAGGAATTGGAAATGAGAACAAGGATATCATTTGTTGGATAAGAGATTTGAAGACAAAATGTTGGATATTTTGGGTGTTGTTGAGGTGTTTTTTCCCACCAGTCCTTATCAAGGAATTCCTCAAGAATATTGTTTATAGTAAGGATTAATTTAATTATTTCCTATGTACCTTTCTATCCCGAAGTTCTTGACGTTGCTAAGACCTTCTATGTTCTGTTTGTAATTATTAGTAAAAAAAAAAAATACATCGTCGCTTTCGGCGAGCATGTGGTGAGTTTATTGTTGGACAAAATGAATCTAGGGGTTCAGGAGAGCAATGCTTGAATTTCTGAAACTGAGTGCGTCCTATTACTACTCCTGATCAGTGTTTAAAAAATCGGATTAGGTAGCCGCTTGAGCGGGCTTTTGATTTTTTATATATATTTTCAATCGAAAAAATAAAAAAATGAAGATTTTATTTTTTATAACATTTTGCATATGTATCTTGGCATTGAAATGGAAGTATTTTATATACTATTATGCTTCACTTTTATAAATAATAATAATAACAAAACTGTCTAGGCCTTTGATTGCTAGTCCCCTGCTCGCCCGCCTAGCTTTTTTTAGAAAAATCATTCATTGCTATTTGGTTTCAGATCATCTAATCCAATGCATAAGATACAAACTTCTTCTCCCCAATAGAAAATCATTTCAAGGAAGTACCCCACCATCTGTTGGGTCTTCTAATCCCTCAATCACAACAAACGCATTTACTATCCCTTAAGAGTGCATTTTATATAGCCAAGCATGCACTCATTTTCTTATCTGAGCATCCATTCCCAATTCTTTTGAATGCTCAAGCATTAAAATTTTTTGAGTGGGTGGTCGAGACTGTTGTTACATGATATTGTCCAAGTGTGCATATCAATTTGTACCTCATTGTTTTGTTAAAAGCCATAGTCAATATGTTAATAACTAAGAGCTAGTACAACCAAGTCTATCGGCAATCGACACCAAGTGATGAGCCTTACTATTAAGGTCTTTAGATATATATTTACATTGCCAAAAAAAAAGCATAAGAAACAGATTACAAATAAGAGGGCGCCGGACCCAATGCACAGTAGAGAGTTGTTGAGATTCGCCATCCTAGATGAGGTCAAGAAGGGTAGCAGAGTCTCCAAAAAAAAAGTCTGATCCTCCATCTTTTAGCCTGGATGAGTAACAAGGCCGATTTAGCTGCGTATCCTTCCGCCATCATGTTGTCAAAAACTTTGTCACACATTTGACAAGCAGCAGAAGCCAAAATATTTCCAGCAATGTCGGTTGCCGAAACTTCAACGCCCCCCTGTTTGGTAGACTTAAAGAAGCACGCGTCAAACATTACAATAACTGTATCTCTATCAATGCAGAGTGGAAGTGGCTGAAAATGGTTTGCTTTGAGATTAAGCCTATAGGTGCGAGCTGAGTGAATTTAGTCCTGGACAAATTGTGATGGTGAAGACATAGTAACAGGAATAGGGACCACTGAGGCTAGGGCCAGAGCTATAGAGGAGCGGGAGGCAAGCTGATTGTTTGTTATGGCTGTGTCTAAGATTTGGGGGATCGATTGAAAATGGGATGTGGTTGAGTCTAACCTAGTAAGGAACCATTGCTTGTACCAAGACTCCCAAATATTATGACAATGGGATACAAAGGTCATTGGGGAGACCTTGTATTGTTGAAAATAGTTTAATTACGCAAATACCAGATAGTCATAAGAATGACGGTAAACTGGAAAAACATCTCATCAAAATTCATTGCATGGGCTTTAGCAGAATCCCGCATGAATTCGAAGACTCTTAGAACGGAGTGAAGGTTGAGGTTTGGGGCTGCCCAATCAATAGGAAAAGGAGAGAGAAGCCAAAATCGGGAAATGATAGGGCAAAGGAAGAAAAGATGGAGCACATCTTCCTTCTGGGCATGGCAAAAAAGGGAGTTGTCCTCTATGGGGATATGGATCCGAACTAAATTGGCAAAAAAAAAAATGGCTAAACTTCTAGAGGAGAAACAAAGCACTAGGAGAGGCTTTGATTCTCCAAATGGATCTCAAAAGGTTAGAGCTAAAAGTGGAAAGGGGTAGAAGGGAAGTAACTTTCCAAATGACCCATAGTGAAAGCCCGCGTTGCACTTTTGACCGAAAAAAGACCTCTTTTGTCAAAAGTCCAGAGGAGTTTGTCAGGATTGGTAGTTGGCCAGATTAAAATGTCTTGAATATCCCTAGCAACCAGAATCGGAAAAAGAGAATTGATAAGTTTTGAATTCCAGTGAAGGGAACCTCCAGGAGGAGAGGTCTAAAGGTCCCGGATAGAAGGATGAAGAATGGGATTGGTAGGGTTGGGGTTGGTTTGATTCCTTGACATGATTTGCTAAAAGAAGAAAGTGCTTCATTTTGAGAAGGGGGCTACCCCTCCAAGTGAAGGAAGCCAATGAGGGGGTTTTCTAACTGGAAGATACTCTTGTATCAAAAATATAGCAACTTGAATTGGCAAGTTCGATGGTGTTAAAGAAAGAAGAAAGCATTCAAAATGTTATTGGCCAATAGACCACCGAGAATTCGGGGCAAACAAACCCAATCCCAAGTACAAAAATGTTTGTTCTTACTTTCAATCGCCCCATTCCACCAGAAATCCCTAGCCAGGTGGTCCATATTTGTTGAGACGATGCAAGGCAGTAGAAAAGTTTGCATAGTGTAAATGGGGATCGAGTTGAGAACCAATTTGATCATTACAGTGTGACCCGCTTGAGAGAGGATTTTGGCTTTTCAAGAAGAAAGTTTAGCATTAACTTTGTCAATAAGGAATCGGAAGTTCGTAGCTTTCTTCTTGGAAAACAAAAGGGGGGAGCCAAGATATTTATCTTTAGGATTATAGCTCCTAATGCCCAAGATCCTATTAATCATTTTAGCATGTTTAAGGTGCACATTTGAGCTATAATAGATTGATGATTTGTCATAATTGACTCCTTGACCTGAAGCCAGACAATACTGCTGTAGAATATCTTTAACTGAATGGGATTCAGCTAAAGAGGCTCTGCAGAAAATCATCATATCATCCTCACAGAGTAGATGATTGATTGAAGGGGAATGTCACCGGAGTTTGATACCTTGAATTTTGCCTGATGTTTCAGCCTTATTGAGAAGGCGTGAGAACGTTTTTGCTACCAACAAGAAAAGGTAAGGAGATAGGGGGTCGCCTTGGCAAATGCCTCTGGATGCTTAATGGGAGGAATGGGGAACCATTAAGAAGGACTCAAATAGAGGTCGTGGAAACACATTGATTGATCATTTCAATCCATCCTTCTGTAAAACCAAGCTGCTTGAGCACTTGAGCCTGAAAAGACCGTTCAACCCTATCATAGGCTTTGGCCATATCGATTTTGATTGCCATCCAACCTTGTTTTTTCTTTCAAAAATGTTTCATTTGATAGAAAGTTTCATGTGCAAGGCTAACATTATCCGCTATTGAGCGACCTAGGAGAAAGACTCCCTCGTTAGGAGAAATAATGTTATCGAGCAAAGGTTTGAGATGGTTGGATAGAATTTTGAAGATTACTTTATAAATAACATTACAGAGGCTTATAGGGCAAAATTTATTTGGCAAAATAGGATTGCCCACTTTAGGGATCAGAGCAATGAAAGTTTCATTCAACCTAGGATCTAACTGCTTGGAAGTGAAGAAATGTGTAACAACCTCTATGACATCCGTTTTCACAATATCCCAGTAATATTGAAAGAAGAAAGCATGAAAATCATCAGGGCCAGAAGCTTTGTGGCTACCCATATCGAAAACAACCGCCTGGATATCTACAACAGTGGGAATAGCCAGCAGAGCTGCATTATCCGCCTGCGAGATGATTAGACTAAATAAGACATGAATCACCGGATCAGGAGTCGGATTGGAAGATTGAAAAATATTAGAGAAATAGTCGTTAATTGTGAATCCAACAGTTTTTGGTGTGGAATGTTACACATTATTGTCATCTTTAAGACATAGAATCAGGTTTTCCTTAGAAGAAAAGAAGTAAGGTGAAAGAATTTGGTGTTCTTGTCACCATTTCTGAGCCAGGAGGAACATACTTGTTTCACCAAAATATCTCGTCTCGAAGCTGAAGTTCATAGAGATGTTCTTCCAGTAAGGAGATGGTTGTAGCATTGTCCTCCTAAGGAAGATCATTTTGGAGTTTATCTAAGGAAGAGACAGTGTCAGAGACACACAGCTGAATATTCTTAAAGTCTCTTTTATTGCACCTAGTGAGGCTATAGCTAAACTTCTTGGTCTTGATATGGATATTATGAGTCGGAGAGGGGCGTTGTCTTGAGGCCCAGTTAGTTTGAATCACCCATCGGTAAGAAGGGTCTCTAGTCCACATATGGAAGAATTTAAAAAGTTTTGGATTTGAACTGAAGTTAGAGACTAACTGAAGGGAAATAGCCCTGTGATCTGAAGATGAGGTTTGAATTGTATGGGCAGAAGCAGAAGGAAACACGTCCACCCACTCAGTCGAGACAATGATATGATCTAGTTTAGCCTTAACCTCATTTTAGTCTTTTATCTTGTTGTTCCGAGTGAACTGAGAGTCGTTGAGGGGGAAATCCAACATTTGATGAATGTCAAAAAAATTCCTAAGGTGACTAAGACTAGAAAAAAAAAAAAAAAAAAAAAAAAAAAAGGTCAGTTACCACCCATTTTTTTTCCAAGTTGACTGATAGCATTCAAATTTCCAATAATAACCCCCGATAAAGGTTGAATACAGTAAATGTTGGACATGGAGTGCCATAAATGCTCCAGAGAATCTTGAATATATTCGATTTCAAAAGAATTATGAGGCAGTGCCGTTGAAATACTGGAAAAAGCTCAGGCCTGCTTACGAAAAGTGGAAAGGGAAGCCGGAGATTATATGGTGAATGGATACCTGGAAATAAAACGAGAAAAATCGTGTCTCGGCAATTTCATTTTTTGGTCAAATTTTAGGTCTAAGTTTGCTAATTAGTAATTAATGACCATTCTTCCCTTAGTTTTGGATCGGATGAAAAGGTATAAGATACAACCACTATACTATCACTACCGTAGTCAACTAATTCAGGCGATTGCAAATTATATAACTAGTAAATATGTTCCTTTACATGTCTATGTGAAAAAAAAAATAGGATGCAAGTAAATAAATTTATTAAACACAATAAATGGAGCCTAAGTATATAAATAGAATAAATGATAATTAGAAGATCAGGGAGTAGTTTCAAAAATTAATAAATATTTAGAAGAAATGATAATTAGAAAAACCTTGAAATTTTTCGAAAAAAAATCCTCGAAAAATATAAGTTTTATTTTCGCCCTTTTTTTTTTAGTAATATCAAGAAAACAAAATTTCGCAAAAACACAATCCTTGGATTTTAATAAGGAAGTTGATGAGAGAAAATCAAGGATGAGAATAAATATGAAAGTTATTAGGTAGTTAATGTTGGAATCTCAAGATCTAGCCCTAACAACTGTGAAGAAGAACCTACCAACCATATCATAAGCTCTAGCATGTCATATCATTTCTCAAATTCAAATCTCCCTCATTCGTTTGCCTCTAAGGATTGCATTAGAATTGAAGCGGACTATGATTATTACTCTCAAAGCAACATTATTTTTATACCAAGCAATGCTATTGATAATAATAATAATAATAATAATAATAATAATAATAATAATAATAATAATAATAATAATAATAATAATAATAATAATAATAATAATAATTTGTATGGTGCAACTCCTACTATGTTGGACAGGATGGATTTAGGTATGAAGCTCATTTTGCAAAAATGTGTAGCAATTAAATGATAGTAAGTGTGGATATCAAGTAAGAAGGCAAAATTTTAATCAATGACTCAAGCTCCTAAACTTTTTGAAGAATAAACTGAATAACAACTTGCGAAGGACATTTAGGGCCTTCTAATGCAGCTTAAGGACTATGGTTTTAGTGTGGTGTGTGTGTTAATAGATTATGTAATGTAAAATTCAGGGCAATTTGATGGAAGAATTACCCCTGCAGTATGGTAATTGATGAAACATCAAATAGTCACGCGATCATAGCCATACACGTGGCATGGCTAACCCTAGTACGAGAAAGACTTCAGCGCAGTCTCAAGGAGACCCTTTCAAAAATTGTTGTTCAGCCCGTAAGTCAGGTGCCCAAGCCCAAAACACGCCAGCCCAAAAGGCATCGATCTTAGGGCTTGGCCGAGAACAATAAGGCTCGAACACGGATCTCAGAGCTGCCATAGGCTTTAGATTCACTCACACAAAATCAGCTCTTAGCCCAACCAAGCATTGGGTCCTAAACAGAGCAAAGTGTCAAAGAGACTCAGTCATGCATAGGTAAGATCTTATGCAAGACCTCCTCCCTCCATCATGCAATCGATTGCAGGGACAGTTAGGAAGGGAACACTCGCTATAAAATATGGTGAAAGGAAGAAGAAATGTACGCATACACATTCCAATTTACATACAGTCTCCACTATTCCTTGTATAGATATCTGACTTAAGCATCGGAGTGCCTTCAGCCACCACAACGGTGGTCTCTGGCTTAACCGCTGCTCATTTTTGGAAGCTTGAGATTAGCTTATCAACAAGGACGGATCTGAACACATCAGTTTGGCTCCGTCCTTGGGGAAAGACGATAAATTTTTTTCTGAAACAAAGTTCTTTCTAGCTAAGCAAAGCGTCGAGAAATAGTCACCAACACCATATCTCAAACACTCAACTATGATGTCGAGCCAGATGAATCTCTAGTCGGTGAAGCCCAACCACAAGGCCGAATCGATATGATGAGGAGGTTTAACAGCCATGCAGCTCAGCCGCGAAGGTGGCTGAGGCTGCCTCTGACATGAGTCTGATCCTGCTCCACCTAGATCACTTAACAAAAGTGGTAGAAAGGATCACTCGGGATCGACAGCATCCACGTTCGACTAAAATGGAAAAAGTTGCTACCCGATCGGTAAAATCACACTGCCGGTGGTCACAAGGCAACCAGACCTACAGAGGATCCTGATGACAGAGTTCTCGGTCATAGATGCCCACTCTGTATACAACGTAATCTTGGGTCGGCCTTGATTACACCCCATTGAGGCAGTTGTCTCCACCCAGCACCAGTTCCTTAAATACCCCTCTGACAACGACATAGCAGGGACAATCAAAGGAGACCAAACTATCGCTTTGAAATGTCACTATGCCAGGGCCAGGCACACCGACCCGAGTAAAAGGATTTGGATGAGGAAACCCTGAATCCAGATATAGAGGACTCTCCTCCACTTTTGGACGTCGAGCCTCCATCCATCCCAAGGGAAGGTTGAATGTTGGACAGCCTAAAAAAGTCATCACAATATACCTGGACAACCAACTAACACGAAAGCAGTCCAGATAGGCTCTTATTTCAATAGAGCATTGGCAAATCAGTTAGTCACGCTCTTAAAGTAGAGTCATGGCGTTTTCGCTAAGACAATGAAAGACATGGTGGGGATTGAGCCCACGGTAATTAGGCACTAACTGGCAATCAATCATGACTTAAAGCCAGTTCGAGATAAAAGAATGCCGGTGGCTCCCGAGCGCAACCAGGCCATTAACAAAGATATACAAACACTTTTGAACGTTGAAATGATAAGGGAGTCTCGCCACCCGAAATGGCTGGCAAACATGGTCCTAGTGAGAAAGAAAAAAGTGAAGTGAAGGGCCTGCATGGACTACACCAACCTTACCAAAGCCTGCCTAAAAGACAACTTTCCACTGCCCCGGATAGACCAGATCGTGGATGCGACATCCGGACACAGCCTACTCAGCTTCATGGACGCGTATTTAGGCTAAAATTTGATCAAAATACACCCGCCTGGCCAGGAGAATACCACCTTCATAATGGACAGAGACCCATACTACTATCGGGTAATGTCATTCAGAATGAAGAGTGAAGGTGCAATGTATTGGTGAACCGAATGTTCAAAGGACAGATTGGAAAGGCCATGGAATTCTACATCGACGACATGCTGGTAAAAAGCCTCCACAGTCTCGATCACCTGGCAGACCTCCAAGGAGCATTCTCCCAACTGAGGAAGTACCAAATGAAGCTTAACTCACAGAAATGCATCTTTAGGGTGCAGTAAGGAAATTATTGCGCTACATAGTCAACCAAAGAGGAATAGAGGCTGATCTAAAGTAGATTCAGACTCTTCTCGACATGAGACCACCAGCAATCATTGAAGAAGTTTAGAGCTTGACTAGGAGGGTGGCAGCCCTAAACCTGTTTATTTCCAAATATTTAGACAAATGCCTCACATTCTTTAAGATCCTAAATGGAACAAAGAACTCCAATGGGGAGAGCAGTGTGAACAGGCCTTCCAAGACTTGAAGGCATACATGGAAAACACGAAGCTGCTATCAAAATCTACTTCGGGTGAGATGCTCTACCTATACCTTTCAATCTCAGAGCACGTTGTCAACTCAACTCTAATTTCAGGAGGAGAAAGGAAAAAGAAGCTCGTCTACTACATCAGCGAAATGTTCGATGGGGCGTAGGCTAACTATCCTAATATGAAAAATTGGCTTTAGCGCCGGTGACTTCCTCCAACTAAGACCCTACTTCCAAGCCCACTCAATTACAATCCTGACCGAGTACCCACTCCTATCGGTATTGCACAATCCAGAGCTATCAGGAAGAATGATCAACTGGTTAGTGGACCTCGGACAGTTTAACATCCACCACACTCCAAGAACGATCATCGAGGCATAAGCATTGGCAGACTTCATCGCCAAGTTCATTGGGATAGGAGAACTGGAACTAAAAGACTAGCAAGAAGATGAGAACCTCGAGCCGCCTCCACAGAGATAAATCTTGTGATGCGACGGGTCATCCAACATTAAGGGTTGTAGAGTAGTGATCGTCTTTTACACCTCTGAAGGGGTCACACTCAAGAAGACTATCAAATTTGGCTTCCGCGCTTCAAACAATGAAGCTGAGTATGAGGCTCTCCTAGCCGGACTAAAACTAGCCAGAGGAATCAATATAGAAGAAATCACGATGCTCAGCGACTCCCTACTAGTGGTCAATCGGGTGAATAGTGAATTCGATGTTAAAGAGCCCCGATTGATTGCCTATTGCAAAAATGCAATCAACGCCAAAAAATGGTTCAAAAAATACTACTCCACCACTACTCTAGGGCAGACAACCAAGAAGACAACGACCTGGCCGGAAAGGCCTTGTTCGCAGATAATGACTCTGATCCACTCATAGAGTTCTAGGAGAAGTAGGCCCTAGAAGAAGGATGGCTCCACGAAACCCTTTCCACAATTATGGAGAACATGGATGAACCCCTTGATCAACTGCATAAAAGATGGAATCCTTCCAGCAGATAAGCTATAGGCCCACAAACTGAAAAATAAAGGGGTACGGTACACACTCCTCATCAACAGGTTGTATAGGAGATCAACGACTGACCTTCTGCTCAGATGCCAGACCCCCAAAGCGGCAGACCGGGTCCTGCTATAAATCCATGAAGGAATCTGCGAGAATGTAATCGGGCAGACAGGGAACCACCTAGGAAGAAGGATACTAGCTCATAAAACTCTCACGTTGGGGTATTATTGGCCGAAAGTGCACCAAGAGACCAAAGACCTGTCCTCAAGAGCAATAAGTGTCAGATATATGCCCCATACACACATATGCCTGCACAAAACCTGGTTCCAATGACTAACCCGTGGCCCTTCGCCCAGTAGGTGATGAACATCATAGGCCCACTCCCCATCCCCGAAAGAAAAAAAATTCTCCTTGTGGCGGTCGACTACTTCACCAAATGGGGTAGAAGTAGAGCCCCTCTTCAAGATAGAAGATAATCAGATCAAGAAATTTCTTTGAAAGTCTATCGTCTGCAGGTTCAGAATACCAAAAATCCTGGTTAGTGATAAAAAGAATCAATTTGAATGCAGGAAAGTCAAGCAACTTTGCGTCGAACTAGGCATCAGTCTCCATTTTTTTGTGTCGGGTCACCCCAGGCCAATGGACAAGCATAAGTCACCAACCAAACTATCCTGGAAGCAATCAAGAGGAAACTCGATGCAAACAAAAGGTTCTGGGACCATACCACAAAGAGGACTCCGACTGGATTGACACCATTCGCACTGGCCTATGTGTCTGAGACAATTTTTCCAATGGAACTAGGAAGCCTACGTTCAGGATGGAGGAGTTCAAGATAGAGGACAACGATGAAGCTTTAAGAGTTGGACTAGACTTACTTGAAGAGCAAAGGGACGGAGCTTCCGTCAGAATAGTTGTTGATGCAGTCTATTTTCGCTCCTTGCTTGACCTTGACCTTGACCTTGACCTACTGACCTACATAAGGAATGCACGTGAGCCATAGACCACCGTTGTGATGGCTGATGGCTGATGGCACTCCGATGCTAAAGTCAGATAAGGATCTGAGGAAAACTTAATGTTGTAAACAAGGAATTTGTAGCGTACCTTAGCTTACCAACCTCATTTCTTATTTATAATGTTGGAGTCCTAGTTCGACCAAGCCATCAATGGCGTAGTTTAGGGAAGGAGATCTTCTTGGAGATCCTTCTCTAATTAGAAGTTGTGTTGTGGAAGAAAATTTCCTTGTTAGACTCGTGGTCCTAGATATGTGGGAGATAGTTCTCAATTGGAGTGTAGTCCATAGATGAAAGTTTCCATGTACGATGTATACTTTGGTATTTGCTTCCTTGTTGGAAACCTGGTGTTGCTAGCTTGCCTGTCCGAAGCTGATCCCCAGGATACTTACCTTAATAGGTCTTACGGGCATTGGGGATGGTTGTGAGACGTGTGGGCTTAGTAGGTTGTAGTAATTCGGGCCCGCTTGGCGAACTGCGTTGTGCGGGCTTGAAATTGCTTGGGCTGGATCAATGTTGGGCTGATGCTTGGGCCTGTTATTCCTTGAGATCATCATGACACGTGTACGGTATATAAGAGAGGACATTTCAGAGTATCATCAGCTACTCCCCTAAGCTAGTGGGTTATCGTATCGGTTCACTAAGTCACTTCTTGAAAAGATATGCCGCTCATGATGATTGAGCCTGAACCGTTACTTGAGCAGTGTGCTCCATTAATTAAGTGTGCGTCGGATCAGTGGAAAAAAATGTGGGAAATAAATCCCTATTTAGATCTCCCTTTATGTAGAGATCGAATCCTCCATTTCTTCATTTTTAGAGACTATGTTTTGTTCAACTTTTAAGTTTTAATTGAAAGCTTATTCACTTTTTCATGGCTCGCCAAAATCACCTTGACGATGAGTTTTTTCCAAGGGCCTCCAGTTCTTCGAAGATAGGTCGGCTTCCGAATCGAGCTTGGCTGAGATTCAGAAGACATATGGGGTCCCTAAAAACCTACCACTATACACTTTGAGTGATGATCAGACTCCATTGTTTCCTCTAGAAGGATTCTTCTGTTTGCACCGCGGCATGCTTCAAACTGGTGTTCGTTTTCCTATGCTTGACGAGATCTGGGGCTTTCTGAAATTTATTGGAATCCCTCCTGCCCAGTTGGTACCGAATCGGGACAGGACTATTCTTCTTATATTAATCAAGGCAAAGGATGTTGGTGTCTACATGACTTCGAGGGTGATTCAGTTACTGACTTTTCCTCAGCTGAACGATCACACCGTGTGTAAGATGAAGCCGCGAGATTGCTTTAGGAAACTCTCAGATGACTTTAAATTTTGGCAGAAATTTTGTTTCCTGGCTCTTTTGGATTCGAAGTAGTTCAAGTTCAATGGTCGTCCACTTGAGCGAGAGTTCAAGCCACTTCATAAGTATAGTTTTTCCTTTTGACTTCGTTGTGTTGATTGTATGTTGATCGTTGCGTGTGTTATTTGTAGGGAGGTTCCCCACTACTCATCTTTCTCCGGAGGAGGAGGCTGCTATGAAGGCATTCTGAGACATGCCTAAAATGAGTGTGGAAGAAGTTATCTGCCCTTCCAATTTTAATCGCAGTGGATTGTGGGCCCACTGGCACGTGGCTCCCACTCTCTTCAGAGCGCTGAAGGTTAAGTCCAAAGGTGGAGCCCTTTCCAAGAAGAGGAAGCCTCTAAAGTTTAAGGCTCCCGCCCTGCCAGACGCAGAGGGGCTTTCCGAGACGCTTGCTTCCTTTATAAGCTCGAAAATGTCTCGCGTTGGGGCCGAGCCAGCTTCCAAATGGCCCGCTCCATTTAGAGAAAAGCGTGATTCTAACCTGTCCACTGAGGCAAAGGTTGTACCATCTGGCTTGGAGAAGGACCACCTACAGTTAGTAGGGGTTGATGATGCACCGAAGTTGAGTATCGAGTAGGCTGAAGCTTTCAATAAGAAGCTGATGTTGGCTGTTGTGGCGACTTCTACTGTTGCTGACCAATCAAGACTTGTTTCACTGGAGGGCTCTGATGAAAATTTGCCTATGATCTCGGAGATCGATCGTCCTGCATGTGGATCATCTGACAGTAGCCGTTGCAGCGTGGACCATCCCTCTTGCAGTCCACATTGTCCACCATCTTGCTTCAGACCGTATATCAAGGTATTGGAGGGTCCGCTAGACATCTCGCTTCATTCTCTCCCTTCGAAGTCCACTGAGCTCGCACTCAACAAAGGGTCGGCTGTTGGTGACAAAGGGAAAGTTGTAGATGAGGGCCCAGGTGCGGTGGAGACTGCAAAGGGCGGTGCTGGTGTAATTTCGCATTCGGGAGAGTTTCATCCGGACGCGTGGATGAGTTTGTTCGCTCCTGACGTAGTAAAAATGAGCAACCAGACCTAGCACTAGAAGGTTGATGTGGATGCAAATTTCCACCGGATCATGTGCCGATCACGCGGAGTAATCTGCATAGGATAAAGAATAATTCTTAACACTGGTGTAGTGCCTGCCACGGGAACTCCGATGCCAAACTTAGAACAATGCATTTAGGAAAGTATTTATTCCCTGTATTTTAAGAAAGAATTTCGAATCAAGAAAAACAATACCTCCATATGGCTTTATGTTTGGCTATTTATAGAGGCATAATGAGTAAACTGCTGGTAGATGAGTGAGACACGTGGAAGCTTAGTTAGACATGTGGCAGATGAGTGAGTCATCTGCTTGCAGGCGGTTGTAACTTCTCTCAGATAGTTGTAACTTCAGTAGATAGTTGTAACCTTTCGTTGGCGGTTGTAACTTCATGTTTGGTAACACCTCTCTTGCAAGCTTGTGTACTCAGCTGAGCATGGTGGTCATCGCTGAACACTACTCCTTTGCTGAGAAAAGAGTGTTCTGTTGAGTTGTACTGAGCCAAGACTTGGGCTGCATTGGGCCCAAACTTGGGCTTTCTCTATTTGTGACTTTCATGGGTAATTTTCGGGCTTCTCGAGAACAACCCAAATCTTTGGCCTTCCTTATCCTGTTGGGCCAAGGATTATTTTTGGTTCCCACAAATGCCCTTCATCTCCTTTGCTTTTGAGATGATCGTTTTTCTTTCCCTTCTAACTTAAAAGCAAGGGAGATGTATTTTCACTAAGGAGCCCCGCCAAAAATAGAAGTAGAATGCCCTTGATCTTATTGACTTATCTGTCTCTATTGATACAAGTAAATGATATGCATGTAGAGGCTTTTGTTGTTGTTGTAATGTAGACTGCTGAAGACAAAATGATCTGCATGTAGATCATTTACTTGTATCAATAGATACTCGAGGGTTCGTTTGGAAGCCCTTAAGTCTGATTTAGCAGAGGCGGTGTCCCAAGGAACAGATCCAGAGAAGAACCGAACTTGATCCGCCATGATCTAGAAGTTGCGCAAGAAGCTGTGGCTAAGATGCGCTCTGAGTTGCAGTCTCTTGTTGAGGAAAATACCATGAAGGAATTCTAGTGGGTTATCCAGAGACAGCAGTTAGAGGCCAATGTGGAATTCAACGCTCGGGAAGCAAGGAAAGTTGGGGATCAACTTCTCCTAGAACAACATGAACTTAGCGCAGTTAAAAGTAGCCTAATTACTGACCAGTCTCAAACTGATGTGCTGACGTGCAAGCTGGAGTTGCTGAAGCATGCGAGGAAGGGCTTCTCAAGGCGCAAGGCACGTGCTAATTCTGCAGGATCGTGCATGGGAGGTTAGAACTGTTGGCGCTGATGAAAGAAGAGCATCCGGACTGGGACCTTGCTTATTACAAGAAGATGTCCTTTTGCAGACTTCGGAGTAATCTCGGAGTTGTCAGAGGAAGAGAGCGATCCGGATCATGACACTCAAGCCGAGTCTCACGCGGTCACAACTTCTGCTTATTCTCCTGTTAAGCTTAGTTATCCTGTAATCGTACCTCCTCTTGATGAGGAGTATGTTCCGTACATCTGTACTTTTTGTTTCAACTATTAATGAAAATAGGGTTTTTTTTAGTACGCTTTGTACCCATTTCTGTTCGGTCTCCCTGTTGCTTGCTTTCAATTTTGCCTTGTCGTTTTATTTTTACGTAGGTCCTGTTGGGTTAGCAGGGAGCCGAGTGGTATGTCTATTGTTGAGAGTTCGACCATTTATTCCGCAAATGATTCCGACTTGTTCTTCTGTGAGGTCTCAGAGTTGTTATCGCGTGGTTACGTCCAATAGTAAACATTCTGCGGAAGGTTTGACAGCAGGTTATTCTACCCAAGCTGCAGCTCATCCTCGGGGTAAGTCGTTGGTCGCCCAAGTTATGTATCTGATCGACGGTTGCGGTCATTGGCATGAGTACACTGTTGTAGTCAAGCACATGTGTTGTCGCAAGTAGTTGAGCAAAAACTTTTGGCCCGAGTCAAGTTTTGTAAACTCGGACTGGTATCCCGTGCAACATTTGTTTGCATTTAGAGGGTTGGTTTTTGAGTTGACTCAAGTGTCCAACGATGATAATGGGATGTAAGTCTATGTGGGTGTGAAGACATTGTTTGAGCTGTGATCGGATTCGACAACCACTGTTTTGAGAAAAAGCAGTGGTCGTGTGGCGAACCATTGACATCAGTCAGGGTTGACTGGGCTCTCACCTTCCAAACCATCTACACCCGCGTGGAGTGGGCTACAGGTTTGGGATGAAAGAATTTTGTGATCATGGTTTGTAGGATAGCAGTGATCCCATGGCGAGCCATCGACATCAATCGAAGCTGACTAAGCTCCCACCTTCCAAACCATTTATACTCGCGCGGAGTGATTTACAGGTTTGGGATGAGAAAATTCGGCGACCATGGTCTGTAGAAGAGTATGGTCCTATGGATAACCGTCGGCATCAGTTGCATCTAACTAGGCTCCCACCTTCCAAATCATTTACACCTGTGCGCATCGAGCTACAAATTTGGGAGTTTTTGGCGATCATGGTCTGTAGAAGAGCAGTCGTCTCGTGGCAAGCCGTCGTCATCATTCCGGACTGATTAGGCTCCCACCTTCGAAATCATCTACACCAGCACGGAGCAAGCTACAAGTTTGGGAGTTCGAAATTCGGCAACCATGGTCTGTAGAAGAGTAGTGGTCCATCGACATTTGCATGCGGCGAACTAAGCGTCGGGGTGAACTAGAAACCGTCGTCATCAGTTGAAACTGACTAAGCTTGCCTGGCTAGGTTTGGGCTCTGCCTGTTACAGGCGTGCGAGCTTACTTTCGTAGACGAATTGCATCATACTAATTAGTTTTCACTAATTTCAAGAAAAAAAGATGTACCTTAAATTAGCTAGTGATATGTAGGTGTGCTCCGTGTGTCAAGAGTGACTAGGGTCTCTACTGCTTGCGTCAGCTCAAGTGGCAAAGGGTCGCTTGGATAGTGGGCCGAGCCGACGGACCCATATAAGAAAAATTGGGTCATGTTGCAGGATCATGGTGCCACATGTACAACGTAGATTGCATGGTGACATGCATGCGGCTTAGATTGCGAGACGGTAGAGTATCGGTTACTCCCCCCAATTAATGGGGTTGTGTGCAACATCATTAATTGATTGAACGTAGACCTATGCGGTTTCCTTGGGAACTATCGCCTCCTCGTTTCCCATACGGTATTCAATGTTGATATTTAATGTTGACACGCCTGTTCGGTGAGCCAGTACGTCTATATAATAGCGTTCCATTACCGTTGTAGGCGTTATCTTCTACAGAGCGCACTCTTCAGATGTTTTTACTCAAAGAACATGTTTTGGGTTTTCCAAAGGCTAAAGGAAGATCTCCTCCACTGGAGTCTTCAAATGTTCTGACATTTGATCTGATGAGTCTTGATAAGACTTGTTATTATGCGTGGTCACCTGCTCTGGGTGAGCACTTGATTAGTTCGTTGAGACCTTGTAATTTCTTCTCGTATTTCATACAAGAAGTACAAACTTTTCCTCAAATGATGAGTTTGTCATTTTTGTGTTGGGACCCTGACGGTGTTTCGAATTGCATAATTTCGGAGATAACACCAGCAACCAACCTTGGCGCGGTTGCTTTCCTCCCTTCTCAACCAACCTTGATGCGTTATGCTGCACTGGAACTCAGAGTTGCGAAGCGGAACGAAGTTGGACATGGCCTGTAGGACTAGGCCATTGACTCCTAGACGCCTTTCTCATCTCTCAACGGGAGGGTGCACTCAATCTATTTAAACCTGATACTTGTCCCAAGTTCGTCTGGTTGGGCGGATCGAGCGTGTGAGTTGGTTGTAGCTTCGATTGGCGTGTCATACGGCGTCCGATTGCTGATTATGTACCACCTCAGGTCATCCTTATGAGGTGGGTCAGACGAAGTATTGAATTGGGTGCGTTTTTTCATATTTCTTCTTGTACACTTGCTCTTGCTCATGGATCATCTTCTTCGAAGAGGTCGTAGAACGGAACTCTTAGAGAACATCGTAGTTTACCCGGGGTACCTTTGTTGTCACTTCTGAGTCATGTTCTGAAGTCGGACTATTTATGCAAATCTTTACTGTACATCGCATCGGATTCGGATGCTTGAAGTTTGTAATCTTTTGTACTTGCCTTCTAGGCGATCGTCGTTACATCTTTCCAGTAATAAATAGAGTGTGTTTGCGTAATTTTTTTACATCTAAAATGAGTGCAAATCACATAAGCTCTTAAGAATTGAAACTCTAAACTGACTAATGAAAGAAAGCTAAACAACAGGATAGACTGACTGTGGGTGGAGAGAGGTTGATCTGGCCCTGAAGTAAATTTGCATGGCTCTTGTTTGGATCGTAAGTAACTTCGGCGAATAGTCAAGTTTCGCCGACGCTGTCAAGGTTACTAAAGAGTAAACCTTGCATGGGAGGGTTCTTCCGCGCTTACTGGCAGTTGTGGGGTTGTGCTCTTGTTTGCAATGATATCTCCGTTGGGCCTGACGTCTTGTCGGGCTAAAGAGAAAATTGCTCATGTAATGCTGGACTGTCCTCCATTGCTAAGTTGAGCCACTATTGTTGGGTCTTTGTCCCCATCTGGGTGGAGCGACTTCTCCACAGTTTCTGAGTCTGACTTCTGTTCAACTTGTCTGGCAAACTCCAGCTGAATCTGAGAACATTCTATCTGTTTTAATACAGCATAGTGGCAGCCCCGTGTCATTGGTCGGTCCCTGCGTATTATTCCCTCCGAGTGGTTGGCGGTATACTTGATGCACTGATGAAAGGTGGAGACTACAACCTCCATTTGATGAAGCTAGTGTCTCCCCAAGATGAGGTTATAGGTAGATGGTGCGTCTACCATCATGAAGTCCAGGAACCAAACCTTCCTTAGTTGTCGCTCCCTTACCACCATTGCTAGCCTTATCTTCCCGATCGGAAAGCATTTTCTCCACTGAACCTAATCAGCGGGTAGTCAGAAGGTGTTAGGTTATATTCCTTGAGGTCCATACTACGGAATGCATTGTAAAACAACACATTGAGTGAGTTTCCCATGTCAACCAGGGCCCTCTTCACTTCCCACCTTGCAATAGAAACCGAAAAGACAAGAGTGTCATTGTGTGGTGCACGGACACCTTCGAGGTCCTTATCTGTGAAGGTCAAGGTCAGGATGGGGCTTTGCACTCGCAAGTATACACGTGTATGTCCCTGTTCGTAGGCTCTGTCCACATCTCAAGGAGTGTCCACTTGCGGGACTTGTTTGATTGTTCTTCTTATGATCCGACTCCATGAAGGACATATATAATGCCCGGAGTCTCCTTTTCGATTTCTTTGACCGTCTCTCACCTTTCCCTGGTTCGATCCAGCATTTTCTCCAGACCTAGGAACTCCTTCAGCTTACCCTTGCGAATCCAACACTCGATCTCGTACCTTATACTCTTGCAATCATTGGTGTCGTGCCCACCCTCTTTGTGGTATGAGTAATATTTGTTGTTATCGCGTTTGGAGGGGTCTCCGCACTACTTTGGGGGTCATTTCAGATCTTCCCAATTTTTTTATGGAATTAAGGACGTCCGATAGGCTGGAGTTGAGGGGGGTCATGGTTCTGGATCCAACATAGTTGGAAGTTTTCTCTGGCCTTGCGCGGCCAGAGTCCTACCTGCCATCATTGTGCATCCGCTTGTTTCTATCTTTGTCTTCACGCCCCTTTTCCTCCTTTCTATCTCTAGAAATGGAGGGTTTCTTCTCTACTTCAGTTTCCTTTTTTGTTGTTCTCATTTCCTCCAATGTGATGTACCTCTAGGTGCCCTTCAAGAGTTCTGCCATATCCGGGGTTCCAAGGTGAGAAAGTCATAAAACTTCCCCTCTTTTAGACCCGCAGTAAAAATCGTAACAGCGGTATCGTCACTGCAGCCGTCAATGAGCGTCAGCTCGTCATTGAAGCGCGTGATGTATTCCCTTAGCGTTTCATTTGACTTCTACCTCAGAGAGAGTATATAATGTGGGTCTTTCCTGATCTGTTGGCTTCCTACAAAGCGTGACAGGAATTCTTTGGCCAGCGTCTTGAATGAGTCGATTGACTTTGGCGAGAGGCTGTGGAACCACATCAGCACTGACTTCTTCTGGATAGTAGGGAATGTTCTACACATCACCGATTCGGAACCTTTTTTCAGTGCCACTACATGTTGATACTGATGCAAGTGATCGAATGAACCACCGGTCTCGTCATAGAACTCAAGCTTCGGAGAGTTGAACTTCTTTGGCATAGCCTCGTTCATGATGTGGTCCACGAACGGGGGAACAAAGAGACGGTACATCACACCTGGTTGTGAGCCCCTCAGCGGAGGGGGTTCTGCGGGGTGAGTGTGTCTACCCTAAAAGTTGGATCTGTGTTGACCACACCGCCAGCTCTAGTCCAGTGAGAACTAGCAGGGTCTTGACTCCCTTGTGTCTACTCTCTATTGTCATCCGAAGATTGAGTTCTGTGTTGTTCCTTATCTCCATCGATGGGTGGAGGGTTCTGTTGAATGAGAATCTCTACTGCTTTAGCGATCTGCTGTATTTGTGATGATAGCAAATCCATCCTGGGGTCCGTCGTTGTTGCTACTGGCGCGGGGGTGTAAGCCTACTGCCCTTGTGTTACTGGCACCGCTGGAAGCAGCAGTATAGCACCAGTCTGAGCATTTGACGTGTCCCCATGCTCCCCATTTTTGCGAGATCTGGTTGTCACCATCTTCTTGAACTCTGAAGAGGGATGATGTTAGTGTTTTGTTAGGAACTCTGTCACCCCCCCCCCCAGACGGCACCAAATTGATGCAGTCGATTTTTGCTCATTGCTTGAGCACGTGAGCCACGAACCACCGTTGTGGTGGTCGATAACACTCTGATGCTAAAGTCTGACAAGGATCTGAGGAAGATTTTGCTGTAAACAGGGAATTTGTAGCGTACCTTAGCTTACCAACCTCATGTCTTATTTATAGTGCTGGAGTCCTGGTTCGGCAAGGCCATCAGTGACGTAGTTTAGGGAATGAAATCTTCTTGGAGATCCTTCTCTAATCAGGAGTTGTGATGTGGAGGGAAGTTTCCCTGTTAGACTTGTGTTCCTAAATACGTGAGAGATAGTTTCCAATTGGAGTGTTGTCCATATATGAAAGTTTCCATATACGATGTATACTCTGATATTTGCTTCCTAGTTGGAAACAAGGTGTTGCTGGCTTGCCAGTTCGAAGCCGATCCCCGGGATACTTGCCTTAATAGGTCTTACAGGTATTGGGGATGGTTGTGAGACATGTGAGCTTAGCAGGTTGTAGTAATTTAGGCCCGTCTGGCGGACTACGATGTGCGAGCTTGAAACCGCTTGGGCCATATCAGTGTTGGGATGACGTTTGGGCCTGTTGTTCCTTGAGATCATCATGAAACGTGTACGGTGTAGAAGAGGGGACGTTTCGGTGTATTATCAGTTGCTATCAACAAAAGATGGCCCAACACTACAATAAGAGGGTTAAGCCTCAAGAATTCAAAGTTCGACGATTGGGTGATGAGGAGACCCAGCTGAACACATTAGACCCAGAAAAGGAAAGTTAAGCCTAAACTGGGAAGGTCCCTACGAGGTGATAACAATCAAAAGGCCAGGAACCTACTGGCTAGAAAACCTAAGTAGAGCGTATCTTGGAAAGCAGCCAACTCGCAAGGCACAACCCGCCTACATGAAGATCACTCTTTAGTGGTTTCACAATTATTGGTGAATCGGGTTATTTTGCTAAGGGAACTCCGCAGGCTCAGTCAAGACTACATGCATCTCCTTCAAGACCAGACCAGCCCAGTCCCTGCTTAGAGTTAAAATTTCTCACCTTTTTTACAGTCCAGAGATTTGTTCGCACGGGCCAATATGACTCACATTCATTCAGAGCATACAAAATAAAAAGAATTCAAAAAAGCAAACTTTATTGATTATCAAAAAGTTATTATAAAGCTTGATCGACTGGCCAGTATCGAAGTTTATACACTACAAGTACTGAGCTTGGTATAAAGCAAGGTGCGATCAAAGATCCGTCGGAACACATGTTGAGGATTTGCTCCGCCAATCTGCCTTCTAGAAGAGGATTCGAAAGTGAAAGCAAATGAGGTAGCAGTGGGAGAAGCAACCCAAAGTTGGATGCTGGTGTGATCACTCAAAGAAGGGATGCCTGACGTGATGCAAAATCAGCTCTCCAAGGCCGCATACCACACACACTGGAACTTCGCTCCGTCAATCTGCCTTTCGGATGGGGCATCACGAGTGAAGCCCAGGAAGGAGCAGTGAGAACAGCTACCCAAAATTAGTTGTTGGTGTTGTCTCCCAAAAGTTATGGAGGAAGACGTCGTGGAAGCACAAGAAGATGGAAGGCAAACTTGAGCCCTAAGGGGAAGTTCGCCCTTCTTCTTCGTGATGTAAGAACAAATTTGGAGGACCCACGGAACCACTAAAATTAAAGCTCACCCAAACCAAGTAGCTTCCTCCAATAGCAGGTCTTGTTAAGACTCATCGCTGCAAATGTCTAAACATTCGAAAACTTCACCAATGGGGGTTCCCTTTCGTCTTCTAGAAAGTCCAAGACAAAAGCACATTATCTGAAAAGGCACATTTGAGGAACAAACTCTACAATACACATGGTAATGCCTTACCCTATGAGAACTAGCCTATATATAGGCACGATGTTCACAAAAGGAGGTCACCCAATAGTCGCATTGGCATTAAATGTTACGCAGGGGAATGAAGGGGCGACACTTACAGTACTACACCAGTTCACATTCATTGAATTAATGGAACTGCACACAGACCCATCAGTGTTCTTAAAATTGTTAGGCGGTAGACGAGCGGGGAGCAGGAGGCTAGTGCCCAGAGGCATATGTAGGATTTTTTTTATGTATTATAAATTATTATTTTGTAAAAGTTAAGCAAAATATCATGTAAATTACTTCCAATTCAATGCCAAGATAAATATGCAAAATGTATGAGAAAAAATGGAGTCTTAATTTTTTAATATTTTTCGAATTGGAAATAAAAAAAATCAAAATTGAAAAACCCGCCCATGCAACCGCCTAGGAGGATTTTTAGAACACTGAGCCCCATTAACTGGGGGGGGGTAACTAATGAGACATCAAACAGTCACTCGATCGCAGCCGTACATGTGGCATGGGCTAACCCTAGCACGAGAAAGGCTTCAGCGCAGTCCCAAGCGAACCCATTCACAAATTGTTGTTCAGCTCATAAGTCAGGTGCCCAGCCCAAGAGGCATGGATCTTAGGGTTTGGCCTAGGAAAATAAGGCCTGAACACGAATCTCAGAGCTGTCATAGGCCCGAGATCCACTCAGATGAAATCAGTTCTTAGACTAATCAAACATTGGGTCATAAACAGAGTCAAGTGCCAAAGAGACTCAGTCATGCGCAGGTAAGGTCTTATGCGAGATCTCCTCCCTCCATCACGCCCTCGATCGCAAGGACAATTGGGGAGGGAACGCTCGCTATAAAAGATGGTGAAAGAAAGAATAAAGGTACGCATACACATTGCCATTTACATACAGTCTTCACTCTTCTTTGCATTGATATCTGACTTAAGCATCAGAGTGCCTTCGACCACTACAACGGTAGTCCCTAGCTTAACAGCTGCTCATTTTTGCAGACTCGAGATCAGCGAGATCAGCAAGAACAGATCTGAACACATCAGTAATAGTGGACTATATCAGTGTATAATCTAACCAAATTTTACATGTAACCGACATGCATCCCTACGATCATGTCTTCTCCCTCTTCTTATAAGGACTGGAAAGAGAAACAAATCGCTTAACCAGGAAAGTTTAATGGTAGAAAACCAATTTCCCAAATCACTATTACAAACAAATTTGTGAAACCCAAATAAAAACAAACAACTTATTGCCTAAACTTCATTTTCATAAACAATGTTTTGACATCAATAAACGGCGACAACACCAACAACTAACAGGAAGAGTGGACGAAGGGTCATGCTCGATTGAGAGTGAGATGGAAAATGGGGTTTAGTGCTTTGTGAGATTTAGTTGGGAAGAAGAGTGGGAAAAGGAAAATGGCCCACAAGAGGGGAAGAGGGGAGTAAAAAGCCAACATAGGACAGATACGGGTAATATAGAACCACCAATCTCGCTGAAGCAAAGCGTTCATATGTGATGTCATAGTGAAAAAAGGAAAAGTAAGGGAATCCAGCATTAAGGTATCATGAATCAGATCATGGATGAACCTTCAAATGGACAACCAAGTCTTTGCAACGCTCTCAAATATCTCGGGCAATTTGTACACATCAGCATACCACAAGATAGCTCCGTAAGCTTCGAAGGCATCAAAAGAATGTCCAAATGAATTACATGAGATCCAGGATTCTGAATCTCATAGGTCCAAAAGCCTAAGCCGAGGTCAGTCAGAAGAATGATACATGTCTATCCTGCGACTATATTTACCACCTGGTGCTTGGGTAACTGCTTTAACATTTTTGGCATTTATTTTGCGCGCGGCTCCCGTGTTGTGTTGGATTCAATGAACAAAAAGTGTTCTCATCATCTCTACCATCAGAATCAGACAAGTCCAATATTCACAAGTAAACCACAAACGAACTGAAACAATGAGCATATTAATTACAAAGAACTAACAATATTTCCAAACAAAACAGTGGCCATCCACACAACATTCGTATCAAATTCAACTGGTCATTTACCGAGCCACGTAGTAATTAACAATGTAAGACACTTACAATGATATACTATATGAGATTAAATGGAGGTTGTTTCTATTATCTGTGAGGCACAATGCCTTACCTCACAACTCTATAGGGATTGAAGAATAAAGATGTCAACTTGGCAACGAGATGGTGATGAGTTTTCTTATTTGAATGTGAGAGTATTAGAGTTCAACACGTCTTATTTTTTGTTTTGTTCCACCTTTGCTCGGATCTTCTGCTCTAGCACAGATGCCTCAGTTTCAAGGCTAAACATCCTGTTTAGTGCATGCATGTTCTCAAGGGTCTCATACAGAGTCCTGCTATCACTCGCATCACATCTCAAGTGCTGCATTGGCCCGTGAAGAATCTTATTTACTATACCTCGGCTAAGGTCATCAACAGCTTTCCTTGTTTTTTTTGGAATTTCATCTCCCATCTTTGATAAACACTTCTCCAACTCTGCAAGTCTAATTCCCTCCACAAGAGCTCTCAGTTTCTTGATGGTGGGAACCGTCTCCAAAGAATCCCTCCAAGCTTCAAACTGTTTTGTTTCTTCGCCGATAATTGCCTGAGCTTCCATCGCTTTTCGTTGTCGGTCTTCCTTATTGGCAGCAACAACTTCCTTAAGATCATCAACATTGTACACTCGTGCAGCCTCAACATCCGAGACACATGAACCCACATTCCTAGGGACAGAGATATCAACAAAAAGCCTTAATCCCCCAACTTCTGAACTCACAGAGGGAAGGGTTGTGACATCTTTTTTAAAAAACAATGGGGTCTCTGAAGCTGTGCTGGTGAAAACAACATCAGCTTCAGCAGCACAGGTTAGCATATCTGTGAGAGGTTTATAAATTATTTCGACATCATCCTTAAATTCCTTTCGGATGGCAGTAACCCTCTCCTCAGATCTGTTGACAACAACCATCTTAGTGCATCCCTTAGCAACCAAGTGTTTAATCACAAGTTTCCCCATCTTGCCTGCTCCGATCACCAACATCCTGGCCGTGGGAGAGGACGCTTTTGGAAGCTTCATAAGGGCCAGCTCAACAGCAGCTGAGCTGACCGATACAGCCCCAGCTGCAATATTGGTCTCAGTTCGAACCCGTTTACCAACGGTGATGGCATGCTTAAACAATCCACTGATGTTCCTCCCAAACCCCGTAACTCCTTGCCCAACTCTGACAACTTGTTTCACCTGAGAAAGAATTTGTCCTTCTCCCAGTACGAGAGAGTCGAGCCCAGCCGAAACTTGAAACAAATGTTGTGTAGCATCGTTTTCACGTAGTATAAATAGGTGCTCACGAAGCTCTGAAGCAGGAATGCCACTTGTCTGCAAACAAAAGAAAACTGCTTTCAACAACTAAGCCATTCCTTTATTTAAACAAGTCAAGGAACAGTACACCAATCTGCGGACTTCCATTATTAGATGATAAATAAGAAGTCACAGAAGCATGAAGATCAACATGGTTTTTACCAAGAGACGCCACTAGGATGATCACAATTATCTGAGAAATAATTGAGATTTTCTGCTCTAATTCATAAAGTTTGATCTTCGTTACGCTAGATAATCTAACCACTAAATAATGATAGGTGCCATAAGCCAAATATCAAGTCTATCTAAATTGCCAAAGATTTGATGGCTCAGTGGTTGAGCAGTGGCGAATGGTATCACTAGGTCACAGCAGCATGTGGGGTGGGGAAGGGTTAAGGGATTAAAAAAAAAAAAAAAAAGTCTACCTAAATTACCTAGGACAAAAGAAGTTGATTGACAGCTAACTCTATCTGCAAAAAGCAGAGAATTAAACAAGGAGGTTAAGTTTAAGCACCTTTGCCATCCATTCGGTCACTTCTCTTATCCCACGATGCCAAGACAGTGCCACGACATATATTTCCATTCTGTTACAGGTACTGAGAACAGCAGCTTCTTCTATATGGTTCAAGCCACACAACTCTCCAATTGCTCTAGGACATTCTGCTTCCGGAATAGCAAGTTTCTCACGCATCTCCACTGGTGCTGTATGAACACTCAGTCCTACAATCACAATACTGCTCTTTTCCTTTGTATACCCTGACAGAATATGAATCAATATAAAAAAATTAAATCCCAAGCAAGTAAACTTTTTTTCTTTTTAAGCATATATGTCTCATGAAAACAATGGTTTAATAGAGACAGAAGTTGCATTACGATATAATGGGATTGTGAAATTACAATTACAATTACAATTACAATTACAATTACAATTACAATTACAATTACAAATTACAAATTACAAATTACAAGTGAAATCAATTGAACGAAATCCAAGAAGAAGAAAAAAGTTACTATCAGCGGCGGAAGTCTTGAGCTGCTCAAGAGCAGAGACACTGGCAGCCCTAGAATCATCTTTGACCACAACCTCAACTGAACCCCCTCCTGCTCCTGCTGCTCTCCGAATGATTCTCCTGCTGCTGCTGCTGTTCAAAGTACAAGGCTTGCAAATGACACGCAGCAATTGAGGAGAAGAACAACAAGAGGTTGTTTTCCGGAGGAGAGACTCCATCGTCTTCACGCCTGCAACTGAGGTCCCGAAACCACTCGAACCCATTGCAATTGCGATTGAAGAGCAGAGGAGCGGAAGATCTTCAAAACCCTAACCCTAGAACAGAGGAGGAGGAAGATATAAATAAGCACAGAGTTGTTCTTTTTTTTTTTTTTTTTTTTTTATATATATTTGCAGAAGAAGAAGAAATAGAGGGATTTGGTGTTACGTGCGAGAACTTGGGGTGAGCACGGGACGGGATGGGACGAGATATACCCATCTCGTTCATACGGGATTGGGATGGGATGGGAAAAACTTCATCCTGACCTCGTCTCATCCCAAATGGGTTGGGGACGGGACGGGACGGTATCAGCGTGTTGCCTGTGACTGCCGCGAACATTATCATCATATAAGAGCGTGAAAAATAACTTTCTTATATTTAGATATAGATGTGGCATGCAAATATAAGGGTAGCCACTAAATCCCCTAACAATGAAGTCGAGTGGGCTTGACTTTTAGAAAATGACATTATAAATGGAACCAACTAGAGAGTATTGTGTCGGTATGATGGCCTCCCAACTGATTTTACAATTTCATTACTGTGGAAAACAAAATTCATGGTTCCTTGACAAAATGACATTTCATCTTTTGTTAGGGAAGAAATATAGACATATTGGTGATGCTCTAACATATTCATAATGATTTACCATCAATACATATATTGTAATTAAAAAAATTTATTTTTACAGTCCGGGGCATCTCAAATTCTTGACTCCGCCCCTGAATGTTCCCTTCTGAATATGTATTACTCAGTTAATTGTCATTTTTCATCTTCACCTAGGTATTATCAATATTTGGAAGTTAAATAGTTGGAGCCACTTTTATTGGGAATCCAAGCAACAGACTACTATCTTTCTCTTGCTTAATGAATATTTATTTCTTGAAGTAACATTTCTGTTACCACTGCAAACACCATGAATTTCTGTCAATCATCTGTAAGTTTATATGAATAAAAATAAATAAATAAATAAAAATGTTAATAATAAATATTAAAAATAGCTCGGGATTGGCGAGATTGAAAATCTTCATCCCATCCCATCCCATTCTAGATTGGGACAGGACGGGATCGAGATGAAATTATTCAATCACATTAAAACTCGAAAAATCGGGACGGGACGAGATCGAAATCGCGGGATGTAATGTCCACCCCTAGCGAGAACCGAAGAAGTTGAGATTGGAAACAAATGTCAACAAAAACAAAGAGGGTTGGGTTATTACTTATCAGTAGATGGACCACACCACCCACGGCTTCGATCTTTCTCTCTTTGCCAGTGGGAAGGAATCACAGATATATGGATTCCATTTCTCTGCATCCTGATTGGCGCTTTCAAATACACGTTTTTTATCCACACTCCCCTCCACAAGTCTTTATCCCACCATGCCCGCCACACCTCTCTTTCCCTCTTCCTTACATTCATTTTCCTTTTGTATTTTTTATACAAATTTTTCTCAAAAATCATTTTAATACTACTATAATTAGTTATTATTCCAAAATTAGATATTAAACATATTTCTATATAATTTACTATTCCATACTATATTATTCCTTTTCATTAGGAAATAGAATATCCTATTACTTAAAGTATTTTATAGAGAAAAAAATGTGAAAATAATGCTAAAGAGGTGATCAATTTTTAAAATTCCCTTCTTGCCTCAACTTGTCCAAAAAATTAATTGGTGTGTATATATGTATATAGATAATGCAAAAAACTATTGAAAAAAAAATGTATCATTACCACTTAATTTATATCAATAAAGAAATAACAAAACGTAGCGTTGCAACTGTAGTCGGTCATTATTCTTAGTTTTTAGTTCACGTTAACATAGTTGCTCACCAATCATTCAAAAGGTTTGTTGAATGACAAATTTTACGTCAAGAATTGTCGAAAAGAAATAAAATTTTCAGCACTGTTGCCACAACTTGCCTTATTTTTTCATGTTCGAGGCAAAGAAATATTCTTGAAATTTCAGAAAGGATGTCATGGGTCTCAAAAAAAATCAAGACAACATTACCTTGATGACTAGGAATTAATAGCAATATACTAAAACATTTGTGTACTTTCTTGTGTGTGTACGTTAAATCAAATAAACAGATAACTAGAAATATGGAGTGAATTCCACAAATAATACGAGGTTACCATGCTAAATAATAGGTTTTGCTAAGGATACTTGATGAATTTTCCTTGCTAATTCTTTATTTAAGACATGATTAATGTGCATTTCAAGATAACAACACAAGTTGTAGCAAACCATTGCCTTGGGCTGCTTCCTTCAATCATACTTAATCTTTCTTAACAATGATCAAGAAAGATGATGGGCCTTTTCCAGTATTTGAGGTTGGTTTGTCTTGTAAATATGCTTAAAATTTTCTATGGGTGCCACCAAGTCATCCCATTGGTTGAGATAAGATCAGCTCTTAGCCAATGAGAACATGGCTTTGCCCGATCAATCCTTTCCAAATGGCTCTTACACTTAGTATTTAAAAAATATGTAAACATTAGGAAATAAGTGGAATTTAAGTTGTGGTATTTAAGAAAATGTGAACATTAGGAACTAAGTGAAATTCAAATTGTCTAATACTAATTAAGGTAACAAAATTTGTAGACCATCTATTCCACGTGTCATATATTCTATTCACCATTTAAAACATTTGGAACCATATAGCACCTTAACAAAATAATGACCAAAGTTTCTCAAGGTTCTTAAGATAAATAAACAAAAGTAAAAGTAAAAGTAAAAATAAAAATAAACAAAAAAAATCAGATCAACTTCTTCAATTTTCAATTTTTTTGATTTGTAGTTATGATTATGCCATCCAACATATCATGAATCCATCTATAGAGCAATGTTGCAAAAGTATCATTCAGGGATGTTTAGACTTGTTTAACAACAAAAAAGAATATATTTGGACACCTTTTTTAACAAAAAATTAAAGGATTTCATTAATAGCATCGTCTAAGATATATCTTCTCTATGAGCTCTAGATTTAGCAAGAAAATTCATGGCTTGATTCACCTCCTTGTAGATCCTTTTCATTTCAACGCTCGAGAAAAGTCGCAATAATTTTTTGTAGTGCGTTAGTACCTGGGCTACTTACCAAATCAGTTTTTTAATGCTTGAGTTACCACCTGAGAATCAAATTCAATAACAATATTCGCAAAACCATATTGTTGAGTAATTTTGAGATCACAAAGCAAATCTAATGATTTGCAGTATTGTTACTAGTATGCCCAATAATAAAATGTCCATTATGATTGATGATACATCAAAATAGACTGTCATCACAGCCAGTGTTCTAAAAATTGTTAGGCGTTGGGCGGCCGGCGAGCAGGTGCCTAGCGCCCAGAGGCCTAAGCGGTCTTAGGTTTTGTATTATAACTTTAATAATTTACAAAATTTAAGCATAATACCTTATCAATTACATCCAATTTAATGCCAATATACATATGCAAAATTTAAAAACATGAAAAATTAACTATCATGAACAAAATTTATTAAAACTCAAATGACTGAAGTTGGTCACGATGGGTACTTTATATAAAATTGAATTTGTGGACAAATATCCAAACCTACTCTTTTATTTTTCTTCAAATTGCATGAATAACCTCAGTCATGTTTGATAAAATCTACATTAGTAAAATTGGTACCGGCAGATCCTTTGAGAATTCCATTAAGTAATCATCATTTGCTACATTTAGACATATACTGAATAAAAAACAATTAAATAGTTTATTTCTAAAAAAGAGGAAATAAAAATAAAATAAGAACACAATCAGCCTTATTAAAAAATTAAAAAATTAAAAAATTAAAAAATTAAAAAAGTTAAAAAAAAATATCGCCCAGACCGCCTAAAGTCCGCCTAGACCCCGCCTAGGCCGCCCTGAACTGCCCAAACTGCCCGCCCAGCCATTAATCTGGGCGGTTTTCCACATTCTAGCCGATTTTTAGAACACTGATCACAACCATGCACATGGCAGAAAACATCCATCATGAGGATCAAGTACCCCACCTACTAGACCAGCTCATAAAACTCAAGAAGGCAAAACCAATCATAAAAGCCCAAACAGGACCCATTAGAATGAGACGTACTTAAGGCCCAAATCCGGGCCCACACGAGTTATCTCATAAATAAGAGAAATGTTACATAAGAAAAGAGTCGTGGAGGGAGTTATGCATCCACGGACACATCTTCATAAAGGATGAGATAATTATGAAGAATGTCTCCTTCCGTTGCACCTCACATGCTTAAGTCACACGGAGAATTAACCGCGGCGATTCATCATCATCATCAAAGCCCATTCCCGAGATTTTCGGGGTCGGCTACATGAATTTTGGTTCTCCAAGCAATGCGATCTTCCCACATTTCCTCACCTAATCCAAGCTCAATGATATCTTCATTCACCGTCTTCATCCAAGTTTTCAACGGTCGTCCCCTCCGTCTACACCCTCCATTAACTTGCCAATCTAAACATTTTCTAATTGGCGCCGTGCTCGGTCAATTAACCGCGGCGATTATATAAGGTAAAGGGAACAATCGACCAAGATATGCAACTTTAACTGAGTTTTGTCCAAATTTACTTCATTCTTCAAACATAGTTGTTGATTAAGCATCGGAGTGCCTTCAGCCACAAAAAATGTGATCGTTGGCAGTCTAACATTTGTTTTGCAGGTCAAATCTACAAGAGGACGAGATTTGGACACATTAGTTTGGCGTCGTCCGTGGCGAACAACAAATTTTCTTTCTGAAAAGAAGATCCACAGTGACAAAGCTCACCAAAATGTGATCGACGATCGACAGACTGTAAGAATAGATGGAACACGCTACAAAACCTCAACCCAATGACAATCACAGTAACCCTCCTACTGGCAACACTATATCACCAGCAGCTCGCGATCAAGATCCAGCAGTGACCATTGGGCCAATTGCACCCAACAATCAAGATCCACATCTGGGAATAGCTCAGACAACCCAGACATCCGGCAACATCGTTGCTGACCCTCGGTTAGATATGCTTATGATCCAGATGAACCACATGACGATGATGATGGAAAAACTCACTCAATAGCGCATTCAGTCAGTCGACCCTATCCAAACGGCGCCCCAGCAAAACTCTACCAACCGAAACCGAGAAAGCGATGAGGTTTCGGCAGAACTTCAACAGGGAAATCTTGAAAACAATAAGCCTTCGCAGGGTAAGACAACACCAGTGTTCTAAAAAATGGCATAGGCGGCGCCTAGGCGCTATGCATTAGAGAAACGCCTAGATTAATGGTTGGGCGGGGTCTAGGCGGGGTCTGGGCGAGTTTTTTTTTTTTTTTTGAATAAGGTTGATTGTGTTCTTATTTTATTTTTCTTTCCCCTTTTGTGAAAATAAACAATTTAATTGTTTTTTATTCAGTATATGTCTGAATGTAGCAAATGATGATTACTTAATGAAATTCTCAAAGGATCTGCTGGTACCAAATTTAAAAATGTAGATTTAATCAAACATGATTGAAGTCATTCATGCAATTTGAATAAAAATAAAAGTAGGTTTGGATATTTGTCCACAAATTCAACTTTGTATAAAGTACTCATCATGAACAACTTCAGTCATTTGAGTTTTAATAAATTTTGTTCATGATTGTTAATTTTTCATGTTTTTAAATTTTTCATATGTATCTTGGCATTAAATTGGATGTAATTGATAAGGTATTATACTTAACTTTTGTAAATTATTAAAGTTATAATACAAAACCGCCTAGGCCCCTGGGAGCTAGGCACTTGCTCGCCGCCCACCCACCGGTTAGTGTTTTTTAGAACACTGGACTCCACAGAGCGACAGAACACCTGCTGAAATCATGTTCAGGATCGAAGTCACAGATCCCAATGTATTGTATGAACTAGCCAAACTGTCATTTTCTGATGCCCTCATGATAACTCCCATGCCAAAGAAGTCCACCCCACCAAAGTTCGAAGTATATGATGGCACCATCGACCCAACAGACCATTTGCGATATTTTCACCATATGATGGCGTTAAAGGAGACTACATAGTCAATCTTATGGAGAACATTTTCGACTAGTCTTACCTTTACAGCAATGAAATGTTCAACAGCTTACCACTGAGATCAATAGTCTCATTCCAGGCACTAGCCACTGCCTTTATCATAAGATTCATCGGAAGTCAGCGAATGAGGAAATGATCACACTACCTCCTTCACATCAAACATAAGTCTGAGGAGACAATAAGGGAATACGTCACTTATTTCACTAACAAGCTGACATGATCAATGGATGCAACAATGACATGGCCACTGCTACTTTTACCGCCGGGCTGAAAAAATGACAATTTTTTATGCTCTCAACCCGGAACTCCAAAAAAACATGGCAATCTTATTGAAAACAACCCAAAGGCACATTTTTCTCGACGAGAGGAAAACTGTCAAGAAGAAAAATGACCAAGAAAGAGAAAACCACTCAAAGAAACAGGAAAGGAAGGAGGAAAAAATAAGAAATGACGGGCCCCGAGAGGATAGCATTCAGTCAAAGAGGCATCGAAATAATGGAATGACTGAATCCAACCAGCAAGAGTCTGGGAAGCTGCAGTCGGCAAGGCCCAAACACAAGCGGGTAACAAATGTGATGAAAATAACATACAAACCATACACGGCCCTGGAAACGAGCCAGACCGATATTCTGAAATACATGGTGAAATGGGAAGATGTCAACTGGTCACTCAGAATAAGAGGAGACCCAGAAGGAAGAGACAAAAACAAGTATTGTTCCTTCCACAAGGATCACAAGAACTATACTAAAGACTGCTACAAACTAAAAGATGAAATTGAGCATTGGGTTCAAAGAGGATGACTCGATGAATTCACCAGAATGCCAGACAAACAGCTCAGAGGAAAAGAAAAGGCAGATTCCACTACGGGATCAAAAGAACAGCCCAGGGAACTAATATATGCCCTACACCGCATGATTGAAGGGAGCAAAACGATCAACCCAACTGAAGAAGTAGCCAGAAACACCTTTCACTCAAGTTGATCTATATCAAAGTAGGAGTACTAACGTCAAACGAAACAGACAAACCAATTTACCGATTCACAGTAAAAGAACATGGAAAGGCTTGCACCAATCAACTAACACAATTCAAATACCCAACTGACGGATGCAAGCCCAACCCGAATTATCAACGATGAAATTAACGACAACAGACTCGATTAAACCTCTGCAATTGGTGCTGATGTGAGCATGATTAGACAATTTGGCGCTGATTAGAGCATCATTGGATAGTTTAGCACCGATGTGAGCATGATTGAACAATTCAGCAATACTCAGTTACCGAGTCAGAAAACACCTCGAGTCCATTAGCTACAATAACATATCCAACAGACGATGGAGCAGATCCAATAGCAAATCCGATGACTTGAAGATATAGGCGTTGCGAGACAAATCGACAAAGATGTATATCTCTAACAATATGAGGATCGACTTCAACCAAGCAAAGGTCAAAAGGATGAAGCAAAACATTCTACAATCTAGCGTAACTTTTCAAGAAGAACAACCATTAGGGTTGGTCACAATTCGATAAAGGAATCAATAAAATTACAAGTTCGAAATCCCCGTCTTACGCATGAACAACATAATAAAGGCATCAAAACTCGACAATACAGAACAATCGACATATCAAGCCAAAAGAAATCAGGACATGAGTCGGATATATATAATAAAATTCTGGTCTAATCAACCACGAAGTAAAAGTTGGACGAACGAACAAACGTTGATGCATTATTTTAGTAGCACACAACTTAATACACTGTTTTGTGATTGTAGTATAGAAAAAGTAGGGATAGTTTTGGATCGGGGATTAGAGGGTTTGCCAACTAGCACTAAGAATAACTAAAAGACAACTAACAACCTAATTAAGTAAATATTGGAGGATTGGATTTTCTAAGTTAAACTATGAAAATAACTACGAAAATTACTGTAAAGATAATAAAACTAAAAGGATGGCAAAGATGAGAAAATAGCTAAGGGTTATCTCCACACACCAAACATATTTTCATAAATCAATCTTCAATAACCACTTGCTAATCATGAGAGACAATGCTCAAGATTAACCGTGATCAGCACTGCATTAATCTTATTATTTTCTCAAGTTCGTTGAATTAAACTTAGCGTCGCTTTCAAACTATTCTTATCATGCTATCTAATCAGGAATCACAAGTTAGATAAACAATTTGAGATCATTAAGTTTTGTGGAAAATATGAACACTGACTAGGCAATTACAAATATGATCAGCATCTTGTTCTTACCTAGGTTTTACCTAACCTTACCAACGTTCCTTGGTATTAACTTGTTATGAGTACAAGTTTGTAACGATTGGGTGAAACTCTCTTATACTCTAGCCCAGATCCTAGCATGCTTACTAAATTGGCAACCTTAACAAACATACAAAGAAAAGTTCTTTATAAAGCCGTTAAGCAAAACACAATCACTAATAGCAAGGAAGATAAAATTCAATTAATTTATAAAACACATGTTTGGGGCTTCGAATCCACCCCTAAGTAAGAGGAGTTTAGCTAGACATATTAATTATGTTCAAACAGTAATCCATAATCAAATATCAAACTAAAATAAGTAAAGAGATGAGAAGAAACAAAACACTGTCGCCGTGTGTGGTGGTAGAAAATGACCCCGTGGGTGCAGATAGTGCGAAGGAAGTGATTTAGTGATTTAATTCTCTTTCCTTCCTCACGATTTTTGTTGTGTCAGTGAACTTGAAGAGGGGACGACGGCGGTTGCAGGCGAGAGGAAGACGATGGGTTTAGGGTTGTGGCTGCGATGGATGAAGGGTTGTGGCTGTGATGGATGAAGTGTTATGGCTGTGGATGGGTTTGGGGTTGGCTGCGATGGATGAAAAGGGACGACGAGATGAGGGAATATGATGGTGGCGATGGGGTTTCTAATGGCAACAAAGGGGATGTGTCTGGGTGTTGTGAAGGAGAAGGGATGATGGTAGCTTTCGATCGGATGTGTGAGGCGTTTGATTGTGATGAGGGATGCGTGAGATGGGTGGAGGCTTGTTGTGGCTATGATTGCGAATGCGAGGATGTGTGGTTGTTGCGGCTGTGATGAGGAGGTTGTTGCTGGATGATGAGGAGGCTGTGGTTGCAAGCATCCTTGCTTTAGTGCAGGTATTGTCCCTTTTATAATTGTTTTCTTCTCGGTTTCCTTCCTTGCGTGGTTTCCTTTTGCAATCAGTATTTCTAAATTGCCAATTTGCTTCACTTAGCTTCTATTTTGGAATCTTGTAATTGGAAACCTACACAAACACGAAAATAGCAATTAGTACCATAATTAACAAGTAATAGCCAAAAATATATACAGAAATATGGTACTAAAAATAGCCTAATTATGCTCCTATCATCAACTTAATTCAAAGGGCTTCGGATCGACTAGTACGTCAAACCAACAAAGTGAAAGTTGGACAAACAAGTCAACTTAATTAAAAAGCAACTTCGAATTGACTAGTACATCAAACCAACAAAGTGAAAGTTGCATGAACGAGTCAACTTAATTCAAAGAGCTTCAGGTCGACTAGTACGTCGAACCAACAAAGTGATAGTTGGACAAACAATTAAACTTAATTAAAAAACAACTTCGGGTTGACTAGTATGTCAAACCAACAAAGTAAAAGTTGGACGAACGAGTCAACTTAATTCAAAAAGCTTCGGGCCGACCAGTACGTCGAACCAACGAAGTGAAAGTTGGACGAACAAGTCAACTTAATTAAAAATCAACTTCGGATTAACTACTACGTCAAACTAATGAAGTGAAAGTTGGATGAATGAGTCAATTTAATTCAAAGAGCTTCGGATCGACTAGTACATCAAACCAACGAAGTAAAAGTTAGACGGACAAGTCAACTTAACTCGGAGAACCTCGAGTCGACTATTACATCGAACCAACAAAGTAAAAGTTAGAAGAACAAGTCAACTTATTTAAATAAAGAACCTCGGGTCGACTATTACATTGAACCAACGAAGTAAAAGTTGGAAGAATAAACCAACTTTCTCATAAAAGCTTTGAGATAACCAACACAAAGTCGAGATGGAAAAATCAACTTGCTCGAATAAGCTCCAACACATCAGGATGAAAGGATAAAATCAACCCACTTCGAGGCAACCAACGCGTCAAAGCATAAAAGTAGCCATAAAAGAATTCGGATCAAGAAATTCATACATAATCAAGAAATTCAGACATGATCAAGAACGTACCTATAAAAGCTCCATGGAAAATCAATAAAATCAAACTAGAGATACGCAGTGCAACTTATTTAGACAACTAACTCACCTAAAAAAGGTATAAGCAACATGCAACGAGTCAACAAGACAAATTACGACTATGAAAAAATAAGAATATTAAGGAGAATTTTTTTTTCTCTTATTAAAACTATTATATTACATTCGAAGAAGAAGGTAAAGGAGTAAGAGATAAAGCTGAGGCAACCATAACATCATTGGTGACGTCATCTGATGAACGATAGGCAGCCAAATCATTGGCAGGAGCTCTCTCTTCAAAATGAGATGGAAGCAATGGTTCTTCAACCACTGGATCACCCAAAGAACTCATAATGTCTTTGTCACCATCTTCATCTTCAAATGTATGATCAACCAAGTGACAATACTGGGACAAATCAACACCAAGCCCCTCGATATAGTCAAGAAGCTCAGTCCATCCATCAATGATTCGCTTCCAATCAGCCACCTCAATAATGCGAAGCCTATTGTGACGAAAGCAAATTTGTTCATAGCCACAATAAGTCGTCCTTCAGCGGTGGTAATCATCGCGGAGGTATCTGCCTTGACCTCATCGAGCGCAACCATTAATTGCTCCATCCTTTTCTCAGCAACGTCGTGATTGATAGACTGCTCAACAATGACACATGCAGCCTCATCATGAATTGCCCTCTCGGCAGACAACTCCCTCTCCACATCATGTAAGCGTGCACAAAAACCATCCAAATCGGTTATCAAATACTCGAGCTCAGTTGCAGACTGATCCCATGTGCCCTCCGCCTCAATCCATGAGGCTCGAACAACCTCGACCGCCTTCTTCTGTTTTGCACATCGCTCTTTCAACACGTCAGATTGACAAATGACGTGGAAAAACACCAACAACAACACTGCGAACTTCCTCCCCAGATAAGCCACTTGATTATGACTAGCTTGGTAATCCGAGCCCATTATCCCTGCATAAATGAGATGATTCATCCCATCCATTATCTGTCTAAGGTCATCATCAAGATGAAGGCCTGGATCCAACACATGCATCAAAGGTCTCTTCATCGACCTCCTGTGCCATTCGTTGATCAACCTATGTGCACCATCCTGCACATCGAGCTGGGTAAACCAGCAAAACTTCTCATCCGACTTAACGTGAATCTCTTCATGGATAGGTTCCTTCTAACTAATCCGCTAATGAAGGATGCAGGAATCCGAAAGCATGGAGGAACCACCTCCAATGGCCGGGAGATAAGGTGGAACGACAGAAAAACAATCCTTGCCCTTTTGCTACATAGTAGTCACAGCAAAAGCGGAACAGGTGGTAGCATAAACGGGGGAAGAAAAACTTAAGTAGACAGGAGAAGGTAAGACCTCTACCGCATTGTGTCAACATGAGTAGAAGGGGATTGAGGAGACCACACCTCAAGAACTCGACTGTGATCATCATTGGAAAACTGCCAGTTGGAATATCTTATCATCAATGGCTCTAAGATCATCACTAAAACATTCGGTAGCGTTGAGCCCACCATATGCAGAAAGAAGCCTCTTTTCATTATCATCCAAAGGGCAAATATTCTTTTTTCAATCCTCTCCAACGCCAACCTTATCTCTTCAGCCTCCTCTAGAGATAAGTGATCCTCCCTTGCAGGCTCCCTATCAACAGAACTCGAATAGGGAACAGCGCGACAAATAGAGCCGAGGATTCATTTCCTTTTCGGAACACAGTTAGAACTTATAAACAATCGCTTCGATGGACTAACAAGCCTCAAGAATTTTCTCTTCCTAAAAGTTGGGCTAACAATGCCAACGCTAACAAGAGCATCGAGATCCGTAACATCCGAGCTCACTTTCCCATCAACGACAACATTACCAATGCCAAAAGAAGCAGCGAGGGCAGCAATCTTGTCACGACCCGATCCACATGAAACAATATTGTCCGCTCTAGGCCCAACCTAACTACCCACACGGCTTTAAAACGCGTTATTTCATGTAGATCCAAACTCGTACATATATAGCACATCTCCATCCCTCACCCAGGCGATGTGGGACTATAACACCGAGGTAGCCTGCCAGCCTCTAAGCCCGCCCACACTTGGTAGCCTGCCAGCCTCTTGAGCCCGCCCACACATGGAGCTGCCAGCCTCAGAGCCCGCCCACTCAGGGTATTACAATCCACCCCCTTAGGGCCCAACATCCTCGTCGGCACACTTTCGGCTGGGTCCAGCTCTGATACCAACTGTCACGACCCGATCCACATGAAACAATATTGTCCGCTCTGGGCCCAACCAAAGTCGTGCGGGTAGTTAGGTTGGGCCCAGAGCGGACAATATTGTAGGTAGGGCCCAACCAACCTCTGATATCATCGTTCAGATTATCAAAGCACGCAGGAGAACGAAGAAAGCAAATATTTTTGGTCACCAACAAACCAACCACCGAGTGCAGTCTTAACAATCAAAGAAATACCAGAAAGGATGGCTCTCGCATATGTGGAAACCATAACCCTCCAACCGTTAGGGTCCATCTAAGTGGAGGAATGCCCAGAAAATATAAATATGTCCAGAATAACTCTGGTGCTGGAAATCGAAGGTTGGATTGAAACATGCTCGAGTAGAACGCAATATACCCCTTTCTCGAATGACAAAACCTATCACTCAGCCGGGGTAAAATGATATCAAATCGAGAAGGTAAAGAATAGTCAGAACACACTATCCAGCGTCGCCTGAGAAACCTTTTTGAGAAAGAAGTGAGCTTCACAGATAGCAAGCTGTTCACCATCCAGTAAATCGCTGGCAGGCATCATGAACGAACAAGAAAAGAAGAAAAATGAATAGGGAAAAAAGAAACCCTAATTTCAAAGATAGCGTAAAGAGGAAAATAAACCCGTCACGTCCTCTTTTACAGAGCCAAACATCGAAGAAATTGCTCATGGGATGACGTGCGGGATATGATGGCACACGAAATCCCAAAAAATGTGTGTGAAAACAAAAGGATAAACAAGAAATCGAAACACCAACTAAGTGAAGGTCACTGACAAACATTAAATATAAAGCAACGAGGGAAATGAAGGTCCAACTGTCACGAAGTTAGTAGCTACGTCAGCATACCAACTAAGGGGGTAGTGGCTGATGATACATCAAAATAGACCGTCATCACAGCCATGCACGTGGCAGCAAACATCCATCACAATGATCAAGTACCCCACCTACCGAGTCAGCTCATAAAACCCAAGAAGGCAAAATCAATCACAAAATCCCAAACAAGGCCCATCAGAAGAAGACGTATTTAAGGCCCAAATCCAGGCCCGCACGAGTTCTCTCATAAAGAAGAGAAATGTTACGTAAAAAAAGAGTTGTAGAGGGAGTTACGCCTCCAAGGACACATCTTCATAAAGGAGGAGACTGTTATGAAGAACATCTACTTCCGTTGAGGCTCACATGTTTAAGTCACGTAGAGAATTAATCGCGACCATTATATAAAGTAAAGGGAACAATCGACCGAGGTATGCAACTTTAACTAAGTTTTGTCCAAATTTACTTCCTTCTTCAAACAAAGTTGCTGACTTAAGCATCAGAGTGCCTTCGGCCACCAAAAAGATGGTATTTGTCAGTTTAACATCTGTTTTGCAGGTCAAATCTACAGGAGAACGAGATTTGGACGCATCAATGATCACGAAGGACACTACCAATTCCTGTTTCGCCTGGATTACCCATGCTAGACTCATCAACATTAAGAGACAATGTTGCAATGTTATGATTATGCCATCCAACATATCATGATTTGATGTTTTCCTTGTAAAAAAAAATCATGAATCCATCTACAGAGCAATATGTTGCAAGAGTATCATTAAGGGTTGGTTAGACGTGTTTAGCAACAAAAAAAAGAAGATATTTAGACTCTTTTTTAACATAAAATGAAAAGATTCCATTAATAGCATAGTCTAAGGTTACGCTAGACCCATCAACATTAAAAGCCAATGTTGCAATGTTATGATTACGTCATCCAACATATATCATAAATCTATCTACAGAGCAATGTTGCAAGAGTATCATTAAGGGATGTTTAGACTTGTTTAACAACAAAAATAGGATATTTAAACTCTATTTTTTAATAGAAAATGAAAGGATTTCATCAACATTAAGAACCAGCACCACTTTAGCCCCACATTGTTTGGCTTAAATAGACTTTAGGCCAATGATGAGGTTTTGACCCTAAATTAACAAATCCATATTTGGGCATGTCTAACATGTTATTTTACCCAAAAATAAATGATGTTTTAAACTTTATCACATTTTCATAATAAATAGTCAAATGGATGTTTGTGTTCTTCAGATTGCTTGGATTATAAAGAGTCCAACCCATTTATATGATGTTATTGTTATGCAGGAGTCGTAATTGCTATATTTTTCTCATTGGCATGTTAATCAAATTTGTGAATCACCGAGGTAGAGATTCGCTAAGAGGATTAATGGGTAGTGGCTACCATCTGCAATCAACATAGTTATTTTCCAATCTAACATAGGAGTTCCTTTGTTTTGATATGCAGTTCTTGGAGATACAGATTCATATTGCACTTGGTGATGCTATCACACTATCACAAGCTGATGGGGCAAGCTCGTGCCATGGGCTTGTCCTTCAACTGCTTGAACCATAGATGTGACAAGCCTTTGATACGTACAATAGTGAATTGATCTTTCTACTAGTGTAGCATACTTCAAGTTCCTTTCGGACCACTTTTTTGTCGGACATAATGATAATCAACTTCCAAATGTTGCCAAAAGTGGCCAGGTTGGTTGGCTAAGGCGTTGTTGGTTTAATCCCCATGTCTTGGGTTCGATACCTACCAGCGACATGGGGTGGGAGGGTTTAAGGGTAATAAAAAATTTATTCCAAATGTGTCATCCTTAAACAAAATTTTGGATTTGATGCTAAATAAATTGATCAAGTTGATGTCACTTCAAATAAGGGGAATATTCAAGAAAATTTCAAATATCTAAATAAATAATGGAGCTAATAAATTTCAAGGCGGCGTTCAAATTACAAAGCCAAAAGTACCATGGACTGACCAAATTCAAATTGCATAGTAGATTTGAGTGTAATCGACTAAGACTACTTAAATTAAAAAAAATAGAATGATAGTCGACTATGGCTATGGTTCAGTGATCGTCTGGACGATCTAGTTGTTCTGACGAAGTATTCGTTTTTATTAGATGTGACAAGAGAGAAGTTGTATAAAGAATATTATACTATGGTATCAATCTCATTGGCCTATTCTAACTTGGAAAATTTGATAAGTTTTGAAGAGAGCAAAAATAACATTTTGAGATAACGATTCAACTAAGAAGAAGAAGAAGAACACTAGCTTTCTTTCCAAGTTCAAGCGAGAGAATTATTTTCCAGATCTCCAACTTTGTACTTATTTTTAGTGTGTTTCAAAGAAAAGAAAGATGGTTCCTAGGGCTTGTGTTGTGAGCTTCATTTAGAAAAAAAACAACTTATTTGTGTGAGATTTATGCCTTAGAGAGAAAATTCTTTGTTCCTCACCCCAAATTTTCATTTATATGGGTGAAAAATCTCATTTTTAATTAAAATCTATAAATAAAAAAAAGGTGAGATTTTGAGCTCAAACCTTCTATAATCCGTCTAATTGAGAAACACTGCCAAAGAGCCAAGTTGAGTGTTTCATTAACTTGCAATCCATGTTCTTGTGAGAACTTGAAAGACCTTGCGAGGTTGTGGAGTGTATTTTTGAGACTTGATTTCTTGTTAGAGTAAGTTTTGTACTTTGGTTCATGGAGAATATAATGAGATAGCTTGTGGCGTGCACATCCTTCCACCGAGGAATAAACCAATTGAAGCCAATCAAACCTCAGTTTAAGTGAACCTCATTCTGTGAGTTGTTGTATTATTTCTTACTCTTTATCTTTTTATTTTCACTTATTCATGCTTGCATACTTTAATGTTTGATATTAGTTATTTATTTTCTACTTGCATATTTTAAAAATAATTTTTGTTTTTCACCCCTAAACCAACCTATCTTTGAAGTACTTTTAATTGGCATTTGAGTTAGAAAATTGGTCAAACAAACCCAAAATAGTTAGAGCTACGAAGATTTTGTGAGACGCCTTTATTTTAACCATTCTCCCACAAACTTTTTCAAAGTCTCTAGTCTCATTCACCTAGTCTTAACATACTTTCACACAAGTGGAATGACGATCATAAGGGTTGCCTACAAAGTATGCATCTAAGCATGCTCCTATTTTAGTGAATCGGGTTGTTAAAACAAGCCATGATCATTGGTGTTCTTGAGATAATTTAAAATACATTTAACTGTATTATAATCACGAGTCGTAGTTGGCCAGTGCATGAATTAAATACATGATTAACCCGCAAGCAAAATAGAAGGTCGTTCAATCATTAAATATCAGAGAGAACCTACCATACTTATATATTTAATGGCGTAGGGAATAACTTCTTCATCATAATACTCAATTTCTTGTTAGTCTGAAATGGAGAATACATCGGTTTAACATCCTCAAATTATGTTCAATGTAGCAAATCAATGGTGTACTTGGTTTGAGCTAGATATAGTCTGCCATTGCCAAATGTGGCCTCAACCCCAAGGAAAAATATACAAAGGCCCTAAGTTTTTCATTAAAACTATTTGTTGAGGCGATGAACGAGTTCAAGTTACACAATAAGTGTTATTGCATGCGATTAAGATGTCACCCATGGAGATAAACAAAATAACAAGCAACTCCCCTTTCTGAAAAGTGAACAAGGAATAGTTAGCTTTGAATTCTTAAAAACTGAGATCCTCTAGACAATCTAAGAAACATTTGAACTAGGCCTGAAGTGCTCGTTTCAAACTATATAAAAACTTGTGAAGTTTGCTTACGTAGTTGGGAAATTTTGGATCACTGAACGTGAAAGTTGTCACGTATAGATCTATTCACATAATAGTCCATACAAAAAGGCGTTTTGCACATCTAGCTGATGAATAAGCCATTTGTAATGAACAACCAAAACAATAATGATGTAAATGTAGAATGTTTCACAACCATACTAAACGTCTCGATATAATCAAAACCTTCTTATTGATGTACATTGTTTTCTACAAGCCTGGCCTTATAAGTTCGACCGATCCATCCATATACCTTCTTTTAATATCAAAAACCCATTTACTTGGTAAAATGTTCATATCATAGCAAGGAAGTACCAAAGACCAAGTACAATTCCGTTGCAAAACATTGAACTCAATTTCCATAGCATGATGTCACTTGACCGGTTTAAGGGCTTGATGTTGTACAAATATTAACTAATTAATAAGCTTCTAACTATACGTTTTAACTAGCAAGTGCACAAGATCAAACAAATAGTATAGATAGCAAGAACAAAATCATTCCCACAAGGATTAGATTAATTGTGTTTAAAACAACTTTCCTAACACTAATACTTCAAATCTAATTATTAATTGAATATGAAAAAATAATGAGGAAAACTAAATTTAAAACTAAACAAGTTCAAATAATGAGAAAAATAAGTTAGGGATTCGATGTCCACCACTAGTCATCTTCTTTTAAATAACGACATGCACAATGATACAAACTAAATTTCAATGCTGAAATTTTGCTAACCTAAGGGTTTGGATGTCTACTCCTTAAGCTATGGATTTCGTAAACAACGAATTAGGCATTGGTGTCTACTTTAACTCTTTTCATTCTCAAAGTAATGGTATACTAAGTTGCACCGTAAAAACGCATAAATCGATGGAAATCGACAAAAACCCAAAACCCAAAACATGATATCTATTTCGGTCATTCATGTTGATTAATTCCAAGAACCAATCTTGCTTTGTTTTTTTGTCACTTAGCATAAGAACAAGTCTCATTTATCTAAATTTACCCATTTAACAATCCTCATAAAAATCATGCATATGGTGATCAAGCATAAACAAATCCATATGAAGGGTAAAATAAAATCAGAAATTACTCAATTGAGCTTCATAAAAATAATGAACAAGGCATGTCAAAATTCTCAAGGAGTCATAACTAGTACGTCAATTATCCCTAACTAAATGTTAGTTACACATAATGCAGGCAAAATTGGTTATTTAAATAAAGCATTGGAAAGTAGAAGAAATAAGCAAACCGAACTTTGTGGTGGTAAGAGAGAATGTCAAGGTGCAAACAGTGGGGAGAAATTCAAACTCTTTTTTTTCCCGTCCTTCTTCTTCCCTACTTCAATCCGCAAATAGAGCACCAACATACCTTATTCTTTGTCTTCACACAACAACAACAAAGTAATGACCACACAACAACAAAACATCAATCACACAGTTCACAACCATCACAAATCGCAACAACAAAGTTTTTCAAGCCAGCAGCCACCAAAATCAATTGAGTTAGATAGCCATCTTCTCTCTGTCACCTCTTTGCATTCTTCACTTCACGAATCAACAAGGATAGATCACGCAACAACTTCTTCACGCTCCATTCTTCTTCAAAAATCAGCTCACGCAGGGAGGAAATGTTCATGCTAGAGAGATGAAGCCCAAAGAGATCGCTCCTGTTATTTGTTCAAGCAGCCACAGATGAAGCACTCGCTTCTGTCTCCTTCACGAATCGCATCAGTTCAGAAAGAATTTTCAGCCAAGGAGAAGAGAGTTATTCACGCACAAGAAGATGAGAGCAATTACAGCCCCTTCTTCTCCTTTTAATTTTTTTTCTTTTTTTAATTTCACTCCCTTTCCTAACTGGTTTCGACCTAAAATTCTCCGTGAAACCGAGTTTCCATCTTTAACTAGGTTTCCTTCTTTTACGATCCGCCCTTGCGCATGAAATCAATTCTTAGCATATTATTAAAGTACATGCCAAATACCAAAATACACGTCATGTAGCTAACTACAAAATTATTATAAAAAATATTTGAACTAACCAAATAATCGAACAGATGCAATTAGAAAAATGATGTCCGCATTGCACTTTTATGCACTCATCACTCGACTAAAACAAATAGGTTCAATATTTTTGTCAAACACCAATTGAATAACATAATTATGGCTAGGCTTATCAACCCCTAACCTTGCTCTTTGTAAACATGGAATAAGATGAATATCTAGTGTTTTTGTTTAGAGCATATTCAATTGGCAAAATGGTTTGAGGTGATTTGGCAGTGGAGAATGGGGGAGATGTCATGTTGTGTAGAAGTAGGGGATGATGGTGATTGAGACAATGAAGGCTATAATGGTGGTAATGAAGGGTGTAATGGTAATGGTTGATTGTTTGTTAATGAAAAGGGTATGAAACTTGGGTGGGGAAATTGTATTTTATGATAGAAAAATACTCATTTCGAATATAGGCACAAATGAGTCTAAAATGGTAGCTGTTGCAAAAATTTTGTTAGTATATTCTTGAAATGGGAAAAAGTGTTCACCAAATACAACATGACGTGATAAATGGACACGACCTATTGTTTGATCAAGACAACAATAACTTGATGATTGAAAGAGAGAGTAACTTAATAATACACATCTCTTGGATCAAAATTGCAATTTATTTGTGTTGTAGGGTCTTCGATAAGGAAAACAATAACAACCATAGACTCGAAGAGTGTCATATGCGGGACTTTTGTTAAAAAAAAATCATAAGTGAAAATATGTTTCGAAACCCGGGTTGGAAGACAGTTAATCAAATACAGAGTAACAATGAAATGCATCAACCCAATAAGTAACACGCATATTAACATGTGCAAAGAGGGTTAGACCGGTTTCAATATATCTATGTTTCCTTTTTGCTAAACCATTTTGTTGGGTCATGTCCATTTATCACATCATGTTATTCATTTCAACGATATGTCTATGTTTCCTTCCTTTCTGTTATCCCATGATTAGCTAAATATCGTTGATTGTTATGTTTCTTATATTTAACTCCACCGTCTATGGTGGAAAACAATAAAATTTTAACATGTAATTTAAAATTTATAATGATATCAGACACCCAATGTTTAAATTGCAATGAAAAAATCCACGAATATCATGAAAAGTCATCCGTAAACAATAAATGATATTTTGATCATTTGATAGAAGAAACGGGATAACATCCAACATTAAATGTAAAGGATTGTTAGAAGCTGAATTTGACAATTGGAAAAGCAAGTTGATACTTTTTCTTAAATCACATGAATGACAAAACGAAAGTAAGTTGATTTCTGAATAGGAAAATTTTTATTAGATATAAGTTGCAAGAGTGTGCTTAAGAAATGATGGTCGAACCTAGAATGCCAGACTTGAGCAGCAACACAAACACAAACGAAAGCAAATGGATGACCCGATTTTGTAGACATTTGATTGTGGGTGTGCATCATATAGAGAAAATTATCACTATTTTCATAGAAAATCATCCTCTCCAATTTTAGGTCATTCACATAGAAACAATCAATGAAGAAGGCAAAAAAAGTTCCAATAATTATCTTGTGTAAATTGATGAACATAAATAAGATTTGTAGCAACAACATATGTGCAATGAAGGATATATTTTAGTTTGAAAGAAGATGAACTCTGAGAAATTTTAGATGAGCCATTGTGTGAAATATTCAAACTTGCACAATTACCCACTGCTATTTGATTTTTCCTATGATATTCATCATGAAACACAAAATTAGCAAATTGTATAGTGATATACTTTTTGATGTTCCAGCATCCAAAATTCATATGGTAGGATTATTGTTGACGTTGAATTATGCAAAAGGTGTTGCGGCAGGAGTCATAACACTAAGATTTTTAGTATGAAAACATCATTCATAAACCTAATTCATGAGTTGATAGTAATCAATGGTAGTTATGCCAAGGTTAGTTACAAAATCTAACAAGCAGGTGCATTGGCTTTGGCTTTTGAATACCCATAGTTGGAGGTCGTATTGGTTGAATCATGATCATGACCATGACCAAGACCACTACCTCGCATGAAAGCACCACGATTATTCATAGAACCTCTTGTTCTATGAGTTTTTTGACAACATGTTCAGTTGGAGTTGTTGCCAGTGCAGGGATTTCGTGCTTTGAGGCTCATTTCGATGCGTGGGAGAAACATCACAAGATCATCATAGGAAATCAAAGTTTCTCGTGCCTATGCGAAACTCACGGTGGCTTCAATTTCAATAGTAAGATCATCATCAATAGTTATCAATTGGTTTGATCCAAACAATAATAGCAACAATATGATTTTTTTTTTCCTCAAATTCAGTAATAGGGAGACCATCTCCTTTCATCATAAATAACTTATTTCACAAATATATAATGTGATTCTGAGCCATACATCTTCTCCAACGATCTGACATAGGACATCCTTTATATATAATTAAAAATCAGCTGGTGCAGCCAAGTCTGAAAATGAATAAGTTTGTTGCGACGACATCAACTATGTTTGACTTGGTCAACCCTGTCAAATCAATGATACAGTGAATGTCAAAAAGTCATTATCTACAACTTTAATTCTAAGTCATAGGCGAAATAGTATTAAGAAGTATATTAGTTGTGTAATTATTTCTTTTCTTTTTTTCGTTTTTGGATTTTGTGGTTTATTTAAAAGTGCCTCTAAAAAAAAGTCTAAATAGAGTTTTTCCTAGTAACAAGTCATAACGAAATTATCTATATAAGGAGCTCTAAAACAAGGGATTTGTATCGAATTATCAAATCAATAGTATTATTCTTAGCTTTATTCAAATTTATTTCTTTTCTTTGTGGATTCAAGAGTTTTCTTCCTTGAAGATTCAAGGTTTATTTGTCTCTTCATTATTTACGATATTTATGTTTTGTGTGATGAAGTAAACAAGCAAGAACCAAGCTCCAAACAAGATTATTTGCTATTGGCTCTAATTATTTGCTTATTTGATTTACATTGTTTTTTAGGAAACCATGAAGTTTGTGACACATTGCAAAGTATATGAGACCGCCACAATAATTGCAAAGTGGGCACGATTTTCCTATGTGACAGTTACCAAACTTAGCACCTTTTGGTGGATTAGAGAAATTCCAATTGGATTGTAAATAACGATTTGGGTGAAATTTGGAACAAAGTGTTAAGGATTGCAGCATCTAGAACCAGAATGGATAAATCCTGAATTTCTTGTTGTTTTTCTTCTTGACGTAAAAGATAAATCTTGAAAAAATGGGTCCATGAAAAGAATTTGGAAACACATAACAGTAAAGAGTCATGAAGCCCTTGCAAGAACTCCATTACTTGATCTTGTCGGGAGCTATGTTCAACAACTTTTCTATGTCACAAGTTCATGGTTAATCTATGTAAGTGAGTTCAACTCATCCCATAGAGACTTTGGATTAACTCACCCCATACAAACTTTGGATTAGTGAAATAAACATAGATAAAGTCAATTTTTTTTTAAAGAAGCAATGAATTATCTCAACTGGTAAATATTGGGTACATTTTGTTTAAGAAAAATGCTCATGAAGACCCCTCATATGTCAGGAGCGGTGTCCACGTAAATAATGTTGTTATGAACCTTGATCGAGACTGATCGAGTTAAGGATCTACCATTAGTGCAAATTTAGCGGCATTAATTGGAAGGCTTCTCAATGAAACCATTGACAAGCCAGACTAATTTTTAGCACGTAGAGCCACGATGACCCCGTGAATGCATGTCCCAAAATTATATTTTGACTATGGAGGAGAGATGACAACATTAGGGCTATACAAGAGATATGCTTGAGACATATTTTCCGTAACAGATGAGCACTGAAAAGTCTTTGAGATCAGTGTTTTAGATTTTCTAGCAAATAATACTAGGAAGAGATCAATGTTTCGGATTCTCCAACCATTAATTTCAGGAATATTAACAAAGTCTAAAGAATGAATAATGAAGACAAAAGAAAGTCACGCGTTTCAAGTAGTTTTATTTATGTGACATCATAAGAAATACTACAACAGATGTAGGTTCATGACTTAGATTTATGACTTGCATAAGATGCATGTCTTAGTAGATTGTCTTAAGGACTTATTTAAAACACACGTCATAAACCATATCCTCATAGAAAAATAACGACTTACATTATTGGGACATCCTAAAAAGCAAGTTGTGATAGCTCTTAAAAATGAAATGGCAGAAATAAATCCCGTGTTGATTACTAAATTCCATCTCAAAACAAAAGGTGAGAACATGGAAAAGGATAAGTGGAGCCTCTCTTCGAGCGGAGAAATCAGAGCCAATAGCAAATAATCTCCCCTCTCTATCTTTTTGAGAAACTTGTCATTTTTATTGTAACCTTAACTTTCTTTCTAAAACCCCTAATAAACAGAGCGAGTATATGAAAAACCTTAACAAAGCCAAACATGGTTGAAGTCTCCTCTCCGTGTTCTAATGGTAACGCCATTAAGTGTGTCAACACCAACACTATATGGTAGCAAAATTCTCCCCCATCCAACTGACGGACAACTCCATTACATCATTTGAGATACCAGAGTCCTTGTTGTTGATCGATCCATTTCATTTTCAGGTACATTCTTCATTGTTTATCTGTTTATATGCTCAATTTGTTATATCATTTTCCGATTCTTCATTTTTGGTTTAGTGAGCGTTGTTTGACTTGGATTATACAAACCTTTTGATATAGATGCGAGAGTTGTGTGAATCGTCAGTGAGTCTGCAATGTTAATTGCCAAAGGGAGATATATACACTTTTGTTTCGACTCTAAGTCACGATTAGAACTTTAGTTGAGAAGGAATTTCCATGATCTCAAAGATATCTGTCAGCATGATGAACAAGCGGCTAAGGATTCGAAAGACGTTCGCCATCAATCGAGGTTTGCATTTGTTGATTTTTATGGTTCTTTTTTGTTATCTGTCCTTGGTGGTTTTGTAAAATTTGCTATAACAAAATGTTTGATTTTTGTAATCAGGTGGTTTTGGTGTTTGGTGATTGAAGAATTTCGGGATATCATGGTGAAATCATGCTAGTTTTTCATCTTTCTCACAATACCTAGACATTTTTTTTTTAATCAAAAGTTCAATCCAACTAGAAGTGCCACATCTAGTTGACTTCTTTCTATTGTTGTTTAGGGAATTATTCAGAAGTCAAAAGCAAAGAAATCTAGATAAACAACATTTAACCAATAAGATGTGGCACTTTAAGGAGGGAGTAGCTCTCAACCAAGCTAAGTAAAATAACTCGTGAAACGAAGTGATCTATCATTCTCTATATTTTGTGTTGTGCTGATTTGTGGCGACTTGCAAGGAATCTTTTATCAGATTATTAGAGTTCTAAATTTGGATTGAAAAACGTTTAGTTATTGTTTTTTTTTACTTTTTTTACTTTTTTTTTTATTTTTTTTCTTTAGAACACGTTCTGCCATTCTAGGATTTATATGAAACTTCAAGTTCTCTATGTGCAATTTAATACTATACATTATAACTGGGATGGGAGATTGATCAAGGAAGTCCCAATCCAAGTAAATATTACTTTAACTTTCTCATTATGTATGCATTTTCTTTTCCTCTTCCTTTTGATTATTGCTTGGATTTATGTACTTGGTAGTTTATAAGATTAGTTTCTTGCTTTAAGATTGTAGTTTTTTTTTTTTTATTGAAGATTAAAAAGTTCACGAATGAAAGATGTATGAAACGTTTTGTCTTGATTTCATTTCTAAGTAGTGGAGATAAATAGTCCAACAAATTTTTTTTTTGCTGGTGTTTGGTTTATATAGGTATGTAAGGCTAATTGTGTAAGGGTCTTTAAGGTTGGTTGTACACTTTTTATTGAGTTAATTTTTTTCTTTCTTATGGAAGACATGATATGTAATAACTTAGAACATACATTTGTAATCTTTTGAGTTTTAATTAGCATTTGATAAGTATAGTTTGGTATAGGATTTAGGCTGGCTGGTATGATGGTTTATTCTATGACTTTTAAGTTCTTAAGTTTAACTAGTATCACAAGCTCACCTCACATTCCCACCTCTTTGCTTGATTTCCCATACCAACTTACAAGCCAAAAGCAAGTCCAACAATTCCTCGGCATAGCAAATTACATGGTAGATTTGATTCAAGGTTTGAGAATTCGGGCACAACCTTAGGGTTATGTCATGTTAGCAATGGGTGCATTAAGGCAATTTTGGTGTTCGCTAGTAAACTGATGGGGTAAACAAGAAATTGGGTATGCGAAAAGGAAACAGAGCAGGCGAGCAGGGAGAAAATTATATATGTTGACAAGGGTCCTGGAATGCAACGAAGGATATTAATAAAAACGATGTAGACTTTTCTACGGGGTGCATTTACGACGTCAATATGTTGACAAGGGTTCTGGATACCCAAACATGACGATATTGAAACGCAAAATCCACTTTACAAAAAACAACCTACCTACTAGGGTTGGGCATTTAAGATAGAAAAATCGGACCAAACCAAAAACAGGACCGATCGGGCCGATTTTTAATTATTTTTTTAACATTTGGTCCCAAAAACTGGACCAGACTGAAATACTTGGCTCGGTTCTCGGTTCCAACTCCCAGAACCCGCTGGTTACCCGACCCGATTATTAAAAAAACTTAATTATTTGTCTAAAATTACAACGAGGTCTTCTGCGCATGCTCCTCCTTCCCCCTCCTACTCCTCCTTCTCTGCGACGACTCCTTCTCGTTCTCCAATCTATTGTTCCTCTCCTGCGACTCCTTGGAATCACCCGATATCAATTTCGGTCTTTTCCTTTCCTTCGTCTCAAAACCCTTCCTTTTCACAAAGTCCCTTTGCCTCCACCACCTCCACTGTTCCCACAGTCCATCGTCTTCTTTATAATTAAACAACCAAACGACCCCCTCTTCTCCATCGACGATGGGTTCCCAGATCTTTAAGAACCCTCTTTCATCTCATCCAGAATTTCCCTAGTTTCGTCAATAATCTACATCACAACCCCTAATTCCGCCCTCATCGATCTCAAACAAACAAATCTAATGAACCCAATATTAAACAGATCGAAATTGAATCGGTAACGAAGCGTACCTTGCCAAAAACCTCATCAGATGAGACGAATCTGACGAGACTCTAGTGACTGAGATCGGAAACTTGTGGAAGTTGAGTCGAACTGTCACGTTATGACAAGCTATAAATCACAATTGATAGGAGTTCAAGTGACAGAAAGAAGATTAAAAGGAATTCAATTGCTTAGAAGCCAGAAATTACAGCAAAAAGAACTACAATGGACTCTCAATCAGAGATTGAGCCTGAGCCTTCTAGCTTCTTCTCTACCCTCTGTTTTGGGTCTCGTCCCCTTTTAAGGGCTGAGCAAGTAACAAACAGAATTTGGTTACTGATCAATTACATAATGACACATGTGATGCTACAGTGGTCCCTAACTAACTCTAGGTAGAGCATTTTACTATTTTGCCCTTCTTACATAATTCAAAACTCCCGCCACTTATTGGCTCTGTATTTCTGGATTCAACTTCCCGCCAAAACCTTCTTTTATCTTACTCATGACACTGCCCACCCCTCTAAAATTTCCTTGTCCTCAAGGAATGAAGGAAGGAAAACGAGCTTGAATTGATGGCCAGTCCTCCCACGTGGCAGCGTCAGCAGTAGAGTTTGACCAGTGCACTAAGACCTGTGTGACGGCCCTGTTATGTCGAGGAATCAGTCTTCTACCCAAAATAGCTACTGGTTCTGCTATGAAGTTGCCTCCATTGTCAACCAGAGGTAAGATTGGGGATGGAATGTGAGCTGAACCCACCTTTTTTTTGAGTTGAGATACGTGGAAGACTGGGTGGATTTTTGATTCAGCAGGGAGGTTTGATCTGTAAGCCACTTCCCCAATTCTTTCCACAATTTGAAATGGGCCGTAGTATTTCGATGAAAGCTTGAGATTTCGTCGTAGTTGCACTGAAATTTGGCGATAAGGTTGGAGTTTAAGGTAAACCCAATCATTTACTGCAAAAACTCTATCTCTGCGGTGGCGGTCTGCAAACTGCTTCATCCTCTCCTGAGCTTTGTGTAACCTCTCCTTAATAATGTTGAGCATTTCTTGACGCTGTTGAAGATAGGTGTGCACTTCAGGAATGGAAAGATCCTCAGTGGGAGGCAGGGCTAGTAAGGGTTGGTTGTACCCATAGAGAGCCTGAAAAGGAGACGTATTTAAGCTCGAATGAAAGTTGGTGTTGAACCAGTACTCAGCCAGATACAGCCATTTCGACCACTTTGTTGGAGCATGACCCGTGAGGCAGCGTAGGTACGTCTCCAAACAGGCATTGGTCCTTTCAGTCTGCCCGTCTGTCTGCGGATGGTATGCGGTGCTGAGGTTCAAAGAAGTACCCAGAGCAGTGAACAGGTCTTTCCAAAAAGAGCTGATGAACACTTTGTCTCGGTCGGAGACAATTGAAGAGGGCATGCCATGCAATCTGTATATATTCTAGAGGAAGACATCAGCCACAGTCTGAGCCGTATATGGGTGAGCTAATCCAATGAAATGGCTAAATTTCGTCAAGCGGTCCACCACCACTAAAATGACAGACTTCCCGGAAGATGTTGGTAAACCCTCGATGAAATCCATGCTGATGTGCTGCCAGGCCTGCTCCGGAATGGGAAGAGGCTGTAATAAGCCACCGTAGCCTGACTGGTCACCCTTATTCCGTTGGCATGTGTCACATGAAGTGATATAGGTTGTGATGGAAGCTTTCAATTGAGGCCAATAGAAATAACTCCTGACTCTGTGGTAAGTGGCGGTGATGCCCGAGTGTCCGCCTAATGGGGAAGCATGGAGTGTTTGTAGGACTTGTTGTCGCAGGGTACCAGTATTGCCAATGTATATTGAACCTTTGTGCTTGATGATACCATTTATAAGAGAGAAGTTTGGCATGGATGAGGGTTGCAAGGAAAGCTTGGTAATGAGCTTTTTAGCCTGCGGATCAGAGGTGTAGCTGAGTTGCACATCCAGCAACCATTGGGGCAGAATATGAGAGATTGCTGAGCAAGAATGTAGAGTCATGCCAGCAGTGAAAATAGAGCAGGAAGCTTCACTGACAGGGAGTCGGGACAGAGCATCAGCAGCTGCATTTTCTGTGCCCTTCTTGTAACTGATGGTGTAGTCAAAACCCAGCAATTTTGCGAGCCATTTTTGTTGTAACAGAGAGGTGAGTTTTTGATCTAAGAAGTGCTTGATACTCTGATGATCAGTCAGTATAAAAAACTTAGAACCCATCAGGTAGGCTCTCCATTTGTTCACAGCCATGACAATTGCCAATAGTTCTTTTTCATAGGTTGATAATCCCAAGTTCTTTGGACCAAGAGCCTTGCTAAAAAAAGCAATTGGGTGGCCTTCTTGGGACAGGACAGCCCCCACTCCAACTGAGCTAGCGTCAGTCTCAATATAGAAGGGAATGGAAAAGTTGGGCAATTGAAGCACCGGGGTGGAGCACATGGCTGACTTCAGATCAGTAAAAGCCAACTGAGCTTGTTGGGACCAAACAAAGGCATCTTTTTTCAGCAGGTCCGTAAGTGGTTTGGCAATCAACCCATAGTGTTTTACAAACTTCCTATAGTACCCGGTTAGGCCAAGGAAACCTCGTAAAGTTTTAAGGTTGTGAGGAGTTGGCCAGGACCACATGGCCTCTATCTTGGCAGGGTCAGCAGCAACACCCTGGGCATTGATGATGTGTCCCAAGTATGTAAGTTCCTTTTGAGCAAATGAACACTTTGATAGTTTAGCCACTAGAGAGTGTTCTCGGAGGACAGAAAGAGTAATTTCCAGGTGGCGTATATGCTGATCCATAGAACTGCTATATATCAGGATATCATCAAAGAAAACTAAGATGAACTTACGGAGAAAAGGCTGGAAAACTTGGTTCATAAGGGCTTGAAATGTGGCCGGGGCATTGGTGAGACCAAAGGGCATCACTCTAAATTCGAAGTGGCCATGGTGTGTCTTAAAAGCAGTTTTGTATATGTCACTAGGGTGGACTAGGACTTGATGATAACCGGATCTAAGGTCTAATTTGGAAAAAATGTGGGCACCATGCAATTCATCCAATAGTTCGTCAATAAGGGGCATAGGGAACTTATCCTTGATGGTAATGTCATTGAGTCTCCGGTAATCGACACAAAACCTCCAAGTATTGTCTTTCTTTTTGACTAAGAGGATAGGGGCAGCAAACGGGCTGTGAGAATGTTGGATGAGGCCGGTTTGCAACATCTCTTTAACCAAGGACTCCACTACATCCTTATGTATATGAGGTAACCTATATGGTGCTTGAGAGCTTGGTTGTGAGTTAGGTTTGAGTGGGATTTTATGGTCAAGGGATCTATGAGGGGGAAGGGAGGATGGAGGTTGGAAAACATCTTGATATCTGTCTAATAAGGCAGCAATTGCAGGAGATTGTGTGGGCTGATCCAGGGAACCAGTTATGGAAAACAGTTGTCCTATGAATGAAGGGGAATGTTTTTTGATGAATTTTGAGAACTTGGAGGGGCCAATAAGGTAAAGGGCTGCTGAATCCTGGACCCCTTGCAATGTAATTGGTTTGCCTTGATAGGAAATGGTGATTTGAAGTTTTTGAAGGTTAAGGACAATGTTGCCTAAGGGTTTAAGCCAATCCCCTCCTAATACCATGTCGTATCCGCCTAAAGGTAAGACTCTAACTAAACCTTCAAAGTGATGATTTTGCATGGTCCATTTCAAAGGTTTACAAATGGCATTGCTAGTGAGGTGTTGGCCATTGGCAACTTTGACTACCATTGGGGGAGTGAGCATGGTAGGCCAACATGTAGAGTGAATTATTCTAGGGTCTATGAAAGAGTGTGTACTACCGGTATCTATAAGAATAGAGATGGGTTGTTTCTTGACAAGGCCTTTAAGGAGGATGGTGTTGAAAGAGGGGTTACCATGGAGAGCATTAAGGGACAGCTCCATGTCAGAATTAAGTTCTTGAATAAGATTTTCTGTCTCTTCAGGGGATGGTGGTGGTTGTTCCTGACTATCAGAATCTGGTATGAGCATATATAAGTGTTGGGTTTTGCAAACATGGCCGAGCTTATAGATGTCATCACAATTGTAACACAGCCCTTTATCTCTCCGTAACTTCATTTGGAAGGGTGTGAGTCGCTTGATAGGTGGAGTAGGAGTATGAAACTTGACAGGGAATGGAGCACTAGGGGTTGGTGGTAGAAGTCCGTGGGTACCAGTGGGTGGTCCGGTATTGGTAGTATGGGTGGAAGTGTTGGGGTTGGTGTGGGCTCTAGACCAGTTGGTGGATTGAAATAGGTTGTTGGAAAGTCTCTTAGTGGCTGAACCCGAAGAGGCTGATGGAGGCAATAGTGGTGTAGAGGTGCAACTCTCCTGCATCCTAGCCAAGGAGAAGGCCTGTGATACTGTGGTTGGCCTGAACATTTGCACCACAGATTTAATGTCTTGCCTAAGACCACTCAAGAAGCTCAACACAAAATAAGGCTCTGTCAGTGAAGGGTTGTGTAGAAGCATAAGAGATTTCAGTTCCTCAAAGTGGTCATAATAGGACTCGACAGACTGATCTTGTGAGATTTTATTAAAGGCATCAACATAATTCTCAGCCAATGGATTTTCAAAACGTAGACAGAGATCATGCACAAACTCAGACCATGTAACCATAGGCTTAGAGGTTTGATAGTCTAAGAACCAGAAATCCGCCTTGTCATCTAAATGGATAGAAGCAATAGGTACTTTGCATTCATTACTTGTGTTATGTAGGAGGAAGAATCGCTCACTCTTTTTCACCCATGACCTAGGGTTAGAACCATCAAATCTGGGAAAATCAATTTTAGGAAAACGTAAATGATTACCTCCAAATTCAGGGATCGGGAGGGTGGGAGCTCTTGTGGGATTGTTAGGAGTGGTCGACGCCTGGGTGCTGCTCGATTCGCCGCCTGCGTTGGTCGCCATGGTAGTTTGAAACAGCTGAATCAGCTTGTCCATCTTAGCATCGAGTCGCTTCTCGCTGTTCTCCCCATTCTGAGCGATCCTCTGTAGTTCCGCTTTCACCCAATCCATCTGGGTTGAAGAATCTGCCAATTGCTTCTTTGTCTCCCTCATGAATGCCTCGGCTTCCCTTGCTCTTGTCTCCATCGATTTAGGGTTGCAGAATCGATTGCTCTGATACCAATTGTCACGTTATGACAAGCTATAAATCACAATTGATAGGAGTTCAAGTGACAGAAAGAAGATTAAAAGGAATTCAATTGCTTAGAAGCCAGAAATTACAGCAAAAAGAACTACAATGGACTCTCAATCAGAGATTGAGCCTGAGCCTTCTAGCTTCTTCTCTACCCTCTGTTTTGGGTCTCGTCCCCTTTTAAGGGCTGAGCAAGTAACAAACAGAATTTGGTTACTGATCAATTACACAATGACACCTGTGATGCTACAGTGGTCCCTAACTAACTCTAGGTAGAGCATTTTACTACTTTGCCCTTCTTACATAATTCAAAACTCCCGCCACTTATTGGCTCTGTATTTCTGGATTCAACTTCCCGCCAAAACCTTCTTTTATCTTACTCATGACACGAACTTGATCAATTCGATCGATCGAGAGAAGTATAAAAAATGGGTATTTCCTTGGTGGTTTGTTTCCCTGATGAGCCTATACTCTGGGTTAGCATTATTGACAGTCATAGATCAAACCAAAACCAGTAGATTTGCCATCAGCAAAGTGTGATCTGAACTTGAACAAAAAGATTGAGCTATGATCCTTCACTTTGTACATCTTCCCAACTTCTCCTTCCAACTCGGCTTGAAAATCAAATCAACAAACACACACATACATCAACAAAACTAATCAAGCAAACATGGACAAAAATTGAAAGAGAGACTAAAAAGCAAGTACCTTGGAAACATTTGCTCTAAGCTACTCACGAACTGGGCTGGAAAAAATACTGAATTGGACCGAGACTGAACCGACCCAAAATTTTGGTTAACCGGGTTCATCCGGTCCGGGCTCGGTCATAAAAAAAAATCCAATTTTTTAAAAATGGGTCCGGTCTTTGATTTTGGTTATTCGGGCCGGTTAATCGGACCGACCCAGCCTTACTACCTACTACAATACTGCATACCACGACGTACAAATGAACATCGTCAGAGCGATATTGCACGTCGTCGAATACCATACCATATATGTTGTAGTGAAAACTACTAAGGATGAATTTGCTTCTCCAATGATAGATATGTTTCTACTCACATTTGTAATACAAAGGTTAATTGCACAACAAGAATTGTCAAGCTTACAAACGATTACAAGGGTCTCACACAACGTTACGGTTAACGAGTTACGGTTAGAAATTGAAAAACCTAAGACATTATGAAATTGTTTCAAGTAATCAGAAAACCATAGATTCCTATGACAAAGTGTAAATTCATGGAATATCATGTAATTGAGGACGAATGACATTAGAGTCATTTAAGAGGGATATATAAGATATCAATTAGTTCATTAATATTATATTTTCTTAGGCAACCATATACTTCTTTGACGATGGTATCACATCACTAAAAAAGAAGTAGACCGGTTACAAGAGTTCCAACTAAGGCTAAAAGATGTAAACCGTATAACATGTTTTCATTATTAAACATGTACAAGCCTTGGGAACAATGTTGCAATTCTTTGGGAACATGCTACAAGTTGTTCTTAGATCAAATTGCATAAGCTAAACAAAATGAATTTGTAAAGCCTATTTTTTCATGGGTTAGTTTTGGTTGCCACACTAAGTGGCCGACCACCCTTGTCTAATAAATTAAACCTTCGTTTGATTTCATTCCTTCTCCGATGCCCAGACCCTTGTATGCGTATTTCTAAAAAAAACATTGTTAAAAATGAACCAAGTTTTTGTTCTTTAATCGAGTAAATGAATATCCAATGAAAAAAATTTACAATAGCATTATTTAAAGGCTTGGAGATTGCAATTACAATTCCTTACTATTTATCTTTTAAACATCTTTTGAATCAAACATTTACTTTAATGTTTGCACTTCTAATTCCTTTACATTTCTTGTAATTTCAATTTAATGTCAGTTTACATTACTCATTTCTTTACAATAAGTTCATCTTTGTTTAAAATCGTCTTAATTGAGGCATTAAAAACTCTAAGCTTGTTCTTAGAAACAAGATTTTACTTGAGATTTTGCTTACACAAAATCCCTCACGGATCTTTTGTCACAATATTCTTAAGTGGGTATTGAAGTTATTAACCATTGCAATGCCTACCCATAACTATCCTATGGCAACTCCACTAGATATATGTATGATATAGATTGTTGTTGTGGGTGGAACCATGGTTTTGTGCCCTCATCCTTGATATAAAATATGAAGAATACCACAAATGGAGAATTTAGGGATGGCAACGGGGCGGATTTGAGCAAATCCATCCCCGATCCGTCAGAAAAAGCGGATCCCAAAATCCGCCCCGCCAATCCGTTTATAAAGTTAATTAAAAACCATAACCGCCCCGCCCCGCCAATCCGTTTACGGTTTGCGATTCTGTTATTGGATTGCCGGGTCCCCGCCCCGATCATATCATCATACTCATATCAACCATTACAATGTTTTCAAAACTTGCTAACCAATATCAAATTATCCATAATAGATTCAGACAGACTTTTGTTAGGCAAAAGCTCACAAAGCTACTAATCCAAGAATTGAAACAGTAATATCCGTGAATCATACAATCCTAAATGGTAAAAGATACAAAAATTATAACAAAAAACCATACAAAATAAATAAAAAAATCGATCTAAAGAATCAAGATACAAAAATTATAACAAAAAATTACAAAAATAAAAATAAAATAATTTCGATCTAAAGAATCTAGATCTCAGATCTCAAATCTTTGTTGCAATAGCTAGGGGAGAGGAAGGCAGGGAAGGGAGGGGAGAGCTTCGAGTCTGTCGGAGGCTTCGACTTCGACCACCAGACCACCCTTCGACCACCAGAGAGGCTTCAAGCCTTCAAGCTTTCGATCGACCACCAAAGAAGCCTTCGAGCCTTCGATCGATCACCAGAGAGGCTTCGAGCCTTCGATCTACCACCAGGCTTCGAACCTTCTAGCCTTCGACCACACAGAGAGGCTTCGAGCCTTCGACTAGAGAGCCTTCGATGTGGAGAGGCGAAATGAGATTGTGAGAATTAGAATGTGACCCCCCCCCCCCGTGGACCATGTCCTCTCCCCACAGTATCTCCAAAGCTCCCTTGCCTGACATTCACTTATTACAACTCTTATCTATCTGGATTCAGATTTTATTCCCTCCTCTCATCGTCAAACACAAACCTCTTGGTTCAGACTTCCTACGCTTCTCACAGCTCCAACCAAACCAAATGCTCTCATTCTCTGAACATGAAACATCGATGCTTCAATTCTGAAGAATCAATTCTCACTCCACCTCCCAAATATGCTCGAAACACTTTGTTGCTCTCAGAATCCCATGGTAAGCTTTACTTTTCTCTGAATTCTAAGCTTTCAACTTCATTCAGTATGTAAATTTCCCTTTTTTTGTTATCTAATTTTGCAATAGTTTAGCCATGGATTGAGAGTTGTATGAAAAATCCTTTGACCCTCTTTGATTCCACAAACATTTTGTCTGTCCTATAAGTGAATTTTAAAGAGTTGCATCTATGTACTGCATGAAATCTAATCAAATAATTTGTATCTCTCGAATGTTGATAGCTTCTATAAGGAACAATTAAAGTCCTTGAGCTTATTTGGCATTGCATGTTGGCCTTTCGTTGTTCGAAAGGGGTTAATTTATGTCAGTTTGATTGTAAACATGGATTGAATCATGAGCAGGGACTAAAAACTCTTTCATCTTATCTTCTTTGTTTTTTAATCCCTTTTGTCTGGGCGTGAAACCAAACTTCCCCCTTATAGGCGCATGTTAGTATCAAATGTGAAACTCAACCAAAAGAATATGTTTGTAATTACAAAAAAATTTAGTAAAGAAGGGTCGGTCCATGAATATGCAGAAGCGTGTGGAGATGGAAAATGGATTAGAATCTTCACATGGGGGTGGTGAGTGGTCTTATGGTGGTTTAGGTGTGGTGATGCTCTTGACTAGGGATGGTGTGTGGAAATGTAGTTGGTCCAAGAAGGGGAATCATGTTGAAGAAAGGCTTCCCATGGCTATCATGAGAGACTTCCATTTCAAGTTGGCGTGAAGAATTTCCTACACACAAAAGCTTCCTTCATTCCTTAGGAATCTGGCTCCTAGTATTAGCAAATAAGGGCCTGGATTGAGGTGGGTTTAAAAATGAAATGGGTTGTAGAATCTAGTTATTTCAAACATTTTGAAACTTTATTTACAATGACATGTCTATGTGGTTTGGTATCCAACAGGGTACGGGGTATCAGACACGATAACTATTCATCGAAACATCACACTTTTTTAAATCCCTTAACCCCTCCCACCTCAGATGTCGCCGGTTGGGTTCGACCCTGGGACCTAGTGATACCATCCACCACTGATCAACCACCGAGCCATCACACCTTTGGCCGAAACATCACACTTATTTTCTTGTTGCAGTTGTAAACTTTATTTCTTGGTCATATTTTTCTACTTCGTATATCAATGTTTCTAGTTACTATCTTTCTATATATACTAATAACATTGGTAAAGAATGTGGATATTCAAAGATAACTGAAAAAATCTGACCAACTAAGGGATGGAACGACCTTGTAACATAGTGGGACAATCCAAAATATTCTATTTCTTATCACATGATCTGTATAATAGAGCAGGTAGTTATTTTTAATTATTTGTTTTTTTTTTATTGGCGGCAAGAAGATTCCTACCTGCTGGGACTGAAAGTTGTGAAGCTGAGATTCATGAGTTGAGGGCCAAGATGAATTTTCACCTAATAGTATGATTGTAAATTAAATCTATCTAGAAGTGAAAAAGAGAAGGAACAAAAAAAGTGAAATGAGTGTGTGGAGGAAAATACGATGTACATGTGGCGGCATGAGAAAGTTGTAATTATTTTGGTTTCACAAACTTAATACTGTCACAACTGTATCTTGGACTAATTTTGGGCCAACAAAAAATGATAAATAGTAATATCAGTATTATAGTTGCTTTGTATGTATAGGTGAGGCACCAGGCTGGTTGAAAATTTCAACTTCGTTGAGTTAATATTTTATTATTCCTTTTTAAAGTAGGAAATCCACAAAGAATAATTGAAACTACCAGGCTTTGAAAGGAAACCAAAAATTGTCCTTTAGCTCCCAACTGTCAAGCTGGGCTCCGCCCTCATCTGAGGATGGGACATCCACGGAGTGCTAAAAGTCTGTCTGAATTTCGGAGTATCTAATATGTATGGAGGACACAAGGTTTTTTATTATTATCTTAATAATGAAGTGTCCTCATTACATAGCTGAGAACATCAAGAAATCAACTTGATTTAACGATAAACATAGTCCTCCAAAAGAAGTTTCCTAGAGTTAATCTACATGAAAAAAATAAAACAAATTTGGGTAGTTTTTCATAATGATTTTTAGACCATCCTTTGGGTTTTCAAGGACCCTTTCATATGTTACGTCAGATATCAAGGAAAAGCTATTCTAGCTCCAAAGGGAACTCCTCTTCTGATGAATAATTGGAAGTATTACGAGGTTCGAGGGTCTGATGAGCTTGAAGCTTTCCAATGCCTTTGAGAGATCATCATATGTGAGATCATGGGAAGCTCGACATCTAGACTACTAAATAAAGTTATCCAAATGTTCAATAATTTCTCGTGGTTGGTGTTTTTTTGGGCGTCATCTCAATTATATATGATTGAAAATTGTAACTAAAGTTATCCAAATGTTCAATAATTTCTCGTGGTTGGTGTTTTTTTGGGCGTCATCTCAATTATATATGATTGAAAATTGAACTCCGAACTCTCTTTCTCCCCTCCCCATGAAAAAGGAAAGAAGAGAGACAGAGAAGTCTTGATTGTTGGGGGTGTGGGGACCAATAATTCTGTACATTGTAGCACCATAAAAAATGCAACTTTCATTTGTGGGACCACATGTGTCAACTGCTTGCTTTTGACTAGTCACTTTGGCTTGGATCCTGTATAAATACAAGGATGACTCATAGGAGCTCTGCATTCCTTTTACAAACTTTACACATGGTTCCAGTAGTTCTTATGTGGAGGTACATATTATTTCGTTGCAACTGTATCATTTTTAGGCACATAACTGGTTTGAATTTAGTTCATGCATATAAAATCTATTTGGGGGAAATATGCATGATGCCTAGTGCCTACATTACAAATTTACAATTATGATGTTTGAATTTAGTTCATGCATATAAAATCTATTTGGGGGAAATCTGCATGATGCCTACATTACAAATTTACAATTATGATGTTTCTCTGAACAAATTCATGCTATGTGCATCTGTCTCACAATTCTAATTATTTTATGCTCCATAGCTGCTTATCTATGGCAAATGTTATGACTTTGCAGGGACATGCCATTATGTATCACATTACCCCACAAAGGGCGTATTCTCGTCCCTTCTCACGTCCACAGAGGAATAATTCCCATAGTCCGTGCTCCTATTACCAGCAAATGAATTCACCATTGCATACTGTTGATCACAGAAAATATAAATGCTCCTTAACCATAAATAACTCCTGGAGCACACCTTTTGTAACTCCCTCAACTCTTAGTTGGAAATTTTGTATTTGCAAGCATAAACAGGCTGCCTGGCAGAAATTCAGGTTATATGCTGAGGTTGATCTGGTTGGCGCGGTTGATGTTATCAATGATTTAGGTTTCGATACTTTGACATTCTTGGCTGTCACAGTTATGATTGTTCCTGTGTTCAAGATCATCAAAGCTAGCCCTGTAAGCTCCACTAATTTTCCATTGCTTTTCAGTAAAACAAGTTATGTAGCTTTATTTATTTATTTTTTTTAATTTTTTATTCTTTTGCCAATTTCCTTTGCGATAACATTTTGTGGTTATGATTCGAAATTGAGCCCCTGCTTTGTTGATCTCAATATAGATGGTAGTGATCTGTTTTTGTGGTTGTCAATCCATTATTGCTTGTTCTTTCGTGGGCTCATATTATCCCTGGTATTTTTTGTTGTCCTCATTTCCTTCATTGCAATGGAGATCAAATGCCTTATAAACTATATTCTCCACTGGAGATCAAATGCCTTATAAATTATATTCTCCCGGCTGTAATTTGAGTGATGTGTTACCATTATGGCCGCTGTCATTCATTTTACATGTACAGATGGGTTGACTGATAATGGCTGTAAAAATGCTTTTACTCTAGATATGCAATGATTCAGACTTATGCTGAAAATAAAAGAGAAGAAGAGACAATATTTTTTTTTTTTTATCAATCAAACAGTTAGGAATATATTAAAATAAAAAAGTTGACTGGGAAGAACCCAAAGAAAAAACAGGAAATTACAGTCTAAGTAAGCTTTCTCAATCAAAGATACATACATGGAACTCCAACCCTGATAGGACTTCCAAGACTTACCCCAATGCCACACTAAGGGTTTCATGTTTCTGCAGATAGAGAGTTTATCACTATTCTTGTTTTTAAATTTATTTTCTCCTTCTAAATGGTCCAAAGTGTAGCTAAGAGTACCTGATCCAAATCCAAGATTCCTCAAGGTGGCAACCATCTTTTTCCAGTTTGCCACCCAAACAGGAGAAGAAGAGCAAGAAGGAATAGGAGCATAGGGTTCTCCACAAATATTAGCTCAGATACAGATGGAAAAGTTGATCAATGGTTTCAGGTTGTTCTTCACACAAGGATCATTTGTTTGGCTAGTCAAATCTCTTCTTGATGAGATTGTTAATGGTGAGAATTCTTTCATGAGCCAGAGACCATTTAACCTAGCAAGAATTTCCTTCATCCAGAAAACTTTACTGTGAAATCGAGAAGGAAGGTAGACAACATTGTTGGCAGAGAGAAAGAACTGGGATTCTTTTTGGTGGAAGCTAGCCACTGAAAATTTGCCTGATTTATCTTTCCAAGCCCAATAAAAAAATTGCCTAATTTATCTTTTCAAACCCAACCATCTTCCTCATCAGAAAGGCTAATATGCTACAAGAGATCAACCATCTGCACCAATTATGGAATTTCCTGGTCTCTGAGGCCTCTCTGAATGCCAAATCTTAGTTGCTTGAGTTGCTTTCCATTCCCAAATAAAATTGAGAGATGGACCATGCTCTCCTCAAGGAAATTCTGTAGAGAAGTTTGAATCTGTTATTATCTGCCCAAAAATCACATTTATCTCCTCTTCCTGGAACACACAAATTTCTTTTTTGAAAGCAGCTTGAAGAGGCAATTGCTTTCCACCTGTAGCAGCCATAAGAGCCACTAGGCATTGAGGAGAACCAATTCTTGAAGGCCATATTTTTCAGCAATAACTGATCCCAAGGCTGCGTAGCAAGCTATATTTCCTTGATGCCTAAACCTACATACAAAGACACTATATATAGGCTAAACAATTCAAAACCAAACAAAGAAACCTGGTTTTAATTGGAGGTCTCACTTTTTTTCTTGTCCCGCAAGGAGGATTTTCTGTTTCCAACAAAAAAACTGAATTAGAATCTTCCGAAATTCTGTAGACCTGAACCCCAAGTTCCCAAAGGAATATACTCTCGTCTCAATCCTAGAGTACAAACATTTTATTTGTTGGACATTTTTTCTTTAATGGAAATAGAGCTAGACCAAGAAGGATAGGATCATCTGGCTTGGGAAGAACTGAAACGAATTATCAGAAATCATTGATTGGACTTAGAAAGCTTCAATAGGGGTGAGGCAGGGTGATCCTCTCTCCCCTCTTTTATTTGTGGTAGCTGCCCAAGGTCTCACTTCAACGGTGATGAAAGTTGATGATTTAGGAATAATACATGGCTTCAAAGCTAGCAACACAACTCCATCTGTCCCTATTCTTCAATATGCAGGTGCAACAGTCCTCTTCATTGAAGCAACTGAAAAAGAAGTCCATGCCATATTGATCTGGTTAGAAGTTATCTCAGGTCTGAAAGTCAGCTATGCCAAAACCAAACTATTTGCAGGTGGTGATGTTCCTCATATCAGTCTATGGGTCTCCATTCTTGGCTGTGGAATCAGTACTTTTCCTTGCACCTACCATGGCCTACCACTGGGAGCCAAGTTTAAAGATACCATAGTGTGGGATCAAGTCTTGGAAAGGATAAAAAGCAGAATGGGAACCTGGAAAAAGAAATACATCTCTAAGGCAGGAAGGGTTACTCTTATCAAGTGCATTATTGCCTCCATACCAGTGCACATGATGTCCCTTTGCGTAGTTCCCTCTTTTGTAGTTCATAGAATTGAACGGTGTATGAGAAACTTTTTGTGGGGCAGCAATTCTACTCGCAAAAAATACCCCCTCTTGAATTGGAACGAAGTCTGTCAGCCCAAGGACAAAGGAAGGCTTGGTATCAGAAAAAATAAGGAGTTCAACAAAGCCCTTTTGATCAAATGACTATGGAGATTTGGCTCCAAACCTAATGCATTATGGCGAAGGATAATTGCAGCCAAATATGGAGCATCCATTGAGGACTGGTTTGCTCATTTGAATATCAATAGTCATGGCTGCAGCTTATGGAAAGGGATTATGAGCCACAAGAACCATTTTCACCCCTATATTTCTTTTGAAGTTCTCCAGAATTCAGTTCTAGAACCATAAATGTTTCGGAAATCAGGCCCTCAAACTGTCATTCCCTGCTATTTTCAGTGCCTACAACAATAAAAATGGCCACATCAAAGACTTTGTCACAGACTCTGACCCTGTCAACCATCAGATTGCTTGGGACTTCCAGCTTGGAAGGGGGCTGAATGACTGGGAAATTCCTCAGATGGCCAATCTATTGAATGCCATTGACTCTGTTCAGCTTGATGATGAGCATGATAACTGGCTTTGACGCTTTATTGAGGGAAGACCATGCCTTTTACAGTCAGAGATTTCTATGCAACCATTGTCTCTACTCTGCAGTTCTCTGACCTTGAATTAAGAACCCACAAGCTTGCCCTTGTCTGGACCAAACAATACCTTCAAGAACTTACTTTCTTTTTTGGTCCATCCTCAATGTGAGGTTCTGACAGTTGAACCACAATAAAATAGGTTTTTCGATCCCTAATCAATGTGTCTTGTGTGGGTCAGCTCAAGAATCTATTGATCACTTGTTTTGGAGTTGTGATTTCTCTAATAAGATTTAGAGGAAATGTTCCACTGTCTCCTTTCTTGATTGAGTGAAATTTGTTGGGATTGTGTTGGCTTGAATAGTCTCACATTAAGTAAGGAGGAGTTGTCACTAAGGTTTATAAGGAGATGGTCCACTCCCTAATAGCAACGAAACCTTTTGGAGAAAACCCCACACTACCTAGGCCCAGATAGAAGACCCGATATGTGGTGTTTAAGTTGGGAATAATATCGTTGCTATGTATAGTGGACCAAGAGGTGCGCGCGGGTGCGCAACACCCCAACAGAATTGTGAAACTCAAGTAACTCCAACAACCTTAATCTTTCTTTGGAGGGCAAATGGATTGGGAGAGAACTCTTCATGCCTTTGTTTGGGTGTTTAGGAGAGAAAGAAACAATAAAATATTCAAAGATTGCAAGACAATGTACATTCTCTATGCATAGAAATGAAAATCACCTTCTTGGTTTGGGGTTGTATTTGGGGCATATTAAGACGTCAGTGCCCTTCTTGTATGTTTGATCGGGGAGCTAGTGTGCATAATAGAAACTCATAATTTTTTTTTGTCTAGGTCTAGTGACTTTTTTTTCACTAGTTCTAGTTTTTAATACAAATTATACTCTTGCTTTGCTGATAAAAGATGAAAAGGCCTTGCTTGTTGGATGATGTTGGATGATTCGTCACATTGATCCTGAGATCATCCAATGCTTGGGACCTTCACAATCTGCAATGGTGCTCATGTCGAAACTGTTTACCTTTAAGGATACGCCATTCTTGTATATCGTTTGAGCATATGCCTTTGATGATTTCTACCTACTTTTCTGACATCTTATAATTCTTTTGGGATCTTTAACAATCATCAAAGTGGAACTCATTAGTTTCTTAAAATAATGTTAGGAACCTTCTCCAATTACTTCTCCATATCACCTTCTCATCATGTGGTTACATGTGACCTCCGTAATCAAATATCCCATGGAAAAAGTAAACCAAATATTATCTTGTCTAGGAATATTTAATTTAAGTAAAACTCTTAATTTGTCCTTATTTGTTTTGAAAACAATTAAAAAGGGAAACACTCAACCTTTTTCATCTTCATGGCTTCTCATCTTTATCGACTTTGGTTTTTGTCCAATCTTCATTTGTTGTTTGCCTCTTTTGATATTAGTATCCATCATAACAGGTTCATTTTTTGAAAAAGGTTTGATGAACTCATTTTGGGTAGGAAACTCATACACTGATATTTATCTAATTTAAACTACATTGAAAACTCATTTTGGAATATGAATAAACATGAAGAAGAAAAGTGCAATGAAGAAAGAAATCCTTAAAAGGAGTTGTTATAAGCGTTTTCCTATTTATTAAAATAAGGAAAGTTGAAATTTTTTATTGAAATTAAATATTATAATATTTGGTTTCCTTTTTTCATGGGATATTTGATTAGGGAGAGCACATGTCATTGTATTCATCGTAGGATGAGGAGGAGAAGGTGATAAGGAGAAGTAATTAGAAAGGTTCCTAGCATTCCTCTAGTCTTGAAATCATTAATTATAGCATTGAACATCCTAAATTAAAAAAAAAAAAAATGTCATTTTACTAAACTATTGAAGTCATTAACCTTCCTAAAACAATCAATTTCTTGGAAAGCAATCTCCTTATTTTGGACCAACCTCCTTATTTTATCCTAATTCTACTAAATATATTCCTATCTTTCTTGACAAACTAATTTAGAGTAACCTCCTTACTTTAAAAACATCTAAATGTAAAATAAATACTAAAATAGCTAAAATTTTACACAATGAGGACACTTCATTTAAACAAATTCCCGTATTGGACAGATATTTGACACTCCATACTTAGATTGTTATTTTTTTTCCACATATACTTTTGAATGTTTAATTCTTATAAATGGCATGAATATGAGACGAATGTTACTAGGAATAGCAGTATTCATCTATAACATATGATTATATAATGTAATAGCTTAGAAAACAAATAATGTTGTAATGTATTGGTATGTCCACATATTGATGGGTTGGTTTGTTACTTTGTTCGATTGTATTAGCTACCATCACATGTACCAATGTCAATGTTACATAATTGTGAGGGATACCCCGAATATTTTTGAGGAATTACTCCTAGATTTCATGATAGGATTCGTTTAGTCAACCGCTTTCCAGTTTCGTTTCAAATCGGTCTTGGTCTCATCAGCATCAGGAGCTTCTGTAGTTGAAATATCGTAAGTAGTCAACTCTCCCCAAGTCTCAGTTATTCTGATGAGGGGCCTCTCGTTTGAGAACTACGATCTTTGGCTCTAGAACTGAACCATTTCCTTGTATCTGAGAAGAAGTTCCAGATTAACAAACATCATAAGGAGAATGATCCAAAGAAAATTTCTTGGTTAGACTTTTTATTTTTTTTGTTTTTCCTTTAGGCGTCATTATTTCTTAACTTAGTTGGTAAGTCTTTAAGTTGTAAACTAGTCAAAGGTTCGATCCTTGCCAAAGGCATTAATTATTTTTTATATTTCTAAAATCCTAGGACTGCCATGTTCAACTCACTATTCATTTTGTTTGATTTTCTTACAAAGTAGAAATTTCTCAAAAATATCCTCCTTTGCCATTGTCACATCCTCTTGAAAATGTCCTTTATGAGCCCTTTTGTTTTGCTTTTAAATATTTGGTGAAGATATTTGTTTTCAATGACGGAGAGAACAAAAAATATTGGTAAGAGACTGTCAGAGGAGAGAAAGAACATAAATTTGAGAGAGGGATGCACAAAGTCTAGATGAGGGGAGTGAGATAAGAAAAAGGTGAGATAAAGAGACACTAGAAAAAGAGACACTGGGATGGCCATGGGCCTGTAAGAAACTAAGTGATGTAAGTCAAAGCAAAAGTGGAAAATTTGAATGAATATTGTTTAATCAAACTAGGGTTTCAAACATAAGTATTGAATTTAGATTTCTTAATCTTTGGATCGTAAACAAAACTAAGACATGTTTGGTAAACACTTATTTTATCACTAAAGACTTAATTATCGACAATTCAGTGGTTTTCTTATTAAATGGCATTTGTTAACGTATCTGGAGTCTGAATTGAATTAGTGTTCAGTGCCAAATTAAGTGTTTAAAAAAAAACAAATTTTCTTGCTTATGTCTAAACACTGAAATTTTTTAAGTGTCCCAAACCTCCCCCATCTTCATCTTATATTTTTTATCTTGACATCAATACCATGTTAAAAAGCTTTAATGAAAGATTATTTGTCTTTAAAATGATTACGTCAACAAATTTTCCAGACTTTGAAATTGAGCATTCAATATAAGTCTCTAGTCTCAACTTTCAGTAGAAGACTTCAGAGTTGGCGTTTTTAACAAACAAGCTCTAACAATGAACCTAATGAATCTGATAGAGCATAAGCCCATTGAATGTAATAAGTAAAGCACTGGACATTATTTTTTTTCTTGTTTTTAGATAGTGAATTTAATTAGTGGAGTGTATTTTGGGGAATGTGCTTTTCTGACTGGCTTTCTTTTAGCATTTTAGGTTTGTATTTGTAATCATTAGAGCTGTCGGTTCCATGTAATTGACAAAGTTCTTGAATTAGACGGATTTTTGTGAGATTGTGAATATTAGTGATTGTCATTAATATCTTTTGAGATTAAAGATAATTTATCAAAGAGAGATTGTTGCACGTGTGTGACATGCACGCTGCAATACACTTAGAGAGATTGTGGAGGTGGAGATGGATTAAGAGAGAGGAGAAAATAATAAAAATTTAGAGGACAGATCTGATTGTTTTCTTTGACAGTGGAAAATGTCTAATTGTTTTCTTTGATGGTGGAGGTGGTGATTGAAGAATGATGGATGGATGGCAGCCTGAGGCGTGCGTTGCAACAAGGACCTTCATTCCCCCAAAATTTGGCAGCACCCCCTATCTTTTCGAATATAATTTTAGAAATGTTTTAACTTTTTTAGTGCAGTTACCTAAGTCAAATAGTTAAATCTACTATCTATACTCGTTTAATATGTTAAGCTATATCCTAGGAACTAGTTAACATGTCGAGGTAAGAAACATTTGTTTATCTTACTTATTAATAAATGCTTATTCATTCTTTGATACATTTCTATTTGGGCCTCATGAATTTGTTTAATGTCTGTGTCGTTAGCATTGCTCAAATATATGGATAGTTTATATGAAGCCTATGTCACATACCTCTCGTATGATTCCAGTTATTCTTGAATTACTTGCAGATACTTGGTTTCTTTTTTGCTGGAGTTGTGTTAAATCAGTTTGGTTTGATCAGAAACCTTACAGATGTTAAAGTTCTTTCAGAGTGGGGGATCCTTTTTTTGGTGAGTGACATTGACTTTCTTTTTACATATTTCCTTTTTTTTTTCTTTTCCCTACACCGTCTTATTTTATTGATTCATGTTAAGCCCCATGTTGTCATCGGTTAAGCAACTGTGCTCCAAGTTCTTATGCAATAATCTTAATGCCAATCTCCGTGTCTTAAGATTTTAAAGGTACACATGCACTTAGTTGGAGAACCGGAGAACAGACTTGGAGTTTATTTTGTATATAAAGATGCAAACAAGAAGTTGACATTTAGCTCTTACATGAGTCATTTAATCACTTTGTATATGATGGAGATATTGGATTGAACTTTCCAATTAACGTTTTTCAATATCATTTTGAGCAAGCATATTTTGAGATTTCCAGCAATGAAGATTGCATTTATGATGAGTTAGCTACATTCATATTTTACTCTGCAACACAAGTTCTATAAACTAACATTAAGTTATAATGTTGTGGTTTCTGATTAGCTTTCCCTCTCCTTTTAATAGCTTTTTGAGATGGGTTTAGAGCTTTCTTTTGCACGATTAAAAGCCCTTGCGAAGTTTGCCTTTGGCATGGGATTGACGCAGGTACTTATCAGCAGCAATTTTTACCGCTTTTAGATTTAAAAAAAAACCTATTTCAATTAGGGACCCTTTCAATTACTGAAGTTCTCAACTTATTACCTTTCAATTGCTTAGTTTTATAATGAAGATTCTGTACTGATTTTTCTATGGATTTTCTATTCAGTGAATGCTATTAAGTTTCTAATAGTAATAACTTTTCTTCTCAACAAAGGTTGTGTTATCTACCCTCGCTTTTACGTCATTTGAACTTCCACCTAATGGAGCTATTGGGACCAGAATTTTACAGTTCCTTTTCCATTCAAGGTCAGATCTGGTGAGAAACTTACATCTAAAACTTCACTACGTGGATGTCACAGTTTCCATGTTTTTGTTTTGATTTTATCATTTTCGTGTTAACTGAACCCACTGTGATCTAATTTGTCTTCGAATTTGATTCGCCTAAAATTCCAAGGCTAATCAACACTTGATGTTTGTTTTGTCCCTTCTTCTCAATTTACTTGCAGAATTCCAAAGAAAATGCAAGTGAAGTCGTTTGTAGGGTGGTTATTGTCCTTTTCACAAAGTTGAAAGGAAAATCACTTAGTTTAAATTGAAAGAAAACTATAAGATCTAAAATGGTGGAAAAAACGGAAAGTTGTGAGAATTAAAAGATGTTGGAGGCATGAAAAATGTTTTTTTATTGACACTAAACAAATTTAACAGTTGAAATAAAATGTCAAGGATTAGAGAATCCATCTCCTAGCTTTGTAGAGATTCATTTTGACACATTTTTTTGGGTTGATGTTTTTGGTATTCGTAACACTTGTACAAATTCCTTTAAATTTTTATTCAATATCGTGCTCGATTTTTTTTTTCTACGGTTGAATTCCTTTTACCTTTTCCTTAATAAAAGTAACACTTTAATCATTTATCAATGCACCCCTCTTTTGTTACAGTGTTTTGGGGGGAGGGGGCGGTCAACCATCCACTCTCGAGTTTTTAATTGGTGAAGAACTGAAGAACTATGAAAATCAAATTAAAGCTTATATAATCCTTTGTTGTAGCGCCCATAGAGGACAAAATTAGAAAAAAATATGTTTAACGCGGTTTGGTCACGTGCGGAGGAGACCAAACACGGTGCCAATAAGAAAATGTCTAGATTGACCAGTTAGTGGAGGGTGTAGACGGAGGGAACCACTGTTAAAAATTTGGATGAAGGTGGTGAAGGAAGACATCCTTGAGCTTGAATTAGGCAAGGATATGTGGAAAGACCGCATTGCTTGGAGAACCAAAATACATATAGCCGATTCCGAGAGTATCGGGAATGGGCTTTGATGATGATGATAATCCTTTATTGTCCCTATTTCGATAGTGAGAACCTTGATTTATTGATTGAATCTAGGTTAATGGAAAATCATACAAGTTTTATTGTATATATATATTTTGTGTGTGAGATGAAAATAATCTTTACATCACTCAAATCACTCAAGTAGGTCTCATCTCATCTTATTGAGAGAAGAGGTTTAGCCTACTATTATGATGAAAATTGCATAAACATAAAAGTTCTTTGCACTTTAAATAAATTCCCATTGTTAAGTCACTCATCGAGATTGTGTTATCAACTCTAGATCATTAAATCCATTACAGGCGAATTGGGTGCATACTTAGCGAAGGGTACTTGTGTTATTCGAACTTTGAGACGTCTAACCAAGGTCAGCATAATCATCATCATCATCATCTTCATCAAAGCCCATTCCCGAGATTTTCGGGGTCGGCTACATGGATTTTGGTTCTCAAAGCAATGCGATCTTCCCACATATCCTTGCCTAATCCAAGCTCAATGATATCTTCATTCACCGCCTTCATCCAAGTTTTCAACGGTCGTCCCCTCCGTCTACACCCTCCATTAACTTGCCAATCTAGACATTTTCTAATTGGCGCCGTGCTTGGTCTCCTCCGCACATGACCAAACCAAGGAGCAAATCGTACCCCAAATAGTTATTATGGTAAACTTTTAGTATCCAAAATGCAAATCTACCCACCCTCCCCCTTCAAAAAAAAAAAAAATAAATAAAAAGAAAGAAAAAGAAAAAACTAAATCAAAATATAATAATGCACTTAAATTAAACATATATTTAACTAAACATAAAACTTCCAATGCTAAAGCAACTTGTTTATGAATCAAAAACTCCAATATTGATAAAAGTAAAGAAACTAAAGCAAGTTGGAGAAACTTAAGATGCCCTCACACAAGAATTTGAGGGCCTATTATAATGTTTTCTTACAAGCTAAAAATGGAAAATATATTAATAATCCGTTGATCACGGTGCAAACCATCTCACAAAATCAAGGGAGCCATAGTTAGAACTTGGAAATGAATACAATTACATGTGTTCAGTCAGTGTGAGATAAATCTCTTGGTATTAGATATTCTTTGATTTATTGTTGTGTGTGACGATTAGGACTAATAAGAGATTAATTGGGTTTGGAATTGGTGTCTTTGTGTGCTTGTCATGATTTTTCCTGGAAGGATATGTGATCCACAATGATTACCATTCCCAATGTATAACATTTTTGTGACATCCCATCATGGATATTTTGTTACAGCTCGCGTATCATCACACTTGTAGGCTGCTTCTGATATTGCAACAAGTCTTATATTATCACATGTACCACACGATTAAGTTATCATTGCCAACGCCATAACAAGTCAAATTAAAGGTTTTTTTTTTAAAAAAAAAAGAAAAGAAAAATCCTTTCTTCCTCAGCTGGCTCCACCACCACCACCACTGCTGTCACACCTCTCCTCGCTCCTCAGTTCTCTGTTTCTCCTTCACTTCGGCTTTCTTCTTTTCTGCGCCTCCCATTATCCCAGTTTCCTCTTTTTCTCTTTCTTTGGCCAGTTCAGGAACTCTCTGACACTGATAAGTAGCTTTGAATGATTTATCTGTTAATCAACCCTGAACATGAGTATTTTATATTATTCGGTCCTCACTCGAATTGACAAAGATTTGATATGAAGCTAATGAATCACACCAGCCTTTTTCCCTTGAAATGTATGACAGAACTATGAATTTTCCAGAGTGGGATGTGAGTTTTTATTTCACAATTGTTGTTGGTCGTCTCAAAAGAGATAGGCTGCCCTTTGAGGTTCACATAGTAGTATAGCTCCAGTTTCTTTCCGAGGGTATCCATTCCGTCCTTGATCCCTTAATTTTGACAAGGACTATCTCATTATTGAACCCTTTATTGATAAGAACTTGATAGAAGGAAGTCCATTAATGTAAATCTCTGTCCTCCCTCTTTCTCACACTTTACCCCAATGTAGTTAAATCATTAATTGGACCCTAATTGATTAATGAGCGATATGAGATTAATCGAGATTAATCAAAATTATCAACCTATATTTTATAAACATATTTTCTTTATCCTTCTAAGCAAGGATTGTGATTTCGTTTTTTTGAGTCATTTCGGTCTTCTGATTTTAAGAAATATTCAGAGAAACATTTCGGTGTGTAAAGAAAAAACGTAAAAATTTTGGAAATACATAAAAAATATATAATGAATTTTGAGGGTATATGAAATACGTGAAAAAAATAAGATGCAAATAAATAAATCTATTAAACATATTAAAAATGAAGCCTAAATACCAAGAAATGAAATAAACATGAAATCAATATATAAATAGAAAATCAGGGGGTGGTTTCAAAAATCAATATATAAGTATAAGAAATGATAATTAGAAAATCAGGGTTTAGTTTCAAAAATCAATAAATAATTAGAAGAATTGATAATACGAAAAAGCCCTGAAATTTAAAAAAAAAAACTCGAATTTTTTGGAAACAAATCCCAAAAAAAATGTAATTTTTGGTAGCTGATTTTGTATTTTATGAAAAAACCGAAATTACCAAAAAAAACTTGAATTTTTTTGAAAAAACCACTAAAAAATGTAATTTTTTCTTTCGCCCTTTTTCTTTTCGTAATTTCAAAAAAAGAAATTTTCGTTGAAATTTTGTGAGATTTCATGAAATCACATTCCTTGCTTTTAAGCAATATTTACTTCAAAGAAAACCAATTTAATTTATACTGAAGTAGTCACATTTTAAGAAATATTACGACAAAATTACGAATTCAATGTAGATAAAGGTGCAACTCCATATTCTTTAGTTTTGCTTGTTATTCCTTTGGTCGTTCTTCTCTCTTTTCTTTATATATATATTACAACTTTCTTTCTGGCCTTTTCACACACTCTTGGTATTGCCTTATGGCTAGGTATTGATGAGGTTAAGTGCCTTTTTCCTTGAAATGTATGACCGTACTACGAATTTTCCAAGACAACATTGTAGGATGTGAGTTTTTTTTTTATTTCACAATTGTTGTTGGTCATCTCAAAAGAGATAGGGTGCTTGTTGAGATTCTTAGCACTGCAAATACTTCTCCTGAGTGTATCCATTCTGTCCTTGGTCCCTTAATTTTGACGAGGACTATATCATTATTGAATCTTTTATTAGTGATCAGAACTTGATAGAAAGAAAAAGAGGTCCATTACTATAAATCTTTGTCCTCCCTCTTTCGTACACCTTACAATTTACCCAATTTTCTCTGAAATTACATCTCAATGCTTGTATATAAGCCGAGGGAAAGAGGGAAAAGGTGAGTGTGAGAGAAAAAGAAAAAGGGGAGAGTGAGAGAAGAAGAAAAAGGACACAGAGATAACTGAAAATATACAAGAATGAGGAGAGGTGTGATCATGGTCATGGGCTGATGAGCAAGAAGGTATTTTCCCTTTTTCTGACATCTTCTTCACTACCCCTCACCACTACCTCTAGGACTCACACCGTCATCTAATGCCCTGACACACGACCCCTTCCTTTATAATCTCTCTCAAACTTTTTTTTTAAAGGTAAAATATATAATTTCCCACAAAATTTGATTACAATGCAAGGCAGCCTTATAACCCAACAAACTGCAAATTGAACTAAATTTCATAAAATCTTTCATTTGGGGGTTAGAAAATCCGAAGTCTTCCAAGATTTCAACACTTCCTCCATAGATCTAGACATAACCCATTACAAACCAAAATAACTTGTGATACCTAATTACAATGAAGTAGAACGTGTGTAGTGGTTTCTTGTGCGACCTCACAAAAAGAACAAGTAACATCCAGCTCCATGCCCATGTGCACTAACTCCACCTTGGATGGAATTTTGTTCTATACAAATGTCCAAATAAAGAACGAAACTCTTGGTGGAACTCATTTCTTCCAAATTAACTTCGAAGGAAAATTCCTCCGAGCATGATTAGGGAATTGGTTCCTAACCTTTGATGCACCGACTCTCCGAAAAACCCCCGTATCACGTGTCAAATACGTGTCAAACACGGATTTGCGCCCGACACGCGCTCGGCACGTATTTGACACGTGGTCAATGGTAAAAATTCATTGACTGACACCGACACGGCCCAGACACGATCAGACGCGGTCTTTGCAAATAAACTCTCATCTTCGATCGATCCTTCCCACATTTTTCAAACCCTAATTACAGAGAAAAGAGGGGAGAAATGAGGGCAAAACCAGAGACAGAGAGTCGACAGAGAGAGAAGGGGAGATCGATTCGATCGATCTAGACAGAGACAGAGACAGAGACAGAGGGAGAGATCGATCGATCTGGACAGAGACAGAGAGATAGGGAGAGATCGATCGATCGATCTGGACAGAGACAGAGAGAGAGACGATCGATCGATCGGCTGTTTGCTGGACAGAGCTAGAGAGAGGGAGGGAGAGATCGAGTCTGTATGTATATTGAGCTTCTTCCAGCAGAGATTTTCTCTTGATTTGGCTTCCTTTTGGTTCTCTTGAATCGAGCTTGAACTTCTTCCAGCAGAGATCGAGCCTCTTCCTTTTTGTTCTCCTTTTGGTATTTGATTGGGGTTTATATGAGGTGGTGTGTTTGAGAGATTTAACCAAGGTTAGGTAACTGACATTGACCCAATACTTGGTTTCAAGTTGTGTATCAATGGGACTCCACAAGCCCTACTGAGTGAACCAACCAACCACCCAACACTAACTAATATAACTTGACCCAACACTTGGTTAAAGCCCAGTTCAAATTCTTTCAAGATTTGGGTCGGTCTCATAGGGTCATATGACACCCCAATTAAGCATTTTGGTCACTTCATTTCAAACAACACCCATATCAAGTTTTGGGTGTACGAAACTGATGAAGAGGAAGTTTGACCGTCTCATAGGGTCATATGTTTGGATTGTTCAATAGTATTATTTATGATTTTATGTTCATGAGTTACAAAAAATATATATTAAAAATATAAGTTTGACCGTGTTGCCGAGTCCTATTTTTTTGAAAATTGCCGAGTCGCCGTGTCGTATCCGTGTCCGACACGACACGCGTATCCGAGTCCGTGCATCAATCCTAACCAATTTGGAAAAAATGAAAAAACCTTTGTCCCTCAATTTTATTGACTCATTGTTCTTGTCTAAAGAAAAAATCCCTTTTATCAAAGTTGCTAGCCTTTTTCTCAATGTTGATTTTTCTTTGTTTACACCAATCCCTAACTTTTAACTTCACTTGTTTCAATTTAAACCAAAACCGAAACTAGCCGGAACCTCGCAAACGCATTGTTGCCACCACTAACCTCTAAATCGCAGACACTGCAAAAAATTCAACGGACACTGACACTCCTCGGACATGAGTCGGACACTTGGTCAAAGTGTCCAGAATGTTTGGCCAAGTCAAGCACTTTTTGGATATTGATTATACACTAATTGGACACTCTTAGTTGAAAGCTTTTGTTTTTTTACTTAGAAAAATGGTGCAAATAAGCAAGCTACCCCCCGAACGTTTTAAAAGATTATGTAACACTATTAAACTATGTAATTGAAAGAATGAAACATTTTGTGTTATAAAGAACTAAATGTTAATGTCAATATAGCAAGATTTTGATTTATGAGTTATAAATTTGAATATTGTGAATTGTTGAATGTTTTGGATTTAACCTTTTATAGCGTCATTTTAATATGGTTCTGTTCATTTTACTTAAGGTCTTAATGCATTATGACAAAATTATACATACATATATCTAATATATGTATTATTTTACTATTGCAGTGTTCTTTTTTTAGATTCTTTGTATCACTGCGTTCATGTCCGAGTCCTAGCCACTGATTAATTAAGAGTGTTACAGTGTGTGTATATAGCTGTCAATTAGGTTAATTGTAGAGATCCTAAATTGATATAGTTTCCTAGAATAACCTCAATAGTTTGTGTATAAATACATGCTATATTCTCAATATAATATACTGAAAAGAGTATTCTCTTAATCTCTGTTTACATGGTATCAGAGCCACTTAGGGTTTGAGATTAAGATTTGAAGTTTGAAGTTAGGGCTTAATATTCGAAGTTTGAAGTTTGGTTCTCACCGTAGTTCGACCTCCCAGGCCACCGATCTATCTTCCCAGGCACCGTCCGACCTTCCCAGCAACAGATCGACTCTCACAGGCGTCGATCTCTCTTCCCAGGCGTCGTTCGAAGCCGTCCGACCGTCCTAGCCACAGATCGACCCTCACAGGCGTTTTCGACACTCCTAGAAGCCGGTCGACACTCCGACAGGCGTCGACTTCGACCCTCCAGTCATCGATCGAAGTCGATCGACCCTTCCAGCCGCCAAGCGACGTCGATCGACCCTTCCAGTCACCGATCGACTCTTTCAGTCGAAGCTGCTCTTCCAGTCGCCTCTTCCAGTCGACTCTTCCAGTCGAAGCTTCTCTTCCGGTCGACTCTTCCAGTTGACTCTTCCAGTCGAAGCTTCTCTTCCAGTCAACTCTTCCAGTCGGTCGAAGCTGCTCTTCCAACCGCCGTTCGCCCTCCCCAGGTTGCTCCATCTGCTTGTCTGCCTTTCAAACCCCCTTTTCTGATTTCTCTTGCTTTGGGGGAGATTTCCCAATTTGTCAAATTTGATTTTGGAGGTTTTAATTCCGAGGATTGACCTATTTGACCTATTATGGCTGAGACGAAGTCAGTAGTTGTATCTGATCTGATTCCTATGATGTCTAAAATTACGGACCATAAGCTAAATGGTTCGAATTATCACGACTGGAGTAAGACTGTTCGTCTTTATTTACGAAGTATTGACAAAGATGACCATTTGACTAATGATCCTCCTGAGGATTCACGGCAGACCTGGCTCAGGGAAGATGCTCGCTTGTTCCTTCAGATTCGAAATTCTATTGATAGTGAGGTAATTGGCTTGATCAATCATTGTGAATTTGTTAAAGAACTAATGGATTATTTGGAATTTTTGTACTCTGGGAAAGGGAATCTCTCTCGCATGTATGAGGTTTGCCAAGCATTCTATCGTGTGGAAAAACAAGATCAGTCCCTTATCAACTACTTTATGGCATTTAAGAAAACGTATGAGGAACTTAATATGTTGTTGCCATTTAGCCCTGATGTGAAGGTTCAGCAACGCCAACGGGAGCAAATGGCTATCATGAGCTTTCTAGCAGGGCTTTCTCCTGAATTTGATTCTGCTAAGGCCCAAATTCTTTCTGGGTCTGATATCTCCTATTTACAAGATGTCTTTAGTCGTGTTCTCCGCACCGAGAGTACTCCCACTGTTCCGCTTAGTGGTGCTTTGATAAGTCGAAATAACAGCTCTGCACCTGGGAGACCGTCTAATCACAATGGACACAAAGGAGGCAGCTCACACAGGGTTGAAACTCGCACGCGGGATTCTGAAAGTATTATTTGCAACTATTGTAAGAAGCCGGGCCATACCAAGTTTGACTGTCGAAAGCTACAGTTTAAAAACCGGCAAAAACACTCGGCTCATGTTGCGATCACTACTGATGCCTCTGACAAATCAGTCCTTATCTCTGCTGATGAATTTGCCAAGTTCTCAAAGTATCAGGAATCACTCAAGTCTTCCTCTTCTTCTGTCACAGCTATTGCCGATTCAGGTAAACCCGATGTTTGTCTTCTTTCATCATCCTCCAAATGGGTCATTGATTCTGGTGCCACAGATCATATGACAGGTAATTCTAGTATATTTTCTTCTTTTCAATCCAATGCTTTTACTTCTACCGTCACTTTAGCCGATGGGTCACCATCTTGTGTTCGCGGGTCTGGCACCATCAATCCTACCCCCTCGCTATCTCTGTCCTCTGTCTTACATTTACCTAATTTATCCTTTAATTTGCTCTCTGTAAGCCAGCTTACTCGTCATCTTAACTGTTGTGTCTCATTTTACCCTGATCATTGTTTATTTCAGGATCTTATGACGAAGAAGATTATTGGTAAAGGACATGAGTCTGGAGGCCTCTACATTCTTGATACATCGGTACCGAGTTCTATTGCTTGCTCCAGTGTCACGTCTCCTTTCGAGGCTCACTGTAGGTTGGGTCATCCGTCTCTCCCTCTACTCAAAAAGCTTTGTCCTCAATATAATAAGGTGTCTTCATTAAATTGTGAGTCATGTCAGTTTGCAAAACATCATCGTCTTAGTTCGAGTCCTCGAGTCAATAAACGTGCTAATGTTCCTTTTGAATTAGTTCATTTTGATGTTTGGGGTCCTTGTCCTATTTTGTCTAAAACTGGATTTCGGTATTTTGTTACATTTGTGGATGATTATTCTCGTGTTACTTGGTTATATTTGATGAAAAAACGATCTGAGTTGTTTTATCTGTTTTGTGCGTTTTGTGCTGAAGTTAAAACTCAATTTAATGTTTCCATTCGAACCTTGCGAAGTGATAATGCTAAAGAATATACACAAGCTTTATTTCAGTCTTATATGACTCAGAATGGCATACTTCATGAAACTTCGTGTGTTGATACACCATCCCAAAATGGTGTGGCAGAACGTAAAAACAGACATCTTCTTGAAACAGCACGAGCTCTCTTATTTCAAATGCATGTTCCTAAACCTTTTTGGGCCGATGCAGTGTCTACAGCATGTTTTCTCATTAATCGCATGCCATCCTCTGTTCTTCATGGTGAGATACCTTACAAAATCCTTTTTCCCGATAAGTCATTGTTTCCTGTTGACCCGAAGATATTTGGTAGCACTTGTTTTGTTCGGGATGTTCGTCCGCATGTCACTAAACTAGATCCCAAGTCTTTGAAATGTGTCTTCCTTGGTTATTCTCGTCTTCAGAAAGGTTATCGGTGTTATTGTCCCAATCTTAACAACTATCTGGTCTCAATTGATGTTACCTTCCTGGAAGACAAACCTTATTTTTCGTCTTCGCCCATTTCCACTCGCCAGGGGGAGGATGATGATTTGTTGGTCTATTCTATCACATCCTCAGCACCTGTCTCCGCACCAGCTCCTGTCTCGGACCCAGCTCCAGTCAAGCCTCCTATTATTCAGGTTTACTCCAGGCGTCAACCTCTTGATTCATGTCCTGCACCTGCTCCTTCGTCATCAGATCCAGTCCCGAGCAATGATCTTCCTATTGCATTACGCAAAGGTAAACGCCAGTGTGCTTATCCTATTTCTTCATTTGTTTCTTATAATAATTTGTTGTCTTCCTCTTGTTCTTTTATTGCTTCCCTTGATTCTACCTCTATTCCTAAAACTGTTCGTGAAGCCATATCTCATCCTGGTTGGCATAATGCAATGATAGAGGAGATGAATGCTTTAGATGACAATGGTACTTGGGACTTGGTCGATTTACCTTCAGGAAAAAGGGCTATAGGTTGCAAATGGGTCTTCGCAGTTAAAGTCAATCCGGATGGGTCAGTTGCCCGATTGAAAGCACGTCTTGTCGCTAAGGGCTATGCTCAAACCTATGGGGTGGATTACTCTGACACTTTCTCTCCTGTTGCAAAGTTGACCTCTGTTCGATTATTTATTTCCATGGCGGCTTCCCATAATTGGCCTTTACATCAGCTTGATATCAAGAATGCTTTTCTTCATGGCGATCTTCAGGAGGAGGTGTATATGGCGCAACCTCCTGGTTTTGTTGCTCAGGGGGAGTCAGGGCAAGTTTGTCGTCTTCGAAAATCTTTATATGGTTTGAAACAGAGTCCTCGTGCTTGGTTTGGAAAGTTTAGTCAGGCTGTTGAGAAATTTGGTATGATGAAAAGCAAGTCTGACCATTCTGTATTCTACAAACGATCAGCAGCTGGTATCATTCTGTTAGTTGTGTATGTGGATGACATTGTCATTACTGGGAATGATACTAGAGGAATCTCATCTCTTAAATCTTTCCTTCATACTCAGTTTCACACGAAGGATTTGGGGGTGTTAAAGTATTTCTTAGGAGTTGAGGTCACTCGGAGTAAACGAGGTATCTTTCTATCTTAGAGAAAATATGTTCTTGACTTATTAACTGAGACAGGAAAATTGGGAGCAAAGCCTTGTAGTGCTCCAATGACTCCAAATGTGCAACTTACCGATGTTGGGGAACCATTTGCAGATCCTGAAAGATATCGAAGGTTGGTTGGGAAGTTGAATTACCTTACCGTGACTCGTCCAGATATTGCATACTCAGTCAGTGTTGTCAGTCAGTTTCTGTCATCTCCGACAATTCATCATTGGGCAGCGTTAAAGCAAATTTTGGGTTACTCGAAAGGAGCACCAGGACGAGGTATCGTGTATGAAAATCACGGGCACACTCATATTGAATGTTTCTCAGATGCTGATTGGGCAGGTTCCAAAATGGATAGAAGATCCACTTCAGGTTATTGTATCTTTGTTGGTGGGAATTTGGTCTCATGGAAGAGTAAGAAGCAAACCGTTGTGTCACGATTCAGTGCAGAGTCTGAATATAGGGCTATGGCACAGTCTGTGTGTGAGATAATGTGGATATATCAGCTCTTGACTGAAATAGGACTTAAAGCTACAGTACCAGCGAAATTGTGGTGTGATAACCAAGCTGCTCTTCATATTGCTTCTAATCCTGTGTTTCATGAACGGACTAAGCACATTGAAATTGATTGTCATTTTATTCGTGAGAAAATTCAACAAGGCTTGATTTCTACTGGATATGTGAAAACTGGAGAACAACTAGGGGACATCTTCACGAAAGCCTTAAATGGGGTTCGGGTTGACTATCTTTGTAACAAGCTGGGCATGATTAACATTTATGCTCCAGCTTGAGGGGGAGTGTTACAGTGTGTGTATATAACTGTCAATTAGGTTAATTGTAGAGATCCTAAATTGATATAGTTTCCTAGAATAACCTCAATAGTTTGTATATAAATACATGCTATATTCTCAATATAATATACTGAAAAGAGTATTCTCTTAATCTCTGTTTACAAAGAGAATGTCAGCTTCCCAAAGAATATGAATATGGTTAGACCCCACTCTAGGTAAAACATCTACAACCACATTCCCCCAATTATCCTCTCAATCAATATCAACTAAAAATCTTTCCAACTTTCGCTGTACTGGAATTTCCAAATTTTTTGTCCAGGTAAAATCCACCATCCGGAGTGGTAAATCCACCAATTCATACTCATCCACAAAATCCGAAAATCTTGCATGCTTCTGCTCATAACTGGACTATTGTTTATATCCTCAATACATCTTGCCACATTAAAGTCATCACCGATAATCCATGGAAATTGCCGTATACCTTTGATGTCTCCAAACTCCTTCCATAATTGCAGACAAAGCCTCTTATCATACCTGTGGCCAGGCATCTAAAATCATCCACCTTGCTTCTACATAGGAGAGAAATAGAGAAAGCACCATCCAAATCATCTCCACTTCAATTGTTTGGGAATCCCATAATGCTAAAATACCACCTGACCTACCAATGGCAGGAAGAAATTTCCATTCAACATCCCTTTTTGACGATAGTACTAGGTTCCAACTCTCGGATCTCGGTTTCATACAAAATTATTAGAGAAGTCTTCCATCTCCTTGTGAACAATTTAGCTGTTTTTTTTTTTGGAAGGCAACAATTTAGCTGTTGCTCTTCTCTCCATACTGCATTCAATGCCAAAGCTCTTAAACTCATTTAAACTATAACAACCCAGCACACCAGCTCTTCTATCTATCACCTATCCCATTGCCCTGACCCTCTTCCATAATTTCTTGATGAATCCCACTCTCAACATCAATTTCATCCTCCGAAGAGTTCAAAATATCATCATCTAAACTTGCATCAGGCACCATCTTATTTTAAGTCACCATCTTATTTTTAGTCTCTGCCACACCTTTATTTCTATATTGATATCATCCTGAACATATTTTTATGCTCCTTACCCAAACTTAAACCCAACACGCAAGTCAAACCACTAATTTTCCTTTCACCACAAACATCGGTCATCTCAACACTGATGTCAGATCACTGATTTTTCTGTTCTTTCACCACAAACATCGTCATCATTGGTATCTTTGTAATATTCTGATTCTTAGCTGAATCCTTTACCGCACCAACCTCTCCCAACAACCTTGTCATCATACCTTTGTCATCACATCCTTACGAAGAGAGTAGGTAACATAAGTCACTGACTCATTAGAGCATAAACACACTTTTCCTGATTGTATCGACGAAGAAGAAGAAACCCTTTTGGGCTTTTCACTACTTTACAAGAATTTTAGCGGATCCTGTAATATCTCTTGAATTTAGGCTCTAGAGAATGGTCACTATTTAAAGATTTCAGATCTCACTTCCCCAGCGGATGGGCCTGGGCCTGTCTTTTAGATGTCCCGTTACCACAGTTTTTGGACCCATCTTTGGCCTTATTACTGCCTTTATTAATTGTTCCCATTATTTGAATTTCCATCACATGTTCTGCATTGCAACTTATTGCCATTTTTAACAGATTTGTTGTCCCCTTGATTTTGTCAAGGATCAAAATAGTGGATTCATTTTCATTATTTGCTGCCTTGATACCTTCATTTTAATCATCCACATGTATGCAACACCTGGACTTTACCAACTACTAGACCGCCGGAATTACCTTTCTGCCCCGTACTATGATTTGGATTCCCTTCAAACATCCACCTTAGACCCCAGAGAATCTTCTTTCCTAGCTCGCATGTCATTATTCACCAATGGAATGACGCCATCTGTCCTCCTACCCTTTTCCTCAAGCCCCATGTGGACAGAATCGCATGTAAGCTCTTCTTTTCCAACGCATTCTCTGCAACAGATGCAGATGCAGATGCAGAATGCTCTCCTCTCTCCTCCATCTCTCTCCCATTTTTCCCTTCCTTTCCCACCTACATACACCCAACCCTTTTTTCTGTCTCTTCTTATGGTTGGGCCAGGATTTGTCTCATAGCGCTTGGAAGTCATCCAAGTGATTTGGACTCGTACTCCTCTAGTACCAAGGCCTTTTTAGCCCAACTGCAAAGCTTGTGGTCCTGTTGACACAAGTGTCGGGTTTGAATCCCTCAGGACCAAAATACTCATTAACTGGTTCAATTTTTATGAGACAGGAAATGAGACCATTGACTTTTGTGAAGCATATGCCTTAAGTTTTGATCAAGATATAGTTCATAACATGGGCATGGCATGAACGATAGTATTATAAATTTACTAACTATTTAACGAAATGGCAAGAACAAAAATTAAAGTAGACTTACCAAATAGCGAATAATAAAGAGTGAGTGGCAGGGTTGTGGGAAACACACATACACACTACAAAACCAACAGTGTAGATTTCAACCATAAGGGAATGTGTGTTCCTATGCCTTAAGGCCTGTGTCTCATGAGACCGAGGCTTAAGCCTCAGAAAACTGGTAAGAGGTGTAAGCCTTAGTGACTATTGAACTACTCTGAAATGAGAATGGGTTTGAAGCCAACACGCTTTTTTAACCTGTGAATTGGCTTGAACTCAAACCCTACACGTCTATGGGGGTGGTTAAGTGGGGACAGTACCGGTGGTGTACTAGAGTGGGGTTTTATAATGGAAAGGTATAGTGAACAATAAAGATCTAAATTTGGTCCAGCAGAGTGAGGGAGTTTTAGTGGGCGGTGAGGTGTTGAGGATATCAAATTGGTTCATGAGGTAGTGTATGATGACAATTTCATCTTTAAGCAAACCAAACTCCAAGATCAAATTAGATTACGAAGTTTGTGATAATATTGGAAATAGGTTGGTCATGTCATGTGTATTAGCTCTGGGGAGAAAATGGGATTATTCATGCTCTTCTGGACAAAGAACTCGTAGAGGTGAAGATCTAAAAGATTTATGTTTTCGCTTTGCTTGTCAAATTATGGAACCAGGTTGTTGGGTATAGGAATTGGCTTTGATCTGGCATTGGGGTCAATCTGTATCTTGTGTAATTCAAGTTTCTGTCCTTGTACTCACTATTTCCTTATACACACAATATACTTTTATCTTTTAGGAAAATAAATAAACAAACATCTTGAATGCATTTTCAGGCTATGGGACACAGTGGGCTGAAATACCTGCTACTCATTAATGTCCTTGTATAAGAAGCCGTTGAAATCAACAGGCTGCTTAGTTGAACTAGCTGCCTAGTTGAACTAAGGTTTTGGGAAGACAATTTGGATGATGTATCTAAGCCAGCAGTGTACTTTGAAGTTTAGACTGTGAATCCTTATTTAGTAAAAGTAGACTCTTAGGCTTTAACCATATTTCCCTGTTCATCTTAAGATCTTTAATATATCTAAAACCTCACAAAACTCACCCTGATTACCAAGTTATCCAAGAATTCCATGGGTAGTTGCAGTTGACCCTAGCTTTCAGAATTTTACTGTGTACAATTTCCAGGTTTTTACCTGCAGAATGCATATTTTTCTCTCTAATATGGTGGCCTTTAATGACTTGCAGGTAAATATTAGAACTGTCGACGAGGCTATAGTTATAGGTGCTGCTTTGTCGTTGTCATCTTCAGCTTTTGTTCTCCAGGTGCGCAAATTCTGGGTGTCTAAGATACGGCTATCTAAATTGTCGAACAAAAAACTACCACTAGGACAGTGCTATAATTTTTATTTTTTATTTTTTTGAAAGTCAATTGAGTGGCTATTATTCTTCTGGAAACTGGCAGCTATTTGCTTCTTTGCTTCATTGCTTCATTTGAGTTTGTTACTTTTCTTTTAAGGACTTGTTAAAGTAAGTAACTTTCATTATTTGCTTTAACAACTACATTGACAGTTATTCATATTCTTTGCATTTGCAAAATATTTTCTTCCATGCTTCCAAAGTTCATTTTAATACAAGTGCCATAAATAGTGGAATTGTGTTCTCTTTTTTATTCTTGAGTAGGTCCTCTCAAGCAATCAAGCAAGAGCTATGATGGAAATCAATCAATTTGGCTAAATTTAATTCCCTTGCATTCTCTTCCATCAAAACAAATATATAAAAGCAAATGTAATTTTTTTAGAAATCATGGTTACTACGATTTTGAGTTTTGACTCATCGATTTATGGGTATTTCACCTTGGCACCGAAAGTTTCAAATAATGTTAAGCTGAAACCCTTCATTTAGGATCCCGTGCAAGAACTTAAGTGTGGACTTGCACGTTAATAACTGTTGCCTTTTCAGCTCTATTCGTAAAACTTGTGGCTGATGATACCACAGGTTTGAGGTTTAAATCCTGTAAATGCTGGTTTATTATGAGTTCAAGACCCCATACCTCCATAGGGGTGGTTAAGTGAGGATAATATTAGTGCTCTGGTACTAGAGTGGGTTATTACACCTTTAATCAACTGCATTGACTCGTAGGTTTAGTGACAAAAGTACAATTTTTAATCTGCTGGAGTTCCTGAAATCGAAGAGTCACAGAAGCTGATTAATGTCCAAAAGTCATCAATGACCAGAATAAAGTATTGTTGGACCATTACTTAGTGCACTACTTCACACCAAATCACTTTCAAATCTTCAACTCTCTGGTGAAGATTGAAACCACTTTCTCATATATATTCTTGTGTATCTTCCATAGTGCGAGTACTGAAGGTAATATCACTTCCGATGCCATACAAGTAGGTCACCGTGCAAAGACTAAATCAAAACATTACATCATTTTTATCAAGTCATAATCAAGTTAGAGATGATAGGAAGGAGCTGGGTCGAAACTTGCTCTGTTTGTATGATTCCGCTAAACTTTCCCAGCATTTCTGTGCATCATTCATTACTGCTACCAGAGCTTATATTACACTCTCTGCTTTAGTGTTCATAGAAATTATTATGTTACTCTGATGTGATTAGATGTTAATATGTTGGTGTATAGCTTACCAAAGGTGATATATAGCTTCTTGCAGAGAAGGGTGAACTCCCTACAAGGTTCGGCTCAGCAACTTTGGGAATACTTCTATTGCAGGTCATTTCACATGTTCATTTGTTCACTCAACAAGAGTGTGCTCGTGTGTGTGTGTGAGCATGCTTTTTTGTCCCCTTTGAACTTGGATATGGTCAAATCATGCACACATGGAAAAGTATCGACTTAGTTATTTTAAGAACTTTGGTGTTTGGTATTTGCAGGATATAGCCGTTGTTCCTCTTCTAGTTGTACTTCCAGTGCTAGAAAGCCAGGTATGCCAAAAGCTGGCCATTGTTGGATGCGTTAAGTAGAATAAATCAATTATTACAGACACAATTTTCCTAATTGATAGATTTGCAATGGATATTGTCTGTAGCAGCGGAGCTCCTTCTTTACCTGCATGATCGATGGTTTTCTTAGTAAATGTTTGGCATAGTTTTCTTTCCTAGAGCTTTGTATCGATCTTTGGTCACAATTGTCGAATGAACTATCATTTGTTTTTGCTAGCTTCTTTGAAATAAAGAGCACTAATCTCCACATTCATATTAATTTGCTGCTGACCGTATTACTGAAATTATACTAATTCTAACAGAAGTTTGCCATTACATTATGTTGTCCACCCTCTGATCATTAGTAACTATTCATCGTCAACCTAGGATCAGGCATGGAATGCTTGGCATTTTTCTTTTCTAGTATCTCAGAGGCTTTGCCAATATCTTAATTTGTGTCTGGATAAAGCTACCTAGGGACTCCTTTCTCATGTCAAGTAGATTGTTTTAGGTTGATGCTTCTATCTTGGATTCGTTTTTCTAAATATTTCAACGTCACATATTTGAAGTATTATATAAAAGAAAACCTCATACCTTAATCTTAAATTTTGTTTCTTCTGTAGAATCTCGTAGAGGAAAGCATTTGGCCTATGCTTGCTTCAGAAAGTTTGAAGGCATTGGGTGGTCTGGGTCTGCTTTCTCTCGGAGGAAAATATCTTCTCAGGCGTATCTTTGAAGTTGGTATCATTTGATAAATGTTTTTAACTAAATAAGCCAGTCTTCATTCAGCGTTCGCTGGATAGAGACTAATTGACTTCAAATTCACAAAATTACAGGTTGTTGCAGAAGCAAGAAGTTCAGAAGCTTTTGTTGCTCTATGCCTGCTTACAGTTGCTGGGACTTCACTGCTTACACAAAAATTGGGCTTCAGTGATACAGTTTGTTTGTCTGACTGAAGAACATTAACAATAATGGTTTTGGAAGTCAAGTGACTGAACAAATTCTTTATGTATGTACAGCTTGGAGCTTTCCTAGCTGGTGCACTTCTAGCTGAAACAAATTTCCGGACACAGATTGAGGCGGATATAAGGCCCTTTAGAGGCCTGCTTCTTGGGTTGTTTTTTGTGACTACAGGGACATCCATTGACACGCAGGTACTTCAAAGAATAATTATTCCAAGGTTTTGCTTTCTACAGAAGGAAAAAATAGAAATAAAACCCCCTTTATCATTTTGCCAAAATTTTATATTTCTCCCATTCTGCCTGAATTATTAACATCTCATTCTTTCCTTTTAATTTTTTTTTTTTATTTTATTTTTTTACAATTTTCATATGCAGTCACCCATAGTTGTCAAAACGTTTATTGTATCGGGTATCAAAAACCTAAGTATAAGATACATTTATCGTTATGTATCGTGTATTGTAAGATATGCTATAAAAATAAGTATATAGGAATAAAAGTAGATGTTTAAGCATATAAAAGACATAAAATAAGACGTATTCAAGCAATGATGTTATCAAAAACACTTCCATTGACTTGTATGACACATATTAGTAAACTATTATGTCTATCATCCATCCATTCATTCACGCCATTTGTGCAAGGACAGTACATCTCTGCATCATCCTATACTAGTGTATCGTAAGATATTATATACCGTATCGATGAGGCTTAGTATTGTGTATCTTATCGTGCATATCGTAAAATATTGACATGTAACTATGATGTCACCTAGTATATGTATAAATTAGGAAAACTTGGGGAAAAGATGTGGCTAACATTTCATCTGTAAAAGGAATTTTGAAGTCTGTCATCCAAAGCTTTAGAAGTGTGATTTCTGTGTAATTCAGTCATTTGCATTTTCTAAAAATGATAACAAAATTAATGAATAATAGAAAACTACAAAGCTGCCACCTACTGGATTACCAACCAAATCAACATAAGTTACAAAGTTAAACTTAAAGCTACCAGATGCGCCATGCACCAAGTTTTTGTGCACCACAGAGTTCTCCTAAAATAAATTACTGAAGTTATATAGGTACCAAGATCTCAGAAGGAAAGAAAATAAGCCATTTGTCATTTGCTCCTACTTCTAGTTTATACACTCAACTTGTTGATGCAGCTCCTTCTCCGTGAGTGGCCAAATGTACTCTCACTCTTGGCAGGGTTGATTGTTATCAAGACGCTGATAATAACAGCATTAGGTCCCCGCGTAGGACTTACTCTGGGAGAAAGCTTGCGAATAGGATTTCTTCTTTCCCAAGGAGGCGAGTTTGGATTTGTAGTATTTTCTCTAGCAAATAGGTCAGTTACAAATAACTTGTTAGTTCTCGGGGTGTTTCTTAACAGTTGTTATTGAAGATAGTTGTTTACTCATAACCTTTTTCTTAAGCAGACTTGGAGTGCTACCGCTTGAGCTGAACAAACTGCTCATAATTGTTGTCGTCTTATCAATGGCATTAACCCCTTTCCTGAATGATCTTGGAAGAAAGGCTGCTGAATTTGTTGATGAGAAGTTTGACGGAAAGGATGTATGTATTTTGAATTAAGTTTGTTAGTTACAGACAGAGTTTCCAGATGGGACATCAATCTAAGATACTAAATCAGACCATCAATCTAGCAGACCACCATGCCAAGTCTCAAACTGTTAAATTTTATGTCTTTTGCTTATCTGAAAGGACCATGCATTAGTTGGTATTGGCAGATGATAGTCTGCTGGAGTTAGAGCAACTACTCCTGCCAACTAATTCAATTGTACGTGAAGTGGAGCATGCTGTGAGTAAAATTTCAGGAGCGTTGGATCCTGATTCATAAAAATTATGCTGTATCATGTTTATCCTGATTTAAGTCTGTTATTTGGGGCTCCGCCAAGGTTCCATTTTGTCATCAGCCTTGGAGAGCCATGATGTCAGTATGTCACACCTTAGCCGTGGGGTGAAGCTAGGTATTTTTTGGAATGATAAACAGGGAAGAAAAACACCCTATACAAACAACTTGAATACTAACCTGATTTGTGTTCACACTTCAACTTACTAAGTCCCGAAATAAGTAAAAATTTAGTTCTACCTTTTAGGAAAAAAAAAAAAAGCTCCAACATGTCAGGGCCTCGCCTTGCCCTTAACAACAGAGTCTGTATTTGATAGTGGGCAGAGTGTGGGACACCCATCACCCTATATAAAGGGGTAGGTTACTGTTGACACCACTTTTAAGTACCTATTTTGTGCTGTGACCCTATCCTACCCCTAATTCCCCTTCCACCCCACAACCAAAACACCCGATATGTGAAATATCGTCTAAAAAATGAGTGTCAAAATAGCCTGGTTTTGCACACATTCTTGGTTCTAAGAAAATATGGAGAAGGAACAGTTTATAAGAGAATTTAATTCATTGATCAGCTATAATTGTCTATTTGATGCCTATGGGTTTTGCTTGATTGGTCCCATTGTACGTCTCCCTCATCATTGTTAAGTCATTCAATTCTTTTAGCATTGTTAAGGTGAAACTGCTAAATGCCTTGTTTCTTGTTCAATACTTAAACTGAGATGTTGGTGGAACCCTCCTCTACCTATTTGAATGCTTACAGAAAGTTGTTGAGATGGCGAACTTTGACGCTAGTGACCCAGTTGTAATTCTTGGGTTTGGACAAATGGCTCAGGTAGAGCAATCATCATTTAGTAGTATTTATCGACGAACAATTTGCTTGTTTCTGTCAGAATTTTAACCTGTTCTTTGTGCAGGTGCTTGCTAATTTGCTATCAACTCCATTGGCTTCTGGACTAGATGGTGACCTTGTGGGATTGCCTTATGTAGCTTTTGATCTTGATCTTGGTATAGTTAAGGTTCGTTATGATTTCTCTTCTTGCAGTTTTCCTTATAATCATAATCTGAAATGAAGAGGGTGACTAAACTTTTTCCCATGCTCATGGTGTGTGCAAGATGGACATAGATGCAAAGTTGTGTTTATGAGGCACCTTTTTCTTGTTTATCTGGGTGTTACTGAACTAAAGAATTTATGGAACACTCAGGAACCCCAAATTTACCCTTCTCTTTTGTAGTCTTTGTACCCTGTCACTTGGATTTAACCAAACATGTTTGGTGCTCGCATAATCTTCCGATATTTAGCCAAACATATTTAGTGCTTAACAAGAGTCAGAGGTGTCTGCATGGCCTTCTGAAGATGCCAAATGTGGAGTCGTATGAATCACCACTGACGAACTCCAAAGCTGGAGCTTTCGTATGTAGTTCTGCAAGAGGTCTTATCATGGGGTCAATAAAATTTTGACAATAATCTTACTAACTTGAAAGATATTAACTAAAAATGAATGATGAATGATAAATGTTAGATGTTCAATCTTTTCTGAAACTAAATTTTTCATGCACAAAGTTGTAGAACTTCATTGAGAAATCATAGGTACTCCGACCAAAGATCTTTCTGTAGTTTACAAGTGATGGTGACTTGTTTAACGTTTTACAAAATATTACTCCACTCTAGCTACATCACTTTTACTTTACTGTTCCCAAATTGGAAGCTCAGTAACTTTTTTGATTATGATAAAACCCATCGTAAATTCGTAATGCAACATGGAACCCCATAATCATATAATATATTTCATTGATTAACTAACATAGTAATATATTTTGATTGAGGTCATAAGGCTAATAAATGGTATCACAGATCACTCTTGACATGAGATTTTGTGCTATGAATGTTCTAAGCAGACGGCTCGAAAACAAGGTTTTCCTATACTCTATGGTGATGGATCACGTCCCGCTGTTCTGCAATCTGCTGGTATTTCTTCTCCAAAAGCAGTCATGGTTATGTACACAGGAAAGGAACGCACAGTTGAGGCTGTTCAAAAGATCCGCCTTGCCTTCCCTGCGGTAATTTGGCTCTCCTATTATTGAGTAGAAGATACTCGTCTTATGGTCATTTTTTTTAATTTAAAAAAATTGTCATTTTCTTCTGGTTTTATTTTGTGCTACCCCCGGCACACGCTTACAATTGCTTTTTTGGTTGCTCAGTGGGGGCACCACATGATGTAATCCGATAAAAATAAACGCTGACACGAGTGATGCGTGCTATGATTATGTTTTTGTTGCTCCTAAGAGCAACACTCTGTTAATTTTGAAAACTGAAGAAATTTTTTAACTAAAATTTAAAAGTTGGCAGTAGTTTTTTTCCCCTAGTTAGTGCAGTTCCATGATACACCCACAAGATGTAATTGCCAACAATTGTCAACCTTTTACAAAATAAAAAAAAAATCGCGTACACACACATATCAAAGGGTATTATAGTTAAAATGCAAAACAATTTGAATTTCGTAAGTAATAAATTGTCTGAGGGACATTGAATTTAAATGTTTTGGATATCAACATGGAATAGTGAATACTTGGAGAGGTATTGAATAGTTATATATTATGGCCTTATTATATACTTGCAATTAGAAAGATTTGTGAAGTTATGTTCACATTCACAAATTCCAAAATTACCTATACACTTTTTTTCGTTCTCATCATTTTCTTTGGACTTAATTGGTATTTACATCTTGTTGGGGGCATTTTGGGAACTTTCAAAAATCGTGATGAAGACACTTCTAATATTCATTTAGTCTTCAACATTTATATTAGTAGAGATTTTTTTTTTTTTTTGTCCAAATATATGGATGTAAGATAACAAAAGTTTTCTGGATAGAAAGAAAAACAAAATACCATATACATGGTACAGCAGTTAGGTGTACATATTGTTTAGGAATTATTTAAGGTGATGGATATCATTCAGTACAACTGTAGAAATATTTGATTATATGATGAAACAGGCTCCATTGTCATTGAAATGTGAACTACAAAAAGTACTCCATGAATGCCTTCAATATGTGCCTCATCCTAATGAATAGACCCTTGGGTGGGTGGGGAATATGATCGGATTCCATTGGTTTATTGTCACACAGTTGAGTGATGTAAGATTGACTGAAATCCTAATATGAAACTATCTCCGTTAGGTACCAATTTATGCCAGAGCTGAAGATCTCATCCACCTTTTAGATCTGAAGAAAGCCGGAGCAACGGATGCTATTCTTGAAAATGCAGAGGTGCCAACTCAAAAACTTGAACTTGCTTAAAATAGCTCACAAATTCCTTCCTTGATCTTCTTTAGTTTTGTGACGATATAACTCAATGCAATTGTTTGTTGCTTGCAGACTAGTTTACAACTTGGCTCAAAGCTTTTGAAAGGCCTTGGTGTCATGTCCGATGATGTGACATTTTTAAGTCAGCTTGTTAGAGACTCTATGGTGGTTCAAGCCCAAGAAGCTGTAAATAGAAGTGAGGAACGAGATAAGGATGTTATGAAACCATTACAGGTACTTACGCACGATCAATAACAAATTATCTACTCATGAAGACTGATTCTCAGCACACACACACACTACCAACCCTAGGATTTTCCCATTGAAATGTTTGATCTTGCTTTAGTTCAAACACTCAATTTTTTGATCTTGCAAGACATGGGATCAATAAGACCTAGGGGTGAAACTTGGTCAGATCAAACCTGAGCCCAACCCAGTGTGGGGAACGGTTAGGGCAGAAAACTTGAACCTAAATTATAACTTGGCAAAAAATTCATAAACCCCCAAGTTATGCTTGGCTGGGCCAGGTTGAGTGCCTGCCCAACCGGAACCAATGTCTATAACGACTTAGTATAAATTTAGTTGTGTTGTGTAGTATGAATTTAATACCTGCACATCATTGTACAAAGCTAGTCTTATTTTTCTTTCTTTAATTGGAATTTAGAAAAATCTTTGAAACTTTCAAAATTCTTTATTGAGAAGTTATTAAAAAATTAAACCGACAATTCCAACCAACCCACACAACAAAATTTGGTAGGACTAGGGCTAGGTCTGGGGTTTTCTAACATTTAGATTAGGGTTAGGTTGAGCAGCAACCCAGCCAAATTCCATCCCGTAGACGATGACCCTTTTTATTGAGAAAAATAATCTTTTGACTTTGTATCAGGTCCGAGTTGCAGATTTAATTGATGCCCAATCAGCTAGCCCCTCAACTTCAGTAGAAACGGATGCCCAATCTATTGATCAAGCAAAGAAATCTTATGTCTTAGCTTTTGAGAATGGCTCATCATCCAATGTTCAGGAAGATAGAGATACATATCGGCCAAGATCTTCAACTGAACAATCTGAGGATACAGAAGTTGGCAAAGGGGTTCTATACTGTGAGTTGGATGCAGAGGACAATATTTTAATTAGTGATGAAGATACTGAAGGGCAGAACAATTTACTAAACAATTCAATACCATATGTAAACACAGGTGAGGAATCGTAGTATTCCTTCGACCAGTTATTTTTGTTTATACAGAAGAGTAGTCATATTCTCGTAAGTCCTCTTATAAAGGTTAGAGCAAATGATCATCTAAGTAATGGTGCTGCAGACCAAAATAATATCAAGAACTGACATCTACTTTGATTTGTATCATAATTGATAAGAGATTTAAGGAGTACATGTGCACTATAACAAAATGAATCTTTATGCTACCCAAAAAAATAAAATAATAATAATAATAATAATTATAATAATAAATCCTGATTCCAGTATATTTTATTACTTAACCCGATCATTCTGATGTTCTCTTTAGACGAGTTAACTAGTTTGTGCGACTTGATGCTGCTCTATGAAAATGAATAGAAAATTGTAAATCGATTTGAACCAGGTTATAGGTGGTACATGATAAAAAAAGAATAGGAATTGTATTCTCTAATCACCCCCTCATTTGTTTCCACGAGTACATTTTGAATACTAGGGAACAATGAGATTAATCCTGTTAGGGATTAGATTTTTCGAAGTTTGTATTGCCTTTTTGCTATTATCATCATTTGTTATAGGCACAGACTAAATGACACCACCACTTTTGCTAAAGGACACCACCACTCCATTTTTTTTGAATTTGCTGAAGGACACCACCACCCAAACCTTCTTCTCTCTTCACATGAGCAACACCACCCTGCTTGCCTCGTCATGCCCTGCAACCGCCGGCCGATGGTTGTGTTTGATGAAGAAGAAGAAGAAGAGGTGAGGGAAGAGATTGCAGTGGCAGGGTGATGCTTGATGGAGAAGAAGAAGGGAGGAGGAGAAGAGGTGAGGGGAGAAGTGGCAGCTTGGTGAGGCTGGCGGTGGCGGGTAGATGGTGGTGTTTGATGGAGAAGATAAAGAGAAGAAAAGGAAATGAGGAAGAGGAGGAGGAGAAGAGGTGGTGGCCCAGTGAGGTCGGCGGTGATGACAGGCTGGTGATGGTGCTTGATGGAGAAAAAGGGAGAGAGGATAATAGAGGTGGTAGGTTTTTTTTGTTTATATTTTGGTGTCCTCCTTCATGGTGGTGTCCTTCAGAAAATTTGGCAATCGTGGTGTCCTTTAGCATAATTGGTGGTCTCATTTAGGTATAATTCTAGGGAGCCTGGGTTTGCAGCTTGGGGGCGAAATTATCCTTTTGCCCCTCCTTTGTTGTTATATTTAAAGAGTAGTTAAAAAGACATGGACAAAAGTGTAAAAATGCCACCCAGGCTGCAAACCCAGGCAGCAGACCCAGGCTCCTTAGAAGCACTCCTCATTTAGTCATTGCCTTAACATTTGAGAATTTATTTTCATGTTTGAGTGATTCTAGGTATTCTGCTTTTGAGGCATGCTTTGAGCCTAGGGTGACGTAGAACACAATCCGCACTAACAAGGATGGATGACGTGGATGTTTAATGTATTACACGCTAAAAACCCCAATTCAACTGGAAGTTCTTGTCCACCAATTGTAGCTCAGTTGGTCGGACATCCACTCTCCTTGTGAGAGGTCGCGGGTTCGAGACTCACCAGTTAGGATTTTGTGAGTTTTTGCCCGATTATTAGGAGCACATTTGCTCCGCCGTTGATAAGCCTTCGGGTATTGAATGCAGCTGCTTAGATGGACTAGATCGGAGAGAAGCGAAAGCGAGTCTTCATGCAAGGTGGAGGCGATGGACCGGAGCGAAAGCAAGTCTCTATGCGAGATGGAGGTGACGAGGACATTAAGTGGCAACAATATTGTAGCCTTCGGGTCTGGTTTGGTTAACCCTATTGGGTCAGTCATGTAGCCTTCGGGCATGGATTCATAAATAAATAAAAAGGGTCAACGACCCAATTTTAAAAAAAAATAAATAAATAAAAAAACAAAACTGGAAGTTCTTAACTGAAAATAAACAATTCTGAAACACACTTGATACAAACAAAAAGACAAGAAGTGAATCGAAAAAAAAAAAAAAAAATCGATTACAGCAAACCAGAGAGTTCAAAATCGATCGAACGGCTCAAATTCGAAACTAGGAATGCTTCCGCAACAACAACCGATAACAGGGAAGCAACAGCCGTAGCAAGTACGTCAGATGGCGATAATCACATTTTTTATGAGGTGGAAAGGATGGTGGTGGTGGGAATGGGCAAGAGGGAGTAGGAGGAGGTCGAGCTGTGTCTCGTGCCAAAAAAGGAGGTGGAGTTTCATGACGCCTCTGATCACGTCTTTTAAGCTTGGTGAGTTCCTTTGGATTCTTGTTGGTCCTTGCAATAGAGGGTTCTTTTACAGACATAAAGGCCATGAAAAGAGCTTCTTTCATCAATACTTCAAATGGGTTCTCTGGGTTTCTCTTCCCTTTAGAGGGGTACCAAGAAATTTGACACTTTTCTTCTCAAAACTCTAAAACAAATTTGCTTTCTTGAGGTCCGTTTTCAGCAAATTTTCAAAGTTCAAACACCCATTGCAAAAGGTTCAACAATCATGTTGTCTTACATCCTTAATTGGTAGCTTACTATGATCTGGGTTAACTCAAGAGTTAAATGATTTACAAGGTTGAGTAATTTGAAGGTTTATATCTAAAATGGATGCCAAAGTTCTTGAAAAATTGATCATATTGCAAAAATTTGGGGTCAAATTCTAACGTCTATGTCAAGGTATAACACCCTTGAAACCCCCTTCAAAACCCCTCAGAATCTCAATTCTTCAAAATCCCTTGAAGAAGAAACGTCATGATTTTTCAATTGATTTGTTCGATCTTCCTAAACCCTTGGAGAAGAAAAAAGAAATGAAGAGAAGACTGAGGGTGTGTTTGGTTGCACACATTCCGTGGGAATAGGAATCCTATTCCCACTTGGAATAACATTTTGAGTGTTTGTTTGGAATTTTAGAGGTGGGCATGGAATGCCATCACGTGCCATAGATTCCCACCATTGGTGGGAATCAGACGCCTCACTCGTATTGGGAAAACAATTCACGGGTCTTCCTCACGAGTGTTCCTCTCGATCTGTTGATCTGTTGCTCTAGTCTTCCTTTCGATCTATTGCTCCAGTCTTCCTCTCGATCTGTTGCTCCAGTTCAAGGGTTTGTTGACAAAAACAATTCACGGGTCTTCCTCTCAATCTGTTGCTCCAGTTCAAGGGTTTGTTGACAAGAGAAGGATCTGTGTTGTTCTTCATATCCTTCTCTGCTTTTCCTCTGCGATCCTTGCTCTTTGTGAGACCTGCGTGTTTAAAAAAAAAAAAAAAAAAAAAAAAAAAAATTTTAAGGCGGGGTGTACTCAGCAAAGGTGGTGGGGGCACATAGCCACCCACCCCTTTAAAACAAAACGACCCTTCCCCTCCTTTTCTTCTTCTCTTTCTTTTCTTCTATTTTTTGGTTTCTCTCCGTTCCAGCAGCCAGCGAGCGATCCTCGCCTTCTCCAACTTCTTCTCGTCGGTTTTTGGGTGATTTCTTCCCCAATCTCACCTCCTCCTCCTCGGTTCGTTCTCTCTTCTTTCCCTTCTTGCTTTCTTTGTTTGTTTTTCAAAAAAAAAAAAAATCAGTTTTCATTTGGGTTTGGGGTTTGATCGGTTTCCATAGCTCCGATCAACCGTGTTGGGGCCTTGGTGGCATCCTTGGGAGCCCTTAGAACCGACATGCAAGACTGTTTTGGGGTTGGCCAAAAATTTTTCAAAAAAATCAGGGTGCATGTTTGTTTGGAGGGTTCCTCGGCGTGAAACTGGGCTTTGGGTGCGTGGGTGAGCCTCATTTCGTGACTCTGAGTGTCCTTAGACTCTTTTGTGGGTTGTTGTGCAGTTTGGTAGCGATCAGACCGGAGTAGGGAGGGTTTCGGCGCGTTTTCGCCCAACTTTGGGTTTCGGCGGGGTGGTTGCCGAATTCCTATTGCCTGTAAGTTTTCCTTTCAGTCATGCGCCGCTTGTATTTATTTATTTATTTCAGTTTTCGGCTAGGTTACTCATTTTCGAGTCCGCCTTGCAGTTTTAGAATTTTCGTGGCCCCGCATTCGTGGTATTGCGTGTTTGGAGCTTCGACCGGTAGGAATTGGGTTTTGAAAATCCATTCCGCCAGGTGAGTGGAACTATAATTTTTATTTTAAGAAATAAGTATTTGAAATCTTGAATTGAATTTTTACAGTATACCGTCAATTGTGTAGAATTGTACCCAAATCCGAAATTCGGAGTTTTCGGATATTTCGAGGATTGTGTTAGTTATGTGTGAATGAATTATGCATTGGATTTTCAGAAAGCATGATACTTGAATGAAATCGAATAGTAATTTTGGTGTGATTAGGCTTTGGTGCAATGACATGAGACTTGTATGCTTTGTTGTCGAGTTTGCATAGCATATCATGTTTTACCGTGGATTTTCGAGTCTTGAGCATGTATGATAATCGACTCGAATAATTTATTGTGGTGAATGGGGTCATGTTGGGACCCTGGCATAGTCGTGGTTTTATAAAAATTGCCGAATTGTTTATGATTGCACGTTTGTACATTTGGTTATGTACAGACTTGTCATTTGTGCATGTGGATAGTAGTATAAGTGTCTTTACCCCGCTATAATGCCTGTTGTGCCGATGCTTAGGAGCTTGCTCGCATCGTGAGTTGGATGGTGCTTGAGATGACTCGCACCTGACATTGTGGACGCTACTGCATGTGGCAAGCTTGCTGAGGTGCGATGAGCTCCCGCACGCACTTGCCACTATAGAGTGCAGTAGGACGGGTCCCGGAGGACGTGCTTTGGAGATTACCCGCTTTCCCTCCGAGCGCGCTTGATTTTGATTATGTTAGGTTGGCCGTGTTAGGCCAGTCGTTCGGGATGTTTGAGTTTGTATCCTGGCAGATGGCACCCCATTAGGATACAAACAAGCCCGAAGTGGTACTGGTGCACGTTGTGGGATGTGTTTGGGTGAGACACATTCGTAGGGTATGCGGATACCTACGATATGAGACACTTATACAGGATTTTACAGGATTTTTGATTTCAACTTGATTGCTATACCTAGGAGGCTAGGAAGAATTATGAGATTGTTTTATTTCCATTGCTTGCTATTTACCATGTTTGAATCGTGTGTAATGATGGACATATATCGTAAACTGATAGTTATTGTTGAATCTGAAATGTTTGTGTTGTTGCTTGAACTTAGAAACATTATCCTTAGAGACACGGTGTGATTTAGACTTTAGAGCTTGTTGCTTATTCATTGTTGTGTGGCATGAATTTTCCTTGTTTATTATTCTGTTATTTGTATTTAGTTCGCTCGCACCAGCTAGCTTTGTGCTTTGCTGACCCCGCAAGGGGTGTGCTTCTATTGGAGTGCAGGCAGTGTTGGAGTTCCTGCTGATCGTGGCGCGTAGGCCCCGGTTTTCGTTGTAGGAGCGTTTTGTGCTTTTGGTTGTGTCCACCCTGTACGGGTATGTTTTGCTTCCTCTGTGTTTCAGATGTACTATATTGTTAAACTAAATGTTTGTATACTGGTTTTGTCGCTATGACTCTGGCGGGGCGAATCAAATATATATTTATTTTGTTCAAACTTTAGCGTAGTTTTATTTCCGTTTATTTCTCGTATCAAGAATGTGTTATATTATGATGTTGTGGCCGGTTACGATCCGCCTGTGTACGTGGTAGTTCACGCATCGGCACGCTGCGATTCCCGTGGCGGGTCGGGGCGTGACAGAGCTTGGTTATGTACAGACTTGTCATTTGTGCATGTGGATAGTAGCATAAGTGTCTTTACCCCGCTATAATGCCTGTTGTGCCGATGCTTAGGAGCTTGCTCGCATCGTGAGTTGGATAGTTCTTGAGATGACTCGCACCTGACATTGTGGACGCTACTGCATGTGGCAAGCTTGCTGAGGTGCGGTGAGCTCCCGCACGCACTTGCCACTATAGAGTGCAGTAGGACGGGTCCCGGAGGACGTGCTTTGGAGATTACTCGCTTTCCCTCCCAGCGCGCTTGATTTTGATTATGTTAGGTTGGCCGTGTTAGGCCAGTCGTTCGGGATGTTTGAGTTTGTATCCTGGCAGATGGCACCCCATTAGGATACAAACAAGCCCGAAGTGGTACTGGTGCACGTTGTGGGATGTGTTTGGGTGAGACACATTCGTAGGGTATGCGGATACCTACGATATGAGACACTTATACAGGATTTTACAGGATTTTTGATTTCAACTTGATTGCTATACCTAGGAGGCTAGGAAGAATTATGAGATTGTTTTATTTCCATTGCTTGCTATTTACCATGTTTGAATCGTGTGTAATGATGGACATATATCGTAAACTGATAGTTATTGTTGAATCTGAAATGTTTGTGTTGTTGCTTGAACTTAGAAACATTATCCTTAGAGACACGGTGTGATTTAGACTTTAGAGCTTGTTGCTTATTCATTGTTGTGTGGCATGAATTTTCCTTGTTTATTATTCTGTTATTTGTATTTAGTTCGCTCGCACCAGCTAGCTTTGTGCTTTGCTGACCCCGCAAGGGGTGTGCTTTTATTGGAGTGCAGGCAGTGTTGGAGTTCCTGCTGATCGTGGCGCGTAGGCCCCGGTTTTCGTTGTAGGAGCGTTTTGTGCTTTTGGTTGTGTCCACCCTGTACGGGTATGTTTTGCTTCCTCTGTGTTTCAGATGTACTATATTGTTAAACTAAATGTTTGTATACTGGTTTTGTCGCTATGACTCTGGCGGGGCGAATCAAATATATATTTATTTTGTTCAAACTTTAGCGTAGTTTTATTTCCGTTTATTTCTCGTATCAAGAATGTGTTATATTATGATGTTGTGGCCGGTTACGATCCGCCTGTGTACGTGGTAGTTCACGCATCGGCACGCTGCGATTCCCGTGGCGGGTCGGGGCGTGACAGAGCTTGGTTATGTACAGACTTGTCATTTGTGCATGTGGATAGTAGCATAAGTGTCTTTACCCCGCTATAATGCCTGTTGTGCCGATGCTTAGGAGCTTGCTCGCATCGTGAGTTGGATAGTTCTTGAGATGACTCGCACCTGACATTGTGGACGCTACTGCATGTGGCAAGCTTGCTGAGGTGCGGTGAGCTCCCGCACGCACTTGCCACTATAGAGTGCAGTAGGACGGGTCCCGGAGGACGTGCTTTGGAGATTACTCGCTTTCCCTCCCAGCGCGCTTGATTTTGATTATGTTAGGTTGGCCGTGTTAGGCCAGTCGTTCGGGATGTTTGAGTTTGTATCCTGGCAGATGGCACCCCATTAGGATACAAACAAGCCCGAAGTGGTACTGGTGCACGTTGTGGGATGTGTTTGGGTGAGACACATTCGTAGGGTATGCGGATACCTACGATATGAGACACTTATACAGGATTTTACAGGATTTTTGATTTCAACTTGATTGCTATACCTAGGAGGCTAGGAAGAATTATGAGATTGTTTTATTTCCATTGCTTGCTATTTACCATGTTTGAATCGTGTGTAATGATGGACATATATCGTAAACTGATAGTTATTGTTGAATCTGAAATGTTTGTGTTGTTGCTTGAACTTAGAAACATTATCCTTAGAGACACGGTGTGATTTAGACTTTAGAGCTTGTTGCTTATTCATTGTTGTGTGGCATGAATTTTCCTTGTTTATTATTCTGTTATTTGTATTTAGTTCGCTCGCACCAGCTAGCTTTGTGCTTTGCTGACCCCGCAAGGGGTGTGCTTCTATTGGAGTGCAGGCAGTGTTGGAGTTCCTGCTGATCGTGGCGCGTAGGCCCCGGTTTTCGTTGTAGGAGCGTTTTGTGCTTTTGGTTGTGTCCACCCTGTACGGGTATGTTTTGCTTCCTCTGTGTTTCAGATGTACTATATTGTTAAACTAAATGTTTGTATACTGGTTTTGTCGCTATGACTCTGGCGGGGCGAATCAAATATATATTTATTTTGTTCAAACTTTAGCGTAGTTTTATTTCCGTTTATTTCTCGTATCAAGAATGTGTTATATTATGATGTTGTGGCCGGTTACGATCCGCCTGTGTACGTGGTAGTTCACGCATCGGCACGCTGCGATTCCCGTGGCGGGTCGGGGCGTGACAGAGCTTGGTTATGTACAGACTTGTCATTTGTGCATGTGGATAGTAGCATAAGTGTCTTTACCCCGCTATAATGCCTGTTGTGCCGATGCTTAGGAGCTTGCTCGCATCGTGAGTTGGATAGTTCTTGAGATGACTCGCACCTGACATTGTGGACGCTACTGCATGTGGCAAGCTTGCTGAGGTGCGGTGAGCTCCCGCACGCACTTGCCACTATAGAGTGCAGTAGGACGGGTCCCGGAGGACGTGCTTTGGAGATTACTCGCTTTCCCTCCCAGCGCGCTTGATTTTGATTATGTTAGGTTGGCCGTGTTAGGCCAGTCGTTCGGGATGTTTGAGTTTGTATCCTGGCAGATGGCACCCCATTAGGATACAAACAAGCCCGAAGTGGTACTGGTGCACGTTGTGGGATGTGTTTGGGTGAGACACATTCGTAGGGTATGCGGATACCTACGATATGAGACACTTATACAGGATTTTACAGGATTTTTGATTTCAACTTGATTGCTATACCTAGGAGGCTAGGAAGAATTATGAGATTGTTTTATTTCCATTGCTTGCTATTTACCATGTTTGAATCGTGTGTAATGATGGACATATATCGTAAACTGATAGTTATTGTTGAATCTGAAATGTTTGTGTTGTTGCTTGAACTTAGAAACATTATCCTTAGAGACACGGTGTGATTTAGACTTTAGAGCTTGTTGCTTATTCATTGTTGTGTGGCATGAATTTTCCTTGTTTATTATTCTGTTATTTGTATTTAGTTCGCTCGCACCAGCTAGCTTTGTGCTTTGCTGACCCCGCAAGGGGTGTGCTTCTATTGGAGTGCAGGCAGTGTTGGAGTTCCTGCTGATCGTGGCGCGTAGGCCCCGGTTTTCGTTGTAGGAGCGTTTTGTGCTTTTGGTTGTGTCCACCCTGTACGGGTATGTTTTGCTTCCTCTGTGTTTCAGATGTACTATATTGTTAAACTAAATGTTTGTATACTGGTTTTGTCGCTATGACTCTGGCGGGGCGAATCAAATATATATTTATTTTGTTCAAACTTTAGCGTAGTTTTATTTTCGTTTGTTTCTCGTATCAAGAATGTGTTATATTATGATGTTGTGGCCGGTTACGATCCGCCTGTGTACGTGGTAGTTCACGCATCGGCACGCTGCGATTCCCGTGGCGGGTCGGGGCGTGACTGAGCTTGGTATCAGAGCTATTGTTACCGGTTCACATAGAACATTATCGTATACCACTTTCTTGAGTGGATTGGGTAGAGGAGTTAGGAATTTTGTTGTGTTGTTTGATGTATGGTATGTGTGTTTTATTTTTCGTAGAGGTTGTTTGGTGATGGCGCGTGGGCAGAGATCCCAGGGTGAGGGATCAGGCACTGCTGGGGAGGATATCTCTCAGACTTTCATGGAAATGATGACCTAGTTAGCACCTGCGTCTGGAAGTGGTCAGAGAGTCCCTCTCCCAGCACCGCCTGTTTGCCTAGCAGCTATTCCCGGTCAGGGAAATGTTGAGGGTATGTTATTTTATTTATTTTTATTGTCGTTTTGTGTGTGCCAGATGTAGTAAGATTGTGTTATGTGCAGTATGCGTAGGAAAAATTGCATGTTAGTGTGTTGTTATGTGATTCAGGATACATGTGTTGTGTGCCAGGTTTTGTGCATTCGTCGTCTTCCTTGTTGAGGGCTCTTTTCGATACAGGAGCATCTAGGTCTTTTATTTCTAGACAGTTGGTTGTTAGAGACAACCTTGAGGTGGTGCCTTTGCCGGAGCCCTTGTGCGTTGTGTCTCCCTTGGGCAGTTCGGTTTGGTTGTGGGAATTGTGTCCCAGTTTCGAGTTTTCCTTGTTGGGGTACAGCTTTGTGTTTGACTTTATTGTTTTGGGTTTTGAGGGCTATCAATTGATTCTAGGGATGGATTGGTTGTCCAGTCATCCGGTGATCATTGATTGCTTGCATAGGTCGGTGATGTTAGCGCCACCTGATGTTTCACCTCGTGTGTTGGCTTGTGAGCCCGATTCGGTTTCTTTGATGTCGAGTTTTCTTAGCTCTCTTGAGATTTCTTGTCTCGACACCAGTTCTGTAGAGGTTGTGTGTGAGTTCCCTGATGTCTTTCAGGAGATTCCTGGTATCCCTCCACGTCGTGAGGTAGAGTTTCGGATTGACCTGGTTCCTGGTACTGCACCTATATCTAAATCAGCGTACAAGCTTGCACCTAAGCAATTGGAAGAGATGAAAGTACAGCTTGATGAGTTGCTTCGCAAGGGATTTATTCGTCCGAGCAATTCACCTTGGGGAGCTCCAGCAATATTTGTATCCAAGAAGGATGGATCATTGAGGATGTGCATAGATTATCGAGATTTGAATAAAGTGACCATCAAGAATAAGTATCCATTGCCTCGGATTGATGATCTATTGGATCAGTTGAGGGGAGCCGTGGTGTTTTCACAGTTAGATTTGCAGTCTGGGTACCATCAGATGAGAGTTGAGGAACATTCCGTTCCAATTACCGCTTTTCGGACCCGTTATGGCTTGTATGAGTTTCCAGTCATGCCATTTGGATTGACAAATGCACCAGCTTTCTTCATGGATTTGATGAATAGATTGTTCAGTCCGTACTTGGACAAGTTTGTGGTAATCTTCATTGATGATATCTTAGTGTACTCGAGGAGTTTAGAGGAGCACAGAGAGCACCTTCGCATTGTTTTGCAGACACTTAGAGAAAATCAGTTGTATGCGAAGTTCAGTAAGTGTCACTTCTGGGAGCATGAAGTTCGATTTCTTGGGCATGTCATTTCTAGTGGAGGTATTGCAGTGGATCCCGAGAAAGTCGAAGCAGTGAAGTCTTGGAGACGACCTAGTAGTGTGACAGAGATTCGTAGTTTTCTGTGTTTGGCTGGTTATTACCGACGGTTTATCGAGAAATTTTCTTTGATTGCGGCACCACTCACTCAGTTAACTAGAAAGAATGTTCCTTTTGTATGGTCAGAAAAGTGTGAAGAAGCTTTTGAAACTTTGAAGCTTCGGTTGACTTCAGCACCAGTGTTGACTATTCCGACACCTGGTAGCCGACTGGTGGTATTTACTGATGCTTGCGGTACAGGATTGGGTGGAGTGTTGATGCAAGGCAAGAAGGTCGTAGCCTATGCGTCTCGACAGTTGAAACCCCACGAGCGAAAATATCCGACACATGATTTAGAGTTGGCAGCTGTAGTTTTTGCTTTGAAGATCTGGAGACATTATCTGTATGGTGAGAGGTTTGAGTTGTTCACAGATCACAAGAGTTTGAAGTACTTATTCACTCAGAGGGAGTTGAATATGAGGCAACAACGATGGGTTGATTTCCTTAGCAGCTATGACTTCGAGATACAGTATCAGCCTGGTAGGGCCAATGTGGTTGCAGATGCCTTGAGTAGGCGACATGCAGTGATGGCAACCATGATGATTCAGGAGTACCGAACACTTGAGACATTAGCTTCATTTGCAGTTCAACCTACTTTAAGTATAGAGGGCAGCATGATAGCGGGTTTAGCAGTTTATCCGTCGTTGATCAGTAGAGTGGTGGAGAGACAGACATCTGACCCAGTGATTACGAAGCAGATAGCAGATTTGGTAGTTGACACCTTGGATGAGTGCCCTACCGATTGGTCAGTGGGTTCAGATGGAGGGTTGCGATTTCGTGGGCGACTTTGTGTTCCGTCTGATGAGGAGTTGCGAAGAGATATCTTACAGGAAGCTCATAGATCTCGTTTCACCATTCATCCCGGTGGAACGAAGATGTATCGAGATTTGAGACGTTCTTTCTGGTGGCATGGCATGAAGAAAGACATTGGAGAGTTTGTGGCACGGTGTGCGACTTGTCAGCAGGTGAAAGCCGAGCATCAGAGACCGTCTGGGTTATTGCATCCATTGGATATCCCGACGTGGAAGTGGGAGTATATCACTATGGATTTCATCGATGGACTTCCACGGTCGAGGAAAGGTAATGAGTCGATATGGGTCATTGTTGATCGGTTGACGAAGTGTGCACATTTCATTCCTGTTAGTATGAATCGGACGGCAGACAGTCTAGCGGTATTGTTCATTCGGGAGATAATTCGCCTTCATGGGTCGCCTGTTTCGATTGTATCCGACAGAGATCCGCTTTTCACAGCCCACTTCTGGCAGAGCTTTCAGCAAGCTATGGGTACTAGATTGGACATGAGTACAGCTTATCATCCACAGACAGATGGCCAATCTGAGCGAGTGAATCAGGTAGTGGAAGACATGCTTAGAGCATGCATTTTAGACTTTGGGGGCAGTTGGGAAGATCACCTACCGTTATGTGAGTTTGCGTACAACAATAGCTACCACGTAAGTATTGGCATGGCACCGTTTGAGGCACTCTACGGACGACCGTGTAGGTCCCCTGTTTGTTGGGCAGAGATTGGAGAGTCAGTTGTGATGGGGCCGGATGTGATCAGAGAAACTACTGAGAAGATTGAACTGATTAGAGCGCGTTTGTTGACAGCCCAGAGTAGACAGAAGAGTTACGCTGATAGGAGGCGTAAGGAGTTGGAGTTTGATGTTGGTGACAGGGTTTTTCTGAAAGTTTCCCCGATGCGCGGAGTTGTTAGGTTTTGAAGTCGTGGAAAACTTGCACCGAGGTATGTAGGTCCATATGAGATTACTGAGAGGATGGGACCAGTGGCCTACAGATTAGCTTTGCCGCAAAGTATGTCAGGTATCCACGACGTGTTTCACGTATCCATGTTGCGGAAGTGTTTGGCAGATCCGTCACAGATTATAGAGCCTGCTGAAGTAGAGATTGCGGATGAGTTGACGTTTCTAGTGAGGTCAGTAGCCATTGTTGATGATGATGTGAAACAACTTCGTCGGAGGATAGTGAAGTTAGTGAAGGTTCAGTGGAGCCACCGAGCGGGTGACGTGACTTGGGAGCTAGAGGATCAGATGAGACAGAAATACCCCGAGCTTTTTGCCTAGGTTTTCTTGTCATGGCTTTTGTCCGATCTCGAGGACGAGATCTTTTTTAAGGTGTGTATGATGTGAGACCTGCGTGTTTAAAAAAAAAAAATAAAAAAAAAAAAAGTTTTTAAGGCGGGGTGTACTCAGCAAAGGTGGTGGGGGCACATAGCCACCCACCCCTTTAAAACAAAACGACCCTTCCCCTCATTTTCTTCTTCTCTTTCTTTTCTTCTATTTTTTGGTTTCTCTTCGTTCCAGCAGCCAGCGAGCGATCCTCGCCTTCTCCAACTTCTTCTCGTCGGTTTTTGGGTGATTTCTTCCCCAATCTCACCTCCTCCTCCTCGGTTCGTTCTCTCTTCTTTCCCTTCTAGCTTTCTTTGTTTGTTTTTCAAAAAAAAAAAAAAATCAGTTTTCATTTGGGTTTGGGGTTTGATCGGTTTCCATAGCTCCGATCAACCGTGTTGGGGCCTTGGTGGCATCCTTGGGAGCCCTTAGAACCGACATGCAAGACTGTTTTGGGGTTGGCCAAAATTTTTTCAAAAAAATCAGGGTGCATGTTTGTTTGGAGGGTTCCTCGGCGTGAAACTGGGCTTTGGGTGCGTGGGTGAGCCTCATTTCGTGACTCTGAGTGTCCTTAGACTCTTTTGTGGGTTGTTGTGCAGTTTGGTAGCGATCAGACCGGAGTAGGGAGGGTTTCGGCGCGTTTTCGCCCAACTTTGGGTTTCGGCGGGGTGGTTGCCGAATTCCTATTGCCTGTAAGTTTTCCTTTCAGTCATGCGCCGCTTGTATTTATTTATTTATTTCAGTTTTCGGCTAGGTTACTCATTTTCGAGTCCGCCTTGCAGTTTTAGAATTTTCGTGGCCCCGCATTCGTGGTATTGCGTGTTTGGAGCTTCGACCGGTAGGAATTGGGTTTTGAAAATCCATTCCGCCAGGTGAGTGGAACTATAATTTTTATTTTAAGAAATAAGTATTTGAAATCTTGAATTGAATTTTTACAGTATACCGTCAATTGTGTAGAATTGTACCCAAATCCGAAATTCGGAGTTTTCGGATATTTCGAGGATTGTGTTAGTTATGTGTGAATGAATTATGCATTGGATTTTCAGAAAGCATGATACTTGAATGAAATCGAATAGTAATTTTGGTGTGATTAGGCTTTGGTGCAATGACATGAGACTTGTATGCTTTGTTGTCGAGTTTGCATAGCATATCATGTTTTACCGTGGATTTTCGAGTCTTGAGCATGTATGATAATCGACTCGAATAATTTATTGTGGTGAATGGGGTCATGTTGGGACCCTGGCATAGTCGTGGTTTTATAAAAATTGCCGAATTGTTTATGATTGCACGTTTGTACATTTGGTTATGTACAGACTTGTCATTTGTGCATGTGGATAGTAGTATAAGTGTCTTTACCCCGCTATAATGCCTGTTGTGCCGATGCTTAGGAGCTTGCTCGCATCGTGAGTTGGATGGTGCTTGAGATGACTCGCACCTGACATTGTGGACGCTACTGCATGTGGCAAGCTTGCTGAGGTGCGATGAGCTCCCGCACGCACTTGCCACTATAGAGTGCAGTAGGACGGGTCCCGGAGGACGTGCTTTGGAGATTACCCGCTTTCCCTCCCAGCGCGCTTGATTTTGATTATGTTAGGTTGGCCGTGTTAGGCCAGTCGTTCGGGATGTTTGAGTTTGTATCCTGGCAGATGGCACCCCATTAGGATACAAACAAGCCCGAAGTGGTACTGGTGCACGTTGTGGGATGTGTTTGGGTGAGACACATTCGTAGGGTATGCGGATACCTACGATATGAGACACTTATACAGGATTTTACAGGATTTTTGATTTCAACTTGATTGCTATACCTAGGAGGCTAGGAAGAATTATGAGATTGTTTTATTTCCATTGCTTGCTATTTACCATGTTTGAATCGTGTGTAATGATGGACATATATCGTAAACTGATAGTTATTGTTGAATCTGAAATGTTTGTGTTGTTGCTTGAACTTAGAAACATTATCCTTAGAGACACGGTGTGATTTAGACTTTAGAGCTTGTTGCTTATTCATTGTTGTGTGGCATGAATTTTCCTTGTTTATTATTCTGTTATTTGTATTTAGTTCGCTCGCACCAGCTAGCTTTGTGCTTTGCTGACCCCGCAAGGGGTGTGCTTCTATTGGAGTGCAGGCAGTGTTGGAGTTCCTGCTGATCGTGGCGCGTAGGCCCCGGTTTTCGTTGTAGGAGCGTTTTGTGCTTTTGGTTGTGTCCACCCTGTACGGGTATGTTTTGCTTCCTCTGTGTTTCAGATGTACTATATTGTTAAACTAAATGTTTGTATACTGGTTTTGTCGCTATGACTCTGGCGGGGCGAATAAAATATATATTTATTTTGTTCAAACTTTAGCGTAGTTTTATTTCCGTTTATTTCTCGTATCAAGAATGTGTTATATTATGATGTTGTGGCCGGTTACGATCCGCCTGTGTACGTGGTAGTTCACGCATCGGCACGCTGCGATTCCCGTGGCGGGTCGGGGCGTGACAGAGCTTGGTTATGTACAGACTTGTCATTTGTGCATGTGGATAGTAGTATAAGTGTCTTTACCCCGCTATAATGCCTGTTGTGCCGATGCTTAGGAGCTTGCTCGCATCGTGAGTTGGATAGTTCTTGAGATGACTCGCACCTGACATTGTGGACGCTACTGCATGTGGCAAGCTTGCTGAGGTGCGGTGAGCTCCCGCACGCACTTGCCACTATAGAGTGCAGTAGGACGGGTCCCGGAGGACGTGCTTTGGAGATTACTCGCTTTCCCTCCCAGCGCGCTTGATTTTGATTATGTTAGGTTGGCCGTGTTAGGCCAGTCGTTCGGGATGTTTGAGTTTGTATCCTGGCAGATGGCACCCCATTAGGATACAAACAAGCCCGAAGTGGTACTGGTGCACGTTGTGGGATGTGTTTGGGTGAGACACATTCGTAGGGTATGCGGATACCTACGATATGAGACACTTATACAGGATTTTACAGGATTTTTGATTTCAACTTGATTGCTATACCTAGGAGGCTAGGAAGAATTATGAGATTGTTTTATTTCCATTGCTTGCTATTTACCATGTTTGAATCGTGTGTAATGATGGACATATATCGTAAACTGATAGTTATTGTTGAATCTGAAATGTTTGTGTTGTTGCTTGAACTTAGAAACATTATCCTTAGAGACACGGTGTGATTTAGACTTTAGAGCTTGTTGCTTATTCATTGTTGTGTGGCATGAATTTTCCTTGTTTATTATTCTGTTATTTGTATTTAGTTCGCTCGCACCAGCTAGCTTTGTGCTTTGCTGACCCCGCAAGGGGTGTGCTTCTATTGGAGTGCAGGCAGTGTTGGAGTTCCTGCTGATCGTGGCGCGTAGGCCCCGGTTTTCGTTGTAGGAGCGTTTTGTGCTTTTGGTTGTGTCCACCCTGTACGGGTATGTTTTGCTTCCTCTGTGTTTCAGATGTACTATATTGTTAAACTAAATGTTTGTATACTGGTTTTGTCGCTATGACTCTGGCGGGGCGAATCAAATATATATTTATTTTGTTCAAACTTTAGCGTAGTTTTATTTTCGTTTGTTTCTCGTATCAAGAATGTGTTATATTATGATGTTGTGGCCGGTTACGATACGCCTGTGTACGTGGTAGTTCACGCATCGGCACGCTGCGATTCCCGTGGCGGGTCGGGGCGTGACACTCTTCCTCTTCGATCTCACTCGATTTGCTCTTCATTGCCAAGCCAAACCAAACCAGATCTGACTCTTACGTCGCCTATCTCACTCGATTTGCTCTTCATTGCCAAGCCAAACCAAACGAAACCAGTTCAAGGGTTTGTTGACAAGGAGAAGGATCTGTTGTTCTTCATATCCTTCTCAACTTATTCGTTGGCTGATCTCCACCTCCAACACAAGCTTTGCTTCTCATCAAAGGTAAATTATATTTCCTTGTTTTTTTATATGTTTTCAAAGATGGGATTTATATGGAGAGGGGAAGAACTTTCAGTTCAATGAGTTCATCTCTTTCAGTTCAATGAATTCCATTTTTTATTTTGTAATGTACAAGTATTTACCACAGATCTGATCATGGGTATGTTAGAAATTTCCAGTATGGAACATTGAACATGAACAACAGTACAGAAACCATCAATAGTTGCTATTTGACATTGATCCAACCTGAAATTGATATTTTTCTCCTTTCTTCTAGTCTGGGTCATGTGCACCATAAGAAAAGAAAATGGCACAATTTTATGGCTTGATTGTTGTTACCGAAAGACTGAAAAATACATGGTTGGGTTCAAGCCCAAAGTGAGTTGGCTATAGTTGTAGAGGTTGTCAAACAGGGGTTTTTGAGGATGATACACAAAAGCAAAAAAAAAATGATAATGCTTAGGTGTTTTGTTAAGGAGAAGCTTTTTCTTGACTGGGGTTTGCATTTTGGATGTTGAATGACACATACCAGTGTCACGTATCCTTGGGGTTTTTCTACCCGTCTTTGGATTGACACATACCAGTGTTGTTACACAGGTGTACATTTGAGTACCAACTCCAATAGAGGATGTTCCACATCATATGTTTAGATAAAATATATTTCTCTAAGAAATTTTCAATGTTGGAAGTTCGTATGTACTATTTAGACCCCACTGTATACGGTTACACTTACTCGTATTTCATCATTTAAATACGGATCTGTGGATAGTGATCTTGTTGCTTGCTAGAAATGTGGTTTGCAGTTTTTTTCATGTTGTCATTTTGTGTCTTATACAGTTAGTATGTTTATGCTTGTCATTAGATATACATATAGTCGTATAGATGATGCATCATTTCTTTTGTTAAGTGAAAAATTCATGAGCTATCGCTTAAGTTTCTAGCCAAGCTTTTGTAAATTGAATGAGAAAGTTATTATTTTCTTGATTTGTACTATGTAGGATTCTCGTAAATATATTGGCACTGTGGAGGACTGCTGTTGTGATTATGATTGTAGACAGTCTTAATAAAGAAGTTTTGAAACCGTTGTTCCAAGAGCTTGTTAGAACTCCGTTCTTTCGATATTTCAAGGTATGGCATGTTTTTTGATATCCAGTGCATTCTTTATTTAATTTGTATTCTTTGCAATTTGGTTTTTGATATAGCTCTGCTATTTTATATATAATTAGGATTCCTTGAAAATTATAAACCATTTGGATGTACAACATTTGTTCAGAAATGATTTCCATTGTGTAATTATATTAATTACTGTATTTCAACTTGATGATCATCTAGTTGCACACCCAACATTCCTAAAATCAGTAAAGTAACTTAGGAAAAGAGAAACGTGCCATGCCATGATCAAAATTATAAATCAATTTTATCAACAGTCCATTTCTCTTTTCAAATTTTATCTTTCCCTTGAATTCTAGGAGCTCACACCTTTGAAAGAAAATAGTTAAGAGGAGACATGTACATATATCCCTCCAATTAATTATTGGGAGGCAAAACCCTTTTTAGCTTTGGAGCTTTTTTGTGCTTTAGATAGGATTTTGGTGGCTGCCTTCCAAATTAGCAATTATTAAGTCCCACACTCAGAACAGACTAAGACAAACACAAAATAATGACTTAAAACAGACAAGAGTTCCCATCACTTGTGGAAAAGCAATAGTGATCACACACTCCCTCATCAACACTCACTTTCTCTCCATTTTCCTTCTTTGTTTGTATGTTGAATTGAATTTGGAGTTGGGAGTGGGAGTGAAGACTTGTGTGTTTTGTTATGTTGACATGGCCTGTCAATTGGAGGGACAAAACAACAAAGAGAGTGAGCCGAAAGGAGAGAAGACCAATTGCTACTTAGGATAAATGATAAGGTGGGTGGTCATTCCTAGTTTCTCCATAATCTCTTTATAATCAACATTGGACCATTCCTTTCATACATACTGCTATGCTTGCCAACGGCTCTAGATTAATTAAATTGGTCACTAGGGGCTGGCTGCTCTTTTGTTTCTTTGTTTCAGATTTGGTTTTGTAAAGTTCTTTGAACTAACAAAGAGTAAAGAAGTAACTCTTTCATGACAGAGAAAAGGGTATATGTATGGCCCATGCATGCTATTCACACATCATTGACAACTTCTTCCCCTCTTCTAGTATGTTTGTTTTGATTCTAACTTGTAACATATTCCTAAGCCAAATAAGAAGTTGACTGTGCAGTGTTGATTTCTAATTTTAATAAGAAGCTCTTTTGACATATGTCTCAAGATACACATTAAAATATGATATGGTTGCATTGCTCTATCATGATCATGAAGCAACCGATCATGGCATGATGCATGCCGGCCAAGTAATATTGTATTAGATTATAAGCCAAGTAATATTGTATAGGTTATAGAAGCAAAATGTAGTAAAGGATAGGGGTTCACTGATGAAGCTTTGACACATGGATGATTCCTGGTATATTGAGTTTGCAGGGCTCAGTCATTCGGGCACTCCATGCACAAGTCTAAATCTTTATTACTTAACCTCCTCTGTGTGTATTAGGTAAATGTGATAGGTCTTCAAGCATAACTGACTTACATAGTTGCATAAATCTTGTTGTTTTCTGTTTATTGATGAATGTATGTATGTTTCATCATCATCTCTTACAGTGTTATACAATGTGAATTTTAATCGAGTGACGACGAAGGCTAGTTCAGATGTTTATGCTCTCCATAATGACGATGATCATGTATAGGAGGAGACACATTCCTAGAATGTTAATTGTCAACCGAGATGAAGAAAGACGTTCTATGTTGAAAAGAATGTATCGTGAGAGTGATCGTTTATGCCATGAACAACTTAGAATGAAGCGAAGCATATTCTTGAGGTTATGTTCTCGCTTACGTGGGTATGGGTTAAGAAATAGTCGCCATTTGGATGTTGAAGAGCAAGTAGCTTTGTTTCTCAACACTGTTGGACATGATAAGCGTAATCGAAGCTCGTGTTTCGGGTTCCTTCGCTCTGGCCACACTGTTAGTATTTACTTTCATCGTGTGTTATCTTCGATACTACGATTACACAAAGATGTTGTCAATCCTGCTACAGAAGCAAACTCCCCAGTTGATGGTGGGAGTCACCGTAGTTGGCATCATCATTTTCAGGTTAGATTGAAATTACTTTAGAAATTAAACTTAACATATTTAAATATAGCCAATTATATTATTTTTCTAGTAATATTTAACTAGTTACATTTCATATAGGATGCTGTAGGTGCAATAAATGGCACTCATGTCAAAACCACTGTCGCCGAAGCAGATCAAGCTAGATATCGTAACAGACTTAATTTCATTTCCCAAAATGTGCTTGTTGCTTGCACATTTGATATGAAATTGACTTACGCGCTTGCTGGGTGGGAAGGGTCGGCTCATGATGGTCGACTCCTTCGAAGTGTTGTGAGTCGCAACGGGAGTCGTTTAACTGTGCCTAATGGTATGTTAATATAATAGATTTTATCTAAGTTTATAATAATATAATAACTTAATACTAATATTGTATCATTTTTAAATGTCATCCATATCATGATATTGATACTCAGGCAAAAGTGGTACTAGCATGTTCTGCGATTCATAACTTCCTTCGTGAAGGAGATCCTGATGACCATTGTAGCGATGACGAATCTGAAGAGAGTGAAGATGAAGATGAAGAAGAAAAATCTATTGTTATTGCTAGGACACCTGAGTGGACAAACAATAGAAATCAAATGGCTATGAGGATGTGGGATGTTAAAAAAGACGAACCTTAAGATTATATTTGTATTTGTTCTTGATTAGAAGATATCAAATGTTGCTTTCTCTATGTGACTGTGGTCATACATGTATGGCTTGATTAATGAGTATCTACCCAGTTCTTTATTTATAATGCATTATTTATATATATGGTATCCACACAACCAAGTGTTCGTTCTCAGAATTGCATGAAAACTACTACAAAGAACTTCAATGAAATTTCTGGATTAATTGCCAATTTAGAGAAAAGCTTTAGTTGACATGGTTGCTCAATTTTGTTGCATTATGGACATTGATGAAATGCTTTTATTGGTTATAATCAGCATGATTTTATAATTACAATGCATTATTAGTGCACTACCCTGTAATCTGCCTATTACATGTATTAGTGATACCTCTTGTTACTTTTTTTCCATTGCTTGAGAAGTCATTTTAATAGTGGAAGTAAGCAAAGTGTGTGAATAAAGCTTCTAAGGGCACAAAATTAACACAGGCAAGGAAGTAGGTTGAAATTGTGTCTTGTGTGTATGAGGTAAGACGGCAGGCTGCAGAGTCCAGGCATGGGGTTTGATTTGTTTCTATTTACTACAAACCCAAATGGATTTGGGGTGCAAATGAGGTGCAGCCAGCGGCTATAGGTATTTTATTATATATCCCTTGCCTTGCCCTTGTTTTGTCATTAGTTGAATTCAGTCCATGTACTTATACTGCATCTTATATAACTAGCTACTGTGCATACTTCCTCTAATAATAAGGTTCATTATATATATAAATAATGCAGGTTGTTTATGTGATTGACATAGTTGTTTATAATGCAGGTTGCTGTTGTGACTGCTGCTTTCTCAGCAACCCCATTACTTCTAGCTAGGGCGCGAATCTGCATATCTGCCGCTCACTACAGAAAAGACCTGGTGAAAGCTTTGGAGGTAACTTTTAGATAAGACCAGTACAGGTTTTATTAGACTAGATCATGATGTGCATCACATGCTGTTGGGATATAAAGCTCCCGACTGAAGATTGATATTCCTCGATGGTAATATTATTCATATGTGGCAATATTACTACGCTCTGTTCGTTTAGCTTACAAAAAAAAAAAAAACTGTGGTAGAGATTCTATGTAGTTATTTCCTTTGTTTACTTTGCTTCTTTGGAGAAAAGATTGAGAGCTTGTTTTCAGATTTTTAGACGTATGCATGGACAAAGAAAAATGTTATTTCATTGATGTGTGTTTTCAGAGTTTTACTTTCAGCATTGAATAACATCAGATGGTGTTCTAGGTAGTCTAGCATTTGCAAGGGTTTAATGGGAAATTGATATTACCATTCTTGTGTCAACAATTGAGGAAATGCTTGATCATCATAACCAGTTTTCAAAGCTATGACAATCTTCATATTTGTGCCTCTATAGGTGTATCCCATATTGTCTTTGTTAGTTTTAAATTTAATTGATTAATCAGTTAAATATTGTTTATTTCTCCCTGCGTGCGTGTTATTGGTTAAAACTGATCCCACAAGGTATTCCACTCATAGAAGAGTAAGCACTATGTTCCTGCTGGAGTAGCTAGCAATCTGGCAAGCTATACATGATTAAGATAACATGTTACCAACATTAGAGAATCTACTAACAAATACATAGAGTGCTAACATGATGTACCTTTCTTAGTTTTGTGACTTATGTTCATTTGGTAATTGATATCTATTAGTATATGTTTATCTTGCTTTTGATAATTGATAGGTTATCTTTGTAGGTATGACATCTAAATTACAATGGAGTGATTCGATGGATTTGGTTTTGATTAGAACATTGGTGGATGAGAGTAATACCGGAGGAAAAACAGCAGATAATGGGTGGAAGTCAAGTGCACTAGAGCGCGTGGTGGAAGAAATTAAGAAATCTCACAATTTGGTAATTACCCACGATCATGTCCGGTCGAGGCTAAAGACCTTCAAGAAGCAATATTTGGCAGTCCGAGAAGTTCACAAGCAAAGTGGGTTTGGATTCGACTATAGTAGCGGACTCATCACTGCAGATAACGAAGTGTGGGAAGACTATGTTGCGGTAAGCTTTCTTAAGCATGGTTCAATATGGTTCGGTAGGACCTCATGCGAGTTATTTTTCAATGTCATTGATAATGCTAGTTAGAATTTATTGAGAATGTTAGTTTTCTAATCTTTATTGAAAACTTTTCTCCAACTATTTTTATTTTGTTGATTGTTCTAATCTTTTTGTTAAATTAGATTGTTTTCTCAATTATATTTCTTAACATTGTTTAGGCACACAAGGAAGCAAAAAAAGTTCGTGGCAAAATCTTTCCATACTATGGCGACCTTGCAATCATCATAGGAAATGATCAAGCAACTGGCGATCGCTGTATAGCAAGTCGTGATGATGACAATGTACCCATGGTTGAAGCAAGTGAAAGTGTCCATACAGACATTGGAGACAGGGAAGATGTTGCCTCGGGTTCTACTACATCGTCTCACAAATGCAAGCGAACGTGTGACAATGATGATCCCGAGTTTGCTAAGGCCATATCGAGTATATGCAAGGCATTTGAGCAAGCGAGTGCTATGCCTATACGATTGGAAACCTTTTTTTGGCAAGAAGTTGAGAAGACTGTAAGGGCAGTTCCTGGAATTACCGAACGTCAAATTTTAAAAATCATGAGAAAGTTCAATGGGAACGTAGAGCTTGGTACTTTCTTTTTAGGATTGACCCAAAAAACGAGGGTTGGGTTCTTGCAGAGTTGGAGGATAATTAGTTTGGAGCAAAAGTATTTGGCTTCTTGTCTTTAATCCTTTTTATGTGTTTTGATTAGTAATCAAGGAGTTAGAAAGTTTGGATTTTGTTTAATTGGTGTTTGGGAGTATGTGGTTTAGGACTTGTTATGTTTATGCAGTAAACATGATTTCATTTTGAAAATTTTAGTCAAAATATATATTGCTAAATTTTTTTTATTAGAATTTTGAATACCAGTATTGAACGTTGATTTCTCATTGAAAGATTTAAGCAGACGTCGAGTTTAATATTATACTGTAAGGATGTTTTGCAGGAAGCAAAATCAAAACCATATTCTAGTTTATATATAAAAGTAGAATTGTGGGATCTTCAAAATGAAAAAAAAAAAAAATTTTAAAAATTCCCATGATTAGTTTTGGGCAACCAAACACTCACAATAGGAATTGGAATCCAATTCCCATGGACAACCAAACATCAAAGTTGGTCAAGTCCATGGCATGAGATGTCATGACATGGGATGCCATGGAATGGGATTTCAATTCCCATCTTAGGATTCCATGCAACCAAACACACCCTGAGTGACTTGATTTAATAAAGTAAAAACAGGGTTTGATTTAAGTAGAAAAATTCACTTCGTCCATCCTTGTTAGTGTGGAGTGTGTTCCATGTCACCCAAGGCACAAAGAAGGCTCCTTAGAATTGTTGTTCATGTTTATAAGATTGCATATCTCTCTTCAGCTAATGTCACTGTCCTACATAGTTTTTAAATCGTCAAATATTTTCAAACATTAATGTGCACATTTCCTCCTAGTAATGCTCAAATTTATACAAGAAAGAAATGGTTTGAAAGTCTATCTAGAGTCTAGACTTGAACATTTTGAAAGCCAAAATGAAAAATTCTCAAGAAATAGAGAAATGCAACAAGATAGATAGAATGACTCTTGTTTGATGTGAAAAACAAAATGTAAAGTCGACTAGTGTGTAAGCACAACAATGAACTGCAGCGAACCCTCAGCTCAAACCGGTGTCCCTTAGTAGTGGTGACCCTTTCACTCTTCCACAAACTCATACATGTACCGAATGCTCATACGGGAAAGTTGACTCAACGTAAAAAACTCCAGTGCGCTCCTGCGCACTCCGGCTTTCAAGCTGCAAACGGAGATGACAGAACAAAACTACATCTAAGCGACCCCAAGGGAGCCGTGTCAGGTTGTTCTTGCCTCCGTGCGCTAGCGCGCCCTTACGTTTTTCAGCAGGGGGTTGCTCAGAGAAATCTTGTCTTTCTCATCCACTCAGAGGGTGCGGACACACCTGCGCGGGTTACAGGTGACGATTACAAGAATGGCGGGGAAATGAACAGTACCTAATGACATTCAGGGATGGATGTAGACCCATCGGGCAGGGATAATCATCCCGGTTCTGGGAGAAGTGACGACACCAGTTTGAGCTGAGGGAAACCCTATGAGTCACTGAAACACGGTAGGAGGGCCCTTGATCCCTCAATAGAGGGAGCAAAAAAGGGCTTTGCCCCCCCCTTACAATATGCAGAAAGAAATAAGGGTCGAAGTTTAGACCGCTCACAGTAGTTCTACCTATAGAAAAGTTCATGAAAGAGGCGATCAGAATGGTAGCCAAATCCATTTACGATCCCGAGTTTCCAGATGCATCGCACTAGAGCTTGGTTCAAGACTACCACTTGGCCTTAGACAGATCAAAGAAGAGTGGGAAACCTCTCGCTGGTTTTTGGAACTCGACATCCGGAAGTGTTTTCACACCATCGACCGATATCGACTCATCCCAATCTTTAAGGAAGAGATCGACGATCTCAAGTTCTTTTACCCTATTCAAAAACTTTTTTCGCCGAACGACTCGTAGGAGGTGATAAGGGCCCTTACTCCGTCCCACAATGTACTACTATCGGCCCTACCAGGCAACATCTACCTACAGAAGCTCGATCAGGAGATAGGAAGGATCCAACAGAAGCACGAAATTCTGATTGTTCAAAGAATAAGATCGATTCTATTAAGGATAGGTCATATTGATGACCAAGAAAACTCTGGAGATGGAGAAGAAGCAAGCTTCAACGCTCCCAAAGACAACAAAGCCATCATTATGGAGAGGGTAAAGAGCATCTAATGCAAAACGTCCTTTCATTCCCTTGTTTCATCGTGGCACCCCCCCCCCCCCCCCAACAAGCACCCCTGGCGAAGGGGGACCAGAAAACGCCTTTCATTTTTTCCCTTTCGTCGACCCTTGCCGCCTTCCTTAACAAGCCCTTGAGCCTCCTTTGCGCCGCCTTTCTCATAAAAGCTGCCAGGTTGACCCCGAAGGTTGAATTCTATGCTAGAGAATGTTGTAATAATAATTGGGCCATGAGAGACCTTATTAAGTATTGCAAAAGAAGGGGCCTGCTAATAGAGCTGGGCGGGGAAGTGATACTAGTTATCAGGTCAGAGAGACGCTTGGCCCGTAAGCTGGCCCCCTTAAATTACCATTACTTAATAAGGATTTGTTACATGCGATATGCCGACGACTCGCTACTGGGAATCGTGGGTGCCATGGAGCTTCTCATAGAAATACAAAAACATATCATCTACTTCCTACAATTCGGCCTGAACCTTTGGGTAGGCTCTACAGGATCAACAACAATAGTTGCACGGAATACGATAGAATTCCTCGGTACGGTCATTCGGGAAGTCCCTCCGAGGACGACTCCCATACAATTCTTGCGAGAGTTGGAGAAGCGACTACGAGTAAAGCACCGTATCCATAAAACTGTTTACCACCTACGCTCCACCATCCATTCCAAGTTTAGGAACCTAGGTAATAGTATCTCGATCAAACAACTAATGAAAGGTTGAGCGAAATAGGGAGTCTACTGGATGCGGTTCAACTAGCGAAGACTCTTGGAACAACTGAAGTAAGAAGTCCCCAAGTGAGCGTATTATGGGGGATTGTCATGCACATCCAGCAAGAATCAAGAGAGATAGCTTTCCAAAAAAAAGAATCAAGAGAGATTTCGTTGTTGCATAACTCAGGTCGGAGCAACGTGCCATTGGACGTTCTACAGGTAGTCTCACGATCGGGCATGAGTGTCTAGAAGTTTTCATTGTATACTAACGCAGTTTGGAAGGCGACGAGAGAAGAAGGGGAAATTGAACGGGATCTATCGGCAGTGAATTCCCCATATAGATAGAGGTGTCTATCAAAAAGATACTCCGGAGGCTTTGGGATCGAGGTCTCATTAGCCGAAGAAGACCTTTGGCCACTCCTGCTTGACGAACGTCGGTGATGGAGACATCGTAAATCGGTCTGTGGGCATCGCGAAAAGTCTTCTGTCCTACTACAGGTGTCGTGACAACCTTTACCAAGTCCGAACAATTGTTGACCACCAAATTCGCTGGTCTGCTATATTCACCCCAGCCTACAAGCACAAATCCTCGGCGCGGAATATAATCCCAAAGTCTCAAATATAGTCTATCAAGAAGGTGGTAAGACCCTTGTAGAGCTCCCCAATAGCATAGAGCTTGGGAAGCTCGGACCTGGTCAAGATCCGAACAACAAAGAGCACTCAACTACTAGTCAAGCCTGGTAGTCATTTTTTATTTCTATTAGTTGCGATGCGAACAGACCTGTACTTACGAGATTTGTTGAGTAGGCTTGCGTTAGTTGTCTTCTATAAGATAGCTAGTTGTGCGACTTTCGACAACAAAAAAAAAAAAAAACTCCAGCCTATCCAGCTTGGCTTCGCTATTGCTCATGACTTGTATTGTAGTCGTAGTCTTGTGGTCGGCCCGTAATGCCTCTGTAATCTTTCTAATGCTAATGCCTTTTCCTTCATTCATTTTCTTTTAGTTGCGGTAGCTTTCGCGCCCAAAAAAAGCCTCCTCCTTCCCGGCCCTCCAGTTCGCTTTTGGCGACTAGTTTCTACTGCTAGCGCTTGGACTTGAAAGCAAGCTAAAGCTACATTTTTTCAATCAAAGAATGAATGAAAATGGAGGACAGGTTGCTTCGAGGACCCGTTGGTCAAAGGAAAGGGGAGGTCCCGATTCCGGGACGGAGCCGTATAACGCGAGAATGTCACGTACGGTTCCTTTGAGAATGGTGTGATACCACCACCTATCAGGCTCGACAAGCGGGTCCACGGAGCTGCATCCCTACTCACCTGGTCCATGCACATCGCTCTCTCCAGGAGGTTGGCCGCCTATCCTAGACTTTCCCAATTCCAAGAAGATCCCGGGCTCGATCTGGTTTAGTATCAAGGTGATTCTATTTCCATTCCTATATATGGGTCCGTGCAGCATTTCTGTTATGATCAATCAATGGGACCTGGCCGATTGGTTATTGATTAAAAAAAATTAACTTATGATTATTTGCAGAGAATGATTGCATAATATTTGTGCTGTTTCAAACTTGGGTTGAACCCTTTCAAATCTGAGGTGTATCAAACCAGGTCTATGTTTGCAATGGATGATTTATTACGAATCACAATAAATTAAGTACGTTCATTTCTGTAAGTAGACTGTTTCAATAACTCATTGTCCAATACTCATATAGCAAATTTAACAACTCCCTTGAACTAATTGAGTTATACAGTTTTTTTTTCCAATCATTTTGAAGACACCGATATCTTGCTAAATTTGTCAATGTACCCCACATTTTATCTACAAAGATATCACAAGGAGTAGGTAAGTCGGTAGTGTTCCATATTTGAAAATAGTTGTACAGGCTTTCAAATAGACCTTGTCAAGTTTATCTAACGCGTTAACTGCATAATAATAATATATGTGATCACCGACTCATTAATTATTATAGAAGAGCAGGATATTGAAATCATCTTCCTTTTATCTAAAATAATGGTCTAATTTACCAATTGTAATTGATTTCTGGGGTAAAGTAGACAAGTTTTGGACTATAAAAAGGGTTCAAGAGGGGTGTCTTAAGACCATAAAGCCAAACTTCCATTTGGCAATAAAGACTAGCTAGTATGGGAAGTAAAGGAGCCTCAATGGCTTCTCTTTTTGCAACTGCAGTTATTGTTTTGTTGGTGTCTCTGAGTTTGCCATTAGAGACCACTGCTGATTACCATTACGCTTCTCCTCCACCCCCACCACCTATTTACAAGTCCCCACCACTACCAGTCTACAAGTACAAATCCCCAACTCCTCCTCCACCTGTTTACAAGTCACCACCACCACCAGTGTACAAGTACAAATCTCCTCCACCACCTCCTCCTGCATACAAGTACAAGTCTCCACCCCCACCAGTCTACAAATACAAATCACCACCTCCACCTGCCCCAGTTTACAGGTCTCCCCCACCACCAGTCTACAAGTATAAGTCTCCACCTCCTCCTACCCCAGTCTACAAGACCCCCCCACCACCAGCGTACAAGTCACCACCACCTCCTACTCCAATCTACAAGTACAAATCTCCACCACCACCTACTCCAGTCTACAAATACGAATCTCCACCACCACCAGTATACAAGTCACCACCACCTCCTACTCCAGTGTACAAGTCCCCACCACCAGCAGTTTACAAGTACAAATCTCCACCTCCTCCAACCCCAGTCTACAAATATAAGTCTCCACCACCCCCACTGTACAAGTCACCCCCACCACCTACACCAGTCTACAAATATAAGTCTCCTCCACCCCCACCTCCAGTTCACAAGTACGAGTCACCACCCCCACCAGCCTACAAGTACAAGTCACCTCCTCCTCCTTATCACTACTGAGAGCTTACTCATTGATAAACAAATGGTGAGTTTAATTACTATCAATAGTTTTCCTTTTTCAGTCGAAAATTGAAGACTGCATGCAGGAACTTCATGAACATATTCAGAAGGATGCATGGTAATACAGTAACATTATTGCATTTTCTCATAAGTTTGATAAATTGTCTTTCTTTCTTTCAGACTAAAAGAAGAACTTAGGATGGAAAAATCTAGAATAAAGTGTTGCTTGCGTTGAAGATCTTTTCAGAGAGGAGTGATCAATGTGCACTGCATTTATCATAATGTCTTTATTCATTTATTAGTTTCATTTTATTTAATCCATGGATTGTGTTCTATGATGATTCAGACAAGTAAGGAACGACAGTCTTCTGTTGAATGAATTATAAATAAAAGTTAATTTTTCTGTCCAAAAGTTAGTCAATTATCTGCAAAACGGGTGACATCAAATATGATATCTAAAACACGTATTGTATGTGTTTTATTTTATGATCCTGGCCAAGGCTATTAAACGTAAAATGAGCAAGAAGCAAAAAGAAAAATTAATTTTTATAAATGGTGACGTGTTCTAAAATTTTACTCAGGAAGTAGTGCACTTTTAAGTGGATGTTTGTTTTTACTTCTAATCAAAACTATAAATTTTTATAAGTTAAGAACATTTTAAGCTCCAAGGAGGGTGCTTAGTATCTGAGTTTTAAACTCAACGTTCATTAAAGATGTATTACCTTGCTCAAGATTATTCTTCAACAAGTAAAATTGTCCTCACCAGACATTTCTAATTTTTTTCCAACCAAATCTCTTGGGATTTTAGGGAGTACTAATCCAGTTTTTATCTAGAAATTGGGTTAAAAGGCCCAATTTGTTTTTTGACGGCTAGTTTAGGTTGTAGTTAGTACTTTTCATTTCGTTAAAATGACCCTATACATATGTCTTAACTTTTCACTTCATAGCTACATCATTTTAGCTAAAATTTTGGAATTAAAACTAGAAATAACATGTTCAAATTTCAGCCCATTTCAACATGTGATCCTCGAGTATGTGCCAAAATGTGAACCCCGAGGTATGTTAGGAGTAGTGAAAACTAACTGAGTTAGAAACAGTGAAAACAGCAGCAAAGTCCATTTGCACTTTGCCCTCTATTATAAATAGCTAATAATAGGTTGCCCCCTGAATAAATTTGTATTGCATCCCCCCCCCCCCCCCCCCAAGACTAGCAATCAACGTGCCTTGACTGTCAAGGCACGAGCTAGTTTCAAAAAGACCACATTTTATTGTCCAAAATACCCTTTAATGATTTGAAGGCTGAGATTCAAAGTTCAAATAACTAGACGCAATTAAAATCTCATAATCTGATGGCTGAGATGCAAACTTTCCATTAGCCGTTAGGATAATCAATGGGAAAGAGGAAATAGTGGTTGGCTTGAGCAAAAGGTTTTCAAATTCAAAGCTTCACATGAAATTTGAGTTTCTCACATGTTATTTCACTGTAGATGAAAGGTATTTGAAGTGGAAAAGCTTGAGTAAATCCAAGTTTTGAAGTTAGGGTTTTATCACATAATGGTTACACAAACCCTTAGATCTTAATTATTTCTTCCATAGATTTCAGTTTAGAACAACATCATAGATGTAAGTCAAGTCAGTTGTTTTCGTTTCATCATTTCTGCGAACATTTGTTTAGAGTTGCAGGTCATCTTCATCCTCTCGCATGTCTATTTTGTTTTAGAGGGCAATCTTACATTCAAGTTTATTATATGGGGTTAAGTTACTACCAGTAATTTGTAATAAGGGGGAAGTGTAATAACACTTAATTGTTTTTCTTGCAGATCTCATGTTGTCACAAGCACAATCAAATAAGTGAATAGAAGGTTTGAAGTATGCAAGATTTTGAAGGAGTGGATGTAAAGCACAATGTAAATACATTGTCTATTCTTGACGAGCCAAGTTAATTGGATGTACCTATAAAGCATAATGTAAATACATTTGATGTTCATTAGATGTTTGACATAGCACATTATAATCAAATGCCATAACATCATTGCAAAAACCCGATATAACACAATGCAGTTCAAACAACACAACATACTTGCAAAACCTGACATACACAATGGTCATTCAAATGACACAACATCTCTGAAAGTCTGACATAGCAATGCCACTATCGAATGCCTTAAAATCCTTGCATACTAACATAACACAAAACCAACTTGAATTTACAAGCATTTAATATCATTCAGTACCTAACAACCTGAAGTTACAAGCATTCAATACCATACACTACAACAATTAATGCATTTTTCGAGAAAAAAATTCCTTGACAAAAATTAAAATTTTGTTGGAAAAAACTTTTAACAAGGAAAAAATTCGTTATTGGGTTGGTGGAGGCATCCCCGTAGCTAAAGGTTTTTACCAAGAAATTATATTTTTGTTGGTAAAACAATTGATAAGTCGAGGAAACACGTTGTTGGTAATAGTGACAACTACCAAGGAAATTCGTTGGTAAAAATCAAATAGTTTTACCGACAAATTGTTTTGTTGCAAGAAAACTTTTGTTTACCTATGAATTTTTTTCTCGAAAAAACTTAGAATCTTCAAGGAAAATTGTTGTGGAAAAATGTAACTACCTTTATCGAAGAACTTTTTCGTTTGTAAAATGAATGTATATCAATGAAAGTTGTCATAGGTACTGTTAACAATTACCAAGGAAATTATTTTCAATAAAAAATTTATATATTAAAACGATCATTCTCGGCTCTTAGACGAGCTAATTTAGGTCTCAATCTCTAAGGACACCACCCACTACCTCCCAAACTCTAAGGACAACACCTCTTGATGATAAGACCCCAATATGAAATTTCATATATAATATATTTATTTTTAGGCTCAACGGGAATCGAACTCCTGACCTATAGTAAAATCTGTTGCAATATCTACCAATTGAGCAATTTAAATAATTGTGTTGTGTGAGGCAACTTTATAGCTTATTAAATCAAATTACTCATTTTTTGCAATAAAAAAATCATTGTTAAGTATATAATAGAGACTAATATATAATATTTTGTCACTATAAATTAGAACTAAATATTTTCACGATTATAAGATTTATGTTAAATATCTACCACTTTTAGCAATGAAAAAAAATCACAATAACACCATTATAATTAGCAACAAAATAGTAATAGCATTTCAATGCTATATGTTATTGAAATTGGTTATATCCCAATGAAATAAAATTAAATTGTTGCAAATAAGAAAACAAGCCTTAATAAGAAAAAAAGTTCATGAAAATTTTATCAATATTTAGCAACGAAATAAAATTTTACCATTAATATTATAATTAACAGTAAAATAATGTTGTATTGTTAAATAAAATTTATTTGATTTTTCAAATGAAATAGTATCAATGCTACTAATAAAAAATTTAAACGAATTGATATTTTTCCACTATAAAGAAGCTAGGAGCTTTAAATATAAACAAATTTCATGAAAAAAATTTCATTATAAGTAATTAAATAAATCATTGCAATAAATGTGGTAATTAACTAGAGAAAATTTAGTTTCATTGTTGAAGAGACACGAACAAGTGTTATAGTGCATTTACTAAGAAAATGTTTATCAACAATATTAATATTTATTAGCAATAAAATAATTTATTGTAAATGACGTCATTATAACTAAAAAACTAAAATTTCGTTGAAATAAAAATATTTTGTTGCTAAATAATGTTGGTGAAAAATTGGTTTTGGAATGAATATTTTTCGCCACCTCTTTACAAAGAAAAGTTGCCAACAAAATAGATTTTGTTACAAAAAGTGACAACTCTATTGTTTTTTCAATGAAATTTATTTTTGTTAGAAATAGTAACATATTAACATGGAAAATAAAATTTGTTAGTAAATAAAACATTTTTTGTAGTGAGTATACCAATTTCCAGTGTTCTAAAAATCGGCCTAGGCGGCGCCTAGGCACTAGAAGGTGGAAAATCGCCCAGATTAATGGCTGGGCGGGCAGTCTGGGCGAGGTCTAGGCGGACTCTAGGCGATTTTTATTTTTTTATTTATTTTTTAATAAGGATGATTGTGTTCTTATTTTATTTTTCTTTCATATTTTTTAGAAATAAACTATTTAATTTTTTTTATTCAGTATATGTCTAAATGTAGCAAATGATGATTACTTAATGGAATTCTCAAAGGATCCGTCGGTACCAATTTTACTAATGTAGATTTTATCAAACATAACTGAGGTTATTCATGCAATTTGAAGAAAAATAAAAGAGTACACAAATTCAAATTTATATAAAGTACCCATCATGACCAATTTCAGTCATTTGAGTTTTAATAAATTTTGTTCATGATTGTTAAATTTTCATGTTTTTAAATTTTGCATATGTATATTGGCATTAAATTGGATGTAATTGATAAGGTATTATGCTTAACTTTTGTAAATTATTAAAGTTATAATACAAAAGCTAAGACCGCCTAGGCGTCGCCTAGCCGCCCGCCCAGCGCCTAGCGATTTTTAGAACACTGCCAATTTCCAATAAAATAATGACTTGTCGCTATAAAATAGTCAGTGAGCTTTAATGAGAAACAAATTTTCATGAAAATAATTATCAGCTTTTACCTAGAAAACAGCTTGTTACGAATAAAGTTATAATTACCAACAAAATCTTATTTCCCTACAAAGATTTCATTAAAAAAGATATTGTTTCCAACAAAATAAAAAATGTTGCAAATAGTGTGACAATTCTCAACGAAATATTACTTTGTTGCTATAAATTAATAAATGAGCTTTAATAAGAAAAAACCTAATGGAAAAAATTATCAATGAATATCAACGAACCAAATCATTACTAATAATGTGATTATTGTCTAGGAAAACATATTTCCTTACTAGAGAGAGATGAATAAGATTTAATATTCGTTAACAAGGAAAGTGATTTGTTGTTAAAATTAGTCTTCTTTAGCAACAAAATATTTCATTCCAGATGATGCCATAATTACCAAGGAACAAGTATTTTGTGGCTATAAAAATAATTTCGTTGTTAAATCAATTTGGCGAGAAATTGGGTTTGGAGGGAATGTTTCCCGCCATCTATTTAACAAGGAATGTTTCTTACAAAATATATTTTGTTGGAAAACAATAACAAGTTTATGGGTTTTTCAAGGAAATTTTTTATTCATTGACAATGCTACAATATTAACAAAGAAATCAATTTTCGTAGCAATAATTTTGTTGGTAAATGATAGATTTCTTGTAGTGATACCATACCAACCTGAAATGCAATCCATTTAACATAACTTGCAACAAGTGTATCATTAACATACCGTACCAATAAGTCTGACATAACACAAGTGTATCATAAATTGTACCATACCAATAAGTTTGACATAACAATCCATCCGACAAACAAAATGAGAATGTCATATACAAACCAAAAAAAAAAAAAAGTCTTCCACTAACTTATGTGCTTGGTCACCAGAGTCCCATAGGTTTCTTACTCCAAGTGTTATGTCCCCTTGCAAATTGAGTTTGTCCCCTCTTACCCCTACCATTCACAGCCTGGAACATTGGATTAACTAGTGGCCTCATTGGTGGGGGCCTAACTCCTTGTGCAAAGAGCTGAGTTGGGAACATGGATGTCTGAATGTTGTGCATAGTTAGAGTTGTAGGCATCGCAGGCTGGAAATTTGGTTGTAGTAGAGGACATGTGGACATTTCCTCTGGAGGTTCACTTCTTCCTCTTCCATAACCACTACCAGTCCTTGCACCCCTTGGCTTGTTGTTCCTTACCCTTCTGAATCTAGGCCCCTGGACTTCTTAGGCGTCTCTCCATTGTCAGCAGTCTACTCCCTAGGAGGATTTTTACAGGTTCTACTGTTGTGACCCTCCATTCCACACCTCTTGCAACTCCTGGGTTCTTTCTGAACAACTTCATATTCATTCTCATCTCTTCTCCCCTGAGTCCCAGGTATCTTTGAAGCTCTTTTTACTAGAGGTGGCAACACCAAGTATGATGGCTGCCACATCAATACCCTAATCAGATATGGAAACAAGCAAATGATTGTAATACACTCAAGCAATCAATGTAATACATATTGCATTCCATTCACGCATATTTCTTATGCTGACAATGCCCATAGAGTATGCTTCCACATAGGCCTTCATAGAATGATAGGGGTTGCAGTACCTGCATCAAATGAAAATAAGTATGGGAACAAGATTATATAAATAGATATGGTCATTGAGAAAACTTATATTTACTCTGCCCATGTGGGTCTCTGATTGACTGGAGTCAAGACTCCATGCACACATATGATGCCTGTGAGCTCCCATTGTCTACAGTCACAATATCTAATAGATGTCTTGAGCTCACACTAGAATTGTTTGTGATATGCTCTGAGCATAGCCTAGTGTCAAAATATGACTTGCACCAAGTCTTCACATCCCTATCAACTAGCCACTTATGAGCCCTTCAATAAGCTTCATTCATCTCTTTCAAGTATGAGACACACTCGACCTCTTTGTATGCCCTAGCAGCCTTCCAACTTAGTTTCATCAAAAACTTCTTTCCAAAACTAGCCTTTTTGAAATTCTTGTACATATGCCTAAAACAAAATCTATTATCTGAATCTGGAAAGAGTTGCTTCACTGCTTTAATCAAGCCTTTCTGTTGGTCAAAGATAAATGTCGGCTTCCCTGCATGTATCTTCAAGTGCATCTCAATTATACTCAAGAAGGTGTACCAAGTTTGGTAGCATTTAGACTGGCAAATGTAGATGGCCAATGGAAACAGACCATTGTTGTTATCCAAAGTTGTAACCAACAAACAAAAACCCCCATATTTTCTCTTGAGAAAACATTCATGCAACCCCACCAAAGGTCTACAACCATGCTGTCAACCAAGGAGACTAGCAGAGAATGACAAACAAAAGCCTGTGAACCTATCATCATCATTATTTCTTGAGCATGTAGCAATGCTTCCTAGGTTTGTTGTCAACAACTCCATGCAACAAGAAGGGACCTCCTTGTAATTGTCCTCATAACTACCAATTACTTTTTTCCATTAGTCTCTACTTTGCCTCTAGCCTACATGGTAGTTGATGTCAACAGTGTGGTCCTTCCATGTCTATTTGATAAGGGTATCAGGTGTGAACATTTGGAAGTGTGTGTTAATCATAGACTCGCACTCCTTAGCAACAAACCTGCAATCCATCATTGGTTTCTTCCCATTTTCAATCCCCACACATGTGTGTTCGTGCCCCATGGTCCTAACACTGATAGTGTGTCCATCTTTGATTAATGTTGTATAGCAATGCCACTTGCAGTTTTGAACCTTACGCTTCACCACAAGTCTGTCAACATCATTCTTTTTAAATTTCAGCACAAACATGTTTTCTTACTGCATATTTTCTCAACCAGAACGTAGCTACATCTACTGTGTCTCATTCCTTCCCAACCTCCAAGACCCAGTCCTCATGGTGACTTTCATTATCACTCTCATCACTATAAACATCCTCAGTTTCAGCAATGAAAGCAGCATGCACACTTGGAGGTTCATGTGCATCCTGTTCATTTTCAGTAGTATGGCCAAAATGGTACTCCTTTTCTACTGGAAGGTCATTTAGTTGTGCAAACTCATTTTCAGGGTGTTGGGATTCAGATGGACATGCTTCAAATATATTTTTTTGGTTGGCATTGGGCTTTTTCATGGGTTTGTGGCTCATCAAGAAACTGTGGTTGTTCATGTAACTAGGGGTGGGCATCCCATCCCGCGATCCCGATCCCATCCCGATCCCGTCCCGATTTTTCCGGGTCTTAATGGGATTGAATAATTTCATCCCGATCCCGTCCCGTCCCGATCTAGAATGGGATGGGATGGGATGGGATGAAGATTTTCAATCCCGCCAATCTCGTCCCGTCCCGAACTAATTTTTTAATATTAATTATTAATATTTTTATTTATTTATTTATTTTAGGATTGTGGATGCCCATACAAATTCACTGATGTATATAACATTTTTAGCATCTCAATTTTTCTCTTACACATATCTTTAGATTAATCTTTTAATGGTAAATTTGTCTCATATTTGATTTTCATCGGCTAGAGGAGGAATCGTTCCCATTTGTGAAAATTGTTCAATATGGTGAGGAAAGAAAGTGGAATAGTTAGACTAATGTAGTTGTTTAAGTGGATCATCTTTGAGGAGAGAAAACATGGATTCTATGTTCTAACTTTTCTTATGTTGCATGCATTGACGATTATGATATGATTGGAGATTATTTCTAGTATTACACCATGGTTGTGTTTAACTGCTTAGTTTATGAAGATGAATTACAAAGTATTATTAAAGGGTTTATGAAGATGAATTACTAAGTATTATTTAAAGGGTTTACTGTCGTATGTTTTAGGATGTTGGTTACAATACAGTTTAGTCAATCAATCCTAAACTTCTTACCATCTTGACTTGTTACATAGACCAATGTATTCTATGTATTTTAGAACTTCAGACTTGTTACAATATGTTCTATGTATTTTAGAACTTCAGACTTCTAGTTGATAATATGTTCAAAATGTATTCTAGTTGATATGTCCAGATTAGCACGCTGATCCTGTCCCGTCCCGTCCCGAACCCGTTTGGGATGGGACGAGGTCGGGATGGGGTTTTTCCCATCCCGTCCCGTCCCGATCCCGTATGAACGGGATGGGTATATCTCGTCCCATCCTGTCCCGTGCCCACCCCTACATGTAACTGTGGACCTTGTACATCAGGTAGGTCATCATCTAGCTCTTCTTCAGTCAACTCCTCATATAATTTCTTCACGCCTGTGAGACTTTTCACTCTTGTCTTCTTAGTTGACTTTTTCCCATTTTTGTTACTTTCTTTAATACCCTGGTCCTCCCCCCTTGTTCTTTTCTTGGCACAAATAATCTTCACCAACAAAATCAGAGATTTCATCTTCCACATTTAACCTTATGGAAGACTTCCTTGGAGAGTATCAATCACTAGGTGTACTCTTCCTTGGGGTTGAAATCTTCCTGCTGGTCCAAGGCCTTTTGGCCCACACCTTGAGCCTCAAATGAATTTTATTAGGAGGGGTGGTTTGTGTGACAAGGGCAGGGCCTACATCAACAATAGGTGGGGTTGAAATGAGTTCAGGGTCCATTAAACTAATCTCATGTGTGTTGGTTTCATGAACTTGTGTTGCCACTTAAACCTCAACAAAGACATGCAAAGCATTATTGTCCTCAATGTATGCATGGGTCCAAAAAATACATTATGTCCTGATCATTGCTTATGTCTATCCTCACCCCATTTTCTAGAAAGGCATGTGTTGTCCCAAGGGTTAAGGCATGCTTATGTGGGTTGGGCATAACTTCAAGGTTACTCTTATTTAACTTGTCCCAGTTAAGATAATCACCATGCACTTCTGCAAAATTTATATGTATCTCATTTTTATAATCACTAACCTTCCACACACCAAGGATCTTTGCCATCCTATTCCACTTTCCATTGTAATGGACCATTAAGTTCCAGACCTTCAGTTCTTGTCCCCATTTTCCATAGGTGCAATGACAACAATTAATCAAAAGGGTTTGATGAATACTACAAGAAACAAACAAAACCATGCAATCTAACATGAATAATAAATTGAAAACAGAAGACAAGTACAACACATATAACATTATGCAAACATCCATGGACATAGATATGTGCATTACCCTAATCAACATTATGTTAACACTGTGACTAATCCATGGAAGCACCAACCAGTATCAACACTAAACCACCCAAAAAAAGTCACTTTTAGAATGAACATTGTCACTGATCCATGGAAGCACCAACCACAGCAACACTAAACCACCCAAAATGTTTCACTTTCAGAATGAACATTTTGACTGATGCAAGCAGCAACCAAATACATAGTAGAGAAACCCAAATTTGTGCAAATGAACAAAATACTAACAAAATGATGCAATTCACACCATCGATTCACACATTCATTACATATTGAAGCACCAAAATGAAAACCCTAAAATAGCAAAAAACACTTACAATATATCACACCAAAGACCATGAGGAGGTTTCACATCCTCATCAGTATCTGAAGGAGTGAAATTTTGCTTCAGAACCAGTTCCTCATTGCTTCGAATTTCACTCAAGACACTAAAATCACTTATCGAACTGTAATCGTCCGAATGTATGCTCGAAGCAATGTTCCCATCATCGTTGCTACTGCTACTGACGATGACTTCAAATACAATCTTCTTCCCCTTCTTCATTTTGGTTTGAAATCGCACACAACAAAAAACATAGAAAGGAGATAGGAGAGCAAACTAGAGAGACTGAAAATGAAGGGAGTTTTCCCTCCACTCTCCATTTCTTCAAGGGTACGATCATGTGTGATATGCACGTGAAGGGTATCTTTGTCATCCACAATGGGCGGAATGATGGCACGTGAGGTGTTTGACAGTCAAGGAACACTAACTGCTAGTCTTGGGGGGATGCAATACATATTTATTCGGGGAGCAACCTATCATTAGCTATTTATAATAGAGGGCAAAGTGCAAATGACATTTTTTTTTTTATTTACATTGATTTTATTCGACAATTAAAACATTGTATATGATTCAAAGATTAAAACTAAAAAAGTTGTCAACCAAAATCGATAATCAAAATTATTCCAAACTTGTGAGCAAAAAAATCTATAAAAAAAATCAACTAATCTTTTCTAAAGAAAAATATCATTCAAAAGTTCTTATAACATTTTCAGAAAGATGCTAGAACACTTTCATAAAGCATGTTGAATTTGAGATTTCAATAAGATTGCGATTTCATGCTCCAAAAGTCCAACTAAATGGCCCGAAGCTCATCAAGTTTGAGTTTTTTAGTTCAAGGCACTGCCTTAAAATCCATTTGCAAATTTGACATCCATTTTATGTTGGTTCCATGAAGCATGCTTTCCCGATTTGCAAGGACTACTCCACACCACCAAAAGTATTGTCTCACACCATTACACTCTCCCACATCACCTGCTTTATTTTCCACACCACCACTGCTTTCCCCATTCAAAATCGAATCGAAAAACTCATTCTTCTCTTCCCTCTTGCAAAACGCAAAAGAAGCAAACAAATCTTCCCTTTCGCATCATCCCTTCTCTTAGTTTGATTGCTTCTGCAACCCCTCAAATCCATTCTTCACTCCGTTTCAGATTTCGACTCCAACTTTTTTTGTAAGTGATCCCCCTTTCTTTTTTTGATTCACTACAAGAAAATGGAAATTTAGCGACGGTTCGCAAAAACTGCCGTTAAATGTTTTATTTAATGACGTTTCCTTAACTGTCATCGAATAATATTAGTTAACAATGGTGGCGGTTAATTGCGATCGTGCTAACCGTCATTATATGCTTGGTCCAGATTTAGCGTGGTGGAAAAAGGTGCAAATGGGGTGCAATTAACAAATCTTGATTCTGTTTTAGATTTTAATACCATCCAATAGATGAGGTTTCAACCCCAAACCTAAATAATTTATTTTCACTTTCTATTCTTTTTTTTTTCTCACTTTTTGTTCAGTTAACTTGATTATTTAACCTAGACTAGTATTTGGAGGAAAAAACAAAGGAGGAAAAAGAAGTGATTGTTGGAGGTCTCTCGCGCTCGTTCGATTTGTCATCATCTTAATTCCTCCGGATCCCTCACACGGTATGTCTAACTTCTCTATCTTTCTCATTCGATCGTCTTGCAAATCTTGCAATCTATCTTTCGATACATTGAATCATTTATATGAAGACTCAAAGACAACTTTGTTGATCCATTCAATTTTGAGTTCAACTATAGTTACAATCTAAAACCATAGTTTGCTTTAATGGGTTTAAAAGATTTCTTCTATTATGTATTGAATACCATTTTAGATTTTTTATTTATTGAATACCATGTTTGATTTGAATACCATGTTTGATTTGTTTATTGAATATCTCCATGACTGTTTTTACACCATTTTTCCAATGCATTTTTTTTCAACCAAGCATAACCTACTGGGAGGAAACTTCAAATATGCTAAACATATTTTAGTTGATGGTGTGGTAACTCAAACTCGGACTATACTCGTATGTACATTCAAGTTAAAGAAAGCATAAGCATGTTATCATGTATTTAACAATAAACAAAACAACATGTATTAGATTTCCTGCTGGCATCATGACGTGTTTTGGTACTGAAACAAAACAGCAATACGGTTCTTAATTTTGGATTATGGTTGTTTTCGGATACATTTTTGGGTCATGGCAGGGTGTATTCCCTCTTTTGATCTAGGATTATGGAGGATAAGGTGATATACATTTCAGTGGAGGTATCAGCCATTGTGCAGTCCCTGTTTCTTATAATAATATGTTAGTCGCTAATTTTAAATGAAGTATAATGAGTATCAACTTGTCTTAGACGAGCACGGGAAAATAAAAGAATCTCATATGAGGGCACATGATGTTTGGTCACTTCCTAGAGGCACAAAAGTGATGATTCCATTTAATACTGAACATCAACCTATTGGACATGCAACTGGTCTCTTAGGAAGTTTTTTTAGGAGAATTGGGATCCGATTTTAAGGCTTTTCCAATTGGATACAACTATTGGAACGATGTGCGAAAAAGTTACAAGGATGGCGTGTATCCTAATATTATACAGGTATGGATTAATGCGTGCTTGTCACTTACCTTGTTTGTAAGATTATTGATAATTATTGTAATACTAATGACTATTAATTTTGAAGGATAAACTACATGTGGAAGATCCAATGGCAGACCATTATATCTTGCAAAACATTGGGAAGAAATGGAAGGACAATAGGCATAAATTGTTCTATGAATTTTATGATCTTACACTGTCTACAGATGATAATATTGCAAAATATCCCAAAGGCATTGATCGTAATGATTGGGAGCATTTTATTGACTATCGCTTGGATGAAAGGACGAAGGTAACACAAAGTACTTACATGATTCAATTAAATAACTAGAAAATGCTTTAAAAATATGTTTTTAGCTATGCATTGACAGGAAAAATGTAAAAAAAACATTGAAATTCGGAAGAAACTAACATATCCACACACTGGAGGATCAAAAAGCAATTCCAGGTTAAAGGCTGAGATGGTAATCAATATTTTACACCCTACCACACTTTAAGTTATCATTCTCAACTATAATATTTAAAGTTATATGACTTCATAACATCGGTGTAGGAATATGAACTTGGGAGACCTGTGAGTAGGAGAGAGGTGTATATTACAAAAAAAAGGGTCTTATGTAACTGACGAAGCCATGCAGATAAGTGTTTAGAATAAATTTTGAATTCAATGTTTGATGTCTTGCCTCATTAATGTAGGAGAACATTTTAGAGAATGAGAAAGAAGATTCCACATCACGATCCATTTCACAACAAGATTCACTTGCTAAGGTATTAGGAAAAGAGCATTCAGGCCGAGTTCGAGCTTTGGGATTCGGGCCATGTCCATCTCAAGTCTTTGGCAGCACTAGTAGTAGGTTTAGTGGGATGATGTCCTCACAACCAACGCAAAATATTGATCGATCCTCAATTTCAATGGAGATTTAACCAGCTGGAGTCACAATTAGAGACATAGACATTAAAAAGGTAGGGATTTGATGAAGCATTCACATACATTTTTCAGAAGTTGGATGGAAATGTGTCTACTGAGTTTGCAAGCTTATTTACTACACCCGTATGTTTCTTTGCCTTTACATTATTTGAATATATATATTAGTTACATTATTTGAATATATATATATTAGTTATCAGTGATATTGATTACTTACTAAATATAAATCAATTAGTTATTTTAATTTGGTTCAAGTTTAGAATAATATTGTTGACTTGTCATTTTCAATCACAAGACGAAGGAAGTGGGCAAGCTTCACCAACACTTGCAAGACCCTCGTCATATAGTTAAAATAATAATGAGGATCTTCATCGGTTCTACACTCAATAGCATTGTTCATTAATTTCTTTCAGAAACATGGTAAAAGTTCAGTTGTAGTAAATTTGACTTTAACTATCAAACTTCAAGAAATTCTACACGTACTAGCATTGATATTTTGTTAACTTTGATGACGATATAGTTTTTTTTTTGTTAAAGTTGATGACAATATAGTTGAAGTGAAGTTTTCTTGAATGATTTCGATATAAAATAGTTGTGTAAAATTGTGGATTGTTTACAGGTTGAAAAATGTGATTATAGGTTAAAATGTGACTACAAGTTGTTTACATGTTTCTAGTAGGCATAATAGAATTTTAATGACAGGCATTAGCGGCAGTGTCACTAAAAGGATTAACAAGTAGAATTTAGTTGCAGTTATAAACCGTCGCAGGGTGCCCACGGACTGTAGCGGCGGTTGAGAATCATCCCTAGCCGACGAATAAAACCGTCGCAACATACTAGTAAAACGTCGTCCTTGCCCCATATTTAGTGACAGTTGGTAACTGTCGCTATATAGTATTCAACAACTGTTTTACTAACAAACATCGCTAAATAAAATATAGCGACGGTTATGCCAGTGGTTGCTAAAAACTGCCGCTGATTGCCCTAGTGACGCATTTAGTAGCGGCTGTTGGCCAACCGTCGCAAAATACCTTTGGCAACGGTCACTAAAATACAGTTTTCTTGTAGCGATTCTATCTTTGATTCCCAATATATCTGGTGTTCAGTTTCCTAATTTTAGAGTTGAACGAAATTTTGGGTAGGGTTTTTGTAACTTAGACAAATTGTAAGTTGGATTGAATGAAGTTGTCATGTATCAAGATTGTGATGATTCAGTGTTGCTCTCTTCCATCTTTAAAGTAGAATTGTATATTTGTTATGTTTTTTGTGCATTTATCATTTAATTCCTCTCTTGGTAATGAAAATAGTTGCGAAGGGGGATTTTGTGGTCACTAGGGCTCCAAATTGGTATTTTTCTTATTAGAATGTAGGGAAATATATATATTGTTGTTTTACATCAAAATCGTGTAAGTTAGAAAAAGTGGTTGGTAACCTTTGCATTGGCTAAAGTATTTTTTAAAAATTAGTAGATTTTATTGTATAAATAAATTGACTTGAAGTATTTGTTTAAATGTAGTTTATTTTTTCTTTTTATTTGAAGGTTTATTATGTCTTCTGTTGGCATTGGTGATGGTGGTGGGGATGATCGAAGTGATAGAGGTCAAAGACGACCCATGACGGTGTCTTACCGAAAGGCAAAAGTAGAAAATGGCAAAGAACAGGCAGAAGAACGAAAACAAAAAAGAATGGAAAAAATAGGGAGAAAGAAGTGAATAAGAAGATGAGAAATGATCAAATTGGGACTCAAATAGATGCTCAACAAGCATCTAGACTAGTAATTGCATTGCAAAGTCAAGCCCAATCAGAAGGGCAAGCAGGTGGGAGTGGTAAGGGTGTTGGACATGAAGATGAGGAGTTAGAGTTGGGTGACAATGTGCCTGTGGATGATGAGGAAACAATGGTAGATGAGGAAACAGTGGTAAATGAGGGTCAAGAAAAAGAAGATGGTAGAGATTCTTATCCCGATGGTCCCAAAGATTGGTCCACATTAAACGATTACCATGGACATATTTCTCGTCCCATTTGGGATGGTGAGCAGGTAAGTTTTTAGTTGGTTAAATTATATAAACGTGTTATTTATATATATTTGGAGATTGAATTACTTAATGTATATGTTTCTTGTATTTAGGAATGAAGCGCATTGCGATGTCGGCATCAATATAGGAACTTATTAGATTGGAAGTTGAAACATGAGACGAAAGAAGTAAAGAGAATGATCTATAATAGTGGTATGTATCCCCTGATTCATTATTGTAAGGATCGTCTTGATAATGTGACCATTTGTGTTTTCGTGGAGCATTGGCAACTTGAGACCAACACATTTCACCTACCTTTTGGAGAGATGAGCATCACCCTGGATGACGTCTATCGTATAACTCATTTATCGATTGTTGGTAAGCCGATAAGAACGTCAATGAAGATGAATGCACATGAATGTGTTACATTATGGGTGAATGGTTTGGGCATTGAAAATAAATAAGCAAAGGACCCTGTCAAGAAGAATGGAAGATTTGTGGAAATGAAGTTTATTCAGGATAATTGTTGTAGGCAAACTATGAAAACTGATTCTCTTCAAAGGAAAGAATAAGTGTGTAGGGGTTACTTATTATTTCTTCTGGGTATGAATACAATTGCCGATAAAACTGGAACAAAGGTTCGAATGAATATTTGAAGATGCTGATGAAGGTGGATGATGTTCAAAAGTATGCATGGGGCGCATGAGCTTTGGCATTCTTGTTTTGTCAGTTGGGTTGTGCTAGCAGAGAGGGTACGAAGCAAATTTCAGGATATTTGCCTCTTTTGAAGGTATGTTTTGAAATTTATATTTTGTTAATTACTCTCATAATCTATAAGAATTTCTTAATATTTATTTATGTTATTTTCGTTTATAGGCATGGATATATGATCACTTCAAACTTTGGGTGCAAGTCTGAAGTGGGATGCTAAACTCCCCCCCCCCCCCATGGCTAAGTGTGAACCCCCACAAATTGTAGGGGTTTTGGACGAACAAATCATAACTCTTAGAGAGCATCTCGATGACATGTGTCCTGAAGAGGTAAATATGCATCGCATTCAATATAATTTATTGTATGATGTGTCATATATAAATAAGTTTTAATTTTTATAATTTGCATTTACTTTGGGACCCTTACGTGGAGTCTAAGCAAAACACTCCCCTTCATGGCATCACATGGTTCACAGGATGTTTGTTATGCCTCGACATAGAAGAACCTTATCACCTTGATAGAGTTATGAGACAAATGAGAAAGGTACAAGTCATCCCAGATCCCCCAATTCGAGCCAAATTCAAGAATAGAACTCGATCTGGCAAGCACTATTCCGTGAAGTACAGGGTTTTATCTTCGTTTGTTGAAAGGTGGGAGTATCATCTTGTGTCAACTAATCAACAAGCTGCACCCGTGAAGCTTCCCTGGGATTGTCGAAAAGATTACTTGGACTGGTATCACGACATTAGTCATCCTTTCGTACAACCACCAAACAAGAGGAGAACTCATCCTCTAAGAAGACATGTTTTTTTAAAGAATAGGGTAATTATAAACATTTTACACTTATGGAAGATCTAAACTTTACATGGTTTCTACTAGCATCAAATGTTTCCCTGCAGAATATTGCGGTTGCTAAGACTCTTAAGATGCTCAACGCCTCTATTGAAGAAAAAGGAATGTTGACAGGGTTATGTTACTCTTATGGCAAAAGAGAGTATGGGATTTGCTAGAAAAAATGTCTATGCCTGTTACCTTAGAACAACAGGAAGAAGAGATGTCGTACGCCCTAGTGTTAACAGTGGTAAAATGGGTGGTGGAGGAAGTGAGCGTAGGAGCAAATCAAGGCATGAACAAAGTTACTATGTTCGGAAGCAAAGATAAATGTGCTAATTTGTGGTGGCTGATCCTACAATTGGAAGCTCTTCACTATTGATTATATCTTCTTCTTATGTTCTTCTTCTATTGTAGAAGTTGTTTGTTCTATTTGCTATGTTCATGGAAGGTTTCATTTGTTAACATTTTGTAAACTTCAGCAAATAATTCAAAAAAATTTGTTAACAAGTTAGAAGTTGTTAATTCTCTTCACTATTGATTGTTCCATTTGTTAACAAGCTTTCAAGTTATTCATTTCTTGCAAAAAAATTCAGATTGCCAAATTTTTTACAATTTGTTTGCAGGATGGAAGAGGATTAGAGAATGGGAAGGAAGTGAAGTATGATTTTTACAATTTGATTGGTGTTTTACTGTTTTTGCCTTATTTGGGTGTAAACAAGTGAGGTTAATTGGCAAAAAATAGAGGAAGAAGAACCGTGCACACCTGAGAATCTTAAGTTTGGACTGACATAGTGAAAATGTGAATGAGAATAGAGGGAGAGAGAGGACAAAAAATGCATTTTGGAAGAAAGAATGTTCCACATGGCTTGAATTTTCTGATGGTAGACTTTGGCACGGTTTATTGTATTCGGAGGCATGAACAAAATTTTTCAAAAATAAATGTAAACTTCAGCAATTTTCAATTTTCATAGTAAACTTCAGAAAAAACAAAGTTAACTTCAGAAACCTCAAAAATTTTACTCTGTTCGCCTGAGAAAATCTCACATTTACCTAGGTGAACAGAAAAAAAAAAAATTTGCATAATAATTTACTGTTCGGCTAGAACAATGCGAGATTTTGCAAAAACCTCACATTGACCTAGGCGAGATTTTTAAAAAAGCTCACCCGAATCCATGCGAGTTTTTGCAAAAATCTCACCTGGATCCGAGCGAGCTTTTGTAAAAATCGTGCCTGGACCAATGCGAGGTTTTTGCAAAACCTCGCTTGTTCTGGGCAAACATTAAATTTGTATGCAAATTTTTTTTTTCTGTTCGCCTGGGTATATGCGAGATTTTCTCAAAAGCTCGCATTGTCTCAGGTGAACAGAGTAAGTTTTCGAGATTTTTTAAGTTAACTTAGTTTTTCTAACTTTTTCTGAAATTTACTTTCTGAAGTTTAATTTGTTTTTGTGATTTCGCATTGTCGCATTAAATGATCCTTTTTAGTCATCAAACATAAACATAAACAAAAACTTGAACTAAATAAAGTCAATAATATATAATTTATTAACAAAAACTCGAACCATACAAATCTTCATAAATACAAAAACGGTGACTTTTCTAATAAAAGAATGGTTCCTATGTCACCAAAAAATTATAATTGACATTTACATTTTTTCATCCCAATATTTACATGCAAAAAACAATATGTGCATCAATCGAATATTGTTACGATCTCATTCAACTTTTTGACATTCTTATCATTATTCTCATTGAACTTCTTCACCATTATGGCACCAATCCCGAGTTGGGCATCGAATGTACTCTTCCATGAGATTGCTTCAGGAAATATTCAAGACGGTTAAGTTGGTACTATTGGAGGCAATGGTGGTTTTGGTTGCATATGAAGCAAGACATAGTGACTACTCTGTGCAAGGTGTGCCATGAAATACACTTGTATGTCGTGAAACTGTGATGCCGGGTAAAGATATGAAAAACAAGTCGTGTTTTTGTTCCCATAACAAACAAAGACACACTGGTAACGGTTCGCTGCGAGCTCTAACATATCGGGGTCAATAAACCAATTTTTCTTGTCTATTTGCACCTGGCCTTCTGGAATTAGCAAAACATCCTTGACAACATTGACCCCTGACTCGTGCCACATTCCATCCCACAACTGTTTATTACTTTCAAGCTCCATTAGTAGGTCTTTTCGTACCTGTTTCCAACCACTTTCGATGTCGTAATGTAGGAATTTGGCTATGCATTGAAATCCACAACTTTCATCGCCTAGAACGTTTTCAAAGTTGTCAATATAATCCCGTATCCAAGACTGAATTTGGCTCATCAATCTAGTGTTACGATTTTTTGGCTTTACCTTTTTGTTAAACAACATTTTAGTTTTGCCTTTTAGTTCCTTTTGAGTCATGACGTAGTCATGCCTCGAGGGATCTCTTTTTGTCAACCTTTCGTGCTTAGACAACTTCTTTTTAGGTTTGCCTTTGCCAGCCACAAGTGCTAATGGTTCAATCATTACAATTGAACCCGGGCAACTCAACTCTAGAAGCTTCCTCTTCAACACCAACTTCTGATCATGAGTTGAATCATTAAAACTATGCATAAGGGCGTCGACCATTGCGTCTATAATCACATCCCCACGTTCACGAATGTTGTTGTGCAAAGTTGAAACCAATACTTGTCTATGGTGCGTAATGGAATTTGTCCTATGGGAGTTAGATAACCTGTAATTTCATGAGCACAAGGTATCCAAGAGTGGTTTGAAGCACAAATCCACACTTGATAGGGTCATTGCCCACATTTTCACACCTCCGAATTTCTGAAGTAATCAAATTAAGAGCTTTGTACGCCACCGACCCATGAAGTTTTCCAAATAAACTGGACACATGCTCATTCCTCACCTTTGTCAGACTTTGTTGAAATGACGATTCTATCTCTACCAAGTTGGATTTAGATCATATCATGCATTTTTATCCATACATTCAGGAATGTACCTTGTATATTTTTTAACGAGTTCTTCAACTTCGAATGTACCCTTTCAACGCGATCGGTTCTCCGTTGGCCAAAATGCATAAATGTATCGATCCATGCACTGACAAAGTACTTCTTCTGCGGATACGAAACCGTCCTTACATATTCCAAACATTTCGAGTGTGATTTCCATCTTCTGTCAAAGTCAACTGTGGCCTTGTTCCATTTCTCCTCTGTACTTGATCTATACAAATCTGAGAAAGAATCTAAAAACTCGTACCACCCGTCATTATCCTCAAAGTGTTTTTTGTAGTTCTTTTCAACATTTGTGTTTATGTGCCATGTGCACAATAATCTCATTGCCTTGGGAAAAACTCCCTCAATTGCCTTGATCAAACCCAATTCTCTATCAATGGCAAACACGTTTGGCAAGTTGTCTGGCTTGAAAATTTCTACAAGTTTTTTCAATGCCCAAGTGTATGACTCTTCCTTCTCAAAACACATAAAACAAAATGCAACATTGAAGGTCTTTCTAGTCAACATCACACCAACAATCTCAAACAACGACATCCTATGGCAATTCATTTTATATGTGCAGTCCATAAGCATCACTTGTGGAAAACACTTTGCTAATTTAATAGATTCAAGATGCTCCCAAAAAATGTTGGTGACTCTATTCCTCTCATCAACAGTATTCCACTCTATGTAATTGTGCTCCCTCAACAGGTGCAGAGTATGTTGCAAAGCCGTCCTACGTGTTTGTTGGATTGTCTTTATCCGACAAATTACATTGTAAATATTCTTCAAATTCAAGATATTATTTGGATACATCTCTTTCAACCGAGACAAGATGTGGCAAGGGTTCACACCCGACTTCGCCATATTCTATACATATATCATCTCTTCTTCATTCACTTTACCAGGAAACTAATGACCAACAAGCGAGTTTGCTCGAGGACGATTGTGGGTTCCGCACATCACTTGCAACATTCAATGGTCATTCTCTAGTGGGATCCCTCTCAACTGAAATATGCAACCACACTCCTTTGTACTGCTTGATCGAACAAAATTCTTTAACCTTTTGTCGGGCTTCCATCCCTTTTCACAACCAAAATGGATATTTCTCTTCCGTATAAAATCTTCAATTTTAACATCATCGACTTCACTAAATCCTTTCATTTCCATCTTAAAAAATCAATCTAAGTTCCTCCAAGGGAAATGTAGTGGAATGTGAGGAAGAGCTAGGGGAATACAACCGAGGAGGGAGAGATAGGGGAGAGGATGAGGACAAAAAGACTAAGGGTTTTTGCGATTTCCCTTGGCGATTTTGGGGCTTTTGCAAATAAGAAGAGATAAGGAAGATGACAAAGACGAGGAAGCTGCGAGGAAGTGGAGTTTGCTCGCCGAGCTTCGGACGAGACGCAGCAAGGAGTGCAAAGAGATAGATGGAGACGAGTTTCTCTTTTGCAATTTTTGCACTTTTTTGGGATTGCTTTTGCGATTTTGGGTTTAGGTTTTCCATATTTATTTGGGTGGTGTAAGTAAGAAAACAAAGTGAATGATGGTGTGAGACAATACTTTTTGTGGTGTGGAGTAGTCGTTGCCTTCCCGATTTTATGATTTGACCGTTCTACTTAACGAGAGATCTCAAATGAGCCATGAAAACATAGAACCATATTAAAAACCTTTCACACCGTCTTCAAATCTACAAAATATTTCAAACTCAAAGTTAAGGCTTCCAAGTTCAAGAAGAACTAGAAAGTTGTCTGAAATAAATAAATAATACAAATTGTAAAAAATGTTCTCTTTTCTGTTTAGAACAAAAAAAACATATTTTAAGTTTAGTACCTAATTTTAAAAAATTCAAAACCCTAGCGAGTTTTCTTCTTCTTCCACTTTCTCATCCCACCTTCACCAACCTCTCTTCATGATTACCACCAACTACCGACAGCCACCACCACCACCCCAAACCCTGGATTTGAACTTTCTTCTTCATGATTCACCCACCACTACTCACCACCGATGGCTACCACCACCCCAACCCTTATGTTAGGTTCGCACTAGCGAGCCACCTCATGCCACCACCACTATGATCTTTGACCGTCAAAACCCTGATTTTTGCAAAATTTTATGATGACACGTGAGAAGCATATGCCATAGCTTGCACGTGAACAAGTACCAATTGACAAAAAATTTGAGTCATTTTTTTTAATATTCAAGTTTGAAACATGTGCCATCCTGACATTTTTGCTTATAAATAAAACTACCAAAACTGAACAAAGAATTATTTAAGACTTTAGCAAAATAAAATCTTAAACCCTGCTCTATTAAAATTACCGAACACGATCTACTAAAACTCTAGCAAAAACACAAAAGCATAGAACATCCCCAATAAATCTTGCAAAAATATGTTTTTTGGGGGGGAATAATATACAGAGCGGTGTTGAGTCCAAGCAAAAATGACTACTTGATCATTACAACAACCGATAATCCCACGATATTACGCTTGGAACATTTATTTTCTTGAACGAAGCTCAGTATAACTAGTAATAAAGTTGCAGCAGTTTGGTAAAACGACAAAAGATGTATATTAACTACGACTCTGCAGATGAGGCAGCAGCTGGGGTATCATCCTTGTGCTTGATCATACTAGAATCGACGAGTATAGGCACTTCCGCTGCAAGCCATGGTGCAAGACCCAAACATAAAGCATGTGCAATTCCAAACCTAGGGCTGCCAGACCAATAAAAAATAAGACAATTGTATATTTACAGTAATGAGAAAATTTGGTAAATGGAAATACAATCAAAACATAGGAAGTTAACCTATAAAGCACAGAACGAGTTGATATTCCATTCAATAGAACATTCAGAAAGACGAAAAAAAATTAAAAAATTAAAAAGTTAAAAAATTTAAAATAAATAAAATAAAATAAGTAAAAAATAAAAAAAAAAAAATAAAAAATAAAAAATAAAAAAAAAAAAATAAAAATAAAAAAAAAAAAAAAAAAAAAACTTGAAGTGAATCGAGTCCAACAGGCTTTGCTGTAGCCTTTCCAATATAATGATGCTCTTGGTCTTAAAAAGTGATTCTGAGGTGTCTCACACCTCCCCTACAGAGAATCTACTTCTTTTCAACCTACCTCCCCATGAAGACACACAGACACCTAACTCTAGATATCAAAAAGATGACCAGCCTCCAAATTTTCAAACAGCTGTTAAAACACAATAGGCATGTTCTAGCTCCCAAACATAATACCAGATGAACATAACACAAATAATATATATTTCAAATACTTGACCTGAGAGTGAGATGAGCTAAAGATACCACAAGCAACAAGCTGTGTAATCTATATATTCCAAGGAAAATATTAAAACAGTTATTTAACAGGGAAATTATTCAAATTCTTGCACTCATGTAGATCACTTAAAGCGAATAAGCATAAACGCCATATTAGTGCTTAAAACATCAGCTAAAACAAAGTCATCCATTCTTATTTCTGGAATCATGTTTTCTGAAAATCTCAAGAGTACATCAAGTTAGTCCCAATATCTCAAATTCATATCATTTCTGTTAATCATCACACTCTCCTTGACTTGCAATCTCATAGTACATCAAGTTCAGCTTTTAAAAAGTACACAGCACATACTACATTACCTGCAGATAACCTTCCTCCATTTGTAAGTTGTAACCTTATTGAATGCTCGGTAGCTACTAGTGCACAGAAGTGCATTCCTTTACAACAATATCTTCACAGGTCTAATCATTCATCCGTGATCCATCTAAATATCTTCGTGTGTTTTCTTTAAAGGTGAACTTTTGCTCTCAAGCAAAAATTTGACACCCACGTGATCAGTTTTTCTCCAATGATTTAGCTTCTGGCAGAGGGAGCGCCTCTCATTCAGAGGTTCTAAGAAGGAGCTTGAAGTGCTCACCAATGACATCAAATCCCTCCTTTCGCACTGGGGTTATACTTGGGATGTGCTGAATGGGATTCCTTTTCATGTCTGTGTGCTTGATTGGGCAAGCATTTTTCAATCTGTAATTGCTCTATATATGGGAGCCTCTGTCTTTCTTCTGTTTGTTTGTCCACTGACCTGGTCAGTCACTTGAACCTTATGCTATTGCAACTCTCTTCTTTAGTTATCAATATTTTGACTGCCTTTTACTGATCCAAAAATGAATAAATAAACATTGATCCTGAAAGGATTGTGACCCAAAACAATCACATCATTGGTTTGGGAAATGATTCCTACTAAAGAAGCTTTGCCTAAACCGAGGATGGATATCGGTATTAGTTGTACCTTGTATGCTTCGTGTCCAGAGAGCTCTAGACACCTTGTTTTTCATTGTTCCTCAAACAACGTAATTTGGAGGCATTTTGAAGCAGTTTTGGGTTAAGAGAGGGTGATAACCGAGTCAGTGGAGATGGCCTTTGAGATGCTGGAAACCTTCATCATTTTTGTCGGGCTGTACCATTGCTATATGCGGGGTCTTTATGCTGCGTTTGGGAAGGACAAATCACAACCGAAAAAAAATCTATTGATTCTCTCCACATTGGTTGATAGTAGGTGCGATGATTTACTTGACAGGCGAGGTCACTGGTACCACTGCGACACGCCTATCACGTCATTGATTGCCCCCGATAAATGTTGGGTAGAGTAGTGCAGAGTGGATAATTGCTGAAAGCATCTAAGTAGTAAGCTCACCCCAAGATCCTAGTCACTATGGGAGTATTTGCCCAACTGACACATCTGAAGGAATCAATGTTGGACTCATTGGATCTTTAGCGATTCATGCATGGATTGGTCATTGGGGGTCCATTTTATGAAATTTTTGAAAGCTCAAAGGGGGTACGGGTGATTTATTTATCACCAAGCATAGATGAATACTACATGGTAACGGCCGGAAATTCTTTGGCATTAAATCATGGTATTCTTTGGCATTAAATCATGGTATCCAGCTCGCTATCGTCAAGAATTCCTGACTATTGCATGGAAACGATTCAGCTTCGAAGCATTTTTCCCTTCCAATATTTTTCTATTGGAGCTTCCCTCATTCCTTTTATCGAGCACAATGATGCGAATCGGTCGTGATTGGATCCACATATGTTTGGTAAAAAGAAGAATCTTCTCCTTTGAGAATATTCAAAAATGGAAAGTTTTCTATTGGAATGGAACATGAAAACGTAACTGAATTGGTCTAGCTGCTCTTCGGGCCGGAGTGAAAGAAGGGAGGAGATTCTCGAACGAGGAAAAGGATCCAATGACTTCGAAAGAGTTGAACGATGAGCCGTATACGGTGAAAATCTCATGTACGGTTCTGTAGAGTGACAGTAAGGTGACTTATCTGTCAACTTTTCCACTATCAACCCCCAAAAAACCAATCGAGTGCTGTCCTATTTCTACCAGATCAGCGGAGGGGGCCACCTGCGATCTTGATCTGCGACTGGGCCAACCACAACAAGGGTTGAACTTGGCTTTGGAACTCAGGCCGCGGGGAGGTGGTTTCCCGAACCAATTCCTTCGACAAACATAACAAAGTCCAGAAATCCCATACGGCGATTATAAATTGTATCTCTTTTAAAAATGTCGGATTCCCTCGTCAGGGATCCTGTGGAAGAGGATCAAGTTGGCCCTTGTGGAAGAAGATCAAGTTGGCCATTGCGAACATCTTGATGCACTATCTCCCTACAACCCTTTGAGCGAAATGCGGCGAAAGGAATCCTAGTTGGAATCTCCTTCCATACTAACTTTACTAGAAAGTTTAGAAAATGATTAATGGGTAAATTGTTCTAGCCAAAGCCACATCCCTTATCATTCTTTCTCACCGAAATATCCTTCTCTTCAAAATCAAAACTGATAGAATTAGGATATTTATTATTATTAGGAATATGAGTATTTTAGTAATATTAGACAATTCTTTTATTTTTGCAATAGGAATTCCAATTAGAGTTTTCATAGTTGTTTCTTCTTAGGTTTAGGATTTGATTTGTAAGGTTGGTTAGTTATAAATATGGGAGTAGGTTGCTCATTGTTAGTTGATTGATTGAATAAAAGTTATTTGTTATTAGTTTATTTCGTTTATCGTTATTTTGTTTTTTTCGTTTACTGCAATTTCGTTTATTTTATTGCAATTTTGTTTATTTTATTAGTCTGAATCTATCAATTGATATCAAAGCCGAACGATTTTTGTTTATTTTGTTCGATTTGAAAAAAAAGGAAGGAAGATGATTGAATAAGCGAAACTCCAGCAGCTCGGAAAAAAAAATGAAAGAGCAATAATGGAGAAGATGGATCTAAACTTCGATAGAGAGAAGAAGATAATGGATCGATTTTTCGAGAAATACATGTCAAGCTACACAAAGGCCATGGATCTGACACAATGACAACCACCGCCATCGTCAGTGAAACACGAGACCCCAGCCACCACCATCCAGGATGGCGCATCCGCTAGACAATCTGTCGTCCAGGTCGATGGACTCCCTTACAGTGATCAACACCAATCCTCCACAGTTGATCAGTCACCCGAGTCTCATGTCGATCGCTAGGCCCCTATGCAACCTCAATTGGTCAAACGGCTTGCAGCACTATCGTCGTTTGATCGAACCACCTCCATTCACCCTTCCCACCACCACCAGCAACCAAATCGTCCACCTGATCCACACCTTTTTATCGATCAACAACCGCCTCTATCAACGCTTCCAGATCGCATCCCTCCCACTCAACATATCTTCCTCCCTCTCTCACCATATCTCTCCCCACTGCCAGCTCCACCTTCCCCTGCTCTGTCGATCGCAACCCATAATGATTGATCGACAGACCAGCTCAGTCACCCTTTGATCAACCCCAAACTCCTCCGACCCCCTTTGTCATCTCCCTCGACGCCTCCCCTCGTCCACCATCGGAACCACACCCTCATATCTCCTCGTCAATCGATCGACCTCTTCCTTTCAATGAAGATCATGATCAGTTTGATCGATTCTGCCCCACAACCATGTTCGATCAACTACATCATCCCCAAGCTTTCGTCCTCCCTCCAAACCTCAGCCCTCGACCGTCCTCCACGCACGATTCACCTCATCAATCAGCTCGGCCAATCGATTTTCCACAACCCTCTCTTCCGTCATCCCCTCCACTTTCCTGTTTCAATTCGGGTAGAGGAAGAAGAAAACAAATTTTTAAGTCAGTCCTTGCCTTATTTTTTATTTCAGTTTTTGGTCCCTTATGCCTATTTGCCTAACCAGTTTTGTCAGCACCAGATGCTACAGATCAACCTATTTGCAGCCATCTTAATGGAGATATACAACCACGAGGTTCTGATTTTTTCTAGTCATAATGTTGTAGTTATTCACCACCGCAGGATAGGTCTTGTACCGCCGCATACCAATCTTGATGATCCAGTTTGGGTCAATTTTCTGATACATTCTAAGGACTAGTTTGTGCGCAACTTTCAACTTGCGCAGTGGATCTACTTCTGACTCGATCTTCAGATTGAATTTTATTTTTGGTGCAAAGTTCTTTGGGGTGCCAGCAATTACGCAAGTACAATTCGAGGTCAACTTCCGCTTCAATACTTAGCATTCTGTTGGTTCTTGTGCTCCTATGACTTCCTTAGCTTCAAGCTCAAAGACGAGCTTATTCAACCCGGGGAGGTTGATAGAATTAGGATATTTATTAACATTAAAAATTAAGAGTATTTTAGTAATATTAGACAATTCTATTATTTTGTAACAAGGATTCCAATTAGGGTTCTCATATGTGTTTCCTATTAGGTTTTGGGTTTGACTTGGAATGTAGATTAGTCATAAATATGGGAGTAGGTTGTCTATTGTTGGTCGATTGAATAAAAGTTATTTGTGATTAGTTTATTTCGTATATCGTTTATTTTTTTATTTTCATTCACTGCAATTTCATTTATTTTATTGCAATTTTGTTTATTTTATTAGTTCACTTTATCAGTTGGTATCAGAGCGGAACGGTCTTGTTTATTTTGTTCAATTTGAAAAAAAAAAATTCAGAGAAAAAAATGATTGAAGAAGTGAGACTCTAGTACCTCGAAAAAGCAATTGAAAGAGCGATAATGGAGAAGATAGATCTTATCTTCGATGGAGATAAGGAGATGATGGATCATATTTTCGAAAAATGCCTGTCACACTACACAAAGGTCGTGGATCAGATCCAAACAACAACCACCGCCTGTGTAGTTAAAACGATGTTATAACGCCGATATAACGCTTAACGGGGGTGAGCCGTTACGTTATGACATTATCACGTTATGGTATCACAGCTCCGATATAATGGCGTTATATGCCCGTTATTGAGATAACGTTTTTTTCAATAACTCCGTTTTAACGTTTTGTTCTAATAAATTAAAAAATTAAAAACAAATACCCTTTTTCACTCTAAATCAAACCAGAACCTTAGACTCTTAGGAAAGGAGAACCAGAGTTTAATGTCACCAATCGACAGAGAACGAGAGAAGAAGGGAAGAAGACGAAGAGTCGATCGCACTCTTTGTTGCGATCTCTCTCATACGAAGGGAATGTGTTTTTTATTAATATTTTTTTTGTTTTTGAAATTAATGTTATGAACATGATTTACTTTTTTGACTTTATAATACATTAATATTTTGTGGGGTATTAAAAATATATTTAAAAAACTATTTTGTTATATACTGTTATATCCCGATATATTCCGTTATAACCTAAAACGCTCTTGGACCGTTATGGGTTTGTTATCTATTTTAATTGCATATACCACCACCCTCTATCAACGCTTCCAGATCGCATCCCTCCCACTCAACATATCTTCCTCCCTCTCTCACCATATCTCTCCCCACTGCCAGCTCCACCTTCCCCTGCTCCGTCGATCGCAACCCATAATGATTGATCGACAGACCAGCTCAGTCACCCTTTGATCAACCCCAAACTCCTCCGACCCCCTTTGTCATCTCCCTCGACGCCTCCCCTCGTCCACCATCGGAACCACACCCTCATATCTCCTCGTCAATCGATCGACCTCTTCCTGTCAATGAAGATCGTGATCAGTTTGATCGATTCTGCCCCACAACCATGTTCGATCAACTACATCATCCCCAAGCTTTCGTCCTCCCTCCAAACCTCAGCCCTCGACCGTCCTCCACGCACGATTCACCTCATCAATCAGCTCGGCCAATCGATTTTCCACAACCCTCTCTTCCGTCATCCCCTCCACTCTCCTGTTTCAATTCGGGTAGAGGAAGAAGAAAACAAATTTTTAAGTCAGTCCTTGCCTTATTTTTTATTTCAGTTTTTGGTCCCTTATGCCTATTTGCCTAACCAGTTTTGTCAGCACCACCAGATGCTACGGATCAACCTATTTGCAGCCATCTTAATGGAGATATACAACCACGAGGTTCTGATTTTTTCTAGTCATAATGTTGTAGTTATTCACCACCGCAGGATAGGTCTTGTACCGCCGCATACCAATCTTGATGATCCAGTTTGGGTCAATTTTCTGATACATTCTAAGGACTAGTTTGTGCGCAACTTTCAACTTGCGCAGTGGATCTACTTCTGACTCGATCTTCAGATTGAATTTTATTTTTGGTGCAAAGTTCTTTGGGGTGCCAGCAATTACGCAAGTACAATTCGAGGTCAACTTCCGCTTCAATACTTAGCATTCTGTTGGTTCTTGTGCTCCTATGACTTCCTTAGCTTCAAGCTCAAAGACGAGCTTATTCAACCCGGGGAGGTTGATAGAATTAGGATATTTATTAACATTAAAAATTAAGAGTATTTTAGTAATATTAGACAATTCTATTATTTTGTAACAAGGATTCCAATTAGGGTTCTCATATGTGTTTCCTATTAGGTTTTGGGTTTGACTTGGAATGTAGATTAGTTATAAATATGGGAGTAGGTTGTCTATTGTTGGTCGATTGAATAAAAGTTATTTGTGATTAGTTTATTTCGTATATCGTTTATTTTTTTATTTTCATTCACTGCAATTTCATTTATTTTATTGCAATTTTGTTTATTTTATTAGTTCACTTTATCAGTTGGTATCAGAGCGGAACGGTCTTGTTTATTTTGTTCAATTTGAAAAAAAAAAATTCAGAGAAAAAAATGATTGAAGAAGTGAGACTCTAGTACCTCGAAAAAGCAATTGAAAGAGCGATAATGGAGAAGATAGATCTTATCTTCGATGGAGATAAGGAGATGATGGATCATATTTTCGAAAAATGCCTGTCACACTACACAAAGGTCGTGGATCAGATCCAAACAACAACCACCGCCTGTGTAGTTAAAACGATGTTATAACGCCGATATAACGCTTAACGGGGGTGAGCCGTTACGTTATGACATTATCACGTTATGGTATCACAGCTCCGATATAATGGCGTTATATGCCCGTTATTGAGATAACGTTTTTTTCAATAACTCCGTTTTAACGTTTTGTTCTAATAAATTAAAAAATTAAAAACAAATACCCTTTTTCACTCTAAATCAAACCAGAACCTTAGACTCTTAGGAAAGGAGAACCAGAGCTTAATGTCACCAATCGACAGAGAACGAGAGAAGAAGGGAAGAAGACAAAGAGTCGATCGCACTCTCTGTTGCGATCTCTCTCATACGAAGGGAATGTGTTTTTTATTAATGTTTTTTTTGTTTTTGAAATTAATGTTATGAACATGATTTACTTTTTTGACTTTATAATACATTAATATTTTGTGGGGTATTAAAAATATATTTAAAAAACTATTTTGTTATATACTGTTATATCCCGATATATTCCGTTATAACCTATAACGCTCTTGGACCGTTATGGGTTTGTTATCTATTTTAATTGCATATACCACCGCCATTGGCAGTGAAACACGAGACCTTGGCCACCACCATCCAAGGCGAAGCATCCGCTAGACAGCTTGTCATCCAAGTCGACGGCACTCCCTGCATTGATCAACACCAATCCTCCATAGTCGATCAGTCACCCAAGTCTTCACGTCACCATGTCAATCGCCAGGCCCCTATGCAACCTCAGTTGGTCGGACGACTTGTAGCACCGTCGTTGTTCGATCGAACCTACTCCATCCACCTCTCCCACCACCACCAGCAACCAGATCGTCCTCCTGATCCACACCTTTCCATCGATCAACAACCGTCTATCAACGCTTCCAGATCGCATCTCTCGCTCAACCTCTTTTCCTCCATCTCTCCACTGCCCGCTCCATTTTCTTATGTTCTGTCGATCGCAGCTTATAATGATCGATCAACAGACCCAATTCGATCACCCTTCAATCAACCCCAAACTCCTCCGACCCCATTTGGCATCCCCCTTGACGCCTCACCTTGTCCACCATCAGAACCATCCTCTCTTATTTCCTCGTTAGTCGATCGACCTCTTCCTTTCAATGAAGATCATGATCAGCTTGATCGGTTTTGTTGCACAACCTTGTTCGATCAACTGCGTAGCCCTCAAACTTTGGTTCTCCCACCAAACCTCCGCCCTCGACCTTCCTCCCCAAACGATCCACCTCATCGATCAACCGGGCAAAATCAACATATTACAATTTGCAAAAAAGAGATTCAACCCCTTAAAACATGAGTACTGAAGATAGCCAACTACCTAGCAAAATCAAAATCTGTGTCTCCCTATTTGATGCCTTATATGAACCTAGTATGTCTTATCTACCACTTTTTTGTTTTAAACATCAAACATTTCATCTCAAAGAGTGTGTTTTAGAGAAAAAATAATTAACATAAAAATAAAAACAAAAATAAAAATGTAAGGAAACCACTTAAATCATCATATCTTTCTCTACACAACTCGAAATTAAAATTCGTCTTTGCAGGTAATATTATTTTTCGAATAAGATGTGTTTACTTTACTAAGCATAATAAAAGGTTAAAAAATGACCCACAACGAAGAAAAAAAAACATTAACCTATGGTTTAATGATATTTCCATGGTAAAGTAATGGATGTCCTTAAAAGAGACCCTATATACGCCCAAACCCACATAACCTTGTCTCCATAGTGATGTTCTACAGTGACCCCCACCAGTTCTATTAGTACCACCGGATGCTACAAATCAGCCTATTTGCAGTTGGTTTAATGGATAAGTACCACCACGAGGATCTGATTTTTCTGGTTATGATGCTACAATTATTCACCACCATTGAATAGGTCATGTACTGCCACAGACCAATCTTGATGATCTAATTTGGGTCAATTTTCTGACACATTTTGAGGACCAGTTTGCACGCAACTTTCAACTTGGGCAGTGGATCTACTTCGAACTCCATCTTCGGATTGAATTTTATTTTTGGTGCAAAGTTCTTTGGGATGCTAGCAATTATGCAAGTACAGTTCGGGTTCGACTTGCGCTTGATACTTAGTATTTTGTTGTTGTTTGTGCTCCTATGACTTAGTTTCAAACTCGAGGACGAGCTTCTTTATCCCGAAGAGGTTGATAGAATTAGGATATTTATTAATATCAGGAATAAAGAGTATTTTGGTAATGTTAGACAACTCTATTATTTTTGTATTAGGGTTTTCATATTTGTTTCGTATTAGATTTAGGGTTTGATTTGGATGGTAGGTTAGTTATAAATATGGGAGCCATTTAGTTAGTTGATTGAATAAAAGTTATTTGTTACTATTTTATTGTTTATTTCATTATTTTTGTTTACTGCAATTTCGTTTATTTTATTACAATTTTGTTTATTTTGTTAGTCCGAATCTATAAAAACCCTCCACCAAAACAGAGAACACTAGAAACTCATCATATTCCCTAACATAAAGATTACCCCTCCGAAGGTAAAGGTTCCAGATGCGTCTCCCATTATCCATAATGCCAAACTCTGCTATCCAACTGTAAAAGCATACAATATTGTGAATCTGGTTTTCAGATATGTATCCCTCATCCATGCATCTTGCCAAATTTCATTTTATCTCCCTTCTCATCTCTACTTTTACTCCTTTAGAGAACACTTCCCAAACTTAGAATTGTGCCTCCGTGTGCTAGTCATGGGAGCCAATGACTTCCTGACAGACATGCTTATTTTGATCATCTCCCTACAATATCGTCATATTTGTTATACCAAGATAGTTATCAATATCGTATGATATATACCATGGGATGTACTGTACCATTTTCTAAACGGTATATATCAGCCCCATTATGGATTTTGCACCTTAGCAGTATCCGGTACATACCGTCCAATACATGAAATATTGTACAGTTTGAATTTCACAAAACCACTTCTTTATTTTTTACTTTTCTCACTTTAAACCAAGTATGTCTTATTTTTTATTAAAGGTAAAATTTATTGATACCAATGGAACTTGATTACATATCAAGACAACCTTAAAAGTGGTAAAATCCCAAAATCAACATATTACAATTTTAAAAAAAAGAGAATTCAGCCCCTTAAAACATGGGTAGTGAAGATACCCAACTACCTAGCAAAATCAAAATCGTTGTCTCCCTATTTGATGCCTTGTCTAAACCAAGTATGTCTTATATACCGCTTTTTTGTTTTAAATATCAAACACTTCATCTTCTCAAAGATTGTGTTTTAGAGAAAAAAATAATAATTAAAACAATTACAAAATAAAAATTTAAGGAAACCACTTAAATCATCATATCTTTCTCTACACAACTCGAAATTAAAATCCGCCTTTGCAGGTAATCTTATTTTTCGAATGAGCTCCTTGTATGTGTGTTTACTTTACTAAGCATCATAAAAGGTTAAAAATTAATGAACCACACCAGGAGAAGAAAAAAAAACCCATTAACCTATGGTTTTAATGATATTTCCATGGTAAGGTAACGGATGTCCTTAAAAAGACCCTATATACTCCCAAACCCATATAACCTTGTGTCCGTAGTGATACTCTATAGTTATTTATCCTTTTGATTTTGTTTGTGTGTGAGGAGGAGACGAACGCAGGAGGAAGGGGGGGTTAGTTAGAAAGTAGCAGTCCTCTTCCAGATTGACAATTGTTAAGGCTCTTCCATGCGGTATTGTCCACAACAAAGAGCAAGCTTTAGGAGGAACTTGTTTTGACATAGCAACCCATGATTAGCCTGTAAATTTGATTCATTATTTGTAGGCTATTAGCAACTGTATTTACGGTGTATCCCTCAAAATCAACTTTTCTTTTTAATCATCAGGAACCTTTCTGGAACAAATTAATGAATACCACCTAGTGATCTGACTCACAATCATCAAGGTGTCCTCTATCACCGATCTAATGATAATCCTAAAATGCCCCGTTGCCATTATGGATTTAAAAAGAAATATGATTAAATGAGGGCTTCAAACTGTATAACAAAAGGATGACTACGAATCTGCCCTCTCATGAACATATAACTTGAGGTTAGCAGTATAAACCAGAATATCATTTAAGAAATTTCTTCATAACTTGCATAAAAGCTGTTTGCCCATTCAGAAGCCTAAGAGGCTGTCACCATAAATTGGTTTTCCCTCATCACCCTTCAACTCTGATTTCTTTTTGTTTAGCATGGCGGTCTTGCTTCTCAAACGTAGCTGGCTAAAGAAGGTAGCATAACACCACTTAACTAAGGGTGTGTGTTTGGTTGCATGGAGCCTAATTTCATGGAATCCATGGGAGACCACTTAGCCCGTTTTGAGGTTACAATTGCATGATTGAGCTACCATTAAAATGTCAGCAGAACAAAGCTTAATTCATGGAAATTAGAAAAGAAGTAAAGGGGTACCAGTTTTTGGCCCAGAGAGGCTTGAAGTGCACTGTCAAGCAAATTTTCCCTCCTCTATACATCTGAAGAAAGCACCAACCAAATTATTGTCAAAAAACAAAAAAGAGACGATGAAAATGAAATAGAGTGAAGAGAAGGGAGCGACCTTGTGGGTTTTTCCATCAAGTTGGGGAAGCTCAAGTTCAGGAGCAGTGGAAGGATAAGTGACGGGAATGTCGAATTGGAGGTCGAATTCGTACTTGAGGAGGTTGTGAACGTACCAGCACTTGCCAGTCCACCTTGTGCCCTCGGGATTTGCAGCGGAGATTCTGAACCAATCGTTGTCGTTGGATTTGTTCATGGAGGTGTATGCAATCAAGGCTTTGTATTCTTCCTTCAACCTCTGAGTCCATGAGGCTCCGTCTCGAGGTCCTGCTTTCGTTGTCAAAAGAGGGATCTTCGTTAGGGTCGATTTCGTGTTCGGATCCCAACCCTCCATCGTCTCTCTCTCTCTCGCTGCTCACTACTACCACCACCACCACCTCCTCCACTCCTTCGTCTTTACCTTACTCTTCTTCTTCCAATTTCTGCCTCGCCCTCACCAAGTTCAACAAAAGTGTTATGCCCACCGTATCACTCATTCAGTTCACTCCCAAAATTTCTAATCGCTAGGAGCATCCACACTAAGCTCAAGATTGGTTGTTTGCGTTTGAATAAGCAATTTTGAGTGTTCAAATATGATCATTATCATTGACGATACATCAAAATAGACCTTCATCACTGTCATACACATGGCAGAAATCTTCCATCACAAGGACCAGTTATTCCAAAACTGGGCCAGCTCATAAAGTCCAAAGACGGCAGAACCAATCATAAAAGCCAGTGTTCTAAAAATCGGCCTAGGCGCTAGAAGGTGGAAAATCGTCCAGATTAATGGCTGGGCGGGCAGTCTGAGCGGTTTTGGGCAGTCTGGGCGGGATCTAGGCGGGTTCTAGGCGGGGTCTAGGCGGTCTGGGCGATTTTTATTTTTATTTTTATTTTTATTTTTTTATTTTTTCCATTAACTTTAATTTTTTTATTTTTTAATAAAGCTGATTGTGTTCTTATTTTATTTTTCTTTCATATTTTTTAGAAATAAAGTATTTAATTGTTTTTTATTCAGTATATGTTTAAATGTAGCAAATGATGATTACTTAATGGAATTCTCAAATGATCTGCCGGTACCAATTTTACTAATGTAGATTTTATCAAACATAACTGAGGTTATTCATGCAATTTGAAGAAAAATAAAAGAGTACACAAATTCAAATTTATATAAAGTACCTATCATGACCAACTTCAGTCATTTGAGTTTTAATAAATTTTGTTCACGATTGTTAATTTTTCATGTTTTTAAATTTTGCATATGTATATTGGCATTAAATTGGATGTAATTGATAAGGTATTATGCTTAACTTTTGTAAATTATTAAAGTTATAATACAAAACCTAAGACCGCCTAGGTCCCTGGGCGCTAGGCACCTGCTCGCCGCCCGCCCAACGCCTAGCGATTTTTAGAACACTGATAAAAGCCCAACACAAGGCTTATCAAAAGAAGTCATAACTAAGGCTCCAATCCAAGCCCGAGCGAGTTCTCTCATAAAGTAGAGAAATGTTGCATAAGAAAATAGTCGTAGAGGGAGTTACGCCTCCACGGACACGTCTTCATAAAGGAGGAGACAGTTATGAAGAACGTCTCCCTCCATTACGCATCACACGCTTAAGTCACGCAAAGAATTAACTGCGACCAATATATAAAGTAAAGGGAACAATCAATAACGGTATACAACTTTAATTGAGTTTTGTCTAGATTTATTTCTTTTTCCAACAGAGTTGTTGACTTAAGCATCAGAATGTCGTCGGCCACCAAAAAGGTGATCCTTGGCAGTCTAACATCTGTTTGCAGGTCAAACTTACAGGAGAACGAAATTTGGACACATCAATTTGGCACCGTCCGTGGGGAGCTACAGGTTTCCTTTTTGAAAAAAATATCCACCGTAACAAAACTCACTAAAATCTGATCAACTATCAAGAGGCTATCAAAACAGACGGAACACCATATAGACCCTCAACCCAACAACAATCACAACAACCTTCTTATTGGCGACGCTACATTGCCAGCAGCTCACGATCAAGACCCAGCAATAACCACCGGGCTAGTTGCGTCTGACGGTCAAAATCCACAACATGTAGTAGCTCAGACAACCAAAACATTCGGCGAAGTTGCTACGGACCTTCGGGTATATTTATTCATGACCCAGATGAACCACATGATAAAGATAATGGAGAAACTCACTCAAGAGCGCACTCAGTCAGCCAATCCCATCCAAGCGCCGCCCCAGCAAAACTCTACTAACCGAGCCCGAAAAAGCAATGAGGTTCCTGCAGAACCTCAATAGGGGAATTTCAAAAGCAATGAACCTCCCCAAGATAAAACTCCACATAGTGACGGGGCACCGGCTGAAATCTCATTCAGGATCGGAGTCATATATCCTAATGTATTGTACGAGCTAGCCAAATCACCATTCTCTAAGACCCTCATGATAACTCCCATGCCAAAGCAGTTCACCCCACAAAAATTCGTTGCATATGATGGCACTACCAACCCAACAGACTATTTGCGACATTTTCACCACATGATGACGTTAAAGGAGAGTATGGAATCCATCTTATGTAAAAAGTTTCCAAATAGTCTTACCTCTACAGCACTGAGCTGGTTCAACAGCTAACCACCGAGGTCGATAAACTCCTTCTAGGCGCTAGTCATCGCCTTTATCACAAGGTTCATTGGTAGACAATGAATGAGGAAATGACCACACTACCTGCTTCACATCAAATATAAGCCTGGGGAGACGATAAGGGATTACGTCACTCGTTTCACTAACGAGTTGACAATGATCGACGGATGCAGCGATGACACGGCCACCACTACTTTCACTACCGGACTGAAAAGATGACCATTTTTATGTTCTCTATAGAACGTCAAAAAACATGGCGATTCTATTGAAGACTGCCCAAAAACACATTTCTCTTGATGAGATGAAAGTTGTCAGAAAGAAAAATGATCACGAAAATGGAGGTCACTTGAAGAAGTGGGAAAAGAGGGAGGAAAGAAAAAGAGACGACAGACCCGAGAAGATAACATCTAGTCAAAGAGGCATCGGACCGATGGGAGGCCCGAACCCAATCAGCAAGAGTCTGAAAAGCTGCAGTCGGCAAGGCCCAGACATGAGCAGGTAACAAATGTAATGAAAAATACATACAAACCGTACAAGCCGAGCCAATACACTGAAACACGTGGCAAAATGGCAGGACGTCAACTAGACACTCAGGGTGAGAGGAGACCTGGAAGGAAGAAATAAGAGTAAGTAATGTTTCTTCCATAAGGCTCACGAACACGATACCGAAGACTGCTACAATCTAAAAGATGAAATTGAGCATTGGATTCAAATAGGGCGACTCGGCGAATTCATCGGAATACCAGACAAGCAGCCCAAAGGAAAGGAAAAGGCAAACACTACTACGAGATCAAAAGGACAGTCCAGGGGACTAATATACGCCCTACACTGCATAGCTGAAGGGAACAAAACAATCAACCCAACCGAAGAAGCAACCAGGAACACCTCCGACTCGAGCTGATCTATATCGAAATAAGAGCGTTAACACCGTTAAACGAAACCAGACAAACCAATATACCAATTCACAGCATAAAAAAAACATGGAGAAGTTTGCACTAGCCAACCAATACAATTTGAAAACCCTACTATCAGATGCAAGCCTAACCTATATTACCAACGATGAAATTGACGACAACAGACTCGATTACACCTCGGTAGTTGATGCTGATGTTAGCATGATTGGAAAAATCTGGTATATGAGCATGATTGGACAATTTGGCGCTGATGTGAACATGATTGGACAATTTAGCACTGATGAGAGCATGATTGGGCAATTCAGCACTGCTCAATTATCAAATTAAGAAGCACCCCCGAGTCAGTTAGCTACAATAACATACTCAATTAATGACGAGACGCAATAAACAAGTTAAACCAATAGCAAATCCGGGTCGAACGAGTCACCTTACTCATAAGAACTTCGGGTCGACCAATACATCTAACCAACGAAGTAAAAGTTGGACGAACGAGTCAACTTACTCATAACAACTTCGAGTCGACTAATATGTCGAACCAACGAAGTATAAGTTGGACGAAATAGTCAACTAACTCATAAAAACTTCAGGTCAACCAATACGTCGAACAACCGAAGTAAAAGTTGGACAAAATAATCAACTTACTCTTAAAATCTTCGGGTCGACTAATATGTCGAACAAACAAAATAGAAGTTTGACGAAATATCAACTTACTTGTAAAAAAAACTTTGGGTCGACTAATATGTTGAACCAACGAAGTATAAGTTGGACGAAATAGTCAACTTACTCGTAAGAAACTTTGGGTCGACTAATACATCGAACCAACGAAATAAAGTTGACGAACGAGCCAACTTACTCATAAGAACTTCGGGATGGCTAATACGTCGAACCAACGAAGTAAAAGTCAAGACGAAAAAGTCAACTTGCTCAAATAAGCCCCGAGTTAATTAGCATGTCAGAAAGAAAGGATAAAAGTCAACCTACTTTGGGTCTACCAATGCTTCAAACCATAAATGTAACCATAAAGAAATTCGGACATGATTCAAAATGTAGCCGTAAAGGCCCCCTGGCTGATCAAAAAGTCGAACTGGAGATACGTCGTACAACTTATTTCAACAATTACAACGGACCTAAAAGTAAAAAGGTACGAGTCAATTCACGCGCTACAACACATGCAATGAGTCAACTCACACAACCCAAGACAAATTACGATTACGATGAAAAATCATGCAAACAAGGATACCAAAAAGGAAAGTTATTTTCATTGATAAAACTATTATATTATGTCCAGGGAAGAAGATAAAGAAGTGGGAGATAAAATGCAGGCAATCACAACATGGCCATCAGACGGATCAAGGGCAGTCGCATCATTAGCAGGAAGGGATGAATCTTTCCCTTTGGAAGGATAAAGAAGCGAGGGTTCAACCAATGGATCATTCAGAGGACCTGGAATACCTTCTTCACCGTCTTCATCTTCGAAAACCTGATTAACCAAGTGACGATACTCGGATAAATCAACACCAAGCCCCTTGATATAGTAAAAAAGCTCAATCTGCCCATCGACAACTCCTTTCCAATCACCCGTTTCTCAGCAATATCACGATTAACGGATTGCTCAACCACGGCACGGGCAACCTCATCATGAGCTGCCTTCTCGGCAGATAGCTCCCTCTCCACATCGTGCAAATGCGCACAAACCCCATCCAACTTGGTCCTTAAAGACTTGAGCTCAACTGCGGACTTATCCCGCACACTCTCTGTTTCAATCAATGTGGTTCGAGCAGCCACGACTACTCTCTCCATTTCTACATCATGATTTCAACACTTCAAATTGAAAAAGGACGTGAGAAAATATCAGCAGCAGTGCCACCAACTTCCTCTCCATGGAAGCCACTTGGTTACGACCAGCTCGATAATCCGAGCCCATCACCCCCGCCCCCGCATAAGATGATTCATCCCGTCCATCTTTTACATAAGAACGTAATCGAGATGAGTGCATGGATCCAGTACGGGCATCAAAGATCTTTCCATCGACTGCTTGTGCCATTCATTTATCAACTTACATGCACCATCCTGCACGTCAAGCTGAGTAAACCAACAAAACTTTCTGTCTGATTTGATACGGATGTCTTCCAGGTTGGGATCAGCCCAACTAATCCATGGATGGAGAATGTGAGGATCTGAAAGCACAGAAGAACCACCCCCAATAGCCGGAAGAGGAGGTGGAATAGCAGTGACAATAGAAAAAACATTTTTGCCTTCCCGGTGTGGAGTAGCCATAATAGGAACGGAACAAGTAGTAGTGGTAGTAGGAACATAGGAATCCAAACGAGTGGGATAAGAAACTAAGAATCCGACCACGTCACTAACATGAATAGAAGGAGATCGAGAAGGAACCTCAAAACTCTGATCACTGCCGACGGCTTCCTTAGACCGCTCCACCACCAACTGGAGCATCTTGTCATCGATATCCCAAGGATCATCGTTAGACCATTCAACAACATTCAAAACACCATAAGCAAAAAGAAGCCACTTTTCATTATCATCAAACAGGAGAGTAGTCTCCTTCTCATTCCTCTCCACTACCAACTTCATCTCCTCAACCTCCTCAAGGGATAGGCTACCCTCTTCCACAACCTGTTTACCAAAGGACTCGGACGAGGCACAATCCGAGTGGCGCCACGAGTAGAAAGTCGTTTCTTCTTCAGAACACGATCGGAATCAACCGACAATCACTTCGACGAACTAGCAGGCCTCGGATGTTTCCTTTTCCTAGAAGTCGGGCCAACGACATTGAGGCAAACGGGAGCATCGAGATCTGTAACACGCCTGTCTAAACTCACTTCTTAATCAATGCTAGCACCACTAACACCAGTAGGAGCAGTGCGAGAAATGATCTTCTCATCACGGGATCCAGTAAGCAAAGCCCGTTCCGCCTTGTTCATAGTGTATAAGCTGCTACGCTCCAAGATGTCCTCAGAAAGAAATGCCTCCACGGGAAATGCAAGAATCTTCAAGAATTGGTCACTGACACTCCGCTCCTCCGCAGTTAACTGTAGATCCTTCCGCTTGTTAGGGATTCAGAACGATTGCACAATCAGACGACCTCACAATTAGAAGTAGCGAGAGTTAACAAAGCAAAAAACCAGGACCTTGACCAATCTCTAATATCATCATTGAGCTTCCCAAAATAGTGAGGAGAATAAAGGAAGCAAATATCCTTAGTCACCATCAAACTAACTACCGAATGCAGGACCTTAATAGTCAAATGAATGCCTGATAGAATTGCCCTCGCATAGGAAGAAACCATGACCCTCCAACCATTTGGACCCATTTGGGCAGGAGGAATGCCCAAAACATCAAGATACTCCCAAAACAACTCTAGAACTGGGAATCGAAGGCCAGAAAGGAACATGCATGGATAGAGTGGAATATACCCGGACCTTAGACGACAAGGACTATCGTTCTATCTAGGCAGAATAATCTCGAGGAAGTATGGTAAATTATAGTCAGAACGAATGTTGTCCAACATCGCTTGAGAAACTTTCTTGGGCAAAAAATAAGCTTCACAAACAGCAAACCCCTCACTGCTTAGTTTATCGCCAGCAGACATTGTTAAATAATGGAGTAGCAAAGAAAACAAAGAAGAAATAAAGAACCATAATTTCAAAGATAGCATAAAGAAGGAAACAAACCCATCACGCCCCCTTTTATAGAGCTGAGCGACGAAGGGATTATTCATTGGACGGCGTGCGGGATATGATGGTTATGCAAAATCCCAAAATTTTGCATTAAAACGAACGGGTGAGTAAGAAATCGAGACACCAACCCACCAAAAGTTGCTAACAACATTAAATGCGAGGCAATGATGGAATTGAAAGTCCAATTGTCACGAAGTTAGTGGCCACATCAGCATACCCACTAACTGAGGATGGAGTAGCTGACGATACATAAAACTAGAGCATCATCACTGTCGTACACATGGCAAAAATTGTCCATCACAAGGATCAGGTATCCCAAAACTGGGCCAATTCATAAAGTTCAAAGAGGGCAAAACCAATCATAAAATCCCAAATGGGGCCCATTAGAAGAAGTCCTAACTAAGGCCCGAGCGAGTTCTCTCATAAAGTAGAGAAACGTTGCATAAGAAAAGAGTCGTGGAGGTAGTTACGCCTCCTCGGACGCGTCTTCATAAAGGAGGAGACTATTAAGAATAATGTCTCCCTTCATTGTGCATCACACGATTATGTCACACAGAGAATTAATCGCGACCATTATATAAGTTAAAGGGAACAATCGATAAAGTTATGCAACTTTAACTGAGTTTTGTCCAAATTTACTTCCTTCTCCAACAGAGTTTCTGACTTAAATATTGGAGTGCCTTCGGCCACCAAAAAAGTGTCATTGGCAATCTAACATCTGTTTTGCAGGTCAAACTTACAAAAGGATGAGATTTGGACACATCAGTTTGGCGCCGTCTGTGGGGAACGATAGGTTTCCTTTTTGAAAAGAAGATCCACAGTAACAAAACTCACTAATATCGGATCAACTATCAAGAGCCTATCAGAACAGATGGAACACTCTACAGACCCTCAACCCAACAACAATCACAGTAACCCTCCTACTGGTGACACTACATTAAAGATCGAGACCCAGCAATAACCACCAGGCCAATTGCCCCCGACGGCAGCATGTAGTAGCTTAGACAACCCAGACATTTGGCAATGTTGCTACGGACCCGCGGGTAGATTTGTTCATGACCCAGATGAACCACATGATAAAGATAATGGTGAAACTCACTCAAGAGCGCACTCAGTCAACCGATCATATCCAAACGCCACCCCAACAAGACTCTACTAACCGAGCCCGAGAAAGCAACGAGGTTCCTACAGAACCTCAACAGGGGAATCTCGAAAGCAATGAACCTCCCCAAGATAAGACTCCACAGAGTGACAGAACACCTGCTAAAATCTCGTTCAGGATCAGAGTCACATATCCTAATGTATTGTACGAGCTAGCCAAACCACCATTCTTTGACGCCCTCATGATAACTCCCATGCCAAAGAAGTTCACCCCACCAAAGTTTGAGGCATATGATGGCACCACCGACCCAACAGACCATTTACGACATTTCCACCACATGATGGCTTTAAAGGAGAATATGGGATCCATCTTATGTAGAACGTTTCCAACTAGTCTTACCTCTATAGCAATGAGCTGGTTCAACAGCTTACCATCGAGGTCGATAGACTCCTTCCAGGCACTAGCCACCGCTTTTATCACAAGGTTCATCAGTAGTCAGCGAATGAGGAAAGGACCACACTACCTATTTCACATCAAACAGAAGCCTGAGGAGACAATAAAAGAATACCTCACTTGTTTCATTAACGAGCTGACAATGATCGACGGATCCAGCGAACGCCATCAAACGAAACCAGACAAACCAATTTACCTATTCACGGCTAAAAAACATGGAGAAGTTTGCACCAGCCAACCAACACAATTCAAATACCCTTCTGACAGATTGCAAGCCTGACCCGTATTACCAACGACGAAATTGATGACATCAGACTAGATTACACCTCGGCAGTTCGTAATGATGTGAGCATGATTGGATAATTTGGAGTTGATGTGAGCATGACTGGACAGTTTGGCAATGATGTGAGCATGATTGGGCAATTCAACACTGCTCAGTTATCAAATTGGGAAGCACCCCGAGTCCGTTAGCTACAATAACATACTCAATGAACGATGAGTTGCAATAAACAAGTTAAACTAATAGGAAATCTGGCGGCTTGAAGACATATTCCAAGACGATGCAGCACAACGCAACAAGGACGTAACCCTATAACAACACAAGGATCGACATCAACCGAACAAAGGATAGAAGGACAAAAAGAACTTTTACAAGAGGACTCTACAACTTAGCGTAACATTTTTGGAAAAATAACTATCACTAGGGTTTAGAATACCCGAGAAGGGAATATCAATAAAACAACAAGTTCGAAATCCCCATCTTGTGCCCGAACAAAAGAATCAAGCATTGAAGCTCAACAATACGGAGCAATCGACATATCAAGCCAAAAATGATCAGGACACGAGTTAGATATACACAACAAACTTCTGGTTTGATCAACTACGAAGTAAAAAATTGGACGAACAAGTCAACTTACTCATAAAAAACTTCGGGTCGACTAATATGTCGAACCAACGAAGTATAAGTTGGATTAACGAGTCAACTTACTCATAAAAACTTTGGGTCGATCAATACGTCAAACCAACGAAGTATAAACTGGATGAATGAGTCAACTTACTCATAAAAACTTTGATTCGACCAATACATTGAACCAACGAAGTATAAGTTGGATGAACGAGTCAACTTACTCATAAAAACTTCGGGTCGACCAATATGTCGAACCAACAAAGTAAAAGTTGGACAAACAAGTCAACTTACTCATAAAAACATCAGATCGACTAATATGTCGAACCAATGAAGTACAAGTTGGACGAATTAGTCAACTTTCTCATGAAAACTTAGGGTCGACCAATACGTCGAACCAATGAAGTATAAGTTTGATGAAATAGTCAACTTATAAAAATTTCGGGTCGACCAATGTGTAGAACCAACGAAGTAAAAGTTTGACGAATATTCAACTTTCTCTTAAAAACTCCAGGTCGAGTAAAATGTCGAGCCAACGAAGTATAAGTTGGACGAATAGTCAACTTGCTCGTAAAAAACTTTGAGTCGACTAATGTGTCGAATCAACGAAATAGTCAACTTGTAAGAAACTTTTGGTCAACTAATATGTCGAACCAACAAAGTAAAAGTTGACGAACGAGCCAACTTACTCATAAGAATTTTGGGATGGCTAATACGTCGAACCGACGAAGTAAAAGTCAAGACGAAAAAGTCAACTTGCTCAAATAAGTCCCGAGTCAATTAGCACATCAGAAAAGAAAGGATAAAAGTCAACCTACTTCGGGTCAACCAATGCGTCAAACCATAAAAGTAGTCGTAAGGGAATTCGGATCAAGAAATTTGGACATGATTCAAAATCTAGCCGTAAAGGCCCCCTGGCCGATCAAAAAGTCGAACTGGAGATACGCAGTACAACTTACTTCAACAACTACGACGGACCTAAAGTAAAAAGGTATGAGTAAATCCATGCGCTGCGACACATGCAATGAGTCAACACACACAACCCAAGACAAATTACGATTACGATGGAAAGACATGCAAATAAGGATACCAAAAAGGGAAGTTTTTTTCATTGATAAAACTATTCTATTACATCCAAAAAAGAAGATAAAAAAGTGGGAGATAAACGTAGGCAATCACAACATCGCCATCTGAGGGACCAAGGGCAGTCACATCATTACTAGGAGAGGATGAAGCTCTCTCTTCGGGAGGAAAAGGAAGCGATGGTTCGACCATTGGATCATTCAGAAGACCTGTAACACCTTCTTCACCATTTTCATCTTCGAAAACTTGATCAACCAAGTGACGGTACTTATATAAATCAACACCAAGCCCCGCGTTATAGTCAAAAAGCTCAATCCGCTCATTGACAACTCGCTTCTAATCTTTCGCCTCCGCAATGTGAAGCATGTCCTAGGTGGCAACATGTTCATTCTTAGTCGCGATAAGTCGTCTCTCAAAGGTGGCAAGCATCGCGAAAGTATCTGCCTTGACCTCGTCGAGCGCAGTTGTTTGTTGCTCTTCCAGTTTCTTAGCCACATCAGGATTAATGGATTGCTCAACCACGGCATGCGCAACCTCATCATGGGCCACCTTCTCGACAGATAGCTCCCTCTCCACATCGTACAAAATCACATTGACACCATCCAACTTGGTCCTCAAAGACTCAAACTCAACTGCGGACTTATCCCACGCACTCTCCGTTTCAATCAATGAGGTCTGAGCAACCATGGCTACTCTTTCCAGTTCTGCGCATCATGTTTTCAACACGACAAATTAAAAAAGGACGTGAGAAAATACTAGCAGCAGTGCTGCCAACTTCCTCTCCAAGGAAGTCACCTGGTTACGAACAACTCGATAATCCGAGCCCATCACCCCCACATAAGTAAGATGATTCATCATGTCTATCATCTGCTTAAGACCGTAATCGAGATGAGTGCTCGGATCCAGTACGGGCATCAAAGGTCTTTCCACCGACCGTTTGTGCTATTCATTTATCAACCTACGCGCACCATCATGCACGTCAAGCTGAGTAAACCAACAAAATTTTTTGTTTGATTTGATACGGATGTCTTCCGGGTTTGGCTTCGCCTAACTAATCCATGGATGGAGAAAGCGAGCATCTGAAAGCAGAGATGAACTACCCCAAACAGCCGGAAGAACAGGCGAAATGCCGGTGACAACAGAAAAAAACTACTCTTGCCTTTCCGGTGTGGAGTTGTCGTAGCGGGAACGAAACAAGTAGCAACAAGAACAAAGGAAATCAAACGAACGGGAAAAGAAACTAAGAATCCAGCTGCGTCACTGACATGAATAAAAGTATATTGGGGAGGAAGAACCTCAAAACTCTGATCACTGCCGACGACCTCCTTAGACTCCTCTACTGCCAGCTGGAGCATCTTGTCATCGATAGCCCGAGGATCATCGTTAGACCATTCAACAACATTCGAAACACCATAAGTGGAAAAAAGCCTATTTTCATTATAATCCAACGGGCGAGTAGTCTCCTTCTGACTCCTCTTCAGTACCAACTTCATCTCCTTAACCACCTCGAGAGACAGGTTGCCCTCTTCCACAACCTCCTTACCAGAAGGACTCAGACGAGGCACAGTCCAAGCGGCCTCACGAGTAGAAAGTCGTTTCTTCTTCGGAACATAGTCATGGTCAATCGACATTCGCTTTGACGAACTAGCGGACCTCGGAAGTTTCCTCTTCCTGGAATCCAGGCCAATGACACTGGTGCAGATGGGAGCATCAAGATTCGTAACACGCCTGTCTGAACTCGCTTCCCAATCAATGCTTGCACCACTAACACTAGTAGGAGTCGCGCGAGCAGTGATCTGCTCAGCACGGGGTCCAGTAAGCAAAGCCCCCTCCGCCTCGTTCATAGTGTATAAGCCGCTACGCTCCAAGATGTCCTCATAAAGAAATGCCTCCACGAGAAACACATGAAGCTTCAAGAATTGGTAACTGACCCTTCGCTCATCCTCAGTTAATTGTAGATCCTTCAGCTTATTTAGGATTCATAACGACTGCACAATCATACAACCTCGCAATTGGAAGTAGTCAAAGTTAACAAAAACATAAAACCAAGACCTCAACCAATCTCTGATATCATCATTGAGCTTCCCAAAATAGGTAGGAGAACGGAGGAAGCAAATATCCTTGGTCACCATCAAACTAACCACCGAATGCATGACCTTAATAGTCAAAGGAATGCGGGATAAAGTGGTCCTCGCATAGGAAGAAACCATGACCCTCCAACCATTAGGACCCATTTGGGCAGGGGGAATGCCCAAAAAATATAGATACTCCCAAAACAACTCTAGAACTAGGAATTTAAGGCCAGAAAGGAACATGCACGGATAGAGTGCAATATATCCGGACCTTGGACGACAAAGACTATAGTTCTGTCTAGGCAGAATAATCTCGAGATCGGATGGCAAATTATAGTTAGAATGAATGTTGTCTAACATCACTTGATAAGCTTTCTTGAGCGAAAAATATGTTTCACAAGGAGCAAAAGCCTCACCACTTAGTTTATCGCCAGCAGACATTGTTAAAGAATGGAGTAGCGAAGAAAATGAAGAAGAAAGAACCCTAATTTCAAATATAGCGTAAAAAGGAAAACAAACCCATCACACCCCTTTTATAGAGCCGAGCAACGAAGGGACTGCTCATGGGACGACGTGTGGGTTATGATGGTTAGGCGAAATCCCAAAAATGTGCGTTAAAATGAATGGGCGAGCAAGAAATCGAGACACCAACCCACCAAAAGTTGTTGACAACATTAAATGTGAGGCAATGATGGAATTGAAAGTCCAACTGTCACGAAGTTAGTGGTCACGTCAGCGTACCTACTAACTGAGGGGGAGTAGCTGATGATACATCAAAATAGACCATCATCGTACACATGGCAGAAATCGTTCCTCACAAGGATCAAATATCCCAAAATCAGGCCAACTCATAAAGCCCAAAGAGGGCAAAACCAATCATAAAAGCCCAAATGGGGCCCATCGGAAGAAGTCATAACTAATGCCCAAATCCAGGCCCGAGCGAGTTATCTCATAAAGTAGAGAAACGTTGCATAAGAAAAGAGTCGTGGAGGGAATTACACCTCCACGGAAGCGTCTTCATAAAGAAGGAGACGGTTATGAAGAACGTCTCCCTCCGTTCAGCATCACAAGCTTAAGTCACGCAAAGAATTAACCGTGACCATTATCTAGGGTAAATTGAACAATCGACAAAGTTATGCAATTTTAACTGAGTTTTTTTCAGATTTACTTCATTCTCCAACAGAATTGTTGACTTAAGCATCAGAGTGCCTTCGGCCACCAAAAAGGTGGTCCTTGGTAGTCTAACATCTGTTTTGCAAGTCAAACTTACAGAAGTACGAGATTTGGACGCATCAATTATTATTAGGAAGGTGTTAAATTTGACACCCGCTAATAGTGAGCATAGTGAAGGGCCATCAAACATGGTGCGACACTATCTTAGACGGCGCGAAAAAGTTTGGTTTTACCAACGGCCATTTTCATCCTCCCACTTCTTAAGTAACAACCATATTGAATATTTTAATTTTTTTTGACGTTTTGAAACGTTTCAAATTGGTGAGCAATGATGCTAATACAACCGCTCTTTGTCACATGTGGGGAGTTAATCCATAAGCTCCATCTAACTCTATGAAGGTATGTAAATGGGAACCCCAATGGTGGACTGGATAGCGTTAGATTGTGATGGATCTCTCCAGGACTAAAGAGTTGGCTATGTGGTGTATTAAGAGATAACACATGTTAGGTCATTACAATGTACAATGTTGGGGCTAGTATAGCTATCATGCTAGGAATACAACAGCTATGTGTGTGGTCCAACTTCAAATTGGCCATTAGAGTGCTCATTGAAGAGATATCCTCCCATGGCAGTGATGTCACAGTTAATCAAATTAGAGATAAGCAAACAAGTTTCATGAGAATGAAGAATTCACAAATGTGTTCAGAGAAGCAAATCTTGTTGCAAATCCATTAGCCAAAATAAATCCCTTGTATAAAAATCTATCTAGGATAATTAAGCAAGATGTTGATAGAACTTGGTATGTAAGAATTAATTAGTTGAAGTTTTTTGCTTTGCCTTGATGCTAGTTTTTGTGCTTATTGTTTGTGTGGGTATGTCCGCCTTGTTTTCCTTATAATCTATAGGATGACATCCATCCAACCTTTGCTTAACTTACGCAAAAAAAAAAAAAAAAAAATTAAAAATTAAAAATTAAAAATTAAAAAAAAATTAAAAATTAAAAATTAAAAATTAAAAATTAAAAATTAAAAATTAAAAATTAAAAATTAAAAATTAAAAATTAAAAATTAAAAATTAAAAATTAAAAATTAAAAATTAAAAAACAATCCCAACGATTATATTTTGAGTTGGGCTATATATACACCCTAATATCACCATTTGGAATCATCAAAAACCAAATATTTGATCCTTGTAATCACAAAAATGTTTATGTTGTGTTTATGTTTATGTTGTGTTTAGAGGTCCAAAACATGTGTGCATCTTACATTAGATGCATGTATTGCATAATTTTACAAATACAATGATGCAATGCGCAAAGGTTTCTCGGACGTGCATATCGAAATTAATTATGTGCATGAAAACATGCACATTGCTCTATAGTCACACCCTTGTTACTCCGACGTCACACCCTCGGTTGCTCTGAATGTTGCACCCTACCAAAAATTGCATATGAGTCTAGTTGTGTGTTTATTAATTGATATTATTTGTTAAGATTGTGTTTCAATTTAATTTTGCTTGTACTAGTCAAACAAATTTATTTATTAAAATATTTGACATTAAAACCACACATCAATTTCACATTACATTGTCTTGCACATAAATTTGAAACCGCAAATAGACATTACATTGTCACATATATTTTTATCGACAGTGGTTGAACGATGAACCTGCAATCAGGATATAATAGATGTATTCAAACTCTCAAATGTAACCAACCTCCATTTCATATAAAGCTCGACCATGTTGCATCTGTTGATAGAGCATATATATTATTTATTAAAATCCTTAACAAAAATATTTACTGAAATTATACTCACATGATCAACATCGTTCCAATCATGGTGATGTTGATTGAATACATGGAAGACTTTCGTAGTCTGTACATTTGCATAGTCGTAGAGGTTTTTACCTTCGACAGCTAAATGAATTCACTAGCTTGTGTGAATCACTAACACCTTCTACGTTGATTTAGTGACGTGTTGTACCTTTATTGGCAAGATATATGGCCATATGAAATTTCTACATATATAGTAACTTGATATAGCATTTGATCTTCATTGTGATTAAAATTAGCCATCGTGACAGGTTTTGAGATGTGATTATTGAATTGAAGAATACAATGAGAACTATAGATGTTATTAGGTTTTATAAAAAAAAAGTCGAATGGCTATACATTTTCAAAATAAATCATTCAACTATATTTCGAAGTTCAAAAAATTCTCCAACAAGCATTTTTAGTCTATAATGTTAAATAAGAAATTTCATATTTGATTCAAATTTTAATGTATGCCTGAATGCAAATTCATATGTCTCCATAAAAAAATGGCGAATATCCAATTATAAATCAGTGTTGTGTCAAATGCATAATCGCGTCATATCAACATATGTATTATCATCGTACTCTCTCTTCTATGATAATCGATGTGTTTCCTGTGATAACTATCGGTTGTCTCATCTAGCTTCTGGTGCTCTAGTCATCCAAGATCAACCTCTGCTTAGATAGACTAATGATGGAATCATCGACGATGATCACTACGTGCTCAAAGGTGGTCAAATCTGTAACAGCCCACGTTGTGTGAAAGTTGTCTCACGTCTACACTGGTGGGCTCATCTAATGTGGTCTCACCAAGTACTTAGTAGTATAATGGTACTCGAGGTACTATTTGTAGCTTAATACAATATCCTAACAAATGTAAGCATAATATTTCTAAAATGATATATAAAATAATGAAAATGAAACTTATTAAGGTCCAATCATCAATGGATTTGCAAGATCCGTTCGTGGAGGTGGACTATGTGTCTAATGTGGTCCATATAGCCTAGGTACTTGAATCAATTTTTTCAACAAGTTTTCTTTCACTTTAAATAAAGTATCTGCAAGAAACTCATCATTTGTTTTGCCGCGTAGATTCGAATAGCTTAAAATTATCCTTCTATAGTTGCTATAGAAACTGCAATATCAATATACGACGAATTATTTTATCTATAATTATATAAATGTACGAATTTCTTGTTTCAACCAGTCTTCGATGCAACTCTAAAATTATAGTGACATTATGAAAATTATGATATTAACAAACATCGAACATGTATTATTGTTTTATTGTTATCTCACAATAATTATCTTACTTGGTGAAATCTTAAGGATAAAACTTTTTATCAACACGATATACGGCACATCAGTAAATGATTTGAAACAGCATCTCCAATCCAAAGTCGAACTAAGAATAAGGAGTTTCATAGGTTCTTTAGTAAATCTATTAGCCAACTCATGCAATTGAAAATCTATAACATTATTAAACATTTTTTTAAAGGAGAGCGTGCCGCCGGTGGGTATAGAACCCAAGACGTGGAGTTAAACCACCGTAGCCTTAACCATCCAACCAGGCTACCATTGGCAACTTTATTAAAAATATTATTAAACATATCAGAGTGGTAATGATGTTCACTCATAATAAAGTCTTTTGATGACATGAGCAACTTGTACCCATCTTGTAATTGGGCAAATCAATATTATGAGTTCTGCAAAATGATTTACTTTCAATGAAATAATTTCAACAATTATTGTTCAACTATTGAAGAATAGTCTTTCTTGTTAACACTAATGTGTCAAAATCCATATTTTGTAGGTGTTGACAAAAGGTTTCAATAATTTCACAACTCTATTCAACAGGTGCAAAATAATAATAAACTCAAAAAATGATCTAGTTGCACTACAATGACATTTAGCTTTTCCATATATCGAGTAACGGGGATCGTTTTGAGATAAACGCTTAACAAAACCAAAATAAAAAAATACAACAAGCTATTAGCTCCTAGTCCTTGTAAACTACACTTGTACCTATCTCAAGTTCTCCAGCAGCAACCAAATCTTTAATTTCAATTTTTCTTTATAGACTTTAACTCCTTAAGACTTATCAACTTTTAAAAGAAAAGTAATATATCTGTTATTTCTTTAGTTGCTACAACTAAAATTATTGCATGTAACTAAAACAATGCACATAAATTATCATGGATAATTTTTTTGAAATAACGTTTACAATCCATTCGATAACTAAACATATTAATAACATCATCATATCCTTTGCTTCTATTATTTATCAATAGCGTTGAAGGATATCTAGCTACAACTTATTTTTTAAATTTAATCCCGAAGGGTGAAGAATACCAACGACTATAAAAAAAATTTATCGCACAAAACCACCAATGTCAATATATGAAAACGATAACCATTTGTTATTTGCAAGCCAAATTAATGTTTCATTAACAATAAGACAAGTTTTGATGTCACCAACATCTTTACAAATATGCAAAATCTCCTTTTAAATCATAGATGAAATAAATTTGCATTTCTTAGGACATTATCTAAAACAACTTTGTTAACTTCATCATTGAGTTTTATTAAAAAAATTACATAAGTTTGATGAAATTACCTCGATTGGTTGATTAATCAGATTATCATGACCTCTAACATCACATTTTTAAAAATAACCTCGATTGTTGTCTCAAGTCGTCATATTTTGAAACTTCATCTTTACAATGTTTATTCCAGTATTTTATCAATGTGTTGAGTTGATTCATTAAACACAAGCTTTAGTAGTATATATTTGACGCATTCCTTTTTAAAATGTGTCTACTTCCATTTTTTTTAACAGTTAAACCCTTTAAAATATAAATGCAAATTGTTTTGGTTGAAGCAAAAACATGGAAAAAATGTTTTATCCTTTGAAGAAAAATATTCAAGCCAGAGATATTCTTTTAACAATGAATAATATATTGAATCCACAGTGTTGTTCTCTACACTTTATAGTTTGATACTTTTGGAGTCTGGTTGATAAGGCCCTAACTTTAAATTAGCTCGTTTAACCTTATTCATGTCATTAATCAGGTAATCACTTATGCAAAGATTATTTCGGATTCACTCTCAAAAGTAGTATAAACATCATTAAGTTCGACCTTTTGAAATTTGGAAAGGCGTCATTGAAGTATCAACATTAGATCTAGAAAGTGTATTGTTGGTTAATTCACCATCTTTGATTCATATATGCTAAAACAACGAAATAATAATTTTTCTTTCCTTATTTGCTTAATTGTTTATCTAACATATTTCCAAAAATTACCTTACCAATAGAAATAAATTCTAAAATACAAATACACTAACCCAAAATAAATTATTGAGATTTATTAAAAAAAAAAAAAAAAGGTTTTTTTTTTAGTTTTGCACTCATTAGTTTATACTTAATAGAGTTTAGCCCTCGTTTTGTAAACTATTCAAGTCTAACCCTCATTTTTTGACTGAACCGTTAAATCCACGTCATTGATCGGCCAAGATTAATCTTCAGACCCTTTTGCCCTTACCTGTTAAACCATAGTTAAACCCAAAGGAGTTGTTGAGGAAGATGAGTACTAAACACTAATTATTTGAAAAATTGTAGGGGTCAAATAATAATTAATTTGAGCAAACTAATTATTGCCAAACTAAAAAAAAGCCCATAAGTTGAAATTCAGATTAATTTCTTTCATAAGGATATCCAAGCATTTTCAATTCTATATTTAACCTATAAAAAGCATAAACTCACACAAGCATTCTCAGTTGTTCTATTTAGAACCTATAAACATGAATTCACACACAAAATGGCATTGGAAGAAAATTTGACAAGAGTAAGTTTTCTTATTAGTAACAAGAGCACCAAACAATGGTGCAAACATGCTTCAAGGGAAGTCTTCTATAGTGCTAAATATAACAAGTAAAGAATTCATTATAATTATTACATGATTGACTCATACAGAAGTCACCGCCTCAAGCTTTCCACTGTACTGTGTAAGAAGCATAGAGATCCCTGCTAAAGAAAACAAGTTAAGTAAGAATAAGGAAGAAGGCACAGATGTACTATGCGAACATTTTTACTAATTAATGCCAAATTCAATAAAGAGGAGTTCTATGTAATCTAACAACTCGAGAAGCAGGGATATCGTCTTCAAATCTGAACTCGAGGAGCAGCTATCTCTTTTTCAAAGCAAAACTTGAACAATAATCTCATCTTCGAGCTGCGAACTCTTCTCAAAGTGATCGCTACTATGCTCAAACTCCTCTTGAAAGCCATATCTGCTCTGCTCGAACTCTTCTTTAATTTTCTTCGAGCATCGATCTCTTCTTGGAACAATGATATCTTTTTCAAAGTAAAACTCGAGCAGCAGGGATCCCGTCTTTATTGTAAGGAGAGATCTCTTCAAGCCAAACTTGAGGGGGGAGCAGACGTGCGGCTTCGTCACCAGGGAGTTCGCCGCGAGGAAGAGAAAATAAGTGCGTCCAATGAAAAATTGTTTTGTGATTTAGGCAAAATGTCATTACCCTAAGGTAACGGCAAAAGGGTCTGAAATTTAATCTTAACCGGTGAATGACATGGACTTAATGGTTCTATTAGAAAATGAAGGTTAGACTCAAATAGTTTTCAAATTGATGGCCAAACTCTAATGGGTATAAACTAATGAGTGCCAAACTAAAACAAAAAAATAACATCATTTAACGAAATTCTTGTTGAACTTAATACATAGTTATTACTCCACTTCACTCCACAAATAGACAAGATCAACAACATAATGTATAGGTAGTGTCGTCACAATTCTAAAGTGAAGTTTGAAATTTAAACAAATATATATATATATATATATTATGTAGTGCTAAGCTGATGGGTTGAAATGTCATATTATATAGTCCTGATGGGTTGAAATGTCATTGTTGTTAACCTTTCTATGTTAAATATGTTGTAGGCTAGAGAAAATTGTTTAATAATTGGAAAAGGTTGGTAAATAGAATTCAATAGAAACACTAAGAGTATCGACAATGACCTCTAAAAAGAGGTTTCTAAATTAACCTCCAAAATTTAAGAGCCAAAATTCTCAATTGACCTCATATATGCCCTCCTAAACTAAAATTTAAGATGATATTTTATGCACATTCGCTATACCAAAAAGGGTTCAAGAAGTTTTCCTAAACTTATCTTTTTAGCACGTGGTACTCAAAAAAATTAGTGTTCGCGCACTCTTCAATGATTGTGCGCCCTTTAAATTTGAAGGAGCTTCAGCAGGACACTATTACATTTGTCAGGAGCCAAAATTGTTATATTTTCCTCATGGTGAATTTTTGTCAACAACTATTTTTATTTTTTTTTCCCTTAAAAAATCTCATCTATATTTTAGCACACATTCACTCTTTTTTTTCTCCTCTCATTTTCTAAAATTACTTTCCCTTTTATTTCTTTTACTATCATTAAAATAACAAAGCATTATAACAAGGCGAGGTCTCTTAACCAAGGATTGTGATTTCGTTTTTCGAGTTCATTTCGGTATCCTGATTTTAAGAAATATTTCGGTGTGTAAAGAAAAATCGTAAAAATTTCGAGGATACATTAAAAAATATATATAATGAATTTCAAGGGTATATGAAAAGGAGAAAAAAATAATGCAAGTAAATAAATCTATTAAACATATTAAATGAAGCCTAAATACCAAGAAATGAAACAAACCTTAAATCAATTGATAATTAGAAAATCAGAGGGTGGTTTCAAAAATCAATATATAAGTAGAATAAACGATAATTAGAAAATCAGGGGGTGGTTTTAAAAATCAATAAATAATTAGAAGAACTAATAATACGAAAAAAATCTCAAAATTTACGAAAAAACTCCAAAAACATTTAAAGAAAACCTTGAAAAAATTACTTTTTGGTAGTTGGGTTATGTATTTTTTACAAAAAAATGAAATTTACAAAAAAAAAAAATTTGAAATTAACAAATTGAAATTGAAAAAACCCTCGAAAAATATAGAATACAGATTTGATGTGCATTTAAAAATATAGAATTATATAATGATTTCAAGTAAGAATTGTGTTGGGCAGATTCAGGTGCACAAAGTTTTAAGTAAATAAGTTAAAATTTGCAATTTAATTTTGTTGCATCAATCAAAACAAATTAATGGTACAACCGCCACAATACGTTTTTATATAAACATATGATCCTACTAGAAAAAGTTTTACAACATAGAAAAACATACGAAGATGCCTAAATGCATTTATTTTACATAGTTTTTTTATTGGCCTATTTAATAATTTTAATATCACAGAAATAATGGCACTTACCTTCGTTGAATAACTTTAAAATTTCGTAAAGTTGCAAATTTCAAATATGCAAAATTCGGCATTGTTTGCAATCAAATAAGTTAATATGACACAAAAATAATTTTTGTCCTTAGTCAACTTATTAGCAATTTGGAAACCATTGATCTTGAATTCCGATTTTGTCATTCCAGCCTCTAAATTTTTTCTTCTTTAACTCGAACCTTATGATCCTTTTCTTGCCTCCCTCTTTCAAAACTCCATTTAAGCTTTCATAACCCTCTGAAATATATTTTTCCCTATCTTTGAAAACCTAATTGAAGCTTTTAATAAAACTTACTTAAATTATAAAACTCAATCGAAGCTTCATCCAGGCATTGAAGCTTCTTTTGATCATAACTTTAATTTGAAGTTTTCTTAGTTCATTCGTTTATCTTCTAATTAAAGACTGAAAAAACTAAAAAATTTAGTCTATTATTTATGCATGTTTAAAATTTTTGTGCGGGTGGTTATTTAGAAACATATATCCGTCTCTATACTAAGTAGAAACTAAATGTAAGTAACTTTCAATCTCTCTCAAGCTCTTTGTTATTTTATTTTATTTATTTTGTTGATCCGATTTTCGGTTTGATTGGCAAGCTGTTAGTTGTAACTCATTGAATGTGTTATATAAATATATTGTATGAATGTTGATGATACATCAAAATAAACCGATCATCACAGACGTACATGTGGCATAAAGCCCCATCACGAGAATACAACACCCGATCCATTGCGTCAACTCGTAAAGCCTAGAAGGATTGAGGACAATTATAGATGTCTGAACTAGGCCCACCTCTAAAGAGGCGTTAATAGGATCCGAATTCAGGCTCGGGCGAATGAAAGCCCAAATCCACGCCCATCACACGTTCTCTCATTAAGAAGAAGAACGTTGCACCAAAAAAGAACCGTGGAGGGTCCTACACATCCTCGAACACATCTCCATTAAGGAGGAGACTGTTACAAAAACATCTCCTTACGTTGCGCCTCACATGCTTAAGTCACGCGGAGAGTTAACTACGGGCATTATAAAAGGTAAAGGGAACATTCGACAAATGTTTGCAACTTTAACTGAGTTTTGTCCAGATTTACACTTCCTTCTTCCAACAGAGTTACTGACTTAAGCATCGGAGTGCCTTCGACCACCAAAAAGGTAGTCTTTGGCAGTCTAACAGTGGTTTTGCAAGTCAAACTCACAGGAGAACGATTTTTGGACGCATCAGTTTGGCGTCGTCCATGGAGAACGATCAGTTTCCTCTTTCTAAACACAGAACAAATTGCGATAAAGTTCATCACAGTCTGACGAAAGATCCACAAGCCATTAGAGGAAATAATGGAGACTACAGATCCCCAATCCGGTAGTGATCGTCACCACTCTCATGCTGACGTATTAATAACGGCTCGAGGAGAAGATACGATCCGAATCACTGGACCAATAGCATCTGAGAATGAGGGTTCCCGCACACAATAGTCCAGACAACTATCGACATACCACGGATCCTCGGGTAGATTCACTCGCAACTTAAATGGAACACGTAACAATGATGCTGGAAAGGATCGCACAAAAGCACACTCAACTAACTAACCCGGTTTAAGCACAACCACAACAAAACTCTGCAAATCGAACTCAAAATAGTGTTGAAATCCCAGCGGAACCCCAACAAGGAAACTTCCAAAGCAGCAAGCTTCCTCAAGGCAGAAATCCACTATACTAAGGAACACTTACCGAAATCTCATTAAGAACAGGAGTCACGGATCCCAACATATTATATGAATTGGCAAAACCGTCATTTTCGACACCCTCATGAAAACAGCTATGCCGAAAAAGTTCACTCCACCAAAGTTCGAGGTATATGATGGAACTTCTTACCCGACCAATCATCTGAGACACTTCCATCACATGATGGCCCTAAAGGAGACCACAAAATCAATTTTATGCAGAACATTCCCAATCAACCTCACTTCTACAACAATGAATTGGTTCAATAGTCTACCACCAAGATTGATAGATTCCTTTCAAGCCCGGCCACCGCTTTTATCACCAAATTGATCGGAAGCCAGCGGATGAGGAAAGGGCAACACTACCTCCTGCATATCAGACAGAAACCCGAAGAAATGATACGGGAATATGTCACTTGCTTTACCAATGAACTGACAATGATCGACAGATGTAGCAATGACATAGCCGCAACAACCTTCGTAGCCAGATTAAAGATAGGCCCCTTCATTGACGCTCTTAACTTGGAGCCCCTAAAAGGCATGGCAACCAGCTAAAAGTATCACAAAAGCATATGTCCCTAGAAGAGATGAAAGTAGCTAGGAAGAAAAATGATCAAGAAAGAGAAAATTTCTCAAAAAAATGTGAAAGAAAGTAAGACAGTGAACAATAGGAAGGCAGCAACCCATCAAAGAAGCCTCAAAGTAGCGGAAGGAGCGATTCACGACGACTGGAATTTGGGAGGTCACAACTAACACGAACGGGTAACGAGCGTAATGAAAAGCGCATACAAACCATACACAACTCTGAAGACAAGTAGAGCAAACATACTAAAACACATAGCGAAGTGGGATAACATTAACTGGCAGCTTCGGATGATAGGGGATCCAGAAGGAAGAGACAAAAGCAAATACTGCTCATTTCATAGGGATCATGGGCATGATACTGAAGAATGTTACAACTTAAAAGATGAAATTGAACACTAGGCTCAGAAAGGACTACTAGATAAATTCATCGGGGTGCCAGAAAAATAGATAGAATGGAAAGATAAGGCAGACAATGCTGTGGGATCAAAAGAACAGTCCAGAGAATTAATATACACCACACGCTGCATAGCGAAAGGAAGCAAAGCATGAGAAGAAGTTGGGCAAACCCCTCATTCATCTATACCAGAGCAAGGGTACCAACGAAACGCTTCACTAAAACATGGAAAAGCATGCATCATCCGATCCGTATAAATGAAATGACCTCATCAGCAATTTCAAGATTGAATTGAACCATTAAACAACAAGCGAGGAAGAAGCAAAAAAAAATGAAACACCGGCCCTCAACACAAAGACCGATAATGAGCAAAAGAAGACGAAGCAAACAATGCTCTAAATCAGTATTATAAAAGCCTTAATGGCCAAAATTGATGAAATACTCAAGCAAACATCAATAAAGATTATGGATTCAGGAACTCCAAATCTTCGCGCGACAGAAAACTGGCCATACAAGGATGTCAAACAGCAAAAGTCGAACACACAAAACTTTTGGTCTCATCAACCACGAAGTAAGGTTGGACACCCGAGTCACCTAAAAGACAAACAAAAAGTTTGAGTTGAGGGAACAAATTAATGCAGTCTAAAAAGATACAGGCGAAAAGCACGAAACAAGAAACAAGAACGAAAGCAGTTATAAAAGAGCTCGACACAAAAGCTACGACAGTTACAAAAAACAAAAAGTTAATCTTTATTAATAAACACTACTCTATTACATCTCGAGAAGGTGATAAAGAAGCAGGAAAGGAAATAGAAGCAATGGCAGGATCAGTTGGAACCAGAGAAGAAATCTTTTCGGGAGTAGGGAGCATCAATGGCTTCGAAATATTTGATGATAGAAGGGGCAATAACTCCTCTACTGCTGGAGCAGGCTCCTCGGCATCATCATGTTCAAACGCTTCATCAACCAAGTGATGATACTTAGGCAAGTCTTCACTGAGCCCTTCAATATAATCAAGAAGCTCACCCGCCCGTCAACAACTCGCTACCTATCTTCAACTTCAACCTATTCGTAGCAGCAGCGAATTCATTTTCTGCCGCGGCAAGCAACTCTTCAGCAATGGACAGCATACCGGAAGCATCTGCCTTGACATCATCAAGCGCAACAGTTACTTGTTCCACCCGCCCCTCGGCAGCGTCACACATAAGGGATTGCTCCAATCCAAAACAAGAAGCCTCATCGAAAGTCATTTTCTCAGTGGATAATTCATTCCCCACATCGCAAAGACGGGCGCAAACCTCACCTAGCTAGGCTTTCAAAGAGTCAAGATCAGCAACAAACTTATCTTGCATGTTCTTCGCCTCTATCAAAGATTCTCGAGTAGTCGCGGCAATCTTCTTCGAGCTTGCGCATTGCATTTTCAACACATCAAATTGGGAAAGGATATGAGAAAATACCAGCAACAGCGCTGCCAACCTCCTCTCCAAAAGAGCTACCTGATCATGACCGGCTCGATAAACTGAGCCCATTACCCCCCCCCCCCATAAGCAAGATGATTCATCCCATCCATTATCTGCTCAAGACCACGGTCGATATGATCAAACGGGTCGAGCATAGACGTCAGAGGCCTCTCCACCAACCGCCTGTACCAATCATTTACCAGTGTACGTGCACCATCTTGCACATCGAGATGGGTAAACCAACAGAACTCTCCGTCAGACTTGATACGAATATCCTTTGGCCCAGGCTCATTCCAACTAATCCGTGGATGGAGGACGCGAGGATTCAGAAGCACCAAAAAACCACTTCCGACAGCAGGGAGAATAGACGAAATAGCAGTAACAATGGAGAAGCCACTTTTGCCCTCTCTTCGAGAAGCATCTGCGGCAAGGGAAGGACCGACAATAGCGGCAGGAGCAGGAGAAACATGTCGAATAGGAGAAACTATAAATTCGACTGTTTTACTAACATCAATAGAATGAGAGAGGGAATGATCCCTGAAACGCTGACCACTAGCAATATCTTTAGATTGTTCCATTGCCAACTGGAACATCTTCTCGTCAATGGCTCAAGGGTGGTCATTAGACAACTCAGCAGTATCTGAAACACCGTAGACAAACAAAAGTTTCTTCTCACCAGTATCTAATGGATGAGTAGTTTCCTTCTCGCTCCATTTCAATACGAGCCTCAGCTTCTCATCCTCCTCAAGAGATTCTCGATCTCCCTTTGCATCATCATCACGGGAAAGACCCAGGTAAGAAGCAGTCTGACGAATCACAGACCTAGCAAAACTATGATTCAAAAGTCGTTTCTTCCTTGGGACACGACCAGGATCTATAGGCAATCACCTTGATGGACTCGTAGACCTCACTAGCTTTCTCTTTCGCGAAGCAGGAGCAGAAGTAGCAACAGGAGCATTGAGATCCATAACGTCTCGGACCAAACTCACTTCCCAATCAATGCTAGCATTACCGATGCCAGCACATGCGACATGAGCTGCATGGACCTTAACACGAGATTCAGTATACAAAGCTCACTCCGCTTCACTCATAGTGTATAAACCACTATGCTCCAGGATGCCATCAGAAAGAAATGCATCCACAGGAAAACGACCAAGCTTACAGAATTGTTCACCGATCTTCTGCCCTTCAGCGGATAAAAGAAGAATCCTTCCGTCGATTAGGAATTCGGAATGATCAAAAAATTGAACGACCTCGCAATTGGAAGTAGCCTGAGTTCACAGAAGCATAAAACCAAGACCATGACCAATCGCGAATGTCATCACTTAGATTCTCGAAACAATTAGGAGAGTGAAGAAAACATATCTCCCTATGCACCAGCAAACCAACCACCGAATGCAAGATCCTAGCGGTTAAAGGAATACTAGATATAAGAGCCCTCGCATAAGAAGAAACCATCACCTTCCAGCCATTAGGGCCCATTTGGGCAGGAGGAATGCCCAAAAAATTCAGATATTCCCAAAACAACTCCAGAACGGAGAATCGAAAGCCAGAAGAAAATATGCATGAGTACAATGCGATGTATCCACCCTTTGGGTTACAAGGGCTATCGCCCCGTCCAAGCAGAACAATCTCAAGGTTCGGGGGAAGACTATAATCAAAACGAAGGCTCTTCAGAGTCAACTGAGAAACTCTGTTAGGAGAAAAGTGAGCTTCGCACAGGGCTAGCGACTGACCACTTAACTTGTGACCAACAGACATCGTTGAAGAACGAAAAAGTGATGAAGGCGAAGAGAATGAAAGACCAAACAAACCCTAAATTCAAAGGTAGGGTGAAGAGGGAAAATGTATTCATCACATTTCCTTTTATAGAGCAAAGCAATGAAAAGACGGCTCATTGGATAGCGTGCGAGATATGATGGCTATGAGAAAACCCAAAAATGTGTGTGAAAAACGAACGAGCAAGCAAAGGATCGAGACTCCGACTCGCAAAAAGCAACTGACAACATTAAATACAAGGTAGTGAGGAAATTGAAAGGCAAACCATCACCAGAGTTGGTGGCCACGTCAACTTGCCACTAACTAATGGGGAGTAGCTGATGATACATCAAAATAGACCGATCATCACAGCCATACACGTGGCATAAAACCCCATCACAAAAATACAACACCAGATCTATTGGGTCTGCTGGTAAAGCCCAGAAGGATTAAGGACAATTATAGAGGCCCGAACTAGGCCCGCCTCTAAGGAAGCGTAAACAGGATCCGATTTCAGGCCCGGTGAATCAAAGCCCAAATCCAAGCACATCTCACGTTATCTCATTAAAAAGAAGAACGTTGCACCAAGAAAGAGTCGTGGAGGGACCAACGCCTCCACGAATGCATCTCCATTAAGATAAAGGGAATATTCGACAAAGGTAAAGGTAAGGGGAAAGCAACTTTAACTGAGTTTTGTCCAGATTTACTTCCTTCTTCCAACAGAGTTACCGACTTAAGCATCGGAGTGCCTTCGGCCACCAAAAATGTGGTCTTTGGCAGTCTAACAGTGGTTTTGCAAGTCAAACTCACAGGAAGACGATTTTTGGACGCATCAAATACCATTTTTTTAGCATGTCTATAATGCAAATTGTGACTATACTTTTATTTTTAGTACTAGAAGATTTATTTATAGTATAAAAACTTTTTGTATTATAAACAAAATTAATTTTATATTTTCTCAAGAATTAATTGTACCTATATAGATGCAACATAATTGAAGTCGATATTTAATTCTATTTATTTATTGTGTTTATTTGTAATTTATATGTAATCTATATTACAATTCAGAGTGGTGTTTTACTATTCATTACTGACTGTGACAAAGTCAAATCGAGATGATTAGAGATAAAAGATGGTTGGGATTATACGTTGGGAATTGTATTGAATTTGAGGGTTGAGATTCATTTCCTATGATGGTATATTTATAAATATAAAACATGTAGAAGGAAAAAAATAATGAAAAAACTTTTTAAACAAGTTGGTGGATTGTACATGTGGCGGAAAGAGAAAATATTGTGTTTTTCTTTTGGCAAATTAAAAATTATCATAACTATCTACATCGTTGTTGGATTTTGATAAACTTAGTATCGTTGAAATGCATTTTTGAAGATCTTTCGAACAAAATCAATGATCAATACAAGGGCCAAAATATTAAAAATATATATTTCATAATTAAAAAAACGTATAATGTAATACACATCTTAAATATTTTTCAATATTTTTAAAAGCAATGAGAATGGCCGATCATACTAGAAAAAAATGAGTCGGGCATCTTAATGCACATTTAAACAAAAACCCTAAATTTCATGTTTTGGCGAATTCAAAGATTGGGGGAGAACTCATTCTCGGCATTTAAAATTTCCCCCCAACTGATTCAAATTTGACTGAATAGGCTTACACTTATAATCGGTTACAATTCAATACTGATTGAGAGCAAAAATGAGGATAGTAAAAGAGGTAAAAAGTTGGTAGAATGTACATGTGGCAGAGACTCTCTGTGGGCACGGTCCGGATCGGTTCCAAATTTGAAGGAACCTAACTCGAACCGTTTACATTTTAACGGATCCGGTCCGGTCCGGATCCCTTCATTTTGATAATAGGAACCGAACCTAACCCGAACCGTTTAGAACGGTTCGGTTCCACGGTTCCAAACGGTTCCAAACTTCCAGAAATCGATCATATTCATACAATAAACAGAAAATCGATTATATTCATACAAATATACAATAAGAGATCCAAGAACAGAAAAAATTTGCATTCAAAAAAAAAAAACAGAAAAATAAATTTGGTTCGATCCATCATATTCATACAAAATCGATCAACATCCAGAAATCATCCATCAACAGAAGATCCAGAAATCATCGATCCAGAAATCATCGATCTCTCCACTCCTTCCTCGCTGATCTCGCTGATCTGCTTCTTCTCGCTGATCTGCTTCTTCAGCGAGTGTTGATCTCGCTGATCTCGCTGATATCTTCTGCTTCTTCTGTTGATCTCTGATCTCTTCTGCTTCTTCTCGCTGATCTCTGCTGCTTCTTCGACAGAGAAAGGAGTGGAGAGGAGAGGGAAATCTCCTTCTCGAGACAAAGACAGAGAGAGGAGAGGGAGATCTCCTTCCCCTTCTCGAGACAGAGACAAAGACAGAGAGAGGAGAGGGAGATCTCCCAGCGTCTCTTCCTTTTCTTCTGCTCCTCCTCTTCTTCGGCTCCCAGCATCTCGCTGCTGCTTCTTCTCCTCGAGACAGAGACAAAGATAGATAGGAGAGGGAGATCTCCAATCGCTACTGCTTCTTCTCCTCTTCTTTGTTGCTTCTTCTTACAGAGAGAGAGAGAGAGCCGAGAGGGGTTTTGACTTTTGAGTTTTGTTTTTGTTTTGCTTCTTCTTTGTTGTTTTGGTTTATATCAAAACATTGGTTTTAGTAAATGTAAAGGAAAAAAAAAAAAATGTAATTTGAAACGGGTCCAACCCGGACCGTTTCATTTTAAAAAATTGGAACCGGGACCGGACCGTTTTATAACGGATCCGGACCGATCCGAACCGTACCAAAAAATTCATATATAAAATCCGGACCGTTTAGAGCAAAACGGTCCGGTTCGGTTTGAACCCGCGGATCCTCGACCCGTTTGCCCACCCCTAGCAGAGAGAGAAAATATTGTGTGTTCCTTTTTAGCAAAATGAAAATTTATCATAATTATCTATATCGTTGTTTGATTTTGATAAACTTAGTATTGCTGAAATGTATTTTTGAAGATCTTTCCAACAAAATCAATAATCAATACAAGCGCTAAAATTTTTAAAATAAATATTTTATAATTAAAAATATATATATAACATATTTCACGTCTTTAATACTTTTCAAAACAATGAGACGAGCCTTTCATACCAGAAAAAATGAATTGGGTATCTTAATGCACATTTAAACAAAAACCCTAAACTTCATGTTTTGGCGAATTCAAAGATTAAGGATGAGCTCATTCTCAACGTTTCAAATTTTGCTCCAACAATATTTAACAAAAATAAAAATTATCTGGAGTGCCAACGGCACGGGCATACTCTAGTGGATATACATGTTGTCGTGTGTTACAATTTCAATTATTACACTTGTCCAATTGACGTGAATTCGATTATTGATTCATTAACGAAGTGTCATGAGTTGAGTCATTTATCTATTAAATTGTATTGTGAAGATGACACAAAAAAAATTTATAGAAATTGATCCAAAATTGCATTCTTGTATAGTATCTCACTTGGGCAAAGAAGTGATTTAGTGTTGAGATACATCTTAAAATAATTCAGAAACCTTTGTGTGATATTTGTTTAAGTGGATATGGAAGTTGAAACATCTCTATTTGATCTAATATTGTTCACAAATTTGAAGATGAAAAAGAAAATAATAAACTTGTTTTGAAATATAGTTCATGGACGCACACTTTCATTGACGTTGGCAAGTGTTTTAGTGGCAGTGTTGGTTAAGTAAGTGAAAAGTTGGTGCAATGTTCAATACAATCTAACAAACAAAGGTTTTGGTTTTATTTTTAAAATTCGGACCTATGAAAGAAAATATGTTGACTTTGTCATTATCAATTATTATTAAGGTTATGGAAGGGCTTCTGGGTAGTTCTAATGTTTCAAATATGTCATTGCAATCTAGCTGGGTCTCAACCACGTACACTAATATATCATCACGTGGAGACACATCCTAATGCACCCTCGACTAAAGAATATTAGTGGCACGTCCCGATTCTCAAGATACTACTGAAATATCTCGAAAATTGAGCTACGACACAACTCTAATAATTTTTTTCCTTTATCCATTTATTTTACTTGCCAATGGTTACCTTGCTAGCACGCTACAAAATAAAATACAAGCCAAAAACTATATCAAAAAGTGTCGATAAATGATTTCATGCATTCTCAAAAACCCACCTAAGTCATGACTTACAAAAAAATGACCTAAGAGTCAAACTTATCTTTCAGTTGTCCAATTACGAAGACAAAACACGGTCATCCGACACCTCTTGTAGCACCACTACCTATACCCGGGTAGGGGTACACTCATTTGTGACAAAACAAGCAAAAGGGTCAACACTAGCTGGTATGAGAAGAACTGAATCATCTAACCCCAAATAAAATGCATATTATCAACAAAGACAGAGAAAAGGAATAATAATTGATGATACATTAAAATAGACTGATCATCACAGTCGTACAGGTGGTAGATAGCATCCATCACAAGGATATAGCGACCAATCAATTGGGCCAGCTCATAAAATTCAAAAAGAATAAAGCCAATCATAGAGGCTCAAACGAGGCCCACCAATGAGAAGACATAAACAAAGCCCGAATTCAGGCCCGAACGAATCACAACCCGAATCCAGACTCGACACAAGTTCTTTCGTATAGAAAAGAAACCTTGCACCAAAAAAGAGTCATGGTGGGAGTTACGCCTCCACGGATGTATCTCCATTAAGGAAGAGATTATTACGAGAAACATCTCCTTCGTTGCGCCTCACATGCTTAAGTTACATAGAGAATTAATCGCGATCATTATAAAAGGTAAAGGAAACATTCAACACAAGTATGCAACTTTAATTGAGTTTTGTTCAAATTTACTTCCTTCTTCAAATAGAGTTCCTGACTTAAGCACTGGAGTGCCTTCGGCCATCAAAAAGGTGATCATTGGCAGTCTAACATCTATTTTGCAGGTCAAACTCACAGGATGGTGATTTTTGGATGCATCAGTTTGGTGTCGTATGTGGAAAATGACGAGTTTCCTTTCAAAACACAAGATCCACAGTAACAAAGCTCACCATAATCTGATAGTAGATCAACAACCTACCACCAAGGTTGATAGACTCCTTCCAAGCTTTAGCCACCGCTTTTATCACCAGATTCATTGGGAGCCAGCGAATGAGGAAAGGACCACACTTCCTCCTGCATATCAGACAGAAGCCCGAATGGACAATACGGGAATATGTCACTCGCTTTACCAATGAATTGACAATGATCAATGGATGTAACGATGACACAGCCGCTGCAACCTTTGTTGCCAGACTAAGTAGATGCCCCTTCTTTGATGCCCTTAACCTGGAACCTCCAAAAGGCATGGCGGTTCTGCTAAAAATAGCACAAAAACACATCTCCCTCTAAGAAATGATAGTTGCGATGAGGAAGAATGAACAAGAAAGGGAAAACCATTCTAGTAAACGGGAAAGGAAAAAAGAAATAAGGCGAGATGATGGACCACGAGAAGATAGCAATCATTCAAAGAAACATCGAAACGACGAAAAAACCGAGTCCAACCAGCAAGAATCCAGGAAGTCACAATCGACACGGCCTAATCACGAACGAATAACCAACGTATTGAAAAAGGAATACAAACCATACATGGCCCTAAAGACAAGCCGGACCAACATCTTGAAGCACATGGCGAATAGGGACAACACCAACTACCACCCACGATGAAAGGAGACCCATAAGGAAGATACAAAAGCAAGTACTTCTCATTTCACAACGATCACGGACAAGATACTGAAGACTGCTACAAGCTGAAAGAGGAAATCGAGCATTGGGTCCAAAGAGGACGACTCAATGAATTCATTGGAATAATAGACAAACAACTCAAAAAAAATATATATATAGATACCACTACCACAAATCGAAAGAGCGATCGAAAGGTTAACGCCCTAAAGACGACTGCACTGACCGACTTGGAAACTATACGAATCAAACCCAAATTACCAACAAAAGAATTAGCGACGACAAACTCTCTCAAGCCTCAGCGAGTTATGCCAAGCGAAGAGCAAAAATGGGTCAAGCGAAGGAGGTCATGAGTTAAACAAGAAAGAGCAGCAGAGGCACAAAACACAAACGTGAGGATAAACATCAGCCACGTGATGATAAACGAAAAATCGCTCCACAATGTAGCGCAACTGCTCCAAAAAATGACCGTTGTGAATGATCAGGACATCCAAACAAGAAAATCAGTAAAATTTCAAATTCGGAATCAACATCCCACGAAGGTGAAGAACTTCGTAGCGAAGCCATGCAAAACAATCATCATATAAAGTCAAAAGGAATTAGGATGCAAGTCGAATATATATGTAATAAACTTCTGGTCTAATCAATCAATGAAGTAAGAGTTGGACGAACAAGTCAACTTAACACAGAAATTTTGAGTTGACTGAGACGTCGAGTTATCGAAGTAAAAGATGGACGAACAAGTCAACTAAGTAAAACGACTTCAGGTCGACTAGAGCATTGAACCAATGAAGCCAAAGTGGACGAATGAGTCAACTTAACATAAAACTTTGAGTCGACTGAGACGTCGAGTTAACAAAGTAAAAGTTGGACGAACGAGTCAATAAAGTAAAATGACTTTGAGTCGATTGAAACGTCGAGTTAACGAAGTAAAAGTTGGACGAACGAGTCAACTAAGTAAAACGACTTTGGTCCACTAGAGCGTCGAACCAACAAAGCCAAAGTGGACGAATGAGTCAACTTAACATAAAAATTTCAAGTCGACTGAGATGTCGATTTAATGAAATAAAATTGGACGAACGAGTCAACTAAGTAAAACGACTTCGGGTCGACTAGAACGTCGAACCAACAAAGCCAAAGTGGACGAACGAGCCAATTTAATAAAGAAACTTCGAGTCGACTAAAACGTCGAGTTAACGAAGTAAAAGTTGGATGAATGAGTCAACTAAGTAAAATGACTTCGGGTCGACTAGAGCGTCGAACTAACGAAGCCAAAGTGAACGAACGATTCAACTTAATGCAAAAACTTTGAGTCAACTAAGACGTCGATTTAACGAAGTCAAAGTGGGTGAACAAGTCAATTAACACAAAAACTTCGAGTCGACACGTCGAGTTACGAAGTAGTAGTTGGATGAACGAACCAACTAAGTAAAAACGATTTCAAACCGACTACAACGTTGAACCAATGAAGTAAAAGTTGAGCGAATGAGTCAACAAAGTAAAAGCAACTTCGGATTGAACCAGCAAAACAAAACTCGAAGGAAACAACTTTGAGACAACTGAATCAACAAACCAACTCGAAAGAAGCAAACTTTGTCTTGATCAGACAAGCAAAGCAAACGACGGAGGAACAAGTTAGTGCAACTCAGGTGAGCCTTGGATTAACTAACACACTAGATCAACAAAGTAGAAAACAAGCAGAAAAATAGCTTTCGCACAAAATCTCTGAGACGACAAACACAAGGTTGAGACATACGTACTGAAGCATAGGAAAATTCAAATCATCAAAAAAATAGACAAAGATATAGTTGTAAAAATCAAAGCTGGAATACAAACCATTCAGACAACAACGGGCGAATGAAGTCAACAAGACAAACCACGACCACGAAGAAAAGCGAAGGAGAAAACTATTGTTCTTTAATCAAAAGCTATTTTATTACATTCAAATATAACAAAGGAGCAGAAGATCAAGGGGAAAGATCTATAACATCCTCAGCGATAGCATCAGTCGGAAAAGGAGGAGTCGAATCATTGACAGGGGCTCTATATTCAAGAGGAGAAGGTGGTGGTTCTTCAGCCATTGGATCACTTGGGGGTCTTCAGCACTGTCTTCTTCCTCAAAGGTCCAATAGACCAAATGACTGTATTGAGACAAGTTAACACCGAGAACCTCAATTTAATCTAGAAGCTCATTTCGACCATCGACAACTCATTGCCAATCCGCTACCTCATTAACACGAAGCTTGTACTTAACAGAAGCAAGCTCACACCTGGCTGCTATAAGTTGGCCCTCATCAGTAGTGAGCATCGCAAAGGAGTCAGCCTTGACCTCGTCAAGTGAAGCCAGTAATTGCTCCACCATTTTTTTCAGCAATGTCGCGATTTTTAGAGTGCTCTATCACGGCACGCACGACCTCATCATGGAGTACCTTATCGACAGATAGCTCTTTCTCCACATCATGCAAACATTAATGAATACCATCTAATTTAGCTCTTAAAGATTCAAGCGCAATCACAGACCGATCTTGTGCACCCTCCACCTCGGCCAACGAAGCTTGAGGAACCCCAGTCGCATTGATCCACTCAGAACATCGCACTTTTAACGCATCGTATTGATAAAAAAAAATGGAAAATACCAATAGCAGCACAGGGAGCTTTGTCTCCAGAGAAATCACAAGATCACGATTGGCTTGATGACCCGAACCCATCACCCCTGCGTAGGCAAGATGAGTCATCACGTCCATTACAAGCCTAAGACCATCAACAAGATGAAGGCTCGGATCCAGCACGGGCATCAAAGGTCTCTCCACTTACGGTCTGTGCCATTCCTTAATCACCTTACGCATACCTTCCTGCACGCCAAGCCGAGAAAACCAGCAAAACTTCTCGTTCGATTTGACCCGAATCTCTTCGAGTGTAGGTTTGTTCCAACTGATCCGCGAATGAAGAACACGGGGATCCGAAAGTATAGAGGAACCACCACCCACAACCGGGAAAAAAGAATGAACAATAGAACCATCCTCACCCTCTCGCTGCGCAACAAAAACGGAACGAGTAGCAGTCCCAACAAGAATAAAATAGCCTAAGCAGGTTGTAGAAGGCGAGACCTCCACCCCGTCGTCAACGAGAGGAGAAAGAAAACGAAGAGACTGTGTCTCGGGAACTCAATCACAACTACTAAGCTCCTTAGACTGAACAACAACCAGTTGGAGCATCATGTCGTCTAAGGACTGAGGATCCTCATTAGAACACTTAGCAGCGTCAAGATCACCATAAGCAGAGAGAAGTCTATTTTTGTCATCGTCCAGCGGACAAATGGTATCTTTTTCACTCCTCTCCAATGCCAACTTCATTTTTTCCGCCACTTGCAGAGAGTGGGGATCCTCCCTTGTAGGTTTTTTATCAACAGAACCCGAGTAGAGAAGCACGACGAACAAAGTCAAAGAGCTGTTTCTTCTTCGAAACACGGACATAACTAAAAAACAATCGCTTTGACGGACTAACAGGCCTCGATACTTTTCTCTTCCTAGAAGTCGGACCAATAGTAGAGCTAACAAATGCATCGAGATCCATAACATCCGAGCTCACTTTTCGATCAATGACAACATTACCATCGTCGACAACGACAGCACGGACAACAATCTCCGCAGCTTGCCTCTCAATTAGCAGAACCCGCTTGGCTTCATTCATGTTGTACAAACCATTGTGCCTTACCATATCATCAGTAAGATAGGTGTCCAAAGTAACTACATGAATCTGCAAAAAGTGCTCGCTAATAACCTATTCTTTAGCAGTCAATTGCAGATTCTTCTGCTTTATAGGAACCCGAAAAGACCTCACTATCTGCTGACCCCATAAATTGAAGTAGCGAGAGTGGACAGATGCATAAAATCAATCCCGCGACCAACCCCTGATGTCATCATTAAGGTTACCAAAACACGCGAGAGAACAAAGGAAACAGATGCGATTGGGTTTCACGCTAAACCCCACAAAAGAATGAAAAATTCAAGCAATTAAAGGGATACCAGAAAAGATGGCCCTGACATACGTGGAAACCATAACGTCTAACCATTCAGGCCAATCTAAGCAGAAGGAATACGCAGAAGACCTAGATAAACCAGAACAGCTCCGAAACTGAAAATCAAAGATCGGTGTAAAACATACGCTGGTAAAGCACAATATATCCCTTCCTTTGACGACAAGGACTATCATTTTCACGAGGCAGAATGATCTCAAGGTTGGAAGGCAAAGAGTAGTTGGAAAGGACGCTATCCAAGGTAGCCTGAGAAGCCTTATTTGGGGGAAAATGAGCTTCACAGGTAGTAAGTTGTTCACCGTCCAGTAAGTCACCAGCAGACATCACGAATAGGCAAAAAAAGATCGAAAAAACAATAGGAAAAAGAAATAAACCTAATAGCAAATATGGCGTAAAGGATGAAGCAAAGTCGTCACGACACCCTTTATACAATCGAGCAACGAATAGACTACTCATGGAGCGACATACGGGACATAATGGTGATCGAAATTCCAAAAAATATGCCCGAAAACTAACAGACAACGAATTAATCGAGACGATCGACCTACCGAAAGTTATTAACAACATTAAGTTCAGTGCAAAGGTGTGATTGAGATACCAACCGTCACACAGTTAGTGGATGCCTGAACATACCCACTAACTAAGAGGGAGTAGCTGATGATACATCAAAATAAACCGATCATCACGGTCGTACACGTGGCAGAGAGCGACCATCACAAGGATATAGCGTCCAATCTATTGAGACAGCTCATAAAACACAAGAAGAATAAATCCAATCACAGAGGCCCGGACAGAGCCCACCAATGAGAAGACATAAACAAAGCTCGAATCCAGGCTCAACACGAGTTCTCTCATAAAGAAGATGAATGTTGCACCAAAAAAGAGTCATGGAGGGAGTTACGCCTCCACAGACGTATCTCCATTAAGGAGGAGACTGTTACGAGAAATATCTCCTTCTATTGCGCCTCACATGCTTTTTAAGTCACGCAGAAAACTAACTGTGACCATTATAAAAGGTAAAGGGAATATTCGACACAGGTATGCAACTTTAACTGAGTTTTATCCAGATTTACTTCCTTCTTCAAACAGAATTGTTGACTTAAGCATCGGAGTACCTTCGACCACCAAAAAGGTGGTCCTTGGCAGTCTAACATCTATTTTGCAGGTGGTCCTTGGCAGTCAAACTCACAGAAGGACGATTTTTGTACGCATCAATAATAATAACAATAATAATAATAATATTAATATTAATATTAATAATAAATTAATGATGCATCACCATTTTTCATTTCGAATGTTCAATTATGATGTAAATATATACACATGAAATGCAACACTGCATGTGCTTAGATAACACTTTTTTCCCTTCTCGAAAATATCTCTAGTATTTCTCACATTAAAGCACACATCGGGGTGGAAAACCTTCAAGCCGGATATTAGCCCAAACATCCTCACAGCCATACTAGCCATCTCAACCCATCCTCATCTACTAGGCATCACCTACAATGCACTAGTGACCAGGGAGCGATGAACGACTAGGGGAGTTTATCTTTTGGATGTGGGGAGGATAAACCCAGACATCCTCACGGCTGTACTAGTATCTCATCCCATCCCTAGCTACTAGACATCACTTGAAATGCACTAGCACCTAGGGAGTGATGAACTACTGCAGGAGTTCCTCTTTTAGATGTGGGGTTTACACCACATTCTGAAGGCCATGTGGTATTCCCTTGTTTCCTTCTTTTGAATGAGTGCATCATTTCTCAAGGCCAAGTGTTACTCCCTTTTTCTAGGTTTAGTGTGGTTCCTTCTTTCAAATCGAGTATCCTCGAATGCTCAACAACATCAACATCATTATATCTCATAAACATGTCAAGATACCAATGGGGAAAAGTATTGTCTAACTAAACTCCACATGAATTCTCAAATATATGCCATGGTGCTTAATTATGCAATCACTTTCATATGCTAATCAATATCTCAAAGTAGTAAATCATAGTCTATGTTACAATTTCAACATTCATGCAACAATGCGAACGATCATTCTCTAACACAATAGACTTACACACATCATGGCATTACAATATATCATTTCCAAATCTTATTTTGTAAACAAATATTCACATACTCAGAAATATCGTTATATCAAAATTTCAAAGAAGGTGTTCTCGCTCACCTAAGCAAAATGGGTTCGGCAAACCAAACATCATATTACACGACATTGCTTCAAACCTACAACAACATGTCTTTAAACTCAGCCGAAACTTTCCACTAAAAACTTGTCATAAACTCCGTTAACAACTTACCCTAAACCCAACAAATATCTTTATCAAGTTCAGCTAAACCTGGCTTCGATCTAGCCAAAACCCGCTCTATAGACTCAGCCAAAGATCGTCCTAATCCCAGCCAAAAATTTGTTGGAAAATATCTTATTTTCAACCAATACACCCTGCTTTCAGCTTCCACAATAGTCCCATCACAACCCAATTTGTGTGCCATAATGTAGCCAATTTGTCTCTGTAGGCACCCTTACAATCAACCCTATTTGGGGCGATAAATTGTAATCCAATTCAGCTCCAAAACAATAACTTTTGAATGTAAAAAGGTAGTCCAAGACAAGCCTAAAACAACCCTATTTCAATCCCAAAACAACCCTCAAAAGGGTCCAAAAACAACCCAATTCAGTCCTCTTAGCCCAGCTGAGACAACCCCTTAAAATCAGTTAAAACAACTCTTGAAACAGCCTTTACCTCAATCGATTCACCCCTCTAAACCCAGCTGAAACAATCCCTTAAAATCAGTTAAAGTTAAAACATCTCCAGAACTGCCTAAACTCAGTTAAATCAACCCAGAATCTCAGCAGAAACATCAATCTAAAACCAAGTGAAACAGTCCCTGAATCTCAGCTGGAAATAGCCCAAACTCAGCTGAAACAACCCTGAAAATACCTCTAAATTGCTGGTAAATTGGAATGAAAAACAACTCTACATGAGTGCTGATTTTGGAGTAAAGGATGGCTTGGAATCAGAAATTAATAACAATTTCTTATTATAGGAGAATAACCCTGAATTCTCGATGCAACTGCAGTAGCTTAGGGTGTTCAAAAGGCTTGATTTCAGCACAAAACAACAAGGAAAACCTCTTAGTTGGGAATATCAAGACATCACAAATTACTCCAAACCAACATTCATAACCAAAAACATCAATACCCAAAATCTGAATCTTACCCCTATGAAAATATCGTATTCAGCCCATGAATGTAAACATAGTTATGTCCACGAAGCGCACGTCCAAAATGAACAAGTATGTGGGTATAATTGCTAAAGATTAAGATCTCACAATCACATTTATAACTTCGCAATTTACATCATGTAGCCCACATCATCATGGTATAAAGAATTGAGAAGGGCATAAAGAAGAACATGTCTAAGATCTCCTCAAAACCAAATCAATAGCCTAATCATTGGTACCTATTATTCACATAGTTACCACATTCCATCCAGAGCAAAATCACTAAAAATAACCCCAAGAAGTCTAAATTAAAACCTTGTACCCATAACCCAACATGCATGATGGAAGAAGGTTAGCAAAACATCAAGGAATCACAAATTGAAATGACGAAAACCAAGCGAACAACGTTCTTATTTGAATTTTTTTATACTGATGACTGTCATAAATCCATTAAGCATGCAAACTTAAATTCCCTCTGTTTTAACTCAAGCCCTCACACACGGTTGTTATGGTTTTCTTCTCTCCACTCACTTTTCAAGATGAAGAAGAAGAAAAACAGGAAGAACGAGGAAGAAAGAGAAGTAAGGCCATGTATAAAATATGGTGGCTATATGCCACTACATGGTGTCACATAGTGAAATGTGTCGTTAAAGGCCAAAATGATATTGAAAATGGTCTAGCACAAATTGAACACTTCCTAATGTCCTCTTATACCTAAAAAATGTGTAGAAAGTTGTGGAAATAATGGGGTGTTACAATTCATGTATATATCATATTGAGCTCTTAAGAAATTGTAGGGTTTGTACCGCTATATAAAGTTATCACCATCTTGAGTGCCTTGAAATAAATATTTTTTTAAATCTACTATGAAAATGCACTAACCAATTCAGGTCATAAACTAAGTAGATTAACACTTGAGCAATCCGGATCACTAAATCTAGAATCTTATATGGATTGAGGTTTTCATTAAAAATATTTTTTATCATATAGATTTAGCTAGTCATTTATCTGTCTTTAGTTATTATCTCTTCTTTAGGGTTGGTACAAAGTCTTATTGCAAGCAAAACTCTAATACCAATTTTAACATTCTGATACCAAATTCTGAATGTAATCTCTTTTATTATAAGATGTTGCCCCTTAGCCACATTAATATATATTTTTTAAGAAAAATAATCATAATATCTCAAATATTAAGTTATATGTTGTAAAAAGTGAAAGTACAATCTTTAAATATAAAACCTTTTTTTTTACAATAAAATCTCTAAACTGAGTCATTTAACTTAATCTTAAACATTTTAGCTCAGTTGAGTCATATTAAATTATTTTGTGAAACTCCTACAACACCAATTATGAATTTTTTTTTTTAAACTTTTCTAAGGAAATAATAAATAAATTCAACCACTATTACTATCACTACTACAAAAGGGGATATTCTGGCGGATGATATATGACAATAAAGGCATACTCCCGGCGCAGAAAAAGCCTATATCCGCCAGGAAACATTTTCCTGGTGGATATAATTTCCACCGACAATACTAGCACTAGGAAAGGGATTGTCCCGACGGATAAGTCCCTTAATCCGTTAGGAATAATTTCGAATATGACAAAAAAAATATCCGCCAGAATGATAAACCCTCTTCGACCAAGTACCCTTCAACAATTGATCCTCCAGGATGACTCTTATTTTGGACATATCGCTTCAATGTTTTCAAATAACTTCAAAACTAAACAAAATTAATAAATTAGGTAATTACAATTAGTGAAAATGTATAAAGATGAAGATTATTATTTACAATTCAATTTGATACATCCATTTATATGAATTGTTCCTACAACAACCGCCTACTAAGTGAATACGAAATGAACCATGACATCAAAAAATCTGGGCGAAAATATCTTCTCCATTCGACACAAAGGTCAATGCAATTCTATCTTTAAATTCCTTGAATTTTGACTCAGATTCTTTCTTGCAACATAAATATCTAAAAATATTGCACTCAACTCAAGCAACATCATAGTAACAGATTTAGATAAAAGCCCACGTATCGCAAGTGGATTTAGTTATTGCATTAAAACATGGTAATCATGACTTTTCAACCCATGTACTTTTCTCTCATTCACATTTACACATCTAGACAAATTGCTGAATACGCATCGAAAACACGAATGGTAGACAACACTTTGCAAAATGAAGATTTTTATTCTTTACTCATAGTGAACAATGTCGAGGGCAAAAATGTTTTATTTCCACCTCTTTGAGGGTGTTGAGCATGTCTTATATTGAAAACTTTGAGATCTGCACGTGCCACCAATCCATCCTTCGACATACTCGCTATATCCAAAATGTTTCCACCACATTCTCACATACATTCTTTTCAATATGCATGGTATCAAGATTGGGCCTAATCGAAAGATGTCTCCAATAAGGTAGCTCAAAAAAATACACTTCTCTTCTTACATTGACTGTTATTGTTTCTAGTATGTGAGGTTCTTCCAAAAGTAAACCTCAAGCTAAATAGTTCTTCACGACATTCTAAACCAGACTTTTGAAGTGGTGCCTCACAATGCCCATTAAATGTGTTTGCCTTCGAAACCTATAGGAAGGTAAAAATCGTCGGTGCCCCAAATAACATATATTTCAACCTAGCGGCAAGAATTGAGATACATGATCATTCATGCAATGCGGACATGTTTTATAACCCTTCGTTCTCCATCCAAATACCATCCCATAAGTTGGAAAATCATTAATCGTCCATAGCACAACAACCTTCATTGTAAAAGTTTGATTTGAAAACACGTCATAAGCGGTAGTGCCAACCTCCCACAACTCATTCAGCTCGTCAATCAATGGGCGTAAATACACATCAGTGACATTTCCAGGGTTTCTCGGTCCTAGTATCAAGATAATAAATAACAAGTAAGGTCGCTTCATACACATCAATGGAGGTAAATTGTAAACAAAAACACCACAGGCCATATGCTATGGTCACTCCTCCTTTGGCTGAAAGGATTAAATCCATCACTTGCTAAACCTAACCCCACATTTCGAATTTCTGACGAAAACTTTGGGTATAGATTATCTAAATGCTTCCATGTTGGAGAATCAGATGGATGCCTCATAAACCAATCATTGAGACATTTAGTTATGTGCCACCTCATGTGTTCAGTAGTATGCTTCAACGTATAAAGCCTCTTCAATCTTGATTTCAAGGGAAAGTACCACATAACCTCACATGAGATTTTTCCTCCAGAAGCACCCCTGGCGACATTAACTTTATACCTTGATGTGCCACACACGGAGCATGCAGTCAACTTTGAGGCATTTTTCCAGTAGATCGTGCAATTATTAGGACATGCATCAATCTTCACATACCCAACTCCTTTATAAGCTTTCTTGCCTTATAACAAGTTCCAGGCAAGCAATTCTCTTCAGCAACATGTCTCTAATCAACTCCCATAGCATGGTAAATATGTTGTCCGAAATATTACCTAAACACTTGATATGATACAATCTTACAATAGCCTCTAATTTTTTGAACTTTTTACAATCAAGATACAACTCTTCATCTGCCTTTTCAAGCAATTTGAAAAATGTTTTAGCCTCTACTGAACTCCCTTTCACAATAGGAGGTTCTATAGACGACCCACCAGCTTCCTCCGTCAATGATGGAGCAAACACTTCATTAAGAAAATCATGGACACCAATCATCCCCCCTACCACTTCGTCTTCTATGTTTGTTATACTTGATTCTTCAATGTTAGGCTCCCCATGATACCATTACCAAGCCTTCTTATATTTTGTATCCATATCATGCCATACGAGATGCTCCACAATAGTTTTTCTTTCGAAAAAAATATTGATTAGAGCATTTCTTACATGGACGTCTGAAGTTGGTCCAACACCATTTACAACTGCTTGATCCAAAAATAAATTAATCCCATCTGTGTAGGGTTCTTAGTATCGAGGTATTTTCAACCAACTCATATCCATGTTCTAGCTTTTAAGAGCTGCAACAGATTTCGACTCTAAGTGGATTGTGCAACTGTGCTTCTAGCTAAAAAATTTAACATTGATAGAAAATGTTTCTCACTTACACAACTACTAATTAAATTTTAATCTTCCCACGCATAATTGAATAATGAATTGAACCTTGAAAATAAGCTAATTGGTATCATAAAGGAATAATAATACATATCTATTTTCCCTATGGAGGAAATAGCAATGGACAGGGAAGAAGGTTGTGATGACGGCAGAAATTATGGTGTTCATTCAAATCAAATCAACAAAATGTTTTGGGCAATTCACACTGAAATCTTATCAAGTAACAAAGTTTTGACTCCAAAAATCACCAATAGACCTATATATATATACTTAACATAATTCAACAATTTAAGTTGGATAGGATAGGATGTCATAGTTTCCTATTTCCTCAATGAACCGACGGCCTCCTCATGAGACTGAACAACGGTCAAAAACTAAAAGAGGATTCCTACTGATACAATTGCGAATTCATTAAATTTGAAACAAAAGATTAATGCAAGAAGAATTGAAAGAAGATTAGTTGAGAGAGAGGAGTTACAGTGAATAAAATTTCCTAAATTAATCAAAACCTTGTTTCACGGTCATAAAATAATTTCATATTACTAATGCCAAATAACTTCTTTGATTACTAGCTTATCATCTCAAACAATAGTTCTTTGTTTCCAGTTATACTTAATAATACCAAAATATTCATGTCTAGTTTGATATTTGACCTTGGAAAATTGGAGAAGTTCTCTTACATATAATTTATTTTTACCTCATTTCAGTTAACTTTTTTTTCTACATAAATTTCTGGAAAACAATGAAGGGTCTCTTTCACAAACTCTGAATGAAATCTAGGTTCACCCATTGCAATTGGACAGAAATATCCCTAAAGCTATCACATAGGGATCCACATTGATGCAATGAGAAGTGATGCAAAGAAGAAGAGTTTGATTTGTTAACGTACCTTTACAAAATTGAAACTTAATCTTCAATAAATGAGCACTAGTTCTAACAATGTATCAGTACCACCACTGAATTTCTACCAAAATTTTGATCTAAACTATTGATTTGAAAGGCTGTTTTGGAATTATCATGAGTAACAGAAGCATATCTTAGTAGCAAATGATCCACAAAATTTACAAATCTAGTAACTTTGGGAAATAAATAATAAATATATGAACAATATCTCATCCAATCTAGAAAAACAAACCATAAGTGTTTTCATAAAAAATTAAAAATTAAAAATTAAAAATTAAAAATTAAAAATTAAAAATTAAAAATTAAAAATTAAAAATTAAAAATTAAAAATTAAAAATTAAAAATTAAAAAAAAAATAATAATAATAATAAAAAAAAATCTGGCTTTTATATTACACGACATTGCACGAAACGTGTTATCAACATGCAAGTGTTCTTGTTGGTACTATAACTCTACGTAGGCATTTAAATTAATAATTTGGTCCCGGTAGTAAGATAATTTTGAATTAATTTTAACATTTTCTTTTGGTCATTTAATGTGTTAACAGAGCATGCATTTTTTAATTATCTTACAAAACATGTTTTATTTAGTTAGGTATATATCCAGGGGCGGATCTATGTGTTAGGTAAGGGGGGGCAATTTCCCCCCTTATCTTTTTAAAATATTTCACTAAGTTGCCCATATTGTTTACATTGCCCCCCTTTAAAATTTTATGTTGCTCCCCTTTGTATGAAATCTTGACTTCTAACTCCACTAAAAATTAAAACAACATTTTTTTTTCTTTTTTTTAAACTCCACCCTCACCAATCCCAATCCCACTCCAATACTCCATCTTTTTTTTTAATATTTTTTTTTAATTTCCACCCTTTCTCTTTATTTATCTTTTTTTAATATCTCTCTCTTAATTCCCACCAACTCATTTTAACCCATTCACCCCTACGCACACAGAGAGCAATAAAGAGACCATAAGAAAGGTACCATACATGGTGGGTTTGTTTTGGGATGCATGTGATCATATTCAAATTAAAATTTTTAATTGGGTTGGGGATTCGAGGGAAATTATACATCGTCATCATCATTGGTTTTCTTTTGTTTTGTTAAAAAAAAAAAAAAAAAAAAAAAAGAATTATGATTATCTTACCTCAGACTCAACTAGCATATGGTGGTAAGAGTGATAAAAGATTAGTTAACATATTAGATTAATTCGGGGGTTGGGATCTGATCTGCTTTGCTTTCTCTCTGATCTTTCAAAATCAAAAGTATTCATTTAGGTTTGGGGCGGTTGGAAAAACACGATGGTCATAGGTTGATTCGGCTAAGCTGTTGTTTGTCTGCTTCGCCTGAGCTAGCCCAAAAGAAGAAAACTCTCTCTCTCTATACACACACATATATTTCCCTTCCGAGAAGACAGACAAGAATAAGAAGATAAAAGAGAGTGGGTTGGTTGTGTAAGTGCTATCCTCGGAGGCTCTGACTCAGGAGTGAGTTTCAGAGAAGAAGAGACAAACGGACAGATAAAGCAAGAGGAGAAGAGAAAGGAGGATTCCAAAAATAAAATTGTTGTCCGACAAATTTACTTGAATCCATCCAGTCCAGTCCAGCTATTGCTGCTACTACTCCTTGGACTTGGACTATATTGTCTTGCTGCCTCAAAGCCAGTCTGCTCCTCACCAACTTCCATCTTATACCACCATGCCTGCTTCTAGTTTCTCCAAGTAAAAAATAAAAGCTCTTAATTAGCTAGGTACAGTTGAATTAATCATGCCATGTATATTGTTTGTATAGTTGAATTAATCATCTTTCTTTCACAATCACGCCATGTCACCCTGATTACAAAATATGGTTGTAAAACCCCAATTTCTTAGTATTTTCGTAAATAGTTATGTACTATTTGCCCCCCTTTATCTGCAATCCTGGCTCCGCCCCTGTATATATCTACAATCTATAATTTGAAAATTACAGTATTTAAATTTTATTGAATGTCTTATAATATAACAATGTTAGGACTAATATATAATATTGACAATGGCATCTTAATAACATAAAATGATTTCTAATTTAATATATATTATTTTCATTGGATTAATACATAGTATTGACAATGATATTTTAATCTGAAAGATAATTTATCTTAAAATTATTTGATATATGTTATTTTTAGGACTAGTTTTTAAGTTTAGTTACTATTGACAATGACATTAAAAAACTTAGTTATAAATATTTTCAAAAAAGTGTTTGACTTCGTAACACTGACATTAAATGGAGGAACAATACATCTATTTGATCACTTTTTTTTTTACTGTAATTTGGAGTTCATTTAAGTTATATTTTAGTTGTTTAATTAATATATTTTATTTTTGTGCAATTGAATTTATTTATATAGCATTATCTATAATTATTTTCACATAATTTTTCTATCACAGACTTAATACATAGGTTAGCTATATTTTTTTTTATAATACTGTATCACCGGGGATGCAACGTAGATAGTCTGATCCCTCTCCATGTATTTCAGATCGAAAATTCTAGGGGTCGAGGGAGGGAACGAGGGAAAGGGGCGAGGGATGGGTGGAAGCCACCCATCCGCCTCGAGATGAGCAGCATCGCGCATCTCGAGTCTGATGCGCTCATCTCGAGGCGGATGGGTGGTTACCACCCATCCCTCGCCTCTTTCCCTCGCTCGACCCCTAGTAAAGCTCATTTCAGATAGTAGGTTCGTGTCATAAAGAGTGTAGGAGACCGAAACTTTGTAATTGTAAATAAAATAGAAAAATGTATTATCTTTTAATTATATTTTGTTTAATCTAATATAATTTTTTATTTTTCTAATAGCAATGACAAATGCTACAAAACTTGAGTTTGTTGCTCTTAACATCAATGGCCGCAAATACCTCTCATTTATTATTGATGTAAAAATACATTTTTAATGCAATGAATATTGAAAAATCATTAAACTAGGAAATGATGCGTCCTTGCAAAAGGAAGGATTTTCCTATGTCATCACATCCATGAAGGATTAAAATCTAAATATCTCTCTATTAAGGACCCGAAGATCTTTGGGAGAATTTGAAATAAAGGCATGAACAACACAGTTGGTTGAATTTAAAGTTTCAGAATTATAAAACAGTATTAAAATACAATTCTGCATTTTTTTTAGATCACCCCACATCTGAAATTGTATGATAATAAAATTACTGAATAAGAAATGTTAAATAATTCACGCCTCTGATATTGTCTAACAAGAAAAATATTAGTCAAAATTGATTTCAGTTTTACTTTTCGGCAAACAAAATAATATTGGCCTAATAAAAATCATGATTCACAGTCGACTGGATTTGCAGCTGTGCCGGAAGCACATGCCAACTTTTCCATGGTCGTAGAATGGAAATGACATAATTATCATAACAGTAAAAGGGTATTGTTGTAATTCTTAAAATAATAATAATGGTCGCTCAACTTCATACTGTTATCAATGGAAGCTTGGAATAAAAGAGGTGTGGAACGAACCCGTAAGTGTCTTCTCAAAGATTAAGGACATTGGTCGCTTACCTATCGTATGCCGAAACATTTAGTTTTCCTCTATCATCAATCAACCATAATGATTTTACTGATGTGATAATCCTACTCACCTTCATTGAATACTATAAATAATGATTAGTATTCAACTAACTCCAATATAAATAAATCTAAATCTACTTAGCCTTTTCTAAAACTAATATTGAGACTAAAGTGATTGATTGAAAATACAGTCATCTTACACAATTCAATAATTTTCTTTTCTTTTGTAATGATATTTGTATTTTTTTTTTTTAAAGTCTATTAATGGATGAATATTTGATGCTCTATGTCTATGTCTATGTCTATGTAATCTTCACTTCATGAATGTAAAAGCCTTTCTCTGTAGTTTGTATTATTTATTTCTCTAACCACAATCTATATTTTTCTATCTTTCAACTTGGAAGTACACAAATAAGTTGTTCGTAAAGAGTGCACATTTTGTTATCATCATTGTCATTATCGAAAGAATCAGACCTCACTGTGTCAACATGGTCATCTTCCTTGCGATTTGTGTTCTCATTGACACGTTCAAGATGAGATGTTTCGAAATGCACGGAATCATATCATTCCAAGTGAGAGATTCATTGTTACTCCTAGCTACCTTTAATGAGCGACATCGATTACAATCTGAACCCGAACCCGAACCACTTCCTCATTAATTTGTGACATCAAAAATAGAAATCACAGAGTTTAATTGTGGTTGCGACAGGACAAGTCTATTTTAAAAACAAGGAAGGAAACAACGAATTAGTGTTAAATGGTGTGGTTTCTTGGTCTTGGAACAAACCAAAGGAAGAGAGGACTTAAGTGTAGATTGGAATAAATGAGATTTATGAATGGGGTGGAAGAAGACTAGTGGATAGAAATATCGGAGATATAAAAATAAAAAATAAATTTATCATCTTTGGGTTTAAGTAGGAAAAAAGACATACAGAGAAAACCCCGTGATTTTTAAAAATCTCTTCAAATGGTGCGTTAACTGGTCAAAGTCAAAGTTATAAAATAAAAGCTAGATTAATTAGGTCACCATGGGAAGATTTTTTTAGGAGGCCTTTTATATTTGCCATATAGCCAAAAAATATATATATCTTATTAAAAAATTGTAAGAGATTTTTTTAGGAGAGCACTATTGATTCTCTAAAGAAAATTATTATTTCGTTTTCACTTTATTTAAAGTTAAGCTTTTAATAGGATATCACAGAGGGAACCAAACTTGTTAGCTTTTCATTTTTGAACTTATAGTGGCTGCTTTTTCAAAATCCAATGTCAAATAAGTATTGAGGATTTTAAGGCAAAATTCAAAACAAAAAAAATGAGGAATAGTACACTTAGTTAGAGGGAGCCCCCAAGGGGGTCCGCCCCAAGATTAAAGGGCAGTTACTCAAATATGTCCTCTCAACTGCATTGAAACTAAAAAAAAATGCATTCTTTTGTTTAAAGTATCTCTAATGGTTTTAGATAGATAGGGCATCATGTATCCCACCCTTAAACCTATCCAAGTCATTTATCCTCTAATGGTTGAGTGTTGAAAATGGATAATATAAAGGCGTGAGGTTTTTGAAACACCACATGATTTTTTTAAAACTGCATTTAAATATAACTATGAAACTCATTGGCTTGATGGCAACTTGTACAAAGTTTTATATGTTTGTAATAAAGTTTCAATTAATCTGATATTTTCTCCGGCTTCATCTCTACAACATTTCTGAATGAATGAATTCTCTCTGAAATTACTCAAACAACAATAAATGAAGAAATTCAAACAAACTTGTACAGTTTTTGTGTAATAAAATACATTTTCATTTAATAATTTCGAGGATTGTGTTTTAGAAATTTTAATATAGAAGACAACAAAATCGTGAGAGTGAAGGTAGATAAACTCGGTTAATGTGTTGGGACAAAGGTCACACACAAAGTTTTATATGTTTGTAATAAAGTTTCAATTAATCTGATATTTTCTCCGGCTTCATCTCCACAACATTTCTGAATGAATGATATCTCTCTGAAATTACTCAAACAACAATAAATGAAGAAATTCAAACAAACTTGTACAGTTTTTGTGTAATAAAATACATTTTCATTTAATAGTTTCGAGGATTGTGTTTTAGAAATTTTAATATAGAAGACAACAAAATGGTGAGAGTGGAGGTAGATAAACCCGGTTAATGTGTTGGGACGAAGGTCACACACTACCCAAGAATTGGTACCATTGCCAAGTCAACAGAATAAACAGAGAGGAAACCTGGCAATAGTAATTGGAAACAAATTACTTAAGGGCATGAAAGATTATTCCTTAAAAATACTATGATATAGTTTATTCCTAAAATATGCTAATTGAATAAGGATTTTATCAAGTTCGTGTATGAATTATATTTCTACAGAAACGGAACTCCATGACTTCTAGTCTTGGCCAAACTAGTACAATCCAGTCTATATATACAAGAGGTTGCCCACAGCTATAGGTACAAATCTAACCCTAGTATTTACAACCTCTGAGTTATTTCTAACTTGAGCATCGAAGTATTTTAGCAGGTACACCCCCTACTTGGTCATTTTTATATGTGTTTACTTGGTATTGTGACTTTAGAGTTGGTATTAGAGTTTTACTTTATATCTACTAAATCTCTAACACGAGGCAAAACTCTTATACTAAATTTAATGTTCTAATACCAACTAAAGCTTTGAGTAAATGCTCAACAAATGCCTTCAAAATTTTAGGCTTGTTAAAAATTATTTTTTAATATATATAAATTTTGGGTGTCCCCGAATTTGCATCTTCACCCGTTAGGTGAAAACATAAAATATTCCCCCCACGCATTTACATGGGAAAAATATCTTCACACGCTATTGAGTTAATTTTCATTCATATCAAGCACCACTCTGGGTGATACCCTCCATCCAGAGTGGAGCTAGATAATGTGGACCATCCTACGAACTATACTTTACAAACTTAATTTTCTATGGGGTTTCACTCAATCTGTAGCCATCCACTTTGAATGACGCCACATAATTTAACCACCCCAACCGTTGCAAGGGGGCGGGTTGAGAGCAAAACTTGGATGTGAAAAGTACCCATTTTTAGCTTTTGTTTTACACTCATGGGCGCAGATGCTCTGAGAGAATTTTCAAGGGAGACCATAAATTGGCCAAAAAGCCAATTGGGGTCTCCTATGAAAAAAAATGCTCCAATGGAACACCCTATACATACCCTCATTTAAACTTGGTTTCTCCCTTCCCCCATATTTGGGAGCATCCATGTCATCATCAAATACTAAAAATTATTTTAAAACTCCATTTTCTTCCTTCTCCCTTCTCCAATTATTAAAATTTAAATAGAGGATTGCTAAAATTAGGAGAAGATATATTTAAAAATAATGATGACAAAGTTAAAGTGGGGAATATGGTTGGAGTGATGAAGAAATAGGGTATCCCTAAAATTAGCTTTTGCTTAAAATGGGATGTGGTTGATACCCCAATTTAACTTTTACCCTTGGAGATGCTCTTAGGTGATGTGGAACTAGATCCCAACTTTCTGTACTTGATACCAACATATTTAGACATTTGTTGAGTTCTGCTATGTAATTTAGGTGATGTGGGAATAAATCCCAACTTCTTATGGAAATAAGATTTTGTCCCACGTCATCTAGGAAGCATTAAAAAATAAGATGGCGCTATTGAAAAGTACAAGCTTGAAGCCATCACAAAGATGTGATTGTCACAACTTCGTGTCCAAGAGGCTTATCCATCAAAACATTGTGAGAATCACAACTTCATGTTTGAGAATTTGGTAAATTTTATGGACATTATTTCTTCATTACCATATTATGATGATCACAACACCGTAATACAAAAGTGCAAATATTCATATCATCCCGAGTTTACCGTATTAGTGAATTATTAAAAATATATATTTACTAAGTAATACAAAAAGTATACCCATCCATAACATACCAAGATTTCAAAGTATGATATACTCACCGACAAAGTAATCCAAATGTATGCCCATCCATGTCATATATACCAATAATACATAAAACAAAAAAAGAATAATAACGACCATCTTTGGAGACATATTTTAGTAACTCTTCCTTATCGTTGACCAGTCATACAATTGAGTGATTCTACTTGAAACATTTACTACCCACAGCTACATTTTAGGCTTCAGTGGGTATGTACATAAAACTGGAAGTGTTGGTGCATCACTACTTAACTCAATTTACTTAGAGACCTAAAGTTTATAAGTATTCTTCTGACTCTGGTTGTTATGGCCACAATGACTAATAATTTATTCATGACATTCTTGTAAGCACAACAATGAGAATATTGTACGTATTAGCTCATAGAAACCCCATATCGAGAAATGTCATCTTGACGCCGGGCAGAATAGCGATTATCCTGCAGGCTAGTTTCAACAGACAATTCACAAGGAAAGAACACAAGAGAATCGCCCAAAAAACACAGAGAAATAACTCTAATGTTCAATTCAAATTATGCAAATCAAAAGTATCTCTAAATCAGCCCACAAGCCGGGCTTTATAGCTAAAACTCGCCATTATTAGAATTTTACCAAAAATAGAAAAAATCCAATAATCATGCCAAAACGAAATACATAATAAACAAATCGGGTTCAAAATCACTTCCTAAACGATAATTGAAATATTACTATAAAAGGGAAAAACTACTAAATTTGTGGATTCGGAAGGAAAAACAGTGGATTTTGGCCTCAAAAAGATGTGTTCTGAGCATAGCTCAGTGGCCATGACGTGCGCACCGCCAAGAGCGTTCCGAATTGGGGTCATATGCGCGATTCTGATAACTGTAGCCAAAGTTATGGCCAAAATACCGAAACGCACCCAAAACTGCCCCAATTAGGAAACGATCACGATTTCCTGCCATCTTTGCGCTGATCTGCCAACGCAAGGTATCTCAGCACCAACAACGTGCTATCTGACTACTCAGTATCATCTGACTCGGATCTTCCTGCATCACATCTATTCATTACCTATGGACAAATATATGCATGACAAGTTTTTCACTATTTTAAATACCAACCCTTCCTAGTATTACCTTGAATTAATCCCCATAGTTTGTCAATGTATCCAACATTATTGTCGCACCATTTTCCATCCATCAATCTCATTATATACCAGACTAGGGGTGAACGCGCTCTACATGCGCGGATATTTAGTATTTTTTAATTTATTTTAAAATTTTAATAATCATCATCATCATCAAAGCCCATTCCCGAGATTTTCGGGGTCGGCTACATGAATTTTGGTTCTCCAAGCAATGCGATCTTCCCACATTTCCTCACCTAATCCAAGCTCAATGATATCTTCATTCACCGTCTTCATCCAAGTTTTCAACGGTCGTCCCCTCCGTCTACACCCTCCATTAACTTGCCAATCTAAACATTTTCTAATTGGCGCCGTGCTTGGTCTCCTCCGCACATGACCAAACCAAGTTAAACGTCTTTCTCTAATTTTTTCCTCTATGGGAGCTACACCTAAGTATCTCCTAATTCTTTCATTTCTAATTTTATCCTTACGAGTTTTACCACACATCCACCTTAACATACGCATTTCTGCTACTGCCATCCTATGCGTATGTTGTCCCGTAGTAGCCCAACATTCTGAACCGTATAGCATGGCTGGTCGAACAATTGTCTTATAGCATTTCCCTTTTAGCCTTGCAGGCATCCTTCTATCGCACAATACTCCTGACGCCATTCGCCATTTCAACCAACCAGCTTTAATCTTGTGGTCTACATCTGCTCCAATAGCCCCATTCTTTTGAATTATAGACCCTAGATATCGAAAAGCCTCACACTCCGGGACCTCGACACCTTCGATCTCAATTGCATTACTTCTCCCTCTTGGTTCACACCCAAAGTTGCACACTAGATACTCCGTCTTCGAACGGCTAATTCTAAAACCTTTACTCTCTAAAGCCTCCTGCCACTTAACTAATTTCTGACCTAAACCTGCACTAGTCTCATCCATTAAGACAATATCATCTGCAAATAACATGCACCAAGGTACATCTTCTTGCAGATGTCTCGTCAACTCATCCATGACCAAAGCAAAGAGATATGGACTTAACGCCGACCCTTGATGTAGTCCTACTGTCACTAGAAATTCACTAGACATCCCACCTACTGAGCGAACACTTGTTACAACCCCTTCATACATATCCTTAATGATATCGACATAACATTGAGACACTTTCTTCCTTTCAAGCACCCACCAAATTAACTCCCTGGGGACCCTATCATATGCTTTCTCCAGATCAATAAAAACCATATGCAAACTCTTACGTGCCTCTCGATATTTTTCTACAGTTTGCCTAAGCAGGAAGATGGCCTCCGTAGTAGACCTACCTGGCATAAATCCAAATTGATTTTCCGAAATCGTGGTTAAACTCCTAAGTCTTTGTTCTATAACCCTCTCCCAAAGTTTCATCGTATGACTCATAAGCTTTATCCCTCTATAGCTCGAGCAATTCTGGATATCCCCTTTGTTCTTATAAATTGGTACCACAATGCTATGCCTCCATGAATCTGGCATTTTTCTAGTTTCCAAAATCCTATTAAAGAGCTTAGTTAGCCATTGAATCCCAACTTCTCCCAGACATTTCCATGCTTCAATTGGTATATCATCCGGTCCAACGGCCTTCCCTGTCTTCATTCTTTTTAAAGCTTCTCTCACTTCTGTGGCACTAACTTTGCGATAGAACACGCGATCTCTCCCTTCCTGTGAAGCATACCCCTCCAAGTTTAACTCTCCTACATGTGTTTCATTGAGTAGGTTCCAAAAGTAATCCTTCCATCTATCTAAAATAGCTTTATCCTGCATTAAGACTCTTCCATCCTCATGCTTAACACACTTAACATGACTCAAGTCCCTAGTTTTTCGTTCTCTAGCCTTCGCTATCTTGAAAATATCCTTATCCCCTTCCTTCGTACCTAGCCTATTATAAAGAGCATCATACGCTCTCTTCTTAGCTTCCCCTACTGCTCTACTACTCAACTTCTTAGCCTGCTTATAAAGCTCATAAGACTCTAGGCACCTATCTTTTTGCCACGCCTTAAAGCATCTTTTCTTTTCCGCAATGGTTTGTTGCACATCCACGTTCCACCACCATGTCTCCTTACCATAGAAACCTCTTCTTTTGGCCTGTCCTAACTCTTCCTTCGCACATCTTCTTATTCGGTTTGCCAAATGTTCAAAAAGATCCGCGCTACTAGTCTTATCCTTTGGTTCTAGATTCTCCCCACCCTCTGAAACTGACTGGCCACCCAAAAACCTTTTTCGAAATCTTTGGCACACATCTCCCTGTAAGGTCCACCACTTAATTCTCGGTCTAACCTGTTCTATAGCAATACGACCCCTACTCTTAAGACAAAAATCGAAAACTAACAGCCTATGTTGGGATGTCAGACACTCTCTTGGTATAACCTTACAATTTTTACACCTACCTAAATCGTGTCTCTTCACAAGAAAATAATCAATTTGACTTCTATTATGCCCACTCGCAAAAGTCACCAAGTGATCTTCCCTCTTCTTATAAAAAGTATTTACGATCCCAAAATCCTGAGCTAAAGCAAAATCTAGAATAGAAATCCCCTCAGTGTTGCGATCCCCAAAGCCTTGACCTCCATGTACCCTCTCATACCCAACTCTATCCTTACCGACATGGCCATTCAAATCCCCACCTAGGAAAACCCTATCGGAAGAGGGAATTCCAAGAACTAACTCCTCTAAAGAGTCCCAAAAATCCTTCTTAGTCTCCTCGTCCAAACCCACTTGGGGTGCATACACACTAATAACATGCACTATCTCTAGTTCTAAAGCTAATTTAATACTTATGATTCTATCCCCAAACCTCCTAACGTCGACTACTGCATCCTTAAAAACTTTATCTACCACTATTCCCACCCCGTTCCTAGTGCCATCTTTACCAGAATAGAAGAGTTTGAACCCTCCTCCTAAATCTTTAGCCTTGTTCCCCTTCCATTTTGTCTCTTGAAGACAAACTATGTTTACTTTCCTCCTACGCATGACATCCACTAATTCTATTGTCTTTCCCGTCAAGGTTCCTATGTTCCAAGAGGCTAATCTAATCATTCTATCTCTAGCTCTAACCTGGACTAGCTTCTTTACTCGCCCCCGTCCAGAAAGGTGTGAGAACCCTTGCCTATTTAACACTACAGCCGGGCGCCGCTGCAGCGCGCCTTGCTCATTTGCCACTACACCCGAGCGTAGGTGCAGCGCGTCGCTTATAGCGGGGGACGCCCTATCCTTCTGCATTAATCTTTTTGAACCAATATCCATGAAAATGGATGTGATGGGTTTTTTACGGTTGGCTATCACAAGCCTAACACCAACCCTCCTCCTTTATCCGGGCTTGGGACCGGCCGTTTCAACGGGCGGAGTTATTTTAAAATTTTAATAATAAGTAAAATTAAAAATTTACCAATGATTTCTAAGCAAAATAATCAAAAAAAATATTGTAACAATAAATTGCACTCTCACTATTATAAGAACATATTTATAGTTTTTTTTTATAGATAATTGGATGACTTCAAATAATTTATGTTAGAGGCTTAAGTATAATTAATCATGTTTGAGAATGGCTGGTTTTGATTGTAAGAATATGAAATGTGGATGCCAAAATAGAAATCATAAAGTTAGTTGTAATGGCCTTTTTATAATTTAGAAATAATTTGAGGGACTTTAAATTAATTATGTTAGGGGTTTAGGTATAAATTATCATTGTTTAAGGGGTTGGTTAGGATTGTAAAAATTATGAAGTATGGAGGGCAAAATGGGAAATACAAATGTTAGATATAGGGCCTATTCATAATTTATAAATACTTGGAGGGGCTTAAATATAATTAATGAATATTTTGAGGGTTATGGTATAATTATATAATGTTTGTGAGGGCTGAATTTTAAATGTAAATAAAATTAAGTTGTGAGGGTAAAATGGTAAAAATATTTAAAATATTTTATTTGAATGACATAAATTCCCCTATCACTTTTTACCCACTTTTGATTTTTTTTCTTGTAAATATTAAAGAATTTAGAGGGCATAACCGGAAATGAAAATTAGGTTGAAGACATCAATTCACTGTTCATCCGAGTGAATCCGCCTTATAGATTTTGAGATATGTTGCCATACACTTATAACCACAATATCCATCACTTAATACATCACACCACCGACAATCAAGTCTCTTATCAAGGCTTAATTATAGGGGTGGGCACGGGACGGGACGGGATGGGACGAGATATACTCATCCCTATCCCATCCCGTTCATACGGGATCGGGACGGGACGGGATGGGAAAAACCTCATCCCGACCTCGTCCATCCCAAACGGGTTCGGGACGGGACGGGATCAGCGTGTTAATCTGGACATATCAAATAGAAGCCTGGACTGCTGGAAGCCTAGATTGCTGGAGGCCTGGACTGCTGGAAGCCTGCTGCTGCTGGAAGCCTGAACATTTTATGCAAATGTTCATAAAATAAATAAATAAGTAAATAAAAATATTAATAATTAATATTAAAAAATTAGTTCGGGATTGGCGGGATTGAAATCCCATCCCATCCCATTCTAGATCGGGACGGGACGGGATCGGGATGAAATTATTCAATCCCATTAAGACCCGGAAAAATCGGGACGGGACGGGATCGGGACGAGAACGGGATTGCGGGATGGGATGCCCACCCCTACTTAATTATCCTAAGTGGGGTTCCCACTTCTCACTTGAAGATTCAACCATTTCTATTAAATGTGTTATATGCAATCTTGGTGTCAAATGTACCCTTATCGCACCCATTTCACCTTCCTATGTTCATGAAGTGCCAATGATATAATAAATGCTTGATTTTCGTAACAAACCGAGTCCCTCAATAGTTTAGTAGTCTACATAAAAAACAATATTTATAATAATAAATTGATAATAAAACAACACATACGATTTCGTGATAACAACAAACTTGTGAGGTCAAGCACTCAGTCACGACTTTGAGATAATCACATTGTTGCAAATCAAAAACTCGTGATAGGATATCCTGCTAGAAAACCATCACGATTTCATGCCTGAACTAGTACCAACGACTTAACCATTTCATTGTCGAAATTTTTGAAATTAAGTTGTTTTTTTATAAATGTATTCAAAATCAAGCATCTCACTTCTCTTTTTTGGCACTTTTGTGCTACGTGCATCTTCAATATGATGTAAAAGTGAAACATCTTCTACAACTCAACCATCTATAAGAACTTCAAGGGTTGAAAGTCTTCTTCAATCTCTTATATGAAATAAAAAACGAACCCGAATTTTTGGTGCTACTGCTCGAGATCGAGACAGTTAGATTTTATGAAAATAGTTTCATTAACTGTTGAAGAATTATAAATATTAATAAATGAAATCCTTGAGTTTTTGGTGTCATTGCTCGGGAATTGAGACATTGAATTTCACGAAAATAGTTTTGTTAGCACTTGGGTGGAGGAGGAAGAGCTTAGGTTTTTCACCCCTCACACTTTGCTCATCAATGAGGTTTTTTTCTTTTTCTTTTGGGAGGTGAAGAGAGGAGGTTGTTGTATTGGGGTCTAACCGATAAAAATGAGGACATGAGGGTTGAATAACAAAATATTAATTAATCGATGTGGATATTGAATTATTTTCGTTGGGATTTAAAACACAAATGTCGGGGTCCAGATAAGATTACCCCTATTTATTTCACTTGTTTTGTTTTTGGACCGAGTCAAACTTTGGGTTGAAAACCCAAATATTGGAACTCCATTATGCTTCTTACATCTGTTTAACGATCTCCTTTCCCTTTGGATGACAAACTAAAATGTTCCGTGCAACAGCAGGTCCAAGCGATCAAACATATAGTGATACAAAAATGTCCATACAGTAATATGACATTTATACCTACATACACATGTATTTTTTATAGATACAAAGATACATAATATTATCTTGAAAGCGTGTTTGCATGATAGTGTATAGACAACCCAGCCTCACAAACTTTTTATACATGCATAAGCATCCAAATGTATGTCGCTGCACTCTGCGTCCCATGAGAAATCCTTGGACATCCCATCCTTGATCTTTCGATTCCAATGGGCTGTGTTCTGAAGGAGGTAAGTAAACAAAACGGTCAATTTCAATTCATATGCACTAAACTACTAAAATCTAGCTCAAGTCATTCCCAACAAGGTGCAAACAAAAGCGAGGACAAGAAGACGCACAAATTGGTCAAGAGCTTGGCTTAGGGACAAATTTCCAAAGGCAGACATAATATATTGTGATGATCTTGTGCCTTCGACATCATGCTCCATTCCATGCCCGCTAAAAAAATTGTATTGGAAGCAGATAAGTATTTACAATTTTCATTTATTTAGAATATCAATCTCAAGAATTACTAATTACCTGAGCCTGTTATTATTTAAGATTAGTGCAACAGGAGCAGCTCCATATTTGATAGCCTTAAGCTGCATGTGAGGTAAAATCATCAAACATTTAATAAAGAATAGAACATTGTCTACTTTGCATTGTTCAGAAAGGTCTCATGGATAAGATGGATTCAGCCCAGGTGAATGTCTTCTCTGTGTGTCCACCATGCGTTCTACTACGATATTAGTAGACTTCCCTACATGCTATTGTATACTTGAGTTGGATACCCGAAGATTCAGTGCTTAACCTACCAGTAGATTCTGCAGTTGATCTTCAAAAGATGGGCACATGATGATATCAGAGCCTGCCAATAATAGATGCAACAGTGCTTCATCATACTTGTTTATAAATCTTGCATTTTTATCCTGCAAATAAAGCAGACATCAAAATGTCATTATTTGATGTGGAAATGAAATGTACACTTTGTATGAAACTGTTCTCTAAGTACACCTCAGTTGATGTTTCTCTAAACCAACTAATCAACTGCCAACTGTGAAGAAACCCATGAAAACACTAAATAAGTAATTGTCTAATCTTGGCACAGAGTACTGCTACAATATGCCTGCCATGTATCAGTTGACCAATAAAGAAAGAAAATGCAGCGTACAAGAAAATATGTATATATAAATATTTGATGTGCTAAATATACGATAGACCAGATTAAGCTATTAGAAGGCAATACATGAAAAAAGCCAAAAGCATTTACCTTGAGCTCGTTCTGGAATGATAGAAAAGCAGGATTTTGATCTGGTACTTCACTAGCTCCCATAAAAATAAACTGAAAGAACCACTCAAAATAGTAAGTCCAAGAGATCTGAAAATAAATTTGACTCAATAAGGGGCATCCCATTGGCAAATAACATGAGCCAACCAAATAAAATCAAGTAAATAACCTGAGCTCCTTTTCGATAAGCTAGCCAAACAGCTGTCTTCAGGTTTTCCAAATCAATGCCCAATAGATCATTGTAGATGCATCCAACCTGACAAATACTACTCAATTTATTCTCAAGTCTCTCAAACAGCAGATATAGGGCACAAATTTTAGGTAGAATTTCTCTAATTGTCTCACTCATACCATGAAAAGTTCGAGTTTAGACAACTATACATCATTATCTATTATCAGCTTCTAGGCTCTATCCTGGGTATCGAAGTTATTTAGTAGAAGGTTGGGGGCCACAACAATGTGTACAAGTATAGCGATAGTTCCAAGAAACTAACAGTGTCAAGTTGCACCACCAAATGTATATCTGAGGAATTCCTCAACATTCTTGCATCAGCATCCTTCATGTGTTCTGGATCAGCATCGTATCCCAACACATCTGGAGGAAACAAATTAGATCACCCACTTGATCCTCACAGCCTTCCTCTTATGATCCAACCACATATGGTCCTAACGTCTCTTCATCTGAACTCAAAACAAGCATAGCATGCTTTTCACTGAATTCTCCACCACATCCCCAAAACATTCAGACCACTTCTCCTTTTTGCCTCCGATGTTATCGCAAGAAGTTTGCCAAACCAAATGAGCTTGGAAACATCCTTGTGGATTGGATCGAGACCAAAATAGTTGACCTCACTGGCTCAGGCTACGGCCTTCTTTCTCTTCTCAGAAGTTTTTCCATATTTATGATCCACCTGACTTTGGGTGAGATGCCAGTGGTTGCATCACAACATCTGACTAGGTTGACGTCACGGCATCCAGAAATTGGGTCAACCCTTTTCCCTGCAAACACCAAATCTCTCATGAGAGTGATTCACACCTTTCTATGGTTCCAATGTTTGATTGTCACATCTAAGAACAAAGATTTTATTCACTACTTATAAGTTTCGTGGTCTAATATCTAAGGTTGGAAGCTCTCAAACAATAATTACTCAATACCGCCAATGTGCCCCTTTCCTCGAGATATGCGTCAAAACATCATTTTAATGACTCACTTGCACATGAACTATGCTTTTCGCTAAAAAAGGAATAATGTGTTAAGTTTCAGCTGGATTCGAAAGATGGTCCTCGAGACACACGTCACAACTTCATTCCAAAGACCAACTTGCACATGAATTATCAATTATGTGTTTCGTTGTTCCGTTTGAACTAATTTTTGTTCAGGGCGCACGCAGTTTGATGTCCGGAATATTGGAATACTGTGTCAACGTTTAGCTCATTTTGAACAATCTTACGAATCGGCGAGGACCCTTTTTTAAAATGTTTGGGTTTTTGCTTTTAAGAAAATTTCTCTGATGTGGATTTTCTCTAAAAACTTTTCACGTTTTTTTTATTTTACTATTAATATTTTACAAAACCCCTTCATCTTGTACTTCCTAAATAATACCCTTTTCTTAATAACAACCAAGACACTTTAACTGTTAGCAATGGAGTAAGTTTCAAATACATCACTCACAACAATAGTAGAAGCTTGTCCAGATATCCCTAGGCGCTGCCTCAATACAGTTTTACAGATAGCTTTCCCTTTGATATCTTCTGCAGAATAATTTGCTGGGAGAAATTTGTCCCTTGAAGGATCCCAGCTAGTACCATCAAATCCGTACGGAGCAATAGACAGCTTATCCCTGCAACAAACACAATAAAAGGAAAGTTGGGGAGAGTCATTCAAAAGTTTCATGTTCAGAGAGCTAAAATATTGTATGGAACTTCAGACAGGTAGATTTCAAATCTATTGTATGAAATGATGTTCTTTTAATTAAAGAAAAAAGCATATAAAGACATCTTAACACATAAAATGAAGTGAGATGAAACCAAACTCACTTGTGAGTGGATAGTGTAGGTGCTAAACCATGACTCAAACTATGAATAATTCCAGCCTTTGAATGAACGGATGACATAATCACAACCTTGTTGGAGTACACAACTCCGCCCTGCAAATTTAAGGATAAAGAAACAAAGACTATAAGGTTTTTCTTTTCTCTCTCTTTTTTTTTTTTTTTTTTTTGGGGGGGGGGGGGGGGGGGGGGGCGGAGGGGGGGGAGAGACTATATAAAGAGGGGAGGATTGCTCTCTGATTTTTTTTTTTTTTTTTTTCACAACTGCTGTTAACTTCTAAACTTCCAAGTGGATAGTGCTTGATCGATAAATCAACTGGCATGTAATGAGTTAGACCAGAATTTCCTTCCATGGATAAGTCAGTGATTTTTCTAAAACAATAAACTAATAAAATACAATGCGTTTGACGGCTGACCCAAATCTTCTTCGGAGGACGTGTCACTGAAAATACATTAAATATTAAAACTGCAAGGTTACCAAAGCAAGATGAGAAAAAGGCAAAACCAAGCTTAGTCTGAGAGCGTGTTGGCATAAAGTTTGTTCGAAAACTTTCATTTTTTTGCGAGTCTATTTTCCCTAAGCATGTACTGGTAACATTCACGATCAGGGATTTGGAGACAGCAGCATGCATTCCATGATCCATCAGAGTAACCTAGATTAGGCATCCAAACTACATTGATGGTGACATGGCGTATTGATATATGCGCAAACAGACCAATTAACACAAGTTCTCAGGGGAGAGCCAAGTAGGTTGAGAAGCTTGTTCTACTGGATTGTTCGTGAGTAAATGCTATGTAGTTCGCCATGTTTAAGTTGATCGTAATAATTCCTGTGTGCCTCCATTACTAATTATTATTATTGTAGTCGTGTTATTATAGTTCATTATCACTATGATCATTATTGTTATAGTAAGCCTACACTACGGACGCTTAACATTGACAATATTGTAAAAAAAGGTTTGATAATTGCCGTAGTTTGTGAGAGCAGCAGCAAATGATCAAGCAATATCTTTTTCTCTTGCAACTTTGTCAAGTGCATTTGGGAGCACCTTTGTAGAGAATGTGGAGTTAACATCCCAGCTGTTGACTCTCTTTCGCAACAGTTGTTCACTTCGCGTAACAAATCTTCCCCTTCAAAAGGTAATTGGGTTTGGGACAGAATGCTCCCAGGGACAATTTGGATTTTTTGGGTCAGGTCTTCCTCTATGAAAAGTCTGACATCCATATTTATAGGGACATTAAAGTAATTGCATGGTTATGGGGCAGTACCTAGGGTATGCTTAGGGATATGCCTTTCATACTATTTTCAATTGGGCTAGCCTTTTAAATTTATAACCAGGTTTGTATTCTCCTACATTAGTTGGGTACCCTTCGATTTCCTTAACCAATTTGTGCTTTCCTCTTAATATATTTCCATGCTTGTGTTGCTAGTCAAATATATTATTTTATTTTCCCTCCTAGGTACTAACGCTTTTAACCATTTTAGGATGAGTTGCTTCCTTCTTCGGAATTAAATCCTTCTCCTTTTGTCTAGCCTCAAAGTGTGGTACATCATCAATTTATGACATTCTAGCTTTGCTAGGAAAGGTGTTACAGCCTCTCAACAAATGCCATAGCAGAATAATCCTAACATGCAATAATCTTTGAGCAGAATAATCCTAAACACACAACAAACTTTCAGCTGATAACTCCAAGAGCCGGAGATAACTCCAAGAGGCGGGGTATCTGGTGAAAGGTCAAGAGGGCGACTCACATAACAGAGCCGATCGGCATGAACCCCATCGATTGGGTTACTAACTGAGCCAGACTGGTGACGACTAGGCCGTGGTCGATCGGCCCAACTGACCAGCAGTTGGATCAGTGTGCTGGTCCTACAATGGGGATAGTCGCGTTGTGACAAGACTTGTGGCATGATTCGAAGACTATTGAGCGACTTTCGGGACTGAGCAAAAGTTGTCCAAATTTTCAAATAGTGGATTCCATCTTCATCAAAAGAGAATGGAGATTCTAAGTGTGGGAGTAATGACATCTCATGGAGAGAACGTAACATTTTTCGCATAAGATGCACATGGAAACGTAACATTTTTCGCATAAGGTGCACATGTAGAGGACACTGATAGAGGTTAAACTGACAACTTAGTGTCATGAACCACGATGGATGCTTTAAGGTTGAAGTAAGAAGCCTTGCCAGCTCCCTGTTCTGTTGGGTGGTTATCCCCAAGTAAAAGAGCACAAACCGCGAAGAAGTGTTAAGTCCCTTTTAATAGGAGGATACTTTGACTAGGTGTGGTGTAATGTATGCTGGAGATTTTTCATTTATAATTAGGGAAATGTGGCATATGATTTTTATTGAGTTCCCAGGGAGTTAATTTGGTGAATGCTTGGAAGGAAGAAAGTGTCTCAATGTTATGTCGATATCATTAACCATATGTATAAAGGGGTTGTAACAAGTGTTCGCTCAGTAGGTGGAACGTCCAGTGAATTCCCAATATCAGTAGGACTACATCAAGGGTCGGCCTTAAGTCCATGTCTCTTTGCTTTGGTCATGGATGAGTTGACGAAACGTCTTCAAGAAGATGTACCTTGGTTCATGTTGTTTGTTGATGATATTGTCTTAATTGATGAGACTAGTGAAGGTTTAGGTCGAAAATTAGATAGGTGGCGAGAGGCATTAGAGGTAAGGGTTTAAGAATTAGTCATTCGAAGACAGAATATTTGGTATACGACTTTGGTTGTGAATCACGAGGGTGGAGTAATCCAATTGAAATGGAAGGCATGGAGGTTCCAGAGTGTGAGGCTTTTCGATATTTGGGATCTATAATTCAAATGAATGGGACTATTGAATAAGATGTAGACCGTAGGATTAAGGCTGGTTGGACAAAATGAAGAATGACGCAAGAGTATTATGCGATAGAAGGATGCTGCAATGTTAAAGGGGAAATGTTATAAACAATTGTTCGACTAGCCATGTTTTACGGATCAGAATGTTGGGCTACTACGCGACAACATGCACATAGGATAGCGTAGCAGAAATGCGTATATTAAGATGGATGTGTGGTAAAACCCGTAGGAATACAATTAGTAATGAAAGAATTAAGAGATACTTAGGTGTAGCGCCCATAGAGGACAAAATTCGATAAAGATATTTAATGTAGTTTGGTCACGTGCGGAGGATACCAAGCACAGTGCCAATTAGAAAATGTCTAGATTGGCAAGTTAATGGAGGGTGTAGACGGAGGAGACGACCGTTGAAAACTTGGATGAAGGCGGTGAAGGAAGACATCATTGAGCTTGGATTAGGTGAGGATATGTGGGAAAACCGCATTGCTTGGAGAACCAAAATACGTGTAGCCGACCCCGAGAGTATCAGGAATGGGCTTTGATGATGATGAATTAGGGAGATGTGGCAGTTTGGACAATGATGGGTATTAGAAGACATACACCTTCCGAACAAAAAAGGGTCGGGTTGTGTTGCAACCACTGAAACCTCAGTCAAATTGCTTGCAATTCCAGTTTTAGTTAACCTCCTATGAAATTGTGCAACCAGTGAAATAGTGTGGGAGTTGTTCGCCGTATCACTGGAACATAGGAGCATCATCCTCTTTTTCACTTGCCTGACAAACCTAATACGATGGTTATGCAGGTCCTAGTACAAAAGTATGAAGATGTAGTCTATACATAGCGTTTTTCTCCATTGCGCACCATCGAGGATGCGATTGATTTAGTCCCAAGTGGCCCCATACCCAATGGACCACACTATTGTAGAGCACCCAGGGAACACGAATTACACGGGCAGGTTAACAAGTTGTTGGAAAAGGGGTATAAGGAGAGCACATCACAAAGTGTTGTATCGGCTCTGCTCATCTCGAGGAAAGAATTCTTTCCAAATGTGTAGATTATCGAGCAATCAATAAGAACGGTCAAGTACAGGTTTCCAATTCCTAATTCAGGGGATATGCTGGTGTTGGTGCTACAGTGTTCACAAAACTAGACTTGAAATAACTACCACCAAATACAGAGGAGATCAGCTGATGAGTGTAAACCAACTTCTAAAACAAAAGAGGATTTTATGAATGCTAGTTATGTCGTTTGGGTTGTCTAATGCACTTTCTACTTTTATGCAGGTAATGAGTCGTGCCTCTCAGTGAGAAGTGTTGCATATTTTGATGATATTCCAACATTTAACAAGTCTAGGAGTGATCATGTGAAGCATGCAGAGGCTTTTTTAATGTACTATCTGAGCACCTTTTTTATCTCAATGTCAACAAATGTATTTTCATGGTGGATTCGGTAACCTTTTTGGGGTATGTGGTGCTGGTTGGTGGTATTATTGTGGATCAAGCCAAGATTTTAGCTATTATGGATGAGCATGTTCCTACTTTGATTACATGAGTAACACTTTTCATGGGTTAGTCATTCCTACAGGCAATTTATTGAAGGTTTTAGTACCATTGTGGCACTGATCATCGAGTTGATGAAAGATCTTCCGTTCGATTGTCAATACGCCTTCAAAGAAATCAAGGTTGAGATGACAACTGCTCCATACTAGCTTTGCCAAATTTTGAAAAGACGTTTGAATTGTAATTGCTTGTAAAACAGGAATTGCAGCAGTGTTACATCAGGATGGTAAACATTCTATAGTGGTAAGCTTCAGAAGGCTCAATTGAACTATTCTACATACGATGTTGAGTTGTTCGTTGTGATTCAGGCATTGAGACACTGGAAAAATTATCCCCTTCATCACGACTTTGTAATACATGAGCATCTCCAGTTTCTCAACACACTAAGGCATGTCAGTAGTAGGATCAGCAAGTGGGTAAATGAGATTCAAAATTACAATTTCTCGTTGAAACATGTACCACACAAGCATAACAGAGTAGCAGATGCCTTGAGCAGGGAGACTTGGTGCTTAGTTGTGTTAGAGGCTTCAATGTCCGAGTTTGATAGTTTCAGCCTCTATACATTTCAAACCCTTTATTTAGTCCAATTTTTCTCTAGTGCCAGACAGCACTAGGTCTGGCAGTTTGTGTTACAGGATGGGTTTTGTTTTGTGGAAAGCATTTTGTGTTCCTACCTCTCCATTGCAAGAAAAACTGATTTCAAAACTCCATAGTGGTGGTCTAGCTCATGTATTCAGAAAACTTTGCAGCTGTTGCAAGAGAGGTAGCATTGACCTACTCCACGGGGTGGTATTAATGCTTTTGTTCGGAAGAACAATGTTTGTCACACAGCAAGGGTCCTGCTAGTAATGCAGGTATTTACTCGCCTTTGCTAATTTCTAAAAGGCCTTTGTTAGACGTCTCCATGGTGCTTGTGACTGATTTTGCTAAATCCCCAGGTTTCAGTTAAATTTGTGGTGGCCAATTGTTTCTCCAAAATGGCTCACTTTATTCATTGCAGGAAGACAAATGATGCCCCGCTAGTATCGGATGTGTACTTTTTGGAGGTAGTCCATTTGCATGGATTTCCATGCAGCATTGTCTTGGAGAGGGATACTAAGTTTACTGGACAGTTTTGAAGGACATTGTGGAAGCGTCTACATTGTTCTTTGCAATTCTAGGCTTCTAGCCCACAAATGAATGGGCAGACTTGCCAAATAGAGGATATGTGATCTTTTACGTTGTTTTGATTAGTGAACATGGTGGTCTTCTAAGTTGTTCGACGGTGATTTCTCGGGCAGAGTTTGTGTAAAATAATACAGTACAAAGAAGCATAGATTTTACTCTGTTTCAGATGTCCATGGGATCTCTCCAACGGTTCTAGTTGGTTTGGCACCCGTTTCAAGTGTGGGCCCGGTTAGTCAAGAAGCAAATGACAGAAATCAATAGACTGTCGGATTGACCAGCAAGATCAGAATCAGAATCAATTACAGGATGTCTATGCTAAATATAAGCCTCTAATCTATGCATGGAGATTGGAAATTTGTAACGTACAGTCCAGGTGATATCACTGATATGTCCTGGTTTTTCAAAAGTGTCAACATAGGACGGGAAATTAACTGATGATGCGGAAGACTGGTCCTTTAAGATTTTGAAGAAAGTGAACGATAATGCCTACAAAATCAATTTATCGAACATGTTTTTCTTGCATGAGAGGGTCAATGTATCAGACTAATCCTGTTCAAAGGATATCATAACCCCCAATTCCTCTTTCGATGGACAGTGCATTGACTCCTCATGCTACTGACAAGGTTGAATAAATTTTAGAGAGTGGAGATGTCAGCCCTTTGATGGTGCATCGAATCATTATTTGGTCAAGTGGAAGGGTCATCCAGAATGTGACAAATCGTGGGTGTCTGTTCAGCTTTTGCCTTCCTTAGATCCAGAGCTTTTGACTGCCTTTGTGTGTGCAAACTTGACGTCGAGTTCTTTTCAACCGGGGGAGGATGATGGTAACAGATGAGGATAGCGAGATGGTCCAGACATATAAAATTTATGTAATTTTAATAAGTAGGCCCAATAGTTGGGCCAGTAGATTGTGTTTAAGTGAAGGATTTCTTTAGAGACAGCAGTTTAGAAGATCAACAACATAAAAGTTAGGGTTGGAGAAAATAACTCTTCTCTTTTCTAGGGTTCACCTCTTGACTCGGGTTTGGTTTTGAAATAGATTGTTTAAAGTGAAATTTTGCTGCATTGAACCATCATTACATAAGTGAGGATGTATCCACATGAGGACATTAGGGTAAGATCTATGAGTCTAATGAGTTGTACCAGCTGCTGTAGAAAATATTTTTGCCTGTTAAGTGGGTTATACTTGCACATGTTGTAAAATAAATAAAAAATAAAAAAATAAAAAAAGTCTACAACATATATGCACCACATGTTAATATCACGCTTCAACCTTTCGTAATCTACAACAGAATATACGAACTATTCCAACTCAAGAAAGACAGAGCACGCCAATATCTACTAACAGGAACACTTAACTAATCAAGTTTCTGTTTGACTATCTACATATTCAACAAACAAAAGTCAAAGTTCCAGAATATAAGATAAAATTAAGTTATCTAACTACTGGTTATCCCACGGTTTTGAACAAAAGGTGTAACAGGTTTGCGAATGCAACTTCTCAAAGTAAGTATGTTCTCCAGTTAAGACAGGAAATGATAGATACTTTTTGGTTTGCTTGATGGCGTACCTTCAATATATTGACAAGATTCTTTTTAATGTCATCTTGTAAACGATCGGGGCGATGAAGTCTAGAAGGTTCAAGTCCACAAAGTGCTAGCTTATCAGGTTGCACTACACCCTACAATAATAAGGAATCAATGAGTTTAGAGAATTCATCCCAAGATAGATATTATTGTTACCAATATATTCAAAAGTAGAGATGATAAAAACAAACTTACCTGAGAATTGAATCCATGACATGTCAACAAAATTCTAGTACCGCCAAGTCCCTACAATATGAGCACGTAATTGGAGGGTATTTTTCTTTTAACATTTCTAATGCCAGAGCAATGACAAATACTTTAAAATGTCAAACAACAGGCAAAAAAATAAAAATGACAATAGTTACTGCTTGATAGAAAAAGAACAAGAATGATAACGCTCCCAAGATAAGGCCCTAATCTTTAGTAATATGAAATTTACTAGAAAGCAAATGGATGACTAGCACCATCCGAGAAAACAAAACAAGCAAGTGCAAGAAAACAGACAAGGATGCAAAATCCCAAAGTGCAAATATCCCAAATTACGATAAACCATTTCTGAAGAAAAAACTTTTAATAACAACCTAAGAGCGTGTTAAAACTAAAATAAGTTCATTGGTAGATTTCCTTCTTCACTTCCCTTTCCTTTCTTTCTAATTTCTAAACACCAACAGATAGCAATGTAAAACCTTGAAACAGAACAGTTTCTAATACGAGTCAAAATGGTCATCGCCAGCCACTGCTTCTATGCCACAACTATTTTTTCGAAGTAACCAAGCTAGCATGTCAAGGCCAAATGACAGTTGGTATGAAACATTTTAATCTTTTAGGTAGTGAGAGCTCAAAGTGAAAATATACTAGGGTGCGTGAAGTGGTCATGGCACCTGATATCCAACAAATAGTCACTAAAGCCAGGAACCTTATTGCTTGTCCTGATAGGCTATCGGGACTGTGGACACTGTCATCACCCTTTTTGATATATAACAGGCTTACAGAAAATTGACAAAAGATCTCCATCAGTCTGATATTCTTTCTTTCTTGCCCTTCAAAAGAATACTAGAATGGTTATTGTATCAGTGTCTGGTAACCTTAAGCAAGCACATGATGCATTTTCAGATTATATTTATCTTTCCTCGTATTCTCAAGACATTATCAACGTTAATACAGAAAGGAAAATTGTTTGACTATAAATGGCTACCACCCTGCCCTATGACAGATCAAAGATGAGTGGGGAACCTCTTGCTGGTTTTTGGAATTCGATATTCGGAAGTGTTTTCAATGATCATCCAGCATAATCCAATGTAGGCACTGGGAGGATAAGATCCTAAACTAACTTTTCCTTCTTTTTCTAGCAAGTCCCCCTCACAGCTTAAAGATCGAAGCTAAAGAAATATTAAACAATTCAATTTGATCGATCAAAAACATGATCTTCATAAGATGCCATTACCTGCCTCACAAAGTTTTAGAAACTTGTTTGCTTTAATAATTAGGCATCACTTGTATTTACCATAAGCTTAGTTAGTTCTTAAAGATTGTTTCCATATAAAGTAAATCAAATCCACAAGAAATGTCACACCTCCATGTGATTTTCAAATTATCAGTCACCATATAAAATAGGCTTTGTATCCCTTTGGTTGGCTTGTAAAACCTACCCTTCGCCTATCCATAAGAATATTTTGAATCACCCACTTTGCCCTTATAACACAAAGTATATTCCAAATAGTGGCTCCACAGCGGCTTTGGTGAGGGTTGTGGAGCAGAGAATGAAGGTGTTTCTGATGAAAAACATAGTGCAGATGACTACAAATTGTGATCAACAACAACCACAAGTAAAAGCATCCACTATAGGAGGTTTTGGGAGGTAGTGAGGAGTAACAACTCAATATTCAGTCCCAAAACAAGCCCAATAGCAGTGCCCAAACTCTACCAGACACAGTTACCCCTCACGCAAGGCTAGCTGCAGACAAGAGGTACGTGTAACAAATGAAATGTCGCGCAGCATCCCATTATGTGGTATAGTCTCCCCATTATGTGGTATAGTCTCTAAAGCACGAACACTACAAATATTCCAAATTGTTCGTGTTAGACACTGTTGAATGCGGACAAGTGTCGGACACTTGACCAACGTATTCGGAATGTTGACCAGGTCGGACAATAGTTGCACAGAGTTTATTTAAAAGTTTTTGTTGACCGAGTTGTGAGGAGTAATGTATGAGGATTTTGGTGGTTTCTCTACATGAGAGTTTTTTACTTTTCTTTCAAAAGCTCTCTTAGAGAAGATGAAGTGGTGTTCTCAAGCTAAAGGAGTTAGATAAGGGATAAGAGAAGGGTCAAAAGTGGAAAAAGCAAAAAATAAAAATTTTAAAAAATTATTAATTTCTTTTTTTAATTTAAAGAAATTGAGGTCTTGCCGGTACACAATACATGTGATGTACCAAACGGTACATCCGATAAATCAGTATATACCAGTCGGTACATTCTGTGCAAAACCGAGATATGTCACCGGTATGTACCCATTGGTAACCGGTACGGTACACCGACCAGTACATCCGAGATTAATAACTATAGATCCATGCAGCTAGTGGTTCACTCTTTCTCGATCACTGAATCTTGATATCAATTGCAATTTTGCTTGCTTGCTTGACCTCTTTGGCTCTTTGATTTTCTTGAAGATGATTTCTTGACATGCACAATTTCTCATATAAGAATAAAATTTCTAGATCTGAGAGAAAAGTGTTCTTTGAAGTGAGTTTTCGTACTAGTGGTTTTCAATTGTCATGGCTTTACTTTATTGCTTCTCTAGTTCCAATGCCACAAATGACTCCATGGGATAGTATTCAATTTAAAATCAACTTTCCCATTAGATTCCCAATACATTACTCATAAAGGACAAAGTTTTACTAATATAATATGTAAAAGTTGTTTGACCTATACCCTATATTATTTATTATGTTATTTAGAAAAGACACAAAAGTGGCAAGAAGTCTGTAAAGTAAAGCATAAAGTAAAAATAAATAGTAGAGAAACAGTATTCATGTCACTTGTATACATAGGTATCGGTCGATTTGGTTTTTTGGGTTTAAGTTACGAACCGAAACCAAATATATCGGTTTTAAAATTTTGCAAATCGAACCAATTCGAAACCGAAAATAAAGGAATCTAAAACTAATCTAATTAACCTAAATCTAAAACTTCCAACTAAAACTACTAACATAAAGATAAATAAACTTAATTATCCATACTCATTCAACCAACTATAAGCAATGGCCTATTGGCCTTATTTATACTAAACCTAACTTGCGAATCAAGCAATATAACCATAAATGTTATTGAAGCCCTAATCCCCAATTATTCAATTATGGGCTTACTTAGGCCCGACCCAACAACTAAACCAAAATAAAAAATAAGTTAAATCCTAATCCTACTTTACATCACCCTCCCCAAGTTGAAGAAGTTCGTCCTCAAGCTTGAAGTTGAAGATGTCATATGAACACAAGCAATCGGTCACGTGTACGTGAAGTAATCAGCTTCGAACCTTGCCACGACACACAAGCCATAAATAGCACCAACTCAGAAAAGTTGCAAAGTGACTCAAAGAACAGTAATTTGGTACCGATGTGTTGAACACACTCATACGCATAAGCTCGTGCCACAAAAAATTCTCAATATGAATCAACATAACCATCATCATGCATTGTGTCTGCCAATGTAGAAACATCATCCTCTTGGCCAAAAATGGAAAACACATCACAAAAGTCAAATGGCCCATATTCGAAAATCAAGAATGTATGATGGTGCCATTTACTTCCTCAAAAAGCTAGAGGGACTCTGACAAACAATATGACTCGTCTTTCTCTTTTGACGTTGGTGCAAATTCAGTATTGAAAGCGTACAAGTCGACTCGAAGCGCTAGGAAAACGATTCGACTCGTACGCATCAGATGGGTAAAACAACTCGAACGAGTTTTATTGTTGACTCGTCGACTCATAAGCCCGTTACCTAATAAGCTCGTTTGTGTTTTGTGTTGCAAGTCGTTTCATAGAAAAAGATGAAGAACCAAAATTGTTTAGAGATTAGATTTTCGAGGAGCAAAAGTTGACTTGTCCTTAACCTTGCTCTCACAAAATTACACCAACACCATAACAAATTAACAATACATCAAATTAGTAAACCTTTGGAATCAATTGCATTCATTCAAGCTTCAACTTGCTTACTGTTACTGATTATCAATTGATTCATTTTGGTGTTATCGTGTAACTTTAGTCTTCATTTTGGTGCTTCATTGTTATTGCAAAAAGAAACTCATAATTGTTCAATTAGACTGCAAGTCTTCAAGAATATACACTATAATGAGGTAATTCTACCGTCTCAACCATTTTTATGATCGAATTCATATTATCTCTTGCATTCATGACTGCTTTTCAACATTTTTTTAATGAAAAAACGCCTTGCTACGCCTCGTTGAAGCACCGCTTCGCCTCGAAAAAGCTTAATCGCCTCGAGGTTGAAAAACGCTTTTTAAAACATTGCCTCCAATATTTCTCGAAATTCTTTCATCCTCATCAAATATCTTGATCATTTTCAGCATGTTCTTTCAGCAAAATTTTCTCATCTGCTGGTACCTCTCATCCCGCCTTGTTTCTTCTCGCTCTATCAAGGCATCAAAGACTGCATTAAAGTTATCCACATTTCCTCTATGTCCAACTCGACTAATGGTGTACTGAGATCGATAGTGGGGTGTACATCACTAGCAAATAAGGTGGGGATGGTGTAGGGCAAACTGGATTAGGCTGGGGGACATAGTGTGTTGTGGTTGTGGATAATAAAACTGGCTGAGTATTTGACACCATGGGGTAATGGGTCATTCAATTGAATTCAGACTTGGGCTATATGGATATGGTTCCGACCTTTTAACACCACCATTTCTGCTGAACGATACCATCACCTCCTAATTTCTTAAGGACACCGCCACTTTTTCTGTTGGACGCCACCAATATAAACTGATTTTCTCCTATTTTTCTCCCTCCTCTCACCCTTTATTCTCTTCTCTCTCAGGAACCGCACCGCCTCGCCCCGTCGCCACCACCGCACCTTTCCCTGCCCGCCCACCGACCACACCTTCTCCTCTCTTATTTTTCTTCTTCTCCTCTCTTCTTATTCTCATATGTTCCTCTTCTTCTCCTCCCCACTCGCAAGAACCTACTTGAGGGGAAAGGAAAGAAATTGGAGAAGATGAAGAAAGGGTGGAGCGGGGAAGAACAACAAAAAAGAAGAGAAAGAGGGGAGAAGAAGAAGAACAACAACAACAACAAAGAAGAACAAAGGAGAAGAGGAAGAAAAGAGAGGTGGTGTGGCCGCGGTGGCAGGGCGCGGCAGGGTGAGGTGGTGTGGCCGCGGTGGCAGGGTGAGGTGGTGGTGGGGCGGGGTGGTGATGCTCCTGTTGATGTTCTTGTGAAGAGAAAAGAGAAGGTGGAGAAGGGAAGGTGAGGGGTGGTAGTGTGCTTAACCACATTAAAGAAAAAAGGAAGTGTGCTTCAACAAATCTGGTGATGTCAAAAGTGATAGCCTACGGATATTGGTATATGGACGGAGAATAGTATGGGTATGGATAATAGGAGTATGAATATTGAGAATAATATGGGTCACTCATTTTTTATGTCACTGCTAGGGTGTAAATAACCTGATGTCTAGAGAATGCCAATGAACAGTGACAGCTTTCATTTTTTTATTCTTTCACAATTTTCAATCAAACTTTGTTTCTTCTTTTTTCTCTTTTCTCCTTCAAATCGAACCCATGAATCCAATAGTATATGCTCTTATACCAAATAATGGAATCTAAAACTAATCTAATTAACCAAATCTAAAACTAACAAACTAAAACTACGAACACAAAGATAAATAAACTTAATTCTTCATATTCATTCAACCAACTACATGCGATGGCCAATTGGCCCTATTTATACTAAACCTAGCTTGTAGATCAAGTAATCTAACATGGAGCCTCTAATCCCCAACTATTCAATTATGGGCTTACTTAGGCTCGACCAACTAAACTCGATTAAAATAGAATAAAATAAATCCTAATCCTACTTTACATCAGAAAATAAACCGAGCTGAATCAGTCATTTTGGTTCAGTTCAGTTGGTTTAATTGGATTACTCCGGTTTTTGTTCAGCCCTAACAACTGGAGTGCCATCTATAAATCAGTAATTAAGGTACAAACTTAATCCAATTCCAACAACAAGTCAGAAACTAAAATGTTGCATGTACTGTATCATGATGATAACAAAAAATGGAAACAAGTGGGTACCTGTTTAGCAAAAATATCCCAAAAAAGTGGACTAACAATAGAAGTCTGCCAGTTGTGCACGTGCAAAATATCTGGTTGCTTTCCAGATTTTATAATGTAATCCAATGCAGCACGTGAGAAATACATAAACCTGTGAGGATCAAAGAACCATCCAGTTAGAAACTATGGAACTGAACAATCAGAACGAAAGAACTTTGTGAGTTCAAAAGCGTCAAGTCTAGTGGTGCGATGGATGTAGCATATTAATTAAATAGTGCAAATCACCATTTGGATATTTTAAACTTAGTAGACATGGTGTTTTTAAGGCTTGTAGGGTTTAAGGGATTTTACCCTATTCTATTAAAAGAATGAAAGAACCAAAAAGCCATACCTAGGCAAGCTGATGAATAGAACTAGTGGTATTAATGTCGTCTTCTGTGAGCATGAAACTTTCAACAACAATCACTAAAAGGGTGTTTTTTCCCCGATTTGGCTGGTGTTGGCCAACCAGCAGGACTCCTTGGGGCATCAATTTTTATGGGTTTCTTGCACCCGACCATCAATTCAATATCATTCAAACATCTCATCTACCATCCATTTTACACTGTTGGAGAAGAGTCAGGGGTCATTTGGCTACAACGAGATTAAACAATACATCTCAAAGAGGCACAATGACCAATTCTCAAATTGGAAGGTCCTCTCTATACAATGAATTGTTGATTCGCCTTCAACAGGAGAACAATATTGATTGGGCACTACCATACCCCTAAGCATGTTCTTATTTCTTCATTAATGTGTTCCACTGATTCAATCTTGTATTGCTAGGAGTTTTCCTCTTCCTGGCAGATTCGCCACCCCAATTCCTCAATGGTAAACGGATTAGGAATAGCTCCACCTACTCCTCCTTCCTTCCACTTCATTGGGACATAAAAGCTCCACAGTTGATTCAACAATGTGATTCAAGCTCAAGAGCTCACACTCAGCCTACTGCTATTCTTATCGCCAGAGCAATAAGAAGTATGAAATGTAGAGTTGGACAGACTCATAAGCCATATGCCTCAAGTTTTGGTGCTATAGCAGGATGTATAGCAAAAAGTACGATGTTATACATCCTGCTGTAAAGGGGTTTTGGGTGGAGGTATAAACTGTGCTGCTTCCCACTAAAGGTTTTTACTGTTGGAGATGCTCTTAGGGTCTGTTTGATAGCGCAGAATGGATTTTGAGGAAAATCTTCCTTTTCCTTGTGAATCCATTCCAAGATATGTTGTTCGATTCGCACATGAAAAATTGTCATTGATCTATTAATTGATGTTTGTATAGCAAATAATTTTCCATGAATTAATTGAATACTTTTGCAACATAAATAAACAAAACAAGTACTCATGAGGTAATTTTTCTACACTTGTATTATGTTTATTTCATCAAATAGTTGATATCATGATGTTCTCATTTATTTTATGCTAAAATCTAGGCATAAAAGTGGTTTTGGCATTGGAGACGCTCTCCGGCACAAACATTTCTATAAAAAAAACAAGTCAATCTCTACATAGATAAACAAGTTCCAATATGCATACAGTGTCACTATTCATGAAATTCATCATGCAATTCATGAAAAAAAGTTTGCATAGACCTACCATGTATAATTATCTAATCATAGCTCTACGCACTCCAAAACATAGTCATGGATCAAAAACATGCATACTGAGGACTTTATAGGGTAATAATATAATTTTACCAAAATTACAAAATAACAATTTTATTAAATAGATCTCTAAACAAGGATCGCAATGGCGAAAATCGTATTAAAATCGGAGTTACGGTTTGCACTTTAGACTTGGTCTTAGCTTTGTCAAAATAAGTCAAAGCTCAGTCAATGGTCAATTCTAGTCAACAGTCAAGATTGACCACGGCCAACTCTAGTCAAGCTTGATTGATGGTGACAGTCAAGAGGGTTTATTTTCCTTGGTTTTCTATTCCTTGGGGAGTGGAGGGAAAAAATAGTCTAAAGTGAGCTATTCCTTAGAGAGAAAATTAGCCATGGAAAATATTGGGCTATCAAACGGCCTTAACATGCATTCAAGACGGCACCGATTCCTTTCCATGGAAAATGTGTGTATTAAACAGACCCTTAGAGATTAGCTTAAATGAAGGTCTTCAATTGCACTTGAGTACAACCTAGAGGTTGATCCCCAAACCCTAGACAAGCACCTTAGGAAAAACCAACGAGAAAACATTCTCAATGATATTCATCAATATTCAACGAGCAAATTTTATAAGAGATTATGAGAGCTTTTATAGGTTCAGTACAACAAAATGACAAGTGCTAAAATACCCTTAGCCTCTTACAACCACGAGAAAAGGACCTAAGAGCAAGAAAGTAAAAGCTAAACGAGTCAAACAAGAGGACAGAAATCAGAAAAAAAATAAAAACAAGTTGATCGAGAATCTTTAGATCAATCTTAGACTCTCAAGAAAGTTCTGTTTTAGATTTATGTAGGAATTATTGATTTTGTTAATAGCCCACACATTTTGTGCATGAGAATGTGCTATATCACAATATATCCCTAAACTTGCCAATTGCCACCATATATCGTTTTTATGTCCAAATGTCTCACATTCCTTATATCTGGTATCCTAAATCCATTTCCAACTTCATACTTCGGAAATAATAAAATTTGATCATTTCCTGGTTCCTCAGATCCAATCACTTCATCACAGGACAATTTAACCGCAGAACAGATTATAGTTTAAAAATAATGAATCATTCTATAACTGGGGGGTGCATATATTTGCAAAATCATTTAATTGAACAAATTATCTATCATCATTGTGCAATGCTTATTGATTTCTGGAAGACCATCATTGTGAACTACCTCATTGTTGATACACCTATTATAAAATATCTAGAAGCGAAAAAAATATTGCAACATATAAATACTGACCGCTCAACGTCATCTGAGTAACCATATATCATGTCACGGTTGAAAAATACCGAATAGTATATAGGTTCAATAAATGTAACACCAATGCCAGAGACAACCCTGAAAAAAAAAAAGGTGGGATTAGACGGCTATTACATTGGTATAGAAATAAGGATAAACTTAATTGAAAATTCACTTTAATTTATTTATCGATCCACTTAAATTTGAAGAAAGGTCAATTAAATTTTGAACAAGAATCCAAAGTAGTCAGACCTGGATCGAAGTATCACCTTCTAATCCAGTAAACATACTTTCCTATTAATCCAAGAATCGCAATTCATATTGCAGAAGAAGAAAAATGATGCTCACCCTGTCCAAATTCTGTTTGCATGCCAGCGACCACTGAAATAAGAGTCAAACTCTGCCTCGACATCTCGTAGCTCCTCAACTTTTTCTATTTGCAAACCAGCATATCTGTTTTAGAGAGAATTTGAGTAAGCTCCTAGCAAAGAGATACAGTATTTGACTTTCTTCCATTTTAAGCATGAACAGATACGCGAGTGTATTTTGGCATTCGCAACTTTAACATCGAAATGGGTAAGGGTATATGACCATCACATCTTTCTTCTTTTACATTAAATTGAAAATAAAATATAAAATTTAATTAAGTAAACTAAAAAAACGAGGCACTAATTCATACTTGGGTAAAATAACCTCCACAAGGTTTCCCTTCTCCTGTAGGGCTTGTGATAAGCCTGTCACAAACGATGCCAAAGATCCAACTGACGCTACTGGTTCCATTTCCGTACATATATGGACAATGTGAAATGTTTGTCTGTGCAAAAATAGGAAAACTGAGCATTGCAACAAGATAAGTTCAAAATAGTTGGATAGCTACAGAACTTTCATCTTAAAAGTTCAACATTCAGTAAATTTTTATTCACAGCCCTTTTTCAACAGTTTTCTATAATTGCTACTTTCTTTTCAGAGTGCTCAGGTAGACAAACAGTTATAACTGAGCCCTTCAATTCTGGCCATTTTTCTTTTGCACTCTAAATTTGCTTGGGAACGTACAACATGATAAGCATTGTCAAAGGTTCCCTGGTTAAATAAAGGGCAAAAGCACATTAAATTGTTCATAAATACTGCATCTTTGATATGTAGCCAAAGGCATAAGCCAAGATTGACAAGCATATACTAAGACAATTAAGAGAAAGTTTCAGTTTAGTCATAGTTCACAAAGTGATTGAAGCAACTCTCACTCTTGTTTTGGAATAAAAATAAATAAATAAACAAAATCACAAAGAATCCTAACCAAATACGAATATCAATTTCTTGGAACACATCAAAAACCCGGTTACAAACTAGGTCTACAACAAAAGCCTTCATACTCTTGAAATGGTTTGGACGATACTGGGAATACGGCTCTTTATGATTACGGGCATTATTACAAAAACTTGCAGAGTTAGGAAAAGGGGGAAAAAAAAAAAAAAAAAATCAGCCAACTGAAATTAAATGAATTCAAACCATAAAAGAAATTTTGGATTTTTTCTTAACAAATTTGGTGGTATCCTGAAACCATTAGCAGTGGATCCTGACTAGCTGCATTGCTTTAGACTAAGCCATCCATTTCCTAATTGCTCATACAATTATAGAGGAGATGTCAAAAAGGGAAGAGAAATATGTCAAATATCAAAAAACATTGAATTAAGAATTTTGTGTCCAATAAAAGATCATAGGCTCAATCTAACCGCTTTCTTTTGCCTGCGAAGTGGCGAAAGTCTGCCAGAAGCTCTGCGTCTCTTTTATGCCGAACGTCAGAGAAAAAATCACATATACTATCTTTGTTGTTCACAACTAACTTTCTGAGATCAGATGCTTCCTCACTAGCAACCATAGATCTAAGGACCATTGAATCTATCCGAAGCAGCAATTCGCAACGTATTGATGACTTATCTGATTGAGACGTTTGACCTGAAAAATATTTTTATAGGTAACATGAAAGCTTAATCATCTTTGACAGAGATTGTACTTCCAAAATAACTGCGAAATTGTTACTGCACAAGTAATTTTTAAAATGACAGTGAAGACTTTCCGTTGGAATTAGAAGGCACATAAACACTGAGAAAACAACCCATTAACTAGCCATTAAACAACAGTAGAAGGCCAATTACACATTTCTATACTTAAAATGCATCTGCATTAGCGTACTGATCCATATACCAATCTTCTAGATGAATAGTTCATAACACCTCTAATAACCAGGTCATTAAGACACCCTCTCGTATACATCTAAATGTCTCAATGCTTGTCATTCTTGGTACAGTAAGCCCAACGTCTGTCTTTAGCTGTATCCATTTGCACACATATAAAGGCTTTAAGATGTGACAAGAACACGGTTCCCACAACTAAATCCTAGTCCTACTGACAGGAGAAACCATGTTGGCTGTGATCGTAAGAGTCACTCAGAACCAATCCAATAATAGAATCATTACCATGCCTCACACTCGCACAAAGAGTGAAAAGAACGAACATACACACAGCAGCATCCAGAACGCATGACACGCAACCTTGTCTCAATTATCCAGTACCAAGATCCCAAAAACTATTGCACTAATAATTAATTTCACATAATTTGTAAAATAAGTGCTAGACTAAGAGATAAACCAAGATACTCAATATTATGGCATTAGATTAGTAGTAATAATATTAAGAATAATTGGGCCAGGTACAGATATTGCACTAATATTGTTTGAAAGGCATTTTGGTAATCACCGAGAGCCTTTTGAAAGTCGACTCACGTTGGTTGTTAGTCCTAAGAGAGACTGCAATAGTGATTAATGTTGGGGGTTACCTCTAATTAGCTATTTTTTATAAGGGACAAATCGCAAATAACCTTTTTTTTATTAACATGTAATTTTACATTTGAAATTAATTTTTGCCCCTTAACTTTATGTATTAATTTGATTTTTCCCTCATATATTTATCTTTTGTCTTCTACAAAGTAGTTTATTGGATCCATTTTCTTCGCTCATAGATTAGATGGAGTTTTATTTAGCAACTGGTGTTTTGTTTAGTTATTTATGTATCGTTCAAATTTTAAAAAAATTTATGTTAGTGTAATTAATTATTATATTATCATTAGTTGTGATTAATCACTCTGCTCACCTTCAACAAAAGTCATGGCTCCATCACTAGGCCTATTTAGTAAGAGCTTAAAATAGTAGTTAGGGCATTATTAGCCAATTAGGTTAGATCAATTAATTTGCTAAATAAGTTAAAGTTAGGACAATTATAATAAGGCAAGGGTTGTTCATTGTTATTTGGTCGATTATTAAAAGAATATTTGATTATTGCTTCAGCTTTTATTACTGTAATTTCGGTTATTGCTCGTTATTTCGAGTGTTACTACGTTTAATCGAACTTTACTGTTTCGTTTATTCCTTTAGTTCTAACAATTGATATCAGAGTTGAAACGGTTCTAGTTATTTGGTTCGATTTGAAGAAAATTTGTTTGAGAAGAAGAACTTGAGAGATGACAGAAGATTAGAAAAACTGGATAGAGACAAAGGTAGAAATAACCGTAGAAAAGACAGAAAAGGCAATGGAAGAGAAGATGCAGAGGATGAAACTAATGATTACAGAAGCTATTAAGGCTGGCATAAAAGAGGCCATAGGAAATACAGCACCACTGCCATCGGCAGCGCCATATGGACCCTGCCAGAGCATCGACGACGGCGCTGCACAGGTGATCGCCTCCTCCTCGGTCGATCGCCCCAACTTATTTCTCCTCCCTCCTCATTCTTCCTCAGTTGATCAACATTAACTAGTCATGGTCAATCGATAGCATGCCCCACCCTCTACCATAATCGATCGATCCCTCATCCATCCATCGACCGTCCTCTTCACCCCGCAAGCGATCGTCTTCCCCTGCATCGGTCGATCGCACCCACACTCTCCCCTCCACTCGATCAACTACCAGTCACTCCTTCCTCTTCCACGATCGATCGACTCCCAGCAGCTCTACCATCCTCAGTCGATCGACCCCCCAAATCCCCTCGACTTCCATTGCAGCCCGACAACCCCTCCTTTCCTCCGGCGTCCCCTCCGCCAACCCCACACCCCTTTCCGCCCCTCGTCCTCCATCGAAACCCCCTTCCTGACTCAGACCGTCGCAACCCCCTCCCCATCGCGGCCGCAACCCTCGGAACCCATCCCCTTTGTCTCAGTTGAGTTGATGAAGAAAATAAAAAAATTTCAATGAGTCCCTGCTCCAAATTTTCATTTCAGTCTCTACCTGTTTTCTTACTTAAATCCATGGTCCCATAAGGCTACTTACACCCTAATAATCAGTTCGTACCACCGCACATATTAATTATTTTGCTCATGACGTTATTCGCAGCCACACAACAAACTATGTATCACCACAAGCTATTTGTTCTAGCATTTTTTTATGATCAGGTTGTTTACCATGACCAGACAGCACACATACCACCGCACGACAACTTTTCAGACTCCATTTGGGTCAATTTTATGGCAAACTTTGGGGATAAGTTTGCGCACAACATTCAAATCAAGCAATGAATCTAGTGCGAGTTCATGATTCTTATTGGAATTTATTTATGGTGCCAAGTTTTTAATTTGATTTTTTGGGTATAAGCAACTATAAAGGAAAAGTTTGAGGTCGACTACTTATCCTCGTGCACTTCTCTTGTTCCTTCACTGGTTGCTTGTGCTCGTTTGGTTTCTTCAACTCCAAGCTCGAGGACAAGTTTCTTCAACCCGGAGAGTATGATGTAAACCGTATTAGCAATATTATGGTATTAGATTAGTAACATTAAAATTAAGAATAATTTAGCCTATTTAGTAAGAGCCTCAAATAATAATTAGGGCATTATTAGCCAATTAGGGTTAGGTCAATTAACTGAATTTTTGATTTCTTAGTTATTCCTTCAGTCTCTGTACTAACCCGATCCACATGGTACAATACTATTCGCTTTGGGCCCAAGGCATGCACGGCTTTATACCAAGGGGATCCAACTTCGCACACGTATAACTCATCTCCTTCCCTCACCAGGCGATGTGACACACTTTCGGCTGAGTCCGGCTCTGATACCATTCTGTAATGACCCGATTCACATGGTACAATATTGTCCATTTTTGACTCAAGACCCACACAGCTTTAAAACGCCTTGTATCATGGGAATCCACACATATAGAGCACATCACCTTCCTTCACCAAAGCGATGTGGGACTATAACTCCCCCTTGGTAGCCTGTAATCCCACACAAGGTAGCTTCTCAGCCTCGCCCACACAATGAGCCGCCAGTCTCGGAGTCTACCCATGCAAGATAACATGTCAGCCTCTGAGCCCGCCCACACAAGGGTGTTACAACCTTTATTATTGTTATTTCGATTATTGTTCGTTATTTCGAATTCGTTTGGTCCTTTAGTTCTATCAAAATAGATTTAGTGCCTTACCTTTTCGGACACTATTTTGTTTTATGCCTTCTAACTGTTCGATCCGATGGGACAGCAATTGTTTCTCCTGTTGAGTTTTCTTCAGCTCCTCTATGGCCATAAGACGCTGTTTGTTCAAGTACAAAATATCTGCACATTGAAAAATAAAATGCATGAGGAACTGAGATAAAACTTTGTACCTGCCAAAATACATAAAACAGAGAAAACAACCACTACGTAATTGATCAAAGATAAAGTATAAGAACTAACTCTGCTGGGCCTCTTTGAAAAGTTTCCAGATGTCACTATGGTTCATGTCTAGGCCTTTATTGGACGCTTGTAATGACTCCTGATAAGCTCCAGATGTTACATATATGCATACAAACACAAAATGAGGCTGGGAGAGAGAGATTGCGAGCAAAGGGGCAAGAATTACAGACCTCAAGTATCTCTGCATTATTATGGTCTTCCAACCTGGAAATCACATGAAGAGAAATTGTTATTGTTATTAAGAACAATAAACAATCACATAATTGAGACAGCTCCTGAATTTCCATTGACCTTCTCATTTTATTCTGAAGATGAAGTCAAGGCTACTCAAAAGAATAAAGTTACCCATAAAGTATAAGATCTACTGGAAAGATTATAAAGCTGCTCAAGGCTCCTCTAAAAGCACATAGAATTAAAATAGCTACAACGATTAGATTTTAAAATTGAACATTTTGAGCATCTACAGTAAGCAAATGGAAAAAATGGGGGGTTAACCTCCTTGTTCTGGCCATATGGAGGTGGATTTCCACCTTTCCTACATGTAATCTCTATTGTGGTTAATGTGCCCAAATTGGCTTTGACCCACTTGTCTCTTTTCTTCTGTTAATTGTGGTGGAGGCTTTGAGTAGACTGCTCATCATGGCTCGAGAAGTGGATTGCCATAACATATTTGTCATTGGAGAAGGAGCTCCGGACATATCTCGTCGTCAATATGTGGAAGATGCCATAATTTCCTTGATAAACGAGTAAACAAGTACACATGTAGCTATCTCAAGCATATATTGAGTCTCTTTTGGAAGCCTTGGATCTTAAGATAACTTCACTAAAAGTATCATAAATGGGGTGGCTAACAGTGTTTTTACAGTAAAATGGTGTTTTCATAGTAAAGCGATGTCTATTTATAGGTTGTGAGGTCCAATCCCTTCCTTGTCGGAACCTTGGACTTCCACTGGGGGCAGCCGCAACAAAAGAGTTGTAGGACCAGGTTGTGGAAAGTCTAGGGCAATAGTTAGCTTCGAATTGTAGATTGTTTTCCAAAGAGGGAATACTCACTTTGACTATGGCCAAAATCCTTCTTCATCATATGCCTTTATTACGATTGCCCATGTATTGCCATTGGAACAAGTTGTTTGTGACTTTTATGCGGGGAGGGGGGAATGGTGGTAAGAAGTTTCATCCCTTGAAGTGAAAGTTGTTGGCTCTTCCTAAAGAAGTGGAAGGAATGAAAACTATAAGTTTATAACTATCAAGAAGATGAATATTATGCTCTTCTGGAAGTGACTTAGGATATATAATAAATAACTGGATAGTCTACGGAGGAGACTCATTAAAGCCAAGTACGGTGGGGGTGGGAATAGGTTGTTCTCTCTTCATCCTCATTGGCCTTATGGTACTAGCTTGTGGAGAAACATTCTAATGTGATGCCTAATTTCCTTCACAGGTTGGAATATATACTTGAAAATGGGACAAAAATATTGTTTGGCATGATTAGTGGTGTTGTTCAATTGCCCTCAAAAATGTATTTCCTAAATTACTCCTTGTTTACTTGACTGATGTTGTTAATGTATAAAGCTTTTACAAGAGGGATGCTAATGGTCGTGAGTGGAATCTCCACCTTTAGAAGAGCTTTTCACTAAAGGAGGACAAAGAGTTTTGAAACTTGATGGAGTCCCTTGCACTGATGATGTAGTCTAGTGGTGAGGATGAGTGAAAATCAGTTTGGTCAAAGAGTTGGTCTTTTCTGCTTTCCCATTTTTACAGCCAATAGGTGGATGAAAGCCCCCTGAAGCGAACACTAACTTCCCCATTTTTTAAGAGATATTGTTGAATGGTAAGCTACAAGGAATGTCTCGGCCAATAGGGGTGTGGATATTGAGACAAATCGTCCAATATGTGCCGGAGAGGTGGAGACTCGAGATCATCTTCTCATATATCATGTTTTTTCAAAGAAATGTGGTTCATTTCATTCGAGCTCATGGGGTTGACTAGGTGATGTTGTAGTCCATTGTGGATTTGCTTCTTGGTTGTAAGTGTCAATGCTACAATAAACATAGAAGTGGTGTTGTATTAGCCTCATATTCCATGTGTGATAGTGTGGGTCATTTGGCAAGATATGAACGAAAGGGTGTTTGAGTTATCTTCCTCGTTGGGACAATAATGTCATTGATGTTATTGGTTTTGATTGGTACATGTATGCATCACATTTTTTTAGGGTGTGCCTCTTTCAAGATTCCAATGTAAATTGAAAGCATTGTATGAGAATACAATAACTTCCTATTGTTGTATCCATGGTGTGTGTGTGGGAGGAGGAGGGGATCGGCCTTTGAATTTTTGTTCATGTTGTGTGAATAAAATTTGAATATCCTCTCATAAAAAATATTAAAAAGTAACAACCAAAATAAAAAAGAGCTTATGTGCTAATGTGAATCAACAGTTTTTAATAATCGCACAGCTCCATGTACTGAGTTTACCTGTCTATGAAGATTCCTTGGGTCATTCATCAGGAACCTACACCACTTCTGGCATCGTTCTGTGAGATTTTCCTATGATGACATGCATAACTAAGGAATCAGTTAATATACATGACTTGCATGTGGAAATTCCTTGAGTCCTACTATGAAGAGCCTTTATGTTTTTCGTCTCCTCCCTTTGACATCTCCTATATGATGTTAGAGTACGATTTTGAATCCAAGATGAGGCTAGAAACAATCTAATACTAGTCTGAACCTTAGATTGATAAGGGGAAAAGTGAAGAAAATATGGTCAAGTTCAATGAGCAAAACAAGATGGAAAGGCGCCTAGAAAACTTCAAGAGGACCAGACTAGAGTATGGGCTGATTACAGGGCTTTGGAAGGCTGAAACATGGACTGCAGGTTCTGGACAGTATGTATCATTTGTTAGAAAGTCAAAAAGTGCATTGTCTTGATTGGCAGGTACATTCGAGGACTACTGTAACAGTGTTTCTCGGATTATTTGGGCAGTTATAGAGTAGCTTTTGGGTTTTTATGTGGAATGTTTTAGCATTCAACATTTATTTCACTTATGTGAGTTAGTTATGAGCTATGTACGGACACATCATTAAAAAATAAATAAATAATAAATTAATCAAAAAAAATTGTGTTGGACACTTATTGGACAATCTGACAACATTGTAACTGTCTAGGGATAGCAACGGGGCGGATTTGTACCCGCCCCGCCAAGAATCACGGATCCTTGAATCCCCCCGAGTAACAGTTTATCATTATTTTTACAACCCATCTCTGCTCCCCACGGATTGGCGGATATCCGCCCCCATTTAACCGCATTCGATGCATCTTTTGTAAATAAAGGGTCTGGTAAAGGGTATTTTAGGAAAATAAGGACTTGATTGATCTCGAAGGACGGTGCAATGGCATCTGAGCCGTCGATTTGGCTTCCACTGGGACTGTTTTTGGGGTTCTTTGTGTTGGGAGATGAAATGACTTTGTTTCAGTTCAAGAAAAATAAAATCAATATCAACCAAAGATCAATCAAAGTTTTTTTTTGGGTTTTTTTTTTTGGTTCTTCATTTTATTCATCTATATCACTACATGTATGTGATGAGGTGAGATCTTCCTCGATAGACCGAGCGATAGCAGAGGCTTCGTTGATAGGCAGAGCATCGTATCGCTTAGAGAGGAGAGTTAGGGTGGAGAGGGTTTGGATGATCCGAGTGATCACTATCTCGGGTGCGTTGTGTTGCTGGCAGATGCTCAGGGAAACGGTGTTCATCTTCTTCTTTAGTAGAATTTTTTGTTGATTCATTTGAGAGGTTTTGGTTTGAGTTTAGGGTCTCTATGTTATGTTTTATGTCCTTTGTTGATAATAGAAATAAAGCAAGGGCGAGAGATTAGGGGGAGCAGGTGTTTGAAGAAAATGTTGGAACAAAGTGAGAATATCTCCTTTGGAGATATGGGTCTCTCAATCCACAGAGAATCAAAGAGAATGGTGCGGTGGAGACGGTGGTGGTGTTCGTCTTCAGATCCAATGTTTTGTGCAGATGTTTGTGGAGGTCAGAGGTGGATAATGGGCTTTGTGATGGTGGTGGTTGAGTGAAGGCAAGAACAGAAATAAAAGAGCAGGAAGAGAAGGAGAAGTGTGCAGCGTTGTGAAAGGATAGGAATTTAGGGTGTTAAGTCTTAAGGGTATTTTAATAATAATCATCTACAAACGGATATCCGCGGGGCGGATACATACAGCCATATCTGTATCTGCCCCCGAATCTGTGACGAATAAAATTTGGATCCCCGAATTCGCCCTGAAATCCGTGAAGCAAATCCAAATCCCCCAATTCAGAGCGAGCACACAAGATATCCGTGAAAATCCGCCCCGTTGCCAACCCTATAATGGACACACCATGCTTATTTGCAATTTTTTCACCTATTTTGAGGTTTCCAATTCTTTATGAATAAATGCTATCAGTATATTGTGGCAAATAACACGTGTAACAATACTGTGGCAAGTAACACGTGTAACAATATTGATCTCCAAGTAATAAAAATTGACTAATAATACAATTTTGTATAGCAAAAAGAAATAACAATAATACTGCTATTTTTAGCCGTGTCACGGTACAGAAAGCATTTTAGGAATGTTGGAGTTAGGGGTTTTATAAGCTGGGCGGTAGTGTCATAGTTTTTTTTTTATTTATCAAAAAACAAGTATTGCATTAAGAATGGGCCAAAGGCCGAAAGGATCAGTGCCAAGCACTAGTCAATACAAAATCTAGAGTGCTCATGGACTGTGCAGTTAAAACAACATTATAACGCTGATATAACTCATAACGTGGGTGAGCCGTTACATTATGAGATTATCACGTTTTTGTATCATGACTCCAAAATAACGCCATTATATGTTCGTTATTGAGATAACTTTTTTTCAATAACACTATTTTACCTTTTTATTCTAATATATAAAAAAATCACCCAGTTGGCATTTCACTCGATCGAAGAAGAAAGACCAGACCTTGCCAGTTGATAGAGAACGAGAGAATAAGAAGACGAAAAGTCGATCACACTCTCTATTGCAATCTCACTCTCATACGAAGGGAAAGTGTTTTTTTATTAATGTTTTGATGTTTTTGAATTTAATGTTATAAATATTATTTACTTTTTTCTCTATATTACATCAATACTTTGTGGTGGTATTAAAAATATATTTAACAAAATATTCCATTATATACCATTATATCACGGTATATCCATTATAACCTATAACGCTCCTGGACCGTTATGGGTTCGTTATTCGTTTTAACTGCATAGCTCATGGACTTAGGGATGGTATATGGTTGATTTGTATGTATCAAATTTGTTAATATGGGCACGTCTGGAACTTGTGGGTGGACATTTATTGATACTTCATTTCATGTGGAGTTAAAGAAGTGTGAGACTAAGGGGGTGTTTGTTTTACACTCTTAACTAAACATTATTTCTGAATTTTCAAAAATATAGTTGTTAACATCTGATTGTTATGTTTGGTTGAATGTATGCCTCAGACATTGGGTCTGATTTTCATCAAACATAACCAAACCTCTTAATTGCCCCTAACTCTATTACTTTATAAGTTAGAGTTAGAAGCTCTAACTAGAGCTTAAAAAAAACACTTTCCAACATCTCTAATTAGAGGTTACCTCTTAATAAGAGGTTATACCTCTAACTCAAACTAACACCCCATAAGCGTCAAAAAATCTTGTAAGGTGTTTCCATCATAAGAGAGCCAAGCTAAGAACTAGGGGCTTGAAGTTTGAAGAAGAAATTGGAGATTACTTTTAGAAGGCTCAAAAAGGTTGAGGAGTTGTCATTCTCCATTCCGAAGACTATAGGAATGTCAGCAAATTAGAAGAAGGTTCACGGGTTAGATCCAAAAAAAAAAAAAAAAAAAAAAGTACAAACATGCCCGTGTCATCGTAGAATTGACACTGTGCAGGTTTACCTCATATGGTATTTTTATCACATAAAAAAAGTACCCTAACATAGATTTTGCATCTTGGAACCAAACCTGTATTGGGGCAGCTTTGTGATAATAGAACCAACCAGCAAAATGCATTAATGCTACAAAAACCAATGAACCAATTGCAGTACAATAAAGTTGTACTGTAATTCACTAGTTATTCGAGATGTTTGCCAAATCTGAAAATAAAAACCAGTCTCGTCTCTTTTTGCAATTTAATGGAATTATTTATGTGCGAAAAAAGCTTCTATGTTGGATTTGAAATTCATAAGGTGTCAACTTCGGTGTAATATGACCCCATCAATATTTTTCAATTGCATTGGTTGGTATTCGATGTGGACACCAAGATCCGAAAATTTTCCAGACCAGCTCTAGTTGTACCATGACAAGGTCCAAATGAAACAATAAATAAATTAAATGCAGTTCCTGTTAAATGTTTTAGCATTTACAATAAATGTATTTACAATAAATGTATAGTTATAATTCCAACTGTTAGGTCACTACAACTACATATCATTCTTGCCCTTAGAATGCTCTGATACAAAATATAAATGGTTCCATACCATTTCAGTAAACCATTGATTCTGGTTACGGTAAGATTCTTCTCATGAGTATAGCTTTGCCAAAGAGACGACACAATATAAGGGGGGTGTGTGAGTCAATGTTCTTAAGGCACAACTGCCCTGAACTATGTAAAGTCCTTCCAACACCATCTTCAGTGCACAAGCCCCTTTTTTTTTCTTTGGTTTTTTTTTTTTTTTTTTAATTAAATTTGGATAACACATATCTCTAAATTTCGCCTATATTCGAACTTCCCCAAAGAATTCAATATTTCTTTTCTGAAAATCAAAAGCAATTAATTGTTCACCATTCTCTACGGCCACAAAAACAACGTGAGGTGTATCAATTACTCGTTTATTGTCTAAATTCTTGAATTAGAGATAGAGGTGCAGTTTAAACGAACTGACTGAAAATGGAGAAAGTTGGAGTATGTTACCTAGAGCAGCTGCAAAGTGAAAGGGCTCTAAATTGTTGCTGCTGGTGTTGTTTTTTCGTGATTTTCGGTTGGAAGAAACGTGGATTACATGAAACTGTTGCAGCAACGTTCACAAATGCCTCCATTATTTTAGTTGGGAATTGGGATACTATCCTTCCAGCTTCAGCAAGCAACTGAGAATAAATGATGAGAGAAAGAGAGAGGATCAACGAACGGACAGGTGATTTGGGTTCGACTCCGGGCTACCCCGCGGGGAGTGTAAAAAAAAGACCCTTGATATTCTCACCCCCATAATTTATCTAATCCCCATAATCTATCTCCGTGCCATATGTTGTTTGTGAGTCAATTGTTCAACTCTCCTAAACAACTCCATGTTCAAAACAATTTCCAATAAAAATGTTTAAAGATAGGTGAGGCTAAGTAGAGTCTGAAATAATTCATCTCTAGGAAATGTTGTCTCGCAAGTCTTGAGATCTAAACTTTGATCTAAGAAAATACTTTTGCCAAGTAGATTCAAGATTTGATACATAACTCAAGCGAGTTAAGCTATGATTTGTATAACTTAAAGTTTATTAGATAAGATATCAAAAGCAATAAAATAAGCAAACATGCATAAGTAATGTAAAGATAGGGCATACAAATATATAAAAAGATTCATCTGAGTGGGGTTTGATTTGCCCAGACCATTTACTTCCTTAGTGAAAGGATTCGCAAGTCGCAAGCTTCTAATACTTATTTAAAAGAAAATTACTCTCAATCAACATTCCACAACTTTCAAATCCTCACGCTTTCACAAGACTTATCGACACGAACCCACATGACTTATCGACGCAAATCAAGTACTCCGCTTCTACGAATACATTGATGATCACCAGTGGGATGTAACCACAACCAAGTCTTACTGGCTTGTGCTCTGATTCGGAGATACCACAGGTCTTATGATCGTGCTTTACAAGAATTACTGATTTGCCAAAGATTACACCATCAGGAAATGCAACACTACAAAGTCTTACCACCTGCTTGGGATCACCTGACACTTATACGAAGCCACTCCACGGATTTAATAACCCACACGGGATAAGTTGAGTTTAGCAAACTAACACCCAATAGGGTTTCTATGGTAATATCTCTCAAATAAACGGATTAAAGAAAGGTTTGAGCTCGGAATATTCACTTATTTATAACCTTAGAAGCGAGATCTTTCATTTTTACAATATAAATGTTTGGGGTCATAATGAAAATGTTTATCTTTAGGGCCTTTAGATCTCACACAAACAAGTTGTTTAGTCTAGGTTAAGCTAACAACTCAAGCCTAGATCCCTTTTTCTTGTTAGATCTGTTGCTCTTGAATAGCTCCCACAAGCTTCTCTTGATATCTCAAAATTGATGAGAGTAATTGAGAATACAACTATGTATAGACCGATCTTTGAGAGGTGAAATTGGCTTTGTTGAGGTCATCATCTGGTTCAGAATGACTCAATTCAAAATGTCTATTTGTTTTATCAAAAGGTCAAAATGGTCATTTAATGAAGTCGACTTTGCTATGCCCCGAATGGTGCAAGGATTGGAAAGCGTGGCATAACAAAATGCATGTTAAATGCACTTATAATGGTGTTTAATTGTCAGAAATTGAATTTTCGAAAGATTGGTTAACTGCATGTCTCCTGAGGGAATACCATCTCAATGAGATAAATACACATTCTTAGAGGAAATGATATCTCAAATTCAAAAAATTTAATTTTGTTCTCCACATAATTTGCCTCCAAATAGCTTTTGGCTATTCATTTGAATTTTGGTCGTCCATAAGTTATTTTGTTAATCTTATTTACTTCATAACTTGGTCCACCTTCTTGGACATCAAATGTAACGACCAGATCCACAAAGTATGATATTGTTTGTTTTGGACCTTACCACTCTCACGGTTTTAAAATAAGTCATACTAGCAACGAAATACAAGCTCGCACTTATATAGTTCATCATATTCCCTTTTTCCAGGCGATATATAATACCCAGGTAACCTATCAACCTTACTACCCACCCAATCAAGGTATTACATCAACCATCTTGGACTTACATTTTGAGGCTTTGACGATGCTCGACTAATTTTCATATCTTTGACTTCAGTCTCTTAAATTGGCTTTGTCTTTAGTTGACTTTGACTAGCACATAACTTGATTTGATTTTCTTGCATTGATGTTTTTGGTTGAGCCTTTGAATAATCTAATTTCATTGATCACTCTCAATCGAATACGCAAGACTTTATAATTCGGTGTACATTTTTATAATATTGCTTCACTCAACCTATATTAATTTTACAAATTTAATCAATACATGTTTTTGCTTTAACTCACAAATAAAAATTTCAGTGTTATCTATTTCAAAATGTTTCATGTACATTCCTTTGCATGTGCATATTAATTTAAGTTGTTTTTTTTATGATTTAAGCGCCTCTCTCTAGATAAATATGACCGGCCGAGAATCTGACTGTGTTGAATTATTTGCCGCATAGTCCTTTTTATTTTGGATAATCCATTTGGTGTGTGATCCGGGGACGTTCTTCCGTGCTTCCAAACATGCTGAACTCCAAAAATCTTGTACAATTAAAGGGGGATCGATTCTATGTAGGTTTGAATACATGACCATTTCAAGCTATTTGGGAGGTATTGGTAATTGGGTGGTTCATGAGCCTTTGTTAGATAAATACAGTCTACAGAGATGCTTACAAGTTTTATAAAATTTGTTCATTGGAACATTTTAAATTTCCGTGGAAAATGTGGTAGATAATGTAGATTGTGGGTATGCTTATCTTGTATTAAATTAAAATATTTGTTCAAAAATACAATATAATGCACATAAAAACTAAAATAATGTTAAAAGATAACTAGTTCATTAATATTGAGCTTCTTGTAGCTATATCTTTCTATCCAATATATACAAAAGATGTATGATGTCATGTCAATTAGTCAGTCTAACTACATCAGATTCGTACAAACATTATCAAAATTTGTTCAAATACCACAAAATATACAAAAAAAAAAAAAAAAACTATGGGGCATCCCTTCAAGTTCACTTCAAGAATAAACCCTGGATTTTGCAGCCTATGGCATCAAATTATCTAACAATTGATGATTTTGGATGAATGGTGTTGACCATGCAATCGCCAAATCCTCACATCTCTGATTCGTCCAAGGTTGATTGGAGGCATTGGAGGAAAAAACTTGAATTGCAGTGTGACGTAATGGTCCTGGACTTGGCCAATATAGTGCACCTGAATGGCCTCCCCAGGGGTTGGTGCTCAACTGAATAGAAGTAAAGTGTAGCAATTGCGTTTAATGTATACCATAAATATATTTTCGTATTTTTCAGCTACAAGTTCCAAACATTTCAACATTTACATCCAATATCGTTTATAAGTAGGTGACCTATGAAAATTTATTATAGTATGCGTGCAGCTTGTCATTATTTTTTAGATTCCACATTCCAACCTTGTAATATTTAGTATCATCAAGTACAACGATGAGGTCGTTTTGAATCTAATTCCATTCATCCTCACTCAATCTCTTGAGCTTTGCAATGCATTTAAAACCACAATTACCATCTGATTTCACTTCACCGACGTCTCTGGTGAAGGGAATAAGCCAAGTTGGAAGTAGACTTTGAAAATGAAGCTTTGGAGGTTTGGCAGATCTCTGAGGCTTCTTCTGTGTTTTTTGAACTTGTGGAGCAGTGTTGTGTGCCACACTCTGTTGCGTTGGTAACTCATCCTTGAATTTGACATGCTCATACCCCCAAAGTTTTTTCTTAATCAACACCACATGTTTAAGCTCGTCTCGTATCACGTTTATTGTGTTCCCTTACATGAATCACTTGCAATAGGTTTAGAAATGCATGTATCTTTAGGGGAGCCAATGCCGTAAGCTTTATCTTCAACATCAACTTCACATCAAGCCTTGTGCCTTTCCCACATCTCTGTAATGAATCTCATCTTAGGTTGATAATCAAAATTGGTTGTTGCATACTTCGGAACTAGGTTGAATGATAGTTGCTTCCAATAATTGTCAATTATTGACAATGGAATGTGCTTGTTGACTTTATCGTATGCCATCATCTCATAGGTGCAAAGAAGACCAAGTGTTCGTCAGAGCGCACATCCACATTTTTTAAGCATCCACTACAACATACTCTCCCTTCATCAAATCTTCGCCCATCATTTCTAATGCTTTCTGAGACGCAATTGTTCAAAATTTTGGAACAACACGTTGTCGAACTCATGTTTTACTTTCAGCATGTTGTCATGGAATGTCGTTTTGATCTCGTTCACCTGAATATCTATCATAACATGCATGCACTCCCACACAATAAGATGAATCTTTCATTTGTTTCTTCAAAATAGCGTGTGCCTCATCGACTATGTTAGTAGTCCTCATTCTGAAAGGTTTAATATTCTTGACATATGATCTTGCATAATACCCAATTAATGGCAAACAATTATGCACTATATAGTCGAGACACTCTGTTTCATTTGATGTTTCACACACCAAGATTTGTAGGACCTTATCCTCTGCTACAGAGTCAATCAAAGAAGACCATTAATTGATAACACCTCCCAGTCCAGACCAATCTCGTAGCTTGTGTGTGTCGTACAACTTCTTCAATGCCCATATGTAGTTTTCTTCCCTTTTATAGTCCATTAAACAACATCCGATATTGAAGATTTCATGCATCGAGATCACCCTAACTATCTCAAACAGCGACATGCAAAATATATTCGTCTTATAGGTACAATAAAAAATAACTACTGAAGGAAAACACTTGACCAACCTAACAAAGTCTAAGAGAGCCAAAACATGGTTGAGAGTTGGTCCATCATTCAATTGGTAGTCATAGATATTTTGTTCTTTCAAACAGTGAAGGATCTACCTCACATCTCTAACAACTTCAACTGCATAATGGCATTGTACGTCTTCAAAGTGGATTGATTACTTCAGTAACGCTCACTAATTGTATTTTGAATGTTACATGGAGCCACCATCAATGTGTACACGTTCTTCATTAGGGTCATCTCGTCATCATTCAAGTATCGGAAAATGTATGCCCGACAAGGTCGACAAAATTGACAAAGGGTTCAAAATTGAAGTAGATGGGATCTAACAATAACAAATTTCAAAGAAAAACCAATACCTAATCTGTCATGAAGGTGTCGCATGGGACCTTGAAAATCTCACCATCCACCATGTCATCTTCCTAAAAGTGAAAACCAAATAATGTATGAATTACTTAACCTTCAAATATAAAAATATGACTTAATTTACAACAATGGTTGAAAATGCTTCGTATGTACCTCATCACACTCGTCGGCGCATTTACAATCCAAAGGAACGGGTTTAGGATTCCATATGTCATCATCGAGTTAAAATTAATAAGTTTAAGATGATCCTAAAACATTTCATTTCTTACACATTATCACTAAGAAATTTCATTTCTACGTCATGGCACTGAAATAATATGGATACCGATTATAGGCATACCAATTTTATTTTGCAACTACATAATTATTACCTTCAACCACAATAATCTGATTGTAACAAATATTTTAACAAATTTTCTTGAAAAATAAGATGGGGGAGGAGTGGGTGGTTAATGGAAGTGAGGAGAGGGTGTAGAAAAACTCGTTTGCACGACACTGTGAGCGAGGAAAACTGAAGAGAAATGGTGGTGAAATATAGTAAAGTAGTGGTGGTGTAATTGAGAGAAACTAGTGGATCCACGAAAGAGAATTGTTATGGTCATCCTACCAAATTCCTTCTCTCACCCTTATTGACATTTTTTTTGAAACTTCTTCTCGTACCCACCACACAACCCTCTTTTCACACCAACCAACACAGACTCTATCTTTCACCTTTTTTTTTTTTTTTTTTTTTCTTATTCTTCTTACTAACACTAGTGGGCGGCGGCAATTGTCTATTGACATAAGGGATGAAGATGAGAGATGTTGTTATTGTGGTTGATTGATAGAAGGGGAAAGGAAGGCGATGGTGGGAGTGATCAATTGACATAGAGGAGAAGGAGATGAGAGGAGGGAAGGTAGTGGCAGTTGTGGGGCTAGTGTAGATGAGATAATGGAGGAACCTATATCTAATAATATAAATCGACAAGGTGTTATTGATTCTAAAATTTGAAATTACATTGTCAATTTAATAGGTTTATAAAACTGGGTCTTAAGGGTGAATAGAAAACTACAGAAAAAGATAAGATGTTATCGATTTCTAACTTTACAATTGATGAGGTGCGATCAATTTCAAATTTTGAAATGGATAGTCGTTTGTCAATACAATGCATTTATAGAAATCTTGTCCGACTAACAATTATGAAAAATCAGTTTTCTTGATTCGATCTTTCAAAACCCATCTTCTTCAAAATAAAAACATTTTTTTAGTACTTTGACCCATATCAATGTAGTTAGTCATATATTAAGTTCAAACTATTAAAAAATCACTCAATGTAATTCTCTGTCTGTTTGTAATCTTCCATCTATCAAAGATGTATGGCTGATAGTTTGTTTTTAAGAGAAAAAGATAAAGGTATTGGCGACGTGAGAGAGAATGGGTGTATGTTGATGTGGTGAGATTGATAGGTTTGGGAAAAGGAAAATGACTAAAAACATTAGGGTGTGGAATTTTTTTTATCAGGGTGAACATAGCAATTCTCAAACAAAGGTTGTGAGAAAGAAAACACTAAAAACAGTGTTCTAAAAAACGGCCCAGGCGGCACCTAGGCGCTAGGCGTTAGAGAAATGCCCAGATTAATGGCTGAGCGGGGTGAAAAATCGGGTACGGGCCTAGGCGGGTTCTGGGCAGGGTTTTGGCGATTTTTTTTTTAAATAAGGCTGATTGTGTTCTTATTTTATTTTTCTTTCCATTTTTTTGGAAAGAAACAATTTAATTGTTTTTTATTCAGTATATGTTTGAATGTAGCAATTGATGATTACTTAATGGAATTTTCAAAGGATCTGTCGGTACCAATTTTAGTAATGTGGATTTTATCAAACGTGACTGAGGTCATTCATGCAATTTGAAAAAAAATAAAAGAGTAAGTTTGGATATCTGTCCACAAATTCAACTTTGTATAAAGTAACCATCATGACCAGCTTTAGTCATTTGAGTTTTAATAAATTTTGTTCATGATTGTTAATTTTTCATGTTTATAAATGTTGCATATGTATATTGGCATTAAATTGGATGTAATTGATAAGGTATTATGCTTAACTTAATACAAAACCTAAAACCGCCTAGGCGCTAGACACCTGCTCGCCGCCCACCCACCGCCTAACACTTTTTAGAACACTGACTAAAAGTACTAGAGTGACATTGGACTAGGGTGTGAGAAGAAATTTATTTGGGTGAACGTAACATCTCCTGCAGATAAAGAAAATAATAGTAGGCTTGTAAATATAAGTTTAGTCAAGGTATATGTTTTGGGCCTATTGGCAGTGGATGAAATCACATGTAGAGGGTTCAAACTTTGACAGCGGCATGTAGGGTGGCAGTGGTTAAGGGATTAAAAAAAAACTAAATTTCCTCTCACCAATCGACTTGGTAAAAAAGAAAGATGTCTTAAATTTGTGAGAAACTTATAGAATTTGGTTTTAAGTTTAAAGAAAAATCAGGAGAGGTAAAATTGATAAATACATGCTTGATGTTGTATAAAAAATCATCAACTCAAAAAAAAAAAAAAATCAAGTCTAAAAAATTGAATTAAAAAACGCTAGATGAAATTTCGATGAAGTGTCTTGATTTTGACTTCTTCATCGTCAAATTCTGGGGAAGAACATGAATCACTGTCAGAGAAGAGGAGAGTGGAGAGAGATAAAAGGCAATGAGAGACGGAGAGATACAAGGAGAAGATAGAGGTGAAAAAAAAAGATTTGACGAGGACTAAAAACTACCCCCAGCAATATGTTTGGCTTTTGCTTTTATTATGCCACGCGTGAAGCTAATATCATTCGGTGTTGCTTCCGAGCAAGTAAAGCTGGGTGGTTAAACACTGATAACATCAGAGTGCAGCTGAGAGAGTTGAAGTGAAAAGTTAAAGAGAGGGGCAACGATTTTTAAGAAAATCACAATGCTTGGTGAAGAGAATGAAAGTGCGCCGTCAAAATTTAGCCCTACTTATTTTTAAGAAAATGGAATCAGGAAAACAAGAAGAGATTTTCAATTTACTAGGAGTTTTAGAAAAGTGTTTCAGGCATGTTTATGGCCACCAGTGAGAAAATAATAGACAATTTAGATATGGAGGACATTAGTTTGATTTGAGGTGTTACAATTTCTTTTTCCCATAGGGTTGCTTTGAGAAGGTGGTTGTCTCTACACTCCAGGGAGGAACCTCTATCTTAAGTTTAAAAAATATTGAGAAAAACTTTACTTTTTACTTTTTTACAAATGACCAAATTGAGGTGACATTTTTCTTATGGTTGTACAACAAATTTTCAACAATGTTTCTAAGTTCTTTGGAAACTCTACCAAGAACAAAATAAAAAATGGAAGAATAACAAGATCTCTATTGAAAACAATTTCATACAATTTCATACAATTTAACTCTAAATCTTTTTTTTTATTCTTTTTAACTTATTTAACAATGAGGCCACTTTTAATAGTCTTCAAACAGTTAGAATCAACATAAAATACTTCTAACATCTAGCCTAAAAGGACTAAAATCTAGCCTTACAATTTGGAAACACTTTAAAACTACTACTTTACCTGAAAAATGTAAATTTCATAATAATTTTCTAAACTAAAGGCGTGCTAGAATCCCGCTAATGTGGAAGAAACCAAAGATTCCCCCATCTTTAACACTTGCACCGCTAAATTAAGCAAACTTTTTTTCTTGCTTGCATTAGGTTGCCTCTAGTTTATGTTCCTGGAGAAAGTAGCCTCTATTGTGAACGAGGATTTAAATTTACAGTTTTAATAAATTGAGGTTACATTTTTATTGTATGAAATGTGACGCCCATTGGTAGACTATGGATATTGCCCCAGTAAACCACCTCTAAAACAAAGGGTGTGATGCCGGATGCGTTAACTCAAAGATCTGGATTCTATTAGAGTGCTGAGTATCCAATTAAAAATATTTGCATGGACTACTTACTAAGTTATGTGGGACAAATTTTAACGCAACCATCAATCGATCACCTTGTCTCGCGCTATCCTTCTTTTCCAGCACAACACTTTTCTCCTCATAGGTTTACCATTTTTAACAACCTACTCTACATCACCAATGTTATCACTTACTTAAGCAGCCACCATTGAGGCCTTGAGTTTTAAAGAAAATGTCACACTTTAGAATCTTCACTTTTGACAATCTTCACTTTGACAGTGTCCTAACCAATGTCAGGAAACCACTTCTTCCTTCTTAGGGTTTAAAGAAAATAATGAAAATGTTTAACAAGGAAGTAAATGGATAACAACTATTTAAAAAAGAAAAGAAAAGAAAAAACAAGTGGCAACATTATCTTCAGTGTGTACAACAGGTAGAATGTTTTGGCATAAAATTGAAGGGAGCTTCTGATTAAATTCCTGGAAGGAGACGTAAGAGATCCTACTGATTCTGATCATGTTAATAACTCAACAGCCTTTACTCCACCACCTACCTCCTCCCGACCAGTCATGCTTCCAGAGTGGCTGTCACGACCTTCCAAATGTTTGACAAGAAATTTTGAACAACATAGGATCATAACATGACCCAATTAACAAAAGTGCTCTAAGCCCACTCTCTTAACAATATGAAAAGTCAATCCCAAAATGTTAAGCAACCACCATAGCTTCTGTCGTAGTTTCCTTGCCTTAAACTCAGTATCATCGAAGGTACTGTTCCACTCAAGCTACCAGGTCCAACAAATCTTGTAAAAGTTAGTTCCTAAAGAAGTCTCCTAGTCTCCCTCTGATTGTGTTCCTCAAACATATCCACAATGGATATGGGAAGCTTGAGAAGAAGTATCAATTAAACACTCCTACAATGTGCTATGATAGAAATGATGAAAGAAACCACCATTTTGAGTGATTAGCATTCAACAACTTGTCTGGATAGAAAATATGTTTTTAGATGGTTAGTTTCGTTTCATGCATTTGTGTTTTGATGTTCTTGTTTGTTACCTTTTGCAGTCACAATCCGTTTAGGCTGATTGGAGTTGGATTGTCTGTGTGGACTGTCGCTGCTGCTGGTTGTGGCTGTTCGTTTAATTTTTGGTCCATTACAATCTGCCGCATGTATGTATATTTCTGTTTGGTTCTCGACAATGAAAATGTATACAGATGTCGGTGTTTCATCAATTGGTGAATCATGTTTTTGCATGTATATCAAATGGTGATTATGCTTTTGTTGTCTTTTCAGGTTGGTTAGGGGTTGGTCATTCATAAGTCTTGCAGCTCCATTTATTGATGACAATGCCCCCCCTAGCTAGTCAGGTTTCTGTTTTTAATTTTATAACCTGAATTTAGGATTTGTACTGTTTTTAACTTCTGCATTTAACTTGATTATATTTTTTGTCTATTCTAGTAACTGACATAATGTATAGTGTCTGAAGCTCTGATGATTCCAAAGTCATTGTTCATTTCTAAGCAGGCAAATACTCTATTATTTATAGGATAATATCACAGAAACCTTTCTTTTCTGTGGAAATGCACCTCTTTCACTTTTACTTGTTCTGAATCATCATCCACATGATAGAAAAATGAAGCTGATTCCCAAACCAGAACCCACTGGGTAAGATAGCAATTTCATATGTTCTGTATGCAATACGTGTATCCGCTTGTGTGCCCAGGTGGTTTAGCGGACTTTTGTAGTGTCATAAGATCTTATATAGGACAACACAAGTGAATATTGAATCTACAAAAGGTTTTATGGTAGGGGTATGTAATGGGACGATTTGCCAGAAAATTGGGTTACTAATTATATCTTTGGGTTTGTTTTACAAAGGGGTATTACTCGTTGTTTTTTTTTTTTTTTTTTTTTTTTTTTGAAAGGCAAGCGCGGGGTGTAAATGGGCTCCCCAGACCACAGAAAAATAGAAAAATAGAACCGTTACAAGGTACATTCGATAGTACGATCACTCGTTACAGCATCCATAAGATAATAAACTTGCTTCAAATCTTCAACAAAGAACCTAATTAGTTCTAGAATCACCGCCTCCAAGTTGGGGTGTAACCCTGCAAAATGTTCTGCTACTAAAGCTCGTCAAACTATCAATCAACCCAGCCCACTATATCTTCTATGCCATTACAGAATGACAGATTATATCATAGGCTATCAATCAATTTGAATTCTCGCCAATATTCTGGTTTGCTACGTGTCCTTGATGCATCTTTTGGAAGCAGTCACAAAGAAGTTGGAAACCATACTGAGAAACTTTTTGTTGTATTGGAGCTGATGATTCCAATGACTTTCATGCTCTCAAGTTGGATTTGATGTGCAATCCGGAAAGGACGGGTGGCCTAGGGATTGGACAAAACACTCTTTGGTAGGTGGTCGTGGCAATGACCAATTTCTGGGTGAACCCTGATGAGAAAGCTGGTTCTTCATTGGACTTGGCGTTGAGACGAGGCATTCGTAACTTGGAATTAAGCAAAATTATGGGGTTCTCGGACATGGAGGATAGTTGGGTTTGGGATGATAAACGGGGTACGTTCATGGTGAAGGACTTCTACAACATAACTCTCATTCCTCATTCTCCTTCTAAGAGCATTTCTTTTGCAAAAAGAAACACCTCGACAAAATTTATTCCTTTGGGTGCTGGTTCATGTGAGAGTTCTAACAATTGATAGAAGCGTGGCCTCATCTTGCCTAATAGATGCCTTCTTTGCGAAAGCGCAACAAATAATCTATCACACACACGTTCCTGCTTTGTCCTTCCACTTTCTCTATGTGGGCGATAATCGCATCTGAATCAAGCTGGCGTCAATTGCCAAGTGACAACCTTTTCCAGTGGATGAACACATGGAATTCGAGAACCCTCAACCGTTGGGAAAATGGAACTGAGAACGCTTGGTCCTTTATATTGTTATGTGATTTGGAAGGAGAGAAACTCGCGTATCTTTGGGGGGAAGAAGATGGATAGCAACATGATGTGGAAGATGATCAAAGTCATGTCAATTAGTGGGTGGTCACATGGAAAAAAGCTGTAGACATTCCTTTGCAATCCTCTTCATTGATTGGGCAAAATATATCTTAGAAATTTAAAAAGCTGTAGACATACCTTTGCAATCCTCTTCACTGATTGGGCAAAATATAGCTTAGAAATTTAAATTACGTTTTCTTTTCTTTGCTTTGTTTTGAGCTTCTCGCTCATATTTTCCTTTTTCCCTTTGGGGACTTATAATATCTCATTTATCAACGCAACTGTTTTACTGATAAAAAATAGTGGTTGTGGTGGTTTGAAAAGGAAAAGTAAAGTTTATGGAGGAAATTCATTAAGCGAAGAAAAAGGTGGAACAAGGGAGGTGGCTCCCAAACCGTCCATACTGGGTGAGCCTTTGGGGAATCATCGCCTCAGTGATTTCATGCAAGGTGTGTCCCTCCAAGTTGGTATGGGGAAGAGAAATGATATTTGGCAAGATACTTGGGTCATTCCTATTCCCCTTAGGGAGACATCTACTAGGATATACGGTGTCATCTAAAAGAATAGGGAAGTGTCGGAGTTTGGTGCTTGGGTGGATGATGAGTAGGTGTATTATATTGAGAATGAAACCATTCAAATGATGGGAGTTCTTCAATCCATCTCTCTAAGGGAAGAAGAAGAAGAAGATATGTGGGAGTTGAAGTGGGAAAAGAATGGAATGCCAAATAGTTTTCCATCCACTTTTGTGCGGATGAAGCTCATTCCCCCCAGGGTTTGTTTTTTCATGTCACAAAGTGTATGGAACTGGCTTCCAACTAGAGATGCCCTCATTGCTAGGGTTATGGACATTGACGGAGTGTGCTTGAGGTGCAACCTTATGGAGCGTTTGATCCTCATGTGGCATTGGGCATCAAAAGTGGCAGAATTATCGGGGGTTAAATTTCAAAGCTTTTGGGCTAACTGTGACACTTAGTTATTCACCCAATACTCTTTCACTTTAGTTGATTGCTTCCATTTTTTTTTTTCTCATAATGAATGATAGACTTTACAACTTTTGACCTTTCCAAAAAAAAAAAAAAAAAAACAAACTGTAAGCTTGTTAGGATCAAGGGTTGGCAATAGCTCAAATGATAACCACGAGTTATCACAATCTGGATGATTTTCCACTTGAAGAGGAAATGGCTAGGTTGTGGAGCGAAAGGATTAACACGTACAAGGTCTAGAATACTCTCCACATAATCAGTAGCATGAGGTAATGACAAAGACCTGTCAATGGGCAACATGATAACTGCGAACAGATCCTCTATAGTTATAGTGTAATGCATAGAAACTCGTGTGGCAAATGAATCTTATAGGCGTTGTCACAATTCGTCAAAGTTCTGAAAATGGACCAATACTTATTTTACCACCAGGATTTGATGACATTGTTTTTGTAACACATCACCAAATCACCAGGAGCAAAGATAACTATTATCTGGTGAGCATCAACCTCAGATTTGGGCACAATATAAACACGTTCCATTTTTCTCGCTTTTCCTTATGAGCATGTGCCCTTTGAACCACACCACTAACTGGAGCGAAAGCTGAAATCGAAGCCAAATCAATGGGTGCTGATGGTGTTGCATAATCTGAAACAACAAACAACTCGTTGACTGTTGAATAGTTGTAAATAAACTCGGATTGGGTAGCCAATCTAACCAGCTAGAATCATGATCACGAGTCAAATCATCTAAATTGTTGACGACCTGTGTTAGGTCTGTGGCATAGAGAACTGTAAACAACTAAGTTGCCTCCACAAGTTTTGAAAAATTTGCTTTTGAACTTAGAATCTCTATCAGACATGATACAAGCTGGGCTCATGGGAAACATGGTCTTTCTTCTAGCAAATGATAAACTGCGCCATCTTGGAAAATCTGTCAACAACCATCAACACAGAACCATAACTGTGAACCATGGATGAGTGGATGACAATCCTCTCATAAAGTAGATCGACACATCTACCCAAGGCTTCCGAAATGGGTAACAAAGTGTATATTCTTGCAGTGGTCATTTACCTTTGGTTGAGTAGCAAGCATGGCACTCCGCACAAAAGCAATAGTTTCATTTCTCATATTAGGACACTAATATCGTTCATGCGATAATTGCAAAATTTTGGGAACCTTGATTGTCTTGCTAACCCACCGGAATGTATTTCTTAAATCAACTTGTCTTGATACTTGGTTGAGTAGCAAGCATGGCACTCCGTACCAAAGCAATAGTTTCATTTCTCATATTAGGACACTAATATCGTTCATGCAATAATTGCAAAATTGTGGGAACCCTGATTGTATTGCTAACCCACCGGAATGTATTTCTTAAATCAACTTGTCTTGATACACGGTAAACGTCCCTTTATAAAAACCATCTAACTGCATTTTATGAAAATAGGGCCAAAATAAAGGTCTAACCCATATAATGAAGCAATCCAATCAAATTCTGCATATTCGCCTGCAAATTAATTGGGTATTGCCGATTCAAAGCATTAGCCACCTTGTATCCTTTCCCACAACATGTTTTAGAACAAAAGATTAATCTTGAATCTCATTTTGTCCACTTACTGGCTCTCCTAGCCGACTGTTAAAACGTATTTCCTCGATTTGAATGGATTACAAACTCTCTATGAATAAGATAGTGTTGCCAATGCCCCAACGCCTTAACGACAACAAAAACTCCATGTAACTGAAGTATTTCAGTTGGGATCCTTGTAACTTGCTAGTGTATGACCATTCTGACTCAGACAGAATCCTGGTCTTACAAGCGACACAAGACAACTCAAAATAGTCAGATTTGGCAGTGCTAACACTGGTGTTGCAGTTATTTTCTCTATAATCAATTCAAAAGCATGTTCTATCCCGTCTGACCGCTGAAAATGAACATCCTTTGTCAATATTGTAGTTGAGGCTATAAATAATAGAGCTGAACCTTCAATAAGTCGCCTGTAGAAACTCACCAAACCATGGAAACTTCGAATCTGAGATGTAGACATGGGTATTGGCGAGTTAAGTATAGTGCTCACCTTTGACTGATCTACACTGATACCTCATGTCATTACATATTCCAAAAACGAAATTGTAATCACTATGAAAAAACCCTTTTTCATGTTGAGGATGTCTCGCAATACCAACACATGCTGCAAAAGTTTAAACTCCCATCCCATGCTATAAACGAGAATATCATCTACATACACAACCACACCAACTTCAACTTCGAATGAAAGGATGCAGCAGATGAGTCATTACTCATAAAAGTAGCACGTGCATTAGCCATCCATTTGTACACTCCAGCTTTGGTTTTAACGGCTCATTCTAATCTAGTATGACTTATCAGATCAAGTTTAGTCAATGCAGTCACGCCTTGCAAAGAGTCGAACATATTCTCCCTGGAATCAACACACATATGAAAAGAACCGACAATGCTGGTCGACCTCCCTGTGGTTCTTCCTCTTGTTCACTTCTCTTTTGATACCTTTTCCTTCTCCTACACTTTGTTTTCTTTCATCTTCTCCTCCTCCCAAAAGCAAAAATAACTCTGATACCAATTTGATGGAAATTGCAGTGAAATTCTATCGGATGCATCAGATCGATATTCATTTAAAACAAGGGTCAAACACCCTAAATAAAAGTGAAAGTTACAACGTTAATTTCTCATCCTAATTCTCTAAACTCCAAAACTGTTATGTTATCTAACCATCCGGTTCTTTACTTTACCTAAGACCTTCTGGACTCAACTTTACTTGAAAACAAGTTAATATAAAATAACACGAAGCCCAAAGCCCATTAAGCTATTACAGAGCTTCGTCACTATATCTTTTATATGCCAACACACTAAGATTTTCAAAAGGCAAAAATCTGAACCAAAACGACTTACTTGACAATTGAAGAATGAATAGACTGTTGTAGGCTCCAAGCAATTGAAAGATTTGCCAACCGAAGAACATATCTCGCACTACCGAATCCCCCTAAAACTAAAGCAATTACATGCAGTAAACAACTGTATTATTTAACGCAAACACAAATTGTTTTATTTTATTTTTTTGTTAATATTATTATTATTATTAATTTTTTTTTTTATAAAACTCAGGATGACCATGTTATCAAACACACATGCCAAATTTCATAAACTGAAGATTTATTTTCTATTGATTTTTTTCATTATATTTTTTTTTCCAACTGAAAAATCTAGAATGTTGTGAGCTTAGATCCTAGTTTCTTTTTTATGAATGGGATACAGGCTAATATATTAAACCAACAAAAACAAGGGGAAGAATACAAGGCTAGTAACTGAGAAAATCACATAGAGCAATAACAAAAACAAAATAGAAAACATAAAACTCAAGCAACCCCTAGACCTATTACAGTTGGAATTTACTAGCCTAATTAAAGATGCAGATTTGAAATTCCAAACCATTGATCACTCCCCAAGTGATTCCCCACTACCATACAAGGGATTTAATTGCACTGGTGAGGGAAGATGTCCATCCTTTCTCCTTTGAAGATCCTTTGATTTCTTTCTTTCCATGAGGGACCAATGTGGCAAACAAAACTCTGTGTCGTAACCGCACCCTTTTAACTGAGTGCCCTCGTCTTCTCTAAGCTGAGACCCATTGAAAGAGATTGCTAGCGTAGTTTCTGGTCATTTGCATTCTCAGTTATTATCTTGTCCCAAGCACATCTTTTTATGACACTATGTAGCTGATGTTTATTGTTCAGCGCTTCTGTGTATATTGACTTACTTGAAATGGTCTGGTCAAGAACATGACTTTCTTGCTTCTGTTGTAAATACTTGTTTGTTATATCATGTCATGGTACAGAAAACAGCATGGCTTGCGATATTTTACATGTGCATACCAACTGGCATTGCAATTGGCTATGTCTATGGTGGTCTGGTAAGCTTTTCTTCTGAAATAATTTGATCACCGAGGTTTTGCTCATCTTTTTGCATCATTCGTGCACTTGTATTTCAAATAATTTCAAAATTTCAAGAAAGATATAGTTACCAGGGTCTTAGTGAAAGGAATTTAGCTATGAATGTGATTCATAATTTTAGTTGCTGATATTTTCAAGGCATTCTCCCTTTCCAAGTGTTAAGCAAGACTCCTATAGTTACTATAGTGACATGCTTCGATGGTTGGGATGCATCTTGTTACAGATTATTGTCTAATCTATATTATTCCTTTCTTTAACAAATCTTATGCTAGTTTGATGAATAAGCAAAATTTTAATTTATATATGTAGTATGAAAAAGTTGTTCCACGCACCTTTGATATATCTTATCTGCAATATTCCCTGGTAAATATCTTCCACGAACTGCTTGAAACTATGAAATTGTTTGTCACATCAAAGCCAGCGTTGGCATTCATTTCCGTTTTGGAAACCATCTGGTGAATACGATTATAGCTGCTCTCTTGTACCAAGAAACGGAATGCTGGGATGCTTGCTTTCCTCTCTAATGTTTATCTTTTCAGTGTAGGTTGGAAGTTATCTTAACTGGCGTTTTGCTTTCTTAGGAGAGGCCATTCTGGTGCTTCCATTTGCTATACTAGGATTTGTTATGAAGCCTTTGCAGTTGAAAGGTGCATGACTAATCATGTTATCACACTACTATGAATACATATAAGTTTCAATATGACATGTTTGGACTTTGGACACATATCCAATACATCTCCAATACATCTGACTAGTTTTAGATGCAGGTTTCTCTCATACTGGATTGAAGAAAGATTTGACGTCAATAGATACTGTTTCTTCTGAAAGTGAAGGTACTACTTGTTAATTATTTTTGTTTAAGAGCTACTACTGTTGATCGTGAACTTGCTCATTTGAAGGCCTTATAGGTTATTTTAAGAAGCTGGATTTTTTTTATTGTCTTGGTCCAAGTTATTCTATTTTTTTTGTCTGACTAAAAGCACAACCAACTTAAATATTTTTTTTCTTTTTCAAGAGATTAGTTAGATAGCTTCTTATAATTGTGGGTTTGGATGCTGATTTGATCACATTTCAAATTCTAACCAATGTTAAAGATTGACTGTTGAGTCCAGTGTTTTTGAAAAACAGAGGACATTGTTGGACTTTCTATGTATTTGCATTTCCTTATCGTATGTCTATTGAGAGTCTTGCATCAACAATGGTTGCAAAGTTGAGTCTACGGAGCATTCTGACGACTTGCCACGCTTTCACTCATCAACTTAGTATTTCGCATCCATGACTGCTAACATGAGTAATGCACTTCATAAGCTTTAGCACGTCCATGTAGTCTGCATATTTGGATGCACACACATATATATGAATGAAGAATTCCCCTTTGGGGTAACACATGTGAATGTCTGGGCCTAGTTGAAGCATATTTATTTTGTTTTATGGTTTAGTAGTTCAAATGCTATTTTCCGTGTTATGTTAGCAGTTGCTATATGAGTTATTACTTGCAGCCACAGAAAGAATGGATCAGCTAATTGGTCATTTAGTGATTGGAAAATAAATTCTGAGCTTTATGTATTGAATGTGAAGTAGGAGATTGGAGATTAGTTTTTCTTTAGAGTTTCTGGGTCTCAACCATTAGTTGGACCTTTTTGTTTGATTTAATTTGATGTTCATCTCAAAATCTGCCTCGGCATCATCTTTGCATCGTAAGTTGGTACAGAGCACTTCAATATTTGTTTTTCTGCATATGTGGGGAGGTCTGCTTTGGCAGTGCCCATACATGGGAAGTTCTCAGGGGTTTTCTTTCGAAGATTTTATGTTTCTTGTCATAATTTACTGTTGCTTTAGAGGGGTGTATTGTATATGGATTCTTATGGAATTGATAAATAATTTGAAAAGTCCACGGACTCTTTAAATTGTCCACACTCTTTAAATTATCCACAGACTTCTGCTGATTTTTTAAATCCATAGACTTTTGCTACAGACTTTCTAGAGATTTATGAAAATCCACGGACTTTGTATGAATGACTTTTACAGATTTCTAAAACATTATTCTCAACATCATTCAGTAAACCATTCTGTTCAGCCCAATCCTCCATGAATCTTGCAGCAGCTCCTTTATTGTCACCGCTGATCAATGAGTTAGTACGACTCATAGAAGTTCCATGAGTTGCAAACCAGTTGAAGCTACCAACAGGACCCCATTCATCATCAACAAACTTGAGGAGGGTCATCTCTTTATCAACATTGTACTTGTATTTGCTCCTTTCAGCAGCTGGATTGTTGAGGTAAGCACTAGGGCTACAGTTTACACTGGCATCTAATAGCTCACCTGTAATCAGAAAGCCCACATCAAATGTAAGTATAATTAAACTAGCAAAGTGAAGATGAACAAGAGCCAACATGTAAGTATAATTAAACCATGTTTGCAATAGAGTATTACCAAGTTTTGAAAAAAGAGACATGCTAACACTTAAACCCTCTAGCTAACCTATGGAACTCAAAATCCAAACTTAATTTAGGAATTGTCTAACAACTTCAGGAATTGAATAATAAGGACAATCTACAAATTAATCACACTACTTAGCAGAGAATAAAACAGACTACAACATCGGAGTCTGGTGTAAGAAAGCCCTCTTTAGATTATAAAAATCCAACAAGACTGCCAATTTTGACTGGTACACGTAAAGTATACACACGCATCCAACGATTTTCATACAAAGTCTGTAGGATTTATAAACCCTAATTTAATCCAAACCCTAACCCAAAATCATCAACGATGCAACTATGAATACTATGCAAAGATAGAAAAAGAATCGAGAAAACAAGAGGATGGGAAAACCTCTTCGCGGCTGGCACAAGGAAGAACTTTGGGAGACTTTTTTTCACGTTGAAATCTTTGATATGGAGGCTGGCAAACTATTGAACTTTGTTATTTATACCTAACACTACAAAGTCCATGAGAATTCATGATTTTCCAAATCCATAAATATAAATGATATTTTGAATACCCTAAAACTTTTGTGGACTTTCTGAAATCCATATTGAATACCCCTAGACTTTGTGGATTTCAGAAAGACTTTTTAAAATCCTGATTGAATACCCCTAGACTTTTGTGGACTTTTTAAAATCCAAATTGAATACACTTGAATTTTCAGAATCCATGAAATTTATTAAATTGCTCACAAAATTCAGATACAATACACCCCCCTTAATCTTTTTGGCTGTTTAGTGGATCGGAAAAAAGATATATGTTTTTCTGCAATGGGAACATGGAAAAATTTGTCATTAAAGGCAAGGAGAGAGGAGTTCCAAAAGATGGTGTCGGTTCTTAAGACCTAAATTGATGCTTTTACAACGCTGTTCACTAGAAAAAGAGGCCTTGTTACCTGCTCTCCTTGCCATTGAGCAGCCCAATACATGGGTCGAGCTTTGTCGCACCAACGTAACGGTTTTCCATAGCTGTGTACTGATGTAGTTGCAAATTTCAAGTTTGAATGTTGTAGACGAGGCAGAGATTGCAATACATGGAAGATGATTGATTACTCCGATGTCTGATAAAACGGGACTTGATTGCCCTAAAATTTCACATGAGTGTAACATGTACCAGGGGAGAAAATTGAATATATGTGCGACAATGATTTTGGGGAGATGTAATGGGTTGAATATTTCGATTGGGTTGAGAAGATATGAAACATCCAGATTGATATTATTTCATGTCAAAATGGGTGTTAGACTAGGTGAGTTCCACAACGAGTTGAAGACGAAGTATAAGTCGACAAGGTTAGAATGACGTTCATCAATCAAAGGTCAAGACAAGAACACAAATTGCAACACCTTTGTGAAAATGGGTTGAAAGATTTCAATTATAAAAATTATTTGAAAATCCTTGAGAAATTAATGTGCTAGATTGGTCATCGATAAAGTTCGATTTGTTGGGCAAACATGTCATGATGAGAGATCAAGCAAATGGTTTGGAAGATGAGCTTGTCCAGTCAAGTTGATTTGAGTTTGACCTATCGGATTAGACAGGGCAGGGCATGCACTCAAGACTGGTCGAGTACAACAAATTTTTGGCACTTTATTTCTATATAAACTCATCCTCTTTTTGGCTATTACACAACTCTATAAATAAGAAAGCCAAGGGATGTTGAAGGTACAACTTTATAGTTAAAAAGCCTCAACTTTCAACATAAAAAGAGAGTTTTTTAGAGTCTTTTGCATCTGTTTTGAAAGAATAAAGATCTGATTTTTGCAAAAACTTTCTCGTGTAGAAACTTCACACATCTTTGTCCTTATCTTGTTTGTGTGTATGTAAGTATTGTTTTTGGTCTTTGTACATTATTGAGATTGTGGAGGAAGATCAATGAAGCAAGCTTCCATGTGTAGAAGTTGGTTGCAAGTGGATAACTTGCTCATTGTAGAACCGAGTATGGTTTGGTAAGTGCCTTGAGTGAACAGTCGTCACTGAAGATCTATTCTTTGTGGATGTAGCCTATAGAGTTGGTGTCTAAAACTCTATAAGTAAACCACGTCATATGGTGTGGTTTATTTTTCTTGCACTTTATTTTTGTATGATTGTGCAAAACATTGATAAAGATCAAAATATATCTTAACTCTATTCAATATTGATCCAAATATCAATTAGATCTATAACTTGTAAAAGATTTGTTAAAATCTTAAATCTACAAAGTTCTAAATCCGTAAGTTATTAAACCAATTTAAGTTCACCACTTCAAGATATTAGGGTGCTTGCTTTGCGTTGTGACGTTGCAAAAGGTAAAAGGAACCTTCCATCAAAATGCAATAGGGTTGTAAAAACATGTATCGTGAGGTGGAGCACCACATGCAAGTAAAGAAAGGGATTGGACCCTATGTTGATATGAGTAACACTCATGTTGTCAGGGCTCTGCCAAGGCTTCATTTTTTCTTCCGGGCACCTCATTGGAGCCTTGGCATTGTGGAGGGTGACCAAGGCTCCTAAGATACCCTGGTACTTTTGGAAATGTAGGAAAAATAAAGCAAATTCCCTGTAGAAACAACTTAAATGACAACCTTGTTCGTTTTCACACATAAACATGACAAAAAAAATCTGAAATAAGTAATTTTATGAAAAACGGCAGCACCTCGCCTCATCTAGGTGCTAGATGCAGACCTTGGTCCCTCACCCCTAACAACACAGATAAAGCAAAGCCAAGGACAATGAAACTTTAAGCCCTATAATTCAGGGGCCAAGTCTTTGGTATTCAATTGAGAACACCATGTATATTCTTGAAGGCCTAAGACGGAAAGATCTAACCTTGCGTCTGTTTTGAGGTGGATTGAACAGTACTAATCTGTTCTTGTTGGGCTCATATATAGGAACGCTTTGGAGCTGAAGTTCTGACATGGTAAGCTTCCAGAATGAGGGACTGCTGCACAATAGATTAGGGCTTCGAGTCAGTCCAGGGGAAAAGGAAGCAAGTTAAAACCAGAAACATGGACATTAGAGAAATCAGTGGGAAGCGAGCTAGCAAGGAGCTACCACACGGGGATGAAGGCATGGAGAACTGATAGGAGTATATTTTCTAGAGGAAAATAATTTATACATGGCTTACGAAGGGGTTAGGAGTGTTTTCAATACAATTCTTTTCCTCTTTGTCGAGATGAACAAGCAATGTAGCAATTTGCATAGTGGAGAAAGGTAAAACTATAACCACATTTGATCAATATTGTAAGAAGCAGAATATCCATCCGTTCCAAGAGATGCATATCCATTCGTCAGTTTAGAGGATTCCTTTAATATTCCAGGTGACTCAGAGGATGAAAGTTGCACACGACTCTTTACTCTTTAGTAGTTGTATATCTCTAACTATGTGAAATGTCTTGGATTCAACTTCAATGGCGGCACCTAGGGAGTCTTACTATGTACTTATTGGGATCTTAGCTACTCAATGACCGATTGGCCTTTGAGCAGGATTTCACGAGAGCCATTGTTGGTTCCTTCTTGAGTCAAACTTCATGGTTGAAACATGGTTTGAGGTGGGATGGTTGGGTGGACCAGAGAAAAGGTACTCCTCACAAATCAATTTGGAGGTGGATGCTTAGGCGGTAACATACTGTGGCAATCACCCTTGGGGACCAGTGATTATAGCCTTCAGGCATGTTTCAATAGGGGCATGCAAAAAATAAAGGGATTTAATTTCGTGCTTATATGATTTTCTCTTAATTAACTATCCTGCTCAATCTTATTGCATTTAGTTGTTCAGAATTTTAAATTATGGGATTTAATTTCTTAATAATTGCCTGTCGCTGAACCATGTTTTTTGTTCTTAATAATTACATGTGATTGCAGAGTCACAAGTCCTACATGGTAAAGATGGTGTCCTGATCGGATATGAAGACAACCAGCATGACAATTCGACGGGAACTTTCTTGTAGATCTCTTCGTTCGAGCCTTCATTTCCTCTCTTTTCTATTCATATTATATATATCTTGAATTTCTTCTGTTTTGAAATTTGTACAAGGTTTAAATAAGGGTTTTTTTTTTAATCAGTAAAACAGGGTAAAAAATTTGTTACATGAGAAAGGAGACAAATATTAACTATAACACAATTAATATAAGTGGCTTTTACAGCACTGGGTTTGTTATAACGAATAAACAACCAAAATAAAGAAAATAAATACACTTTGACTACATCATTTATAAACTGAGCCCTTAACAAGGTGATGGCAAGACTGGTGTAATTTTGTATGAAGTAGAGGAACTCTGGACTGCCTCTTCATTGATTCATGCTAAACAATGTTCTGGCCCTTTTGTTAGTACATATGGTTTTGATGGTGCAAAATCGCCATCTTAAAATGCATGAATGGTCAAACATGGCACTTGTCCTGAAACCATGCTAGCTGTGTTTTGGAAAAGGGCACTGAATAAAATAATTTGACATTATTGGTTCCTTGTGTCAATGGCAGGTCAAAGGTTGCCGACCAGTTTGCAAAGTTTTGGAAAGATATTAAAGTTCTCTTGTTTGACAAGGTTTATGTCACAAATTGTCTAGGTATTTTGTCTCCATTCACGAACCATATGCTTGCTTGAAGATCTTAAAATGTTAAGAAGTAAATTTCATGAAACTCTGAAATGCTCTAGATTTTTTTTTAATATCTTTTCTTCAGTGTGATTTATACTCACCTAAACTTCTTTTTACTAGTCAACAATATTCTATTTACTTGGATTCGCATATACCTAACCATCTAAACAATCATTTTCTGGATATTCGGGAAAAACATAATTTATATATATTTTTATAAAGCATTTAAATTGTTCCTTTTTAATTTCATAATGCTGTTATCCTTATCCCCAGGTTACATATCATACAACTTTGTCATAGGAGCTTATTCGTATTGGGGACCGAAGGCTGGTTATGATATCTACCACATCCACATGGTACAATCCCATGAACTTTAAGTTTACTAACAATGGTATATAGTTCCATGATATCCATTTTACTCTCTTCCTCTCTGTTTTTTTTTTCTTAACACCAAAGCATGACAAGGACAAATGGAATAGTAACTGGGAATTTCCTAGGAAATATGAAGAATAATGTCAAACCTACAGTTGAATTCTTGCTTGGTCATGGGAGTCACATAATTATTGTTTCAGCAATTATATTTTCATTCCTTCATGGTACTGATTCTTCTTATTCATTGAAGTTGTTACTGGATTCCACGAATCTTAAATGTCAAATAGTGTTATAATGGATTTCATTAGGCTCGTGATTCTAAAAATGCGATGATCCTTATTTGTGAGTTGGTCGTGTGGTTACTAAAGCTATATTGCATTCTTTCTAATCTAACACTATTTTGCTGCATCTATACAACAAGCTTCATTTTTTTTGCTATCCATTAACCAATTGATACTTGGTGTGTCTGGATCACAATGAAAACTTGGATCGTTATGACATCCACTACCTTCATCGTGGGCTAACCAGGAAATGCCAAGCTAAATTCATTATAAGGTGTTTGGCTAGTCTAAATTTTGTCTTGCCCAGCAATAAATCAAGGGAATCAAAATATGTCCTAAAGGCTTATGATTGTGTACTTGTGAAAAGTTGAAGCAAAGTTTAATACCACTTCCAGTTTAAATAAAATGAACAACCTCTCCAGCCATTCCATTTTATTTTCCAAGTCTCTCCATCCATTTCATTTCATTTTGCTAGCATCCATGATAACTGGATGTTACACTACTATGACTCTCAGTCTCAGCTAATTGTACTGAAAGTAAGGACCAAAACTTTGAAAGTAGCCCTCAAATTGTTTGTTCTTTAAAATAATTTGTAACTGAATGGCATATATAGTAATAGTCCAATACCCAATACCTACGATGCACATCCCAGTTCAGTATTTACTTCGATCCGAGTAAGCTCTACCTTGGATGAGACTTTTTTCCACATTGCTGTCCACATGAAAAAAGATGCCCTTGAAGTTATCCTTTTCTTCAAATAATATTTGATGGAAATTTATAAAATGAACCTTCAGGAAAATGATCTATTGCCAATCTAAAAAATAATGCGCCGAGAATCCTCTCTCTGTTATCCTTCCAAACCTACCTATCACCTTCCCGTTCCAGATATGCGCTGCGCACAATACCAGAAATAATGGCAATATCTCATTGATAACATAAAACATTCATGAAAAGCATTTCCATTGGGAGCGGGGGCGGCGCAACAGATACAGCGAGAGTACTTGATCTCGGAACATCCTCGGCAAGCTGCAGGCGAGGTCTCTCCCAGGGACTTCTTCGTCTCCTCAGGCGAGGTCTCTCTCCCAGGGATCTCTCGGTGACGTCCAAATCAAGGGGGCTGCGCAGGTTTTTCTGACAGCTGCTGCTTCAGATCTGGCCGAGATAACCAGATCTAATCGCGAAACCAGTCGGGATCTGTCGAGCAAGAGGAGCAGATCTGTCAAGAAGGAGCAGATCTGTCGAGGTGAGCAGATCCGTCGAGATCTGCCAGCAGGCGAGGTCTCTTCTCAGGCGAGGTCTCTCTCCTCAGGCGAGGTCTCTCTCAGTTTCGTCAACTCGGTCGTGGTCTCTCTCCCAGTTGACGCTGGATGCAGGGCTAGTTGGATGCGATGTCGGCGCCGCCGGCCACCATCCATCCCTCCACGGCGGGAGGACCTGGTAACGGGGGAACGGGTAAACCCTCTTTCGCCCAGATTTTGGGTAAAATCTTGGTGGACGAAGTTGCGGAGGATCAGGTAGAAGGAACTCGTTTCCGCAAAGAGGGAGCGCCAGCAATTGGACTTACGGCCACAGATGAAGTACGTGGCGAAGCGTTCATGGAAAAACATGTGATTGTTCTGAAGTTCTCTAGCTATCGACCAACACTGGACGATATCCGAGATTCGATTCACAGAACTTGGGGAATCCTAGGAGATTTTTCGCTTGGTTTACTGAATCAACGACACGTGTTAGTTCGACTTCAATCCGAGGTGGAAGCTAAGAAAGTTCTATCGAGAGATTCCTTTTTGATTCGTGGAGTTCGGTTCAAAGCCTTCCGTTGGCATGATGGTTTCAGTTTGAAGGAGGACCCGATATCGGTGCCATTGTGGGTAGAGCTTCCTAACTTACCTTTGCATTTATTTCATCCCCCTAGTTTAAAAGCAATTGTGAATTCTTTTGGTGGTTTCTTGCGGATGGATGATCATACTCGATGCCTATCGGGCCCGGGTTTTGCCCCTGTTTGCGTGGAGATGACTTTGGCGGAGAAATTACCAACTAGAGTTTGGATTGACAGGGCTAATAATTGGGGCTTCTGGCAGAAGATAGATTACCCAGGCTTCAAATACTGTGATTTTTGCTCCTTGATAGGGCATCAGGAGGACTTTTGTAGAAAAAAGTTGGGCCTAACGGGCGGTGGGAGTGTTTCTGACCTAGGTAAAGCAGCGAAGGCGGTCAAACCAACAGTCGAAACCAATATTGTCAAGCAGCTATACATACCAGTTACCAAAAAAGAACAATTGCCCATCCGCGAAGTGGGTACGAATGGTGTAAAAAATGACAAGGGTGCAGAGATTACCGAGGAAATTGGGGATAAGAGGCCAGTGGCCATTGCTCCGGCAACGGTGGTGTTGTCCAACAAATTTGAATCACTTATAGAGAATATCGATGAAGATGAGGGTGTTCAAGAAGATCAGCAGCTAGTGGGCAAGACAATGGCTCATGACAGTGCCGCGGTTGTACCAGAATCTACGGAGGATTGCCTCTTGGAGGCAGGGTATACAGTTTCGGAGATTGAGAATGTTATTGGTACACACGCACAGTCGTTGCTACAGGAGGATGCTGTCGACTCAGGGGACACCAGCAATAGCCTTTCTAAGAATATCCTTGTGGCAGTGCCGCGAGACGCGGCCAGCGATGTGATGCATGATGATTCAGGGAGGCCGAGCGATGCAACCTTCACAGCGGGGGCATTGAGCCGGTCTGTTATTCAGCCAGAATCGGTCTCGCAGCAGCCAGAACCGGTCTCGCAGCAACCAGTGCTCTACCCTTCAAGAGGGGCCGTGATTTCTCCCCAGCCAGCGATCTGCCTCAAGCTAGAGGCCATGGCCTCGCCCAAGCCAGCGCCCTGCACCAAGGCCGTGGACGTGGCCCGCGCCAATGCCGCGCCATGCACCACACCAGAGAACAGATATCTTTAACATCTTTTTTTGCCTTTAATATGTTTATCTTTTAAAATATCTGGATTCTTAATTTTGTAAATAACAGATGTTGTCTGCAATATATCTCTTGTCGGTAACTGGTGCCAAACCATGTCCCATCTGAAGAAGCAAACACTCAGAGCCACATGTTGCTTCTACCAAAGTCTTATAAACCATAAAATGCAAATGAACCCATCAAATGATTTTAAAATACAAGACCATCTTATAATGTAGACGATTAGATACATTTTTCGAAGTAGTTAAAAATGATACATGTTTCTTTTATTTATGAGTTGTTGCATAACCCATGTGTAATTTGTTAGCGGTTTTAAAATGTCACATTCTGCTTGGGGTTATATTTCTTCCCATTGTGTTGCTATATTAAAAATAGACAATATATGATGTGTTTGTAACATTTTTTCTCCCTAATTATGACTTTTTCAATTTGGCATTGACTTTACTAAATCAAGCTTCATGGCAGAGTGATCCAGATATAGTGTTTGGAGGGGTTACAATTGTGTGTGGGATCTTCGGTACACTAGCTGGAGGCTACATTCTTGATAGTATTGACTCCACGATCACCAATGCTTTTAAGGTATTCATCTGCATCATGAGATTTTATTTGATCAGCATTTATTATTATTGAAAAGATCCAAAATCCTATTCATTGCAAAAGAATGAAAAGGGCAAAATATCCCCAAAGCTACAAGAAGTCATTCTCCCAAGTCCTGGCGTTTGGACATTCGCCATGGCTCTAATGGCTCCATTTTTTCTTTTTCTTTCGGAGTGGCTCGCCTAAGCCTTGGAGCGCCACAGCGTCATCTTAGTCAAGGTGAGACAATCAGGGGCTCCTAAGATACCTCTAGATACATTTAGAAATGTAACTTAACCAAAGAGAAAAAATAAATAAAGAAAATCCCTAAAAAAACAACTGATATCACAACCGTATCAGTTTTCGGCCCATAAATATAATAAAAATTCTGCATTAAGTAAAAATTTAAAAGTTCTATCCTTTCGAAAAAGCTCATCGATATCGGCACCTCTCCTAGCCTAGGCGCTAGTGGCAGACCTTGGCAATTCGTCCTTAACAACATAGCTGATAATTAGTTACAAAACCCTGAAGCCAAACCTCTTTGTAACACAACCAAAATACCAATGCCCAAGCGTAGCAAAATTCTAATCGCCATCTGGTCTCCTGAAGATTAACTTTGATAAAAATCTGGGGTACTACTTTCACGGTTTCACCTAATGTGTCCCCAAGTATGGTGTATGGAACAAGAGACCACAATACCTTGCTCCTCCCTCTTTTGAGCTTTTCACTTACATTCATGCAACACATTCAACAAGACTTATCATCTCAAAGTGCATAGTAGCAGCTTTGTCTCGAGCAAAACCCTCTTTGATGCAAAGTCATTGCTGACAAGTACGGGACTGCAGGAAGTTGATTGCTTCACCAAAGACATTTTCAGCCCGTGTATGCTCTTTATGGAAAGGATTATACAGCATAACAACAATTTCACCATGTTTCTTATGAAGCTCATACATGGGATAGAATTTACTTTGAGACAAGCCCCTGAAAGAGGAGTTTCCAACTTTGTTCGCTATTCTGAAAACAAACATGGAAAGCTGAAGAATTCATCCTTAGTGGCGTAGGGTACTTGCTGGAGTCTACACCCCAGGATCCTTTCCATGGAGAAATGGACCAACTTATGGACCTACTCAATTTGCTGCAATCAAGGTACAAGCCCAAGTGTTGGGCTGTTGTCTAAATCAATTTGGAAGAAACATTTCCTGCTGAGAGTGTGGCTTCTAATGTGAACAGTGCTCCAAGGCAGATTACTTACAATCGAAAATATGGGGAAGAGAGGAAAGATGATCACGAACATGTGCACCCTTTGTGAAGACAAAGAGCTGCCCATCTACCATTTTATGATGGCTTATCAATTTGCGAAATCTATGTGGATCAACATCCTAGATGTGTTGGACTGTTCCGAAGCCTTGTCAGAATTACAACCAGTGGGTGATCTCCTCAATCAGTGGAACAAGAGATCTGTTTCATCAGCCTGCCAATCCAAGGCAAAAATGGGTTCGAGATAGAATGTCATGTTCTGTTTTGGATAATTTGGCAGGAAAGAAATGTTAAAATTTTCAAGGGGAAAATATGAACCTTAGATCAGTTGCAAATCGATTTTAGAGTCATACTATAATTTTGGGCTACTAATTGGGTACCTTCAACTTCAAAAATATAGAGTTACACGTTTGTAAATATTTAGAAAGCATATTGCTGGTTCCGTTATAAGGGAAGTCACGATGGCGAAATAGCTTTTGTATTTTGGACTAAGTGAGGTCTTTTCACACAGTCACAATAGTGCTTTTACTTTTTTCAAGTGGCTGTGGAAATTGGATAACCTAAAAAATGGACATGAAACTTGGTAAAGATCAAGAACTTGTTTCTTATCTCAAGTCTGATGCCTAATAACGCACTTGCAAGGCTCCCCGATGCCCCCAAGGTTGGTGGAACTTCTGTTTATCTTGAGAGATTTGAAAATTTTCAGATTTTAAAGTCTCTCGAGACTAAAGTATTGGAGTGATCTAATTTTCTGTAACTACAGTTACGTTGTTGCATTTTATCTACATCAAATGAGCAGAGTTGAAAACATGAATAATCACATCTTCTGTGTAGATGTGTGTCAATAACTCTATATCTATGTAATACTTTTATATACACTATCCATTTGCCTATACAAGGGCAGAGCCAGAAATTTGATTGGGTGGGGACTCAAGAAACAAATTCATTTATTAATTGTCTTTTAATGCATTTTTTTACATAACAGGAAACTAAGGATTCATACACTTGACAAGTAAAATATCAAATTTCTTTCCAAAAACAAAGAGATAAGCGATCTTTTCAAGAATATTTATAGTTAGCTAGTGTGTCATATATTGCGGAAATCAACAACAATACTACAAAGCCCATCCTTTTCTTTTCTTTTTTTTTGAATTTTTTGTTACTATTTCCAAATTCTTATATGGAGATAAACTTGAATTTTATTTTGGTTGTTACTATTTCCATATTCTCCATACTTTTTGTTCTTACTACTACTGCTCTTTCACTTTCTCCGCCCTCCTCTCCGGCACTCACTCGATCCTCCACACCTGTCCCACCTGTCTCACTTCCTCCTCTCTAACTACATGTACACCACCAGCTGCCCATCAGATTTCTCTCTCAGGCTTAGACCCCCTCCATAACATTCTATCAATGGTACTTGACCAACCTCCTTTAGTTGAGCATGCACATATAGTTAATGGAGAGGATTGGGTGATTTCCCCTAGCACTCAGATTGATTGTCTCTCCAATCCCCCTTGTGGAGAGGCAATGAAGGACAAGGGGGGTACTTCTCTTGAACCTCTCGCCATTACTGGACACTGCTTACGGCCTGCAAACACACGGCCTTTGCTGGAATCACAGCACGCTAAACCAATCCAGGATACTACTCGTGTGGTAAGTGGACCCTCTCTTTCTGCAGATGATGTAGTTACCTTCACTTTACTGCAATCTTCACAAGAAGCATTCGATGCTGCTCTTAATACACATACACCACCTATCACTGTAGCGCCACCAGCGCCTACTTCCACTACGATGAACTGGACCTCTTTATTCTCCAAGAGATCCAATAGTGAATCTACGAAACTGCAGTATGTGCCTCCATCCAGGGATGGGTATAATACAGTGGTTCACATCAAGCTTTCGGATCATCAACAACAACTTGAAGACTGCGCACACCTTCTTATTGGTAACTTTGTTGGAAGGCGACTAGCTTATGGATTTGTGAAGGACAAACTAAAACGCATGTGGGATCTCAAAAGTGATTTTGATATGTCGCTATATGGCGATAGGGCTTTCGTTTTCAAATTTCAGCATGATGAGGACAGAACAAAAGCACTGGATCTCGGCCCTATTCACATTGCTAGTCGATTATTCATCGTAAGACCATGGCAACCTTATATGGAGGATAATGTGGAGGTACTCAATACAGTCCCTATCTGGGTGACCCTACGGCGAGTTCCACTCTTCTTATGGAGCCCATTAGGATTGCAATCGATTGCCAGCGCACTGGGAATCCCCATTATGCTTGACAAGGCAACAGCAACCAAGACTAGACTCACTTATGCTCGAATCTATGTTGAGATTGCATCAAACAGTAGTTTCCCCAGTTCGATACCAGTAATCATCGATGATGGAAAGCTCATAACAGTGGAGGTGGAGTACTCTTGGCGCCTAGCTAAGTGCACTCATTGTCAGGGATTTGGGCATGCTTCTCTAGGTTGCCCAAAGCAGGAGAAAACTAGCCGCAAAACTACTAGGATATGGAAAGCTACTACCACCAATGTAGCTTCTGCGGGAGAACCAGTGCCTTGCTCCAATGATCCAGCATCCACGGGAGAGCACTCTGAGAAAGACGAGGGTTGGGAAACACCATCAAGGAGACACACTTTCAAAGACACAGCCAGGACTGCACATGTATCTGCGACTACTACTAATGCTTCTCTGAATGTTCCAGCTGAGCATGATATGCACGGAGACTCCAATGGCAGGACAGTGACAATGGAGACCACCAGGATGACAGACACGTCTAACGGTACTAAGGAGATAGATCCCAAGTTAAGCAATACCGCAGACACCAGTGACGAAAGAGAAAAACGTCACAATACTTCTAATTCTTTCAAGCATCCACGGACTCAAGCTAACATTAATAATCAGAGTTTGGTTGCTGTTGTTCAGGAGCAACACTTAAAAGAATTTCGGGATGATTGTAGGGATGCAGGTTACTCACCCAATGGGATTGAAACGGCGATTCAGGCTGTGGCTTCAGACACTGAAGTAGACGCAGAACCAGGTCTGTCTACCCCCATAGCTACCTCAGAGGAAAACCCAATGCAAGTAGTGGAGGTGCTTCACGCAATCGCTGGTATACGAGGACTGGGGGAAGATCCCACAACGCTCATGGATTGCCTAACACCCCAAGCCGTTAAGGGTCTGCATTCCGCAATTGCAAAAATAGGCAAGGATGCATTGGTCGCTGAAATTCTTACTTCACTTGAAGAGGATGCAGCAAAGGTGGGGCAACCCACTAGTGACGAAGAACGTGAGGTTACCACAATCCAGCCTTCCACGACAAATGTTCCTCGAAGGTCCTCTCGAAGCAAGAAGACAAATCCTAAATTCAAGTAACTGATGTTGATTCTACAAGTAGAATGCCACTGCTTATTAACACCTTGTATGGATGCTAGATTAGTGCTAGCATTCAATGGTTTTTATATCATGATTCAATGTGGATCGCATCCTTACGACGACTTCTCATACATCCAAGGGCCCACATTAGGTATAACTCACGTCATGCGAGTGATTAAAGGATTGATTGGTACTTATGAGGAAGAAAAGTTCTGGCAGGTCTCTCATGCAACCACCTTAGTAGCAGATCATTTTGCAGGATTACACCCCAACTTGGAGACGGTGATTCTAGAACTACTTAGGTTCTTTGTTGAAGATTTGAAGCAATTTTATTGTCCTGTGGACGCTGTAACGAGTGAACTCGACTGTAACTTGTAACAGCCTCGTTTTTTTATTTCAGTGGTCTGGGGAGCCCATTTACACCCCGCGCTTGCCTTTCAAAAAAAAAAAAAAAAAAAAAAAAATAGTTCCAAAGCTGTCATCAATTTTGCTTCCAGGACTGTTTCACTTACACATCCACTCTCTCAACATCCCACACCTCAACCACCACCTAACCTTAACGGAGTAGAAAACTCAGTTCAGTAAGGAGATAAGAACTCATTGGAGAACGAAAAGGAGAGCTCTGTTTCTTTAATTCCTAGTCGCTCTGCTGTCTCTATTGAGCAGAATGGTGAAGGGGAGTGGCAGATTTATACTAGGAAGAATGGGAGGTAAAAAACAAGTTCCAAGACAGTGAGATTTAAATGGTGGACCGTCAGCTACTGAAGCAAGTGGACAATGGTGTGTGTCAGAGAGAGAGGGTAGGCATTATGAATTTATGAGCTCTCTGCTTGAGCTAAAGGGAAGCAAGTAGTTGCAGCAGAAAACTCCTAGAGATGAGATTAGAGTGGATCCTATGATGATGCTTACATCCCCAACTAATTCAACTTCCAAGGTGAATCCAATTGCTTTAATGCCTTGTTCCATCAATCAAGGTGCAGTTGACAACCAAACACCATTAAATGGCTCAACACATTAGAGATCTTCCTTCACATCCATTTCAGGTTCAATCTGTTTTGGAATCATCCCCCATTCCTGAACTACTTAATCTCATGATTTCTAATTTGGGTCCACTCCAGCTTGAGTCTACCTTGCACTCACTCAATCACTGAGCCTTGTATGCAATTCAGAGGCAAGAAACCGAGCTGAAAAACGGGTTTACTTACAAGGCTGAGAGTTAACAAGCTTAGGGCCAGGGCGATTAAAGCCCGACCGATTTAGCTCAAGCCCAAAAATTTTCTTAGAAACCCAGATGGGCCAGTATGCTTGCTAAGGCTTCTGCTGCTACCAATTTACAGAAGTCCACACCTTCAGCAGCACGTGACCTACAACGGGTATCTAAGCAAAAGCATAAAGAAGTCATCTCCTTCCCTAGTTGTCTTCATTACACACAACTGGCCAGTTTTCTTCGAACAAGCAAATAACGGAAGCTTCAATGCTTGGTTTTCCTTCTCTAGTTCCTCTGAACATGTGCATGCAAGAAGAGGTTGAAGAAACTACCCTTCATCTACATGTAGGAGATTTGATTGGGGTGGACTTAGAAGAGAACCCTGCGGAGGTGGGTTCCATTTGAAAAAAAACATAAAACAAGCACAAGCGGGTGGGAATAGAAGAGGTTAACAATGAGAGGGACTTTAGTTGTGTTTAATGCATCTTAAGATCATACATGGAATGTGAGGAGCTTGGGTTCTATAGACATGCTCATTAGTTTTAGGAACCTTGTTACAAAACACAACCCAGACATTAAACCAGACATGGATGAAGAGTTAATAAAGCTTGTGGGGTAGATATTTATTTGGGTGGGATTTCATCCGTGCAGAAGGATCTTCTGGTGGTATTTTAACTAATTGGTAGCTGAATTCTTGTACTTGCCAAGCTCATCCCAAAAGGTGCTCTCTCTTTATCCCTCCTTTTTCAGAGTTCTGTTGATAATTTCTCTTAGACTTTGTCGAATATTTATGGTCCACCTGATCATGCCAATCAAATTCAATTTTGGGAGGAGTTGAACTCCATTCAGGGTCTATGGAATCTCCCTTGGCTTCTTGGAGGGGATTTTAATGTTACTGAAGATGCTGAGGATAGAAATAACAACACTAGGAGAACTGCTTATGCCAGACATTTCAGTGACTTCATCAATGCTTTTGCCTTGTAGACTTTGAGAACAAAGGGGTAGATATACCTGGTCAAATCACAAACAATCCCCCACTCTATGCAGTCTTGATAGATTTATAGCTTCTGTGGAGTGGATTGGTCAATTTCGTCTTTTCCAAGAAAATCTGCTTCAATATGCAGGTTCTGATCACCATGCCATCTTGCTTGCTCACCCCACCCCCACCCCCACCACCAAACCAAGGCCTTTCAAACTGGAAACTATGTGGTTTGAGGACATAATTTTTTTGACATGGTTAAGGACTCTTGAACCAGATCCAACTCTATTGGACATTCAGGGTACCTCCTCTGGTCAAAGCTAAAGTCTCTCAAAGATGATTGCAAGCACTGAAATACGTCCCACTTTGGGAAACTTGACATCCTTATTCATCATCTAGTAATTGCTGATCTTGATTTATCTCCCATGATGAGTGGGCTGCCGGGGAATATAAAAGTTGAGCTAGCCAAATGGTTGAAAAAGGATTTTTTTAGTTGGAAAAGGAAGGTTGGGGTTCATTGGGGTGGAAATGGGAACTTTGTTCAAAACTCTTCAGCATAATTGCCAATCATTAAGCTAATATTAAATAATTGATGCTCTCAACATTAATGGGCACATTGAACAGCTAGAATCAACCATTGCTGATCATATTATCCTTCATTTTCAAGCATTGTTCAAGGAAAGGGAAACATGGAGGCCAAAACTGAGAGGGGTGGTTTTTAATACTTTAGACCTGCAACTTTCTGACTCCGTGGAGATCCCCATTTCTGTACAGGAGATTGTGAAAGCCATGCAAGATATTAGCTCTGATGTGGCTATATATTGGTGGCTTTCCAGTGGAATTCTTTATCAGAAGTTGGCCAACTATCAAAACAGAATTTATGGCAGGCAGTAGTTGTTGACTTCAACTCCGATTCCTTTCTAGATTGGAGATTAAATTTTACACTCATCTCTTTAATTCCTAGGCTTAAATGGCCTATTTGCATTGAAGATTTCAGACCCATTAGTTTTATTTTCTCTATCCCTAAAATTATTTCTAAAGTGTTGGCTACTAGATTGATGCCGTACATGGCATCTTTAGTTTCTCTTTTCCAGACTGCTGCAGTGGAAGGTCGACAACTAGTGGACGGAGCTCTCATTGCCAATGAGCTGATAGACTCTAGAATCAAAGCCAACCTTCATGGTGTTGTCTGTAAACTAGACTTTGGTAAAGCTTTTGATACTATTAGTTGGGCCTTTATTGATTTTGTCTTGATCAAAATGGGATTTGGTCCTAAATGGAGATCCTGGATTATGACCTTGTTGTCCACCTCGTTCTCTGTCAAAATTAATGGAGCTCCCACTGGTTTCTTCAAGGAAACTAGGGGAATCAGGCAAAGGTGACCCCATCCCCCCCTCCTTTTCTCCTTGGTAGGAGAAGCTTTCACTCAAATGTTTCTCAGAGCATCATCTCCATCTCATTCAGGGATTCAAGGTCTCTGATGAAGGCATTTCTCTCCCAATTTTACAATATGCAGATACACTATTTGTGAAACAGGAAACAACATGTTTTGTGAAACAGGAAACTGTTTCACAAACAGGAATAGGACACATAACTGTTTTGTGAAATAGGAAACGTGTTTGAAACAGGAAACTGTTTGGACTCCTGTTTGAAATAGGAAAAAAACTGTTTGGATTTCTGAAAACTGTTTTTGAACAGGAAATAAATTCTAGGAAACAGGAAACTGCTGTGAAACAGGAAACTGCTGCGAAACAGGAAACTATTGTTCCTATATATACTAGGAACTGTAGGTGTTTTGTTTAGATGTTTCCATGTAGAAAAACTGTGAAACAAATTGTGAATTAGGAAACGTGTTTGAAACAGGAAAGTGTTTGGACTCCTGTTTGAAATAGGAAACTGTTTGGACTTCTAGAAATTGTTTTTTGAACAGGAAATAAATTCTAGGAAACATGAAACTGTTGTGAAACAGGAAACTACTGTGAAACAGGAAATTACTGCCAAACAGAAAACTGTTGTCCCTATATATACTAGGAACTATAGGTGTTTTTATTATGATGATTGCTCCTAGAAAAACTGTGATGCACAAGGAGTAGAGAAAGACAATTGCTGAAATTGTTTCATCTCTTGTTGAGAGATTGTGTGAGAATTGTCATCTTCTTGTACCTTGTTCTTGAATATAGTGGAATCACCTCACTGTGGACGTAGGCAATTGCTGAACCACGTAAACCTTGTGTCTCTTGTGGTATGTTCTTAATTTTCTCTAATTTCTTTCATTGCTAGTTGCTCTATTTAATTGATTGGATCCTTGTGGTACTTGTGTGCAATTGTTGGTGTCTACCCGCTTCCGCAATAAGGCGCAACAATTGGTATCAGAGCACTAAGGGAAATTGATCTTGAATTGTTCTACTCAAGATTGTGAAGATTCAAAAGTGCTAGGATTTGTTTGTGCACAAGTTGTTTGAAAAAAAAAAAAAAAAATCGTAGTAAAGCTTCTTGTCTAGAAAGTCACAGGTTTTGTTTGCAATGGCATCCAAGGTGAGCAAGGCACATGTGGGGAAGTATGAAATCGAGAAATTTAATGGTAAAAACGATTTCGGATATTGGAGAATACAAATGAGGAATTTGCTTATTTCTCAGAAATTACACAAGACATTATTAGGGAAGGATAAAAAGGCCGAAACCATGTCAGATGATGAATGGGAAGAATTGGATTTGGAGGCGCGTGCTGCTATTTGCTTGTGTTTGGATAGAGACATAGTTTTTTTAGTTAATGAAGAGACTACGGCAGCTGATGTTTGGTTGAAGCTTGAGTCACAGTTTATGACTAAGACATTATCAAACAGGTTATACTTGAAAACCCAATTGTACAGACTAGCAATGGATGAGGGCACTCCAATTGGTGATCATATCGCCAAGTTTACACGGATTATCTCAAATTTTAGAGATGTGGATGTGAAGATTGAGGATGAAGACCAAGCAATTATATTTACTCCTTGCCGCAGTCATATGAAAATCTTGTACAAACAATTTTGTTTGGGAAAGATGAACTTACATTTGATGAAACTACCGGTGCACTCTTGTCCAATGAGATTCGGAAGAAAACTTCATCAAATGGTAATGGGAAAGATCAAGCTGAAGGGTTGGTTGTTAGAGGAAGGTCTCAAGTGAAATCATCTTCAAATAGTGGAAAATCCAGATCAAAGTCTAGAGGTCCACAATGTCACAAATGTAGAGAGTGGGGGCATATTAGAAAAAATTGTCCAAATCAAGGTAAGAGTAATCATGATAATAGTTGGAAGGGCAAGAAAAAGCAAGATAAGGGTGATACTAGTGAAGCAAGTTATGCATCTAGTATGGAAAAGGATGAAGAATGTTATTCAGTTGCGGGTGAAAACACAAAAATCTCTGGGAGATGGCTCCTTGACTCTGGGTGTTCTTACCATATGTGCCCAAACAGGGAGTGGTTCACTACCTATGAGCACATTGATGGTGGTACTGTTCTAATGGGTAATGATTACGCTTGCAAGACAGTTGGAATTGGAACAATGAGGATTAAGATGTATGATGGTGTTGTGAGAACCTTAACTGATGTGCGGCATGTCCCAGCCTTGAAAAAGAATCTTATCTCGCTTGGTGTTTTAGACTCCAATGGTTGTAAGTTTACAGCGGTAGGTGGAGTTTTAAAGGTTGTCCGTGGGTCTTTGGTTGTCATGAAAGGGATCAAACAAGGTAACTTGTACACCTTGATGGGTAACACGGTAACAGGAAATGTGGCAGTGGGAACTTCTTCATCGGAAAGCACTAGGTTATGGCACATGCGACTTGGGCATATGACAGAAAAAGGATTGTCTCTACTGAGCAAGCAAGGGTTACTGAAGGGTATGCAGAAACCGACTATGGAGTTTTGCGAGCATTGTGTATATGGAAAACAATGCCGGGTAAAATTCAGTACAAGCAAGCACAGGAGCAGAGGTATTCTAGACTATGTGCATACAGATGTGTGGGGACCAGCGAAGGTCGCCTCTAAGGGAGGTTCCAGGTACTTTGTCTCCTTCATTGATGATTATTCCCGTTATACATGGGTATATTTTTTTGAAGTCCAAGAATGAAGTATTTGAGACATTTAAAAGGTGGAGAGCAATGGTTGAGAATAGAACTGGAAGAAAGGTGAAGACTTTGAGGTCTGATAATGGTACCGAGTATACTGAGGGTACTTTCAAACAGTTTTGTGATCAGGAAGGAATTGTTCGACATTAGACTGTTAGAAACACTCCACAACAAAATGGAGTTGCTGAGAGATTGAACCGTACTATGCTTGAAAGAGCTAGGTGTATGCGCTCCAATGCTTGTCTTGGCAGAGAATGGTGGGCTGAATCAATAGCCACCGCGTGTTTCTTGATTAATAGATCGCCACATTCTACATTAGACTGCAAAACACCTTATGAGGTGTGGTCAGGTGAACATGCTGATTACAGTGTACTGAAAGTTTTCGGTTGTATTGCCTACTACCATGTGAAAGAAAATAAGCTTGATGCTAGGGCTAAGAAGGCCATTTTCTTGGGGTATGCAAAAGGCGTGAAGGGTTATCGTCTATGGTGTTTAGAGGATAATAAATTTGTGATCAGTCGAGATGTTACATTTGATGAGAATTCCTTGTTAGCTTGTACTAAAGCTAAGGAGTTGGTTGATAGTGGTGGTGAATCTAGTAACACTCAGAAAGTGGAAGTTGAAGCGTCTGTGGATGCAGCAGATGAACAAGTGGTTGAAGCAGGCACACATGATCTGAATTATGAGCCTGAAGACCATGAGGAACAACAATCAGTTGAAGATAATCAATCCCAGCAGCAACCTTTGGCCTTAACTAGGTCAAAACGATCGGTTAAGCAAGTTCAAAAATTTGGCTTTGAAGAACCGTTGAAGCACTATGGTCAGTTGAATACAGTTGATTTGGTTGCATATGCACTCTCTGTGGAAGATGATGAGCCAACTACTTACAAGCAGGCCGCGCGTCATTCAGATAGTCAGAGTTGGTTAGTAGCTATGCAGGGTGAGATGGAGTCTCTCCAGAAGAACCATACTTGGGATCTAGTGTCGTTGCCTAATGGAAGGAAAGCAATTGGCTGCAAGTGGGTGTTTAAGAAGAAACAGACTACTCTAGAGTCTGGTACTCAGTTCAAGGCAAAATTAGTAGCTAAGGGTTTTGCTCAGAGGGAAGGCGTTGACTACAATGAGGTATTTTCGCCTGTGGTAAAACACACTTCTATTCGTGTGTTGTTGAGCTTGGTAGCTCATGGTGACCTTGAGCTTGAACAACTTGATGTGAAAACAGCTTTCTTGCATGGAGACTTAGAGGAGGAAATTTATATGCATCAGCCGGAAGGTTTTAAGGTTGTTGGAAAAGAAGACCATGTTTGTCGTTTGAGGAGATCACTTTATGGGTTAAAGCAGTCACCTAGGCAGTGGTACAAACGGTTTGACACTTTTATGTTGAAACATGGGTTCACACGAAGTAATTATGATTGTTGTGTTTACTTGAAAAAACTTCGTAGTGGCGATTTTATTTATCTTTTGCTCTATGTTGACGATATGCTCATTGCCTGTAAGAGTATGGTGGAGATACATAAATTGAAGTCTCAACTTGCTTCTGAGTTTGAGATGAAGGATATGGGTGCTGCAAGGAAAATACTTGGTATGGAGATAAGAAGAGAAAGGGAGAATAAAAAATTATTTCTTTCACAGAAGGGGTACCTTGAGAAGGTCATATCACGGTTTGGCATGGAAAATGCAAAGCCGGTTATTACTCCTTTGGCTTCACATTTTAGACTTTCTCGAAAGTTATCTCCAGTCACAGTGGAAGAAAAGGAATACATGTCGCATGTTCCTTATGCTAGTGCAGTTGGCAGTTTAATGTATGCTATGGTGTGTACACGCCCTGACATTTCACAGGCTGTTAGTGTTGTGAGCAGGTATATGGAAAACCCTGGGAAGAAACATTGGGAGGCAGTGAAATGGATGCTTAGGTACTTAAAAGGTACCTTGGATGTGGGTTTGGACTTTGGTGGAGATTCATGTCAGGTTCGTGGGTTTGTTGATTCTGATTATGCTGGTGATCTAGATAGACGAAGATCTACTACTGGTTACGTATTTCAGATATACGGTGCTCCGGTTAGTTGGAGATCTATGCTTCAGGATACAGTGACTCTCTCTACTACAGAGGCAGAGTATATGACATTGACAGAAGGTGTAAAAGAAGCATTGTGGCTTCAAGGTCTTGTAAATGACTTGGGTGTGGAACAAGATAGTGTTGAGGTTCTCTGTGACAGTCAGAGTGCCATCCACTTGGCTAAAAATCAGGTTCATCACGCAAGGACTAAGCATATTGACGTCCGATATCACTTTGTTCGAGATGTAATTGAGGATGGTGATGTGTCTTTAGTGCAAGTACACACAAAAGACAACCCTGCTGATATGTTGACAAAGGTTGTTCCTGGAGTTAAGTTCCAACATTGTTTGGACTTACTCCACATTGACTCATGTTGATTGAGGGCCCTTTGGGGTGTTGCCCTTCGGGGCGGTTTCGTGAGGTGACAAAGCTTTGATGGAGTGTTGATCAGTTTATTCTCATGCCTTGTTTCGGCTCATTTTTTCCTTATAAAAAATTCGCCGAGGTGGAGAATTGTGAATTAGGAAACGTGTTTGAAACAGGAAAGTGTTTGGACTCCTGTTTGAAATAGGAAACTGTTTGGACTTCTAGAAATTGTTTTTTGAACAGGAAATAAATTCTAGGAAACAGGAAACTGTTGTGAAACAGGAAACTACTGTGAAACAGGAAACTGCTGCCAAACAGAAAACTGTTGTCCCTATATATACTAGGAACTATAGGTGTTTTTATTATGATGATTGCTCCTAGAAAAACTGTGATGCACAAGGAGTAGAGAAAGACAATTGCTGAAATTGTTTCATCTCTTGTTGAGAGATTGTGTGAGAATTGTCATCTTCTTGTACCTTGTTCTTGAATATAGTGGAATCACCTCACTGTGGACGTAGGCAATTGCTGAACCACGTAAACCTTGTGTCTCTTGTGGTATGTTCTTAATTTTCTCTAATTTCTTTCATTGCTAGTTGCTCTATTTAATTGATTGGATCCTTGTGGTACTTGTGTGCAATTGTTGGTGTCTATCCGCTTCCGCAATAAGGCGCAACACTATTCTTTTCTTGGACCTTCTCCTTATCAGTTCAAAGTGGTGCAATCTATTCTTCTGTGGTTTGAAGTGAGCTTTGGGTTATCCATCAACTTTCAGAAATCAATGATTTACCCTGTGAGAAATGTTGAACATCTGGATTCTCTGGTGGACATTCTTCATTGCAAGCTCCCATGTCTTTATTTAGGGTTGCCTTTAGGAGCTAAATACAAGAGTAGACAGGTTTGGGAAGCAATAATTGAGAGAATTCAGAGCAGGTTAGCTGTCTGGAAGGACAAATATATAAACTAAGGCTGGAAGGCTTACTGTCATCAAGAGCACCATCACTAGCATCCCTGTCCTCATGATGTCAGTTATTCCCCTTCCTGCTTCTATGGCTAATGACATAGAAAAGGTTTGCATAGACTTCCTTTGGGGAACTAATGGCTCTGCTAAATATAAACACTTAGTCAAGTAGGCAGAGATTTGTAAACCTGAGCATGGGAGGTTTAGGCATTTGGAAGCTTAAGCATTTCAATCTCTTCTATTCAAATGGCTTTAGAGATTTGGTAAAGAAGAAGCACTTCGTGGAGAACTATCATCCAATAGAAATATGGGAATCTTCCTAGTTGTTGGTTCACCAACCAAGTCTCCACTGCTTATGGGTGTAGTTGGTGGAGAACTATCATGAATTTAAAGCCTTTATTTATGAAAGAGATCTCTTATGTGGCAGGCAGCGGCTCTAGAATCAGGTTTTGGGAGGACACATGGGTTGGCTTGCAACCACCCAAAACCAAGTTTCAAGGCATCTATGACATTTCTCTAAGGAAAGGTGCGAACATATCCCAATTTTATCTTGGCTTGCATAACAACTCCAATTCTTGGGACCTGGCTCTTAGAAGGGGTGTTAGAGACAATGAGTTATCACAGTTTCTTGAGCTAGTAAATGTTTTATGTAGTATCTCTCAACCTGAAGAGGATGATGACTGGATCCCCTATGATAAATCAGGGAAGTTCTAGTTCATAGCAGCCATCAAAAGCAAGTTCTCCAGTCCATTCAACTATCCAACCTTGTTTGCTTCCCCTCTATGTCTAGAAAGATTTATTGGTTGAAGGAAATCTATCCTAGAGTGAATTTCTTCACTTGGGCCCTTGCCCATGGAAAAATTCCGACTGTGGACTCACTCAATCATAGAGGTTTGCTGATTGCAAACAGGTGTAGGCTCAGTGAGTCCAATCCAGAAAGCATTCAACACTTGTTCTTTGCTTGCAACTTATCACCGGGAGATTTGGAGGTCCATGAGTCGACTGGGGTTTTGCCTTTGAGGAATTCCTTCCTTGGATGGGTTGAGCAATGGAGGATAGATGACTGCTCTACCATTAGAGATTTGTCATGGATTAGAGTCTCACTAGCTATTGTTTGGTTAGTTTGGAAGGAGAGGAATAATAGAATTTTTAGAGGGGAAAAGAAATATCTGCTCTGTTTGTAGAGAGAAAATCTCTTGTTTGGCATTGGGGCAATGTGTGGGGCTATTTGGAGGGCTTCCCTTTTCATACCTGTTTTTTGACTGGGCTAGCTTGTTTACTTTATAAGCTTTTTGTATAGTTCTGTATTACGCTTTGTATTGTGACCATCTTACTCACCTTTTTTTTTTTTTTTTATTATTAATGATATTTTCCTGCAGTTTGATTGATAAAAAATATATAGGACGAATCTCGACTAAATACTTTAATTTATAATATTTTCCTGCATATGTTTTTTACGTGTGTTTGTGCTTACACGAGATTTTAATTGATTTTTAAAGAAAATAGCATATTAAATGAGATCATGAAATAAAATTGTATTTATTCTAATTAATTTATTTTAATCTATGTTACCCAAAAGAGTAAGTTTTTTATTTTTAAATATATAATTGTATTACGGTTTCTTTACGTTGTTTTTAGTTTTAGAAGTTTTTTATTAGATGTTGAAATACTTTGGAGAGAAAAAATATTAGTAATTGAACTGTCATTAAAAACTTGCAGAGTTTCGAGAAAATATTTTTGAGATAGTGGGGAACATGGGAGAGAGAAAAGTGGATTGACTCAGACAACTTTAGCCCTAAAAAGCATCCTATATTCTGTGGAACTTTTGGGAACTAAAACTTTTCGAAGAGTGGGTGTAAAACTTTTCACAGCAAGAGTTGGCATCAGCTATAAAAGGATCTTTGCTTTGGGGTAATTTTCAAAACCAAAACTTTTGATTGTATGAGAAGCCAAAGTTTTGGCATTATAATTATAATAGTAAGATAGATGAGTTGTGACTAAATAGATTGGTTGAGAGTGTTTTAATTTTAATAATTATTGTGTTAGTATTTAGTTTTAACTTTTTGGCCTACTAAAGGATTCAACATGTCTACATATCCATAGCTAAGTGCCCAACCTGTGCCAGTATGCAAAACTAACTTGTTTTGTCCTTGGGACACACCATAATATTAAAATAGTCACTTTCAAATATGGGGTGAGGCACTTGCCCCACTCCATTGGAATGTAGCTCCACCCCATATCTGTAGTATGTATTCAGACTCGTACTTATCTTCGTTGATGGTAGAACTGTTGAGTTCAATAACCATGTATTCTTGCACCTTCACTGTCCCATTGTTTACTTCTAATGAATTCTTTGTGATAAGAATTTGTGTAACATGGACATATCATTTCTGATGTCACTGAGAAGCTTGACCTCTTATACAATTTATTTGCAGCTTCTTTCTGGAGCAACATTTCTAGGCGCAATATTTTGCTTCAGTGCCTTTTGTTCGAGCAACTTGTATGTTTTCCTAGCACTTTTCTCAATTGGTAAATTGCTCGTCTTTGCCACACAGGTACATCTAACTCAGATCTAAGCAAGAAAAATGCATTCCTAATAGTTGATTTTTTTTTTTTAATTTATTTCACATTGTGATCATTGTTCTTCAAGGATAACCCTTGATAGTTTTAGAACCATGTATTTAATATTAGTAATCTTATGGTTTTCAAGCAAGAACCATGACCATTGTAGTCTATACCAAAGATGTTTACTTGTTCAGTCCACAAGAATTTGGATCTTTACAAAATCTATACTACAAAACTGATATAACTGGAGAACAAAATAATGCAAACCAAGATATTGCATTTAAATTTTCAACCATATATGCTTGGTGACAGTACGATGTTAAACTCTACGTATGTGCAACATTGCCTTGATGCTTTAGTAGCTATTCTTAACGTGTGGGCTACATCACAATCATTCTCCATATCCTAAACTGCAATTTTGTTTATTAGTGTTGTCAATCTCAACTTTATGACCTTTTAAAAAAGAAAATTCAGTTTAATTCGGCAAATGGATCGGGGAAGAATTCTTAATAGTGACACAAAGTTGTGTAGTTCGTGGCTTTGTCAAGCCACGGCTCTACCAACTTTCCATTTTCTTGAAATCGCCTTTGCCCAACTTTGGAGCGTCGCAATGTCACACCTTGGTCAAGGTGGAGGGCCTAGGCAAATTTTTTGAAAAAATGACTTAAACCTATAGGAATAACTTAATTCACAAAATACGTTCTCTCAGGCGACAAGGTGATTCTTAGGTTTCTGGGGATCCACGAATCATATATTTTTTAATTTTTTAATTTTAATAAATCATATGTGCATGTAAATAAAGTTGCAATTAAATATATCTTTAACCAAACACTTAAGATTGAAGTATGCACACCCATTTTTCAAGTACACCCATAAGAAACAAGTCAACAACCATAACATAAAATGTAATCATCATTCCAAAGTCTAGACCAATCAAAAAAAGGCAAAAATAAAGAGCCATAAACATTGTCAACTTCATGATCTAAACTAGAAACCATTTGAAGTTCAAAGCTAGGATGTGCTTGAATACCCAAAGTGAAGCTTGAGAGCTAGGGCTAGGATTGAAAACCCATATTAAGCTTCAAAGCTAGGGCTGGTCATCTTGAAATCCTTTAAGGGGGCTGAATGAAGCTCGTCGCATGCTAGAAAGTCTTTGCGCCTCCAATCAAAGTTGTAGCATGGCCAACAAAACCCCTTTGCAATTTGCTGGCTTGTCAAGAAAGATGGGTTTTGACCTTTTGTCGGGTAAGAAGTAAAAGAAAAAAAAATAGCATGTGCTTTTTATGGTTGACATAGGCTAGGTTGGCATACCGCTACTACAACCTATTAGTCATAGCCTAGACAAAACAAAGCGTGCCGACTTTTTTAGAGGCACCTTGCCGTTGACTACATTGATCACAATCTAATTGGTTTTCACACTTCAACATGGTAAAAAAAAATTCTGAAATATATATATTGGCTCCGTCTTAGTGGCCCCTTGCTTGCCAAGGCACTGGTACATTGGCACCTCACCCCCTCCCCACTCTGCACGGTCTTGCCCCATAGAACATTGATGCAAAGTAGTTGAGGCAAGGCTTTAAAGTCGAAATATTGCATCATTCACTGTATGGTTGGATTTAGCATATTTCATTATATAATTGGAAGTGGTGCATAGTTATCGATGTTTTTGTAATAACAAAAAATTGATTTCAATCTAAGATGTATCTGCTGTAAAATTCGATATCCTCTCTATTGTGACAATGGCTGACGTTATACAATTGCACTTGACTCAGTTTGATGCAAGGATGCGTGGATATGGACACGCGCGTCGTGTCAGACACAGACACACGCATTGTGACGAGACACACGCATTGTGACGAGACACGAACACGCGCATCATGATGGACACGGATACGACACGCCGACTCGACAATTTTCCAAAAACTATGACTCAGGGACACATCATACTATTTTTTAACAAGTCATATAAACATAAACAATAATATAATAAAGTGTCTTCTTAGAGTGACTTCATCTTTATTGCAAGTAGAAAAGTACGTAGAAAGGAAAAGGTGTAAAGGCAGAGAAGAAAATGACACTCTGTTGTAAGAAAAAAATAAAGTAGAGAAGAAATTGAAGAGAGAAGAAGCAAATGAGAGAAGAAGCATAGATTAAGAATAAACATATACTATCTGAATGCTTTAGTAGTTGTTTGCTCTATTTATCTTGAATCTCAATTGAAAGAGCCATTCACTTCAGATGGATCAACAACCATTAAATTAGCTGATTATTTGCACGCATGTAAAAGTAAAAAATATAATGAAGTCGGTTGTCGAGTTTTGACTGTGTTCTGACCAAGTTTCAGGTGTATCAGAGGCGTGTTCGACACGTTGACCACGTGTTCGATGCGTGTCGAAGGCCTGTCGAGCGAGTGTCAGGTGTCGGATACGTGTTCGACACAGATACGACAAGTTTTTGAAGAGTCCGTACTTCCTTGGTTTGATGAGAGTAAAGGCTTTCTCTAGTTTTCTGACAAATGTAGGTTTAGAAGACAAAGAAAGCTGAACTTAGATCTTCTGTCTCCCATCACCCTATATTTTTGTAGAATTTCATCACTTAGTTTTTAGTAAACCGAGAAAAGTACAAAAATATTTAAATTGTCTTAACCGTGAATTCCAGGGATACATAGGCATAACCTATAACCTGTGATTTTAAATCTGGGCCTAGGTGGAAAACCGCCCAGATTAATGGCTGGGCGGGCAGTCTGGGCGGGTCTGGGCGGGATCTAGGCGGGGTCTAGGCGGACTCTAGGCGGTCTGGGCGATTTTTATTTTTTTTATTTTTTAATAAGGCTGATTATGTTCTTATTTTATTTTTCTTTCCTATTTTTTGGAAATAAACTATTTAATTGTTTTTTATTCAGTATATGTCTAAATGTAGCAAATGATGATTACTTAATGGAATTCTCAAAGGATCTGCCGGTACCAATTTTACTAATATAGATTTTATCAAACATAATTGAGGTTATTCATGCAATTTGAAGAAAAATAAAAGAGTACACAAATTCAAATTTATATAAAGTCCCATCATGACCAACTTCAGTCATTTGAGTTTTAATAAATTTTGTTCACGATTGTTAATTTTTCATGTTTTTAAATTTTGCATATGTATATTGGCATTAAATTGGATGTATTTGATAAGGTATTATGCTTAACTTTTGTAAATTATTAAAGTTATAATACAAAACCTAAGACCGCCTAGGCACCCGCCTAGGCCCCTGGGCGCTAGGCACCTGCTCGCCGCCCGCCCAGCACCTAGTGATTTTTAGAACACTGGATTTTAGTGATTAGTTTATTATACATTTCTTGGGGTGTTTATTTTTTTTTCAATGTTCACACTTTATACTAGTGTCTGGTCCCAGCTAGCTAACAAACATATTTTCAATATGTCACGATTGATATGAAAAATTCTATGATAAATAGGCATAACCTATAACCTGTGATTTTAATTACGCAAGAGCAATATATCGCTTATTGACATTTCAATTGGTGGTCTCATACAACCTTAATATGATTTCATGGTCCACCCCTGCACACAGACATGATCACCATCGAGCGCCCATGCTTCTTAGTTTGTTACAGTAGAGGTTCGCCTCGCTATAACTTCCATCATCTTGTCCTCTTAACCATAAAGCACATTTTAATTTCTGCAGTTAAAGTTGACCTTCCAAGCAAACATTTCAGTGGGGCTAAAATAGTCTATGAAGTGTAATCCCTCTTGTTAAAGAAACTGATGGAAACCCAACAATTTAATGAACGAGAGTGCTTTTAGTTGTGTAACATAATCTTTTCACTATGACAAAACCACTTTGTTATATTAGCATTATGTTGACAACTGATCATCTTGACAACCTTGGGTCTTGTTAACACCAGATTGATATTATAGTTTAATTACTTATTTGCAGGGCCCTGTTAATTTTGTATGCCTCCACTGTGTTAAACCCAGTCTGAGACCACTATCGATGGCTATGTCTACTGTTTCAATCCACGTCTTTGGTGATGTTCCTTCCTCACCACTTGTTGGCGTTCTCCAGGTTTGTACTTATCATTATTTCGTTTCTTCTGTTGTATGAAACAACCATGATTCATTTTCAAAGAGTTCCCGTGTTAGAACACATATTGGACCCTTGGACACCTGGACATTCCATCGCACACTCCATGCTTAGATCATCCAACTTTTTAACATATCTTTCAAAAGTTTCGATTCTTACAAATATACAAAAACATTAAACTTATGGCAGTTCAATCGTAAAATGATCTACAAGTGAAAGTGAAAGTGAAAGAATGTGATTAATAATGTAAAAACTTATTTCTGAAAAAGGAAATAATATCATAATGTACAAGTGTGCCCTTGTACTGTATATTTTTAGTCGGCGTGTCCGACACCTCGTATCCACACCGCCACCCTTATCAATGTCGTTGTTACATACTTCTATCTTCACAAGATATTTTCGCATATCCTATTCTAGTTTTTGTTGATTTTATTTTCCAGTGCTAAGTCATATGTTCTTCAGAGAATCTGCTGAAGCAGGATATGCTGTAATTTGGTAGTGCTCCCAGTCTAATTTGCCATCTTTCTCCTCCCCTTTAGGTTCAACTTTGCCTCCCTTAAAAAGTAGCATAATTTATTTGCATTGCACAAAATATGTTTAGACTTTGGTCATGAGAGAATCAGTCAACTAAGCAAAGATGATTTTTACTCGATGATGCTAGTGTCAATTTATTAACAAGACCTTCCATATTAAATCTTGACTTTGTAACTGATCCCTATATGCCTGGAGAGTCGAACAGTCTCTGGACTTGACTCCAATTAATCAACAACTTCTCAGGCTTTTTGGCCTATCTGTTTGATTTTTTTTTCTTAATAGATTTTGATATTTCTCTAATACATATATTCTCCTCTTTTTTTGGGTTATTTCTATAAAAAAAAATTCTTAATTTTCATAAAGTACTCCGTTAACAAAGAGACTTTAGAACGACTCTTGCAGCTTCTTGTGTATTATTTCTTGTCTGCTTCTTAAATTATATAAATCCAGATTTATGATGATATCATTGTGTCAACCTACAGGATTATGTCAACAACTGGAGGGAGAGTGCTTTGATTCTCACGTCTGTGTTGTTCCTAGCAGCTGGGATATGGTTTATTGGTGAGTTTTAGTCAGTTGATGTTAGTTTCTTCCCATATTTAACTTTACTATGTTAATTAAATTCACAAGTTTTAGTGATTGAAAACCTCATTCTATGGATAGACAAGCATCACCATCTTGGATCTATTCCAACACGGTCAAGCCAACCAATGAATCATGCATAAACACATCTAACCAGCACTTAACCCTTGCATGCTTCGGACATGCATTGATCATCTATGGATAGACAAGCACCACCATACCTGTCCCATTGTGCATCACCTTGCGTATGTATCCAAGTTCCCATAAGCACACACCAATCAGTGCATGCATATACTAGACAACCAAGCACACATCCATCCATGCACATTTTCATACAGTACCAAGCATTAACCATAGTGTCCCATGCTTGCCCATGAAAGGCATTGGAGACGTAATGCATCCGTACCAAGCATTTTCATACAAGGCGTATGCATCCATCCACGAAGCTCAATAACATAAAGAAACATTTGCCACCAAGACCAATTGGAAGAGAGAGAAAGGGGGGGGGGGGGGGGGGGGGGGTGTCCATCCGCCTCACTGATTTCCCTCAAGTAGCCCATTAAAAAATCTTGTACTGTAAAGGGAGACCACTTCTGTGAAACAAACACAACCTGTTTTACAGGCATATAGCTCTTCTACAAATAAGGAAGCGCAGAGCCCCTGCATCCGCCATCAATGCATGTGAACGCCCTTGCACTCATGTATGGTCTGCCACCAGCGCTCATGCACCCCCACACATATTGTGTTGTTCACACGTGCATAGTCTTCTCACCCGCATTTATGCACCCACAGTAACTTGTATATCATGCACGTTTATGCCCATACTTCTCTGTGATATAGCATGGCATAACTCTGCCCACACATATGTACCAAGCATACAAGCATTTAGGTTCGCACACACCAACGCATCAACTGATCAGTGTTGGTTGTCCAAACAACCTTGTTTATTCACGCCCACTGCAGTCAGGTAACATTTTTCCCTAGTCACATTGCACACATGTACCTTCACATGTACCCAGCTTATGCGCATACAATAGGCTGGATTTTCAGTTTTCAAAGAGTAAACTTAATGAGGATCTGACAACTATCATGATACTGATTAAAGCACGCTACTGGAACAAAGCCCAAAAATATCTTCCTCTTCCCTAATTCCTGCCTTAGCCCTCATTTCCTCCAAATTTCTCTCTTATCATTTTATTTTTTATTGTTTCTGCATCTCATGTTTTCTTTGTTTTGTGATATGTTTCCGCTCGCGGAAAGCTGAGATCTGAGCAGGTGGACCTCTCCATACCAAAACTAAATTCAAAATAGATGTTTGATTATAACTTGGTAAGTTCTTCTATGACAGGGATTTTCTTAAACACTGTCGACAAGTATGATGAAGACAGTGGACATCATGTAACTGAACCTCGGAGATCAGATCTAACCCCATTGCTTGAAGGTAGCACTACAGAAATGTCACAGGGGTCTGTGGAACCATAGATACTAATTTTCGATGGGCTTAGAAATACATTCAAGATGCATGTATTGTCGAAGTGCTTGCATGTTGCTTCTCCACGTTAAAAATTATGCAAAATGCAATTAAATATCTTGACTTGATTGGTGTATTATGGAGGAGGAAGAATGATACTTGTAAAGGATCACGGAAGCAGATTTCTGTTTCGGCTGTGTACAGTTTGAAGACTCTTCATACATGTAGATGCGGATCTTTTTGAAATCTTCAACTTTTCTTATGTGCTGTTGTAATAGTTTGACTAACCAATGAATGAATAATATCTGCATGTTTAACCAAGAGAGGATGTTAAATGTCCTGAGTGGATTATGTAGCTGGATCATTCCAACAAAAATACTGAACATTTGAACAGAGTTCAACTGATATCTTCAGAAGTAAATTTAAGGACGGCTGAGTGAGTGATAAAAAAAAAAAAATAGTTAAGAGCATCATTCACCAAGTCACAGGTCCAGATTCGAACCCTGCCAGCGTCATTGTGGTGGGAGGAGTGAGGAGATTAAAAACAAAATTTGAATTTTCATGTAACTAATATTGAAATTTTGGTTGAGTAAATTTAATTGCATAACCACACAAACCTAATACTAATCATGAAAAAACTCTTAACAAAGGAATAACTTGGTAAGCAGTGTGCGTTCGGGGCCAGTGATAAAATAGCTAAGAGCTTCACTCACAAAGTCAAGTTGCTGAGATTTTGGTCGAGTTTTCAACTAAGCACACTTCAATTATGAAGCAACATCCAGCTGTGTAAAAAAAGGAGCAAACTTTTAGAGCGGGCATGTAAACCTGATCAGAGGCAGAAGATATAATTCAAGAGCATATCAGCAAGTCAAAATCAAAATCAAGCAGACATGGTGCTCATTTTGGAAGGGTAAAAAATTAGAGGAGGAAGGTGCTCATTTTGTTCCGAGTTTGCCAAACAATAAAGAGAAAGGTGGTGAATTGGGCAAGCATTTCGTCCTTGATATCTTTGAGTATTTTGCAGTATCCCACGTGTAATTGAGAAAGAGGAGTAGTAGGCCTTACAAAATTATCGTTGTGCCAATCAATCGGGATATGAGAGATCTGCCGCAATTGGTGTATGACCGGGTAAAGGAAGAAAAGATGGGTTGTATCCTCTATGTGGTTATTACAGAAAATACAACAATCTTTAATAGGGGTGTGAAGCCGTTGCAGATTGGTCATTGTAGGAATAATGTTTTGGCTGATCTTCCATAGTAAGAGTAGTGTGCTAGGAGGCGCTTTGATTCACCACATTTCCTTAAGAATCTTGGGATTTAACATCTGAGCATTAGAAGAAGAGGTGGAGGAGATGAATTGTTTGTTGATGAACGCCTTGGTTGCATTTTTTACTGAAAAAATTCTCTTTTTGTCTGGAAGCCAAATAAGTTTATCCATAGTTTCAGATGGCCTAATCAGGATGTCGTGAATGTCTTTAGCAACCGGGGGGAGAAAATAGAGAGTTAATGACAGCAAAATCCCAATGATACTGATAAGAAGAGGTGATCCAAAGATCCAAGATTTTGGTAAGCATGTTCTAGTCCTGGAAGTTAGAAACACAATCAGCCAGAATCAATTCAGGCTTGACCCAACAGTCTTTCCAAAGGTCGATAGATTCACCAGACAACACTTGCCAAACAAAATAGCGCTTCATCTTGGCAAGAGTTGAGAGATTGCCTTTGCAAGAGAAGGAGGCAATTGAAGAGGATTTAGAGATCTGAGATATGCTTTTGGTCCGAAAGTACAAAGCTTTGAGATGTTGGACATGTGCATTAGTAGGGGAGGAGAGCGCTTGCCAAATTCTCTTAGCCATCAGAGCCAGATTTTTAATTCTGGTGGTGGGGGGGGGGGGGGGGGGGATATTAAGACCACCCAGATTGCGAGGCTTAGAGATTCGATCCCAAGTGCACAAATGTTTAGCTTTGCTGCCAGCTTTCCCATTCCACCAAAAATTATGAGCAAGGTTATCAATTTTAGTGGAAATAGAGTCTGGGAGAAGGAAAGTTTGCATGTTGTAAATTGGGATAGAGTTGAGGACCGTTTTGATCACAACCGTACGATCAGCCTGAGAAATCACTCTAGATTTCCAGCTAGAGAGTTTGACATTGATCTTCTCTAAGAGAAATTGGAAGTCATTGACTTTTTTTTTGAAGAAGAGCAAAGGGGATCCTAGGTATTTGTCTCTAGGGTTATAAAGTTTGGATCCGAGGATCCTGTTGATTATTTTAGTATGTTTAAGGTGAAAATTAGAGCTGTAATATACCGATGATTTATCAAAATTGACGCCTTGTTCTGACGCAGAACAATACTGGTGAAGGATATCCTTGACGGAGTGAGCTTCAGTCAGTGAAGCTCGACATAAGATCATGAGGTCATCTGCATAAAGCAAGTGACTGATAGATGGGGACTGTCTTTTAATAACAATCCCCCTTGAGGGTTCCTTCAGATTCCGCATGAACGAGAAGACAGGAAAGGGCTTCGGCAACAAGAATGAACAGAAAAGGAAATAGAGGGTCTCCTTTTCGAATATCCCTAGAGGGTTTGATAGGTGAAAGAGGAGAACCCTTGAGCATGACTTGAAGAAAGGTAGTGAAAATGCATTGCTCGATCAATTGAATCCATTCAGGATCGAAACCAAACCTATCAAGAATTTGGAGCAAAAAAGACCATTCCACACGATCATAGGCTTTAGCCATGTCAATTTTTATTGCCATCCAACATTGTTTCTTTTTTCGAAAGTGTTTCATATGAAAAAAGGTTTCATGAGCGATGCTAACATTGTTTGCTATTGATCTGCCTTTAAGGAATGCTCATTGATTGGGGGATACAATATCATCTAAAAGGGGTTTAAGTTGATTTGCATATATCTTCGAGATAACCTTATAGATATCATTACAGAGTCCTATGGGACGAAACTTGTCCGGAGTCGCAAGATTTCCAACTTTAGGAATGAGAGCAATGAAGGTTTCATTGAGCTTAGGATTCATCTGACGAGTGATGAAAAAATGTTGAACAACCTCACAAACATCTTACTTTACAATATCCCAATAGTATTGGAAAAAATAAACATGAAAACCGTTCGGACCAGGAGCTTTATGACTTCCCATATCGAAAACAACTCGGCAAATATCCGATTCACTAGAACAAGAAAGAAGAGCATCAATGTCTGCCCTACTAATGACCGGAGTGAACAAAGATAAAATCTCAAAATTGGAATTAGGGGTAGAAGAGCTGAAAATATTGCCAAAGTAGTTATTGAGAACTCCCCCAACCGCAGCAGTGTCAGAATGCCAGACATTATTATCATCCTTAAGGCGGAATATATGGTTCTTTTTGCGACGAAGCAGAGCAGATAGATGAAAGAATTTAGTGTTTTTGTCTCCATCTCTGAGCCAGGATCGACCAGACTTGTTTTTCCAAAAAAGTTCCTCCCTTACTAAAAGTTCAAAGAGATGATCTTTCAACATAGGAATTGCTGAAACACTATCCTTAGAAGGGTGCTCGTTTTGAAGATTGTCCAGAGCCCTTTGAGTCTCTAGTATGGAAAGTTGTATGGTTTTTAAATCAGTTTTATTCCATCGAGAAAGTCAATAACTCAGCTTTTTGGTTTTAAGATGGAAGTTATTGTCTGGATAGGTATGTCTTCTAGGAGGCCGGGAAGAAGTCATAAGCACTAAAATCCGGTCAAGCTTAGCTTTGATTCCATTTGTCTTTTCTTTTGTTGTTCCATGTGAATTTGAAGCCATTAAGATGAAAGTCTAAGAGGGCATGGTTATTTGTAATGAAGAGAATGTAGGTCGATTACTTTCCATTTTGTCCTCAGGTTTAAGAATGACATTTAAATCCCCAATAAGAATACCGGGAAGAGATTGACAAATGTACTTGGTAGACATATTATCTCAGAACTGATTTCGAAGAGAAGGATTGGGTTACCCATAAGCAAAAATAATCGACCAGATAGATAAAGTACAATAATCATCTAAAATGCAATTAAAATAATATTTACACGAAGAAAGGATGCTGAGATGAATACCTTCTTTCCAGAATAGTGCAATGCCACCTAAAAGTCCATTAGCTGCAACTGAGACTTCGTGTCTGAAGCCGAGTCTCCGGCACAAGCGATCTGTGGAAGAAGAAATGGCTTTGGTTTCTGACAAAAAGAGGATATCTGGATTGAACTGATGGAGCAAGGTCTTTAGATTTTAGAATAATTTGGCAGACCCATTGCCCTTGGCGTTCCAAGAAAGTATCATGAGAACTTGGGCTACCCTTCTACGGTGGTCGCTAGAACCTAAACAACCTCAATTGATGTCCCTGAGATAGCAATAAGAGAGATGTACCCAACCGATAAAACTGTCGACCAATCATTTTTGGAGTCATCATTTGTATCAATTTCATTTTCCTGCTCGCCCTTTTTTCAAATCATTGATGTCAACAATCGTGAAAATTGCGGATTGAGGGGGGCTCCTGCGCAGGTGTCTCAGCCGTTGGATTAGAATCCAACGGCTCATATCATATAGATTTGAAATCCAGATTAAATTTTAAAAAATTTCCCGCCCAAAACCTCTCTCCTCTGATATGATATGAGCCGTTGGATTCTGATCCAACGGCTGAGACACCTGCACAGGATCCCATCCAGCCCACTGTGCGCAGGAACCCCCCTCGATCCGAAAATTGCAGGTAGTGAAACAACTCTCATTGTGAATTTTAATGATGTAAGAACAGAGAGTTGTTGATCATAAATTGCGGTGGGCTTGGCCATTTTTAATGATGCCCGATTCAAAGAACAATATTTAGCCTTATTAATGCGTCCTTCTTTTGGCATATCCATCCAAGCATTATTGCCAGTAGCCATTAAAAGGAGATGGTAAAAATTCACACTTTGAATCGGTTTCTGCAGCAAAGTTGACATCGGAGGACCCCACCAACAATAAAACATCACTATCAAAAAGAAAAATGGCTAGCTGAACACTTTTTAAATGAGAGAAAGGCTGCTGAAAAGTGATCATAATAGCTGTTGGCTGAAAAGATGTTTGAATGGTCGTCAGAGCAGTCGTTAAGTGAAAAAGTTGAGTCTGACGTGTCGTTAGAGATGCCGTTAACTGAGTGTCAAGAATTTGACGGTTCTACCATGACGTCATAATGGTCGTTAAATGAAGACGTAACGGTGAACTGTTAAATAAAGAAATTGACGTGTTGTCTGACAAATCCAATAATGTGGGCACACATATGTCATATAATGTGTATTGCTATCTTAAAGTGTAGTCCATCTAATATGTGATCTAATAGGGGTGTTAGACTATAAGGTATTAATAAATAACATGGTGTAAATAAGGATGTAATTTCTAATTCAATGAGGGGCAGAATTGGAAATTCACAGCCCGTAAGTTGAAGGGTTATGACTTATGGGCATTATAAATATGGATGGGTCCCCGATTGAGCGTATTCGTAAAACAGAGAAAACCTTTGGCATTGTCTTCTGTATCCTCTCAGCAGAGAATCTAAGGAAACGCTTGAATCAATCGGAAGATCCAAACAATCCAAACTCATCACAATCAAAGGGGAAATCGCTATGGATCAATCGGGTATGTTTCTATTCTTCTTGTTTCCATTGAATCAACTAGAGTCTTAAGTTTTTTAGTTTAAATACAACAATTGGTATCAGAGCAACTCCCGTTGATTCCATGTGAAATTATAAAGAGTAAAAGATTTTCATTATTTTGCTTATGCGATTCACTGTGCGATGATTATAGTGATTGTATTACTTCATACGATATTTTATTGATCTGTTGGGTCAGAATATCGCTAGTTCACTGAAAGACGCTGATTATAAAACGATGATATTCTGTTGATAATACAACATCATCAATATATTATTCTGTGATGATATTCATGTTGATATTCTGTGATGATATTATGTTGATAATACAACAGAATCAATATAATATTCATTGATTCATGTGATGATATTCTGTTGGGCCAACAAACAACAACAGAATATGATATTGTGACTAAAGTGAATGTGTTAATATAGTAATTCAATGTTACAGTAATTCAATGATTATATTGTTACAATGTTACAGAATATGTGATTCCTAATTATACTGTTACAATGTTACAGTAATTCAATCATTATACAATATAGTGATTATATTGCAAATACAATTCAGTATATAAAAAAAAAAAAAAAACGATTCCCTGTTGAATAGAAAGTTGGACAGTAGTGACTGTTCACTATTAGAGTGACTGTTCACTGTTGGGCCTAGTGACTGTTGGGCCTGGTCACTGTTGGGCCATGGTCACTGTTGGACAGTAGTGACTGTTCACTATTAGAGTGACTGTTCACTGTTGGGTACTGTTGGGCCTGTATGAAGTAAATATTGTTTTGCTGTTGGACTTGTTGATAAATATTGTTTGGTTGTTGGATCATTTGGACCTAATGGGTCTTGGTTTGGGCTCACATATTTTAAATAATTGGGGCTACACTTATTTAGACCCATGTTTATATTGTATTAATGTGATAATTTGGTTTATACTCCAAATTTATACGAAGAGTATAATTTTGTTTCATGTATTATTATTATGTTCCTTATTTAAAATTTACACAATTTATCTAATAGGTTGCCAAAGCAACCACTGTTAGGAAAATTGGTTGATTTTAAATAAGTGAGCATGCTACATCCATGTGAAACAATCGGCCCAAATGAAGATTGTTTTGACTGGATAATCTCTAGTCTTAAATATGTGATAAAGTTTACTTTACCATGCTTTTATTATGTCAGTCAAAGAAAGGCATAATATTAGGCCGGTTTCGTTGTGTATGAAGAGTACCACTTACAGATTGATATTTCTGTCCAAAGACTAAATAACAATGTTGTGCTAGGTATCTTGATATGGGTTTTTATTTACCTATTGTATGAATTTAAAGTTTATGCAATTGAATAATGATGTGAATATGTTATTTATGTAATTTATTCTCTATACAGCTCTGCTACTAGTATATCTGCTGGTGTAAATAATATTCTCATGCTTAATGGGACAAACTTCAAGGACTGGAAAGAGAACATGTTAATCATTCTTGGATGTATGGATCTGGACCTTGCCTTAAGGATTGAGCAGCCCGCTCCTCTTACAGATGCAAGTACTCCTGATGCCAGGAAATACTTTGAGAAGTGGGAACGCTCGAATCGCATGAGTCTCATACTCATCAAGCGAGGTATTCCAGAAGCCTTTAGGGGTGCAATATCCGCAGGGGTGACCAATGCCAGTGAGTTCCTTACTGAACTTGAAAAGCGTTTTGCTAAAAACGATAAGGCTGAAACAAGCACGTTTTTATCTAGCTTGATTTCATTGAAGTACAAAGGCAAAGGGAACATTAGAGAGTACATCATGGAGATGTCTCATCTTGCTTCAAAACTTAAAGCACTGGAGCTTGAGTTGTCTGAGGACTTACTCGTGCATCTAGTTTTGATATCACTTCCTCCACAGTACAGTCAGTTTAAAGTCAGTTACAACTGTCAGAAGGAGAAATGGACTCTTAATGAGCTCATTTCATATTGTGTGCAAGAGGAAGACAGGTTGAAGCAAGACAGAATGGAAAGTGCTCATTTTGCAAGCACCTCTAAAGATAAGGGCACAAAACGAAAGAAGGATAATGAAGCTGCTAAGGGTCCAACACAAAAGAAACAGAAAGGCAATGAGGGTTGTTTCTTTTGTAAGAAACCTGGACATGTAAAGAAGGAATGTACCAAGTATCACGCATGGCGTGCTAAAAAGGGTATGTTTCTTGCTTTGGTCTGTTCTGAGGTTAACTTAGCTTCAGTACCTAGAAACACTTGGTGGTTAGATTCCGGTGCTACTACTCACATAAGTGTTTCTATGTAGGGGTTGTCTGAGCTACCGAAAGCCAAATGATGCTGAAAGACGCATCTTCGTGGGCGATGGAAAATCGGTAGAAGTGGAAGCAATAGGAAACTTTAGGTTACTCTTAGGAACTGGTTGTTATTTGGAACTGAAAGACACTTTTGTAGTACCGTCATTTAGACGGAATTTGGTTTCTATTTCCTTGTTGGACAAATTTGGATATTGTTGTTCATTTGGAAATAATCAATTTAGTCTTTCATTAAATTCCAATATTATTGGTACTGGTTCATTAAGCACATTTGATAACCTATATCTTCTTGACACTATTGCCTCATATAATGAAACCTTGCATGTGGAATCACGTGGTACTAAGCGTAAGCTAAATGAAGGAAATTCATCAAAACTGTGGCACAAACGTTTAGGACATATCTCGAAAACGAAAATGGAGAGACTTGTGTCAGATGGCATAATAGATTTTCTTGATTTTTCAGACTTTGATGTCTGTATTGAGTGCATCAAGGGAAAACAGACCAAACAAAAGAGATTGGGTGCAAACAGAACTTCAGACGTCTTAGAATTGATCCACACAGATATTTGTGGACCATTCCCTTCGGCTTCTTGGAATGGTCAACAATATTTTATATCATTCATAGACGATTACTCACGCTATGGGTACCTATATCTCATTCATGAGAAATCTGAGTCACTGGACATGTTCAAAGCTTTCAAAGCTGAGGTTGAGAACCAACTCAACAAACGAATTAAAAGTGTCAGGTCTGACCGTGGTGGTGAGTATTACGGCAGATATGACGGTTCCGGTGAACAACGTCCAGGACCATTTGCTAAATTCCTAGAGGAATGTGGAATCGTCCCACAGTACACCATGCCGGGATCACCTAGCATGAATGGTGTAGCTGAAAGACGAAATCGAACTCTTAAGGACATGGTAAGGAGTATGATCAGTCATTCTACCTTACCTGAATCACTCTGGGGAGAAGCACTAAAGACTGCAGCTTACATCCTTAATAGAGTACCAACTAAAGCAGCTGCCAAAACACCTTATGAACTTTGGACAGGCAGAAGACCTAGTCTAAAGCATTTTCACATTTGGGGATGTCCAGCTGAAGCAAGGCCTTATCGGCCGAATGAAAAGAAATTGGACTCCAAAACAGTGAGCAGCTACTTCATTGGCTACTCTGAGCGATCAAGGGGCTACAAGTTCTATAATCCCACTATTAAGTCCATTTTTGAAACGGGGACAACAACGTTTTTTGAGGATGTCGAGTTTGGGGGGAGAAATAAGGTAAAAGACATTGTCTTTGAGGAGGAACCAATTTCGACTCCTACTACTGTTGTTGACAATGTACATGTTCCAATACCTGTCATTGATCAAGAAGCAGATCTGGAACCTCAACAGGACAATGTTGAACTACTCCCTGCTCAAATTGAAGTAAATATTCCAGACGAACATACTCAACAACCTCAAGATCAAATGCCATTAAGGAGATCCACGAGAGAAAAGAGAAGAACTATTCCGGATGATTATATGGTCTTTCTCCAAGAACATGAAGAAAATGATGGATTGGTGGACAATGATCCAATCAACTTCAATCAAGCCATGCAGGATTCTAACTCTCAAAAGTGGATAGATGCTATGAATGAGGAGTACAAGTCTATGCAAGACAATCAAGTTTGGGATCTTGTCCCATTACCTGAAAATACAAAGCCTATTGGTTGTAAATGGATATTCAAAACCAAGAAGGACTCAAAAGGTAATGTGGAAAGATATAAAGCTCGTCTTGTAGCTAAAGGCTTCACTCAAAAGAAAGGCATAGACTATAAAGAGACTTTCTCTCCGGTGTCAAAGAAAGACTCATTTAGGACAATCATGGCTTTTGTTGCACATTTTGACCTTGAGTTGCATCAGATGGATGTTAAAACAACGTTTCTCAATGGTGACATTGATGAAACAATTTATATGGTGCAACCAGAAAACTTTGTGTCTGGAGACCCAAAGCATATGGTTTGCAGACTAAAGAAATCCATCTATGGGCTCAAGCAAGCTTCCCGTCAATGGTACTACAAATTTCATCAAGTAATTGTCTCGTTTGGTTTTGAGACAAATGTTGTTGATAATTGTGTGTATCATAAGTTCAGTGGGAGTAAGCATATCTTCTTGGTTTTGTATGTTGATGACATATTGCTTGCCATTAATAATATAGACATGTTGCACGAAACCAAGAGATTTCTATCAAAGAAATTTGAAATGAAAGATCTTGGTGAAGCTTCTTTTGTCTTAGGGATTCAGATATACCGAGATCGTTTTCGGGGTATTCTTGGATTATCACAAAATGGCTATATAGAAAAAGTGCTTAAAAGGTTTGGCATGCAAGATTGTAAACCAGGAGATACCCCTATATCTAAAGGAGACAAATTCAGTCTTAAACAGTGTCCTAGGAATAAACTTGAAGTTGTAGAGATGCAAAAGATCCCCTATGCATCCGCTGTTGGGAGTCTTATGTATGCTCAGGTATGTACACGTCCAGACATAGCATTCATTGTTGTAATGCTTGGCAGATATTTGGATAACCCTGGGATGAGTCACTGGAAAGCAACTAAACGGGTTATGAGATATTTACAGAGAACTAAGGATTACATGCTCACATACAAGAGATCAGATCAGTTGGAGATCATAGGGTATTCTGATTCTGATTTTGCTGGATGCCAAGATAGTAGAAAATCTACATCAGGCTACATTTATCTGTTAGCTGGAGGAGCTATTTCTTGCAGAAGTGCTAAGCAGACACTCATAGCTTCTTCCACCATGGAAGCAGAATATGTGGCGTGTTTTGAGGCCTCCAACCACAGATTATGGCTGCGTTATTTTGTCACTGGGCTGCGCATTTTGAATGACATAGAAAGACCACTAAAGTTATATTGTGACAATAAGTCAGCAGTTTTATATGCCAACAACAACAGGAGCTCGTCTAGGTAAAATCATATTGATATAAAGTTCCTGGTTGTGAAGGAGAGAGTAGAGAATAAACAGATTTTCATATAGCATATTGGGACAACCTCCATGATTACGGATCCGCTTACTAAGGGATTACCACCCAAGGTCTTTCATGAGCACACCGCTCATATGGGTGTTATGTCACATGAGGATATCATGGTTTAGTGGGAGTTTTTTGTTGTTCTATGATGGTTTTTTTGGACACATTGGTGTAATTTAGTATTTTCTGCAGAAATAAAGTCTTCAGTCAATTGTCTATTTATTATATGTTTGATCTCATTAAAGATTAAAGTTGGACCGGTTGGAAATAGACATGTTTGGATTACATCACATGTAATTTCCATGGTCTACATCCATGTTTGATCTATGTCATTTGATTATATTGGTATATGTGACTATTGATGGATTTAGTTGCGCTACATGTGACGCAAATCGCTTTAATCCTATATCAGTATAGTCAATGGACGAGATTGTTTCGGAATACCTTTACTTGTGATAGCAAGTTTTGAGCTCATAAGGTTATACACATTAAAGGTAACATATAAGGCCCAAGTGGGAGATTGTTGGACAAATCCAATAATGTGGGCACACATATGTCATATAATGTGTATTGCTATCTTAAAGTGTAGTCCATCTAATATGTGATCTAATAGGGGTGTTGGACTATAAGATATTAATAAATAACATGGTGTAAATAAGGATGTAATTTCTAATTCAATGAAGGGCAGAATTGGAAATTCACAGCCCGTAAGTTGAAGGGTTATGACTTATGGGCATTATAAATAGGGATAGGTCCCCGATTGAGCGTATGCGTAAAACAGAGAAAACCTTTGGCATTGTCTTCTGTATCCTCTCAACAGAGAATCTAAGGAAACGCTTGAATCAATCGGAAGATCCAAACAATCCAAACTCATCACAATCAAAGGGGAAATCGCTATGGATCAATCGGGTATGTTTCTATTCTTCTTGTTTCCATTGAATCAACTAGAGTCTTAAGTTTTTTAGTTTAAATACAACAGAGAATTGATTAGATCTTATGATATTCCGTTTGGGGGGATGGTACCACAAGACCGAAGGAAGCCATTAATAATGAGAAATAACAATGATGTTCTTGATAAACATAGGAGCATATACCATATTTGAAAGTGGCAGTGGTGTAGGGAGGAGGTGGGTGTTGCGGATGAGGTGGGTGTAGGGATGTTGTTGTTACTGGTGTGTGTATAGAAGTGAATATTCATGGTGAAAGAAAGTGGTAAGTGGAAAGTTGATAGTCGGGGCAGTGGGGTGATAAAACTAGAAATGGAATCGCACAACACCGGGGACCTGCAGAACAAACAAGAGAAACAGTAAAAACCAACAAAATAAAATTCAGGGAGCTTGCACTATGGAAGAAAAGGTAAAAAGATGAAGAGAGATGAGAGGATATGAGGGATTTGGAGAAAAAAACCCAATGGTTGCACGATGATAGTGTGATAGAAAGATAGAGTTTGGCTTGAGTTT